>CM053027.1:516438281-517843281 GCA_028564925.1 Lithobates sylvaticus
AAGAATTCTCTGCCTATGGGCTCCTGAGATGTAAATCCGGCCCTGATCATTGGGTGAGTTTAATTCACTGTTAAGCAGAATTGGGTGCATTACACTTCAAATTTAGTTGTATTGTCCAAAAATGACCACTGCATGGCCAGTATTATTCCTGACATGATGATCCCATATGATGTTAGCTTGATTTGTTGCATAGTTTTCTGTGTATATTTTGTTGTGCACAGGGCACGTGTCAGAGTCGCAAACTCTTTCTTTCCTTCCAGTAGAAGTAAAGTGAAATTTAAAAACAGTTTACTGGACGTCCCATTCTCAGAGCAGCTGTGATGGAGTAGAGGGGCCAACTGCATGCACACAGTGTCACTGGGGCATAGCAGTCAAGCAGACGGGCTTTGTTTTCTGATGAAGGCTTTGTATAAGCGCCTCCTCTACGTCTCTACCATGCTGGCCACAGAACCGTAAAATCTATTTTTATCACCAGTGGGCTTTCATAACTCTTTAAAGTCTTCAAGGAAATTAACCCCTTTGCCCTGATGTCCTTGCATGTGAAATACATTACAGGAACCAGGTTGCAAGCAGATGTGTTGAAAATTTTCAGAATAGCTATTTGAAAAGGACAGAAAAAAATGCGGTCATCTGCAGTTTTTTTTGGCTCATGCAAATATTAACTTTACAATATTATTGGTTCCTGTGCAAATATGTATAATACTAACACATCAGCCACCCAGGTAGGACAGGAGAGGACATGTACATGACTTGTACTTGAGTTATACAGTTAGTTGTACGCATATCAATATTTGCAATAAGGCACCAATGAGCTTGGACCTAGAGGGGGCAGTACTAAACAAGCGTTGCAATTTCTTCCCACTGTTTTTCCACCTATAGACATATGAGTACATACATCATGTACAGTATCTTGTAGGTGAGGTGTATGCAGGCTGCTTAAAAATATAAAAAAGTACAGACTATACTGTGCAGGCTTGATAAGCCTACTTGGAATATTACTGCAGCACAAGCAAAGTGCACAGTAAGATACAAGCTCTCGAAATATTTGGTAGGAATAGCAGGTATTTTTTTTATATGCCGCCTTTTTGAAGAAAACAATCATGGGAAAATGTGCACGTATTGAGACATTTTGATTACACTGTCACCAACATGGCTCGTTTTTTTTACTATTTATTTCTTTCATTAATACTTCATTACACACTACTTAAGCTAGTCTCTTTATGTAGCTACCCAATAGCAATAGCTTTAGATGCCTTACCCAGACCCCAATGGACTGAAAAAATGCAAGGACTCTCTGGAATGTGACATTGAAGTACTCATTTAAAAGTAGACCTTGTGGGCTGAGCATTGAGAGATACTTCTTTTATTAGAACCAGTCTGTGCCATTATGTTGACATACCTTTTTTTCCCCACTGGATTCCACGAAAAGGGTTAAAATTGAGTGCTAGGTGGAGTGTAGTGCACACCTTTTCCCACCATTCAGAATGAAGTATCACCTTTCTACCACATCTCTCCTCCTGGTCACCTTTGGCTGATTGTTCATCTTCTACTCTTTGCAGCTGGTTCATGGTTACCCACGATTTTGCCTGATACCCTCAGCAAAGTTGTCCCTGTCAAGCAGTACAATATGTCAGACCCCGTACACAAGTTCTCACTCTCAAGAACATGACACTGGCAGCGTAGAATGTTGTCCCCTGCCCCAACATTCATTTGAGTCTTCCTAGTTGTGTTGGGTGTATCCCCCTCTCTCCCCCTCTCTTACATAACTGCAGTGGAATGTTCCCGAGAACATTTCAGTTCAGTTATATGGGATTTCATGGGCCAAAGAGCAACTCTAACCACAAAGGCTATACGCATACCTAAACATATTCTTTCTAGAATCATTATCTCATATGCCACCTTGGTGGCCTCTGAGCTTCTGAGGGAGAGTCTCAAAAATCCTTTCCGCGTAATATTACCCCAAAGGAGTTGCAGTCGTCTATCATATATCTCGGGCTAAGAGAGAGTCCATTTTGTCTCCTATTGATGTGTGCCACCTGAAAAATGGATGAACAGCTTGTAGCTTCTATTAGTGCTGTTTCTAGTCTGGGATCCCTTGGAGGCTCTAGAACTTTTCTGGTGCACACCATACTCAAAAATGTCCTTTACCGAGACTAGGAAACTCTCCGTAAACTATTCACACCAAATGTTTTTCACCCCGATATCTGTTTGAGGAGACCTACAGTACATTTAAAGAAAAGTATGTGGTTTAAAAAAAGAAGTATACTCACCTAAGTGGATGCAGCATTGATCGGTCCCCCATTGTCTCTGCACTGAGAACTGAGCGATTAAACACCACTGATCACTCAGTTCTACCCTCCACTCTGAGGAGAGAGTGGTGACTGTCAGTCACCGGCTCTCTGCTCTGCCCCTCCAGCGCTCACTGGAGCATTGGGCTGTGGGGGTGCAGAAGCGGCTTCTTCAGGCTGTCAGCGGCGGGCTGAGAGGCTGAACGCCGCTGACAGCCTGAGCCAGCTGCCGATCCAGTGCCTGGACTAGCTGAGTGATTTCAACCGACAGCACACTTTAGCACACTGTCAGCTGAAAATGATTGTCAGGAGTGCCGAACTAACTGAACTCGTATGATCCATTGAAGAAGAAGAAGGGCCACTAAAAGCTTTGGCCTTACTTCTCCTTTAAGAAGGGGGCCATTCTCACAATTGTTCAGCAGTGTCTCATCCTAATAAAGCACTGCCCATTCCTATAGAGGATACGCCAGTATTTTAGGAACCCATAGATATTTACCTTTGGAGATTGTATTGAAAACCTTGTATTTTCTGACAGGCCTTGCAATGCAACCTGTCACGGCTGTGATGTTAGTCAGTCAAACATTAGGGAAATGGATTAAACTCATAAAAAAGGATCTAGATTCCATTCACACTGATCCTCTATTTGTAGAGTGTTTAGAGTTCATGCTGCCTGCCCTACATTGCTGAGCAAATAAGTTTGTTGATGTCTTCTGTCTTATTGCCCAAATTAGCCTCTTATTAGTGTTAATGGAGAGAAATCTTTGGTTGAAATGCCCTCACAGTGGGTAAGGGTATTCATCTATCCTAGCAAAAGAAGCCTAGGTCTCAAGCTTGGAAGACTCACTTCTGAGGCCAAGAAGAGTTCCTTTCAGGCTTCAATCTCTAAAACCAAGACTCAAGTTCAACCACAAGCCTGGGCCCTCTAAATCTCCCAAACTTGCAACATGAAGAAATGGCCCACTTTCTAAGTAGAGGTTGTCTGTTAGCTTTGTGGATATCTGGAAAGACAGTATCTCAGATGCCTGGGTAAGGGAGGTTGTTTCCAAAGCTTAAAACTATAATTCCACTCTCAGGGTCCTCCCAGCTCCATGTATTCCAACCTTCCTGTGTCACAAGACAGGATTGGGACATTATTGCTCCACCATTACTCTACCATTCAGGCCTATCTTTTGCACCCTGCATTTTTACACGGTCCTAGCCCCCTTGTTTGCCTTGTTACACTCCCAGTACATGCTCATTGTGGGATACCCGGATGAACTGCACTGCCTTGCCAAGACTCCTATGTAAATTGCAGCCCTATCTCTTTATTTGGGTCTCCGCATTGGAGCAGATATAGCAGGGGGCAAATTAAGGGCAGGTATGCCTGGGGGAGCCTATTCCTCCTTCAAGGCACAGGGGCACATTTGAATCGCAGAAAGAGCACAATGGCAGCTGAAGGTGTCCAATGTGTTCCCATACCAAGTCCAGCGAGCAAGTACTACAAGAATGGCAACCACCCCAATTATAGCTAGCTTTTGAAGTAAGGTGCATATGGAAGACCATTGCGCAGCATAAATAAACAAAAAAGATTTCCCAGCACGCTTACCAGTTAGTCTGCAATTAAAATAAGGTAATACGGTTTAACAATTTACGTTAACACAGTTGACAGTTACCACAAGTCTTAACCTACAATGTGATACAGACAATTCAAACCCCAAAAAGGTTTGGTTGGATATTGAACCTTCAGGAGTCAGAGTTGGAGTCAACTCATTTGTTGGAATATCTTAGCACTATCCTAGACTCTAGCAAAACAAATTTTCTCCAGAACAGAGGGCATTCTAATAAATCCTCAGCCTTGGATTGGTCAGTAGTCTGACTTGATCATATTCCTGACAGATGCTACATGGTCCTTTCCAGATCACCAGGATCTTCTATTCCAAGGACCAGTTTACCATCCTGCTTCATGGTTGCTGGTTTAATGACATAACTGTTAAAGCCCAGTCTTGAGGAATAGATGCCTCTCTGAATCATTGATTCTTACAATGCTAGAGCCTAGGAAGTCCACTTCTCAGAAAGTCTGCTATTTTACTTGGTGCAAGAAAGGAAACTTTCATTCCAAAAATATTCTGTGGGCATAGTCTGACCTTTTTAAGATTAGGTCTGTGTCACAGACAGGAAACTCTATCCACTATGAACAGACTGACCAGGAACAGGGTGGCAGAACTGGCTGCATTGATTCTTGCGGAGGAACTTAGTGACACTGGACAATGAAGAGACAGAATACTCCAAGGACTCAGAGGAATTAGGAGTATTAGTATTAGTGCCTGCAGATGCAGTGAAGGTGAGAATCCTAAGAAGGTTTGAGGTGCAGAGCTAAGGAGCCACCTGGTCTTCTCCAAAGCACCCCGCAAGGAATAGTGGGCTTTGCTGCAAAACAGCTACAAGGTTAAGAGAGGTCCGACCCAACCAGTCCTGAACAGACAGCTACTGTACCGAAAGCATGAGTACACAGAAGAGAGTCTTTGGGAGTACCTGGGTGTAACCACAGAACACAGGAGTGTCTCTAGGAGCAGTGGGGTGTTGGTATCACAGGAGTAGGAATAAGACTCTTGCAGCACTGAGGTGCCAGAATCACAGGAACACACGTGAGAGTCACTGGGAGCACTGGAGTGCTGGGATCACAGGAACACACACTAGACAGTCTCTTGTAGCACTGGGATGCTCGGGTCTCAGTGAAGAATGTGGGAGTTAATGGAAACACTGGGGTGCTGAGACCACAGATTTTTATACAGTGTGGTCCCTCACATGGTTCCCCAGTAAGTGGGACCTGACTTGGTTCTTCTGGCATTTCAAAAACTACCTATCGGGGATGTTCTCCTTTCTCTTACTCACAGAGCTGTATTGCCGACACCTCAGTCCGTCCATTTGGATATCTTAAATATCCTGAATAGGATTTTTGTACTTACTGCAGATTCATTTTCTTGGAGTTCATTGAAACATTAAGTTCCCACCCCTCTTTGTTTATGGTTTTGCCCTCTGCACTGTTTTGTTACAAAACTGAGCCATGCTTGGAGTGGAAGGGGTTATACCAGGCTGTTCACAGTTTTTTTTTTGGTTTTGTTTTTTGCCAGTGTCCAAATATTCCCTGATAGTAGAAAGTATACCCAAATGGATGTTACAGTGAGCACAAAAATCTTTTTCTTTTTTTTTGCCCATACATGCACTTTTTATGGATGGTAACAAAAGAAGTGGTGCCTTGGTAGCAGTGACCATAACATGATTTCATTTGATGTTAGCTGTAAGCAAAAAAACACATACAGGAAAGATAAAAACACTTAACTTCAAGAGAGCAAATTTTCCAAGGATGAGGGCTGCTCTCCAGGACTTGAACTGGGAGGGAATATTGGCATCAATGGGAATAGAAAAGAAATTGGAATTCTTTAAAGTGACTGTTTGTGAACTCACTGCAAAGTATATTCCCATGGGCAATAAGTTTAAAAGGCTAAAAATAAAACCTATGTGGCTCACGGCCAAAGTTAAAAAAGCTATAAACAATAAGAAAAGAGCTTTTTAAAAAATATAAAAATGAAGGGACACTAGTGTCATTTAAATGTTATAAAGAATATAACAGAATATGTAAAAAGGAAATCAAGGATGCAAAAACTCAAAATGAATGACAGATTGCAAAAGATAGTAGGACAAACCCCCAGAAAATTCTTCAAATATATTAATAAAAAGGCCAGGTCTGAGCATGTAGGCCCTTTACAAAATAATCTAGAGTGGGTGACTGGGGACAAAGAGAAGGCAAATTTATTAAATACTTTCTTCAGCTCTGTGTATACAAATAAGCATGGGGGAGCTCATGTCCATAATGGGGGTGGTAGTGACACAGCCCCAAATGATCCACAATGGCTCAAAAGGGATATGGTCCAGAAATATTTAGACAGAATAAAGGTGGATAAAGCACCTGGACCAGATGGCATCCACCCACAGATCCTAAAAGAATTGAGCTGTAATTTCAAAGCCATTGTATCTAATTTTTAGGGACTCATTAATGATGGGAATAGTACCACTGGATTGGCGTAGGGCCAATGTGGTGCCTATATTTAAAAAGGGAGCAAAGTCTTTACCAAGTAACTATAGACGGGAAGACACTAGAGAGTTTAATAAAAGACCACATAGACGAGTTCTTGCTGGAAAAAAATATTTTAAGCAACAGACAGCATGGATTCATGAAAGACAGAAGTTGTCAAACAAACCTGATTTCTTTTTATGAGGAGGTAAGTAAAACCTTGGACAGAAGGGTGGCGGTGGATGTGGTATACTTGGATTTTGCAAAAGCATTTGACACAGTTCCCCACACATGGCTCATGTGTAAGGTAAGGTCTACAGGCTTGGAAATATCAGTTTATAAATGGATGGAAAACTGGCTAAAAGACAGAATTCAGAGAGTAGTGGTTAATTATTCTTACTCTGAATGGTCTAAGGTTATCAGTGGTGTACCCCAAGGTTCAGTGCTGGGACCCTTACTTTTTAATATCTTTATAAATGATATAGGGTCTGGGATTAAAAGTAAAATTTCTGTCTTTGCAGATGACACTAAGCTATGCAGTGGAATAACATCCGTACAGGATGTCTCCAATTTACAAGCCGACATCAATGCTCTGTCTAATTGGGCGACTATGTGGCAGATGAGGTTTAATGTTGATAAATGTAAAGTTATGCACTTGGGGGCTAAGAATATGCATGCATCATACATGCTAGGGGGAGTACAACTGGGGGGAATCTGTAGTGGAGAAGGATCTGGGAGTTTTAGTAGATCATAAGCTCAATAATAGCATGCAATGCCAAGCTGTGGTTTCCAAAGCGAGCAAAATCCTTTCTTGTATTAAGAGAAGTATGGACTCCAGAGAGAGAGATATCATTTTGCCCCTGTTAAAATAATTTGTAAGACCTCATCTGGAATATGCAGTTCAGTTTTGGGCACCAGTTCTCAAAAAGGATATCAGGAAACTGGAGAAAGTGCAGAGAAGGGCAACCAAACTGGTAAGAGGCATGGAGGAGCTCAGCTATGAGGAAAGGTTATAGGAACTGAATTTATTCACTCTTGAGAAGAGTAGATTAAGGGGGGGGGGTATGATCACCATGTATAAATATATAAAGGATCCATATAGTGAACTTAGTGTTGAGTTATTCACTTTGAAGATGTGGAATAGGCTCCCTCCAGAGGTGGTGCTGGCAAGCTCAGTAGATTGCTATAAAAAAGGCCTGGATTCTTTCCTAAATGTACATATTATAACTGGGTACTGACATTTATAGGTAAAGTTGATCCAGGGAAAATCTGATTGCCTCTCTGAGATCAGGAAGGAATTTGATGTAGCAAATTGGATCCTGATTTTCTGGGGGTTTTTTTTCACCTTCCTCTGGATCAACTGTGGGTATAGGGATGGGTATATGGGATTGTATGATATTTTATTTATTATTATTTTTTTTTTATGGTTGAACTAGATGAACTTGTGTCTTTTTTCAACCTGACTAACTATGTAACTATGTACAACTAGTGTTGCCTAACAATTTAGGGTAAACCAGACCTCTTTTGTTTGACCAAAATTTGCTAGACCAAACAATCTAATAATGAGCAATTCAGATTATGCACAGGTTGCAATGCACTTCATTATTTCATTCAACTCATTAGCTCAAAACAGTTTACAAACCCTTATATAGGCAATAAATCTTCAGAAAGAGAGTTGTGAAATTTCCAATCCAGGCCTAGAGGAGATTGCTGCTGTTGAACAACCATCATAAAACGCCTTAAAGTATTATTATTTTTATATAGGATTTATATAGCGCTAACAGTTTGCGCAGCACTTTACAACATAGACAGTACAGACAGCAGAAAATACAGTTACAAAACAATTCAATCCAGGGGGAATCCTGCCCTTCCTTACCTATTTATTATTGCCGGCCCTTTCTTTTTATTCATGGTAATGTAACCTACAAAGTGGATAAATATGGTGATGTCTGGGCTCTCATACTTTGCAAATTATTAGTTGAGGAGGCAGTACTGTTTGATGGTTACGGCTACCTTGATGGCATGCGTCAGGAAGAAGCAAACGCAACTACGCCCCTTGCGAAACGCGTCACGTCACGCATCGCGTGACGGGCAGCTGACCAGCACTAGACAGAGCGGAGGCTCTGAACGCGGAGAGCAGCGCTGTCTCTTCACGAGTGACCCTCGGAAACCGTGAACAGTCGTTACGGAGCATCCCACAACGGCCACAGGGCCTTCTCACAACTCGGCATCTACCCAATAAAGGTCACGGAACGGTTACCCCAATCCCGGACAGCAGCAACCCATATAAGGTACTGGCATCCAACACCCTGAATGAATGGATTAAATCCTCAGACATCGCAAACCCAAGGAAGACGCCAACCTGGTAACGTCTTTATTTTACCTCTATAATGACTGTCTGAGAAATCCCATATCTTTACCATCTCATATTCAGTTATTAAATGTGTTCAGCTAATTGCTATTTGCCATAGAACTTTATACTGACCTTATAGGACTGCCGGTATTTGTGATTCATTGACCCAAGATGATGTTTTGACCTGATCCATTTACAAAGTGCTACTATTAAGTACGCAGCAAGGGTGTCTATCTAAAACCCAGCCTGTAATCCGAAACCTCATCCAGGTACACACCTGCAACATTCAGACCAGTATGGACAGCTGAAACAAATACCTGGCATGTGTTTTAAGTGTCGCCCAGACCAAATCCAACAGGGGCTCTCCCTTTGCTGAGAATTATGAACATTAATCAGTAAGGCTGTACATTTAAAACAAACTTCACCAGAACTTTTCACTCACGCATTGAGAGACAGTGGGCATGCCATCAAGGTAGCCGTAACCATCAAACAGTACTGCCTCCTCAACTAATAATTTGCCTCCAATAAATTGCTCTAGTAGTGCCATGATCAAAATCTGGAATATTTCAAAGTCTACATGACCTTACCAGTACAACGTTTATATATATATATTCTGCTTTTAAATCTATTTTGTTTGGTACAGCCAATGTGGTTTACATTCTGGTGTTAATTTAAACAACCATTTTGAAACCATCAAAAATCAATATATGTTGTCCATTTTTATTATTAGTAGATTTGTACATAAAGTATACTTGATGCTCCTAAATTGAATTATCAAGTGTGGGTTAATTTGTGTGGACTTTTGCAGTCCTGGGTCTGATAGCAGTTTAGAAAAAAGAACAGGTGTTTGTACTTTCTAGGTAAAGTCTATTGTAAGTAGACTTGTGCATTCGTTTTCGTCCAAATGCATTTTCGTCCGAATTTTGGTATTTTCGTTATCGTTTTAACAAACGATAACGAAAGTGCAGAATTCAAAAAACGAAAGATCTGACATAAACAAATGCTTTATTTTCGTTGTGACAACAGTCCGATATAGATAGGAGATTCGACGCTGACAATAACAATCTGTGTCCATTGAACCTGTGGTCGAATGTGCCTAACCTTAACTCTATTAGTCCAAGATTATTCTATATAGAGAGAAAAGATTTGACGTAAAGAGAAAAGATTTGACTTAGAGAGGAAAGATTCGACTTAGAGAGGAAAGATTCGACGTAGAGAGAAAAGATTGCTGCTGGAATTGGGTGGAATTGCAGCTAAACTATACAGAGTCATACAGTTTAGCTGCTCCGTCGAATCTTCTATGAACATTCGACAGACACCATAAGCCTTCAATGACAGATTCGACCTTAATTCATTTGGATTTTCGGACGAATGCAATTTTTTTTATTTCAAAAAACGAAATAAATAAAAATGAATTTCGGGAGTAACTAAATAAATGTATTTTTCGGACGAAAACGAAATTCCGAAACAAAATATTTCAGTGTGCACATGTCTAATTGTAAGGTCTGTTATCAGATACCATTCTATAGAATGTCATAAAATGGTCCACAAAAAATAATTCTTGAACATGACATGCACCTCTGAGTAGTAAAAATGTCACCGAATTTCATTTGACATTATATAACGGCTTCTCTACCACCCATTCAGTGTGTAATCTGCATTTAAAACAATACATATTCCAGAGTCAGCCATGAAGCGAAGGGCGTTATATTCCCTAGGCTGTAATCCGTTAACTTCACAAGGAGCACAAAGCAGAGAGAGGACTTCTATTCATCAGACTGTGCTCTTAAGAGAGACTAATAGTTAAAGGAGGGAGAGACTGACCACTGCCACTGTCTCGTTCATCATCAGTAAAGTGGAGAGAAATAGGCAAAAAGGAGGTGGGAAGTGTAATTAGGATAGATGGGATACTATCTATCTATCTATCTATCTATCTATCTATCTATCTATCTATCTATCTATCTATCTATCTATCTATCTATCTATCTATCTATTTATCTATTTATCTATCTATCTATCTCTTGCACCAACATATTCCATTCACAGCTGTCTCTATCCCCAGAGAAGCCTCCATTCTTCCACCATTGCACAGTCTTTTAGACACGTACATTAGGATCAGTTCAGGTGGAAACCGATAAACCAAGCAGTTTGTCTTTATATAGTGGAAATAAATGGGAATTGAAATGAAGGTGAATTGATAGTAATATAAGACATTCCATTTGTAGAGCTAAGAAGCAAATCCACAGTTCAAAATGACACTAGATCTCAACCATACAAAGCACAGACCCACTGTGAATATTAGATTATTTTGTCTCAGTGTAAGGTTTCCCTTCTCTTCACCCTGTCTCCCCCCGCAGCCTGTGCCTTGCTGTGATTCACGGTTTGCTGGTGCCATTATACTGCCGTATAAATTTACTTTATTTGCGTCCAGCTTCATATTTCCAGCCTGGGACCTTGCGTCAGCTATACAATCCATTTATAGACAAATCAATTAAATATTTTTTTCTAATCTGTCACCTCTTATACAAAGATGCAAAGAATTACGGGGGTGCCACTGGCATGCATAGCTCTAGACCAGATAAGAAAAAATAGGATCCCTAAAGCTCAAGCTGGATCTCTATCCGGTGGAAAAGAGCTGCAATCTGCCAAATGTCATTACTCCAAAGGGGATCTGTGTTTTACAGCCTCGACTGCCATCTCCAAGGACTGCAAAGCCCTCAAGTTAGAAGTGAATAAATTACACAGAGCATTGTGACTGTTTTAGATAAAGTGTTAAACATGCAACACTGCAGCTTTTTCTGGACAAAAGTTGATGGCGTATAAATGAGCTTTTCCTTCCAGGGTATTGAAGTGATGCTCTGCATCACATGTACAATCCAGTCTGCAGAGCCTCAACTCCACATCGATTATGTTTACACAGAATTCTATACGACTTTCTTCTTGATGTCAAGCTGTTATCTGGGCTATGCTTGGCAGCAGTTTCCGCCACCCAAGATGCTAAAGACAGATCAAGTTAATGAGCCAGAGAGAGACAGAAACTTCATATTGGAGGAATCACACACTTTCTTCCCCCATGCAATGCAAGGGTTAAGACATTGTCCAAAGCCTTTCCATTTTCAGTAAAGAATAATAATCTTTAGTGCAATGAAATGGTTAACCCACCCAGGTGCCTAAACACCTCTTCAACCTCTAGCCATAAATCTGGCTTGTTCCCATCACCTGAGCCTTTCTGTTATTGATTCCCTTTAATGAAAGTTAATTATAACACCGATTTAATTAATGGAATCCCTCTGCCGCTTTACAGCTTCCCGCATTAACACTCGCTTCTGGGGGGGGGGGGGGGGGCTTAGAAACTATGCAATAAATCAGAGAGACATTGTGGTCATATGAACTGGTACCAATGTGTAAAGAAATGAGCAAGTGTATAAAACAGCCTTTTCACAACCCATAACCCATTACACAGATGGGTACTCCTACCTGCAGAACGTACTAATATCCTACCTACATGCTAGGAAAAAACAGAGGGTATTCTTTATGAAAACTGGAACTGTTACACATATCAATCAATAAGACATCATGTTTCAGTTTAAAGATGATTGGTCGAGAGCCAGTGAGGTTTGCTTTCCCTTTCTTGGCACATGTTTTAATAAATCAGTCAATATTTTTTAATTGAGTATTTGAATACCTCGCACGTGAAAAAAAAGAGAGCTGGAAATAGATTAGCTGCTGTTGCCAGCACCTCCACTCATCTCCACCTTTATAGCCAGCACCTACACTCATCTCCACTCCACAGATATTTGGAGATTAGGTCTGTGGCTGTGCAGCTCTGGAGCCCTGTGGTCAGTTGACAATAGAGAAAGTTCCTTTATTGGGTTTATATGTTGTAACTTTTGTGTGGGTTTCTCAAGAAGCTCTGGTATCTTTTCTTATTCAAAATATTTTATTGAAAAGCAAAATAGACAAATTTCACAGATAGTAAACCAATGAAAGTTAAGCAACAAAATATCATTGCAGGGAGCAACATCGTGCATTGGGTTGATTAAAAAAAAGCAGGAAAGCAGGATTGACATCCAAAGCAACATAATCGTGGGGAATTATTCAGCAAATTCGCAAATATGAGTCAAAAATTTGAAAACAACAAGAATTTTAAGGTTCAGGAAGGTGGTTGCCAGTTGTTCCATTCCAGCCATAGCTTGTGGTATCTTCATAACATAAAAAAAACCTAACTGGTTCTGTGATATCTATGTGCACATGTGTCTGTATTAAATATGAAACATAAGAGTTGAAAGCCCATGCTCTATGCCAGAGGTCTCCAAACTATAGCTCGAGGGCCATATGCAGCCTTTTGCTTGCCTTTATCTGGCCCTTGAGATAACATTTCTTCTATAATACGAGACATTTTTCTTACTACAGACACCAACGATGAGGCACCACTCCCTTGACTGACACTAGTGATGGGGCGCTATTCATTCCACTGACCCCAACATTGGGGCACTATTCTTTCCTCTGACACCAGCAATGGGACATTTTTTTTATCCAGTTCAATCCAGTTCAACCTTTGTGGATGTGTGTTTAAGTCAATATCATTTCTCATATCCCCCATATATTGCACTCACTAAGATGCCCATCTAAGAGTTTTTTTTTTAAACTATTGATAATTTTTGCTGACACCACCGATTGTGGAATGGAGTTCCACATCCTTACTGCTCTACCCCCTATGCAATTCAAGGTTAAACTGCTTCTCCTCTAAATTTATGAAGTGGCCACGTGTCTTCTTGGGCTCCCTGAAGCTGAATAGTTTTCTTCCTATGCTGGGATCACCATTGAGGTACTTGTATATTGCTATCATATCTCCTCTCAAGCATCTCTTCCCCAGGGAGAATAAAGAAAACCTAGTACACACAGGCTAATGTGGCTAATGTGCCAATGTGTTCGGCCCATGTGTACGGCAGCCGGTCCGACAGGAGCTGTCTTCTGTCAAAGTCATGACCGAAAAAGGTCTGCTGACTAGTTCCCAATCAGCGCTCTCAGGCAATGGCTGAGAGCGCTGACCGGAGTGTTCTGGCTGGGGGGGGGGGGCCCTGTCAGAATAGAATAGCACAGCAGGAGATATAGCTGTACTAACATTGGATTGTTAGTACAGTGGCACTGACGTGAGCTGTCAGATTTTTTTTTTTTGTTTAACCCAGTAAAATTAGTAGTGTGTTATGAGGCTTAAGTTTAACCACTTGCCTACCAGCCACGAACACCTCCTTCCTGACCAAGCCATTTTTCAGCTTTCAGCGCTGTCGCATTTTGAATGACAATTGCGCGGTCATGCAACGCTGTACCCAAATAAAATTTTTATAATTTTTTCCCCACAGATAGAGCTTTATTTTGGTGGTATTTGATCACCTCTGCGTTTTTTTATTTCTTGCGCTATAAACAAAAGAAGAGGGACAAGTTTGAAAAAACATAATATTTTTTTACTTTTTATTATAATAAATATCCAATTTTTTTTTTTTTTGAAACAAATTTTTTCCTCAGTTTAGGCTGATACGTATTCTTCTACATATTTTTGGAAAAAAAAATCGCAATAAGCGTATATTGATTGGTTTGCGCAAAAGTTATAGCGTCTACAAAATAGGGGATAGATTTATAGCATTTTTATTATTATTTTTTTTTTACTAGTAATGGCGGCGATTTGCGATTTTTATCGTGACTGCGACATTGCGGCGGACACTTCGGACACTTTTGACTCATTTTTGGGACCATTCACATTTATACAGCGATCCGTGCTATAAAAATGCATTGATTACTGTATAAATGTGACTGGCAGGGAAGGGGTTAACGCTAGGGGGCACTGCAGGGGTTAATGTGTACCCTATCTTGGTGATTCTTACTGTGGGGGGAGGGGACTGAGTGGGGGAGGAGACCGATCGGTGTCCCTATGTACAAGGGACACACCATCGGTCTCCTCTCCTCTGACAGGACGTGGATCTGTGTTTTTACACACACAGATCCACGTCCTGCTCGATTACCGGGCAATCGCGGGTGCCTGGCGGTCATCGCGACCGCCGGGCACGCGCACCGGGGCCCCAGCTACGCGGCAGGCGTGCGCGCGCCTCCCGCGGCGCGCGCGCGCCCCCAGTGGCCAAATTGTAGACAACGTCATATGACGGCGTCCCGCCACAATAGCTGCACCGTCCCGCCGTCATTTGACAGTGGGCGGTCAGCTAGTAGTTAATGATTGTAGTTGTTCCATGTGACCAAGGTCCTCCAGTCCTCTTATTAACTTTATTGCCCTTCTCTGGACTTTCTCCAGTTCCAGCACATCCTACCTAAGAATTGGTGACCAGAACTAGATGGCATACTCAAGATGTAGCTGAACCAGAGATTTGTAAAGTGGCAGAATTATAGTTTTATCTCTTGAGTAAATCCCCTTTTGTATGCATGCTAATATTCTGCTGGCTTTGCTTGCTACAGCTTGGCATTGCATGCTGTTGTGATCTACTAGGACCACCAGATCTTTTTTCATCCTAGATTCCCCCAATGGTTCTCCTCCTAGCGAGTAATTTGTATTCATATTTTTGTCCCCAAAGAGCATTACTTTACATTTATCAGCATTAAACCTAATTTGCCATGTAGTTGCCCACACCTTGATTTTATTGAGGTCTTCTTGTAAGGTTTCTATATCCTGCTGTATTCATACCAACCTCTATATCATTTATGAATAAATTAAATTCCTCCCACTGACACCAACAAAGGGGCACTATTTCCCCCCCTGAAACCAGCAATGGGGCACGATTCCTCCCACTGTCACCAATGATTGGGCACTATTCCTTCCACTGACACCAGGTATGGGACACTTTTCTTCTCACCAGTATAAATTATGAGGCACTACTTCACCACCTACTGACCACAGGTGATATTTAATTTTCTTACTACCACTGACAACCAAGCCTGAGGCATTATTTAATCCCACTGATGCCAGGGCATTTTCTACTCCCACTGGTCACAGTCTGAAGGACAGTAATCTGGCCCTTTGTCTAGATTTAGTTTGGAGAATCCTGCTCTAGCCAATTTTTGTTAAACTAAATCAGTGAAATTAAATGCAGCTCCAGCAGAAATAATTACCCCCTATCCACAAATGTTTCCCATAGTATTTCTTCTCACCACCAGATGTCTTCAGTCTTCGGGGTTGAATAACGCCCATCATCATTCAACCCGGAAGATTGAGAACATACTGTAAATGCAGGGTGTCGTAGGCCTGATCCCTGAGGGGTGCTAAGCCTAGAGTTGGGCTTTAAGCTACTCTGGAGCAGTGACTGATATGAATTGCGCTCTGTACAGTATGTTAGGGCCCTTTTACACCTTTGTACTTCATTGATGTGATATGCATTTTCTCATGCATTTATACAACACAGAATTGTGTCTTAAAGTTGAAGCAGCCAACATTTTATTTAAACATAGAGTAGAAAAGGGTTATAAATATTTCAATCTGCATCTATATTGGGAAGATTTACCACTCTCACACATACTCATTGACCAGAGGGGAAGAGTGGAAATCTCATCAACTTGACAAGTAGCAATAGAACCCTAATGCTGCGTACACACGAGCAGATTTTCCTTCAGAAAAATCTTGGATGGTTTTTCCGACGGAATTCTGCTCAAGCTTGACTTGCAAACACACGGTCACACAAAAGTTCGCTGAACTTTCGACCATCAAGAACACAGTGACGTACAACACTACGACGAGCTGAAAAATTGAGAACTTGCTCTCAATCTTTTGCTGGCTGGAATTCGGCCAACAAAAGTCAGATGGAGCATACACACAGTCGCATTTTCCAACCAAAAGCTCTCATTGGTCTTTTGTTGGCGGAATTTCCGATCGTGTGTACGCGGCATTACAAAGGTTCCAACCCATACACCCTTTGCTTTAAAAAAAAAAAAAAAGGCCCTTGATTTTTGTCTGTGCCTCCTTTGGAATGATTTTCCCTCACTGCATTCATTAATGTTTATTTTAAAGCGGTATTAATACCCAAAAGAAAACATTTATTTTATTGCAGCTTACCAATTCTTCAATGTGATGACTGTATCATATTCCTTTTTAAAGTGGTTGTAAACCCTCGTTTACAACTTTATGTTACAGGTAAGCCTATATTAAGGCTTACCTGTAGCTAACAAGGATATCTCCTAAACCTGCACGGTTTAGGAGATATACCTGTATTTGCATGTGCCGACGTCATGCGGCACATGCGCACTTGAGACAACTGAAGCAACGGCGCTATATGCCGATGCTTCAGTTGTACTGTGCCGCTCTTGTGCGCATGCGTGGAGTGACAGCATCGCGGCTCTGGCAAATCACAGCGCCGGAGCCGCGATACCCGGAAGTCACTCCGGGAGAACATGTCGGCGGTCGGAGGGGGAGAAGAGGACCGATGCAGGGGCTTTGATCTGAGGTAAGTGATACATAATTAGCTAGTATGCTATGCATACTAGCTAATTATGCCTTTGTCTTGCAGGGTTTTTTTTTTTTTTTTTTTTTTTTTTTACTTCCTCTTTAAGCTTTTTTTCTTCTATTTTCATCTAGTAATCCCAAGTTAACATTGGCAGGGGTGCCTAAAATGATCAGCTTTTATGTTCAGTTTCAATTTGTTAGTGTATTTAGATCTAGTACTTCTAACACCCACCCCCCCCCCCCCCTCTGACTAACGATGCTGCTATCCATAGGTAGCATAGTTGTGGGCCATTAGGAATGTGGAGAAAGCAGAATGAGGTGGAAACTGCTATCAGCATTTTCAGAAGGGGTTGCTGATTGCATACTAGTTTTCCCTGGAACTCAAAGCTTTAGTGGTGTTCAAGAAGACAATCTAACTTATATAATATTTCTCTTTCTGATGTGGGGTAGTCACCTTTTGGTTCATGGAAAATTAACCAATGGTTGTGGTGGTATGGCAAAAATTGGATGTGACTTTTTTTTAAAGTGGGCATGGCCTAGTGGGTGTGGTTAAACCAATGTGGTTTATTCATAATGAGCTTGGTAAAATGGAGTCCTTTTTTCTTAAATCTGGGAACTATCTGGGATACTTCTCCTCTTGCAAAGAAATGTTTTCTGCAATTTGTCTCCCTTAAAACAACACAGAATTATGTATCTGGTACAAAGCACTGGTACAAGTGTTTTACAAATGCAATAAAGGATATTTTTAAAATCCACACAAATTGAGATTTCTTTAGGTGGTATTTGA
This sequence comes from Lithobates sylvaticus, assembly GCA_028564925.1. Classification (NCBI taxonomy): domain Eukaryota; kingdom Metazoa; phylum Chordata; class Amphibia; order Anura; family Ranidae; genus Lithobates; species Lithobates sylvaticus. Next base: position 516,456,201 of record CM053027.1, read on the forward strand.
TCTTTATTTTTTGCAATATAAACGAAAAAAAAATTAGAAAAATAAACATTTCTTAGTTCCTGCTATAACACATGTCCAATTAAAAAAAATCTAATTTCTTCATAAGTTTCAGCCAAGATGTATTCTGCTACATGTCTTTGGTAAAAAAAAAAAAAACAGTAAGTGTATATTGATTGGTTTGTGTTATATTGCCTACAAACTATGGCATATATATTGGAATTTTTAATACTAATGGCGGTGTATAGTTACTTATAATGGAACTGCGATTGTGAGGCGGGTAATCTGACACTAACTGATGCTGGGGGGGGGGGGGGGGGGGGGGGGGGACTAACTGCCACTGACATCACCAGTGACACTAATACAGTGATCAGTGCTAATAATATACACTGTCACTGTACTAATGACACTGGATGGGAAGGGGTTAACGTCTAGGGCGATCAAGGGGGTAGACAGAAATCAGCACACTGCTGCTGACAATAGAGAGCCCTGTGTTGTTTAGCTACACAGGGCTCTCTTCTGTCATTTGCTCAGCCAATTGGCGGGTTCTGGGCATAAATCATTGTCTGGGACCTGCTGATTGGCTTGTGGTGTAATGAATGGCAGCACAGCCAGGGCGACAGAGTGCCCTCTACCTGGTAATGCAGAATAATGTACATGTGCATCATCCGGCACAGCAGGTCCACCCTGCCGCAGTATAAGTGAAGCTGTTAAAGTGCCACTACAAGAATGAACAAAGAGAACCAAAACAAAAAAAGTTTACTTATGAGTAGTAAAAATATAAAGTAAAAAAAAAAATCAGCAAAAAATAACTTGGGGAAGAAGAGAAGGAAGGAGTTAATTAGGGTTTAGATAGGGACTACCGTACTTATTTTTTAGGTTTGCTGAGACTGATAATATGTGCAGAGCAAAAGACAAAATTTTGGTATGAATATAAGCACTGAAAATGTATTTTAATAGCTGTAAAATGGTAATAATTTATGAAGGTAACATGGTTTAAAGACTTCAATCACACATGGGTTGATATCAGCGCTCCTAAAACACTGACACAATTACCCTGATCAGAGCAGGTGCAATGGCAGGAAGATGCCTGGTTTGCTATGTCCAAACTGAATACTCTATATATCAATTAAAAATCAGACCGTGGCTTTAATAAACCAGACTTCCACAGAATAGGTGATAACCCCATAGTGCCAGCCATGTTGTAAATGTAAATGCAGATATTCACAATAAAGATAGTGTAGAATAGATGCACTTGAAAGATACATGCCTTTCTGTGTAATTATCAACCATGTTAGTTAAAAACACCTTCGGAGGTCTTTTGTGTACAAACCTAAGTATGCCATCCATGTCACTTGTCGCTTGACTCGCCATACCTGGTAATCCTAGTACCCCTGTTGTCCGGGCCCCTGTTCCTGACTTCTTTAGCAGCTGCAGACTTCAGAGGACCCCACTTCTTGTCAGCCTTTAGGAATTGTCCATGTCACTCAGACAGTGACCTGGACACCTGAAGAAGGACCCTCTTCTACTGCACAGAAGAAGATAGAAGGCTCTGGACCCAGTGTGTCACATGACTATGGAATTAGGTAATCATTTCTGGCAGTTAGATTTATTTTTTAAGCCAACCTAGGAATTAGTTTGAGTGGGGTTAGTTGGAATCTTCTTTAAGTGCAATACGAATTTATGTCATTCATGTTGATGGATGTTTTCCCTGGGGTATTTTTTCTTGTTGGGGGTGGGGGTGCTCATATTTTGTATCCTTATAATGGCGGAGGGCGTCACCTCACTGGTCTTGGATCTCTACTCTCCTTTTGGTGGAGACCCTTATGTCATGCATAGTTGATGAGGCAAATGTTTTATTTTTGCTGTACTGTGTGTTATGTTCCTACTGCTGATTGCGGTACTTTTTTGTACTGATATTTATACCTTTCGTTAAACAAAATAAAAAATATTTTGCACAAAAAGAAAAACCTAGGGATTAGTTTGCAGGTTGGTGTGGGGGTGACAGAGTTTTGCTTTCTCTTTGTTCCTCCCAAGACCTTTAGTTCTCTAGATTCCTTGTCCCATGCTCACCTCCGGGACATCTCCCAAGCCTCTCCTAAACTTTGGAACTCCTTACCCCAATCTGTCTGACTATCTCCTACCCTGTCTACTTTTATGTGATCCCTGAAAACCCTTCTCATTAGAGAAGCCTATTCTGCCTCCACCTGACGACTGAACTTTTACTTTCTCCATCAGCTCATCCCCCACAGCTATTACCTTTTGTATCACTTGGCCCTCTGTTTTAGATTGTAAGCTCTAACGAGCAGGGCCCTCTGATTCCTCCTGTATTGAATTGTGTTGTAACTGTACTGTCTGCCCTCATGTTGTAAAGCGCTGCGCAAACAGTTGGCGCTATATAAATCCTGTATAATAATAATAAAATGCAACACTTTAGCAGAATTGGGCAAACAGCTTTAACGACTTGCCGACTGCGCTATAGCCGAATGACGGCTACAGCGTAACTGGCCAGTTCTGGGAGGGTGTCATATGACATCCTCTCGTGATAGCACCCGCTGTGATCACTGTGTCCTCTGGACACAGCTGATCACAGATTGGGGGTAAAGAGCCAATCAGTGGCTCTTTACCATGTGATCAGCTGTGTCCAATCACAGCTGATCATGATGTAAACACAAGCTGGCTATTGCAATTTCTTTCCTCACATTGACAGCTTGAGGAGAGTAGAGTCGATAACTGGCTTGCGTGAAAAGGACATCTACACTGATAATCAGGGCACTGATTATTCGTGCAGTCCCAATCAGTGCCCACCAGTGCTGCCAATCAGCGCCCACTAGTGCTGTCAATCAGCGCCCATCAGTGCTGCCAATCAGCGCCCATTAGTGCTGCCAAATAGTGCCCATCGGTGATGCCAAATAGTGCCCATCAGGTCTGCCAATCAGTGCCTTCTCATCAGTGTCACCTATCAGTGCCAATCAGTGGCACCTAGTGGTGGCCATCAGTGCTGCCAATCAGCACCCATCAGTGCTGCCAATCAGTGCCTTCTCATCAGTGTCACCTATCAGTGCCAATCAGTGCCCCCTACCAGTGCCTATCAGTGCCGCCTCATCAGAACACATCAGTGAAGGAGAAAAATTACCTGTTTGCAAAATGTTATAACAAACTATGAAAAACGTTTTGCTTTATTTTTCAAAAATTTCACTCATTTTTCGTTTATTTATAAAAAAAAAAAAAAAAGTGGTTATTAAATATCACCAAAAAAAGCTCTATTTGTGGGAAAAAAATGATAAAAGTTTTATATGGGTACAATGTTGCATGACCGCGCAATTGTCATTCAAAGAGTGACAGCTGAAAATTTGCCTGGGCAGGAAAGGGGGTAAAAGTTCCTAGTAGGCAAGTGGTTAATTAAAATTATTGTTTTTACACTGCTTTTTTTACTGTGTAGTATGTCGGCACTATGAGGAAATGACAGAATAAACCATAATAGTAACAAACCGTAAAGCATCAATGGTATTGAAAAAAGATAAGCAGTCACATGTTCAGAGAAGTAAGGACCAGGATTGATTTGCAAGAACCTGAAAGAAAACTATCTGGTCCCGGCTGTTGTATTACAAAAATTAAATCAAAGGCGAGATATGTTGACAATGTTGACAATGGAAACTTATATACTCTTACCATCATCTAGTCAGTTACATCTGAGCAAGTCATTTTATATCAGGACAGTGATCTGATTTACTGGACCAGAAGGATGACTATACAGGTGAAGATAAACCAGGATACCAAAACCTGAATGGCACATGCCAAATATATAAAGCATTTGGAAGACAAAGGAAAAGGAACATTGAGAGGCTCAGCCATGAAATGGAAGGAAGGGGGAGGTAGACAAGTCAGCAGCTGCACAGTAGACCAGATTCCTGAGGTGCTGGGGACCCCTACTGGACTAACATGCAGGACAATGCCAGCCATTACCTGCAGCACCCTGCCTGTGTGTAACACAGCAGAATAATGAGATCAGGGGGAGACTAATGAAAGAGAGGGGAGGTAAATTTCTCCGGTGGCATGGCCACAAACTGCGTATTAATCATCTGAAAGATTCATAGTGCTTGAATACAAACCAGGCATTACAGGCTCTTCTACAAACCTCTGCCACATGTCTGCGATTGTTTATTTCTGTGCTACTGCATGCTGAGCCGTACATCTTCATATGCTGGCAGCGAAAAAAGAAAAAGTGCATGTGTAAGCATGATGATAGTGTGCAGTTTTTTTTTTTTCTTTCCGTCAATTAAAGGTTTAGGTTAATTCCAGCTTGTTCCTACTTGGCAAAAATGCACAGCCCTGTAGTTTTTATGATAGAGAGTATAATTATATATTCCGTAGTATTATTTATTCTCATTGTTTTCAAAATGGGCCATACGCATGTAGCCATGACAGAGCTCACATAAGAAAAGTCATCCAAGCATTTTCTGGGCAATTAAAGCTAAACCAGGCAAACAGCTAAATACACAGAGGAAATACATATATGAGATCTGTTTTACCTGCCAGAGAACTTGTATTTCAATCCATCCATTTTAACACAGATGTTTACACAGGGCAGGAGATCTGATATTTTTTTTTTTTTCTGCAGCAGGTAAATAACACAAACAGGTCTTATCCATCCCTTAGTCTGTGACTGGACAGTGGAAGGAGAAGCAGCAGACTGATAAGATAAGCTCATCTCTCTGTCCCCCCCCCCCCCCCCCCCTGCTCTCTGCTTCTATTAGCATGCCCTTTTCTCCGCAGCAGAACTGATTGGATCCTAAGATTGTTTCTTCCTTCCCCAGTCTGAGGTCAGCTGATACCAAGTCAAATTCAAGTGCATACCCTGCTTCCTTTAAAAATATATCTAATTTGTGCCTTTCATATAATTTACTGTATGTAAGGATTGAGAACAAATCTCAAAGAAAAAGCAGACTTTGTGGGCAAATCATGAGGCAGTAAATATACAAAAATTCTCTTTATTACAAAAATGGATTAAAAAACATATAAACATTTAAACAGCACCCTAATATTCGACAAAGTCAACAGATACCAAATACAGCAAACATGAAGGTTGGATCCTTTCATATGTAAGTAGAAAATTTGTAGATATATGGATATAAGTAGTTATATCTGTATAGGGAATTATGATCTAACAATTCCTCCATGCTTGCTTGTTAACGCGTTTCGCAATTTAGTAGCTTCCTCAGGACACTGTGTAGCTGCTGATGGACCTTTAATCACAATATAAGGGGACACCACATATCATGGACTATGACTCAAAGACAATCTTGCCAGGGACCCGGTTATGCTGTTAAGGATGGTCAATATACTGTATGTATATGACCTCACCATTCGGGGGTAAACAGTGAAGCGTATACAGCCTCCACCGAGACCACGACTCCCGATGAATCCAGTAAGAATTAGTTATGTGCGCAGGTGAGAGCACACGGACGGAAATAAGAGGGACCACCAAATTCCAGTCACTAATCAAAAGTAGATATCAGGAGTATAATATGTATCGCTCTAGAGTAGTACTCTTGAGATATATTCATCAGTCAGAGTTAGCACTCATCAATTGGTGAAAAGGCCTCACAGAAAGATATAAAGTATTCCTCGTTTTAGGGGTTTTACTGGTAGACCCTAACCCACATACCCTCAATAGGGTAAAGGCACCTTTTCTCAAAAGTCTGAGTTTCACGGACGTTCCCGCAGCATATGTCTGTCATTTACACTGTACTATTTTTTTATCTGTGTAGCGCCCACCCCATTTAGGTGGGTGCTTAATGTATTTCTGTAGGTAGTGATATGTAAATTTAGCCAGGGTCTTGCACTTTTTCTAGGCCTGGTTTAGTGTAAATGTTCTGGAAGGGAGGCAGGATTTGGGACCTGAGTGGCAGGCAGCTTATGTGGAGAACTCTGAACCAATCATTAAATTGTATTGGCAGGGGCAGGACTCGCATATAAGCTGGGGGTCACATGCTTCCGGGAGAGAGAGATTCCAAGATGTAGAGCATGGAGCAGGCTTGAAGGCCTGGGGGTTCTGAGACCCCAGTGCTGGATAGCGGGTTCAGAAGTCGAGAGTCCAGAGGAGAAACTGGGTGTCCCAGCCGGGGAATGCGTCGGACCATGAGGAGGAGGAGGAAGTAGGAGTAAAGCGGACAGAGGAAACTGGGAATTGACATTCTGTGGGAAACATGGACTGTCAATTGGGAGTGAGCAAAGGGAGTGCAACCCAGAGGTGCTTATCTGTAAACTCGCTATGTGTTCAAGGACCTAGTGAGAGACACTTTTCAGAACTGACATGGGTTAATTACAACAGTCACAGAATTAGGCGGTGATGCCTGGGACTTTGGAATGTATACCCACAGCATTATTCAGAGTGATCTGGTTGGTTCATAAAAGGAGAAAACGCAGGATCAGACGCAGGAACCAGAATCCATATAGACGTATCTCATATCTTCTATCTACTTGTTCCAATAACACAAGTCAAGAATAAAGCATTACTGAATACAAGAGACTGTATGATGTTTGTGATACTTTGCATGGGAAGGAAGGACGGGGCTTATTAACATAAAGGTAAAGAACAACTTTGCAGCTCCCAAGGGAGTAGGGCGCTACATCTGTAATGTAATCAGTTCCGTTTTAAATCTGAAAAATCTAGCAACTGTCCCCCATATATCTTTAGGATATATTTACCAAATGTATTTTTTTTTATTTTTAAGCGAGTCTATGCACTCTGCCAGTGCATAGACTCGCTTAAATTTGACCTTATTTGACATACAGTGGAACCTTGGATTATAAGCATATTCCGTTCCATAGAAGTCAATGGAAATGTAGATATTTTGTTCTGCATTGACTTCTATTGCATGCAATACCGCATGTGGCCAGAGGTGGGGGGGGGGCGCCGGAGAGACTCGGAAATACTTGGAGACTGCTTGGCTGCACTCAGAAACCATCGGAAAGGCTCAGAAACACTTGGGAACTGAGTATTTCTGAACGGCTCCGAACTGTTCCGAGTGTCCCCGCACCTCTGGCCAAATGTGGTACTGCACACAGCGGAGGCTTGAATCCTGCTTGTTTTGCGAGACAACACTCGGAAACCGAGTCAGGATTTAAAAAAAATAATTGCTTGTTTTGCGAAATGCTCGTTAACCACGTTACTCGCAATCTGAGGTTCCACTGTACACAAGTGCTTTTTTTAGTAACACAGACAGCAAATTATACAGTCAGCCGCATGGGCAATACAGATACATGAGGCTGAAAGCAGTGCTGAGCTACCTTACCTGGCTTTCTAATGTCTGAGTCCCCCACCTCACAAGTGTAGTTAGTGTCACATGAGCCAAGTTTTGCTTAACTTGGTGACTTTGCAATAAAATCCTACTTCACTTTTCACCAATCTGCTCCTGACCCAGTCATCCTGGACCAATCACTTCCAGCACCTGCAGTTTCATGAACAGAGTACAGCAAATGCTAAGGATGTGATTGGTCCCCACTTCCCAGAAGTCCTCCTGGTTGGCCACCTGCCTCAGTTCATGGGTATTACAGGACAGGAGCATTCCCTTCCCAGGTGATGCAGAGAAGTGACTTCTGTTTACTCATAAACTCGGCGTAGTTTTTTTCAGCTGCATGTTTTCAGTGACAAAAACTAAACTTCAGTTCAGTTTCAATTCAGATGAATAAAATACAACTAAAACTAAAATGGCATTTTAGTTTAAAGATTATGACTAGAGTTGAGCGGACACCTGGATGTTCGGGTTCGGCAGGTTCGGCAGGTTCGGCCGAACTTTGGAAAAAAGTTCGGTTCGGGACCGAACTTGACCCGAACTTGACCCTGAACCCCGAACCCTATTGAAGTCAATGGGGACCCGAATGGCTATAATGAATTGTCGGCCCCCGTCCCCATAATACAGAGAACAGTCATTGAAAGTCATTGATTTTTAAAAAGTTATTGTCATAAAAAAGTGTTTGGGGACCCGGGTCCTGCCCCAGGGGACATGTATCAATGCAAAAAAAAACTTTTAAAAACGGAAGTTTTTTCAGGAGCAGTGATTTTAATAATGCTTAAAGTGAAACAATAAAAGTGTAATATTCAGGGCTCGAGTCCTGCGGGAACGCGTGGGAACGGCGTCCCTGCACTTTTTTTACAGCAGGAACGCCGTTCCCTTTGCAGGACTAGAGCCGCCCGAGCCGATCCTTCACTAATGGCGATGCCCAGCATCCCTGCTTAGTGATGGACTTGTATGTAAAACAGCGGAGGCCGCCCGCTGATATTTTATTTCACTGAGGAAGTCGGCAGCCGCATATGATCCGGCCACTGCTGCCCACAGACACTGAGGTGTCTCAGCAGTGCGGAGTGATCTCCAGCTGAGAGGTGTCTGAGCTGCGCCGGAGTCTGGGAGGGGGGACGTATCTGACAAGGGGAAATCCCGCCCACTGCCCCACCATACAGTGTGACATGCCGCCCAGTCTCTGGAGAGGGGCGGCCAGGAGCTGAATAGGACACTATTGTATGGGGAGAGTGTGGAGGAGTGTATGGGGGTGAAAGGCTGTGTGGTCTCCTCATGCTGTATTTAAAGGACTGGTGGCAGCCCGGTCTGCTGGGACTTGTAGTGCCCTCTGTTGGGGGCTGAGCTATGGCAGCCTCCTATGCTGGGACTTGTAGTGCCCTAGACTGTGGGGGGACTGAGGAATCCTCAGTCCCCCACAGAGGGCCCCACAGAGTCCCAGCAGAGGCTGCCATTCTTCAGTCCCTTATAATCTAGGGCATTACAAGTCCCAGCATATCAGGCTGCTCTTACAGAACAGAAGGAGATGGGAGGGGGATTTGTGCTGGAAGGTGAGAGAAGGAGACACGGGTTTGAGATGGGGGAGGATTTGTGATGAGGGGGGATTTTTGCTGGGAGGGGGAGATGGGGAGGTTTTTTTTTTCTAAGAGGGGGAATATATGCTGGGAGGGGGAGATGGGGGAGGGTTTTTACTGGGAGGGGAGAGAAGGAGGCACAGGTTTGAAAAGGGAGAGGATTTGTGAGCAGAGGAGGCACAGGTTTGAGATGGGGGGTATTTTTGCTGAGAGGGGGAATTTTTTTGCCAAGAGGGGGGATTTATGCTGGGAGGGGGAGATGAAAGGATTTGTTATAAAAGGGAGAATTTATGCTGGGATGGGGAGATGGGGGAGGATTTGTGCTGGGAGGGAGAGATGGGGGAGGATTTGTGCTGGGAGGGAGAGATGGGGGAGGATTTGTGCTGGGAGGGAGAGATGGGGGAGGATTTGTGCTGGGAGGGAGAGATGGGGAAAGATTTGTGCTGGGAGGGAGAGATGGGGGAGGATTTGTGCTAGGAAAGAAGGTGAAGGCAAGGGTTTGTACTGAGAAGGGGGGTTAGTACTGGAAGGGGTTATATGAGGGTGAGGATTTGTGCTGAAAGGTGAGATTTTTGCTGCTAGGGGGAGATGGAGGGGACGGGGTCTGTGCTGAGAGGGGGGATTGGGGGTAAGAGAACTTGTGGATTTATGTTGTAGGGGGGATGTGGGGAGTGAGGATTTGTGCTGGGGGGGATATTTGTGCTAGAAGGGGGCATATGGGGGTGAGGAGTTTGCCCTGGGCACTGGATGATCTTGTCCCAGCATTGGCGCACTCTTCAAATTGCAAGGGCGGAGCTGTGAAGAGAGAGAGCCAGGTGGCGACGTGAGAACTGGATTGGAAGTTGCTCCAGCCTGTACTGATGCGGTGGCGACTATGGCGGCCAGGAACGGCAGACTCGTGAGTACCTGGTGGCCCTGCTGAGTGGAGTGATACACACACACACGTGTTTCTTTGGAAAGATAGCCCCCACAGCTAGCTTAGGTGTATAGAGTGGCAGTGGGAGGAATAGTGTCCCATCATTTATTTATTTTTTGGTGGGGGAGTGGATCTTGAGTGGGAGTTCCCACACTTTTTTCCCCAGGACTTGACCCCTGGTAATATTCCTTTAAATTTTCGTACCTGGGGGATGTGTATAGTATGCATGTAAAAGGGCGCATGTTTCCCGTGCTTAGAACTGTCCCTGCACAAAGTGTAATTTTTGCAGGAAAAAAAGCTATTTAAAATCACTTGCGGCTATAATGAATTGTCGGCTCCCGTAATACAGAGAACAGTCGTTCATTGAAAGTCATTGATAAAAAAAAAAAGCATGGGGGTTCCCCCAAATTCAATTACCAGGCCCTTCAGGTCTGCTATGGATATTAAGGGGAACCCCGCGTCAAATAAAAAAAAAAATGACGTGGGGTTCCCCCTAAATATCCATACCAAACCCTTCAGGTCTGGGATGGATTTTAAGGGGAACCCCACGCCAAAAAAAAATGGCGTGGGGTCCCCCTCAAAATCCATACCAGACCCTTATCCGAGCATGTAACCTGGCAGGCCGCAGGAAAAGAGGGGGACGAGAGCGCCCCCCCTCCTGAACCGTACCAGGCCACATGCCCTCAACATTGGGAGGATGCTTTTGGGGTCTGTGACCCCTGAAAGCACCATGTCCCCATGTTGATGGGGACAAGGGCCTCATCCCCACAACCCTGGGCAGTGGTTGTGGGGGTCTGCGGGTGGGGGGCTTATTGGAATCTGGAAGCCCCCTTTAACAAGGGGACCCCCAGATCCCGGCCTCCCCCCTGTGTGAAATGGTAAGGGGATACCCCTACCATTTCACCAAAAAAGTGACAACAATTTTAAAAATGACAGGAGACGGTCTTTGACAATTCCTTTATTAAAGTCTTCTTTCATCTTCTTTCTTCTGGTCTTCTTCCTTCTTCCTTTCTTCATCCTTTGCGCAATGGGAGGCTCCCGCTGTGTGAGGCTTCGCTTCTTCTGACAGGTCTTTTATAACAGAGGGCGGGGCCACCTGGTGACCCCACCCCCCTCTGACGCATGGGGACTTGTCCCCATCAACATCGGGACATGGTGCTTTGAGGGGTCACAGACCCCCAAACCATCCTCCCAATGTTGAGGGCATGTGGCCTGGTACGGTTCAGGAGGGGGGGGCGCTCTCGTCCCCCCCTCTTTTACTGCGGCCTGCCAGGTTGCGTGCTCGGATAAGGGTCTGGTATGGATTTTGAGGGGGACCCCACGCCATTTTTTTTTTTTTTGGCGTGGGGTTCCCCTTAAAATCCATCCCAGACCTAAAGGGCCTGGTAATTGAATTTGGGGGAACCCCCACGCTTTTTCTTTTTTTTTTTTATGAATGACTTTCAATGAATGACTGTTCTCTGTATTACGGGAGCCGACAATTCATTAGCCGCGAGTGATTTTAAATAGCTTTTTTTTCTGCAAAAATTACACTTTGTACAGGGACAGTTCTAAGCACGGGAAACATGCGCCCTTTTACATGCATACTATAGACACCCCCCAGGTACGAAATTTAAAGGAATATTACACTTTTATTGTTTCACTTTAAGCATTATTAAAATCACTGCTCCTGAAAAAAATGCCTTTTTAAAAAGTTTTTTTTGCATTGATACATGTCCCCTGGGGCAGGACCCTGGTCCCCAAACACTTTTTATGAAAATAACTTTTTAAAAATCAATGACTTTCAATGACTGTTCTCTGTATTACGGGGAGCCGACAATTCATTATAGCCGCGAGTGCTTTTAAAAGACTTTTTAAAAAGCACCATTACATCGCCGAACACCGGACCCGAACCCGAACATACAGTCAATTGTTCGGGTCCGGGACCAGAACACCAAAAAGTTCGGTACTGACATGAACTTTACAGTTTGGGTTCGCTCAACCCTAATTATGACTAAAACCAAAGCGAAATTTGACATCAAAATTAACAGTGGTCAAAAAGCTAAATTCTTGTTTGTTGTAAGAAACTTGGTTTTACTTATAAAGATGTTACTTGTTACTTGTTTTCATTATTAACAGTTTTTTTTATAATCAGGTAATATGTGCAATGGCATTACAGCCAATATAGTTTACAGTTTTATGGATTTTTTTATTTTAAAACTGCACTTCTGTATGTCAAAAAGCATTTTTTGTTTGTTTTTTTATGATACTAGAGATTTTAGTCAACTTTACTGGAACTTTTAGTTGACTAAAATACAACTAAAACTAAAACCAGATTACTAAAATATGACTAAAACTAAAATTATATTTTAGTCAAAAGACCACGCCTTAAACTAAATTAAAATTTGACGTCAAAATGAACACTGTTTTTCACAAAAACTATCAAGGTAAACTAACCCTAAAAACACCTCCCCACTACTTGGTCCCCACTGCATGTACCTTATGAGATATCCATCTTCCACTGTCTGCTTTAACTAGTATACATTACTGGAGGAAGCATATTGCTTGCAACTGCAAGCACTCATTAGTCAGCACTAGCCACGTGCAATGAGAATTTCATATTTATTTTTCTTTGTGACACATTCCTGGATCAAAAGAGCCTCAAAAGGGTTCTCGTTGGTCAGTGCCGTCAAATGGCCAGTACTCACTATTGGGTGCCCACAGTTGCTTGTATTATGGAGATGGATGGAGATCACATAAGGTATGTGCAACAGGGACCACAGGCGCGGGGAGAGTGTTGTGAGTAGGGTTGTCCTGATACCACTTTTTTAAGAGTACAAGTACCGATACTTTTTTTTCAAATACTCTAGTAAGCAGCAGCAGACATTTTGTTTTACCCAGCCTGAATTATATGGGCTGGGTGTAACAAGATGTCCGCTGCTGGCTTACTGCGGCCGAATGCAGGGTGTACCAAGATAGGATGTTCAACCTCTGACGGAGTCATGGAACGTCACTTCCATTACGGAATGTGACGGCCCCCGATTCTGATGGAACATGTGGCTGCGCCCTGCACCCCTGCCCTGGCCAGCTTTCCTTCCGCTGCTGCAAACCTGTTGAGGACTCGCTCTCTGCACTCTCTGCCCACTGACTTCCGGTTGGGAACAACACCGCCTCTTAATTGCCAGGTATCGAATTAGGCATCAGGAGAATTTGTGTGAGTACAAGTATTTGCGCAAATGCTCGTAGTAGTATCGGTACAACCCTAGTTGTGAGTTCACTTTTTAATTTTCTATAAAAAAAAAGTGAACTAACCCTTTAAGCAATATAGCTAATACAGCTTGATCCTGAACCCACTCCAGCCTTTGGATAATTAATGGACTGCAATACACGAGTGAGGTTATCATGTAGCGCTCTACTCCTGTCAACAATCGCCTAGTGTTGGGCTGACAGTACTGTGCAATGCCTTAGAACAGGGGTCTCCAAACTGTGACCCGGGGGCCAGATGCGGCCCTGTGCTTGCTTTTATCGGGCCCTTGCGGCACGATTTTTATCCACTGATACCAAAAATGGGGACAGAATTCCTTCACTGACAGCAGAATGCCTCCCAATGTCACTAACGATTGGGCACAATACCTCCCAATGACACCAACAACGAGGCCCATTAACACCAATGATAGGGCCCAAATCCTCCCAATAACACCAATGATGGGGCACAATTCCTCCCACTGACACCAATGATGGGATGCTATTCGTTTCACTGACACCAAAGATGGAGCATTGTTTATTCCCACTGATGTCGGGACCTTTTCTTCTCCCAATGGCCACAGTCTGGCCTCCTTTAAGTCTGAAGGACAGTAAACTGGTCCTTTGTGTAAACATTTTGGAGACCCCTGCATTAGAACATGACTGGTTTACAGTCCTGTTCCTCTCTCTTCCAGTCTGAGAACTGCTGTGGAGGGGATTACAGATGGCTGATATCATATTAACATTTTAAGCTGGCTGAATGTACTTTTACATATATGTTTTAATGAATACATCACAATATTAAATGGTGCCTGCCTGGAGTTTAGCTTTCAAATATTTTTTTTTATTTGTTAGTTTAATAACTTTTGGGTTACCCTGTCCTGAAAGTGATCTATAGAAAAAAAACACATGGCTTTCTTAAAAAGAAGGCAAACCCCCTGTAACATGTGAAATGGTGAGAATAATGGGACAAGGATTAATACCGCACATCTTATGCTTTTGGATATTGTTTTGCCAAGTATGCACAGAACAATTACATATTCCTGTTGCGAAAACATTAAAATCAGCCATTGTCTCATGCTGTTCTCTGAGCATTAAACATGCTGTGACATTATGAGCCCATTTTATGTTGTTAAGAATAAGTGTTATAAAGCAATGCACTCACACAGACACAGCTACACATAAATGAGTCTCATCCATTAATATTTAACAATAGTTTTAATCTATCTGTCTAGAAGCTGCTGCCCAAACTTCTAGGTTATTGTGCCAAAAGCATTTGTAGATCCTCATTCAACTGCGTTCAACACTTCTGGGAATGCTGGGTGCCAGTGTCCCCTGCTGAACGCTGTGGTTTCCTCTGCTGGCCCCTATGCCACTACAGAGCTCAGGGGCCAGTGGAAGATGCCATAAGACACAGTGGGCAGGCATTCGACATACCCAGAGTTGTGCCAGGTGCTGAAGATCTTTCAGAAATATTATCTGTTCTGCGTGGCAGAGTTCAGCGGTGTCGGCAATGGGGCAGATATCAGTTTTAATTGTTAGGCCACTTTCACACTGAGGCGCTTTACAGACGCTGTATCGCTAAAAATAGCACCTGTAAAGCGCCTCTCCTGTCACTTCAGTGTGAAAAATGGGTGGAGCTACAGGTCTTGACGTCACCACGCACCAGCTGGCTGGCTTGAGCCACGGCTGGTTTGAATACACTGAATGCTGTTTTGTTTGGATGTCAGTGTTGTCAATGATGTTTTAAGAATAAATACCTTTTAATTTGAGTACTGCACCATGAAGCCTCTTCTTTCCATTTAATAATACATCCCTTGGAGGAATTTATCTTGCTAAAGGTTCTGTGAGAAATATCGCAGCAGAGGAAATCCGCTACAGGAGGAGGGATCCTGCTATTGGAAGAGTCTGTGGATACATCTTTTTTTTGGCCAAGTGATCCTTCCTGTGTGTGCCTATCTCTATATTTTGAGATCCATCACATCTGGTAAGCGGCGCTGTTTTACTAATTTAGTTTGAACTGAAAAATTGTTTGGTCTTCCGAGAAGTTTGTCCTGGTTGTTCACATCGGGTCAAGCACTTTTTGGACTACACAGTTTTGTTTTTAATTTATCTCAGCATGTTTCAGTACAACCACTTGAAGACCGAGCTGTTTTCTGAGATTTGTTGTTTACAAGTTAAAAACTTTTTTTTTTTGCTAGAAAATTACTTAGAACCCCCAAACATTATATATATATATATATATATATATATATATTTTTTTTTTTTAGCAAAGACCCTAGGGAATACAATGGTGGTGGTTGCAACTTTTTATCTCGCACAGTATTGCAGCACCATTTATTTTGCATAATGTGAAAGCTGAAGTTACACCGAGTAAATAGATACCCAACATGTCACGCTTCAAAATTGCACGCGCTCGTGGAATGGCGCCAAACTTCAGTACTTAAAAATCCCCATAGGTGACGCTTTCAAATTTTCTACTGGTTACATGTTTTGAGTTACAGAGGAGGTCTAGGGCTAGAATTATTTCTCTTGCTCTAATGTTCGTGGCCATACCTCACATGTGTGGTTTGAACACCGTTTTCATATGTGGTCGGGACTTACGTATGCGTTCGCTTCTGCGTACAAGCTCACGGGGACAGGGGCTCTTTAAAAAATGTTTTTTTTATTGTTAACTTGACTTTTATTTTTTTTTAGTTTGACACAAACATTTTTGATCACTTTTATTCAAGCGGTGAAACAGCCGCTATGATCATTCTTATGGTGTAGGGAATCGCCGGCTGAAAAGGCCAATATCTGAATGATGTCTGTAGCTGCAGGCATCATTCAGATATAGTCCCGCAAAATCAAGGACGTCCCTGGACGTACCTTGGGCAGGAAGTGGTTAATTAATCACAGCACATGTTTGCATTTATATATGCCCTTTTTTGGTTGCGCATTTTTATTTGTTGTACACGTTTATGGACTGAATATTCAGTTTTTTTTAGATGCAGCACCGTTTTTTTACATATATTTTCTATACACATATTTAATATATATTTTTATATAAATGATATATTATATATATTAAAAAAAAAAATTTGGGATATTTATTACAGCAAAAAGTAAAAAATATTGCTTTTTTTTCAAAATTGTCTGTATTTTTTTGTTTATAGCGCAAAAAACAAAAACTGCAGAGGTGATCAAATACCACCAAAAGAAAGCTCTATTTGTGGGGGAAAAAAAATACATAAATTTTGTTTGGGTGCAATGTCGCACGACCGCGCAATTGTCAGTTAAAGCGACGCAGTGCCAAATCGCAAAAAGTGCTCTGGTCAAGAAGGGGGTAAAATCTTCTGGGGCTGAAGTGGTTAAGAAGCAAAATTACCTACTAGAGAAAACGAAGCAAACTTCATGTAAATGCTATAAGGGAACAAACACAGGTCCAACAGTTTGTAGAGAGCAGGATTGAACTGACAGCTCTGTAGAGAGGGGTACAATGCCACCTGACTATCTTGTGCCCAAACAGGCAGCTGTCCAGAGAGGTTGCGAGCCCTACGCTTTGCTTTCCCTTCTTGTCAGGAATCTTTCCCTACCAGGTGGGGTACCTGTCCCCACTCTACCAACTGGATCGATGGTGAATGTCATATTTACAGTAAAAACAGCATTTAAGTTTAAAAAATGTAATGACTTGAGTCATTCATAGTGCTTAATGTGTGTTAAGAGGGTTCATTTTAAGTGAAAAAAAAAGTTAAATACAGTTTACCCCCATCAAAATAAATATGTCAAAACAGTGATTAGATTCAGAGCTATACACGGTTGGGCTTACACTATAATATCAAAAGTATTGGGACACCTGCCTTTACATGCACATGAACATTAATGGCATCCCAGTCTTAGTCTGTAGGTCTCAATATTGAGTTGACCCACCCTTTGCAGCTATAACAACTTGAATTCTTCTAGGAAGGCTGTCCACAAGGTTTAGGAGTGTGTCTATGGGAATGTTTGACCCTTCTTCCAGAAGCATATTTGTGAAGTCAGGCATGGATGTGGATGAGAAGGTCCTATATTCAACCCTAATTTACAGTTTCCAAATTTGATGGCATGGCTATTGAAGCCAGGGTGCTGAAGGATCGTGGCATCTCGGGACCAGTGGTGTCTACCCTAGTGAATGCTAGGTAAGCAGTCACTAGGAAGATCTATCATAAGGTCCGGAAGACTAATGCCGCGTACACACGAAGGGACTATCCCACGGGATTATCCCCTGGCCTCAAGTCCAGGGGATAATCCCCTCGTGTGTGTGCCTTCAACGGACTTTTTTTAAAAAGTCCGGCGGACTAAAGTTTTAAGTTTTGTTTTAAAACTATCCGCTGGACTTGGCAGTCCAGCGGACAATCCCGCCGTTAGTAGGCTAGTCCGCCGGACTTTTGAAATGAACGGACTTGCCGCTCATCGGAAAGTCCGTTCATTTAGCACGTGACTTCAGGTACGTAGCTAGCGTAGGCAGTAAATGCCGTCACCTGGCATGGATTTAAAGGGAATCCCCACGCCGAAAAACGGCGTGGGGGTCCCCCCCAAATCCATCTCAGACCCTTATCTGAGCACGCAGCCCGGCAGGCCAGGAAAGGGGTGGGGACGAGCGAGCGCCCCCCCCCTCCTGAGCCGTACCAGGCCGCGTGCCCTCAACATGGGGGGTGCCCTGGGGAAAGGGGGGCCGTGCGGCCCCCCCACCCCAAAGCACCTTGTCCCCATGTTGATGAGGACAAGGGCCTCTTCCCGACAACCCCTGGCCGTTGGTTGTCGGGGTCTGCGGGCGGGGGCTTATCGGAAATCTGGGAGCCCCCTTTTATAAGGGGGCCCCCAGATTCCGGCCCCCCACCCTATGTGAATGAGTATGGGGTACGATGTACCCCTACCCATTCACCTAAGGTGTAAAATGTAAAGTAAAAAAAACACACTTTTGAAAAAATATTTTATTGCACTGCTCCGGGGGTCTTCTTCCGTCTTGGGGGTCTTCTCGCCGGACTCCTCCGCCATTTACCTAGCTCTTTTACTGAGCGGAGAAGTCCGGCTACCTTCTTCGTCGTCGCCGCCGTCATCTGGGGGTCTCAATCCGCCTTCGGGGGTCTTCGGGGGTCTTCCGGGGTCTCTTCTGTTCTTGCCGCTGTCGTCGCTTTCTGCGCCGCCTTCTTCTTCTTCTTCCGCCTTCTTCTTCTTCTTCTTCTTCTAGGTTATTGTGCCAAAAGCATTTGTAGATCCCGGAGGATGCTGGGACTGTGACATCACAAGGGGGCGGGGTCACCATGTGACATGAGCATGTGACCCTGTCCCCTTGTCCCTATATAAGTCCCAGCACAGCGCGGCTCTGGCATTCCGGCCAGAGAGAGCGACGTGTCAACATCGGAAGAAGAAGAAGAAGAAGAAGAAGCGGAAGAAGAAGAAGAAGGCGGCGCAGAAAGCGACGACAGCGGCAAGAACAGAAGAGACCCCGGAAGACCCCCGAAGACCCCTGAAGGCGGATCGAGACCCCCAGACGACGGCGGCGACGACGAAGAAGGTAGCCGGACTTCTCCGCTCGGTAAAAGAGCTAGGTAAATGGCAGAGGAGTCCGGTGAGAAGACCCCCAAGACGGAAGAAGACCCCCGGAGCAGTGCAATAAAATATTTTTTCAAAAGTGTGTTTTTTTTACTTTACATTTTACACCTTAGGTGAATGGGTAGGGGAACATCGTACCCCATACTCATTCACATAGGGTGGGGGGCTGGGATCTGGGGCCCCCTTATAAAAGGGGGCTCCCAGATTCCGATAAGCCCCCGCCCGCAGACCCCGACAACCAACGGCCAGGGTTGTCGGGAAGAGGCCCTTGTCCTCATCAACATGGGGACAAGGTGCTTTGGGGTGGGGGGCTGCACGGCCCCCCTTTCCCCAGGGCACCCCCCATGTTGAGGGCACGCGGCCTGGTACGGCTCAGGAGGGGGGGGGGCGCTCGCTCGTCCCCACCCCTTTCCTGGCCTGCCGGGCTGCGTGCTTGGATAAGGGTCTGAGATGGATTTGGGGGGGACCCCCACGCCGTTTTTCGGCGTGGGGAGTCCCTTTAAATCCATGCCAGGTGACGGAGCTAGCGCGCCGGCATTTACTGCCTACGCTAGCTACGTACCTGAAGTTACGTTCGAAATGAACGGACTGCTCCGTGTGTGGGCAAGTCCGTTCATTTTCAAAAGTCCCGCGGACTTTGTCCAGCGGATTGTCCGCCGGAGAAGTCCGGGCGTGTGTGGGCAAGTCTACACGCTCGGAAAGTCTGGCGAAGCCAGCTGGAAAGTCCGGCGGATTGTCCGCTGGACTAGGTCCGCCGGGAAAAGTCCCTTCGTGTGTACGCGGCATTATATTGCTTGTTGTGAAGGCAGAAAATGGCATCCTCAGAAATACGTGATTGGGAGAATTCTCTCTTTTGTACAGTCGGCTGTGGAAATCAGAGTGTCTTTGAGTACGATCAGAGGTCAGATTTCGGCCCTGTCAGTATTCTTCCAAAGGCCTCTAGCCTCCCATTTGCTGGTCCGAACATTTATGCACTGGGCAGCTCATTTGCTTCCCCCCATTAAGTCACCTATGTGTCCTTGGGACTTAAATTTGGTGCTGTCTGTGTTACAGAAACAACCATTTGAGCCTATCAAGGAAATTTCATTAGTCTTATGCCGCGTACACACGAAGGGACAATCCCGCGGGATTATCCTCTGGACTGAAGTCCAGCGGATAATCCCCTCGTGTGTGGGCGCCGGCGGACTTTTTTGGCGCCAAAGTCCGGCGGACCAAAGTTTTAAGTTTGGTTTTAAAATTATCCGCTGGACTTGGCGTTAGTGGGCAAGTCCGCGGGACTTTTGAAATGAACGGACTTGCCGCTCATCGGCAAGTCCGTTCATTTAGCACGTGACTTCAGGTTACGTAGCTAGCGTAGGCAGTTACTGCCGCCGCGCTAGCTCCGTGACCTGGCATGGATTTAAAGGGACTCCCCACGCCGAAAAAACGGCGTGGGGGTTTCCCCCAAATCCATGTCAGACCCTCATCCGAGCACGCAGCCTGGCAGGCCAGGAAAGGGGTGGGGACGAACGAGCGCCCCCCCCTCCTGAGCCGTACCAGGCCGCGTGCCCTCAACATGGGGGGTGCCCTGGGGAAAGGGGGGCCGTGCGGCCCCCCCACCCCAAAGCACCTTGTCCCCATGTTGATGAGGACAAGGGCCTCTTCCCGACAACCCTGGCCGTTGGTTGTCGGGGTCTGCGGGCGGGGGCTTATCGGAATCTGGGAGCCCCCTTTAATAAGGGGGCCCCCAGATCCCGGCCCCCCACCCTATGTGAATGAGTATGGGGTACGATGTACCCCTACCCATTCACCTAAGGTGTAAAATGTAAAGTACAAAAACACACACACTTTTGAAAAAATATTTTATTGCACTGCTCCGGGGGTCTTCTTCCGTCTTGGGGTCTTCTCGCCGGACTCCTCCGCTCTCTTCTGCTCTTTTACCTAGCTCTTTCACGAGCGGGGGGAGTCCGGCTACCTTCTTCGTCGTCGCCGCCGTCGTCTGGGGGTCTCGATCCGCCTTCGGGGGTCTTCCGGGGGTCTCTTCTGTTCTTGCGGCGGTCGTCGTCTTCCGCGCCACCGGCGCCTTCTCCTTCTTCTTGTCCTTCTTCTTGTTCTTCTTCTTCCGATGTTGACCCGACGCTCTCTCTGCCCGGAATGCCTGTGCCGCTCTGCGCTGAGACTTATATAGGGACATGGGGGACAGGGTCACATGCACATGTCACATGGTGACCCCGCCCCCTTGTGTTGTCACAGTCCCGGAGGATGCTGGGACTGTGACATCGCAAGGGGGCGGGGTCACCATGTGACATGAACATGTGACCCTGTCCCCCATGTCCCTATATAAGTCTCAGCGCAGAGCGGCACAGGCATTCCGGGCAGAGAGAGCGTCGGGTCAACATCGGAAGAAGAAGAACAAGAAGAAGGACAAGAAGAAGGAGAAGGCGCCGGCGGCGCGGAAGACGACGACCGCCGCAAGAACAGAAGAGACCCCCGGAAGACCCCCGAAGGCGGATCGAGACCCCCAGACGACGGCGGCGACGACGACGAAGAAGGTAGCCGGACTCCCCCCGCTCGTGAAAGAGCTAGGTAAAAGAGCAGAAGAGAGCGGAGGAGTCCGGCGAGAAGACCCCCAAGACGGAAGAAGACCCCCGGAGCAGTGCAATAAAATATTTTTTCAAAAGTGTGTGTGTTTTTGTACTTTACATTTTACACCTTAGGTGAATGGGTAGGGGTACATCGTACCCCATACTCATTCACATAGGGTGGGGGGCCGGGATCTGGGGGCCCCCTTATTAAAGGGGGCTCCCAGATTCCGATAAGCCCCCGCCCGCAGACCCCGACAACCAACGGCCAGGGTTGTCGGGAAGAGGCCCTTGTCCTCATCAACATGGGGACAAGGTGCTTTGGGGTGGGGGGGCCGCACGGCCCCCCTTTCCCCAGGGCACCCCCCATGTTGAGGGCACGCGGCCTGGTACGGCTCAGGAGGGGGGGCGCTCGTTCGTCCCCACCCCTTTCCTGGCCTGCCAGGCTGCGTGCTCGGATGAGGGTCTGACTTGGATTTGGGGGGAACCCCCACGCCGTTTTTTCGGCGTGGGGATTCCCTTTAAATCCATGCCAGCTTGCGGAGCTAGCGCGGCGGCATTTACTGCCTACGCTAGCTACGTAACCTGAAGTTACGTTCGAAATGAACGGACTGCTCCGTGTGTGGGCAAGTCCGTTCATTTTCAAAAGTCCCGCGGACTTTTGGCCGGCGGATTATCCGCTGGAGAAGTCCGTGCGTGTGTGGGCAAGTCCACACCCTCGGAAAGTCCAGCGGACCTAGCTGGAAAGTCCCGCGGGATTGTCCGCTGGACTAGGTCCGCCGGCAAAAGTCCGCACGTGTGTACGCGGCATTACTGTCACGCAAGCTAGCCTTCCTGATGGCTATCACCTCAGCTAGAAGGGTGATGGCCCTTTCATGTAGGGAACCATACCTAATTCTTCCCCACGATAAGGTGGGGTTGCGTCCTATTCCATCCTTCTTGCCTAAAGTGGTGTTGACCTTTCATTTAAATCAGGACATTGTTTTGCCTTCTTCTTTCTCTCAGCCTCATTTGGCAGAAGAGAGACGACTGCATTCCTTGGACCTTGTGCGGGCAGTCAGAGTTTATTTGTCTAGATCTGCAGAGATCCGAGGATCAGACTCCTTTTTTGTTTTACCAGAAGGACCCAAGAAGGTGCAGGCAGCTTCCAAAGCTTCCATTGCCAATTGGGTCCGTCAGTTGGTCATTCAGGCCTATGGTCTGAAACATAAGGCTCCTCCCTTTAGGGTGAGAGCTCATTCTACCAGGGGTGTAGGAACCTCCTGGGCTTTTCGCCATCAGGTATCTGTGGCTCAGATTTCTAAGGCTGCTGCCTGGTCTTCAGTGCATACATTCACAAAATTTTATAAAGCGGATGTTCGAGCAGCCGAGGATTCGGCTTTCGGCCGCAGTGTACTACGGGCTGCCGTATAAGGTCTGATGGCTATTGTTTGGCAGGTGTCTCCCTCCCCTCAAGGCTAATGCTCTAGGACGTCCCAGTAGGTAATGAACATTAGCTTAACTAATATTAGGCTAATATTGATGTATGATAAAGAAAATATAATTTTTTCATGATACTTACCTGTAAAATCCTTTTCTTTGAGTACATCACGGGACACAAAGGTCCCTCCCCTCTTTTTGAGGATTCAGTGCTTGCTACAAAACTGAAGTGCTTCCTGTATGGGAGGGGTTATATAGGGGATCACTTTCTGTCTAAAGCTCCATGCACATTGGACGTTAAAATAATGTTATAAACACCAGTAGCTTTGCAGTGAGTCTTTCAACGTTTTTTAATGTTTTTGCAATAGTGTTTATTAGTGTTTTTAGCGGTTTTCCACATTAAAAAATGCTGGTGAGCCACGTTTTGAGCATTTATTGACGTTTATGAGCGTTTGGCGTTTTTTGTGGTCAGAAAAACGACTCCTGAACGCGACTTTAGGGAGTTCGGAAAACAGGCCATAAACTCCACTGCAGTTAAAACGGCCGTTTATGAGCTTCAGTGTGCATGGAGCCTAATGCCGCGTACACACGATCGGACTTTCCGGCGGCCTTTTCAATCGCGTGTGGGCTCCAGCGGACTTTTTCTTCCCAAAAGTCCGGCAGACCTAGAAATAAGACTGGCTTCAAATTTGTCAGCCGGACTCGGCTTTCTAGCGGACAATCCGTTCATCTGTGTGCTAGTCCGACGGACTAAAACCGATGCTAGGGCAGCTATTGGCTACTGGCTATGAACTTCCTTATTCTAGTCTGGTCGTACATCATCACATTCAAATCCGTCTGACTTTTGGAGTGATCGTGTGTGGCCAAGTCCGTTCGTTTGAAAGTCCGGCGGACCTCAGCTGCAAAGTCCGTCGATTGTCCACCGGAAAGTCCGATCGTGTGTACGCGGCATTAGACTTTGTCTACCAGTGTCCATTCACCTACAAATGGCGTATAACCCAGTAGATAATTGAATATTAACCTAACACTGTGTCCCATGATGTACTCAAAGAATAGGATTTTACAGGTAAGTATGACAAAAAAAATCCTATTTTTATGTGATAGACCAATACAAAGTTGCACATAATTTTGAAGTGGAAGGAAAATGATACATGGTTTTCAAAGTTCTTTACAAATACACATCTGCAAAGTGTGCCGTGCATTTGTATTCAGCCCCCCTGAGTCAATACTTTGTAGAACCCCCTTTCACTGTAATTACAGCTGCAAGTCTTTTTGGGGATGTCTCTACCAGCTTTGCACATTTAGAGAGTGACATTTTTGCCCATTCTTCTTTGCAAAATAGCTCACGCTCTGTCAGATTGGATGGAGAGCGTCTGTGATCAGCAATTTTCAAGTCTTGCTACAGATTCTCATTTGGATTTAGGTCTGGACTTTGACTGGGCCATTCTAAAGCCCCATACACACGCGCGGCTTATCCGTGGACCAGGTCCGTCGGATCATGTCCGTCATACTTTGTCTGATGTTGGTTTTGCGTACACACGGTTGGACAAAGTTGTCGGAAAATCCGATCATTCTGAACGTGGTGACGTTTGTTGCCTACGACGGGACTACGTAGAGGCTAGTAGCCAATAGCTTTGGTCTTGTAATGTGATCTGAGCATGCGTAGCACTTTGTCCGGTCGGACAACCGTACACACGATCGGATTTGGTGTGATCGGACCGTGTTGTCGGCAAATCTTTCCAGCAGGAGATAAGACTTTGTCCGTCGGACAATCCGACGTACACTGTCCGATGGTGCATACACACGGTCTGATTTTTCAACAACATTGTCCGATCGGACAGAATCCATGAAAAAGTCCGACCGTGTGTATGGGGCTTAACACATGAATATGCTTTGATCTAAACCATTCCATTGTAGCTCTGGCTGTATGTTTAGGGTTGTTGTGATGCTGGAAGACGAACCTCTGCCCCAGTCTCAAGTCTTTTGCAAACTCTAACAATCTTCTAAGATTGCCCTGTATTTGGCTTCATCCATCTTCCCATCAACTCTGACCAAATTCCCTGCCCCTGCTGAAGAAAAGCATCCCCACAACATGATGCTGCCATCACCGTGTTTCACGGTGGGAATGATGTGTTCAGGGTGATGTGCAGTGTTAGTTTTCTGCCACACATAGCGTTTTGCTTTTAGGCCAAAAAGTTCAATTTTGGTCTTATCTGACCAGAGCACCTTCTTCCACGTTTGCTGTGTCCCCCACATGTCTTCTCACAAACTGCAAATGGGACTTCTTAAGGCTTTCTTTCAACAATGGCTTTCTTCTTGCCACTCTTCCATAAAGTCCAAATTTGTGGAGTTCATGACTAATAGTTGTCCTGTGGACAGATTCTCCCACCTGAGCTGTAGATCTCTGCAGCTCCTCCAGAGTTACCATGGGCCTCTTGGCTGCTTCTCTCATTAATGCGCTCCTTGTCCGGCCTTTCAGTCTAGGTAGACGGCCATTTCTTGGTAGGTTTGCAGTTGTGCCATACTCTTTCCATTTTCAGATGATGAATTGAACAGTGCTCTGTGAGATGTTCAAAGCTTGGGATATTTTTTTATAACCTAACCCTGCTTTAAACTTCTCCACAACTTTATCCCTGACCTGTCTGGTGTGTTCCTTAGCCTTCATGATGCTGTTTCTTCACTAAGGTTCTCTAACAAACCTCTGAGGGCTTCACAGAACAGCTGTATTTATACTGAGATTAAATTACACACAGGTGGACTCTATTTACTAATTAGGTGACTTCTGAAGGCAATTTGTTCCACTAAATTTTTGTTAGGGGTATCAGAGTAAATGGGGCTGAATACAAATGCACGCCAAACTTTTCACATACTTATTTGTAAAAACAATTGAAAAACATGTATCATTTTCCTTCAACTTCACAATTATGTGCCGCTTTGTGTTGGTCTATCACATGAAATCCAAATAAACTACATTTAAAATTTTGGTTGTAACATGACAAAATGTGTATTTTTTCAAGGCACTGTACATCAGCAAAAAGAGGTACAACTGATGAGACAAGAAAAAAAGTGGGATTCAGCTTTAAATCGTTTGTTACCCCAACATTTCATATTCCTGATATGTGCCTACCGTACCATGTACTTGTATGAAAAAGTATCCTGTTCTCTTTGTATTGCTTCCTTTGTGTGAAATCCCTGGTGTCCCTGCCAGTCCCTCTGCTTTCCCATTAAAAACAGTCCACACTAAGCAGGAGAGCACAGCGTGGTCAGTTCTCTAGCTGTGCTGGGAACTCAGCCTGCTCTCCTCCTATGAACAGACCTGTCCTGACACGCCCTCACTGCACAGTCATTTACTAGGAAGCTCAGTGTGCCGCGGCTTCTCCTCCCCCCAGCTCTTATGCAGCTGAGAACAGAGGGAATGTGATCACTTATAAAAAAGGGGAAAAAAATATTTATAATGTTTTTTTTATCTATACCCAAATGTTTTGCCATTAATTTCTATTTCAAACTGAATGGGTTGTTTATCTAGAGGTCTGCTTTAATAAATTAAAGTATTGCAATTTTGAATTCTTACACAATAATCCTAAGAGGCTCCAGGGCAGCAAGGACTGGTGTGAACAATTCTACACATCTGTTAAATACACAGTTGCTATATAAGCAAATAAAATAAAGAAAAATAGAAAAGGAGCGTAAGAAAAACAGAAACAGGTGATTCTCTGGAGAAAAAAGTGACTAATATGATTGGTTAATAATGAGACATCAACAGGACAACAACCAAAGCTGAATTATTCTCAGAGGTTGCAGAATACTCACATAATGTTGCCAATGAGTAATGTTTGTAAAGAACATTTGTCAAAGTTGTCATTGCTTCAGCAGCTACGGCACCTAACTACCCAGACAATCTCTAGAGTTTTTCTGCTTTGACTGAAGGTGTCTCTATTAAGTCTCCTACCCCTGGGAGAAAGGCTCATCACCTCAACACTGATCTGAGCTGCATGAGTGCTATTTCACTGCCAGCGACCTGATAAATGAGCCACCCTGAATTTAACAGCACATTGGGCCATTTTAATTCACCATGTGGGAGATAAAGGTTTCTGCAGTCAATCGATTTTTAGCTAATTAACAAATAATGAGGGTATTTACTAAGTGGTCATTGTGGAAAATACTGTAACAACTCTACCAGTCCATGTAGGCACACACTGGTCCTCAGTCCTAACTCAGGTCCAGTAAAGTTTTGAGACCAGATTGTAATGTGTTCTAAATTTGATACGCGGTACATATGTTTTTAACCACTTTAACCAAAGACCAGAGCACTTTTTGCGATTCGGCACTGCGTCGCTTTAACTGACAATTGCACAGTCATGCGACGTGGCTCCGAAACAAGATTGACATCCTTTTTTTCCCACAAATAGAGCTTTCTTTTGGTGGTATTTGATTACCTCTGCGGTTTTTATTTGTTGCGCTATAAACAAAAAAATAGCGACAATTTTGAAAAAAAAAATGCCTTATTTCTTACTTTTTGCTATAATAAATATCCCCAAAAAATATATAAAAAAAAACATTTTTTTCCTCAGTTTAGATGTATTCTTCTACATATTTTTGGTAAAAAAAATCACAAAAAGGGTTTATTGATTGGTTTGCGCAAAAGTTATAGCGTCTACAAAATAGGGGATAGTTTTATAGCGTTTTTATTAATATTTTTTTTTTACTAGTAATGGTGGCGATCAGCAATTTTTATCGTGACTGCGACATTATGGCGGACAGATCGGACACTTTTGGCACAATTTTGGGACCATTCACATTTATACAGCGATCAGTGCAATTAAAAATGCATTGATTACTGTGTAAATGTGACTGGCAGTGAAGGGGTTAACCACTAGGTGGCGCTGTAGGGGTCAAGAGTGTCCTAGGGAGTGATTCTAACAGTGGGGGGGAGGGGCTATGTGTGAGATGACACTGATCACCGCTCCCGATTACAGGGAGCTGTGATCAGTGTCCTGTCACTAGGCAGAACGGGGAAATGCTTGTTTACATTAGCATCTCTGTGTTCTTCCTCCTCCGTGAAACGATCGTGGGAAACCCCCTGCGGACATCGAGTCTGCGGGATCCGTGATCACACTCACAGAGGCCCGCAAACCGCTTCTTAAAGGGCAATGTACAGGTACGTTAATCTGACTGTACATGCCCTTCTGCCGACGTATATCGGTGTGAGCCGGTCGGCAAGCGGTTAATAAGCAAAACTAAGAATAGACAGTTAGGGCTTGTACACATCACATGTGTTGGGCTACATTGGTCAACACTGCCCCAACGTATGGCCAAAGCAAAAACCTTGTGTTATAATGTCACAGTTTACAAGGTGTGTTTTATGTCTATTTTAGTGATTTTTATAGCATCAATATGGAATAACATTTTAAGACCATGTATTGTTTAGAAGCTAAAATTCCCCTAATGATATGCAAATGAACCAGTTGGACTGGTTCATGAAGCTTTGGGCAGGAAATTATGCTATTAGAAGTAGGGGAAGGGAACAGAGAACTTGAACAAACCATGTGCTGAAGAACAAAAGAGCTGGTAGTTCTGGAGGACTTTGGAGTAGGAACAGTCTGGAGAGATCCTGGTTAAAAGAAAGAAGACATCAACAGAAAGAACCAAGTTAAGTAACTGTTTAGTGTGTGCCTATAAATACATCCTACATTCTCATTTGCTAGGAACGATAGATAGCTTGTATATTTTGTGATGCTTTGTATACTGTTAATTGTTTTTCCTACAAGTGAGTACAGCATTTTTGTTTAGTAAAGCAAATTAATATACACTACATAGGTTTTTATTCTTCCTTGGTTTACTGCAAAGTAACCTTAAAAGACAAAACAAAACATAAGCCAAGCAGAGTTTTGTCACACCGCTGCATGTTGCAACAAGCTTCAGCGCAACATGTTGTAGCGTGTGTAGGGATCAGCTGATCTCTACTGTCTGTAAATGATTATGCCGTTAATGTCCCAGGGTATATGTTTTAGCACTTCCCATCTCTAGGAGGCTGGCCTAAAATTCCCAGAAGAAGGAAGTAAAGAGAGAAAATCTGAGTCACATGTCATGTCCATGGGAGAGCTGTTGCTGAACCCAGACCAGAATACAGGGATTACTTGGCAAGTGCTTCTATGTTTAATAGTTCGATATTGTTGCCCATAGCTTCTGGGTGTACTGCATATACTGTGTATATTTCTCTAAAGACTGGTGACAGAAGCATCTCTGTCCTATTGTTATTATCTCACATGCACAGTGCCATATAGCTGTGTTGTTCTTTGTCTGTAGAGGTCACCTTCCAGTATATTAGTAGGTGAACCTGTTTATTGCATTAGAGTTTATATGCAGCTATTGTTATTTCAATTACCCTGTCCCTTCTGGTCTGGGATTCTATAACTAGTTCTAGCTCAAGGCTCAGCATAGACTAGAGCCAGGTTAGGCTACTGACAGCCACTTCAGATAGTTAGAGGTCCTGTTGTATGGCACATTTAAAACTACTAGTGACTAACATACAGAGTAGATAGTTCCACTGCCACATTACAGTTTATGCTGGAGATAAGCTGTGTTCCAGGCTGGTTGGAAAACAGTTGGAGACTCTTCCCATCATTGCTGATCTTGTCTTAAGGTCTCTGACACCAGTGCTGGAACTAACGCCGTTAAAGTAAACGGCGTTACTTAACGCTGTTACTTTAGAGGGTAACGAGTAATCTAACTGATTACTCTTCCCCTCGCGGTAACGCCGTTCCCATTACTGGGGCGGCGTTACCGCAATTACCCGACATGCAGGGGGGAACGCGCCCCTTGCTTACAGTAATACTAGACCTGCCCCTAAGAATATAAAAAAAAAAAGTCAGTTACTTTGCTGAGTAACTAATTACTTTTCCAATGTAGTAACTGAGTTACTAACTCAATTACTTTTTTGGGAGAAGTAATTTGTAACTTAACTAATTACTTTTTTAACCACTTCAGCCCCGGACCAATTGGCAGCCAAAGGACCAGGCCCCTTTTTGCGATTCGGCACTGCGTCGCTTTAACTGACAATTGCGCGGTCGTGCGACGTGGCTCCCAAACAAAATTGGCGTTCTTTTTTTCCCACAAATAGAGCTTTCTTTTGGTGGTATTTGATCGCCCCTGCGGTTTTTATTTTTGCGCTATAAGCAAAAATAGAGCGACAATTTTGAAAAAAATGCAATATTTTTTACTTTTTGCTATAATAAATATCCCCAAAAAATATATAAAAAATTTTTTTTCCTCAGTTTCGGCCGATACGTATTCTTCTACATATTTTTGGTAAAAAAAATCGCAATTAGCGATTATTGATTGGTTTGCGCAAAAGTTATAGCGTTTACAAAATAGGGGATAGTTTTATAGCATTTTTATTAATATTTTTTTTTTTTTACTAGTAATGGCGGCGATCAGCGATTTTTATTGTGACTGCGACATTATGGCGGACACATCGGACATTTTTGACACATTTTTGGGACATTTGTCATTTATACAGCAATCAATGCTATTTAAATAGCACTGATTCCTATGTAAATGACAGTTGTAGTGAAGGGGTTAACCACTTGGGGGCGGGGAGGAGTCAGTGTGACGTGTGTGTGTTTTTTTTACAGTAGGGGGGCGTGGCTGTACGTCTGACGTCATTGATCGGCGTTCCCGATGACAGGGAACCGCCGATCACTGACAGTCAGTGTAGGAAGCGCGGGGAGAGGTTTGTTTACATAGACCTCTCCCCGTTCTTCAGCTCCGTAACCCGATCGCGGGATACCAGCGGCGATCGGGTCCGCTGGCGGCGCGCGCGCGACCCACAGGCAGGCACATGCACGATCACGTACAGGTACGTGATTTTGCCTGCCCGTGCCATTTTGCCGACGTATATCGGCGTTAGGCGGTCGGGAAGCGGTTAAAGTAAGATGACCAACACTGTCTGACACCAAGGTGGATGCCACATCATCCCCAGGGACCTTTGCAACTGGACTTTACTGCAACATTCATCTAAGGGGAGACTTTATTAATAACTATGTAAACACAGGTATACGTACACAATTCCACCTGGACTCTTGTTGGCTCCTTTTCTGATAATACCTGTTTGTACATTGTATATATGTACTGTTATTAATCTCTTCTTTTATAAAGCTTATCTTATTTACATACTGGTGTGCATCTATATACCTATGGTTAATGTGATATGCAGGTTGCATTAGTTCTTCTGCTCCCAGTTACTTTGTTTAGATTGCTGCTTAAAGCGGTTCTGCACTCTGCACACTTTTTTTTTTTTTTGGGCTATATGCCAAGGGCATATAGCTCAATTGGGGGACTTACCTGTTCCATGTTCCATCTCGATCGCCGCCGGTTTTCATCTTCATCTTCTTCTTGTCTTCTTCTTGTCTGCTGGGGTCCATCTTGCCTGTGGGCATGTGAAACCCCACAGGCACTGTTGATGGCCCAGCATGCACCGCCGTTACTCGCGCGTGCGCAGTAACGGCACATCTGCCGACATCTCACGAGATTTCGGCAGATGTGGCCGAAATCTCGCGAGATTTCGGAAGATGTGGCCGAAATCTCGCGAGATTTCGGAAGATGCCCGCACTGACTCCTGGGATCAATGACACCAGATCCCAGGAGACAGTGCGGCGTGACGACGATCGACGCAGAGACCCCGCCCGCCGCCGCAGAGAGAGAAGACCGGAAGTCTTCAATTACAAGGTAAGTAAAAAAAAAAAAAAAAAAAAACATTTAATTTAGTACTCTTTGCCTGATTTGGAAGGCAAAGAGATTTACTAAATGAAAAGGGTGCCGAACCGCTTTAATTTCCCAGGAAGGGAATACCCTCTATTTACAGAGGCCCTGTCTCAGGTGAAGGTACTGACAACTTTATTAACAAGCCCACTCTTCCACTTAAAACTGGCTAAAATATATATAAATGCCAAAAAAAAATTCAATTTTGGATATAGTAGGGAATATTTAAAACCCCTGACATGTTTTGCTTTTTTTTTTGCTATCTGTGTTTCACTGAGGAGATTATTTCTTGCTAACTCAAAGGCACAACAGGAAGTAAATGAAATCCTCTCCTAGACAGTTGTCACGTGAACAAGTGTCCTTGTTGACAGATTGCCCCTCTATTCTTCTTCTGATGACTACTAAACATTTTGGATTTTCTCTCACTTTTAGTCCTGGTGACAGTGGTCACCAAAGACAAAATAGGCCTACTTTAGCAAGGAACAAATAAGAATACAGATTATTGTTATTAAGACTATATAAGTACTATTATAATGAAAAACTATAATCATATACAGTTGTGCTCATAAGTTTACATACCCTGGCATAATTTATGATTTCTTGGACATTTTTCAGAGAATATGAATGATAACACAAAAACATTTCTTTCACTCATGATCAGTGTTTGGGTGAAGCCATTTATCATCAATCAACTGTGTTTACTCTTTTTAAATCATAATGGCAACAGAAACTACCCAAATGACCCTGATCAAAAGTTTACATACCCTGGTGATTTTGACACGATAACATGTACACAAGTTGACACAAAGGGGTTTGAATGGTTTTTAAAGGTAACCATCCTCACCTGTGATCTGTTTGCTTGTAATCAGTGTGTGTGTATAAATGGTCAATGAGTTTCTGGACTCCTGACAGACCCTTGCATCTTTCATCCAGTGCTGCACTGACATTTCTGGATTCTGAGTCATGGGGAAAGCAAAAGAATTGTCAAAGGATCTGTGGGAAAAGGTAGTTGAACTGTATAAAACAGGAAAGTATACAGTATCACACAAAAGTGAGTACACCCCTCACATTTTTGTAAACATTTTATTATATCTTTTCATGTGACAACACTGAAGAAATTACACTTTGCTACAATGTAAAGTAGTGAGTGTACAGCTTGTATAACAGTGTCAATTTGCTGTCCCCTCAAAATAACCCAACACACAGCCATTAATGTCTAAACTGCTGGCAACAAAAGTGAGTACACCCCTAAGTGAAAATGTCCAAATTGGGCCCAATTAGCCATTTTCCCTCCCCGGTGTCATGTGACTCGTTAGTGTTACAAGGTCTCAGGTGTAAATGGGGAGCAGGTGTGTTAAATTTGGTGTTATCGGTCTCACTCTCTCATACTGGTCACTGGAAGTTCACCATGGGACCTCACGGCAAAGAACTCTCTGAGTATCTGAAAAAACAGGCCTTGCCATGGTCGACCAAAGAAGTTGAGTGCACGTGCTCAGCGTCATATCCAGAGGTTGTCTTTGGGAAATAGACGCATGAGTGCTGCCAGCATTGCTGCAGAGGTTGAAGGGGTGGGGGGTCAGCCTGTCAGTACTCAGACCATACACCACACACTGCATCAAATTGGTCTGCATGGCTGTCATCCCAAAAGGAAGCCTCTTCTAAAGATGATGCACAAGAAAGCCCGCAAACAGTTTGCTGAAGACAAGCAGACTAAGGACATGGATTACTGGAACCAGGTCCTATGGTCTGATGAGACCAAGATAAACTTATTTGGTTCAGATGGTGTCAAGCGTGTCCGCTACAGTTCATTGAGGGAACCATGAATGCCAACATGTACTGTGACATACTGAAGCAGAGCACGACCCCCCCCCCTTTGGAGACTGGGCCGCAGGGCAGTATTCCAACATGATAACGACCCCAAACACCAACCTCCAAGACAACCAGTGCCTTGCTAAAGAAGCTGAGAGTAAAGGTGATGGACTGGCCAAGCACAGGGTCGTCTTTAAGGCAGGGCAAAAGGGGCAGCTGCCTTGGGCCCTGTCATTGATGTGGGGCCCAAAGCAGCTGCCTCATACTTGCCAACTTTCCCTGTTTAAATTCCCTTGTCCCTTGAAGTTTTAGTCCCACGCGGTGTCCTGATATCTCAGTGTGAAGTTTTGTTACTAATGCTGCCCAGCTCTTCCCTATTGTTGTGTACAGATGACTCACCTGCAGACCCTGTGTTTGAATGTAAATACCAGCATTGACATGTAAATAGTGGAGGCATTCATATGTAAATAGCGGCGGAACGGCAGCATTTATATGTAAATAGAGGCGGTATTGATATGTATATCATGCCGCCATGAGGTCATATCCACCATCACCTATACCGAATGTTGCCCACTGGGAAGATAAAGGAGCATGCTTGAAAGTCCTGCCTATAACTGTGGTTATTAAGCCTACCATCAGCCTGTTCTGCAAAGGTAAGCAAATTAGTGTGGGGGGGGGGGGGGGGTAGTGTGGAGTGTGTAGAGGTAGGCAGAAGGAATTACAGTTTGGGGTGCACAGGTGAGCAAGGAGGGGATGTATGGAGGTAAGGAAGGTGGGTGCAAAGATGAGCAGAGGAGGCAGGTAGAGTTAAAGGGGAGGGGGATTGGAGTGGAGAGGATGGGGGGGGGGGGGTTTGGGGTGCAGAGGTTAGCATGGGTTTTAGGACACGAAGGTGTAATAACAGGGTGGATAAAGATGTAGGTCACATGTTGGGCAGCCCATTAATTTAAATGGGCTGCTTTATGCGCTACAAATGCGGAAGAATGTCCCAAACCTTTTTTCAAAATAACACAGTGCCGAGGAACATGTCAGCAGATGCGTGAGGGTGTCATTAAGAATTAATGGTACTGCTGTGCATCTGCTAAAGGGAAGCACGTTTCTGTGGTGTCAGGAAAGCAATTTTACATGCGTTCCCGACACACAAATGTAAATGCAGGCTAAATCTCTCAGTTACATTGGTGGTCAGTGTAAATCTTCTCATTACATTGGTGCTTGGTGTAGAATCCTTTCATCAGTATTGATGTACAGTAATCTCTAGCAACCAATCAACAAGCAGAAATAATGTGCTGTAACCTCTATCAACTAATCAGTGAGCCGCAATGTGTGCTGTAACCTCTATCAAGCAGTCAGTGAGCAGTAATGATAAACTGTAACCTCTGGCAACCAATCGCAATTGTTGCCTGATCTGATTCAGTAAATGGATTTTGAGTCTAGCTGCTATTTATTGTATGTCTCAGAGCAGGTGGAGAGCGAAACTGCAAGGAGGGGGGGCAGGGCAAGAAAAAATTTTCTTAGACATTAATGGCTGTGTGTTGAGTTATTTTGAGGGGACAGCAAATTTACACTGTTATACAAGCTGTACACTCTCTACTTTACATTGTAGCAAAGTGTAATTTCTGCAGTGTTGTCACATGAAAAGATATAATAAAATACATACAAAAATGTGAGGGGTGTACTCACTTTTATGAGATACTGTATATATTTGAAAAAACAGGGTGAACAAAATATCTGCAAAATATCTGCGCTAATTATGTATATGTGTATATTGCAGCCAACACAGTTTGTTGATATGCAAACTAAAAAATATAAAAAAACAAAGTGTGGCGCTATAATAAACAATGTGATATGAAGTGATTATCGGAAGTCCATCAATCAAGCGAACAACTACTTTGAGTGAGTTTGAGAAAAGACATGTTGCAATAAAGAGAAAGATCTTCAGGAAAAAGTTTTAAACGGGATGGGTTGTTTTACAAGGTGATCACTTACAATCGCTTTAACTCTTGCCTGTAAAGACAGGAAGTTCAGGGAAGCAGCACTGAAAGAGCAGGAGCCAACAACATTGAAAGTTGTGAACTGAAAGTGCTAGGCATTGCAGTGTTTTGGCTCTAAGAATCCTGGCACCAACCACCCACTGAAGATTTTTTGATCTGGGCTTCCGCCATTATCGTTCATTTCATCTCATTACCAAAACCTCTGGCATCATATGATAACACCGCTCACTAAATTCATCGTTCTGGTAAGCAGATTTGAGATCACATGAGTTGGAAGTTTTCTTACGTTTTTTCCTTTGATGCACTGAAGTTTGGTGGAAGATTCACTGTATAAATATACAAGTAGTTGTTCGCTTGATTGATGGACTTCCGATAATCACTTCATATCACATTGTTTATTATAGCGCCACACTTTGTTTTTTTACTGTATATATTTGTATGACCATTTAAAAAACTTTATTGATATTAATTATTTATTAGTACTGTTTATTATTAGGCTGTTTTTTTGTTGTTTTGTTTTTTTGTTCCTCCTGCTTTTGTTCCCCTACAGACAGGCTGGGAAAGATCTGGGTCATGTGACAGCTGTATATCGATTAGAAAAAAGGTACTTTGATTTTTTTTTTTTTATTAAAATAATTACAGCATACCTCCCAATGTTTTGAGATGGGGACAAGGGACACCTATTAGCAAAAATATGTAGGCATAGGACACCCCCTCTGCCACACCCCCTTAACTGCTTAAGGACCGCCTCACGCCGATATACGTCGGCAGAATGGCACGGCTGGGCACAACCACGTACCTGTACGTGGCCCTTTAAGAGCCCAGCCGTGGGTCGCGCGCGCCGCCGGCAGTGCGCTCGCGACCCGGTCCTTAGCTCCGTGATCGTGGCCACGGGACCAGCGAACCCGATCGCCGCTGGTGTCCCGCGATCGGGTCACAGAGCTGAAGAACGGGGAGAGGTCTGTGTAAACAAACCTCTCCCCGTGCTTCCTACACTGCCTGTCACTGATCGGCTGTTCCCTGTCATCGGGAAAGCCGATCAGTGACATCAGACGTAAAGCCACGCCCCCCTACTGTTAAAAAAACACACACACACACACACACTCACTTAACCCCTCCCCGCCCCCTAGTGGTTAACTCCTTCACTGCCAGTGTAATTTACATAGGAATCAGTGCATTTAAATAGCACTGATTTCTGTATAAATGACAATGATCCCAAAAATGTGTCAAAAATGATCGCTAATTGTGATTTTTTTTACCAAAAATATGTAGAAGAATAACGTATCGGCCTAAACTGTACTTTTGTTTATAGCGCAAAAAATAAAAACCGCAGGGGCAATCAAATACCACCAAAAGAAAGCTCTATTTGTGGGGAAAAAAAGGACGCCAATTTTGTTTGGGAGCCACGTCGCACGACCGCGCAATTGTCAGTTAAAGCGACGCAGTGCCGAATCGCAAAAAGGGGCCTGGTCCTTTGGCTGCAAATTGGTCCGGGGCTTAAGTGGTTAAAGGAGAATTATAAAAAAAAATTAGTTAATCCCACAAGTACTTTTTTTTACCACTACTATTCCTTTATATTGGCATTTGAAATTTACAAATTCAACAATTTAGAAATTAGATGAAAGGTTTAGCACTGGGAAACACCTTTTGAAAGATAAATAGTGCATTTTATATACAACTATATAGATCAGACCAAAATGAGGGACAAATGAGGAGAAAAGAGGGACAGAGGGACTTTTTCCAAATCAGGGACAGTCCCTCGAAATCAGCAACAGTTGGGAGATAGGATTACAGTGCTATCATCCACATTCAGAGATAGAAGGGGCAATGTAAATTTAACAGTGTGTGTTAATGAACAAAACTGTTTTGAATGTGTTTCTTCTGTTATTATTATTATTATACAGGATTTATATAGCGCCAACAGTTTGTGCAGCGCTTTACAACATGAGGGCAGACAGTACAATTACAATACAAATCAATACAGGAGGGATCAGAGGGCCCTGCTCGTTAGAGCTTACTATCTAGAAGGGAGGGTCAATTGGAACAAAAGGTAATACTGTGGGGGGGTGAGCTGATGGAGAAAATGAACGGTTGCTGTTGTTAGGTGTGGGTAGGATATGCTTCTCTGAAGAGAAGGGTTTTCAGGGATCGTCTAAAAGCTAATAAAGTGGGAGATAGGCGGACAGATTGGGGTAAGGCATTCAATAGGATTGGAGAGGCTCTGGAAAAGTCCTGGAGGCGAGCATGGGAGGAGGTGATGAGGGAGCTAGAGAGCAGGAGGTCTTGAGAGGAACGAAGAGAACGAGTAGGTTGGTATTTAGAGACTAGGCTAGTGATGTAGCTGGGGGCAAAATTGTGGATGGCTTTGTACGTAGTTGTTAGTATTTTGAATTTAATTCTTTGGCCGAGTGGAAGCCAGTGGAGGGATTGACAGAGAGGAGTGGCAGACACAGAGTGATTGGTAAGGTGGATGAGTCTGGCAGCAGCATTCATGATGGATTGCAGAGGTGATAGACTATGTAGAGGTAAGCCAATGAGAAGGGAGTTGCAGTAGTCGAGGCGAGAGATGACGAGCGAGTGAATTAAGAGCTTTGTTGTATCATTGGTTAGAAAAAGGCGTATTTATCCTTAAGGGGCGTTATAAATCCTTAAATGCCAGGTGGGTTATTATTGAAGCTGCTGCATGTATATCCTAATACCACACTGATATGGCCACGCTCACTTTTCGCTGGCCACACTAACTTTTTTGCCACAATGCACTATGCATGCCACATTCTGCCCCTTTAAAAAGTGTTGTTCCTTGTCAAGTTCAAACGTTGGGAGGTATACATATGGTATAGATGCCTTTTTTAAGACAATACAGTTTTGATGTGACATGCTATAAAATGCCTTTTGTTAATATTTCAGTGTGCTCTCTAAAATGACATAAGGTGGTGTCTGCCTTACCGCTCACACTGTACTGGCAGGTGGCCATGTTTAGCCTCCTTGCGGCTGTATAAGAGACTATTGTACAGCTGCAGCAGGCTCCACCATAATAGAGTGAAACTTAAACCCCTAGTAGCTTCAGTTATACTCCAAGAAATTCCCACTCCTCTCTACACACGCAATAGAAGTGTGAGACCAAAGACATAAAGCACATCTGTGTGTGTGAAGGAATGATTGGGAATTGTTGTGTGCAAGTTACCAGGCTGCACATTGTGTCTTCACATTGTGTGTCTGGGGGTCTGTGTGTTCACACTCGAGTGGCTTTTATGGGGCAAATCACATTGTATTCGTTAGGGATGTTCTTCAAAGAGCGCTTAAGCCAATATTTCAAAGTAATGAAGCAGCCTTACACCTTAGAATCCCCTTAATAAATATATAATAAATATTACCATATCACAGAAATTGAATAAGGAATTGGACTTGGAATGCCATTTCTAGCTACTAATGCTACCCAGGAGACACTCGGTCTCACAGGGACAGTAATTCTTTCCTCCTAACCAGCACTGACACTGCACTTTGCCTCAAACAAATTGACTAGTTCGTGCATATGTAACAAGAGAACGGAGACAGGCATAAATAGAGATAGAAATTTACATTGTGAAAAGGCTTCCTGCCTTTCACACCTTTAATAAGCAGTATAATGTCAAAAGCTATTGGCTACCACTCTATAGACAGATTGTACTGAAGAAGAATGTTGAAAAATAACAGACACAGATAGAGAGACATGTGGTATCCATAGATGGCAGATCTCTCAATACAATTGATGAGCAGTGCCAGACTTGATCCTCATTTTTTTTTTTTTTATCACGGACCTGCTACAACTTTTCTCTGTGATGCAGGTGACATCAGATATGGCAAACAGGCATTAGAACTATTGTTCCCATCTCTAGTAATACACAGATTAACTGCAAAAATTACCCAGCATGTAATAAGTATTTTCTGAATGCCTGTTACTGCTGTTTCCTTTGTACTGCCTAACTGCATGCATGCATCATACATGCTGGGGGGAGTACAACTGGGGGAATCCGTAGTGGAGAAGGATCTGGGGGTTTTGGTAGATCATAAGCTCAATAATAGCATGCAATGTCAAGCTGCGGTTTCCAAAGTAAGTAAAGTCCTTTCTTGTATTAAGAGAGGTATGGACTCCAGAGAGAGAGAGAGATAATTTTGCCCCTGTTCAAATCATTAGTAAGACCTCATCTGGAATATGCAGTTCAGTTTTGGGCACCAGTTCTCAAAAAGACTATCAGGGAACTTGAGAAAGTGCAGAGAAGGGCAACCAAACTGATAAGAGGCATGGAGGAGCTCAGCTATGAGGAAAGATTAGAGAAACTGAATTTATTCACTCTTGAGAAGAGGAGAATACAGGGGGATATGATC
Organism: Lithobates sylvaticus; assembly: GCA_028564925.1. Taxonomy (NCBI): domain Eukaryota; kingdom Metazoa; phylum Chordata; class Amphibia; order Anura; family Ranidae; genus Lithobates; species Lithobates sylvaticus. The sequence goes on from CM053027.1 coordinate 516,495,690, forward strand.
AACATGTTCAAAAATATAAGAGGTCCATATAGTGAACTTGGTGTTGAGTTATTCACTTTACGGTCAACACAGAGGACAAGGGGGCACTCTTTACGTCTAGAGGAAAAGAGATTTCATCTCCAAGTATGGAAAGGTTTCTTCACAGTAAGAGCTGTGAAAATGTGGAATAGACTCCCTCCAGAGGTGGTTCTGGCTAGCTCAGTAGATTGCTTTAAGAAAGGCCTGGATACTTTCCTAAATGTACATAATATAACTGGGTACTAACATTTATAGGTAAAGTTGATCCAGGGAAAATCCGATTGCCTCTTGGGGGATCAGGAAGGAATTTTTTTCCCTGCTGTAGCAAATTGGAGCATGCTCTGCTGGGGTTTTTTGCCTTCCTCTGGATCAACTGTGGGTAGAGAATTGGGTATATTGGATTGTATGATATTTTTTATTTTATTTATAAATTTTTTTATGGTTGAACTGGATGAACTTGTGTCTTTTTTCAACCTGACTAACTATGTAACTATGTAAGTAGATCATTTTATGCTTAGGTAGGCCATGTCAACTTCTAATCTAGACCATCAATGAGAAGGTAAAGAAAGAAAAGAGAGAGACAACACTAGACAAGAAAAGACTAAACAAAAATAGAGTTGGTAGGTATCTGTATTAATGATGGATGGGTTGGAAAAAAACATCAATTTAGAGGAAATCCAGTTAATATGTAATAATACATCAAAGTTCAACGCGTATATCGGGCAGATGAATTTATAATCCCAAGGACTGTACAAATGACAAGAGGGTTTTTCTATCAGCGTAGAAAGTATTTCTTTATGTGGTTAATGATAGGCAGAGGCATAAAATAACAATCTAAAAGTGGAACTGATTGGAAGTGATTCTACTGGAGCACTTGCATATTATGTTTGCATATTATGGCAATTTTTTTTTTTTTTCTGACAATAACAGCTCCATGCTTCCCTTTGCTGCTACTTTTCCCCTTCATTGAAGCATCTTCCATTGTTGACGTCTTTGTGCTTCGGCCATTGGCTGGTCAGTGGTGATGCAATTCTCACGCATGCAAGATGGGGGTTCCATCATCTTACCACTAAAGCCCCATACACACGGTCGGACAATCCGCGGACCAGGTCCGTCGGACCATGTCCGTCATACTTTGTCCGATGTTGGTTTTGCATACACACGGTCGGACAAAGTTGTCGGAAAATCCGATCATTCTGAACGCGGTGACGTTTGTTGCCTACGACGGGACTACGTAGAGGCTAGTAGCCAATAGCTTTGGTCTTGTAATGTGATCTGAGCATGCGTAGCACTTTGTCCGGTCGGACAACCGTACACACGATCGGATTTGGTGTGATCGGACCGCGTTGACGGCAAATCTTTCCAGCAGGAGATAAGATTTTGTCCGTCGGTCAAACCGACGAACACTGTCCGATGGTGCATACACACGGTCTGATTTTTCAACAACATTGTCCGATCGGACAGAATCCATGAAAAAGTCCGACCGTGTGTATGGGGCTTTAGACTGTACTTGAAATTGTGCATGTTCTACAGACCGTATTAGTAAAAAAATAACACATTTTTAGTTAAAAGGGAAAGGAAGTTTCTTTTTCTTTTTTTTTTGTTTAGAAGAGAGCTGCAAACTGTCCAGTTCTTCTGTGAGAAACATGCAGTTTTCAGTTTAAAGTTTACCTAAATAAATTGCTTTATAGAGGATTGTTTAACAGAAAAATCAAGGGAAACATTTTAGCTATTTTTCATTGACAATCTTTTCACATATCTGTTTTCCATGTTAAAATAATTGCTAGGGCCCATGCTCATCTTCTGTAATTGGAAGCATGATTTTGATATTATTGGCTTGCATAACATATGTTTTTCTAATATTATTATTATTATTATTATTATTATATATTTTTGCTAAAGTAAATTGTTACTGATTAAAGTGATTGCAAAGGTGAACAAAATAAAATAAATAACAAACATGTCTATACTTACCTGCTCTGTAAGCAGGTACCTCTTTTTGGGTCCGCCACTGGCACTCCTGGCCCCTCCTCTCTGTCAAGTGCCCCCATGGCAAGCCGCTTCCCATGGGGGCACTTGTGTGTGTTCGTTCCTGAGCCCAGGTGCTGCATCTATTGACACAGAAAGCAGGACTTGGCCCTGCCCCCGCTCCCTTATCACTGGCTTTGATTGATAGCACTAGAAGCCAATGGCTCCCGGTGCCCCAGCACAACCAGCAAGACCCAGAAGTGAGGGGAGAAAAGAGACTTGCAGACATGCATGGTGCTGGATCGAATGAGGGCTCAGTTAAGTAAAAGGGATTGGTGAGGGGTATGCTGATACCTAACTTTTGAATGATGTTTCATACATAAGATCTCATAGTCTGAGGACCACTGTCTTTATCCACTTCCCGCTGGCCATGCCTATGTATGCAGCCTCTCAGCGGATGGGTTTTAACGTCAAGCAGCCGCATATATAACACATTACCTTGTTGACAGTGCCCTCTCTGCGCTCTCCCAGCACAGTAACTGGCAGGTTCAGAAGCTCCAGATGCATATTTTTGATCAGTAACTTTCCAATCATGTGACCGCTGTGACAGCCAATCACAGCAGTCACATGATCAGAATGCCGCCTCTGCCTCCCACCATTTAGAACCTCTTAAAGGCCTGGGAGGCGGTGGCAGGAAGGGGTTAAGAAGCCTTAAAAGAGAAGTTTTTAATAAATCATACTTGTCTAACTGGATGCATCATCAGTTCTTAAAGCTCCATGAGCAGAGAGCTAGTGTCTGTCAGTCACTCAGTCAGGGGGGCAGGAGCAGTTGGTTCAGGCTGAGCTGGGTGCCAATCCAGAAATCTGTGTGGATCCCAACCATATGGTCGACAACTTTCCCCAGCTTGGACCAGCTCTGTGATGTCAGCCGACAGCAGGCTTCAGCCCTCTGTCTGCTGAAAACAAGTCACAGTAGTGCAGAATGGACAAGCTTTGGCGGTCTTCCTTATTTAAGCTAACCCTACTTATTTCTCTCATTCAGCTCTGTGGGCTAATTGGTAGAAATCAGTTGTTAGCATCCATGTAGACAGTGTGGTTGGAGGAATCTCCCCTGCTGGCTATTGTACTCTGACAGCCACAAACAGCACAAGAGGCTGCCTAAATACCTAAACAGTGATTGCACCCGAACGGATGCAGTCACTGTTTGGCCTGGCTCCTTCGCCCATTTTAATAATGCCTTGAATGATAACTGTTACAGTTACTAATGGGTTTATTTTATCTCTCAACCGAACTGTTAAGCCATCAAATGGCTGGTGTCCTGGCTAATTACATGTGCAGCACCATGTTATTTGGAGATCAAACAGAGGGCGCGTACACACGTTGGAAATTTCGGCCAGCAAAAGACCGATGAGAGCTTTTCGGAAAATGCGACCGTGTGTAGGCTCCATCGGAATTTTGCTGCTCGAATTCCCGACAGCAAAAAATTGAGAGCATGTTCTCAATTTTTCAGACGGAAAAGGTTTCTATCGGAAATTCCCGATCGTCTGTAGCAATTGCGACGTGCAAAATTCCTATGCATGCTCGGAAACAGTTCGACACATGCTCGGAAGCATTGAACTGAATTTTTTCTCGGCTCGTGGTAGTGTTATACGTCACCACGTTCTTGACTGTCGGAATTTGGTGTGAACGTGTGTAGGCAAGACAATTTGAGCGGAATTCCGTCGGGAAAACCATCAGAGCTTTTTCCAACGAGAATTCCGATCGTGTGTACGCGGCATAAGATGGCAGCTTCCCTTGCTATAAAGCATAGAAGGGTTTACTTCTGCAGTGACAGGATTTGGAATGGCACTGGATGTTTTCTTAAGATTAATAATATACAGAGTTAGAATTTGAAAGGACTGTATGATGATACTGCTGCCTGGCAAAAGATATACATTTTTTAAAACACCTTTGAGTGGAATCGTCCACTTTAATCAGAGTTCTGGGGTTTATTTTGCCTTTTGCCTAGTCAAAAACTTTCAGAATTTGATTGAAAACATTTACCATATAAAGGAAGAATGAAAGACAAATAGAAAAAGGGAAAGAATGAAAGACATAAAGAAAGACAGAAAGAATGAAAGACATAAAGAAAGAGAGAATGAAAGAAAGAAAGAGATAATGAGATGGAAAAAAGAGAGTAAAAAAAGAGAGAGAGAGAGAAAAAGAGCAAATGAAGGAGAGAGAAAATGGAAGACCGATACACAAAAAGTAGGAGAGAAGGAACAAAAGAGAAAGAAAAAAAAGAAAGAAAGATCTTGAGCCTCAATGCCAAAGCAGATAAATGGCAATAAGTGTTTACCTCTTGGCATAAAACATTTGTAAGTCAGTTTAGTAAATCATGTAGCACAGAACCGTTGTTGAATCCAAATCCTTGTCCCTCTTTTAAGTAAAGCTGCATATGTTTGATGTCTTTATATAAGAGGGAAGGAAAAGTGGAGATGTTGCATATAGCCGCCAGTCAACTTGCAAGTGTCATTTTTATTACAGCAAGTTTAAAAAAGGAAAGCAAGACCCTAAATTGCTATAAATATTACCTAGAGCTTTTCTAGAATAACCCTGTTAGCCGAGTGAGCGGTGTGTGCTGCGTTAAATTGCTATAAATATTACCTAGAGCTTTTCTAGAATAGCCCTGTAAGCCGAGTGAGCGGTGTGTGCTGCGTTAGATGCTGTCCCCTCTCCTCAGTCTTTCAGGGTGATGTGGATCAGCAGGGGAGCATTAGATGGAGGACCGCACTGTCACTGCCTGAGAGAACATCCCCATGTGTCTGGATTGTGAAGGATTGTGTGGCTGAGAAGGGGAGGGGGGGGGGCGGGAAAGAGGGTTTGGTTAGAATAGGGGAATAATTCCGTGAAGGACATTACATCCCAAGCAAAGCTCTTCCCCCACCTTTCCATGAATGCTGCGTATCTCTTCAGACATAGTATCAGGCCGGCGTATAGAGCGGCGCAGTAAAGATGAGTTATGCGCTTGTGACAGGCTGCGAGATCTGATGATGGAAATGTTAATGGCCGCTCGCTGCCTTGCTTTATGGCCGCTGTAATACAGACTTCAATCATAAAAAGCATCGCCCTACATTTTAATGGCCCTCATCATCCTCTCTCCTCTGCCTATATCCCACAGATAAATCACGCCCAGCACTGCAAATGAACAACCCGTCTGTGGACGCCACACTCTAGCTTCTGATTGGCTTCAGCCAGCTACGCCATGGCTTGGGGGAAGACGGATCTTGGTGCAGCTTTTTTTTGGTTCATTGTTACAATGTCTTTTGGACTTTGCGTGTTTAAATTTCTTACTGAATATTGCAACTAGCTACAGGTGTAACTTGTTAAAGGGACGGTTAATATAGGGTATATCTTGGTTCATATAATGGAATTGACTATCATGTATTGTAAATACAAAAAAACTCCCAACAAAAACTGGGATGGTGGAGACTTATATAGCCTAAAACACAGCCAAGTTAGTTCTTGCCTAGTAATCCGAAGAGGAGTGCTTCCAAATGTAACTGATAACCCTTATGTGGCATATAATTGCTGACAACAAGAGGGCCTTCTATATAAAAACATGTGGGTGAAGAACTGTTTCCAGCAACTCAGAGAAGTCAGGACAGTTCTAAACACTTATTCACTACTTGTTATTCTCCAGTGTAGGTTTGAATTTGATTGATTGCTATGAAATCTCTCAGACAACAAACTTCTTATAGCCTAGGCCATCGTTATGTAGAGTAACAATTTTTTTTTTCAGATCCTCAAAGTTCTTTGCCATGAGGTGACATGTCGAACTTCCAGTGATCAGTATGAGAGAGTGAGAGCGATAACACCAAATTTAACACACTTGCTCCCCATTCACACCTGAGACCTTGTAACACAAACGAGTCATGTGACATTGGGGAGGGAAAATGGCTAATTGGGCCTAAATTGGACATTTTCACTTAGGGGTGTACTCACTTTTGTTGCCAGCAGTTTAGACATTAATGGCTTGTGTGTTGAGTTATTTTGAGGGGACAGCAAATTTACACTGTTATGCAAGCTGTACACTCACTACTTTACATTGTAGCAAAGTGTAATTTCTTCAGTGTTGTCACATGAATAGATATACAGTGGTGTGAAAAAGTGTTTGCCCCCTTCCTCATTTCCTGTTCCTTTGCATGTTTGTCACACTTAAGTGTTTCGGAACATCAAACCAATTTAAACAATAGTCAAGGACAACACAAGTAAACACAAAATGCAATTTGTAAATGAAGGTGTTTATTATTAAAGGTGAAAAAAAATCCAAACCATCATGGCCCTGTGTGAAAAAGTGATTGCCCCCTAAACCTAATAATTGGTTGGGCCACCCTTAGCAGCAACAACTGCAACCAAGCGTTTGCGATAACGTGCAATGAGGCTTTTACAGCGTCCTGGAGGAATTTTGGCCCACTCATCTTTGCAGAATTGTCCTAATTCAGTTACATTAGAGGGTTTTCGAGCATGAACGGCCTTTTTAAGGTCATACCACAACATCTCAATAGGATTCAGGTCTGGACTTTGGCTAGGCCACTCTAAAGTCTTCATTTTGTTTTTCTTCAGCCATTCGGTGGTGGACTTGCTGGTGTGGTTAGGATCATTGTCCTGCTGCAGAACCCAAGTTCGTTTCAGCTTGAGTACAGAACAGATGGTCGGACATTCTCCTTCAGGATCTCTTGGTAGACAGCAGAATTCATAGTTCCTTTTATCACGGCAAGTCTTCCAGGTCCTGAAGCAGCAAAACAGCCCCAGACCATCACACTACCACCACCATATTTTACTGTTGGTATAATGTTCTTTTTCTGAAATGCAGTGTTCCTTCTACGCCAGATATACTTGGACACACACCTTCCAAAGAGTTCCACTTTTGTCTCATCGGTCCACAGAATGTTGTCCCAAAAGTCTTGGGGATCATCAAGATGTGTTGTGGAGAAATTGAGACGAGCTTTGATGTTCTTTTTGCTCAGCAGTGGTTTTCTCCTTGGAACTCTGCCATGCAGGCCATTTTTGCCCAGTCTTTTCCTGATGGTGGAGGCATGAACGCTGACCTTAACTGAGGCAAGTGAGGCCTGCAGTTCCTTGGACGTTGTTGTGGGGTCTTTTGTGACCTCTTGGATGAGTCGTCGCTGCGCTCTTGGGGTAATTTTGGGCGGCCGGCCACTCCTGGGAAGGTTCACCACTGTTCCATGTCTTCGCCTTTTGTGGATAATGGCTCTCACTGAGGTTCGCTGGATTCCCAAAGCTTTGGAAATGGCTTTATAACCCTTTCCAGACTGATAGATCTCAATTACTTTCTTTCTCAATTGTTCCTGAATTTCTTTGGGTCTCGGCATGATGTGTAGCTTTTAAGGATCTTCTGGTGGACCTTACTGTGTCAAGCAGCTCCTATTTAAGTGATGCCTTGATTGTGAACAGGTGTGGCAATAATCAGGCCTGGGTGTGGCTAGAGAAATTGAACTCAGGTGTGGACAACCACAGTTATAGTATGTTTTAACAAGGGGGGCAATCACTTTTTCACACAGGGCCATGATGGTTTGGATTTTTTTTCACCTTTAATAATAAACACCTTCATTTACAAATTGCATTTTGTGTTTACTTGTGTTGTCCTTGACTATTGTTTAAATTGGTTTGATGTTCCGAAAACACTTAAGTGTGACAAACATGCAAAGGAACAGGAAATGAGGAAGGGGGCAAACACTTTTTCACACCACTGTAATAAAATATTTACAAAAATGTGAGGGTTGTACTCACATTTGTGAGATACTGTAACCATTTTTCCTTCCACTCAGGATGCAGTACTTGGGCCTGAGTGGTTAATAACCGGACCCAAACCCTGTTGTGTGAGGGAGAGGAGGTACTAACCTTATATAAGCTCCAGCACAGACTACCAGCCAGCTTACACATGGATGGTGGGTGAGAACAGGGAAGATATCAGTATAAGTAGGTGGATTAATAAGAGACTGATTTACTTTAGAGCTGAAATCCAGCTTGATTTTTTACTTTTTTAGAATATAGCACTATAGCACTATGCACCTCCATAACACTGAATGGGGTTGCTGGTAGACATGTGCAATTCGCAATTTTTGGTTATTCTGAGATTCGGTTGCATTGAAATTCAACAATGAAATTCATTGAAATTCATTTAATTTCAGTTTGTATATTAGTTTTTTAATTCAAAGTCGGGTCGGACATCGGGTGACCCTGCCCCCTATTTTGGCATCATCGTCTGGGACGTGCTGGGTCGTTGATGTCACAGGGGGAAGGGCCAACCAGCGGCTTCACAGGTGGCCCCGCCCCCTGTGACATCAATGACCCAGCACGCCCTTAGCTATCAAAGAGCTGTTGGAGCCTTCGCCGGGTGCAAAACCTTTTTTATTTTTTGGGTCGGTGTAGCAGCGGGCATAGCGATTGACATTGAATCTACTTAGGGGACATTTATTTATTTTATTTTTTTTTTTTATAAAGGACTTGTCAAAAACTGTCTCTGTGCTTTTATTTATTTTTTACACTTTTTTGTTGAATGAGTAGAGGTACAATGTACCGCATAGTCCATGGGGGGCTGGGATCTGGGGGCCCCCTTCTTAAAGCGAGCGAGCACCTCCCCTTTTCTGGCCTGCCGGGCTGCATGCTCGGATAAGCATCAGATTTCGGGGGACCCCACGGCAATTGAAAAAAAAATTGGGCATGGGGTTTCCCTTATAATCCATACCAGAATCCATACCAGACCTGAAGGACCCACCCAGTTTTTTTTTTCTTCCTGCATTTTTCATTGTCGGCATTCTTTTGTTTCAATTTCAGCTGTCCACGGGGAAGCCGGCTAACAGCTAATGAGCCATCACTTGTTAAGAACGTGGCGGCCGGATATTATTCACACAGAATTTGATTCGGTCAATCATTTTTCGACCGATTCGAATTGTTCTGAAAATTTGGAATTCATTAGAAAATGAATAAACGAAACAAAATGAAACAAAACGAAACAAACTCCGAAACAAATGAACGAAACAAAATCTGTAACATAACAAATCTATCCGAAACTAAACACATTTTTCCGCTCTGCACTTGCCTAGTTGCTGGCATACACAGCAATAAAGACCTGACCATGGTTTTGACCTTTCCAGTGTTTCCACACTGTACTAGAAATGTGATTTTGTTGCTGTCTCCAGCCTCATCTGTCACTCTGCCTGGTCACTGGAACAGAAACTGAGGGGATATCTACCCAATAGGAACACAGACTGCAGTAAACACCCAATAGTTGTTTTACCAATTCCATAATCTTATTGCAAACAAAAAGGAAAGTTTTGGGAAGAGTTGGTCTTTAGCAGAAGGGGTTTTACTCTAGTAAAGCCCAACTGACTGATTGATTCCAATAAGCTCTGCTACTGACTAGGAAGGACCACATATGTAAGACACCAATTATTCAGACCCTGCATACATATATAATTATAGAGCTACAAACCTTTGAAAACATTGTGATGTGCTGATTATAGTATTTGCATCTCATTGATTATACTTGAGGTATTTATACCTCTGGCCTGTAGATGTCACTATTTACAATTGTTCAAATCGTAATACTTTCTATACTCTGACAAATTAGTTCCAGTTTATGTTCCTGTTATGATGGCTGTATGTGCTTTATGAATGCTTGAACTTGTTATTAAAGTACTCTATAATCACTCTTCTTCTCAGATTACAGAACACAAGATTGGTGAGAAGGATGTTTATTCTCTCTCTACATCAGACTGCACCTTTTTTTCCACTTCCTGGTGCACATGCAATGTTGTTCAGTACATGGATAAATATGTTTGAGGATTACATACTTGCTGCTCTTTAAGAGGACTTGCATTCTTATTCACTGCCTGGAAGCTGAAGCACATATTTTCTTTCACAATATTTTTATTAAATAAAGACAAACTCACAAAACAGTGAACAAATGCCAAGGCCAGTGACGGAAAGTGTTTTGAGAATGATGACATATATACCACAGACTAATAGGCCTCTTATATGGTATAACTAGTAACTACAAAGAAAGACGAAAGGTAACCAGGTGAGGCTGCTTCGGCACCTTTACGGTCTATTAGGATAACAACGAACCATGTAGCTCTCAATGATCAAAGCCTAGAGAGTACGCTAAGCAAACAGTATTTCAGAAATCATCATGTAACAAATACCATGCTATACCTGAAATTGAGCCTGAGAACCCTCTCAAGGACCAAAAAAATAAAGAAAATGTATATGAGGGAAAAAAATGGGGACTATCCCATAAGCCTCCTGATGTGCAAGATGACTGTACCCCACCCAAAGGCCAGAAAGCTATACCTTTAAAAAAAGGGGAGGAAAAATTGACCCCCAAAAGTATGGCCAGAGGGCAGTAAACAGGCTCAGCGCACTGGCATCTGGCGGTAAATAACCAAAAATAAGAAAAAAATGAAAAAAGAAAGGAACAACTAAGGAAAATTGAGTCACGAAGAAGAAGGAAAACCCTGGCCCCAGGGAATCCAATCACAGCAGAATTTACAAAAGGCCAAAAAGCGAGAAGGCGGACTCCTCACTGAAAACTGGTCCAACCAGGGTTGCCAAATCTTAACAAATTTGTCTCTCGTGTCCGCGAGTAACGATGTAAGCCTCTTGTTTGTCAACGTACCATGCACCCGTCACTTCACCTCCTCAAAAGAGAGGAGAGGTGTTTTTCACACCTTCACAATGGTTTGTTTAGTAGCCATAAAAATGTAGCACAACATATTTTCCATAGTGTAGCAGCAGCAGATGACACTTACAGTGGTGTGAAAAAGTGTTTGCCCCCTTCCTCATTTCCTGTTCCTTTGCATGTTTGTCACACTTAAGTGTTTCGGAACATCAAACCAATTTAAACAATAGTCAAGGACAACACAAGTAAACACAAAATGCAATTTGTAAATTAAGGTGTTTATTATTAAAGGTGAAAAAAAATCCAAACCATCATGGCCCTGTGTGAAAAAGTGATTGCCCCCCTTGTTAAAACATACTATAACTGTGGTTGTCCACACCTGAGTTCAATTTCTCTAGCCACACCCAGGCCTGATTATTGCCACACCTGTTCACAATCAAGGCATCACTTAAATAGGAGCTGCTTGACACAGTAAGGTCCACCAGAAGATCCTTAAAAGCTACACATCATGCCGAGACCCAAAGAAATTCAGGAACAATTGAGAAAGAAAGTAATTGAGATCTATCAGTCTGGAAAGGGTTATAAAGCCATTTCCAAAGCTTTGGGAATCCAGCGAACCACAGTGAGAGCCATTATCCACAAATGGCGAAGACATGGAACAGTGGTGAACCTTCCCAGGAGTGGCCGGCCGCCCAAAATTACCCCAAGAGCGCAGCGACGACTCATCCAAGAGGTCACAAAAGACCCCACAACAACGTCCAAGGAACTGCAGGCCTCACTTGCCTCAGTTAAGGTCAGCGTTCATGCCTCCACCATCAGGAAAAGACTGGGCAAAAATGGCCTGCATGGCAGAGTTCCAAGGAGAAAACCACTGCTGAGCAAAAAGAACATCAAAGCTCGTCTCAATTTCTCCACAACACATCTTGATGATCCCCAAGACTTTTGGGACAACATTCTGTGGACCGATGAGACAAAAGTGGAACTCTTTGGAAGGTGTGTGTCCAAGTATATCTGGCGTAGAAGGAACACTGCATTTCAGAAAAAGAACATTATACCAACAGTAAAATATGGTGGTGGTAGTGTGATGGTCTGGGGCTGTTTTGCTGCTTCAGGACCTGGAAGACTTGCCGTGATAAAAGGAACTATGAATTCTGCTGTCTACCAAGAGATCCTGAAGGAGAATGTCCGACCATCTGTTCGTGTACTCAAGCTGAAACGAACTTGGGTTCTGCAGCAGGACAATGATCCTAAACACACCAGCAAGTCCACCACCGAATGGCTGAAGAAAAACAAAATGAAGACTTTGGAGTGGCCTAGCAAAGTCCTGACCTGAATCCTATTGAGATGTTGTGGTATGACCTTAAAAAGGCTGTTCATGCTCGAAAACCCTCTAATGTAACTGAATTAGGACAATTCTGCAAAGATGAGTGGGCCAAAATTCCTCCAGGACGCTGTAAAAGCCTCATTGCACGTTATCGCAAACGCTTGGTTGCAGTTGTTGCTGCTAAGGGTGGCCCAACCAGTTATTAGGTTTAGGGGGCAATCACTTTTTCACACAGGGCCATGATGGTTTGGATTTTTTTTCACCTTTAATAATAAACACCTTCATTTACAAATTGCATTTTGTGTTTACTTGTGTTGTCCTTGACTATTGTTTAAATTGGTTTGATGTTCCGAAACACTTAAGTGTGACAAACATGCAAAGGAACAGGAAATGAGGAAGGGGACAAACACTTTTTCACACCACTGTATAATACAGCTTTCACTACATAAAAAAAAAAAAAAAGTATGGGTTTAAAAAAATATATATATATATATTTATAGATGCAGCATCGATCCCTACCACTTCTAAGTTTGAATACTAAATGATCAAATACTGCTGCTCACTCAGTTCTCAGCCTTTAGTGAGCAGAGAGCCAGTGACTGTTAGTCACCAGCCCTCTGCTCTGCCCCTCCAGCACTCACTGGAGCACCGGGCTGTGCAGGGGGTGGAAGTGGCTGTCTCAGGCTCCCAGAGAGGCTGAGCCAGGTACCAGTCCAGGCATCTGGGTGCATTTCCCTTCACTTCCTGTCACATGGGCAAAACAGAAACTTTTTTTGTTAAATACTGTTCAGTGGGGAGCAGGTTTTAAAGCCTTAAAGTGAAACATTAAAGAGGAAGTAAACCCTGATGGGTTTACTTCCTCTTTGTTTCCCTGCAAAGGTAAAGCATAATGGACTATTATGCATCGCATAGTAGTTCATTATGTGTCACTTACCTGACACAGGTTCAAGCGAAGTCACCGCTGTCCCCTTGTGTACGGAGCCTCCACTTCTTGGTGGGTCTCCCTGCTCTGGCGCCGTCATTCGACAGAGCCGCGATGACGTCACTTCCGCGCATGCGCACGGGAGCCGCCACTTGTGGCATAGCGCCGTTGACAGCGGCGCACTCAGTGCGCCTGCGCACCGCTGTCTGCGGTGCATGCGCCGTAGACAGCGATGCCTGTCTTTTGGCAAATATCTCCTAAACCGTGTAGGTTTAGGAGAAATTTCTTGGACCTACAGGTAAGCCTTAATCTAGGCTTACCTGTAGATCAAAGTGGTTTGTAAGGGTTTATAACCACTTTAAAAATGTTCAATTCCTTTAAATAACATGCTTGGGGATAACTTAACCATGGCTCTGAAATTTCACATCTGTAGGATATACTGACACTAAAGTGAAATTTAGAAGGAAAAAAATATATAAATTTGCTGCTAAATTACATTTCTCATCCTTGGCCTTTTATTTGTACAAGCTGGCCATACATGGGTAATTTTTTTCCGTTTAGCCAGTGGGTTGAATGAAAGAACTGACCCGATTGCCCCATCCACCCACTGTGTCATTAAATTCTGACAGCAGGGAGACTCCCCCACAGTCAGAATACACAGATGAGCGCTTCAGCCTATTGCTTGCGACGCTGATAAAGTGAAAATATACTGAGAGGGCAGTTGAACAGTAGTCGATCAGTAGACCAACTTCTGTTCAATCACAGTGGTCATATATGTATTGAAATTTGGCCAGTCCATGCTGAACTGGCAGAATTTTGATTTATATATGGCCAGCATAACTTTTCCACTGCCCATTCTGCCAGAGAGCTGTTTTGTTTGTGAAAAATATCCCGGAGGTTTCTCTTCAGCCAAGGATTTCTCCCGAACATAGAAGGTATTCTCACAGCGCAGGCAACCTGGAAGGTAAGTATTCACTTGCTAATTTTGCTAGATATGGCTATTTTAATAGGAACGTCACTCACCAACCCCTGCTTTCCCCGCCCCCCCCCCCCCATCCCTTTTTGGTTGGGTTATACACAAAAACATACTTATGCACCCAAGAATCTAGTAGTGTTCTGTAGGGATCAACTGCACACCTGGTCCTGTGCCATCATTCTTCTTTTCTACATAACCATGGTGGCAGCTGGGTACTGGGTTCTGGGTTCTTGCAGGCCCGCTCCCGGTGATGAATAGTTACATAGTTAGTCTGGTTGAAAAAAGATACAAGTCCATCTAGTTTAACTAATGAAAAGGAAAAAAATATATCCTTAAAAAAAAAAGAAAATCATACAATCCTATATACACAATTCTATACCCACAGTTGATCCAGAGGGAGGCAAAAAAAAAAAAACAGCAAAGCATGAACCAATTTGCTCCAGCAAGGGAAAAAATTCCTTCCCGTTTCCCAGAGAGGCAGATATTTCCTGGATCAACTTTACCTATAAATGTTAGTATCCAGTTACAGTATCTCACAAAAGTGAGTACACCCCTCACATTTTTGTAAATATTTTATTCTATCTTTTCATTTGTCAACACTGAAGAAATTATACTTTGCTACAATGTAAAGTAGTGAGTGTACAGCTTGTATAACAGTGTCAATTTGCTGTCCCCTTAAAATAACTCAACACACAGCGATTAATGTCTAAACCGCTGGCAACCAAAGTGAGTACACCCCTCAAGAGAAAATGTCCAAATTGGGCCCAATTAGCCATTTTCCCTCCCCAGTCTCATTAGTTTTACAAGGTCTAAGGTGTGAATGGGGAGCAGGTGTGTTAAATTTGGTGTTATCGCTCTCACTCGCTCATACTGGTCACTGGAAGTTCAACATGGCACCTCATGGCAATGAACTCTCTGAAGATCTGAAAAAAAGAATTGTCGCTCTACATAAAGATGGCCTAGGCTATTAAAAGATTGCCAAGACCCTAAACTGAGCTCCAGCATGGTGGCCAAGACCATACAACAGTTTAACAGGACAGGTTCCACTCAGAACAAGCCTTGTCATGGTTGACAAAAGAGGTTGAGTGCACATGCTCAGCGTCATATCCAGAGGTTGTCTTTGGGAAATAGATGTATGAGTGCTGCCAGCATTGCTGCAAAGGTTGAAGGATGGGGGGGTCAGCCTGTCAGGGCTCAGACCATACGCCACAAACTGCATCAAACATTTCTCCAAACCTAAACCCTATTGAGCACCTTCCTCAAACGGAAGGTGGAAGAGCGCAAGGTCTCTAACATCCACGAGCTCTGTGATGTCATCATGGAGGAGTGGAAGAGCACTCCAGTGGCAACCTGTGAAGCTCCAGTGAACTTCATGCCCAAGAGGGTTAAGGCAGTGCTGGAAAATAATGGTGGCCACACAAAATATTGACACTTTGGACCAAATTTGGACATTTTCACTTAGGGGTGTACTCACTTTTGTTGCCAGCGATTTAGACATTAATGGCTGTGTGTTGAGTTATTTTGAGGGTACAGCAAATTTACACTGTTATAGAAGCTGTATACTCACTACTTTTCATTGTAGCAAAGTGTAATATCTTCAGTGTTGTCACATGAAAAGAAATATAAAATTATAAATATATACAAAAATGTGAGGGTGTACTCACTTTTGAAGTCTGTATGAAATCTCTTTTCCTCTAGACGTAAAGAGTCCCCCCTTGTCCTCTGTGTTGACTTTAAAGTGAATAACTCAACACCAAGTTCACTATATGGACCACTTATGTATTATGTGTATACATGTTGATCATATTCCCCCTTAATCCGCTCTTCTCAAGAGAGAATACATTCAGTTCCTCTAATCTTTCCTCATAGCTGAGCTCCTCCATGCCTCTTATCAGTTTGGTTGCTCTTTTCTGCACTTTCTCCATATCCTTTTTGTGAACTGGTGCCCAAAACTGAACTTCATATTCCACATGAGGCCTTACTAATGATTTGTACAGGGGCAAAATTATATCTCCCTCTCTTGAGTCTATACCTCTCTTAAGAGGACTTTGCTCGCTTTGGAAACTGCAGCTTGGCATTGCTTGCTATTATTGAGCTTATGATCTACCAAAACACCCAGATCCTTCTCCACCATTATTTCCACCAGTTGTACTCCCTCCTAGTATGTATGATGCATGCATATTTTTAGCCCCATGCATAACTCTACATTTTTCATCATTAAAAGTAATCTGCCACATAGTTGCCCAAGTAAAAAGTGCATTGAGGTTGGCTTGTAAATTGGAGACATCCTGTAAGGACGTTATTCCACTGCCTAGCTTGATGTCATCTGTGAAGATTGAAATGCGCCATGGTACATGCACTGTAGAGTATTCCAAGGCATCCTGGGATGCATGATGTTGGTATCCCTGAGGGCTGCAAACAATAAATACCTAATTTTTACTTTGGCAATAACCCAGGAAGTGTGTAGAGGGTTCCCTGAAAAAAGAATAATAATAAAAAAATATGAAAAATATCAGACTGTTAGAAGGGTGTTAGAATAACAGAAAGTGGGTGGGGAGGGTGAAGGTCAGCATTAATGACAAGGGTGATTTATATGTTCAGTATATGAGATGTTTTACTTTGCATTTTTTCCAAAATGTGGAAACTTTATCATATAAAATTGTCAGGTGTATCTACTTTGTATGAAGAAACTTTCTCCTTTGTAAAGCACCAGGGCCTTGAAACTATCAAACTTTTTAATAACATTTTCTTTCTGTGCAATGCAGCAATTTGGGTCATGTGCTAATCCAAATATCAATATATTTCAGATATATTAGCATAATTATCTACCATTTGCATAGTAGGTTTCCAGTATTAAGCGCCTTGCAAATCAACGTGCGAACTTTGTGTTGTGTAAGTACAGCCTTTTCTCTAAAACTGGACATTATCTTTAATGTGATGATGTCCAGCACACATAACATTTTTCTCGATGTCACAGCTCACAGTCATTAAGGTTCAGCCATTTTGATTAATCACATTGAATAATTGCTGTAGTAATATTTATGCTGGCTGCCTAATCTGTATTGTTATAAATTTGGATAGATTAAACAGCTGGTAAAATGAGCTCAGGAATTTAGGTACTGTTTCGGCCTTAATAAAAGCATGGAAATATTATTTTTATGTCTTCCTTGAGAATACTTTACAAAAGATGAATATGGTTGAAACCTACATGCTGTATAATACAGTGTACATTTTTCCTGAATATTCAATGTGTTTAGTGCTAAAGAGAAAGTTCTAAAAGAGAGATGAAAGCTTAGGTGAAGCTGTAGTAAACTTTTTCATGGAGGCATATATTGAGAAAACCTCTGCTCCTTTCAGATAGTCCAGCTTATGTTAGAAGATATTATACACCTATATGAATAAGCAATAGGGCTGGGTAGGACATTTTGTGTAAAATGTTAGTACTGACCCAGTGTGATTAATGGCTTTGTTTATAAATAAAGCCAGCCCTATCAGTAATCCTGGTACTAACCCTAACAATCACTTTTTTATCTAAGAAAGCCATATGATCAAAATGGCATCACTAACCTGGTGTGATCAATACCTTTGATGATAAATAAAGCCAACCCTAAAACTAACCCTAAACCCTAATAATACCCTAATACTAACCCTAACCATGTTTTTTTAACAAAGCCATATAACCTTCATGTCAGCACTGACAGGGTATTCAATCGCTGTTGATAAAGCCCTAAACCCAACACTAAAGCTGACCTTATACTTTTCGAACAAATGTTCGTATGAACATCTGTACAAAAATTCTCACAGTAAATTTGAATTATGGTCAAAAGTACGTTAATGTTTCGTAATGTTTCGTTGATTTTGGAATGAATGAAAATTCCTGAATGAAAATGACATTTATTGGTAAAAAATTGCCATCCTGCTCCTTCAAATGTTCTCATCACTGTGGTCAAAAAGGAATGTTTATTTGGTTCCACTAACAATTAAAAAAAAAACAGTCCTGAAACAAAAGTTTTCAAATAATATTCTTCTAGTGTATGGCCAGCTTAACATTGACCCTAATGCTAACCTGACAAACTACCAAAAAACACCTTAAATGTAAACTCACCTGAAGAAGTCACATGACCTAATGACGTAACGCATAGGGTAGAGTCGAATGATGTCAGAACATGTAATCAGAAAGTAATAGGTTCACCTGAGCAGAGAGAGCACAGATCACTGTATCAATACAGGGGAATTATTTGGCTGCTGCATACCGCTGTGCACTGGTACATTGTGCACAGCACTATTTAAAGTATGTTTTGTTTTGTTTTTTTGAACCACATCCCTAATGTACATTAGAGGAAAGAAGGCAGAGGTGTTAAGTGGGGTGATTTCGAGGGACTGTCCCTGATTTGAAGCAATCTCCCTCTGTCCCTCATTCATCCTCATTTGTCCCTCATTTTGGTCTGATCTATATAGACGTATATAAAATGCACTTTTTATCTTTCAAAAAGTGTTTCCCAGCACTAAACCTTTCATTTAATTTCTAAATTGCTGCATTTATAGATTCCAAAAGCCAAAATAAAGGAATAGTAGTGGTAAAAAAAAACACTTGTGGGTTTAACCACTTGCCGACCGGCGCACGATGATATACGTCGGCAGAATGGCACGTACAGGCAGGAGGGCGTATACATAAGTCCCTCCTTTAAGCCTGTTCGTGCCATCGCGAGCGCGTCGGTCGGGACCCCCGTGAGTCCGGTCGCGGTCCCCGCGGACTCGATCGCCGCGGGGACACCCGCAATCGTCTCACGGGAAGGCTGAACGAGATAAACAGCATCTCCCCGTTCTGCCTAGCAACTAGTGACGCCGATCTCTGCTCCCTGTGATTGGAGCAGAGATCAGCATTCACTAGCTGACAGCCACGCCCCCCACAGTAAGAAACACACCCCTAGGCATACTTAACCCTTACACTGCCCCCTTGTGGTTAACCCCTTCACTGCCAGTGTCATTTATACAGGAATCAATGCATTTAAATAGCATTGATTGCTGTATAAATGACAATGGTCCCAAGAATGTGTCAAAAATGTCCGATGTGTCCGCCATAATGTCGCAGTCACAAAAAAAAAATCGCAGATCGCCGCCATTACTAATAAAAAAAAAATTATTAATAAAAATGCTATAAAACTATCCCCTATTTTGTAAACGCTATAACTTCTGCGCAAACCGATCAATAATCGCTTATTGCGATTTTTTTTACCAAAAATATGTAGAAGAATACGTATCGGCCTAAACTGAGGAAAAAAAATTTTTTTATATATTTTTTGGGGATATTTATTATAGCAAAAAGTAAAAAATAATGCATTGTTTTTCAAAATTGTCGCTATATTTTTGTTTATAGCGCAAAAAATAAAAACCGCAGGGGCGATCAAATACCACCAAAAGAAAGCTCTATTTGTGGGAAAAAAAGGACGTCAATTTTGTTTGGGAGCCACGTCGCACGACCGCGCAATTGTCAGTTAAAGCGACGCAGTGCCGAATCGCAAAAAGGGGCCTGGTCCTTTGGCTGAAAATTGGTCCGGTCTGAAAGTGGTTAACCATTCTTATTTTTTTGTACAATTCTCCTTTAAGGGGGTGTGGCAAAGGTTGTGTCTTATGCCTGCATACTTTTGCTGATAGGTGCCCCTCATTCCCATCTCAGAAAGTTGGGAGGTATGCTATTCTTTTGCTGCCAGAGCCTTAATTTTTTATTTTTTTTGGCACACATCCTAAAGTGCACATTTTAGGCCTGAAGCCTACTTAAAACCCCCAAAACATTTGATATTTTATGAAAGCAGATACCCTGTAGAATAAAATAGTGGCCACTGCAATTTTTTATGTCACACAATTTTAGCGCAACTGTTTATCAAACCCATATTTTCAGTAAAAAGTACACTCAAATAAATTTTAATGCACCCAAGCACAATATAATACACATTTTCTCTTTGTAATTTAAAAAAATTGGTTTTGTTGAGCAAATAGATACCAAACATGTCAAGTCTCTAAATTGTGTGCTCCAGTGAAACAGAGAAAAACTATGCTACCCAAAATTGTCCACTTTAAAAGCCTTTTACAGATCATCTATTTAGAGGTAGCCATGAATAATGGCCCTAAAATTACTGCACTCACTTTGGCATACCTATTCCGTGTGGCACAGTCCTTTTTTTTTTAAATCTGCAGCATGTATAAGCCAACAGCTTACTGTGAAAGGGAAAACAGACTCATGACTGCTATAGCAGTTGTGATCTAAGTTTTTTGCAGCAAAAAGGTTGAATGTATCTCTTAAATGCAAGCAGTTTGAGAACCTGGATTTTACTTATTATTAACCTCTTTCCATACCTGTACAGTACACCAGAGTCCAGGCTGGGAGAGGGAGAAGCAGCACAAGGAGCCATTCAGCAGTGCTACATGCTCATGTCCATTCACTGTCTACTCTGAGAAAGGGAAAAACCTGTAGGTATTAGGTTGCATACACATGAATGAAAAAAAGGCAGCATTTTTTAGCTTTTTTTGAGGATCTAAACAGAGATACATTGCAAAGATCCATAATACAGCAATGCATTTAGAGCCATAAAAAAATGAAATTCTTATGTTAAGTCATTTTGCAGGTAAAACACATCCTATGTATACATTTATTTGTGTATTTAGATGTTTGGCTGGAATTTAGCTTTTTAAATGTGCCTGATTGTTAAATGTGTGACGACTCCATCAACATTAGGCAGGGTAGGTGGCAGAAATTGTTATTGTTTTTCCTAAATAGCACTGTGTTTATGGTTTGCTGGTCTGCTTTAATGTCAGTAAGTCTTGACGAAGCCCTTTTTTAATAAGGGTAACTAAGCACTTAATGCCTTGCACGATTATACGTCTTTAGGAGATGTTACAGTTTGGCAACTGCCACTAATATTTTAGTGTACCTCATGAAATATGATATTTTATAGGGCAGATAGGGAATGTCACTGTATTATATATGAACAGATACGCTTTTCATTTTGTATATGAGAAAGATTTAGGAAATCTGAAAAAATTTAATGTTAGTCCAATAAGGTTTTTTTCTTTTATAAAATATTATATAACAAATGATACAACAAAATAAACCAGTATACCCTTTTCATAGTTTGTATTCACAGATGGAAGAGAAGTACTAGAGAGAAAACACATTTTATGTACAAATCATTTTTATTTTGAACATTTTGAGCTGTCACTATAATTACATGACCAGGACTATACATTTTGGCTCCTGGCCATTACTATGGCCTCATGCACACGGACGTTTTTGCAGCCGCGTTTTTGAGCGTTTTTTGCAGCTTAAAAAAGCCTGTCCATGTTAGTCTATGGCTTCATGCCCACCTAGGCGTTTTTGAGCTGCAAATGGCATAGGCGTTTTTAAGCTGTAAAAAAAACCCAGGACCAGTGCGTTCCGTGGCGCAGCGCTAGAGCTGTAAAAACGTGAATCGCGCAAAAACGCGCAAAAAACGCGCATAAACGCGCAAAAACGCGCACCGGCGTTTTTGAGCTGCAGCGTTTTTTTGCTGCAAAAAGTTAATTGGACACTGTATAGGAAATTAGAGATGTGAAAAACGCCAATTAATGCTGACGCTAAAAAACACGCAAAAACGTGCAAAAACGCCAATGCAAAACGCAGTAAAAGTCAAGTTTTTTTAGGCTGCTTTTTCCAGGCGTCCAACCTAGCTTTACAGCTCGTTTTTTAAAACGTCTGTGTGCATGAGGCCTTACAGTGTCCATACCTCTGGCCTGTAGGAATCACTTTTTATAGTGTTATATGTATAATCCATTCTATACTTTGTACAAGTTTTGTTTCAGTTCCTGTTATGTGATACTCAGAAGCCTGCATGTGTATTATGATAGCCTGAACTTCTGAAAGCGGAGTTCCACCCTAAAGTGGAACTTCCGCTCATCGGAACCCCCCCTCCCCCCCCCCCTCCGGTTGGCAACTTTCAGGGGGGTGCAGATACCTGTCCAAGAAGGGTACCGGTCCCAGAGACAGCACGGAGCATTCCCATTGCGCTGCGCGACTCATGCATGCGCAGTAAAGAACCGGGAAGTGAAGCCGCAACGCTTCACTTCCTGATTCCTTCACCGAGAATGGTGGCGGCAGCAGCCGAGAACCGAGCAATTTCTCGGCTTCGGCTGCCGACATCGCTGGACCCTGGGACAGGTAAGTGTCCATTTATTAAAAGTCAGCAGCTGCAGTATTTGTAGCTGCTGGCTTTTAATTTTTTTTTTTTAGGTGCACTCCCTCTTTAATATAACTACTGTGCCTCCCAAAATACAAGACACAACACCAACTGGTCAACCTCTGCAACATCTCCAAAATATGCCCCTTTCTAACCAATGACACCACAAAGCTCTTAGTTCACTCCCTGGTCATCTCCCGCCTCGACTACCGCAACTTCCTCCTCATTGGCTTACCTCTACATTGTCTATCCCTCCTTCAGTCCATCATGAATGCTGCTGCCAGACTCATCCACCTTATCAAACGCTCCGTGTCTTCTACTTCTCTCTGTCAATTCCTCCACTGGCTTCCGCTCACCCAACAAATTAAATTGAAAATACTAACAACTTACAATGCTGAAAAAGAGTGTCCCAAAAGGTGACCCAAGGTCGGACTTTAAAGGCACAGTAAACAATGGGGATATGAAAACATAATAATATTTATTGAGACAAGGATATATACATGGTATGAAAAGGGGACATAGAAAAAGATTTAAAAACCATATACATATAAATACTGCCACAATATTAGAAGTATATCTTCCTTTATACTCGCATTCTATTCGTTTTCCTTGCTGTTATTATAATGTTTTTTTTCAATCTATGCAATACCTTTATTTCCTCCTTGTTGACTTTGAATGACAATAATATGGCTTTGAGCGTTATCAAGCACTTTGCTTTGGTGTAGCTGAGCCTTCATATTGGCTATTCCGGATTGAAGGATTATTTTCACTCATACTTTGACAATCCTCATACGGCTGCTTCCTGCTCTCCACTCAGTATCTTACCCCCTGTCTGAGTTTACTACATTAGGATATTTGATTTTATGAGCCAGTAGGTATTTTTTGTTCATATATACCTCTATATGTTTTCCTATGGATGTCTATATATTAGCCATATATAATTTAATTTATGGTTTCATATTAATTCTAGCTCCTATGAATCCTCGTGTTGCGAATTGTTCTTGTTGTGAGCCAACCCTTTCTCTCTTTTTTGGAAATTATTCCCTCTTTAACCACTTGTTGAACAATGCTGACTCTCCTGCAAGGTAATTGTCTCTGATGCATGCACATGTCATGCTTTCTCATTTGGACAGAACAGTGTTTTTCTTTTAAATGTGTGTTTTTGTCACTATAAATATGAACACATCTGTTTTTTATTTTAGATAGTGAGACCTGTTTTTCTCTTTTCTTGCAACCAACGAATCCTGAATGTGTCCTGATGAAGCTTAGCGGCAAAACGTTTTGAAGCACTGGGGGTCACATCTTATATCATGTATTTTTATGTATATGGTTTTTAAATCTTTTTCTATGTCCCCTTTTAATACCATGTATATATCCTTGCCTCAATAAATATTATTATGTTTTCATATCCCCATTGTTTACTAAGCCTTTAAAGTCTGACCTTGGGTCACCTTTTGGGACCCTCTTTTTCTGTATTTCCACAATTTACGGATGAGGCAATGCGAATACTTTTTTCTCCTATGCCCAACTTACAGTGCCATCCACAACTCAGCCCCCAGCTACATCACTAGCCTAGTCTCAAAATACCAACCTAATTGTTCTCTCTGTTCCGCCCAAGACCTCCTATGCTCTAGCCCCCTTTGTCACATCCTCCCATGCTCACCTCCAAGACTTTTCCAGAGCCTCTTCCATCCTATGGAACTCTCTACCCAAATCTGTCCGATTATCTCCTACTCTATTTGCTTTTAAACCAGTGGTTCTCAACCTCAGTCCTCAAGTACCCCCAACGGGCCATGTTTTGGGAATCTGCCTTAGATACAATAGCTGTTATCAATACCATGTCATTGATATTGATTTAAAGCAGCTGTGCAAAGTAAAGGAAAACATGGCCCATTGGGGATACTTGAGGATTGAGGTTGAGAACCACAGTTTTAGATGATCCCTGAAAACCCTCCTCTTCAGAGAAGCCTATCCTGCCCACACTTAACAGCTGTATTTTCATTTTCTCCATCAGATCGTCCCCCACAGTTATTACCTTTTGTATCACTTGACCCTCCCTCTTAGATTGTAAGCTCTAACGAGCAGGGGTCTCAGATTCCTCCTGTATTGAATTGTGTTGTAACTGTACTGTCTGCCCTCATGTTGTAACGTGCTGTGCAAACTGTTGGTGCTATATAAAATCCTGTATAATAATAATAATATTTATATTAATAATGTGAATATCTCCTCTATCTCTATAGCAGCCTGCGCCCTTTCTTCCACACCCTGTTGAGCATGCAATGCCTTTTAATGCTTGGGATGGGAATTACATACTCGCTGCTATTCAGGAAATCTTCCTTCTGCTGGAAAGTGTAACTTACTTATTAACTGCATGGGAGCAAAATTACACCATACCTTACCTCCTATTTAGGTTTGGTGCTTAAATATAAAATATCAAGAGACCAACTGGTAGAAAAGACAAACTGAACCCACAATAAAGCAAGATTGCTCTTAGAACATAAATAGCAAAGGCTATTACAATTTTAAGCCAAAGTGAAATTGCTGTGGCTAAGGCAAAAACCCTCAGGGAACTACCGGCACCCTACAGGATGTGAATTAAGACTCTGTCTCTCATAAGGCACATGTTCAGCCCCAGTACAAAGGTAAAACAAGAGATTCATCCAAACTGCAATGCAAAACTGCATATACACAGAAATGGCACTGCTTCAAGTGTGGTTCTATACAGCACATTGCAAACTGTGCTCCGTGCCCTGTAAACAGAAGCACAGTGTTATACATGTAAAAAAATGGGATACTTTGCAAAAATTCTCCCATACTTCTCCTTGTTAGACAGGTTTTTTGTAGTTACAGCCCAAGGGATTACAGTCTAAAGTGTAGACCCCATGTTGTCCAACGTTTCAGTCACTCAGCAACACCTTACTAGGTTCTATAAAGAATTTTATACACAAAATTAAAGTGTCAGAAATTGAGATGCCTACTCTTCCTTCTAAGAAAAGCTGTTTTTCAAGAACTTGAGAAATGATTAGAACAAGATGTGAATGAAAAAAGTAAGGCATCTGAATGGGTAACTCCTACTGTGGAAAATAGAAGGTATTGTAGTGTAGTTATATTTAATTACACCAATCATTTAATTCATTCTCCCACAAATCAGTGGGCTCTTACAATCCTGACGATTCATGGACATGGGCAAGAGAAATACATTTCACTGCTTCCTGCACTCTGGTGCTTAGAGGGACTACACCTGTTGGGACAGCAGTGGCCTTACCCAGGCCAGTGTTGTATCCGGCATAAGCGCAAGGGAGTACAACTTCCTTATAACTTCCAGTCACAGTGGAAACTGTTTACTGGTTCTGGAATACTGACTTTCCAGTAGGGTGGCATTGCCTTCCGCCACCTGAACCTCCTGACCTAAGACTCATTTAGCCTTACCTTTGTTGAACCTTTCTGGTGATCCCTGTGACTACCTGAGCTAACAGCTACAGTCAGCCTCTTAGTAAGAGAGGTGTTACAACCCTGTTTCCAGGGAACTAAAAGTAAAGTCCAGTACACACAGGCCATCCATATGTTGGGCAGCATCAGCCAGTTCAGTAGAAACCAGGCGACAGTTGGCCTGTGTGTACTGCAGCTGGAAGGGGCTGACCGGCTCCCAATCAGCGCTCTCAGACAATTTTTAAAGGGTCGGGCGGAACTCCTCTTTCACCTTAATGCACGAACCTGGAGCGAGCACATACAGGTGCCTCCAGGGAAAGCGGCTTTCCCTGGGGGCAGCTGATGAAGAGGAGGGGCCTGGAGTGCCGGCAGGGGACAACAGAAAAAGAAGATCGGGGCTGCTCTGTGTAAAAACATTGCACAGAGCAGATAAGTATAGGCATGTTTGTTATTTTTGTGGAAAAAAAACAAACAAAGCTTTATAACCACTTAACTGTTGTATTTGTTCTAATCTGTACTACACAATGGGGTTGATGCACTAAAACTGGAGAGTGCAAAATCTGGTGCAGAACTGCATAGAAGCCAATCACCTTCCAAGTTATTTGTCAAACTTGAATTGAACAAGCTGAAGTTATAAGCTGATTGGCAACCATGCACAGCTCGACCACATTTTGCACTCTCTAGTTATATTAAATCAACTCCAATTTGTTTTAAATATGGACTTTTCTGATACTCTTTTTTTATACTGTATTGTGCTGCCACCTAGTAATCATGGGTGGAAAATATTCCTAGGTATTCATATTACTGAGATAGCTTAATTGACTATGATTGTTTGTTCAACACTATTACCTTCCCACCAATTTATCAGTATTGTCAACTCACCCTTTGTTCATTCAGTAAACATCAAGTTGCTCTTTGCTGTTTGCCTGATCATTTGGCTTATACCATTACATAACACTATTAGATTGTGACCTTCATGAGCTGTTATTAATCATAGTCCTTCCTTGCCACATATTGAAGAAGTATTTTCAGGACTCAGAGGAGCCAAATTATTTTCTACCCTGGATCTTCAAAGTGCATCTTCAGGTTTTGCTGGATTAGGAAAAATTGAACCTTACTGAATTCATTACCCAAGAGGACCTGTTCCTTGTAAAGTGTGTACCTTATGAATTAAGCCCCATACACACGGTCGGACAATCCGCGGACCAGGTCCGTCGGACCATGTCCGTCATACTTTGTCTGATGTTGGTTTTGCGTACACACAGTCAGACAAAGTTGTCGGAAAATCCGATCATTCTGAACGCGGTGACGAATGTTGCCTACGACGGGACTACGTAGAGGCTAGTAGCCAATAGCTTTGGTCTTGTAATGTGATCTGAGCATGCGTAGCACTTTGTCCGGTCGGACAACCGTACACACGATCGGATTTGGTGTGATCGGACCGTGTTGTCGGCAAATCTTTCCAGCAGGAGATAAGACTTTGTCCGTCGGACAATCCGATGTACACTGTCCGATGGTGCATACACACGGTCTGATTTTTCAACAACATTGTCCGATCGGACAGAATCCATGAAAAAGTCCGACCGTGTGTATGGGGCTTTACAGTAGCTTTGACACCCAATTATACTTTCGGATCACCGGACAAAAAGACCATCATCGGCAATTAGAAAACTGCCTCACTCGAATAGACGACTGGATGACTGCCAGCTCTCTTAAACTCAACGAATCAAAAACAGAACTTCTTATTCTACATGCAAACCAAAACTCCCGAACCAAGATCCCTTGGACACCTCCTACCATCCTTGGACAGACCATCTCCCCAAGAACCAAGGCCAAGAGCCTCGGAGTCATTTTTGACTCAGAAATGTCAATGGAGGCACAAATAGGATCGGTAGTTAGCGGATCTCACCATCTCCTTCGCCTTCTACGCAGACTCATCCCCTTCATTCCAAAGGAGGACAAAGCAGTGGTAGTTGGAACAGTCATTAATTCACGACTGGACTACGCAAACTCCCTCTACATAGGGTTACCCCAATATCAACTTGCACGCTTACAACTTATCCAAAACACGGCGGCAAGGCTGATAACAGGAAAAAAAACCTGGGAATCCATCTCCCCTTCCCTGAGGAGCCTACATTGGCTAACTGTAAAGAATCGGGTCATTTTCAAGACCCTCTGCCTCACCCACAAATGCACCCATGGAGACGCGCCTCAATACCTTCTCGAGAAAATAAAACGCTACACACCCAATCGCAGTCTTCGATCGTCCGACCAAAACCTCCTCCTCATCCCCAAGTCCCGCTACAAATCAAAAGGGGAACGAAGATTCGCTGTCCAAGGACCACGGCTATGGAATGCACTACCAACCTACATCCGCATGGAAGAAAACCATCAGGTCTTCAGGAAAAAACTCAAGACCCACCTCTTCTAAGAAGCTTGGCAACAAAGCACTAATTACAGCGCCTTGAGGCGATTCGGTTCGCATTGTAGCGCTATACAAATTATTCATTCATTCATTCATTCATTCAGTAGCTTTAGCACACAGTTGTTTTAAAAAACGGATGTTTTCAATCCTCAATAACGTACCTACCACACAGTGCTATCTGGATGGCATAATTGGCCTAACTGAATATTCATGGCAAGTACCTTAATTTGTTCTAAATCACATTGAATCTGTAGGACTGAATGCCGCTTTAGACAAACTCAGCTGTCATGTCTGGGTCACATTTTATGGCAAGAAGGACTATTGCCTTATCCTGAGCATGTAAAAGCTTTGATAAAAGCACCTGCTCCATCTGACTTTCAAGGTCTTACTTCATGGTATTCCAAATTAATTCTCAACTGTGCCTTAGTTGTGGAGCCATTAAGAGCATTACTATATGGAAATGCAAGCATGATCTGGGCACAAAACAACTCAGCACTGCTTTGACACAGTTCAAGAGCTCATTATGAGCAGTCCAACACTAGCAGCATTTAACCCTTCCCAGCCTGCTATTGTAACTACATATACTTCCCTATGGCTTTGGTGCAGTCCTTACACAGTGCCATGCAGACCTGGCAGAGAACACTGTTGCATGTGTTTGGGCAACAGAAAAATCAAGGATATACCTGTGAGGTCAACAGTTTACTATGCAGACCAGCCATAGTCTTCTAACTACACTGCCAGAATGCGTAAAGCCAGATGGGCAGCAAGTTTTTTTAATTATTACTACATAATACAATACAAAACTGAAAAATGTTACTGCTCACTATTTACTGTTACTGTAACTGTTACCCACAAGTCGTAGTTCACAAAATGAGGATGTTGAAGTAGTTGCCTTTACTGATAACATACACAGCTACAATGGTTGAGTTCACACAAACTTGTCTCACATACCCTGTACACGTACAATTACATTCTACAAAGAATAGCCACATTTAGGTAATAAATTGTCCCTGATCTACAACCTTACCACAGGATTAGACATAAACTGTCCTTAGCTGATGACCTTATTGTCTCATTGTTTACTAGTACCAAGACCTTGAGAGAGCACCTCATACAACCTGCACCAAGGAGTTCTAAGAACAAAGCAAAGACTACATGAACTATTCTAGTGGCCAAGCATGAATGCCCAGGTACTGCCATTTAGTTTTATATTACTTGTCCGAGTCATGACAAATCTGCTGTCACACACACTCCACCTATCCATCCAGTGCCTTTTCCTCTTTCTGCTTGGGATAAAATTGCTTTCGATATTGTAGGTTCTATCACAGAGGCACTCGTGCACTGCTGATTTGCTATAACATTAATGGATTATTACAGTAATGAGCAGAAATTGCATTTGTCTCAAACGTAACATCTGCTACTGTAATTACATTTCTCTCCACAGTTTTCATCAGGGAAGGTAACCCAAAGGAACTAGATTCGGACAATGGACCACAATTTGCTTAAAGCAGTAGTAAACCGCTGGCATTTAAAAAAAAAAATGTAAAACCTGCAAGGCAATGTCATAATGTGCTAGTATGCATCACATACTAGCACACTATGTGAAACTTACCGTAGTACGAAGCCCTCCAGTGGCACACTTTCACCGCTGAAGGAGCGTCCATCTTCACCTGGTCTTCCTTCCGGGTTCGCGGACTCTGGCTGTGTAAGTGGTAAGTGTAAGTGTAAGAGCCGTGATGACGCATGTCCGTGGGAGCTGCTATTCACGGCACAGGAACTTTAGAGGAATGGCACGGGTATGCTGTTCCTTCAGAGTGCATGTACAGGTGATGTCGCCAGCTGCATCTACTGTAAATATCACCTAAACGGTGCACGTTTAGGAGATACAATATCTCACAAAAGTGAGTACACCCCTCACATTTTTGTAAATATTTTATTATATCTTTTCATGTGACAACACTGAAGAAATTATACTTTGCTACAATGTAAAGTAGTGAGTGTACAGCTTGTATACATTTGCTGTCCCCTCAAAATAACTTAACACAAAGCCAATAATGTCTAAACCGCTGGCAACAAAAGTGAGTACACCCCTACGTGAAAATGTCCAAATTGGGCTGAAAGTGTCAATATTTTGTGTGGCCACCATTATTTTCCAGCTCTGCCCTAACCCTCCTGGGCATAGAGTTCACCAGAGCTTCACAGGTTGTCACTGGAGTCCTCTTCCACTCGACATCATGGTGCTGGTGGATGTTAGAGACCTTACGCTTCTCCACCTTCCATTTGAGGATGCCCCACAGTTGCTCAATAGGGTTTAGGTCTGGAGACATGCTTGGCCAGTCCATCACATTTACCCTCTGTATCTTTAGCAAGGCAGTGGTCATCTTAAGGGTGTGATTGGGGTAATTTTCTTGTTGGAATAATGCCCTGCGGCCCAATCTCTGAAGGGAGGGGATCATGCTCTGCTTCAGTATATCACAGTACATGTTGGCATTCATGGTTCCCTTAATGCACTCATGCAGCCCCATACTATGATATTCCCATCACTATGCTTGACTGTAGGCAAGACACACTTGCCTTTGTACTTCTCACCTGGTTGCTGCCACACACACTTGACACCATCTGAACCAAATAAGTTTATCTTGGTCTTATCAGACCACAGGACTTGGTTGCAGTAATCTATGTCCTTAATCTGCTTGTCTTCAGCAAACTGTCTGCGGTCTTTCTTGTGCATCATCTTTAGAAGAGGCTTCCTTCTGGGATGACAGCCATGCAGACCAATTTGATGCAGTGTGTGGCGTTTGGTCTGAGCACTGACAGGCTGACCCCCCACCCCTTCAACCTCTGCAACAATGCTGGCAGCACTCATACATCTAGGACAACCTCTGGATGTGATGCTGAGCACGTGCACTCAACTTCTTTGGTCGACCATAGTGAGGCCTGTTCTGAGTGGAACCTGTCCTGTTAAACCACTGTATGGTCTTGGCCACCATGCTGCCTGTTGAACTTCCAGTGAGCAGTATGAGCAAGTGAGAGTGTTAACACCAAATTTAACACACCTGCTCCCCATTTACACAAGAGAGAGTTCGGAGAGGGAAAATGGCTAATTGGGCCCAATTTGGACATTTTCTCCTAGGGGTGTACTCACTTTTGTTTCCAGCAGTTTACACATTAATGGCTGTGTGTTGAGTTATTTTAAGGGGACAGCAAATTGACACTGTTATACAAGCTGTACACTCACTACTTTACATTGTAGCAAAGTGTAATTTCTTCAGTGTTGTCACATGAAAAGATAGAATAAAATATTTACAAAAATGTGAGGGGTGTACTCACTTTTGTGAGCTACTGTATTTACAGTACCTATAGGTAAGCCTTATTATAGGCTTACCCAGGGGTGGACTGACCATTCGGGCACTCGGACACTTCCCGAGGGCCCCATGCCACTAAGGGGCCCCATCAGGGTTGTCAGCCTCAATAAAACCCGGGACAGTATGTAAAAATCTGTGTTTTTTGAAAAATCCCAAGATTTTAGCTGCCTCGCCTCTCCAGTACCTTTTCAGTGTGTGTATGTGTATTCTGTGTGTGTATATTGTGTTTCTGTGTGTGTATACTGTATATGAGTGTGTGTATATACTGTGTGGCCCCATAATCTATTGCCTGAGGGCCCCATAATCTCCTATTGCCTGAGGGCCTCATAATCTCCTATTGCCCGGGGGCCCCATAATCTTCTCCTATTGCCCGGGGGTCCCATGAGTTTCAGTCCACCCCTGGACTTACCTATAGGTAAAAATCCTACATGATAGTTTACTTCCAGGTTAATCTGAGCTTAAATCCTTCCTGGGAGAGAGGATTATTGTCCAGAGCAAATCCAGTTTATTAATCCCAAGCAAATGGAGAGGATAAGAGATTCAACAGAGCATTAAAGAAGCTCCTTAGACGGCAACTCTTAGGAGAAAATATTGGAAAGTTTTTACTACAGAGCGATTTGACATGCAACTAGACAACAATCACTTGCTGAACAAATGCACACTATACTACATGTTGCAGACATACAGCTCCCCCAATCAACAAGATAAAAATAAGGCTCCGTTCACTTTAGTGCAGTTTCAGATGAGTTGCAAAGAATTGCATGACAATGAAATTTACATAGTTTTCAATGGTGCCCATGCACATCATATCAACTGAGCATGGCAAGATCTTGGAAAAGAATCCTATACTACTTTGGGGTGATTAAAGGGTGATTTTGGCCCCAGAGAATATGCAAACAGCATCCAAGTTGTATCCTATTTGCACTATATAATTGCAGTGAAAATCGGATCAGAATCGTATTTCAGCAATGTAAACCTAGTATAAGGCATATTCTGATGTGAGAGGAGTACTAGATCTCTGGTTAAGGAACAAGGGCTATCCAAATTTTCCAACCTGCTTAGATAAACAAGTCAATGAAGATCCTACACCTATGAACTATTTGATGGATGCATATGGAATGCTAGTCAACTTGCACCTGTTATGCAGGACCTTTTGTAAATTTCTTTTTCCTATCCCTACTGATAACAATCAAACTGGAGAGCAGAACCACAAACCGCCTAAACATATTCCAAAAATCAGAAGTCCTCCTGTTTGGACCAACGATTTTGTGATATAATTAAAATGCATCGTACTGTTTTGTGATATTTTTGATTATATTGTTTTTGTCTTTCTTTTCAATACTGAGAAAAAAGGACTCCTTTATACTATGAGGGGCATATGTGGTGCTCATACTTCTGGCCTGTAATTGCCACTATTTACAGTTGTTGCACACTTTAGGATGCATGTCGTGTCCTCAACTGATTGGGGCCCCTGTCATGTGATAATTTCCCATGGGTTTAGGTGGAGCTGAATGCGGCCTGAAGCTTAGCTCATCCCTACTGTTCACCAAAAACTACATTATGTGCTGTTATTTGCATTTAAATCTCTGCTCTTTAATTTTAAGGTATGCATCTCTAGCAAAATGTTTCAACTCCTCTCATTTCCTGTCCTGCAGACCCAATAGGAAGTGCAATGAAATATTTCTAAACAGTTGTCATCACGAAAAAGTGTCCCCCAGTGGAAGATTTCCAGTCTATTCCTGTTCTGGTGACAACTAAAAAGGTACAATTTTCCCTCACTTGCAGTCCCAGTGACAACGGACAGCAGAACAAATAGTGAGGATGAATTTCCCAAGTGGTCACATAGACAGCAATAAAAAACCTAGCAGGGGTTCTAGCCTCTCAGGACTCCATCCAAAAAAAAGTTTTGCTTTTAGATACAATTTAAGTTTAAAAAAATGATAATAATCAAAAAAAAAAAAAAATGATAATAATCAAACACGCAGGATGAATTTCATGGTGCAGCTGGTCAAGCCTAAAACTTAGACTTTCCAGGGACAAAATTGTCCATCTTGAAAACACAGGACTGTCCCTGGGAACTGACACTTGGCAACCATGCTGTTACTATATGTGATTCTCTGCAATGTACATCAGAGAGGCTGACAGGAAACTGTAACTAGGGATCTGTGAATTTTTGTCTTTCTGATATATTTGGTTATGGCCTATTATAACAAATTGGCTCACTTTATCCAAACCACCGCACTCCAATGAGCAGCCCTTGTGACTGAGCACCATAAGTATCCATCATGCTTTATAATCATGTTTTAAGACATGGGCATGACTAGGTACGCTGTGCATAGTGCAATGAAAGAGAAAAAGATGATGTCTATTACATTAATAAGATTAAAATCTTATTATGCTCTAGTTTGGCGTAGAGAACTGAACAATCACTCAGCGCGCCTTTTTCTTCTTGTCTATTTTGCAAACATGATCCTTAAGTCATCTTCTCAGGCATAATTATACCGGAAGCTGAGATGTATTAATAAACTGGAAGGCTTTGAGTTATGGTTAGCTGGGGTAGTTAATTATGGTTCAGTGACTTACACTTTCCCGTCGCTGTACACCATAAGTCAGCCACTTTATTTTTTATTTCACCACAAATAAAATTATGGCCCTTTTCCTCATGGTAAAGGATCAGAGCCGTGGATTAGGCTAGTCTATGATCAGCAAGTGAAAGGCAACAGCCTGTTATGGATCCTTTCCAAAGGGGGTTTAAAGCATTTTTAAGATATAAATAAACAGACATATTATAGATTAAGCAGATCTTGCATGTTTGCATTGTATAAAAGGAAATCAAATTAAGTTGCTGTTCTCTATGTAGACAGTACGATTCAATGAACTGATTTCATTTAACTACAGTGATGCGGTGAAGAGATATCTTTATTTCAATGATATAAACATTATTTATAGCTATGTGAAACCTTTTTTTTACTGTGCTTAAAGTTTCTTTTGCTTACATCTTGTAGAGAGAGACTGCTTTTTTTTTTACTCCCTGTGACATCACCAGATTTGTAAATGTTTGCATGGCCACCTGCTAGGAGGTCAGTTCTTATTGATGTAGCCAGGAGCTGGCTATTGTGCCTGCAATTCAGGGACAGCATGCAGTGCTATTAATGTGGAGCGGTCTCCCTCTAGTGTTGGCTTGGACTCCATGTATCATTTCCTAAAAACAGAACTTAGAGCAGAGCAAAGCATCGTGGGATGTGTAGTTCAGAATGCTGGGGTTTCAATTTCAGCAGCACTGGCCTGAACTACCACTACCAGATTGGTGAGTAGAGGAGAACAGAATGCTGGGAGAGGATATAAAAAGGCTGGCTCCAGCTTAGGCCGCTCTCTTGGGACGTCGGCCTGGATCTGCCAGCAGGAGCCCTGTACCAGTGTGAACTGCTGCCGAGTCGCGGCCTGCATAGGAGAGAGTTATATACAGCTGCATACAGAGGGACATCTGCGGACAGCATCGCTTCCTAATTACAGCGGTCCAGAGGCTGTTTATGATCCTTCAGCGTTACCTGCACTTGAGATCCGGGTAGGCCGCGGCGCAGTGTGACGGATGTCAGACGCCATCCCCTGAGCCAGGACCCAGAGGGAGTTCCTGAAAGAGTCTTCATCATCATCTGCATCGCTACCAGCAACATCTGTTGTGCTGTGGGTGAGCGGACACCTGCCCATTAATACCATAGACACTGCATATAGACATCATTGTCCCTGCTCGCATTCCTGATACTTATAGTGCTACTGATACAAGTCCTATAGACACTGTATGCAGACATCTGTGCTTTGCTCACATCCCTGTCATCAGTAGTTCCATTGGACATACTAGTGAAACAATCTACACGGTGACCACTTATGTTTAGGTCATACAGGAAAATTCTGCATTCTTAAAGGGGCCAATCACTTATCAGTTAAAGTTGCTTTGCTCTAACATCAATAATTATTCCCTTTCATCATACTTTAAGTGCTAGCTGAAAATTTGCAGAATTCCTGTTTGGTTGTCATTAACCTCTTTTGTCCTTTCCTTAGTGTCACAAGTGACTAAGTGTTGACCTCTGGAACTCTACTTAAAGGAGTCAGCCAATTTAACTACCACAGTTAGCTAATGTTTGTTAATTGTTTGATATTAAGTGCCTGTGGGCTGAGGAGATAGAGGGGAGTGGCCTGACATAGGTCTATTAAAGCGGGGTTCTACCCTAAAGTGGAACTCCTGCTCATCGGAACCCTCCCCCCCCCCTCCGATGTCACATTTGGCACCTTTCAGGGGGGAGGGGGTGCAGATACCTGTCTAAGTCCCACGGGAGTCTATGCCTCTTCCTGTCCCGCCGCGCTGTCTGCTGGGACACACATGGGTCCCAGAGACAGCGCCGAGAATTCCTATTGCATTGCGCGACTCGCGCATGCGCAATAGGGAACCGTGAAGTGAAGCCGCAAGGCTTCATTTCCTGATTCCCATACCCAAGATGGCTGCGGCAGCATCCGAGGACCAAGGGACGGTTCGGCCTCGGGTGCCGACGTCGCTGGACCCTGTGACAGGTGAGTGTCATTATTTAAAAAATCAGCAGCTGCAGTATTTGTAGCTGCTGACTTTAAAAAAAAAAAAATTTCGCCGGACTCAATCTTTAATTGTTGGTCCCCTGCCTCTCTGCTGCCTGTTCACATAGGCTCCTGTGATTGGAATAGGGTGTGATTGAACTTAGTCGCACTGTTTTTTTTTGCACTTTACCTTGTTAGCATAAATTTCTAAACTACAAAACAGCATTGCAATATTAGTGCTATATTGTTCAGATAAAATATCTTCATTACCTATAGTGTTATGTTGTGTACTTCTATGTGTAGCGCCCTGCTCCTAATGAGCAGACGCTATTATTTTTGTAAATTTAAAGTTGTCTGAAGCTGCAGTTTGGCTCAGACTAATTATGCTAAAGTTCTGGTTTCTGTACCAGTTTGGCTGGGTTGTGCTAGTTTCCACTTGACCGTGGGTGTCGCTGTCACCACCAGTAAGTGTTGGAAATGCAACAGGCTAAATGCACTGGATACCCCTTTTACTCAAAAACAGCCCGGTGGGAGTGGTCTGCCCGCTGTGCAATCTGGGTAAGGGTATTTAAGGTACAGACGCCATTTTTTGGGGTTCATTGTCCCGACCTCATGGCCCTCCTGGCCTACGGTGTGTCCTGCCTTACTCTATGTCTCGGGCCGGCTGGCCTGAGGCTTTGCAAGTGAAGGGTTGGCCCAGAAGTCTTGGGGCCTACCGATCCAGGGGTGGTCCTGTGCTGTCTTGCCTGCGGGGAGAAGCCAAGCGACTGGAGGATCCACGGGAGGACTTTTTCAGGAGAGGACTGAGCAACAAGGCTGGTATCTCTGGAAGAGCCTGGATACTCAGTTGCAGGACGCATCCCGGGTCACCTACCACAAAGTACCGCCGGGACCGGCTGAAAAAAACTGGTACTGTGTGACAGTTCTTTTGATCTTGCAACAAGTTGCTGGTTGTGCCTTCCTGTGGCAGAGGATTGCACAACGATTCCGTTAAATTGACAAGTCTGTGGCAGAGACTTTAACCGAGCATCTTATCGGCTGCTAGGTCAGTGAGAGAGGCCTATCCGGTGGTTGCTAGATCCAGTTTGTGGAAGCTGTTTGTCCTCTGGATCAAGAAAATACCTCTAAACCCACAAAATTACAAGGTACCTGAATTCCCCTTTACCCGCTATCCCTCTATTGCAAAATCTATGTTCTTTCAAATAAATCTTTGGAAAAAGGACTAAGTGTCGCAGCCAATATTCTTTAATCAACTCTACAACGGGACCTCTAGGACGGACACAGTGAACAGGTGAGGTAACGGTAAGCCCAACAAAAACGATGTTCAGGGGTCAGTGGGGGCAGGGGGCAGCTCCTTCAGGGGTCAGTGCTACATGTATGTCATTCTTATCACAGTAAACAAACCTGGACTGCTTCACTATACCGTGTAGGTTTCTTGTTATTGGTGTTAACAGTAAATATGACTGAACCCAGGGTGTCAGAGGTATCGGAAGACTACCAGAGTTGGGGCAACTAGTGGGGTACAGATTCTATCAGTGGCCCTAACAGGGGTAGCGCTACACTGACACAGGCATGTCCCCAGAACTACAACTCCCAAGAACCCTTGCTCTACACACAGTATGTGGGCAAGCTCTTCAGAGTCAAGGCAGTGGCATTGTTTTGCTGGGAAAGAAATCAATATATAATTATATACACTTACTGCAGACAGAAGACAGAGAGGTGTAGGCAGTGTTCTGTAGTCCAGTAGGCAGGGCTGACAATGCTGGTTGGGATTTCGGGGAGGCAAAGGCACCATGTTGTCAGCCCAAACAGGTAGTTAGGGGCACACCGATTTTCTGGCAGATTAAAAGGTATTTTTTGTGCCTACAGCATTTTTGAAAAAAATAAAACATGGGGAAATATTTTAGGTATAGCACATACTGTATGCTGAATATGTTTTATTTGTTGCACTGACATACAATTTAAATTGAAACAGTGGTGAGTTACAAAAACTGTTCTGCTTCCCCAATCTGAGCACTGAAAATGTAATTTCTATAACTGATCCAGTTGTGGTGAAATAGCTTAACTTACAGTCTCAGTAGCTTGGTAGAGAGTGGGGTTGATTTACCAAAGGCAAATAGGCTGTGTACTTTGCAAGTGCAGTTGCTTCAGAGCTTACTAAATGAGGTAAAGCTTCACTTTGCAAAGAATACTCAATCACACGCAAGGAAAATAAAAAAAAACAGCATTTTTGCTTGCACATGATTGGATGAAGTAAGTGAGCTAAAGAAAAAAAAAAAAACATAATAAAAATGTCAACTTACTGTCAAGCAGAGCACCCCAAGATTTCAGTATACCGGGTCTGTCCAGAATCTATGATAAAAGATAATCAGTATGGCCTAGCTAAACTTACATAGGGACTTCCTCTTTCCAATAGTGATGTGTCCCTCCCCTCCCCTGAAGCCATCGCTGTGCTTCCTGTGAATCTCTGTGCTTACTTAATCATCACCAATCACAGTCAAACTTCCAAAGTAGTTTTGAATCTTATTGGTGGCTCTGTGGTTGCTGATGTCCATTTAGCTATGCCCTCTTTCAGTATTTTGACCACACCTCCAATTTGCTGCCCCAACTTCTATCTTTGCACAACCTCACCAGCAATTTACTTTGAAGTGTTAACTGTGCGCTTTGCTTTGAGTGCAGGAGGACCTTGTCATGAGTGTGAAAAAATATTTAAGGCTAGTGGCTAAGGGGAATGATTGCCACATGGCCAATATTTTACCACCCAGGCCAGTAAAAATTGGACTTGTTACCAATGTTATTTATAGGAAATAGATCATAAGGCTGGTATTTTTGCCTAGAAAACCTTAGTTAGGAGGTATGAATGAATTTTTTTTTTGTACTTGTGTTTCTGATGCCATGTGCCCAGCACTACCACATGCCAGGTTCTTGGCATCTAAAGCCTAGTGTGCTGTCAGCATGGCTATTAAAAGTCAGCTGGGACGGAAGTCTCTTTTCAGACATTCTGTGTAGCATTGTTAGCTCTACTAAATACCACAGTAACCTAGACTAAATGCTCCCAGGATGCTGCAGTGAGAAATTCTTAAAGGATTACTACCAGTTCGCAGATTAGAAACTGGCAATACTTAAGACCAGCCATGGGCAGCAATTAAAGTCGGCCATTTCTGTGCTTCCCACAGGATATTGTATCCCAAAACCCATTCAGCTGGTCAAAAGTTAAATGCAAGAAAAGGAGCAGGGGATAGTGATGATGTCATTACCCAAATATGACAAAGCCCATATTTGGGTAATTACTTGTGTCACTGGGTGGGTGGAGCCTGAAGGGGAACTAAGAAACTAGTTCACCATCCAGTTTGCCTTACTTTTACAGTGCACAGCAGTGGGAAGATTTGAAAGTCGATATTAGTCCAAATAGTGGCTATGGATCTACCCACTGCCATGCACTGTCAATCAACAGCCAGGCAGACTTGATGTTGATCTAGTATCTCCGTTCCCCATTTGCCTCTGCCCACCCTTCCTATGAAACTTCTCAGCAGTGTGCCTGTCAGTGTGGCAGGCAAAGTGGTCAGACAGGAAGCACACTGAGGAAGGAGTGTCCAGTAGGGAAAGACTCATGTATACAAGCACCAATTATTTCAGTGGGATGCCCTGACGGAATTCTAAAGGGTATACACAACATCCTCTTTGAATTGCCCCCAGGGCGTTTTCAGGTGTGTTCATGCAAAATTAGAATGGAGTTGTCTCTTGATGTAGAATTACAAGGTACTGTATATACACTACTAAGCAAAAGTTTTAGGCAATTGTGCAAAATGCAGTAAATTAAGAATGGTTTCAGAAATCTAAGTCTTAATAGTTTATTTTTTTATGAATTAACAAGATAGAAAGTAAATGAACAGAAGATAACTCCAAATCAATATTTGGTGTTATCATCCTTTGTCTTCAAACAGCATCAGTTTTTCTAGGTACACTTGCACACAATTTTTGAAGGAATTTTGAAGGTAGGTTGTTCCAAACATCTTAGAGAACAAACCACAGATTTTCTGTGGATGTAGGCTGCCTCAATCCTTCTATCCCTTATGAAATCCGAGGAAAACTTGGTGATGTTGAGATAAGGGCTCTGTGGTGGCCAAGCCCGCACTTCAAGGACCCCTTGTTCTTCTTTAAGCTGAAGATAGTACATAATGACATTGGCTGTTAGTTTAGGGTTGTTGTGCTGCAGAATAAATTTGGGGCCAATCCTATGCCTCCCTGATGGTATGGCATGATGGATAATTATCTGCCTGTATCTCTCAGCATTGAGGACACCATTAATCCTGACCAAATCTCCAACTCCATTTGCAGAAATGCAGCCAGCCCCAAACTTGCAAGGAACCTCCACCATGTTTCACTGTTGCCTGCAGACCATCATTATTACCTACTTGGTATAGTTGGTTAATCATATACCTGAATCTATTAAAATCCAAGAAATTGTGCAGGTGTATAGTATGCAAGTGTAAGGCTATGTACACACAATAGGATTTTCCGACAATAAAACCATGGATTTTTTTCCGAAGGATGTCGGCTCAAACTTGTCTTACATACACACAGTCACACAAATGTTGTCGGAAATTCCGAACGCCAAGAACACGGTGATGTACAACACGTACGACGAGCCGAGAAAAATGAAGTCCAATAGCCAGTGCAGCTCTTCTGCTTGATTGCAAGCATGTGTGGACTTTTGTGCATCGGAATTGTGTAAACACGCTCTGAATTTCCAACAAAAAGTCTTGTTGTCGGAAAATTTGAGAACCTGTTCTCAAACATTTGTTGGCACAAATTCCGACAACAAATGTTCTATGGAGCATACACACGGTTGGACTTTCCAACAACAAGCTCACATTCAACATTTTTTGTCGGAAAATCCTATCGTGTGTACGGCCCATAAGACTGCTTTCACACTGAGGCGCTTTACAGGCGATATAGCACTAAAAATAGTGCCTGCATAGCGCCTGTAAAGAGCCTCTCCTCTCACTTCAGTGTGAAAGCCTGAGTGCTCTCACACTGGAGCCTTGTGCTTGCAGGATGGTAAAAAAAAGTCCTGCAAGCAGCATCTTTGTAGCGCTGTACACACCGCTCCCAAAGTGCCCCTGCCCATTGAAATCAATGGGCAGCGCCGACAAAGTGCCACTGCAGCGGCGCTTTGCCGGCGGTTTTAAACCTTTTTCGGCCGAATAGCACCGCTAAAACGACGCTAAAGTGCTGCTAAAAATAGTGACGCTTTACTGCCAATGCCCCCAACACCCCAGTGTAAAAGTAGCCTAAGAATTGATGCTGGTTTGAAGCCAAAAGGTAGTAATCCCAAATATTCATTTGATTTGGATTTTTCTTCTGTTCGCTCACTTTGCATTTTGTAAATTTTGTAGAAAGATGAGCCTGTGCCACTGTTTATTTTAGCAGTTTAAGCCAGATATTCAGAGAGGCAGGCATGCTGATTGCTCAGGTGTGGGCTGGAATCATAATAGACCCGGGGTTAGAGATCAGGGCTCCACCCAACAGACAGGGGGTCGGTGCCTGGGAGTCAGGAGGACTCCCATCTTCTCCAGGAGTCAGAGAGGCTGCATGGGGCACACAGAGCATACATGTCTGCAGGAGGCATGTTTAGTCCATTACAGAGCAGCAAGAAGATGATCACGAGTAAGCTATGAGAGAGCTTGACTTGAAAGAAATCTTTGTATTGGTCTGAGGAGCAGACCTAAGGCCTAGGCTTGAGGCCTGAAGCAGCCGTGTGGCAAGAGAGTAAGCCAGGAGGCTGAAGTAATCTGATTATGCAAGTTACAGTAATGGCGGAACCCCTGCATTAGAAACTGCTGTCTTTTGTGAACTTTTCCATTCTTTTAAATAAAAGTGGGCTACCATGCCCTTAAAAATTGAGTTTTGGACTGGCGCAACTTATTAAAAATGCACGTACCGCTTGAGTCTAATCAACCCAATCCCACAATTGATAAAAACAAACAATTACAATATGTGTTTTTGAAAGCATTCCTACTTGTGCAAAGTACTGTAGACATACTGTGCTTCCAAAATGTTGTCTGGTGCACAGGTAATAGTGGGATCATAATTATGTATTTAAGGTGTATTCTCTAGCTTGAAAATTATATTTTTTATGTTTGACAGGGATGTGTCTTTATGGAGATGAACTAGATTTTTCCCTATGCAGACAATTCTCTGTTCATGAAAGGTTCCTTAAAATGTATTGTAGCTTACAACAAATGCAAACTCTGTCACGGGAAAACATGACTACCAGAGTTATCCATTAGGAGACAACACACATACTTCATTACACGGAATACAGGAAGCAGGAATCGCTTTCATTCCAGCACATATATTATACTAATACAAATACCAACTCTTTCTTTCCACTGTAAATGGAAGATGTAGTTCTTTCCAATTGCCTGGTTCATCTCACCCTAAATGATACAAAAAATATTGTTTTTCTTTGAACATACTGAACTACATGACGAAGTTCTGAATGAATGATTTCTTTACTTACCTGTAATCAGAGGTTTAACTGAAACAGCTGGGGCTCCATGACTAAATAATTGCAGGAACTCTTAAGGCCCATACACACGATCGGACTTTTTGACAACCAACATGCAAATTAGCTGTTTTGGACCAACATCCGACCGTGTGTACGCTCCATCGGACCAACTTTTTCCAGGTTTCATCAGACTTTTGTTGGCTGTGCGAACGGACCAACTTTCTGGCAACAAAAGTCCGATGGACCAAAGTCCGACCGTGTGTACACAAAACCAACGGACTTTTGTACAAACCAATGCAGAACCAATGCAAAAAGATCAGACAACAATACAGAAGTTGACCAAAGGTGGCGGTAAAGAGCAGAAAAACCAAGTGATTTGGTGAAAGTTGGCTGAAAAAGTCCTGCCGTGTGTATGCAATACCAACTTGGGGCCAACGCCCTTTGGACAAAAATCCACGAGAAAGTTGGTCCACGGTCCGATCGTGTGTATGAGGCTTTAGAAAGGCAATATCACTGTTGAGACCTATAAAGCATTAACCAGCCATAGACCATAAAGATATAATACACAAAGGTAACTTGCTTTCAGTAGCCCCTATAGTTATTATGGCCGATCATACATACAAGTATTTAATGTTTGGTACAAGGCAAGTAAATAGAGTATATGTAGGGAAGTATGTTCCCTGATATTATTATTTGAAAGTATTTTGAATTTTTGTAAACCCTGACTTGGAATTTGGTGCTTAGGGGGATTCAGTTTGGCATTACCTACCTGAAAGGAGGACTACGATTGGTCAGGTGTTTGCGCCAAACTGTACACATCCTCGCCCCGCTTTTTCTTGCATAGGACAACCACACACCTGTTACTTAGAGACTCTCCATCATATTGTGCAAGCCGCCCTCCAGAGCATTTGTTTCTAGTGACACAGTGCTGCTGACAAGGCTGTGTATATCCATCTGGATATCATCTGATTAACTATAGCAGAGATCCTATTGACCCATCTACTTTTTGAGTTGTCCATATGCCTTCTTGATGATATTATTTCAAGTACACAAATTAAATCACTGTCTAAACATCTTGGTGCTCTGGAATCCAGCTAATTTAGCATACCATACTTTGAAGCAGGGGCATTGCTAGGGGCGGCTTTTGGGGCTATAGCCCCGAATCTGGGGCCCAAAGCCAGAGAGCAGATAGGCAGCTTTGGAAAGCCAGGCAGGCGAGAGAGCAGAGAGATGACATCCTCTCTCACCGCCTGTCCTGCATCACCGCTGTTCCGCCCTCACTGTGCAGCCGTGGGCAGCAAAGAGATTGCATCATCTCTCTGCTGCCTGCCCTCTCTCTGGGGACCCTGATGTAAGTGGGGGGGGGGGGGCTCTCTGTGGACCCTGATGTAAGTGGGGGGGGGGGGCTCTCTGGGGACCCTGATGCAAGGGGGAGGCTCTCTAGGGACTCTGATGTAAAGGGAGTCTCTCTGGGGACCTTGATGTAAGGGGAAGGCTCTCTGGGGACCCTGATGTAAGGAGGGGTTCTCTGGGGACCCTGATGTAAGGGGGAGGCTCTCTAGGGACTCTGATGTAAGGGG
Organism: Lithobates sylvaticus; assembly: GCA_028564925.1. Taxonomy (NCBI): domain Eukaryota; kingdom Metazoa; phylum Chordata; class Amphibia; order Anura; family Ranidae; genus Lithobates; species Lithobates sylvaticus. Next base: position 516,539,673 of record CM053027.1, read on the forward strand.
AGGCTCTCTGGGGACCCTGATGTAAGGGGGAGGCTCTCTGGGGACCCTGATGTAAGGGGGGCTCTCTGGGGGCCCTGATGTAATGATAATATATATTATACACACACACGCGTATATTATATACATGTGTATGCCATCCCAAGCATATGACTTTCTTTACTTCTATGGGCTCTAGCCCCAGATCTTTTGTAGACCTAGCAATGCCCCTGCTTTTAAGGCCCTGATTCCCTTGGTCCGTGGCTCACCTTGTGGTGAATCCCATTGGGGTGAGGCTGTGTGTGCCCCTTGTGGGTCCGCGCTGCCTCCTTCCCCTTATGCCTGCCCCGCCCCAATGTGCTGAGGGCGTGTGTTGGCTCCTGTCAGACGATCATAGTCTCCCATAGGTGGCAGATAAGAGGTCTCTGGTTGGCTGGAGGCAGTGCAGTACCCAGCTGTACGGGGAAGATATCACCACATCCTTAAGTGGATATGTATTCTTCTACATATTTTTTTTTAAAAAATCGCAATAAGCGTATATTGATTGCTTTGCACAAAAGTTATAGAGTCTACAAAATAGGGGATAGATTTATGGCATTTTTATTATAATTTTTTAGTTTTTACTAGTAATGGCAGCAAGCTGCGTTTTTTATCGGGACTGCAACATTTCTGCAGATAGATCGGACACTTTTGTCACTATTTTGGGACCATTGACATTTATACAGCTGTCACTGCTATAAATAGCCATTGATTACTGTATAACTGTCACTGGCAGGGAAGGAGTTAACACTAGGGGCCGATCAAGGGGTTAAATGTGTCCTAGAGAGTGATTCTAACTGTGGTGGGATGGGACTGCCTGGGGGAGGAGACCGATCGTTGTTCCTAAGCATTAGGAACAACAGATCGCTCTCCTCAGCCCTGACAAAACGGAGATCTGTATACATTGACAGATCTACGTTCTGTCCTTCTCAGAAGTAATCGCGGGTTAGCCGGTGGCCATCGCGGGTAGCCGGTGGCCATCGCGGGTAGCCAGCGGCCATAGGGGGTATCCAGCGACCATTGCGGCTGCCGGCAACGCGCATTGGTTTCTACATCACGTGGCGGGCGCACACCCCCTATACTCCTTAAAGCACCCGCCATACAGCTATGGCGATTCGCGCAGTAGTGCCATTGTGCCAAAGTCAATCGACGGTGGGCAGTCGGCAAGTAGTTAAGCCACACTCGTTTTTTTCACGGCGCACTATGCATTTTTTCTCTCGACTAAGCCACACCTACAAATGAATGCCCCGCCCCTGATTAAAATAAGACCCCGCCCACGTACAAAAAAAGTGTCCTTATTAATTTTTTCAGAATGTTGACAACTATGCTTTTTGTGACATTATAGTCAGTTTACTAGAACATGAAAAATTCACATACATTTTCACTATAAAACTTCAATGCAGCTAATGGCTCTCATTGTTCAAATGAAGTAATGTCTTTAGAGCAACATATATACTACCATTGCTTAAAACCCCTTTCACACCGGAGCGTTTTTCAGGTGCTACAGCGCTAAAAATAGCGCCTGTATAGCGCCGGAAAACAGCGGGTCCTTTCACTCCAGTGTGAAAGCCAGAGGGTGCGCTAGCAGGACGGTAAAAAAAAGTCCTGCTAGCAGCATCTTTGGAGCGGTGAAGGAGCGGTGTATTCACCGCTCCTATACCGCTCCTACCCATTGAAATCAATGGGACAGCGCGGCAATACCACGGCTATACCAGTGTGAAAGGGGCCTAACTTTCCTTCTGACAGTGCTAGTTGCCTGACAGCTATGCTGATCCTTTTGCTTCAATAGTTCAAATCCTGACTGGGAATATTAAAAAAATTATATAATTTTCTCAGTTCCTCCCTCCATCCCTCCATGGTTTGTTTCTGATGGTCAGGTGCACAGAACTCACTTACTACAGCTGAAAAAATGTTCTCCATCCTTTGCCACTACTATCTTTCATTTCCAAAAATGTGTGTACAATGCCTTTATTATTTGGGTTTAGGAGTGATATATAAGTAAAAAGATTTGCATATGAAATTGTTATCAATCCGCAGATAGTGGTAGTGTATGAAGTGGTAATGATGTGCTGTAACCCCTAGCAACCAATAAGTGAGTGCTAATAATGTGCAGTAACCTCTAGCAACCAATCAGCAAGCAGAAATTATGTGCTGTAACCTCTAGCAACCAGACAATTAGCGGTAAAGATAGGTTGTAACCTCTGGCAACCAATTGCAATCGCTGCATGCATCTGCTGCAGTAAACTGATTTTGAGTCCACCTGCTATTTTTTGTATGTCTCAGAATGGAGGGGGCAAGAAAATGTTTGCCCAGGGCCCAATCAATATCAAAGAAGGCCCTGCATGTATATGCTCTGTCATATTGGCTTCCACATAAAGCACCAATCAGAAATTCTACACTGCCCAAACACATACATAGAGCAGGTGGTTTGGTGGGAACTGAGCTAAGGATAAGCAGGTGGCCCAGCAAACTGACACATTCCAGCCTAAAAGATGCAAAGATTAAGTCAGATCAGGCTTTATAAACCCCTTCAGATCTTGCAGACGTACTCGCAATATATTGCAGTGACTTTATCCATGCCAAGAAAAAGTGTTTACTGCACTGCACGCAATCTTTCTAGTTATGGTACCTGGGCTTTCAATATACATCCTAAAGAATATATCTATATATATATATATATATATATATATATATATATATATATATATGTAAGAAATGAAGGGGTTTTCTTTATGCAAATTAAAAATGTGCTTAGGATGGATTACAAAGAAACACACAATTTCATCTAGTTACTTATTCTGTTAAAATGTATTTTCATGCTGACCACCAATGTAATGGAGACCTTTACAATGACCATCAATGTAGTAAGAACAGAAACGCTGACCACGAATGTATCAAGGGCATTTATACAAACCATCAATTTAACAGAATTTAACTGTCCCTTAAAAACAAGTACTTGCAGCATCGTATGGTTTTGTAGGGTGATATAATATTCTGTTGCAGTGTTATATAATTTAATGTTGATTTTTACAGTGTGATATGTCTTTGTGACCATTTATATCATTTGCTGTAATGGTACGACACAGAACAATGTACCGTTACTTAGTGATATAATTTACTGTTGTAGTGTGCCATGGAATGTTTATGTACTATAACATGTTAAAGTGTTACTAAATCCACAACAGTAAAATCAGTCTGTATGTGCAGTAAAGCATGCTTGTTATACTCACTGTGGAACCTAAGGGGTTAATCCACCGCATTGTGTAAAAAGGCTGTTTGATCCTGTCTTCTCTGATCCTCCTCTTCTTTTACTGTCTCCAATCCATATTTTTTTTTGGCAGGGTGCATGTGATCAGCACAGGACCAATCAGCACTGTCCAGACAGAAAGTCGGAAGTCATGCAGCCTCATAGGACAGTCAGATGAGAATTAAAACGTATTTTCCAAGCTTTAACCAATGCTCGGCCGGACACTGATAGAGGTCACAAGACTACTATATACTGCTGATGAGAAAGGGTATTAAACAGTTTATATTTACTAAAATAATTGCATTTCCATGTTCTGTGTACTGTGGGAGACCAGATATGGTGAATGCAGGGTCCTGGGTTTAGTAACACTTTAAGCTAAATTTTTTACCAAATACAAATTTACAAAGTAGATTTAGGTCATGATACTTTTTTCCGAAAAATATTCAGTCCACAAATATAAATATTCAGGTGTTAAATCTTGACTGGCCTCTACAATGTCCTGACCTCAACCTGATAGAAAACCTTTGGGATGAATTAGAGCCGTGACTGTGAGCCAGGCCTTTTCATCCAACATCGGTGCCTGACCTCACAAATGCGCTTTTGGAAGAACATTCCCATAGACACACTCCTAAAACTAAAACAGAAGAGTTGAAGCTGTTATAGCTGCAAAGGGTGGGCCAACTCACTCAATATTGTACCCTATGGACTAAGACTGGGATGCCAATAAAGTTAATGTGCATGTAAAGGCAGGCATCCCAATACTTTTGGTAATATAGTGTGTGTGTATATATATATATATATATATATATATATATATATATATATATATACTCTCAAGGCTAGTCTGGGTTTCCGTGCGTTCCACACAAACCCAGACAGCATGCTAGAGATCCGGGTAAAGAAGTCCATGGGCAGGGGTATCAGTATCATCTGTAGGAAGAAAAGTATGCGCAGCAGAATGTAATTTTTATGATGTTTATTCGACCTAGCCATGTGAAGGTGGTCTTGGTCCATTGTGAAAGGTCTCTCATGACTGCGTCAAGCAGGGGTGGTAGTTGGCAGCATAAAGGGTATCAAAACGGTCTGTTAGCTTTATGTCCAAATATCTAAAAGAGGACCTGGCCCAGGTAAAGGAAAAAGCGGCCTGCAAGCTGCTTGCCAAGGAGGGGGTCGGTTGAATGGGTATGATTTCCAACTTTGAGATATTAATCTTGAAATTGGAAAGCAGTCCAAAATGCTTGAGTTCTCTCATCAGGTTGGGCAATGAGATCAGGGGTTCCGAAAGGTGGAACAGCACATCAGCGTATGCTGACAGCTTGTGTTCAGCATTACCAACTTTCAGACCTTTTATATCCGCATTCGCTCTTACGGTAAACACTACCGGCTCTAATACCAAGGCGAAAAGGAGGGGTGAAAAGGGGACATCCCTGACTCGTGCCATTCCTGATTGGGAACCGTGAGGAGAGCACCCAGTTTACCTTGACCTGTGTGCAAGGAGTGTAGTATAGGGCCATTATTGATGTCAGCATACGTGGTCCTAACCCCTGGGTCTCTAACACCACTCACAGATATGACCAATAAACTCGGTCGAAGGCCTTTTCTGCATCCGTCAATAGGATATATTATTATTATTAGGGTCGGGACGGGCACGGGCCCAGTGGATAAGATGGATAGCTCTAATTGAATTGTTTCTAGCTTCCCTAACTGTGATAAATCTCGTTTGATCGGAGTGGATGATATGGGGCATAAGGTGTTTTAGACCGTAGGTGTTTGGAAGTACTGTGATGTGAGCCAGCAGTGCCTCGGGGGGGATAGGATTGCCTTCAGCTATGGAGTTAAAGTAGCTACACATAGGGGTCACCAAGAGGGGAAGAAAAGCCTTATAGTATGTCTTGGTGTAGCCATTAGGTCCAGGGCTTTTCCCGTTGGGCAAGGATTTCACTATTAGCTCAATCTCATTGGGAGTAATTGGTAGCTCCAGCGTAGCGCATTGATCTGTGGTCAAGGGAGGAACATCAGCCGAGGCCAGATATTCCTGCATGGCCGCCGATCTGGGCACCTGAGCATTCAAGGGCTGGTCAGGGGTTAAGTTCGGTACAGTTGGGAATAATATTCCTGAGGGGGAGTGAAGCTTCTGTACATATGCCTGAACATGCTTCTTTCGAAGAGCCCTTGCGAGCATACGACCAAATTTATTGCCATATTCATAGTATTTATGAGACATGTATTTAGCTTGCTTACGTGCTTGGCGATCTAACAACCGCAAGAACAGTTCCCTCGGGTCAGTCAGCTTCTTCAGTGCCTCAGGGTCTCCGCTATGTTTATTTTGGAGTTCTGCCTTTTGGAGGGCATCAAGAACCTTTTTGAAATCAACTTGACGCGTTTTTTTGAGCTCAGATCCTAAGGATATCAGTTCCCCCCTTAACTACTGCCTTATGACCCTCCTACACTATACCTTTAGTGCGGCCATTTGTTGTGTTTTCTTTGAAATAATGAGTTATGACATCCGTTGCCTTAGCTGCCATTGCAGTATCATTCAACAGGTTCTCGTTTAGCCTCCAAGTCCAGGTCCTATTGGTGTCAGACGGTAAGGTGAAAGCCATCACGACCGAAGCGTGATCAGAGATCGTTATGTTCCCAATGGATGCAGACTGCAGAAGCTTGAGTGTAGGGTGGTCTACATAGATGTGGTCTATTCGGGTATATACGTTGTGTACTTTGGAGTAGTAGCTAAAGTCCCTGACGGTGGGATGAAGCACTGTCCAACTATCGATCAGGAGGTGTGACTGAAGGGTCTTGCGAAAGTGCTTGAGGAAGGCTTAAAAGCATGAGGGTCAGGTATGGGACATGTCTAGTAAGGGGTCAGCTGACATTGAAGTTGCAGATAAGGACTAGGAAACCCTCCTTAAATTCTGCCATTAGTTCTAGGGCCGTGTCTATGAACGTAAGTTGGTTGGTATTTTGGGCATAGATCATGGCAAACGTATACAATTTCACAGCAATAGTACATTTCAGAAATACATAGCGACCTTGAGGATCTATTTTGTTTCCCGTGGGCTGGAAGGGGCAGGATTTATTAATCGCAACCGTTGTACCCCTGGATTTGGAGATTAGGGAGGTACCATAGAACCACTGGTCGTAAAGATGGGTGGGCAGTTTAGGCATTGAATGGGGAGTAAAATGGGTTTCCTGTAGGAAAACCACCTGCGCCCCAACTTTTTAAGTTCCCACCATAGTTTGCTCCGTTTGCCTGGGGAGCAGAGGTTGCGTACATTATAAGATATTACCTTAAGTGTAGTCATGGGAGATCTGGAGAACGGGTGGTTTGCCAGATGTGCCAACTTGACCGATGCAGACGTTGAAGCGGGGAGATGCTCCTGGGAGAAGAGGAGAAGGAAGGAGAAGGGAGAGAAGAGAGAAAGGGGGAATAGAGGAGAGAGAACAAACACAGAAAGTTACCAGTTAAGACAAAAAAAAACATGACAATGTGTCATAAACCATATCAATAAACCAAACATCTGTAAGTCGGGTTCGGGGGGCCCTCCTCCCTAGGGGTGAGGGCCTCAAACCGCAACCCAGAGTCCCGATAGGGATCTATACCCAAAAAGGGGAGGCCTACGTGGGGAACATGTGCCAACATGGGGGAGAAGGTAGGAAGTCCCACCTCCGTCCACCACGTCTTTCAAGGTGCCAAGATCGGATAGGGGGGAATACTTTATCCAGATAAAGTGCCCACAGACTGCTAATGAAGTCCATGGCGGCAAGGTCGGGGTATACCAAACTATAACATGGGCAATATCAACAATTTATATCAGATAATAAACCATGAACAGGGTCGCATGTGTTTTGGGTAGACACAGGCTCTATCTGGAGCCGCCTCAGCAGTGGTAAAGTAATGTAAGATCAAGTGGGACAGTCTAGGAAGGGGTTATGTGTAGGGGAGTAGGGTCGCCCCACAGCAACAGCAAAAGATTTTGGATGCCACCGTGGAGTCCTGGAGAGCCTGCTCCGTCAGTCTCCGGAGGTGGAGGGGCCCGACAAGGGATCAGGAGCCGGGTGCTGTCTGTCTCTCTTCCAACTTCTGCGTTTAGTTGGCAACCATGGTTGGAGAAGCTGTATCGCAGGTGCGGCAGATGGTCCTCTCCAGTCTGGGAAATCCACAGCGTCTAACCCGAGAGTAGATAGGAAGTGTGGGAGATCTTTGGTGCGTAGGGTGTCCTACTTGCCATTTTTAGTCACCTGTAAGAAGAAGGGAAAACCCCAGCGGTATGTCAGTCCTACTTCCTGGATCGCAGTCAAGAGGGGGGGCGGAGTGCTCTGCGCTGCATGAGGGTACATCCTGGAGATATCCTGATAGAAAAATAGATGTGCTCCATCAAAATCAAAAAAGGGCTTGCCACGCATTTTTTGCATGATGCAGTCTTTAAACATGAACTTATGAAGCTTACAAATTATATCTCTGGGATTGTCCACATCTTGAGATGGGGTCTGAGTGCTCTATGTCCGGGATCTATCTCGATGGGAGCAAAGGCTGGTAGTTCCAGTATTTCCTTAAAGATGTCCACCAGTGTGGGGATAATGTCACTGGAAGCTGTGGCTTCTGGCAGGCCCCGGATCCTGATATTCGCCCTCCGACTGCAAATTTCCACATCATCCAATTGACATAGTAAGGTATCAATCTGCTGATCCCGAATGAGACATTTAGACTGTAGTAGAGAAATGACAGGGAGAGCGTCCTCAATTCTCTCCTCTAAGGATTCTACTCTGGCGCCCAGGTGTGAGGTGTCAGCCTTGAGCTGTGCAATGTCCTCTGTAAAGGTTTTCTCTACCCTGCTAGTGAAGCACTCTAGGTCCTCTCTGGTGGGAGGGACAAAATATGGCGTCTGATGTCCTCATCCCCAAGGAAGTCAGGCACTTCAGGGCTTCTATCTGGAGAGGCAGGGGAGGCAGCAGGGGCTGATTCACTCACCGACCCTGGGGAGGGGACCGGGGAAGCTTCATTCTTCTGGGGCTGAGCTGCGGCGAGCTGGGAGGATTTTGCAGCCTTCTGGGCCTTCCCGGTCGGCGCCATCTTGGAAGCCTTGCGGCCTTGTCCGCGGGTCCCGGGGAAGTAAGATTCCAGCTGTCCCTTTTGCGAGTGATTGGTTTGTGATGGATGGGAGGAAAACCGCAATCGCTGGGACATTGAAGGAGGCATTGGAGGTAAGGATCCCCCTCCGGAGCTATGCTGTGTGCGGCGGTGGTACGGAGCTGCGGCGATGCACGTCCTCACTCCGCCATAGCTAGGACACGCCCCTGAACAAATGCCTTTTAAAATACGTTTGGCATAACTACATGCAAAGCAGCTTCCTTATTATCCCATTAAAGAAGAAGAGAATGTGCGCTGCATTTCGACATTTAATAATTTGCCACGTCGTGAATGTTAATTCTCGATTACGAACGCTAGTTTACAAGATCGACCGCTTTCGGCTCGTTCCTTGGTTCCTATCATGCGTGTTTGTATTTTCGACTTGTGTGTGATGGATTTGTGTACTGACCATCTGAAAATCAGACGTGGAGCCGTCGTTCAGCAAAAATGTACTAGCCTGTCTGTCATCCAACATTTGTTGTCCGAAAATTTGAAAACAGTTGTCGAAAAGTAATGTAATTAGTAATGGTAAGAATTTTGGACAACAGCCTGTCAAACGACAATCCCCTTCCAAATTTTGCATTGTGTGTGTACGAGGCTTTAGTCTTATTTTACTGGTCACAATTGTCTAAACATTTATAAACATATAGGGGTTTCTATCACAATAATAAAACCCTGTCAAGGCCAGCAGTGAATCTATTTTGCCACTGGTTACTTAAATGTATTCAGTGCTCCAAAGAATTATGTAAGGCTTTGATAATAAAAATCTTGGATTATATCCAAAAATACAATCTTTGACAACCATGGATGTTTAAGGAAAATCGTATAACTTTGTAGGTTATCTTCATTATTTCAATAACTCATATCATGAAGGTGACTCAAAGGGGTTGATTTACTAAAGGCAAATAGGCTGTGCACTTTGCAGTTGCTCCAGAGCTTAGTAAATTAGGTAAAGTTTCACTTTGCAAAGAATACCCAATCATGTGCTAGGAAAAAAATGCATTTTTGCTTGCACATTATTGCATGATGGAAGTTAGCAGAGCTTCTGCTCATTTACTAAGCTCTGGAGCAACTGCTCTTGTAGAGTGCAACTGCATTTTGCAAAGTGCACAGCCTATTTGCTATTAGTAAATCAACCCCATAGAGTTCTCAAAGGTTTAAAGGGGAAAATTATTCTGACTACATTACATAGTTACATAGTTACACAGGCCGAAAAAAGACACAAGTCCATCCAGTTCAACCATAAAAATAAGAAATAATAAATAAAAATAAAAAATATCGTACAATCCAATATACCCCATTCTATACCCACAGTTGATCCAGAGGAAGGCAAAAAAAAAACCCCAGAAGAGCGTGATCCAATCTGCTACAGCAGGGGAAAAAATCCCTTCCTGATCCCCCTAGAGGCATTGATCTTGACCAGTGAATAAGAAGTTCTTTCTGGTACCTGTACTAATAAAAACAGCTCTGCTAATGCAGTCCAGAATATGTGATTGGAAATTTCCTGGAAACAGTAAAGAATATCTCCATCTTACCTCCTAGGACACACACATTTTTTCATCTCCAGGGATGCCAGAACCTTATCACTGTGGTGAAAAAGTGACCCCTGGGGAGAATTTGAATGAAGCTTTGCTTAACATCTGGGGTGAAGGCTCTCACAGAACCAATGACTGACAGGGCCATGTTTATGGACAGTAATTTGTTGGACAGCTGCTAGACCATGGTGTAAAAGATGGAGCCTGCTTCTTCTTCTGAAATGGGTAATAGTATTGCACACATGCTTTAGGATCACTTTGTTGAAGGCCAATTGGGTGAGCTTGTGGTATTGAAGTCTAATAAAAATAACTCTTCATTAGAGGAAGTAGCCAAATCCTTGTATGTATTCCCACTTAGTAGTGTAGGGCAGGGGCTGTACTAAACTGCATATTGGGATGATGGGATGATTGGATTATTAGCTGCAATACTCAGAACTCTCACTAGATGTCAGTGTACTTTATACACATATATATGGTAATGTCTCTGTTGTGTATGCAAGCCAAGCTTGAGCAGAATTCCGTCGGAAAAAACATCCAAGATTTTTCAGACAAAAAATCTGCTTGTGTGTACGCGGCATAACGGATCCTGCTTTCCCAGTAGAGTAAACTGCCTTTAACTGCTTGTAAGTGGCTCTCCGTGCAGCGAATTGTTTATGTTACAAAAAGTAACAGGAAAAGACAGACACTTGGTCCCCTCTTGGTGGACAATGTAAGCTACTGCTGTCTTGTTATCAATCATCAACTTCACTCGGGCCCCTTGGAGAAAGATTCTGAAAGGCTTGCAATGCTAGAAAAAAACTGCCTTACATTTAAGTCAGTCAGAGCATCTGCATTCCACTAGGCTACCATGGCCTTGCACTTGTCTCTTCAGACTGGAGGCAGGCATCCGACGTCAGAATTATTCCATCTCCTGGGCTGAGAGGCACGCCACAAAAGAGGCACACTGGTGTCCAAAACTCCAGTTCTTGCTAATTTGTTCAGACACAAAGACTTTCTGAGCCATAGGCAGTCCATCCCATTGACTGAGGAAGGCAAATTGAAAAGCCCCCATGTGCCACCTGGCCCAAGGCAGCACTGGAATGGCCACGGTAAAATGTCCCAATGGGAACAATGCAATCCCTAAATGCTGTCTCCATGACAGATTTTCATTTTTCTGTTTTGTAAAACTACTCCAAGATACTTCACAGATTAAGAAGGGGTTAACTGTTTTTCCTGTTTGTTCACTAATCGACTGAACTTGGAAAAGGATTTATAGGACAAGGTTGTGATGCATTGTCAGCTTACACCTGTGACAATGAAAACGTCATCCAAGTAGTGGTAGAGCCTTATCCCCAAAGACAAATTACTGCCACTACTGCCAACAAAATGTTCAAAAAGTTTCTTGGTGCTGTGTTACAAATTGTTAAAAATTCTAAAAATGGCAGACACCTGAACTGGAAGTGACTGTCGGTCACTGTAAATCTCTCATGTCTCTGGTGTTACACACCAATTGGTATATGGAAGTATACGTCAGCCAGGTCGATTGACTCTAACCGGTCCTCATGCTGAACTATAGCCATGACTGTTTGCACGGACTCCATCTTGAAACTTGTTGTGTATGTACCCATTCAATTTCTTCAAACCCAGACTGTAGGGAAAACTCCTGATGCCTTGGGTACTAGAAAGAATGGGGAGAATCCCCTAGATTTGTTCTTTTAGTGGCAGCAGCACTATGGACTTGTTGCAGTATAATTCTTATACGTAATGTTGCAGTAATTCTTTCTTCTTGAGATCTGTTGGTCATGATGAATGAAAGGATTTGGTGATTGTACTCCCAGCTGTCTGAGGTTTGTTGCCCCAAACCCTTCAAAAAGGAGGCTATTCTGGCTCCTACTGGAAGACACTGGTTGGGCCCACCTTCAAAGACTTCACATCCACATCTCTAGCAACCTGCTCTGGGTTTGATTCCATGTAAACAGGAAGTTTGAGCTCCCTTCACTGTGATCTGGTAAATTCCAGCCTGGCCTATAAGATTTGGCCTCCAGAACCCTTCTGAAGATCGATGACATGAGCAAAAAGACGGCTGCTTCCTCTTATTAGACTGGCCACACTGGACATTTCTTCTGTCACTTGCTTCGTCCAATGTTTTGCCAAACAACAAACCTCCCATTATGGAGAATGTTATAAAGGGCTTGTGTGGAGGCTTCATCCACCCTCCAGTGGTACAACCAAAGCTCTTATTGCTGTGACTTAATGTGCCAGCCCTAGAACTAGGTCTATTGAAGCCTCTGCCAAAAGTCAGCAACCAGGTTCCAGTCCTCCGGAACCATGCCCACTCCTGCAGGTTCCACTTGAATTAAATTAAGTGGATGTAAACCCAAAACATTTTTTTTCTTTTTTGATGTCATAGTGTAGAGAATAAGATTTCCTTTCATTTGAGCCCAGTCTTGCCACACAGATTTACTCCAGCCCTGAGAAATCCTCTTTTATTTTTCAGTTAGAAAGATCTTGACAAAGTGCTGAAAACTTTGTCAAAAACGCCCCCTTGCTGTGGGGGGGCGTTTTGCCATGTTACAGATGCGTTTCATAGAGAAAAAATGCAACATGTTCTCCTTTAGTTAACTGTACAGGAACACACTGCACTGGTGTAGCGTAGGCCATTGGAATCCATGGTAAACACTGTTCATGCATTTTTGATGCTAATAAAAATGCATTGGACTGTATCTGGTGTGAACCAACCTTAAGTCCACTTTTCAACCCATAGGATTCCAAAAGGTATTGAAAGGCAAAGACACTTGCGCACTAGACACTGGCAGGCCCCATCCACTCCTGGAAATGCATTGCTTAAACATGCATCAGCCAGCTTCATTGGATAAAGCTTTTTGTCTTCTTATCACATTTCTCCCATTCTTCATCAATGAGCTTTTAACTCCATCTTTATGGGAAAAGAAGCCCTTCCTTTTTCACCTTTGGAAATATCTGCGTGCATTTGCAATGGTTGGGCCTGCGTCTTGCCTGTGGCATGGATATTTGTCACATACTCTACTCTCCGCTACAGCCTCCAGGCTTTGAAATTTGAGCATCCGCTTCCTTATCCATTGGAATTTGAGGCAATCCATGCATGCAGGGCTGGGCAAGGTATTTTCTATTGCGCTGATTTAAATGCATGTGAGCCATTGCCTCGTGAGCTGCTTGAGGAGCATGAAAGCCACCCTGTGCGGGAATGTGAGAAATGCATATTGTCCTAGTCAGCGGATGACCAGTGGCGGGTCTTATGTTTTCTGGAGTGCTTGCGTTTAGGGCTTCTGCTCCTAAAATAATGCTAAACACTATACTTTGCATTCCTGGAGCATTTCTTGAGCACTCTTTTTAAAATATGTCCCACACTGCCCCCTTATATCCTTGTTAGTCTTCTGTGCCACTGACAGGTGTGGTGAGCTCATATCTGCAAAAAAATGGAAAAGAAACATTCTGCCACCAAGAAAAAAAAACAAAAAAAAGGTACCTTGTCTCTTTAAGACCCATGTGCTTTCATCTAGGCAGATAGGAGACACAGAATCTGAAACAAAAACTAGTCAGACTGTCTAACCCCCGGGAACACAGCATAGCAGGGGAGCAAAAAGCGACAAGTCATTACCTCACAAGAGAAAACTGGCAGGACTGCAGAGAGATGGAGAGAAAGTAGTTCTTCTGCCAGGTCCAAGATTGTTTAGCTGCTGCTTGGTGACTGGCAGTCACTACCCTGCGCCGCCCATCTCCCTGCCCTCTGTGATATCATCCATCGCAGCTCTCTGAGGACAAAGCCAGGAGAGCGGCACGCTGCCTATAGAAGACAGGAAAAACCCCAAGGGAGAGGCCAATGGTGACATTGCAGAGCTTACTGATACCACACCTGTAGAATATTTGTGCTATCTAAGCAACATTGCCCACGCCCGGCACAAGGTATACCCAGTTCCAGGAGGGTTTACCGTCCAATATTCCGGGTCTTCCAACTCCATGAGTGGCTGAACATGGAGGGGCGGTGCGGTAGGAGCTGGAGCATGACCAAAAAAAAAACAACACCTTAGTGGGGGAGGGGCTGTCTTTTATTTAGCTAGTAAGAGGTGGTCCTGTGGGCACCAGATGAGGCGTTAACCCATTGTGTGCTGACGTGAGGTATGGCCAGGAAATCCTATTTATACCTAACAAGGAACATATACAGTGGTGTGAAAAAGTGTTTGCCCCCTTCCTCATTTCCTGTTCCTTTGCATGTTTGTCACACTTAAGTGTTTCGGAACATCAAACCAATTTAAACAATAGTCAAGGACAACACAAGTAAACACAAAATGCAATTTGTAAATGAAGGTGTGTATTATTAAAGGTGAAAAAAAATCCAAACCATCATGGCCCTGTGTGAAAAAGTGATTGCCCCCCTTGTTAAAACATACTATAACTGTGGTTGTCCACACCTGAGTTCAATTTCTCTAGCCACACCCAGGCCTGATTATTGCCACACCTGTTCACAATCAAGGCATCACTTAAATAGGAGCTGCTTGACACAGTAAGGTCCACCAGAAGATCCTTAAAAGCTACACATCATGCCGAGACCCAAAGAAATTCAGGAACAATTGAGAAAGAAAGTAATTGAGATCTATCAGTCTGGAAAGGGTTATAAAGCCATTTCCAAAGCTTTGGGAATCCAGCAAACCACAGTGAGAGCCATTATCAACAAATGGCGAAGACATGGAACAGTGGTGAACCTTCCCAGGAGTGGCCGGCCGCCCAAAATTACCCCAAGAGCGCAGCGACGACTCATCCAAGAGGTCACAAAAGACCCCACAACAACGTCCAAGGAACTGCAGGCCTCACTTGCCTCAGTTAAGGTCAGCGTTCATGCCTCCACCATCAGGAAAAGACTGGGCAAAAATGGCCTGCATGGCAGAGTTCCAAGGAGAAAACCACTGCTGAGCAAAAAGAACATCAAAGCTCGTCTCAATTTCTCCACAACACATCTTGATGATCCCCAAGACTTTTGGGACAACATTCTGTGGACCGATGAGACAAAAGTGGAACTCTTTGGAAGGTGTGTGTCCAAGTATATCTGGCGTAGAAGGAACACTGCATTTCAGAAAAAGAACATTATACCAACAGTAAAATATGGTGGTGGTAGTGTGATGGTCTGGGGCTGTTTTGCTGCTTCAGGACCTGGAAGACTTGCCGTGATAAAAGGAACTATGAATTCTGCTGTCTACCAAGAGATCCTGAAGGAGAATGTCCGACCATCTGTTCGTGTACTCAAGCTGAAACGAACTTGGGTTCTGCAGCAGGACAATGATCCTAAACACACCAGCAAGTCCACCACCGAATGGCTGAAGAAAAACAAAATGAAGACTTTGGAGTGGCCTAGCCAAAGTCCAGACCTGAATCCTATTGAGATGTTGTGGTATGACCTTAAAAAGGCCCTTCATGCTCGAAAACCCTCCAATGTAACTGAATTAGGACAATTCTGCAAAGATGAGTGGGCCAAAATTCCTCCAGGGCGCTGTAAAAGCCTCATTGCACGTTATCGCAAACGCTTGGTTGCAGTTGTTGCTGCTAAGGGTGGCCCAACCAGTTATTAGGTTTAGGGGGCAATCACTTTTTCACACAGGGCCATGATGGTTTGGATTTTTTTTCACCTTTAATAATAAACACCTTCATTTACAAATTGCATTTTGTGTTTACTTGTGTTGTCCTTGACTATTGTTTAAATTGGTTTGATGTTCCGAAACACTTAAGTGTGACAAACATGCAAAGGAACAGGAAATGAGGAAGGGGGCAAACACTTTTTCACACCACTGTATAACCTATTTATGATAAGGATATGCACATATATATTTTTCCAGAGGGAGATTATGGCTGGAATATCATAGTTAAACATACCAAGTGTTAGGTTTTCTGTAATGTCCCTCTCAGCTCCTCTTTCCCTCAGCTGGACTTTGACGGTCAATGGAAAAACTCTCTCCCCCTCCCCCCTGTCTGTCCGGACAGGCAAAAAGACACCATACACCGTATGTGGTTGATCAAAGAATACATTTACTTTTTTCAGCTATACAGAGTATATGCAATAATCAAAGAGGGGGGTTACGGGTTGCATAGGGAGAACGCCCCATGAACAACCAATCACATTCAAACATTTTGTTATACAATCAATATTGATCTGCAAGACATTCATAATATTTCTGCCTTCAGACTCAACGTCACAATTTACTCTAAAAATGTCCCACGCAATATATGTCCTTGACAAGGTTCTCAGCATTTTTTGGTAAACACTTTTTTGGTAAACACGCCAGTGTGTGAAAGGAAAAAGCTACCGTGAGAAACACAGAGAAGTAAACTTGTTATGAGAAAGTGTCCTAAGTGTGAGTGTGAGATAAACAGAGTTAGAGTGAGTTTCTACAGAAAAACATCTTTGTACAATATTAATAAATCTTAAAGGGTAACTCTACATTTCCTTACACCAAGGAACATATTTAAACCTATTTCTGATAAGAATATGCATATAATTATTTTTTTACATGGGGATTATGGGTGGAATATTAGAGTTAAACAATCTACATAGGAACATATTTGACCTATTTTTGATAAGAATATGCATATCATTATTTTTCTACATAGGGTTATGGGTGGAATTTAATATTTACACCTAATAAGGAACATATTTAACCTATTTTATAAGAATTTGCATATACCGTATTTATCGGCGCATAACACGCGCCAGCGTATAACATGCACCCCAAGTTTAGGAGGGAAGTTTAAGGAAAAAAACTTACATTTAAATGCCCATCAATGCAGCCTTGCCCAGTGTCCATCTGCAGCCTTGCCCAGTGTCTTTGCAGCCGTGTGTCTCTTTGCAGCCCTGTGTCTCTTTGCAGCTTCATTGCAGGAATTTTAAATAGGCAAGATCTCTGCTAATTGGGAGCGGAGCGAGGGCCGCCGACATAAACAAAGCCGAGTGCACTCGGCTAGTCTCGGCTCCTCCCGCAGTCCCGCCTACGTGACTGTGAGCAGAGCCGAGACTAGCCGAGTGTACTCGGCTTTGTGTATGTCGGTGGTGCCCCGTTGGAGAGCCACTCCCGTGAGCGTGCTCCTGTGTCCTGCTGCTGCGTCCATTGACGCATCATTGAATTTGCTTGACAGCAGTGGGAGCCAATGACTGCACTGCTATCAATCTATCCAATCAGGACCCAAGACACTGGTTGGAGCTGGTGTGCTCATCCCCGTCGCTGGAAAGACCTGGTTCAGGTAAGTTAAAGGGGGGTTCTGGGAGGCTGCTGCATCGCAGGAGGTTTTTCACCTTAATGCATAGAATGCATTAAGGTGAAAAACCTCAAGGGTTTACAACCCCTTTAAGCATAAGATTTCCCTTGATAATCCGCATATATAAAAGTAACTGTACCCATATTCTTATCAAAATCCGGTCAAATGTGATTTTTTGCAGGGAAGTTCAATTCCTATCACCCGACACACAGGACATGCAGTTCTGGGCGCCAGGCAAGAATTTTTTCTTTTCTTTTTTTTTACATTTAGCCCTGCAAGCAGCAAGGTTTAGAGCCAATGGTTGGCTCTCTTGTAAAAGCAATCCAAGCAGCTAACTAGCCATGTGATCGCTTTTACAAGCAGCGGGAGGGGATGTCCCTCCCCTCCCGCTGCCTTCAGTGGGCTGTCCTGACACTCGATCGACCAGACAGCACTTCTACCAGCTGATCACAGAGGCGGACAAAGATCGGAACAGCTCTGTCTGCCTGTATGATATAGGAAACATGAAGCGATTAGCATACATAACTTCTGGTTTCCCGGTGCCGGTTTTAAAAATGGAAAGCATTTGATCACACTGATTTTGGTGGGATCAAATGCTTTTAAAGGCAGAGGAGAGATCTGGGGTCTCCATTAAGAGTATCTGTCACTGCCTATTATTGTCACATGGCGTGTTTACATTCTTTGTGACAGTAATAAAAGTGATAAAAAAAATTAAATAAAATTTAAAGCAACAGTGTAAAATAGAAATTAAAAAATGAATAAAAAAATGTAAAGCACCCCATCCCGCATGCTCATGCGCAAGGACAAATGCACGCGCCGCTGCTGCACACACGCAAGCAACGATCAACTTACACATCTGAGGTATTACTATGAACGCCAGATCACGGACAGTAATTCTAGCACAGGACCTCCTGTGAAAATCTAAAGTGGTAACCTGTAAAGGCTTTTAAAACATTACCTATGGCTAATAACATTTACGCCGTTTGTTGCCGTTGCACCGGCATGCGCAATTTTAAAGCATGACATGTTTGGTATCTATTTACTCTGCGTAACATTATCTTTTATATTTTATCAAAAATATGGTTATATATTGTGTTTTTTTTTTTTTTATTAAAATTAAAAAAGTACATTTGTTTCCAAAAAATTGCGTTTGAAAAACTGCTGTGCAAATACCATGTGACATAAAAAATTGTAACACCCAGAAATTTATTCTCTAGTGCCTTTGCTTAAAAAAAATATATAATGTTTGAGGCTGGGTTCACACTGCACACCGGAGCGGCTCACAGCATGGGTCCGGTACGCCCCTATTCACCGATCCAGATCTGATTTCAGCCCAAATTTTGGGCTGAATTTGGACCTGAATTGGACCAGAAGACGCACAGGACCCCATTGCAATTTGCATCGGAGCCGCTATGGAGTTATGTGAACTGGCTCCATAGAGAGCTGGTCACAGTCTTCTGCTATGTGAATTCAATTTGGGCAATACCACATCCAATTTGCAACAGTGTGAACACAACCCGAGGGTTCTAAGAAACTTTCAAGCAAAAAATTTAAATTAAAGTTTAGGTCGTCATAAAACTTATTTTGTTTTCAAAAGCCCCAGACATTCCTAAAAGCACCTCTACCTAATATCAACCCATCATATTTTCCATCCTGGTAAAAAAAAAAAATTCAATTGTAATGAAGGACAATCAAAAATTGTGTAATCATGTTATTCTCCCCATAATCTCCTTGTAGAAAAACAATTATACCCATATTCTTATCAGAAATTGGTTAACTATGTTCTTAGGTATGTTTAACAATGACATTCCACCCATGAAGAAAAAAATATATGTGCGTATTCTTATCAGAAATAGGTTAAATATGTTCATTGTTAGGTGTAAACATGATATTCCACCCATAATCCCCGTAAAAAACAATAACTATACCCATATTCCTATGAGAAACAGCTAAATTGTATTAGGATGTGTAGCTATGATATTCCACCCATAATCCCCATGTAGAAAAATATTTATACCCATAGTCCTATCAGAGATAGGTTAAAAATGTTCCTATGTATGTTTAACTACAATATTCCACCCATAATCCCCATGTAGAAAAATAATTATATGCATATTCTTATTAGAAATAGGTTAAATATGTTCCTATGTATGTTTAACTACAATATTCCACCCATAACCCCCATGAAAAATAATAATTCTAATAATTTGCCATCAATAACCGGTTAAATGTAATTTTTCTAATTACTTCTGTATAATTTACTATGATCCTGTTGTACAGCTGCATATACATCAGCAAGTGCACAGTTAAACATTAGCAACTGCTTCTTGCAACATTGTATCAAGCACTGCAGAAAAGAATAACATAATTTGAGAAACAACAGTCATTACCATATAATATGTGCATAAAGTACACTGACATCTAGCGAGAGTTCTGAGTATTGCAGCCAATAACCCAATCATCCCAATATGCAGTTTAGTATGTCCCGTAGGGGAGGCACAGATTGGAAGAGATCTACAACCATGTTTGATGAACACTGAAAGTTGCCCCATCACCAAGAAAAGAATTGGTATATTTAGTAGGAAACTCAGCTTTTGTAGGAAATTAAGAAAAATATCTTCCTATATCCACCTTTCTTGTGTCGTTTCTTGCTCTTGGCGACAGAAGCGGAACCTTTGTTAACATTTCTTTAGTCACAAGTCTTTTTAGGTAATTTATTTTTTTCTCGAGTGTTAAAAAAATAAAAATAAATGTCTCATCTTATTGGCCAAGTCCTCTTTAAACTTCATTTTCATCTTCTATTTAAAATTAAGAGCTAACAAAAGATTTACAGGGCTGCATTTTAGATGCAACTGGTGGTACACTAGATGAGGAAGCCGAAGCAGTCAGTCTGGGAGCATCCCCAAGGTACATCCATAATTCTCAAATTAAATTCTCAGTCACTCTAAAAGGCCACACCAAGCCCTTTTATATACTGCAGGCCAACGCTGTGTAAAGAGGCACGGTATATTCTGGAACTGTCACAAAGCCATGTAGCAGCATACCTGGTACTCATTATAAAATATGATTAGTGATGAGTAATAAAATATAATTTATTTACATAAGTCAAATTAACCAAGTGGACACTATGGGGTTGATTTACTAAAGACAAAAAGACTGTGTACATGAGGTAAAGCCTAATTTTTTCTTTTCTTGCACATGATTGGATGATAGAAGTCAGCAGAGATTTTGCTCAATTACTAGGCTCTGGAGCAATGTATTTGTCCTTAGTAAATCAACCCCAAAGTGTGCTACACACAACCAAAAAAAAAGGGCATATGTAGAATGTAGTCCTTTCCTTTTGCGCTGCTCCCCTTGCACTTTCTGACTGTCAAGATGACACTGGGTTGATGTGTAAATACATTACCCACAACAGTAAAATCAGTCTGTATATGCAGTAAAGCATGTTTGTTTTACTCACTGTGGAACCTGAGGGGTTAACCTTCTGCATTGTCTAAAAAAGGCTGTTTGATCCTATCTTCCTATCCTGTACTGTGAGAGACCAGATATAGTGAATGGAGTGTCCTGTGTTTACTAGGACCCTATATTTGGTCTCCCACAGTACACAAAACATGGAAATGCAACAACTTTAGTAGATATAAACTGCTAAATACCTTTTCTCCTCAGCAGTATGTAGCAGTCTTGTGACTTCTTACAGTGTCTGGTTAAAGCTTGTAGGAGGAGTTTTCATACTGCACTGGCTGACCTATCAGATTTCAGGACCCCTGACCCTCTGTCTGGACACTGCTGATTGGCCCTGTGCTGATCGCATGCATCCTCCCAAGAAAAAAATAACTCTCTAGCAATACACACTAAACTGAGCATGTGCAGCCTGACTCCATTAACTCTGTCTTATCCGGACATGTTTTGAAGACAGTGAAAAAGGGGGAGGATCTGTGCATACAGGTTCAAACAGCCTTTTTTCACACAATGCAGAGGATTAACCCCTTAGGTTCCACAGGGAGCATAACAAGCACGATTTACTATACAGACTGATTTTACTGTTGTGGGTTTAGTAACACTTTAAAGTGGAAGTAAACCCCCCTATCGTTTTCAGCCAAGGAAGCTGCCATCTTTGCCTCTGTTTAATCTTCAACTGCCACGGTGCTGCACATGTGATCCGTTATGACACCAGCCATTGGATGGTTTGACAGTTTGGTTGAGAGCACAGCCAATGTGCAGTTAGCATTCCCGGCATGCCTTTTTTTTGAAACTGTTAAATCGATGGGTTTACTTCCGCTTTAAGTTCAGACACTAGAGAGATACAAAGTAATTTTGTTACTTTTGTATCTACTCTGTTTCCATTTGCCTATTATGTCAGTTAAAGCAACCTGACAAGTAAACAGGAAAGTTTTCTTTATTCTTTATAAAACTTGTTCTTATTTAATCCTTAGTAGCCTTCCTGGCGGTATTCCGCAGTCTGGCTCGGGGTGAGATTTTAGTACCAAAAGCGGTATTCCCGAGCCAGACTCGGGATCGCATCGCAGGATCCATGTAGAGGTTACTTACCTTATCCCCTGGATCGTGCGATGTTTCCCCTCTGTGATCTGCGAGCCGCCGTGTCTCGCTCGATTCACAGTGCCGAGCTCCGTTCCCTGCGAGCGTTGCGACACGGGGACGGAGTTCGGCGCCAAATTCAAAAAGTAAAAAACACAGTATAGATACAGTATACTGTAATCTTACAGATTACAGTACTGTATCAAATAATTACACATCCCCTTTGTCCCTAGTGGTCCCTAGTGGTTTGTCCAGTGTCCTGCATGCAGTGTTATATTATAAATATTATTCTTTATGCCAGGAAACTGGAGATTGTCCATAGCAACCAAAAAATGTCCTTTACATCAAAAGTGCTTTTAGACCAGCTAGAAAACAGCGATAATAAATTAGAATCACTTGCAGAATTGGGCGATAGTGATTTCTGGGGAAATCCGTCATCAAACACTGAAAGTAATGACAGCGACAATTCTGCAACAGAGCAAATTTCAGTGTTTTTTTGATTACATTATTGAATAATTTTTATTATTATTATATATATATATATATATATATATATATATATATATATTGTGAGGGGTTAGCTCGGCAGCGGGTGTGTGTGACCCCCTGGATGGGTTCACAACACAAAATCAGGCACAGCAGACAGCGTTGTAGGTGGAAAAAACAAAAGGTGCGGTTTATTTATGCTACATGCAGTGAAAAATATAACAGCCAAACAAAAAAAAAAACATGAAAATAAATCCTGGTCAGCTTGACCTCTAACTACACACATAGATTCCCTGTCTAACAACTGAGTGCAGCCTTGTGCTGCACCAGTCCCTATCTGTGTTGTAGAGGTTTGCCACACAGGCGTTAACTCACCGCACAGAACAGGTGTCACACTCTCCAGTCTATAGAAACACAAAACTGGTTCCAGGATGGAGCCTCTCCCTAAGGCTGGCTTCACACTGGGGCGATGCGGGGCGGCGACGGTAAAGCAGCGCTATATTTAGCGCTGCTTTACCATCGTTTTACCCGCGGTATGCGGCCGCTAGCGGGGTGGTTTTAACCCCCGCTAGCGGCCGCAAAAGGGTTAAAAACCTCCGCAAAGCGCCGCTGCAGCGGCGGTTTGCGGGCGGTATCCCCGCGGTTTCCCATTGATTTCAATGGGAAGGAGCGGTATAGGAGCGGTGGACACACCGCTCCTTCACCGCTCCAAAGATGCTGCTAGCAGGACTTTTGTTGCGGTCCTGCTAGCGCACCGCTCCAGTGTGAAAGCCCTCCGGCTTTCACACTGGAGTGAATGGGGCCGTTTTTTGCAGGCGGTATACAGGCGCTATTTTTAGCGCTGTACCGCCTGAAAACCGCCCCAGTGTGAAAGGGGCCTAAGCAAGCTGGGGTTTTTTTTAGAGGTCTTAATGAGCCCACTTACTTCAGCTGAGCTCATTAACTCTTCCCCTATAGGACTCCAAGCACTCCCCTCTAGTGGTACTAGTCTGCATAAAGCCTGAATCTACGGCATACATATTTTCCATCCTGGATACAACCAGGTGATTTTACCAGCCTGCTGCCACAATATATATATATATATATATATATATATATATATATATATATATATATATATATATATATATATATATATATATTATAATTTATGATTTTGTATTTCAAACGTTATCATACTTGGGATGTCTATTATGCCCCGTACACACGGTCGGAAATTCCGACCACAATATCGCGTCAGATTTTTTCCGATGGATTTTGTCCGACACTGGTGTTGCATACACACGGTCGGACAAAGTTGTCGGAAAATCCAATCATTCTGAACGTGTTGACGTTCGTTGCGTACAACGGAACTACGTAGAGGCTAGTAGCCAATAGGTTTGGTCTCCTAATTTGATCTGAGCATGCATGGCACTTTGTCCGTCGGAATTCTCTACACACGATCGGAAAAAGTCAGATCGGATTTTGTTGTCGGAAAATTTGAGAGCAGGATCTTACATTTTTTCCGTGTGTACGGGGCATTAGACTCTTGTTTGAACATATTTAAGTGAATTATTTCTAAGAATTACAGACCTACAATATAAAATTTCCATGCAAAATAATGGTACCGCTTTCAGCACCTAAAATCTAAAAAAAACATACGGCCAGGGAGGTTAACCCTTAGTTTACCTTAAAGTGGTGGGACACCCTGAAAAAAAAAACTTTAAAAAAATGTTAATAACAAATTATTTTTTTTTACTTACCAGAAATGGCTGTTGCTAGGCAGATCGTCCTAATCTGCCTCTTCCAGCTCCGCGGTGATGTTCTCTCTTCTGCTCCAAGCGCCGTCTTCTAGTGAATGGGGCGCGGTGTGTTATGTGTCCCACAACACATCGCGTTCCCCATTTACAAATTCGACTCGCGCATGCGCAGTAGGCCACGCGCCGACTCGCGCATGCGCAGTAGGAAACGGGCAGCCATTTCCCTTACTGAGGATGGCGGCGCTGGAACCAGATCGCCGAGGGACATCTTGGCCTCTACGACCGACATCGCGGGCGCCCTGGGAGGGTAAGTGTACTTATTAAAAGTCAGCAGCTACTTTGTTTTTACCTGCTGACTTTTAAAAAAAAATTTTTTTTTTTTTTAGGTGAAACACCGCTTTAAATAACTCCTTTACTAAATAACTCCTTGTATGGAGCTGATGAGTAAGCAATAATGTAGTTCCTCAACTGCATATAGTGGCCATAATGTAGTATTTTCCTGACTCACTCTATTCCACATAAAGAATAACATTTTGTCCTATAGAGAAAATAGCCTAATAGCATTGGTTTATGCCCATTCACACAAAACAAATGTACATGCAGTTTAACAAGATGAAAAGCTCTGCAAATTTTTTTTTTAGAAATACACCCTTATGTTTTAAAAAAAATTCTCAGCATGAAATCACTAATTGCTTACTTTGCTAGAAGGATTAATAGATGCTGCTTTTTCATGATATGAAGGTAATATAGGTTGGTACTAACTTTTCCATTCCAACCTAAAACTCAAGGACAAGTGAATAATACTGGCTTGTTTCAAATGTGTTTTTTTTTTGTGCAGTACATATTTGCATTATTTACTATTTCAATCACAAAGAGATCTGCCTAGCCAATACTCCCAAATTATATCCTGTCTAATGTGTTGTCAGTTTTGCAGTACTTTGGTGTTTACAAGATAGCCAATTTTCAAGGTATGAAAATTACACATTTATTAACCTATTTATCAACATATTTATCGTGATCATGGGCTGGCTTTATGTGCATACCCTTGTGACAAACTATTGGTACAAAACCTTATGAGAGGATGACAGTTGATTTTCCTACAGAATATGCAACACATTGATTGAATTAAGTATTTGGCTTGGGCCCGACAGATCAGAAATGCCTTCTTCGATACAGGTTAGCACTTAACATGTTTTTTTATTTTCATTCGAAAAACTCATAATGACTTACAGCAAACTACTGCAATAAAAAAGAGAAACTATGAGTGTTGTTTTTTCAAAATTACGTTTTATATCTGTTTTCTTTTTTCACAAATTTTTTACAGTCTGTACTTTACAAAGAAAAAGTAATGCATGCAAGAATTCCCAGAGCACCATGAGTTATCTAAAGAGAAAGAGGAAAATGTTATACTTGCCTGATGGTAATTTTCCTTTCCTGATGCAAAGCATGACAGCATATACATATGGGTAGGCTCTGCCCCCTGCCGTAATCCAAGATCGGTTATACTATATAAGTAAGTCTCCTCCCTTCAGACAGCATTCTCGTAACTTAGTATCACTGCAAAGCCCTTTCGGGAGGGACCTATATGCTGTCCTGCTTTGCATCAGGAGAGGAAAATTACCGTCAGGTAAGTATAAAATTTTCCTCTTTCCTGACACAGCATGACAGCATATATGTATGGGATGTACAAAATCAGCAGACAACAAGGGTGGGTAATGCTGAAGTGTTTAGGTCAAGGAATAGATCTTTCCCCACTAACGACTGAAATGTATTGTAGCTAAGGCTGCTGGGTCCACAAAAATGGGCCCCCAATGTGTTGAATGTAGACCAGGTCGTAGTTTACATATTATTTCCAGAGAGACTCCTTTGGAGTTCCGTCCATGGATGCGCAATCCATCTGGGAAAGCGGTCTCTGCCCTAAATTGATGGATTTGTCCTATCCATCTAAGCCCCTTGACTAACTTGATCCACACCACTGTGATTGTCTTTAATGGACAGCGATTGTCTTCTTCTGAGGCCGTTAGGCCTGAAGAGCCTATTGTTTGCTCTTGAAGAAGGGCCAATTCTATGTCTGGCTTCAACCTTGAATCTATTTCCAATGCTTGTGGTACTTTAAACACTTTAGTTTGGATATGCCAAAAGGATGATGTTCTATCCCAGGTGCAAAGATGCAGACCTCTGTATAGTGCTGAGGAAGAGACTAGAGCCAATTTGCCTGATAATTTGTAATATGTAATGTGCCCCACTCAATCAGATTAATTTATTTATTACAGGTACTTACGCAGCACTTTACATATATATTGTACATTCATATCAGTCCCTGACCTCAAGGAGCTTATAATCTAAGGTCCCCAACTCACATTCACACACATACTAGGGCCAATTTAGACAGGAGACAATTAACCTACCAGCATGTCTTTGGAGTGTGGGAGGAAACCAGAGTACCTGAAGGAAATCCACACAGGCACAAGGAGAAGATACAAACTCTGTACAGGTAGTGCCATGTTCTTTTATTTTTGCGCTTTCAGATTTGGTGATGTATGGACAAATTTGTTAAAAGGAGAATTACAGCCAAAGCTCATTTGGCTGTACTTCTCCTGTGGATCACAGGAGTGCAGTTTGTTCTGCACTCCTGTGACACGTTTTCAGCAGACAGCGAGCTAAAGCCCACGGTCAGCTGAAGTCACAGAGCCAGTCCAGGCTCTGGAAAGATCGCGACCATATGATCGGGATCTGCCCACATGCCTGGCTGCTGAGAGCCTTAGACGGCAGCTCCCGCCCCCTCCACAGCCCATCGCTCTCCAGTGAGTGTGGACAGTCACCAGCTCTCTGCTCAGGGAGCTCTGAGAACCAAGCGATTGGCGGTGTTTGATCGCTCGGTTCTTAGTGTTAGAGCCGGCGGATGCTGCATCCACCTAGGTAAGTATGATTCTGAAAAAAAAAAAATTCCCATACTTCTCTTTTAAAATGCAGCTGTTTGACAATCTTTAGGAGATGAGGTTATTATCATGCCAAATCAGTGCAACTGGGGACACAGAGGGAGAAGGTAGACGTCTAAGACGTGTAATAACTACAGTATAAAGAGAATGCAATTTTATTACTATCATAAACAAGGATATCCACATAGACCAGGCTCGTACAAGCACAAACCGAATAAACAGCATGGAATAAAA
Organism: Lithobates sylvaticus; assembly: GCA_028564925.1. Taxonomy (NCBI): domain Eukaryota; kingdom Metazoa; phylum Chordata; class Amphibia; order Anura; family Ranidae; genus Lithobates; species Lithobates sylvaticus. Next base: position 516,566,789 of record CM053027.1, read on the forward strand.
AATGTATACATGCTGTTTACCTACAGACACAATGACTGCCAGCAATATCTGAGCATTGATTGACACAGTGTATACTTCACAATTTGCGCACAGTAGAAGGAGATAAAAGGCGCTCCATTTCCATTATGGTTTATGTTATTTTACCATTTTTTTTTTTTTTTCAAATTGTGGAGAAAGAGGGTATCGCTTTAAATACATAAAGTCCATACCTACAGTCTTTGCCTACTACTTATATATAAATGGATTGGTCAGGCTGAAGCCTCTAATCTCATACTCTTAGTCTTCTCCCCTCTGGCAGCTGGTTGCCATGCCAACGAGACCCGTGCCGGACTAATGGCTATTTCAGCTTTTTATTTATAGCTACGATTAGAGCAGCTGCTAGATTTATTATAGCTATCTCTCAGAACTCACATATATAAACACACGTGTACATATATTTATATATTGGGCAGAAAAAATGCTGTTCCTTGATTGGATAAAATGCAAGAAATGTCCATGTATAAATCACTGCGTGACTGCACACCTGCACTTCTTTATATTGTAAACCACCCTGTCCAAACTATTTTGTCTATTAAAATAATGTATGGTATTGTGCGCAAGTTTATCTGTTACTTATGTGCAAAAACCTGCCTTGTGCTAAAGAACAAACAAAAACTACAAACCCCAGGATGTATGGCAATAAAGAGGACCATAAAATACACGTTTGTACATGAAATAAATTAAACTGCCTATTACACTTATTTCAACTGGCCCTGATGTCATTATGAACATATATAACCTCTTCTAACTTGAAGACAATAATGTCTGCAGTCTGCTAGGTTGTGCTAATAAATTGAGCTTTATCAATCAATATACGGTACATGTTACCTAACACAAATAATGCACCATATTGCGGGCTAAACCAAAATACAGTATCTCACAAAAGTGAGTACACCCCTCACATTTTTGTAAATATTTTATTATATCTTTTCATGTGACAACACTGAAGAAATGACATTTTGCTACAATGTAAAGTAGTGAGTGTACAGCTTGTATAGGGCCCCTTTCACACGAGGCGGATTCCGCTTCCACAGAGTCCGCCTCTGTCTGGCGGGATCAGCAGGAGATCTCTCAGTTGATCTCGGATGAGCCGGCGGATGACAGGTCCCTCTCTGATCACTGAGCAGGGAGGGGCTTGTCCAGCGCCGCTGGTCTCTATGGAGATATCGGATGAAAACGGACAGCGTGTCCGTTTTCATCAGATCTCACTCAATCCGATCCGCCAGCGACGGATCTGGACGTAGGGCCATCCGTCTGCTTTTGGCGGATCGGACCGGGTTGGATGTCGGCGGACATGTCTCCGCTGACATCCGTCGCTCCATAGACTAGCATGGAGCGCCCGTTCAGGTCCGCCGTCAAAACTGACAGGCGGATCTGAACGGTCCTTCAGTGTGAAAGGGGCCTAACAGTGTAAATTTGCTGTCCCCTCAAAATAACTCAACACACAGCCATTAATGTCTAAACCAGTGGTTCTTAAACTCAGTCCTCATTACCCCCCACCATGCCATGTTTTGGGAATTTCCCTTAGATAAAATAGCTGTCCAAAATACCAAGCCATTGACTTAGATTTAAAGCACCTGTGCAAGGGAAAAGGAAAGCCTGCAAACATGGCCTGGTGGGGGGGTAATGAGGACTGATGTTAAGAACCACTGGTCTAAACCGTTGGCAACAAAAGTGAGTACACCCCTAAGTGAAAATTTTCAAATTGGGCCCAATTAGCCACTTTCCCTCCCCAGTGTCATGTGACTGTTTAGTGTTACAAGGTCTCGGTGTGAATAGGGAGCAGGTGTGTTAAATTTGGTGTTATCGCTCTCACTCTCTCATACTTGTCACTGGAAGTTCAACATGGCACCTCATGGCAAAGAAATCTCTGAGGATCTGAAAAAAAAAAAGATTGCGAAGACCCTGAAACTGAGCTGCAGCACGGTGGCCAAAACCATACAGCGGTTTAACAGGACAGGTTCCTCTCAGAACAGGCCTCGCCATGGTAGACCAAAGAAGTTGATTGCACATGCTTAGCGTCATATTCAGAGGTTGTCTTTGGGAAATAGACGTATGAGTGCTGCCAGCATTGCTGCAGAGGTTGAAGGGATGGGGGGTCAGCCTGTCAATGCTCAGACCATACGCCGCACAATGCATCAAATTGGTCTGAATGGCTGTCATCCCAGCAGCAAGCCTCTTCTAAAGATGATGCACAAGAAAGCCTGCAAACAGTTTGTTGAAGACACGCAGACTAGAACCATGTCCTGTGGTCTGATGAGATCAAGATAAACTTATTTGGTTCAGATGGTGTCAAGCGTGTGTGGCAGCAACCAGGTGGGGAGTACAAAGACAAGTGTGTCTTGCCTACAGTCAAGCATGGTGGTGGGAGTGTCATGGTCTGGGGCTGCATGAGTGCTGTCAGCACTCGGGAGCTAAAGTTCATTGAGGGAACATGAATGCCAACATGTACTGTGACCTACTGAAGCAGAGCATGATCCCCTCTCAGTATTCCAACATGATAACGACCCCAAACACACCTCCAAGATGACCACTACCTTGCTAAAGAAGCTGAGGGTAAAGGTGATGGACTGGCCAAGCATGTCTCCAGCCCTAAACCCTGTTGAGCATCTGTGGGGCATCCTCAAACGGAAGGTGGAGGAGCGCAAGGTCTCTAACATCCACCAGCTCCATGATGTCATTGTGGAAGAGGATTCCAGTAGCAACCTGTGAAGCTCTGGTGAACTCCATGCCCAAGAGGGTTAAGGCAGTGCTGGAAAATAATGGTGGCCACACAAAACATTGACACTTCGGGCCCAATTTGGACATTTTTACTTAGGGGTGTACTCACTTTTGTTGCCAGTGGTTTAGACATTAATGGCTGTGTATTGAGTTATTTTTAGGGGACAGCAAATGTATACTGTTATACAAGCTGTACACTCACTACTTTACATTGTAGCAAAGTAGTATAATTTCTTTAGTGTTGTCACATGAAAAGATATAATACAATATTAATAAAAATGTGAGGGCATACTCACTTTTGTGAGATACTCTATATTCATCGCTTCAGAGGCCACCCGTCCAGGTCTCTTTGTCCAGCCATATCTTTACATATGGGAGAATGTTTCTATATTTTTATACCTGTGCATTGGTCTTTATGACATGTTTTTTATGATGTTGTCTAAATAAATTTTTATATTTTTTATATACACCTTTGAGTACTTTTTTTCCAATTGGGATTACAGTGGGAGCCATTAAAGTCCCCTATTCAACTTTACTTTTTTCCACATATACATTTTTGGATGTGGTGCACGCAATACGGGTGTTGTCTCTGTTTCCCTTATACAGCCTAAGTAAAATGTATTTGCCCTTTGCAATTATAGGCAGACATACAAACTGAAAGATGTTAGTCGATAAACTCTATCCAGCTTCACAGAGTATGTAGGAATGTAACAAGAGCTATTTCACTACACTGCGTGCAGCCATTCAGAATAAATTTGAAGCCTGCAGCAAATTCTAGGAAGCCACTGTGGGTTCCTAGAAGTACCATGAGCATGACCCATGCAAGTACATTTTCTATTAATGCTATAGATGGTGCAAATTTGGTTGTATATTTTCCTTTGTAATTATGCAGAGAAATAATTATAAAGGGAAATGATGTATACATCCATTACATTAAAGGATTTCGAAATAGCAGTGCCTAAAGACTAGCTATCTTTGTTACTCCCATCAACTATTTTAAACTTATGTTAGACGGCCTACGCTAACATAAACATGTGCTTAATTATGTGTGTTGTCCTTTCTTAGACATGTATACAAGTGATAGGTCCCCATTATAGAACAACTCCAAACTAGAATTATAAAACAAAATATTTTAAGACACAGGCAATATAGCCTGAATATTTTGATTGGTACCCAATTCCCAAATGCTAGCTGAAATGTGAAAAATAGTAATGATTCCTGCTTTTTTTTTTTTTTTTTTAAATAAATTCTTTATTTTAACAGAAATGGCACTACCATTCCACAGAACAATAGATAGTACACAACCATGACATAGCACACAATACCAAACGGGCTGTTCACATGGTTAACAAAGCACGTCCGTAAATGTACTTCCTGCTTTGTGGTGATAGACAGGGTGGGAGGAATTCATATATGTTACAGGAGCGAGAGAGCTTAGGGTGGATATTATATGTGTAATGACGTTCACAAGTGGAACCTGTAGTTATTCAGTCTCTTAAAGTGTATCTAAACCAAAAACCAAAAATGTAATATAGTGTGGCTTACCAGTCCTTGGCTGGGGTGATTATATTCATTTGATTGTTTTCAGCATGCACAGCAAATACCTGTAGATCTTGCCAGAAATGCTGTGTCCTTGTCACTTCCTGAGAGCTAAAAGGAAAACACAAAGAACCTTATCTTTTTTGTATAAACTACTAGACCCATCATTCCAGCATGTAATGGAGATGAACAAAGCATAGATGCCAACTATCCCAGTTTAGCCAGGAGTGGACGGTCCTGCCTCTTGGACCTCTATCTAGACCAATTCTGTATCAGCATCAACCTTATTTGTAAAGTTGGCCATATACAGAGCAAATTTTCATACAGTTCCTGATGAACCAGTTGAAAAATCCACTCAGTGGGTGGCTCTGTCAGACACCTCCCTGGACTGAAAAAATGAAGGAGCTGGTTGGAAAATCATTGGCCGAACAGTGCCTCCATCCAGTCAGATGCAGGCACTGTTCAGGTATTTTGACAGCTGATAAAGTGAGCTGTTAAAATACAATTGCTGCCGTGGGCAATTTATCCACCTGTGTTGTGTAGCTTGGATCAAGGAATTTGTTAGATTTGTTTCTATATGGCCAGCTTAACAGTAACTAGAAAATGCATCCATTTCTGTGATTAAAGCCATGAGTGGGCAGGCTGCACATATTTAGAGCTGGGTCCATCCATCATGTAAAGTGGGCATGATGGTTGCGTAGATGGTAGACAATTTTAAAATGTTTGTCTACATTCATTTATAAGAGTGTGTGTGTCTGTATGGGTATGTTTATATATATATATATATATATATATATATATATATATATACTGTATATACACAAACACGTGTGTTTGTGCTTTAGGGTGCACACCCTAATGCAATAGGCTGCACACACCTATGGTTGTCCCCCTCCCTATGCCTTGCAGCAATATAGCGTAGCAGTGGTAGGTGGAATGACTATATGCATTACTTTATGTTGGTGTGGCAATGAAAATAATTCCTCTACAATTGTGCATTTTACTGTTTTGCTGAAGCTACCTTATAATGGACTGCATTTACACACAAGTAGACAAGCATGTCTTTTACCTAGAGTTTTTATGTATCCATGCAAAAGCCCAGATCAGCTCTTTTTTGCCTCACTGCTGTTTCCATGAAGTCTGCTCTCCATGCATTTGGGAACAATGTAAATATATAGACTGGACCTCTCTTAGTAGGAAAAATATAGGCTTTTCCGACACACTCCAAACTACTAAAAGGATTCACTATTTTGTATGATGGTCTAATGGAAAGTGCAGGCCTGCCTCGCACATTTATCAAAGATGTCTCCCATTGAAGCTGAAGATGGATCATCATTTAAACACAGGGATATGCAAGCAGCGTGTCAGTATAAATATCCCACCTGAGAGGATGGTTTACATTTAAAAGTGATGGAAGTGTTTAATCAATAAGGAAAAGCAGTCAATGGGTTAATCTGGCCTGTGGTTCCTGTGTGTTCCTCTCTCTGCTGCAGCCATAAAGATGAGTTACTGGCCAGGCCTGGCCTGAGGAGACAGGGTGTAAATTATCTGCAACAAGAAGAAGGACTGTGGGTTAAGTAAATACAGCACCATATTGACTCTGGCATTCTGTCAATGGCAGCGTCTGTCCTGATCCAAGGGAGGGGTGTGGGGTCCTGGGACTGGGGGATGGAAACTCTGTCTGCCTATGGTACACAGCTACCAAACTGATCCCTCTTAGCGGATCAACTGGAGGCATCTGGCCTCATAATAATAATCATAAAAACAAACAGTAATTACATTTATAAAGTGTCTTAACAATCTTATGGGAAAAAGTTTCCAGTGAGGAGAGTATTATAAGCCACTAGAGCCTGCCATCACATCAAAAAGAGCCTGCGGTGGTGTGCACGTGAACAATAAAGATGGGGGATTGGGAGAGTTATAAAAGTTAACCCCATAAAGTAAAGGTTTACTGTTGTAAACTTTATTCCTTATTAAAAGTGACAAATGTGGCCAGGGTGTTGTTTGGGCAAAGTCAAATTTTCTAGCTATATCTATCACATTGTGTGGGGTAAGGTCTTTATTACTTGGATTACGGTATTATTTTTACTTGCTGTTAGTAGTAGAAGAAATAATTCAATTTTTTCCATAACAGTACAGTAGGGATAACCACTGTGAATATACTAGCTTTGCAGGCTAGGGATGAATGCAAATGGGTAATTTGCTGCTGTGCATGAAAAAGGTGTGTTAAAAAAAAGAAGTCAATACCCGAAATATAATTCAATGGAGCCAAAAAAAACATTTCCAAATTCCATTGATGTGAGCTGCTTTAAAATTTAAAACAAAATTGTTTTGTTGTGATGGATGCACTTTAATGCATTCAGTATGGACCTATATTCACAGATTCTGCCTGCAGCAACCAGGACAACCTTCAGGACAACCTTGTATGCACTGATCGTTTCAGTGCATACAAGATACATTCATTCTGAACGGTGTTCCAATGCAACAAACCCAGCTGCATTGTGGCGGGCTGCATTGCTTAAAAAATGGTGCATTTGCCTTTTTTTTGCACTTTCTGGTGACTTAAGGAGCCCATTGAAATGAAAGGGCTGCCGTCCTCCCTCATTCCCCATTACACTTCCTTTTTCACGTCCCCCCATGCCTGTATCTCTTTATAAGTGCGGTGCTCTACCCGACCTTCTCAATGTGGCTAAACGCCTTATACTAATGTATTGGAAAATCTTGCGAATACCGAGTGAGACGGAATGGATTGCGAAGGTGGGGGAGATCATGGCGGCAGAGGAGTGGTTTGCCACCTGTAGGCACTTGAAAAAGGTTTGATACCACTTGGGCATCCTGGAAAGACAACATCTGGTACACAGCCCCAGTCTCTTCAAGTTTGGATATTGCCTTACTGGCCTTGGCTGATCCTCAATTTAAACAATTGGTCCGAGCAAACCCCAATTCCACCAATAGCAACCATTTGGTTGCTGTCAATAAGTGTGGATACAGTTTTTATGTATATTTTAATTTTTTTTATTTTTTTTATTTTTATTTTGTTAAATATTTTTCACATATTTCTGGTCATCTTTGTTTTGCTTGCCTTTGAGAACACATGTCAGTTAAGATGGTGCTTGAATAAGCGGAGTCCCCCTACCCTCTCCTTGTAAGAGGAATTTTTTGTCCACAGGGACCGATTGTCCAGAACTTAGGGGAACCCTCACGGATCCTACAACACTGATAAGACTCACGGTCTTCGCTAATGTTAATGTTTAACTGAACGTTTATGTTTAAATGAATGATGACTACTTTTCAGGGTTTTACTATTATTATTATTTTTTTTTTTTTGCATCTTATATATGTTTTGTATATCTGAAAATTTTAAATAACGATAATATAAAAAAAAGGGCTGCCTTAATGCAATGCTTATTAATGCACAACATAGCTGCACAGATGTAAGTAGGTACTTAAGCTTTTCTTGGTGCTGAACACACTTCAGATGTCACATGCAGTCTCAGAGAAAATGTCGGTTAGTATTGACCCCAGCATCCTCCAGAGAGAATTCCTGTCTAATTGAAGGACAAGCTATTAGGCTGACCATACACATTAAATTCTGACCTTAGATCTATCAACAAATGAGTATAGCAAGGTACCCCTTATACAAATTAAATGGATTGTTAAAGATGAAGTCCAGGATAAGCAAATATTGTCTGAATACAAGAAACATGCAAAGATTACAATACAAGAGCAAGCAAAGCAAGCAGACTAAAAGCATGTACTAAAAAGGGAATTTATTCCAGAGATAAAACTATAATTTTGCCACTTTATAAAACCCTGACGCAGCCGCATCTGGAGTATTCTGTTCAGTTCTGATCACCAATCCTTAGAAAGGATGTGCTGGAACTGGAGAGTGTCCAGAGAAGGGCAAAAAAATGATAAAGGGACTGGAGGACCTCAGTTACGAGGAACGATTACAAACATTGAACTTATTCTCTCTAGAGAGAAGATCCTTACGAGGTGATATGATAGCGATATAAAAATATCTCAATGGTGATCCCAGCATAGGAAGAAAACTATTAAGTCTCAGGGAGTGTAAAAAGAAATGCGGCCACTCATTGAAACCAGAGGAGAAGTGGTTTAACCTTAAGCTGTGTAGGGGGTTTTCACTGTCAGGGCTAAAGGATGTGGAACTCTCTTCCACAATCATTGATATCAGCGGGAAGTATTGATAGTTTTAAAAAAAAACTTATGGACGTGCATCTTAGTGAACACAATATACAAGGATATGAGAAATGATTATCAACACGAACACACACGCACCCACACAGGTTAAACAGGATGGACTATTGTTTTTATTCAACTTCTCCAATTATATGTAATATGTGTACCCTTGCTTGAATCTTAGTGTGCTTTGCAAGGGCATTCCTAGAGCAGTTTATACCTGGGGCAGATCCTAAATTTGGCACCCCCCCACTTTACATTTTGTTACAAGAGATGGTCAGAGACTGCGGACATGATGCAAGAGATGGTCAGAGACTGCGGACATCATGCAAGAAATGGTCAGAGACTGCAGACATGATATAAGAAATGGTCAGACTGTGGACATGATGCAGAAGATGGTCCGAGACTGTGAAGAGATGGTCAGAGATTGTCATTCCAGGCTGCCTCTCACAAAAGATCACTCTAATCTTAAACTGGATTATTAGGTTTCAACTCACAGGGAAGAGAACACCTGTAAATCAATTGTGATTTAGAAGGTTTTTTTGTGTACATATACAGGTGTTATTTTCCTGCCCCACACCCAGTTTGGGTTACGGATGTTGGTTTTCAAATTCAGTGTGACAGGGCCCAGGGCAAAGCTGCTGAATACTCTGCTGTATCATTTGTGGCTTACCCAGTACAGGCTCCAGTGTGTAGGAAGGTCAGTTAGCCAATGGTAGAGCAGCCTGTGCTGTGACTCCTGAGTCCCATCGCTCTGTGACATCACGGCGCAACCTGCCCCCTGTCCAAGACCTGTTAAACCTGCCCAGCTCCCGAGTCCTGCCCGATGAGCCTGCCCGAGCCCAGCCTGCTGTTCCAAAAATGGCGTGCGGCCATGTGTGCCCTATGGCCAGTCTGGGCCTGCCTGACACCCCCCCCCCCCCCCCAATGTGTGGCACCCGGAACAGACCGCCCCCCCCCCCCCCCATTGGTACGCCACTGGTGCTTTGTGTATTTCTTTCAGACCTGTGCAATAATCCAGTGTGAGACATTGCCAGTGCAGGAGTTTCCTGTAATAATGACAGGCCACTGCTGCTCTCTTCTTGTGCAAGGCGACTGGTCTTGTATCCACCCTCTCCTGCAGTTTTCTACAGACAACCTGTAGTGGGTGGGATCTGTCTGCTGGGTTCCTCCCACAGCTCGACTCTCTGCACTGGTTAAGTACAGCACAGTGATGATATCACTTCTACTTTTACAAGGTAACATTGGGGTTTGTAAAGGCATCTGGTGCACACAAAATTAGTTTATATCCTTTGTGGCTATAAATAATATATTTAAATACAGTAAAACCTTGGTTTGGGAGTAACTTGGTTTGAGAGCGTTTTGCAACACAAGCCAAATTTCTTTTTACACTTTTGACTTGATATACAAGCAATGTCTTGATTTAAGAGTAGCGTCATGTCACAACTGAACATAAAAGAGAAGAGAGGTGCCTCTAAGTGTAGAAAACATGGTTACATTTAATGAAGGTACAACATCTAGCAACTAGACATGGGATCCGTCAAAAAATTCGTACATTCGTAACTTTTTTTTTGGTTTGTTTTCGATTCGTAATTTTCCGTGTCTCTTAAAATGGCGCTGCTTATTCTTAACGTGCTTCGAATGGATTCTTAAATTCGTTACTTTTTATTGTTTGTTGATTTGTCATTTTACGTGTCTCTCTCACAATGGCCCTGTCTAACGTGCCTCGAATGGATTCGTACATTCTTAACTTTTTTTGTTTTTGTTTGTTCAGTCGTCATTTTTCGTGTCTCTACAATGGTGCTGCCTAACGTGCTTCGAATGGATTCTTAAATTCGTTACTTTTCTTTGTTTGTTGATCTGTCATTTTACGTGTCTCTCTCTCACAATTGCGCTGTGACTGTCTAACGTCCTTCGAATGGATTCGTAACTTTTTTTATTTGTTTGTTGATTCGTCATTTTACGTGTCTCTCTGACTCTCTCACAATGGCGCTGTCTAACGTGCTTCGAATGGATTCTCAAATTCGTTATTTTTTTTGGTTTGTTGATTTGTCATTTTACGCGTCTCTCTCTCACAATAGCGATGTCTAACGTGCTTCGAATGGATTCGTAACTTTTTTTTTTTTTTTGGTTTACTGATTCGTCATTTTACGTGTCTCTCACTCTCTCACAATGGCGCTGGCTAACGCGCTTCGAATGGATTCGTACATTCGTAACTTTTTTTCTTTTTGGTCGTTGATTCGTAAATTTACATGTCTGACACAGTGGCGCTGCGGCGCTGCATGCGTCGAATGGATTCGTACTTTTCTAATACATCGCTGTTATTCGTAACTATTCGAAATCTCGTTTATTCTTTACTTTCGTTTTTGACATGTGCCTATAGTCTCCGCCCCTGGATGTAGTTTTGAGAGGCCGGCCCCTGGATGTAATTTAGAGAGACCGTGTGACTCCGTGTGACTGTAGTGTAGTGAGGGAGGAACAGAGAGAGAGCAGAGCAGAGACTGAGAGCAGAGAGAGTGGTATTGTTGGAGTTGTGGTTGTTGTTTTTGTGTGGACTGAATTTGTGATTTGTGTGGAATTAGAATGTCTGGGAGTGAGAATGTATGTGTGAGTGAGAGTGTTGGTTTGAAAGTTGTTGTTGTTGTGAGTGAGAGTGGAGAGGACTCAGGGGATCGGATGAGTGGAGGGGAGCGCCGGATGAGTGGAGGGGATCGGATGAGTGGAGGGGATCGGATGAGTGGAGGGGAGCGCCGGATGAGTGGAGGGGATCGGATGAGTGGAGGGGAGCGCCGGATGAGAGGAGGGGATCGGATGAGTGGAGGGGAGAAGAGTGGAGGAGAGAGGAGTGGAGGGTCAGGGGGTGGAGGGGAGCACAGGAGTGGAGGGGACTGGAGTGGGGGTGAGAGGAGGATCAGTGGGGGGTTGAGGAGAGAGGAGGGAAGAGTAGAGAAGAGGAAGCATAGTAGAGAGGACAGGGAGAGGAAGCGTAGTAGGGGGGACAGGGAGAGGAAGCGCGGAGGGGACAGGGAGAGGAAGCGCGGAGGGGACAGGGAGAGGAAGCGCGGAGGGGAGAGGAGGCGTGAAGAGGAGATGAAGAGTGGAAGGGAGCATGGCCATGGAAGTGGAGTGGAGCGGGAGCGGGAGCATGGCCAAAAAAAGAGGCGTATGCCCCCCCCCATATCAGAAGATGAAATGTCTGACACCGGCGACCACCAGCGAACCAAACGCAAGCAGCAGCAGAAGACGATGACGTCATCAACAAGGGGGCCAGTCTTTACCCCCCAGGAAAACGCTGCTCTGGTGGCTGCTGTTAGGAGGGACAAGGCCACATTGTTCAGCCTCAACGTCCCTACTGCCCAGAAGACAGCAGCCTGGGATCGAGTCCGGGACTCTGTGAATGCCCTGTCCAAGGTTCGCAGGACCACCGCTGGTGTCAGGCACAGGTAATAATTATTCAAATTTTATATCACTCTTAGAACACACCCCATATTTGTGAAAAACACACACAGTAGGCTTTGAGTAATAAACTGATTTGAACGTAACACAAATATATTTAATATATTTATTTGACACAGACAGACACAGAAAAGTAACATGTAAAATATAAATAATATTAACGTGTGTATATTTACTAAATATACTATTTTCATTTGCAGATTTTATGATTGTCGGGCCTCTGTCCATAAAAAAATTGAGAGGCAGGCCACTGGAGGAGGCAAGACTGTCTTATTTAGACAGTGGGAGGCAGAGCTTAAGGATGGCCTCCTACTTCACGAAGATGCCCCGCCCCCTGGAGTGAGCACTGCCAGTGCCAGATCCGCCGCCAAGCACCAGAGACTGAGAGCTGGTGAGTAAAATAAAATCTATCATTATATATTGCAGTTATATGGTTGTTGTTTGCAGCTCACTATATTTTTTATGACTGCGGCATGTGAGACTTACGTTTTGCTTTACATTCATGTTTTCCAGATCGATCAATGTCATCATCCGTGGAGGAGGGAACAGGAACAGCTGCTTCTGCTTCATGCCCCCCTCAATATTCTGGCAGTGGTGAGTACCTACTACCTACCTAACCAACACAAAGCAAACATAATAACAAACATCTATTTATTGTATTTAACCACTTCAGCCCCGATGATTTTCCCCCCTTCCTTACCAGAGCACTTTTTGCGATTCGGCACTGCGTCGCTTTAAGTGACAATTGCGCGGTCGTGCGACGTGGCTCCCAAACAAAATTGGCGTATTTTTTTGAACAGAAATAGGGTGGTATTTGGTGGTATTTATTTGATCACCTTTGCGGTTTTTATTTTTTGTGCTATAAACAAAAAAAGAGCAACAATTTTTAAAAAAAATCAATATTTTTTACTTTGTCATAAAAATTATCCCCCAAAATATATAAAAAGTTTAATATAAAATTTTTTTTTATTCCTCATTTTAGGCCGATACGTAAAATTACGTATTCTTCTACATATTTTTGGTCAAAAAAAATTACGTTAAGTGTATATTAATAATTGGTTCGCGTGATCACGGACATATGTACGCAAATGATCATGTACAGATGACTGTGTGCAGGTGATCACGGACATATGTGTGCAGATAATCATTGACACATGTTATTTTACCGGGACATATGTGAGGGACATGTGTTTTTATTATTTTGGGACATGTGTTTTTCTGATATATATATATAATATTATAATTATAATGTGTAAATTGAAAACATAAATAGGCTTGGTCCAGAAGTGGTTACATTTAATGAAGGTACAACATCTAAAAAAGGACACAAGGCACCATCATCCACACTAAGTTCACAAACACATAAAAAAAAGCTACAACCATCCATTTTTAAGTTCATACACACAGCACACACCCCAAACTAGGGGTCTACCGATTAATGGTGGCCCCTTTTTTTGTAATTATCGTTGACAAACTTACCAATATAGTGCTTCAAGGTGTTGTACACGGGTGATGCTTGCAGCGGCAGACATCACCCGTCCGGTGCTGTTTTTTAACAACCAATGTGGATAAGCACTAGCAGCCGCTTGTCTGTTATTACAAACAGCTGGAGTGGAAGTCCTCCCCAGAAGTGCAGTCGCTGTAAATCTGAGGAGAAACTCTGAATTGAGGGGAAGCTCTGCTGATTTTATCTTCCAATCGTGTACAAACAAACATTCTGTTTTTTTTCCCTTGCATGACTGTCCCCCTCAGATCTACAGCGACTGCACTTCCAAGTGCACTTGTAGTGGAAAGTGTATTTTCCTTTAGTAAATAGACCCCACTGTTAGTATTGTAACCTATAATTGTTTATTCTATTACTACAATATTTGGAAATGCATCTGATCTTAGTATCTGAACGCCACTACAATCAGACAGCCACCAGTAACAGTAAGTTAGTAACTAGGGTGGAACTTAGAAGAGTAGTGAAAATAAATTCTTTGCTATATATTATAAAGAGAAAAACAAACCTATTTTTATTGAAAGCGTTTGTTTAAAAAAAAAAAAGAAAACTGTTCCCTTAAAAACTTAAGGAAGGACCACCCGCCGCAGTTATATGTCGGCTGTTTGAAGAGGACCACCATTGTTATGGCAGCAGATAGCTGCCATAACCCCGGTATCTTCTTCAGCGGGCGGTCCTCTTTCAGATAAAATTGGTTACTGCGGCGGACTTGCCGCAAGTTCACTTTTATCAGGGGCCAAAGAGGCTGTGGAGACGATCAGGTCCACTTCTGCCCTCCAATCTTAAAGGGTTTTTTTTTTGGGTGGGGGAGAAGAATAGGACATTTCTTTTTATATTAATTTTTTATTGTATTTTTGTGTAGATAATATATGAGATCTGAGGTCTTTTTGACCCCAGATTTCACATTAAAGAGGACCTGTCATTGTTTTTTTCTATTACAAAGGATGTTTACAATACATTCCTTGTAATAGGAATATATGTATATGTTACACAAATAGTATTTATTTTTTAAAGGACAATGTCAAAAAAAAAAGGAATAAAATATGTTTTTATTATAATCTCTAGAAATCAATTTCTTTGAATGCTAGCATCAACATTGGCTATCTCGTCTATTTCAGATCAACAAGAAGACCTGTCAGACGGGATTTCGCTCCGGGATGAGACCGAGCTGACCCCTTTGGCCCAGAAGCAGACTCTAGGGCCACAGGAAGCTGCCCCCCTGTACGTCCTCCACTGCCTCACCCTCCAGAGGAGCAGCCAGTGCCGCAGTTGCCACCACCAACACCGAGTCAGACAACTGTCCTGCAGACAGAGATGCGGAGGCTGGCCAAAGCCAACAAAAAAATGCAGAGGGAGAATCGTAGGTTGAACCGGACCCTCCACCGTGCCATCAGAAACCACACTGATGATATGGAAAGGATGTGGGTCCGGTTCAACCTACAACAGAACCAGGCAATGGAGCATTGCAAATTATGTTTGCTGGAAGCAAATTCCAGACACAATGCTCCATTGCCTGGTACTAGCTCTACCACCACCATGAGCAGCCGAGAAGCCTCTCCATCATGATGAAACCAGCATCCACTGCGTGCTCCAGGACCATAGCAATTTTGTTTGTTTGTTCAAATCTAATATATTATTTTATACTTTTATTTTGTGTGTAAAAATAAAGTTGTTTTGAAGTAATAAAACCAGCAGTCTTTAGTGCTTGATTTTGTTGAGGGAGGTGTTTATGTTTACAGCACACTAGACACATAGACACACTGTGATAAGCCACATTGACACAGAAATAAAAAGTTCCCTCCTCCGCCTGCTCCGCAACTCAAAAGGAGTGTTGCAAAGCGAGCTATACATTCTGTCCCCCACCCCATCCCATTCCCCATCCAAGGTAGCCAGGCAGACATATAGGACAGAATAAGGTGACAGACACTACTGTACAACTGAACATAGAAATGTTTATTAGGTCTCTCTAAAGCATAAAGCAACTCCAACAATAAATTATTAATAACTTAACTTAATAACAGTAGTTAGTTCCCTTCTGCAATGGCAGAAAACAAAAACACTCCCCTTCCCCCACCCAAACATATTGGGGCACATCAGGGCATATTGGGGCACATCAGGGCATACTGGGGCACATGGCATATTATTGGGGCACATTGGGGAACATCAGGCCACAGCGTTTACCAGCTTGTGGATTAGTATAATTACATTTGGCACATCGAACAACAATTGAATGGGTATAAATATTTTTTGGGCATTTAAGAAACTTTGATTGTGGGGAGGGACAGGGTCCAACTAAAGAGTCTAAGACCAAGAGGCCATCTCTGCTGCAGAGTGCAGACAGTCAGTCAGTGAGTTCAAGGAATGTCCAGAGTAAGGGAGGGGTACCCCAGCTTTGGCAAATTTATTTTCAAAAATGCTAACTGCTCCATTAGCTGGGGGACAACTGTGATCTTTGGGGTGACAGGATGTTTCCCGTCACAGAAAACAATATCTGCGAGGGCAGGCCACTCCTCGCTCTTCTCCTGCCAAAAAGACATAGGATCTGTGGTGGGGTGCACTTGTGGGGATGACAAATATGTCATGACAACCTCCTTTGATGAAATGGCAGCTGACAGGGTAGCCCTCCTTGGACAGGATATCTGCGAGGGCAGGCCACTCCTCCCTCTGACGCGTCATGTCACAACTGAACATAAAAGAGAAGAGAGGTGCCTCTAAGTGTAGAAAACATGGTTACATTTAATGAAGGTACAACATCTAGCAACTCACATGGTTGATGATTAAAAAAGGCACATCCAAGTATGCAGGCATCCGGGGTAAACTGTCCACATAGAACATCCCTCACACCGCCATCGACATCATCCCTTCCACTCTGCGCTCCACAATCGCTTCCATCCACGATTTCAGATCCCTCAACTGCAGTCTATCCGGTCACGATTGCAGACTGACAGCAGTGAGATCCGGCGGTGTGGTATGGTCTATGTGGACAGCTTTACCCCAAATGCCTGCATACTTAGATGTGCCATGTCAGTTGCTAAATGTTGTACCTTCATTAAATGTAAATTGCTACACTTATGCCGCGTACACACGATCGGATTTCTCGTCGGAAAAAACGGCAGAATTCCGCTCAAGCTGTGTTGCCTACATACGATCACACCAAATTCCGACGGTCAATAACACAGCGGCATAAAACACATTCGACTGCACTATAAAAGGGAAGTTTAATGCTTCCGAGCATGCGTTGAATTGTTTCCGAGCATGCGTCTGAATTTTGCGTGTCGGAATTGCATACACACGATCGGAAAATCCGATAGAAAGGTTTTTCGTCTGAAAAATTGAGAACAGGTTCTCAATTCAAAGTCCGTCGGAAATTCCGACAGAAAAAGACCGTTGGGCATACACACGGTCGGAAAATCCGATGAAATGCTCCCATCGGACTGTTTCCATCGGAAATTCCGACCGTGTGTACGCCGCATTAGAGGCGCCTCTCTTCTCTTTTATACTCTGTAGCTCCTGCTGGATTTTGCTTCTAATCCTCTTGTGGAGGCTTCCATTTGTAGATGGACATTTTATGGTTACACAACCTGGTCACATTGCTATAATCTTTTTATATGGACTATAACCTGAAGGAACTATGAATAAATGGCTGTGGAACATTTGAGTTTCCAGTATTTCTTATGGGGAAATTTGCTTTGATATACAAGTGCTTTGGATTAATTATGGAACTAATCGCAATCCAAGGTTTTACTGTAGATGTTTTTGTGCCTTGAGTTCAGTTTAAAGGGGTTGTAAAGGTAAAAGTTTTTTCACCTTAATGCATTCTATGCATTAAGGTGAAAAAACATCTGACAATGCCGGCACCCCCAGCCCCCCCATTTTACTTAACTGACCCCTCGAAAGTCCCGCGCTCGCATCCAACATCCTCTTCGCCGATCAGCCTGGCCGCTGATTGGTTAAAGTGGATGAATTGAAAGCAGCGCAGCCATTGGCTGCGTGGGGCCGAGTGATACAGTGAGCGGCTATAGCCACCGGCTGTATCATGGGAGCGCGCCCGCAAGTACTCCACACCTCATTTGTGTGGATGGAGGAATCTGTTATGTCTTTTTTTGGTTCAGCCCTAGGACCAAACGAAAAAAAAATCTACCTGTCTGGGGCCAGCTTTAGGCTGATGCCAGATGTGCAATTTTGCAGCAGAGGTTAATCGCTGCTACAGATAACTAATGCCAGTGACACAGA
Source organism: Lithobates sylvaticus (assembly GCA_028564925.1). Classification (NCBI taxonomy): domain Eukaryota; kingdom Metazoa; phylum Chordata; class Amphibia; order Anura; family Ranidae; genus Lithobates; species Lithobates sylvaticus. The sequence goes on from CM053027.1 coordinate 516,584,478, forward strand.
AAGTAATTGAATCACTAGAGTCGCTGGTGATCGTATTACAGTCTTGGATTGTGCTTTGCTACAAATCACTCTCCTGCAGCAAATTAAACAACATTCCTTAGGAATGCATTAAGATGCGATTGTCGCTAGAGATTTTTCCACTGGCATCAAATGCTGCTTAATCTCAATCTCGAAAAAAACAAATTGCTTTAAAAATGTAAACGTTAGCAGTCCTATAGAAAACCGTTATGCACTTCTTAAGCTGGCCATACATGGATCGAAATTCAGTTAGTGCAGCAGGGGCTGGCTGAACTATGTTCCATGCATGGGCAGGCTGATTGTAACCAAGTTGACCCATTGATCGACTTGGGTACAACCAGCCTGTTGGATTTGCGGGATATGCGATTACTGGCGGCAGCTCCAGCCACCAGCAGTAATCATTGTGTTTTGTCATGAGGCGTGAGGCTCCCCGTGCCCACCCAACTCCTTCCGGCAGAACACAATAGTGCTGCTGAAGGCTCCCCCCCCCCCCCCCATCAACACTAAATGTGTTGATGGGGTAATCAAGCAATTTTCTTTCCTTCCACCACATTAATCGAATCATCTATGGGCTGACTTAGTGAGAAATTGCTATAACAAGACGAGGAGGGAGGGGGGTAATAATCATGAAAAAAGATCACCCACATCTGACATCAGCCTTACAGAATTTTTCACCATATGCTTTTCCAGGAAAAAACACGCTGTCTGCCAACTATTTCTGGAAGAACTAGAAACTGGCCAAATTTGATTTTTTTTCATCCAATAGTCATAGGTATCTCGCATACATTATGAAAAAAAGAGGAGAGGACAGTTTCAAAACATTGCAGTGATCAATGATGCATACACTGACACCAGTACAGTTAGGCACATATACCCCCCCTGTCACCCCCTGATCACCCCCCCTCCCCCCCCACACTGTCAGGGCAGTTTAGTTTTAGGTCCAAGGTAGCCCCCTACCCCCCCCTAATAAAAGGTTTAATCCCCTTGATACCCTTTCACACCCCCTTAGTGCCAGTGTCACTAAGCGATCGTTGGGTATTAGTGTCACTGCTGTCAGGTAACCATTTTTTTTTTTTAGGTATTATACCTACCCCCCATATTATAAATTTTCCCCTGGGGTCCCTTTCACCAGTTCACTCTGTCACTATCTTTTTTTCGTTATTTAGGTTCAGTCAGGTAGGTAACCCCCCTGATTGCCCCTAGTTAACCCTTTCAACCCCCTTTTGCCAGTGTCACTACTCGTTTCCGCTGCTCGCTAGGTAACATCCGCCAAGTTTATATAGGTTCATAAGCATAAACATGTTTTATACCCCTAGAGTTAACCCTTTCACCAGTGATCACTGTACAATTCAAGTTAGTTATTTCGTGGTTCCCCGCAAAACATTCATTATTCCACCATTATAAGGTATGGATTAGCATACCAAACTGCAAAAAGATAGGGGGAAAGATCCCAGGAAAATAAGGTATAATGTGACCCCATACATACCATTTGGGGTCACATTATACCTTATTTTTCTGGGGTCTTTCCTCCTATCTTTTTGCAGTCATAGGTATCGGCCTACTTTTCCTGCTCCATCCTTCATAAGCATAAACATGTATACTTGACAATTCAAAGTGTGCCTGGTTATAGCAGGATTTTTACAAAATCATCCTTCAAGCAACCCTGTCAGGGTAAATTCTAAAGGAAGGTGCGCAAATAGATGAAGTATTATACTCACCTCTTTAGGGGCCCAGGTCTCTTACCATCCCTATTCTCCAGTTCTGCAACATCTGTCAATCTCTGTAGTGCTTACGGCATCCAGGAGTCCTCCCCGTTGTTACTATGGGATACAGCAGTGGTGTAGAACGTTGGAGAAAGGAGCCATGACAATGGCAGGAAATGGGGGACACAGGCATCCAACACTCCGGGAAGAGCCAAATTCTCAAGAAACTGACATACAGTGAATCCGGAAAGTATTCACAGTGTTTCACTTTTTCCAAATTTTGTTATGTTACAGCCTTATTTCCAACATGGATTTAATTCATTGTTTTCATCAAAATTCTACAGACACTACCCGATAATGACATTGTGAAAGAAGTGTGTTAAATCTTTGCAAATTTATTAAAAATAAAAAACGTGGAAAAAAAATCACATGTACATAAGTATTCACAGCCTTTGCTCAATACTTTGTTGAAGCACCTTTGGCACCAATGACAGCCTCAAGTCTTTTTGAGTATAATGCTACAAGCTTGGCACACCTATTTTTTGGGCAGTTTCTCCCATTCTTCTTTGCAGGACCTCTCAAGCTTGTGGATGCACAGCCATTTTCAGATCTCTCCAGAGGTGTTCAATCATGCTCTGGCTGGGCCACTCAAGGACATTTACAGAGTTGTCCCGTAGCCACTGCTTTGTTAGCTTGGCTGTGTGCTTAGGGTCGTTGTACTGTTGGAAGATGAACCTTCACCCCAGTCTGAGGTCCAGAGTGCTCCGGAGCAGGTTTTCATCTCTGTACCCGTCTCTGTACATTGCTGAATTCATCTTGCCCTCAATCCTGATTAGTCTCCTAGTTCCTGACGCTGAAAAACATCCCCACAGCATGATGCTGCAACCACCATGCTTCACTGTAGGGATGGTATTGGCCAGGTGATGAGCAGTGTCTGGTTTCCTCCAGACATGGCGCTTGCCATTCAGGCTAAAGAGTTTAATCTTTGTTTCATCAGACCAGAGAATTTTTGTTTCTCATGGTCTGAGAGTCCTTCAGGTGTCCTTTGGCAAACTCCTGGTTGGCTGTCATGTGGCCTTTACTGATGAGTGGCTTCCGTCTGGCCACTCTACTATACAGTCCTGATTGGTGGAGTGCCGCAGAGATGGTTGTTCTTCTGGAAGGTTCTCCTCTCTCCACAAAGAAACACTGGAGCTCTGTCAGAGTGATCATCAGGTTCTTGGTCACCTCCCTGACTAAGGCCCTTCTCCTCCTATCGATCAGTTTGGCCGGACAGCTGCTCTAAGAAGAGTCCTGGTGCTTACAGACGTCTTCCATTTACGGATGATGGAGGCCACTGTGCTCATTGGGACCTTCAATGCTGCAGAAATTTTTCTGTACCCTTCCCCAGATCTGTGCCTTGATACAATCCTGTCTCGGATTCCTTGGACTTCATGGCTTGGTTTGGGTTCTGGCATGCACTGTTAACTATGGGACCTTATATAGCCTTTCCAAATCATGTCCAATCAACTGAATTGGACTCCAATCAAGTTGTATAAACATCTTATGGATGATCAGTGGAAACAGGATGCACCTAAGCTCAATTTTGAGTGTCATGGCAAAGGCTGTGAATACTTATGTACATGTAATTTTTTTTCGTTTTTTTTTTCGTTTTATTCAATTTGCAAAGATTTTGTTGTCCTTATAGGGTATTGTTTGTAGAATTTTTAGGAAAATAATGAATTTAATCCATTTTGGAATAAGGCTGTAATGTATCAAAATGTGGAAAAAGTGAAACGTTGTGAATACTTTTCAGATGCACTGTAGATTGCAGTACTGGAATGGGGTAGGAGGCATGGGCTACCAGAATGGTGAGTATAATATCTCCTCTATTGCATGGCACATTACTTTAGTCTTTCAAATTGACCGGGTTGCTTTGTGACCACACACTTGGCAACCATCAAATACTTATGGCCGTCTCTGGCATTGAACAACTGCTAACGAGAGCAGGAAGGGAGTCCTGCTGCTGCATATGAGAAGAGCGGAGTGGATTTAGCGAGTAAATCTAGCTCGCAGAGCATTAACAATGGGCATTTCAATGTATTATATATGATTACTATAGACAGGGAAAGTAAATTTGTTTAAAATATTAAAATTGACCAATAAAAAAAAAAACAGGACTCCTCTGTCAGGCAGTGACATGTAAAGAATAAAATATGCAGAACAAAAAGACAAAGGATACGAAGGGAAACAAAAAATCCATAGACTGTCAGACAATAACACATAAATGTGCTACAGTAACGAGAAAAAAAAGAGGAGAAAAATATAATAAAGAGAATCAGTGAAATGTAAAGTGAGAGCAGCAGATGGCGAGAGAAAGAATTTATTTTCTAGGCACTCTCCTCTCTGCCCTGCGGGTAACACAATTTTAATGCCATTTTTCCTCCCAGAGACATTTAGGGGAATGCTTTACTTACTCAGCATACCGGAGTAAAAAGCTTTTCCTCCTTCCCCCATTCCCTTCCCTCCTCCTCCCTAGTGTGCCCCCCTCCTACCCACCCCAAGAAAAGACCAGTGTACATGTTCTGCAGTGCCCCATAAAAATGCAGATTACCAACTCAGGATGAAATAACATCCCGTATAAATCCCGCCTCAGGAAGACGGATCTGGCCACAATTGAAACATTCCTCTGCAATGCCTTGTTTTATTTAACCCTTTGTGTCACAGCGATTCCGTCACGCAATGTTGTCGAATATTAATGACACCTTGTGGAACTGGCGTTTAGTTTTTACATTTTTGTTGCTCAGGCAAGTAATCATCAGTACCTTTCATTAGAATTTATGACATCGTGGCAGGAAGAAGTCTGGTCAGAGCGTGAACACTGGATTGAATTATTCAAAATGGCTGCACCCATAGTGAAGGTATATCTCTCAATAGCCACAAAACATATAAATCCCGTTTGTGTGTGTGAAATACCTTTGCAAACCCAGATATCACCTTGTAAAATAGGAGTGACATTGAGACTGTGCTGTACATAGCCTGTGCAAAGAGCAGAGCTACGAGAGGGACCCAGAAGGCTCCACCCACTTCAGGCTGTCTGTAAAAAAAATGACAGGAGGGGGCGGATACAAGACCAATCACCCTGTAAAATGAGAGAGAGTAGCAGTGACTGGTCTTTATTAGAAGAAGCTCCGGCACAGAGGTAAAGTTTCACACTGGATTACTGCACAGACCTGGAACTAATACACAAAGCACACCAAGATTCAAGTAAGAATACACATGCCACTTAGATTTAGGCAATATTTGTTTAGCTTGGAGTTCAGCTTTAAATGCTTCGAGATTCAATTAGATGCTGTGGATCAGCTAGTCCATGGAAATTATACAAAGCCACATTACCTTACCTAATTAGTGAACTGGTGAATGTCCACAGGATCTGGAGTATATTTTTTCAAGGCAGCAAAAGGGACAATTGACACCCATATATTTAAACCTTTCTGTGCCAGAGCAATTCTTGAGTTTTTTGCACACCATTTAGGCCTGAACATTACCTGAAACCCCCAAAACCCACAACATGTAATTTCAGGGCACACAAATGCAATAAATTACCCAACTGTTTTGTAAAGTATAAAATCTGAGATTTTGTGGTCATACTCTGGGTTGTAGGAGTGCACTAACTTGTGCTCATTTGTGACACAGAATCAATTGACGGCAGGCTAAAGTCTGCTGTCAGCTGATATCACAGAGCCGCTCTAGTCTCTAAATTATCCCGACATTAATGTTGGGATCCACCCAGATGCCTGACTGGCAGCTGGCTCTGCCTCTCAGTGCACCACTCCAAAGAGCACTGGAGGGGCAGAGCGGAGAGCCGTAACTGAAAGTCACCTCTTTCTGCTCAGAGCTGACTGGGAATTGAGTGATCAGCAGTCATGTGATCACTTCGTTTTTGAGCTTAGAGCTGGTGGGGGGACAGCTGCAGCATTGCACCAATGCTGCAGCGTGGAAGTGAGTATACCTGTTTTTTATCAACTTATGGGTCTGGAATTACTGATTTCACTCCGACATTCACGGCAATATGTAATACTGTATATGTAGTGTAATTGGTACATAGGCCCTCCCAACATATTTAAATTTTTTTACGCTTTTTTTTTGCTTGTAAAATCTTTTTTTATTTCTTCAGCCAATCTGCTAATCCAAAAACCCCTTCCAGACAACACAGTCACACACTGGACCTACCTAGAGACTACACCGTAGTAAGGTAACATTGCCTGCTCCAGGACCCACCCTTTAATGGAAACAATTAGGGCTGTTACTGATTAAAATTTTCGTGTTCAATTAATCGATTTTTTTTTTAATCTATTAATCTACTAATTTTGATTAATTATAACGCACATACAAATCCAACTACTTTTAGCTGATCTCCTTGCATTGCAACTCTGCATTAGTCAGTGGTAAATGTGGCATACACTATATACTATATACACTCTATGCAATCACCGGACACTAGTTATTTTCCACAATCCATGATTTAACTTCACAGTTCCCACAAATACGTTTTAAATTCAAACTGTAGCACTGACGTAAGTAATTTGTTTTTCCACAGTAGCATGACAATCCCTCCACCTCCGGTCTAACTAATCACTCTCACCTTATGGCATGTGCCCCTGTGCAAACAGGTGGTCATGCAAGCGGGTATCAAAAAGTTTAACACTGACCATAAACTTCTCTCTCACGTCTCCTTATATTTCAGCAAGGACGCCAGGTCATGGGTAGAAAGAAAAGATCTAAGTGCTCACCGCTTAAGTATAAGATTTAATTTTTGTGTTCAAACACAAACTGCTCACATAAAGATGATAAAAACACAGCATGTAAAGCCGACAATTGTGTTAGTTCCATAGGGCAGCAGCGGGTGACGTCATGCGTAGCTCCTCCACCGTACGCGTTACGTTCAATCAGAACTTCAACGTCACCGGACTCCTCCCTCTTCCCTTCGTTAGCAGACGGAGGCACTTGGGGAAAGGGGGAGGAGTCCAGTGAAGTCAATGCCCGTGACATCACCGGATCTCCGACGGAACTCCCTGAAGACCCGGAAGCAATTTTGATCGATCAAAAAAATTGATCGAGGAATTATTGTAATCTTTAATTTCCACAGCCCTAGAAACAATATTGGATAAACAAAAAGTCGCGCTAAGTTTAAAAAATTATTATAATAATATAATGGTGAAATTATGACACCAAAGTGCTACTTATAAAAATGAAAGTATAAATAGCGTGGCTGTAAAAAATATTAAAGACAATAATCAGATAACAATAGTGTCAGATGTGAACCAAAAAAATTATTATTAATCAGTGTCTTTAGAATGTAAGAATAATGCCTTATACAGTCCAAGAAAAAATCCTGTGAACCAAAAACACAATTCAAAAAAATATATTTGTATGTGCACAGCTGGGTGACAGTCCAAATGATATTGGTGACAGCAAAATAAAGTGACTGATGTGTTCGGCGATCCCACCACCGTCTGCAATGCTTGCTTACCAGCTTCCAGAAGTTAAGTGCATGTGGCTATTGCCCAGCCAGGGCCTTTTCCTTACGGCAGGTAACACGAATCCCATTGTCATATATGGGAGGGTTCCGTCTCAGCTGCTGGGCTATAAGCTCCAATTGATGGCCACTGGTGTCAGCTCTCTGTATCCCACAACGGCCATAGTAGGGGCTCACGCATGGAAAACAAAGGATGCCAAGAAAGGGATCATGGGTAAAACCCGTATGGGTAATTTTATTTAAAATTAAAGCACTGCAAATTTGCATTAACTTAAAAAGTAAAAATATGTTTGCGGCCGGCCGGCTGCAGTACTAACGCCCGTACTTCATGACGGGACGTTTGCTCGCGGTGACGTCAGCACATCGCTCCTCCTATGACGTTTCGTCACACTCTGGACGTATTCATGGGGGCACTATGAATACGTCCTTTCTTGGCATCCTTTGTTTTCCATGTGTGAGCCCCTACTATGCCCGTTGTGGGATACAGAGAGCTGACACCAGTGGCCATCAATTGGAGCTTATAGCCCAGCAGCTGAGATGGAACCCTCCCATATATGACAACGGGATTCGTGTTACCTGACGTGAGGAAAAGGCCCTGGCTGGGCAATAGCCACATGCACTTAACTTCTGGAAGCTGGTAAGTAAGCATTGCAGACGGTGGTGGGATCGCCGAACACAACAGTCACTTTATTTTGCTGTCACCAATATCATTTGGACTGTCAACCAGCTGTGCACATACAAATATATTTTTTTGAATTGTGTTTTTGGTTCACAGGATTTTTTCTCAGGATTTTTTCCGTGGACTGTATAAGGCATTATTCTTACATTCTAAAGACACTGATTAATAATAATTTTTTTGGTTCACATCTGACACTATTGTTATCTGATTATTGTCTTTAATATTTTTTACAGCCACGCTATTTATACTTTCATGTTTATGAGTAGCACTTTGGTGTCATAATTTCACCATTATATTATTATAATAATTTTTTAAACTTAGCGTGACTTTTTGTTTATCCTATATTTTTGTGTTATATCGCACTTGGTGTTGCTGCTATTTTTTCATAATTTTAAATTTTTCTGTAATACTGTCCAGCGCAATTTTCCTTGAATTAACTAGAAACAATATTAGCTCAGTCGACGAGAGTGCACAATCTGTCTGTTTCTCGTTGTTTTAAACCAAACAAAATATATCTTAAAGAATAAGTTCACCTTTGGGAACATGATACATGTTCCACCTGTTTTTAGGGATGAACATGTAACATGTTCCCACTGTTGAAGTGTCTCTCGATCTGCTGCCTGTAGTGACAGCGAGCCGGGGATCTGTCATAATTTAAAAACAAATATGGCCATGCGGGGCTCCGCCTGCCCGCTGCGTCGTTCATTCACAGAGTTCGGTGAATGGATAAACTACAAGTACAAAAGCTGTCGGCTTGTAGTACTCAATTAACTACCAGGGCGCTGTTGAACGCTCTAAGCAGTTCATTGATGCTTCCTGTCAGTGTGTAGCTGTTTTGGAAGGACCAGAACCAAGGTCCAGTATTTTTATATCTGCCCCTGGTCTAATTATTGAATATGAAGCGTGCACGCTCTGAAGTAATCACTCTGAGTCTGTGTCCAGTGTGAAATTACTTTCGCTCTTTATTTCCTCTTTTTCTTTGAAGTTTATATAAGAATAAAAATGGGAGGACTTTCAAACAAGCAAGGTGAGACATATGCAAAGAGAATTGCGACATATTACTGTAACAAGTGTATGTGTTTTAGCTAATAATGCTGAATTAGCAATTAATCCTAACTATGTTAGATAATATTAGATATTTTTGGTAACTTCTTCATCTCTGCTTCCTTTGAGACGTTGGATGTTGATGTCATGTCTGTCTGTCTTGGGTCCAGTTCTCGGAAAGAGAGAGGCACAATCTTTTTATAATTTTGCGGTTCGGCTTCAAGATGGGGGGGGGGGGGGGAGAGCTAGCAGCTATCTGAGTTAGCATTAAGGTTAAAACAATCAAACAAAGCAATGACATAATGTTACACATTAAAATAGACATTTTAGCCTTAGCATTCTACCTAATACCTTATAGATGATAATATTTCATTTTAATATTACCTTAACCACATCCATTACATAACTACCTGCTCGTATCGGAGGTATGGGCAGACACCTACACAGACAGTCTGCAAGAGTCTGGCATTGCACCTGCGATCTGCTGTTAGCAGATGTAATGCTTTACAAGCTCCTAAAAAAATAATAATAAATGCACATTTTTACCTGCAAAAAGATGTGCATTTATTCTATTTTTTTTTAAGGTGAACTTAGCTTTTAATTTCACCATATTAGAGACAATTTCGAAGTAGATATAAAAAGCAAATGCTCCCCTCCACCGGGCTGTTTATAATCGATTCTGCAATGTTTTTACTTCTAGACTGGAAGTGTTGGTCATCACATGAAAGTTTTCCAAGACCCACCCCTGCCTGTGAAAGGATAATGAATGAGCAGTGCCACAATGATGTGGTCATCCTTATACTCTAACCTTCTGAGTGCGTGTTCACAGAAAACAGAGTGCACAGTATTGAAACCCTGACACCTCATAGTTAGGATTGCCACCTCATCCCTTTAAAACTGAACACATATTAATTACACAGGTTCTGTGGTTGAATAAGGTGGTTATTAAACTCACTTGGTGCCTCCTCTGCATTAAATTAGCCTCAGAACCTGTGTAATTCAAATGTGTTCGGCTTTAAAGGGCTGAGTTGGCAACCTTACTCATAGTCCTGACACTCCCTGCCCTGTCCAAATCTGCTGTGCAGGGATTAAAAGAAACGTAAAAATGCCTGTGGCTGGTTCAACATGGACTGGCCGCATATTGATCCATCTCGACAAAAGTTGATCCAACAATCAATTTTGGTATAATGGGATTGTTGCATCAGCAGATGCAGGTAATTGGCTGCAGCCACTGATCAGTGTATTCTGACAGCGGAGGAGTCCAGGGGGAGGATTCCTTCATCCACGTCGCTTGAAGGAATCCATATTATTTTATTATTTTGTTCGGCCCGCTGGGCAGTATAAGAATCAATTTTGCCCCTTCTTACCTGTATTCCCCGTTAGACATCACCTGACATGAGACCTCAGGAATAATGCACTCAGTACTAGGCTGAATTCAAAATTCAAACTTATTGGTTCTTTGCTGTATTATTTGTACCTATAGGTAAGCCTAGAATAAGGCTTACCTGTAGGTACTGTAAATATCTCCTAAACGTGCGCGTTTAGAAGATATTTACTGTATACTGCACCGATGATGTCATTGGGGCATGCACTCTGAAGGAACGGCTGCCCGCTCCATTTCTTCAGAAGCCTGTGCCCTGACCGGCGGCTCTAGCACGCATGTGCAGGAGTGATGGAAGGAAGACGGGTTAAGATGTATGCGGCCTCCAGCGGGGACGATGCAGGTTTCGTTTGCAGGTAAGTGTCACATAATGTGCTGGTATGCGATGCATACCAGCACATTATGCCTTTACTTTGCAGGGAGGAAAAAAAAAACACCAGAGTTTACTTCCTCTAAGTATACAATCACAATGAGATATAACCGTGCAGTATTTTACCCTTCTACCAATTAGGGGTACTTCTCCTTTCATGTATAGCCAATATAGAGGGTCCCTATACATTCTACAAGCTAATGCACAACGCATGATCAGGACATGACAAGTGATACTTATTATACCTTATCTGCCTAACGACAATAAAAGGAAAGTAGCTGGACCATGTCACATAGAAGGAGTCATGATACTTCTTAAATATGACCCTTCACTGTCCCTGCTAAGAAAGCAAGCTATTTGAGAGAACCTATATTTTAACCCTTACAGGCAGTTTAACACCAGGATAGATTCTAACACTTATGCTATGCTTTGGAGGACTGAGGTCTCTGGTTCGAATCCCAGTCAGCACACAATCTGCATGGAATTTGCATGTTCTCTAACGCTTGCGTGAGTTTCCTCCAGGTACTCCAATTTCCTTACACACATCTAGGTAAAATCACTTCTGTCCAAACTGTTCCTAGTATGAATGCACAGTATTAAAAGTGTAAGTCCTGTGGGAACAGAGCTGTGAAGACCAACCGCTGTAATCCCTATGTGATCGTAGGCAGAAATTGTTTACTTATACTATGACTAACTTAAAATTATTAATAAAAAAAAAAATTGGATACAATGGCCGTGGCCCTTTATTTTAGGCAATTTATTATTCTATAACCTTAATCCATTTTATTTATTTCACATAACACCATATACAACAACAACCACCATATCTTAAGCCCCATACACACGGTCGGAAAATCCGACCACCAAATCCATCGGATTTGGTCCGACGGATTTAGTCCGACACTGGTGTTGCATACACACGGTCGGACAAAGTTGTCGGAAAATCCGATCATTCTGAACGTGGTGACGTTTGTTGCCTACGACGGGACTACGTAGAGGCTAGTAGCCAATAGCTTTGGTCTTGTAATGTGATCTGAGCATGCGTGGCACTTTGTCCGTCGGAATTTGCTACACACGATCGGAAATTGGTATGATCGGACTTTGTTGTCGGAATATTTATAGAGCAGGAGATAGAACTTTGTCCGTCGGACAATCCGATGGAAACTGTCCGATGGTGCCTACACACGGTCTGAATTTCCGACAACATTGTGCGATAGGACAGAATCCATCGGAAAATCCAACCGTGTGTATGGGGCTTAATACAGCTCCCTTTAAAGTATAAAGGAGCAATTGCCTCAGAAATAGAGCCGCAACATGGGAGGGAGGGTGGGACAACCTTCTTCTTGCTTCTTCTGCGCTGACTGACAGCTGATGTCGCATTTTTTAAATTTAAATAACAGGTTTTAGCAGAAATGCTGATAGGCTTTTGACAAAATTAAACTAGCCAATCCTATTTGCATATGCAAATGATGTAGCCTAATTAACATTTTCCCTATTCTGCCACGTTCCCATAGCGTAGGGCTAGGGACAATGTTTGCCCCGCCCCCACCTTATATGGGATCGTAGGCAGACATAGTTTACTTATACTATAACTAACTTAAAATTATTAATAAATAAAATATTAAACCAACATTGGATACATTTATTTATTACATTTATTATAGGCAATTTATTATTATATAACATTAAACCATTTTATTTTTTTACATAACACCAAATACATGCCATAAAAAGCTTGAGTTATACAACAACCACAATAACTTATACAGCCCACACGCCAGACACATTATAATGCGTCTGGCACCCCCACCCGGACTGCAGCCAGTTCAATAATAGTTTGGAGATCCAAATTATAGATGTCCAACGCTATGTCAGACAGATGGGTATGATCAGGTCTGTAAAAACCATGTAGCCCACCCTCTAATGTCTACATGGCGAAATGCAAAACCATTTATAGCAGGCATAAATTTTGCCACTGCCCTATTGATACGTTTATGTCTTTTTTCAAATTTTTTACATGCAGAGAATTCTAGCCACAACAAACATGGAATCATTTCTGAAAAAAACAGCCTGGACAGCACAGAATGTATGCACAACAAATAAACCTTTATTTGAGCAATTATATCCAAAGTTTTCATGTGGCCAATATCATTGCCGGCCAAATGAAAAATTATAATCTGAGGTGTGAGCCAGGAATCATACCTCTGTCCCCATACCACATAAACCAAATTCATCAGTAGGAAGACCTAAATTAACTTCATAAGATCTGGCAATAGCTCTTTGACGTGCCCAGAAGACAAAGGAGTGGCCAATGATCCACACGATTTTATAGGAATCTGCAATTAAACGCAAGAGTTATGTCTAATACATGAATTGAAACAGTCAGACTTCCAACCAACAATATTCTTAATACCTGAATCAGAAAAACTTAATTGTGCTGCTTCAAGAGCAGTACCTATGAAGAAAGAATGAGATGTTACGTGCACGTGACCTAAATTAATAATAGCGCTACAAATACGAACTGAATCGCTTCAAGGCGCTTGGTCTGTCCTGTGTTGTCCTGCTTATTAGGAGAGGTGGGTCTTGAGTTTTTTTCTGAAGGCCCGATGGTTTTCTTCAATGCGGATGTTGGTGGGTAGAGCATTCCATAGCCGAGGTCCTTGGACTGCGAATCTTCGTTTTCCCTTAGATTTGTAGCGGGCTTTAGGGATGAGAAGGCGGTTTTGGTTTGTTGATCGAAGGCTGCGATTAGGTATATATTGTTTTATTTTCTCACATAGGTATTGAGGAGCGTTTCCTTGTGTACATTTGTGGGTGAGGAAGAGGGTCTTGAATGTGATCCTATCCTTTACTGTTAGCCAATGGAGGGTCCTTAGGGATAGAGAGATGGATTCCCAGGGTTTCTTTCCCGTGACTAGTCTTGCTGCTGTGTTTTGGACGACTTGTAGACATGCAATCTGGTAATCAGGTAGTCCTATGTAGAGGGAATCTGCGTAGCCGAGTCGCGAATTGATGATTGTTCCTAATACTACTGCTTTCTCCTTTTCTGGAATGAAGGGGATAAGTCTGCGTAGCAGGCAGAGAAGATGATGGGATCCACTGACTACTGATCCTATTTGTGCATCCACAGTCATCTCTGAATCAAAGATGACTCCGAGGCTTTTGGCTTTGGTGCTTGGAAGGATGGTCTGTCCAAGGATGGTCGGTGGTGTCCATGGGGTCTTAGTTTTTTTATTTCGGTTTGCGTTGAGGAGTAGAAGTTCTGTTTTAGATCCATTGAGTTTGAGGGAGCTAGTGGTCATCCAGATAATAGACACTTATGTAATACTGCTTTAAACTGATAAACTGTTAAAGGAGTACCAGATGCATGTATAAGAAGGTGAGAGTTAACTGAAGGGTGAATCGCTAAAAATTGTGAAAGAAGGGAACAAACACACAACCGCAAATTACTATTTTTTCATAATGTAATCCAATGACCTTTGCCGAACTGGTCCGTTTTACTTTTCTTAAGTAAAATGCGAATGCAATCATCCATTATAACAACATCCGAAAGTAAAAAACCCAAACTGCTTTTAGCAGAATTAGGAAGCAATTCAGAGATCCTGAATGCTCCGAAAAAAAACAAAGAACAAATGCCAATTGAAAAAGGCAACATTTCTAATGGCGAAGAACATACATGTAATGTTGCCATGAAAATGTGTAACAATAAACTATAATTAATCTGGAATCCGGTACAAAATGTCCTTTACGACAGTGGTCATCAACCCTGTCCTCAGGGCCCACTAACAGGCCAGGGTTTATGTATTACCTTGGGGAGATGCAGACTAGAATACTGCAATCACTGAGCAGCAAATGATATCACCTGTGATGTATTTCAGTTATCTTGCAAACCTGGCCTGTTAGTGGGCCCTGAGGACAGGGTTGATGACACAGTACAGTAAAATAACTAGAACAAGAAGGAGCACCTCTAAGTTTGTTAAAAAATGATATTCCAGCCAACGTTTTCACTATATGTGAATAAGAATATCTTTTTGCTAACAAATAATTTAAAAAAGACAAAACCAATGCCTCTGACATAGAAGGGATCATGAACCCATTATCAACCAAAAAGTTACACCACAAAAACCACGCTGCTCGATAAGACGCCCACGTGGATTGTGCAACAGAAGATCTAACGGCTTGGTTAACAAACTTCATATCAGTTCCCATAAATGCTGTGGACATGGAAGGCCAACAAGATCCGCATCTGGCACCAACGCCCTGAATCTGCAAACGGGATAAAGAGTCCGCAATATCGTTAGTAACACCATGTACATAGGAAGCCTTAAGCCAAACATTCAATTTTAAGCATTGCAAAACAAAATATCTAAGAATCACAATTACAGGTAATGACTTAGATGACAAACAATTTACTGCAAAGACTACACCTTTATTATCAGAATGTAATAAAATCCGTCTTTTGCAAAAATGAGCACCCCACAATTCCAACGCTACAACTACCAATTAAAGTAGAACAATATTAGCAGTATGTCATTTTTCTATCCAATTAATAGGCCAAGCATGTGCTGACCAATGCCCTTTCCAAAATATTCCGTACCCGCAAGAAACCGAAGCATCAGTAAATAAATTTAGAGCAGAGGCCGTGCAAAAAGAGGTTTGCCACATGGAACATCCATTAAAGTAGACAGAAAACGTTTCCAAAACAATAAATCATCTCTAATAGAAGTAATTATGTGAATAAAATGATAAGGACATGTAACACCTGCAATCGCCCTATACAATCGTTTGGAAAAAATCCCAGCCCACCGGAATCACCCTAGCTGAAAATGTTAACAAGCCTAATAAAGATTGTAAGTTCATCAAACGCACTTTCTGTTTAGAAATGATGAAATCCAGTAATACATTAATTTTGACGATCTTTTCCCTTGGCAATCTAAATTCCATCGCTATCGTATCAATGGTAATGCCTAAATATTCCAAGCAAGTCATTGGAGCCACAGACTTTTCCAGCGCCAAAGGCACACCAAATTGACTACATACAAGTTTGAATGTAGTAAACAAATAAAAACAAACAATCTTCCGAACTTGCCTTACCAATGAATAAAAAGTCATAGCATTAGACCCTGTCTGACAACATACAACCCATTCCAAGAATGAATAAAAATCAAAATATCGACAAGATAATGGATACCCCATCGGGAGACATCGGTCGAAAAAATAACTACCTTGGAAATGCATACCAAGAGAATTGAACGCAGAAGGATGGATAGGTAATAAACAAAATGCCGACTTAACATCGGCTTTCACCAAAAGAGCATATGCCACTATGGATGAAATTTTAGTAACAGCATCATCAAATGAATCATAACTGACCGAACACAATTCCTGGTCAATCTCATCATTTAGAGAATTACCGCCGGGTACGAGAGATGATAAATTAAACTAAACAAATTTGGTTCCTTCTAAGGAATAATTCCCAAAGGAGAAACCTGAAAATGTAGAAACAGTGGCTATCCCTAACAATATCAGGGTACTGCGAAACAGAACACATTTTCAACAACATTACACCCCGAACTAGAAAAACTCGGTAACATGAAACCTTCAAAAAAACCTCTATAAATGAGAAGAGCAGTCTGCTGGTTTGGATAGATGCGTAGCCACAGCATGTTTTCCAATTTCACTGGTGTTCCTGATTTTGAGAAAGCTATCTCTAGAAGAAACGGCTGAATTAGCATGCAATTTCTTGAAGCATCTAGAAGCAGAATGAGTATCAGAGCAATATTTACAATTATTGGGCCATTTGCATTGCCCTTTGTTAAAACTAAAACATACACCACTTCGAAATGACCCTGATGCTGATGCAGGCGCTGATGTAGTTTGTTTCACAAATTGTTTTTATGGTAGAAGCAAATTCAGCCACAATCCGACATCTTTAACTCCCCATTTAAGCGATCGATGTACAGATAATTTCTGTCGAAAGGTTTCATCATAGAAAAAACATGATAATCCATTAAAATTCTTATACGCTTCCAATATCATTTCCAAGTGTTGGAATAAACCACAACACTTTTCAGAATGTTTGTTTTTCACCTAATACACTGGAATAAATGCAGAAGGCCTGCAACCAATTATTAAAAGAACGTGGCAACTGGCAGATCCCTCACTTAGGGTGCTTAGGGAGGCTAGGGCCCAGGGGACAGCCACACCACCCCAAGGGACCGCAGTGACTAGTTCATATCTTTAGACTTAACGGTTTTGGCGTGGCGCGCCCGGAGCAGACGAAGATGACATCCCATCCTAAAGAAGCAGGTAATCTGACCTAACCCCCCTCCCCCTACCCCCCCCCCCATTTCTCCCTCCCTTCTACCCACCCCCTGTTTCTCCCTCCCTGCTACCCACCCTCCTTTCAGTTGCTAAGCAACTACGACTTACCTATCTTAACTCTATTTCTCCCCTTTTTACTTATTATTTTTCTCTACTGTATTTTGTGGATGATATGTGAACTCACGTTGGACTGTTGGCTGACGGGGGTCTTATGGCCTTAGGGCCACGAAAGTGGACATCAGAGTTATCTGGGGTGATGGCGGTCCCAGCCAGACACTTATTAATGCCGTGGGGTTCCCCGGGCTGGCGCAGGTCTCGGGACCACGCGCTTTATGCATTTTAGGAAGGCGTCCCAGCCCCGGGCTCACCCCCGGAGATGGGACGCCCTTAGATGGGACCCCACGCCCCACATACCCTTCTCACCCACACGGTCCTTTAGCTAATATATGGTTGCCCTTAACTCAGGACCCACCACAACTTCTTTAACCCCCGATTTTCCCCTACCTTTATGTATGTCTGTTAACCCAAGCACTTCTTATTGTTGACACCATGACTCTGTGTAGTCGACGGTTTATTATCTTCACAAATGGTGACCATGTTTTGTTTATATGTTATTTTTCCAATAAAAATTGATAATACAAAAAAAAAGAACGTGGCATGTATTTACGTTTATTATCTTCCCCTTTGTCATCCTTTTTGTCAAATCTATTATCCTTAGAGGATGGCAACAATGACATGATGTATACATAATCCTCTTTCCAGATTTTTTCTCTAATCGATGTACTAACGTGAAAACCCAATGGGGAGATTTCGACATCAAAACTTCTTTAAAACAATCATCTGGTATCGCCTTATTATTGCTATTAGACAATACTCTAACTGGTACAGATGTAGCAACAGAATTAACATTTGCCATCTGATGCTGCGGAGTTCCTGCAGTCATATCAGACCATATAGCAACAACATTGTTCTTTGAAACTGGCGCTGAAACGGTAGCTGTAGGAGAATGTAATTTTTCAACAATTTTAGTTAGAGTCTGAGTCAAATCACATAACATATGTAATTTTCCCTATTTAATCTTCACACTCAGTCGACTAATCAGATAACCTGAAGAAGGGGCGTGTCAGTAGTACATTGGGTGCAACATTTTTTAATAAAAATAATAAAATGTTTTTACTTTGCCTCTGAGGGTCCTATTTATGTCTGCTGATCAGTGCTGTTCACCCCTTTGATTATATCATCTCCATGCAAAAACAGAAGAGAAAAAGCATTTTGTCCCCAGTGGGTATTGGTAACAATAATGCTATACAAATGGGCTAGACAATTACCATATATAGTGCAAATGAATAAACATAGAAATAAACAACCTATTTAACAGTGGATGCCAAAGTACAGTGATCTCGTGAATCCAACAAACAAGTGACTGTAAATCTGTTTGTTGGATTCACAAGATCACTGTACTATTAGGAATCATTTGATGAATTTTTGGACTTTATTATACATTCATTCTTTGAACATCGGTGGTCATTTCTATGTTTATTCATTTGCACTATATAATTGTCTAGCAAATTTGTATAGCATTATTGTCACCAATACCCACTGGGGACACCCAGTGGTTGCTCACATTATTGCACTTTGCACTTTATTGTACAATTTACCCAGTGGCGCATGGTTCATCATAAATTTTCCACTCTATAGGTATTACCTTACAACGAGCAGCCCCTAACCATATCAATTTTAAATATTTTTTCATACGCTTTTTGTGCAAGTAGGGAATAACATAATTACTTCCCTATTCACATTGTACCAAAGTAACCCTTGTGGCTTAGTACATCTGGTAACACACATTTTAACCTTCAAGGTTGGGACATATTACAATATAGTGGC
Source organism: Lithobates sylvaticus (assembly GCA_028564925.1). Lineage (NCBI taxonomy): Eukaryota > Metazoa > Chordata > Amphibia > Anura > Ranidae > Lithobates > Lithobates sylvaticus. The sequence continues at coordinate 516,603,402 of CM053027.1, forward strand.
AATCCGGAGGAGGACGCGGGGGACTGTGGTGGGTGACGGCAGCCCTAGTCAGTGGAAGGACAGGTGCACCAGATGTACCTCACCTTTCAGCTTGCTTCCATATTTAAGCCTGCTGTAGTCTAGGGTCGGCCTAGAGACATGGCCTGGGAAGTCACGAGAGCAAGGCCTTGCATTTATGGAAGTGTGGTGGCTTCCTGTGAAAAGTGCTTATAAGCAGTGGCGACCGCTCTACATGCAGGGCGCCAGACGCATGGATTCCAATGTTTTTTTTTTTTTTGAAGCACGTGATTAGAGCCAGAGGTTCAAATTGGCTTAAAAAAAAGGGTGGGCTCAGAGCGCAGAGCTATGTGACAATAGCAAATTAATATTTGCTATTGTCTTCCGGAGTCTCCTCCCGGCCAATTAGGAAGCGGGTCCTGAGACCCCATTGACTTGGAGTCCTAAGACCCCATTGGCTGGGAGTCTGAAGACCCGATGGGCCGGGAGGAGAAGCGAGCACCGGGACACGGAGGAGATGGAGGGGGAAGCTGCTGGTGCAGATATGACCTGCATGGGGTAAGTGCATGCCTGGCAGGCCAGTGGGGGAGCGAGCAAGCCGGCGACCGGGGGTGTGGGGGTGTGGGTAGTGGTTATGGTGTGCGGTGGTGGGCTCGAGCGAGGGGGGGAGGGTTAGTGTGGGGTGGCAGGCTGGAGCAACGGGGGGGGGATGTCTGTGGTCAGATCTGTCTGCCTCCCCCCTCAACCGATGGAGCACCAGCCGCCTTTGCTTATAAGGCAAAGTGAATTCTAAAAACAGAGTAATACTAATATCCAAGTGCCATGTGTCAAGGCCAGCGAGTGGCTGGTAAGGAATGGGTCCTGCTCCCTATCCTAAAAAACGAATGCATACAGAGAAGAGACTGGGTCCTCATTGCCTGTCTGTTCTGGAAACAAAGTGTTCAATGCCCTGGGAACTGCTTAAATGGCTGGTGGTTTCCAACCTGCTCTCTAGGGGTGAACTCCCATGCATGCTCACACACCAACCAATGGTTTAGTGTTTATTTACTACTACATATTAACATACTGTTTGTTTTTTTCAATAAGAAATAAACATATTATTGTAAAAAAAAACACATTTACTTTCTTGTCTTTGTTAGCATTTTCATCCAACTTTCTGCCTTTTTCCCAGTAAAATATACTACAGGCAAGTTAGATCAATGCTGTTCTAGAAGAACAGTAGAAGTAGTGTCTGAAGTAGAGTTGTGCTCATAAGTTTACATACCCTGGCAGAATTTATGATTTCTTGGCCATTTTTCAGAGAATATGAATGATAACACAAAAACTTTTTTTTTCACTCATGGTTAGTGTTTGGCTGAAGCCATTTATTATCAATCAACTGTGTTTACTCTTTTTAAATCATAATGACACAGAAACTACCCAAATGACCCTGATCAAAAGTTTACATACCCCAGTTCTTAATACCGTGTATTGCCCCTTTTAACATCAATGACAGCTTGAAGCCTTTTGTGGTATTTGTGGATAAGGCTCTTTATCTTCTCAGATGGTAAAGCTGCCCATTCCTCTTGGCAAAAAGCCTCCAGTTCCTGTAAATTCTTGGGCTGTCTTGCATGAACTGCACGTTTGAGGTCTCCCCATTTGCTCAATGATATTGAGGTCAGGAGACTGAGATGGCCACTCCAGAACCTTCACTTTATTCTGCTGTAGCCAATGACAGGTGGACTTGGCCTTGTGTTTTGGATCATTGTCATGTTGGAATGTCCAAGTACGTCCCATGCGCAGCTTCCTGGCTGATGAATTCAAATGTTCCTCCAGTATTTTTGGATAACATACTGCATTCATCTTGCCATCAATTTTGACCAAATTTCCTGTGCCTTTGTAGCTCACACATCCCCAAAACATCAGCGATCCACCTTCGAGTTTCACAGTAGGAATGGTGTACCTTTCATCATAGGCCTTGTTGACTCCTCTCCAAATGTAGCGTTTATGGTTGTGGACAAAAAGCTAAATTTTGGTCTCATCACTCCAAATTACTTTGTGCCAGAAGGTTTGAGGCTTGTCTCTGTGCTGTTTGGCGTATTGTAAGCGGGATACTTTGCGTAGTAATGGCTTTCTTCTGGTGACTTGACCGTGCAGCCATCTTTCTTCAAGTGCCTCCTTATTGTGCATCTTGAAACAGCCACATCACATGTTTTCAGAGAGTCCTGTAATTTCACCTGAAGTTATTTGTGGGTTTTTCTTTGCATCCCGGTACAATTGTCCTGGCAGTTGTGGCTGAAAAAGTCTACCTGACCGTGGTTTGGTTTCAACAGAACCCCTTATTTTCCACTTCTTGATTAAAGTTTGAACACTGCTGATTAGGGATGAGCTTCGAGTTCGAGTCAAACTCATGTTCGACTCGAACATTGCCTGTTCGCCTGTTCAGCGAACAGTGAACAATTTGGGGTGTTCGCGGCAAATTCGAAAAGCCGCGAGCACCCTGTAAAAAGTCTATGGGAGAAATCTCAAGTGCTAATTTTAAAAGCCTATATGCAAGTTATTGTCATAAAAACGTGTTTGGGGACCTGGGTCCTGCCCCAGGGGACATGTATCAATGCAAAACATTTTTTTTAAAACGGACGTTTTTTCAGGAGCAGTGATTTTAATAATGCTTAAAGTGAAACAATAAAAGTGTAATATTCCTTTAAATTTCGTACTTGGGGGTGTCTATAGTATGCCTGTGAAGGGGCGCATGTTTCCCGTGCTTAGAACTGTCCCTGCACAAAGTGTCATTTTTGCAGGAAAAAAAGCTATTTAAAATTGCGGCGAATGAATTGCCTGCTCCCGTAACACAGAGAACAGTCATTCATTGAAAGTCATTGATAAAAAAAAGTCATTGATAAAAAAAAAAAAAAAAAAGCGTGGGGGTTCCACCAAATTCAATTACCAGGCCCTTCAGGTCTGCTATGGATATTAAGGGGAACCCCGCTTCAAATTTTAAAAAAAATGACGTCGGGGCCCCCCTAAATATCCATACCAGACCCTTCAGGTCTGGGATGGATTTTAAGGGGAACCCCGGCCAAAAAAAAAAAATGGCATGGGGTCCCCCTCAAAATCCATAACAGACCCTTATCCGAGCACGCAACCTGGCAGGCCGCAATAAAAGAGGGGGGACGAGAGCGCCCCCCCCCTCCTGAACCGTACCAGGCCACATGCCCTCAACATTGGGAAGGTGCTTTGGGGGTCTGTGACCCCTCAAAGCACCATGTCCCCATGTTGATGGGGACAAGGGCCTCTTCCCCACAACCCTGGCCATTGGTTGTGGGGGTCTGCAGGCGGGGGGCTTATCGGAATCTGGAAGCCCCCTTTAACAAGGGGACCCCCAGATCCCGCCCCCCCACCCCTGTGTGAAATGCTAAGGGGGTACAAAAGTACCCCTACCATTTCACCAAAAAAGTGACAAAAATTTAAAAAATGACAGGAGACGGTCTTTGACAATTCCTTTATTAAAATCTTCTTTCATCTTCTTTCTTCTGGTCTTCCCTCTTCCTTTCTTCATCCTTCGGTTTCTTCATCTTCTTCTTCATTTTCTTCTTCCATCTTCTTCTTCCTCCGATCCGCTTCTTCTTGCTCTGTCTTCTCGTCCGGCATCTTCTTCCACGGCGTCGGCGTCTCTTCTGTGTCGGGCCGCTCCTCGCAATGGGAGGCTCCCGGTGTGAGGCTTCGCTGCGTCTGACAGCTCTTTTATAGTCAGAGGGGAGTGGGGTCACCAGGTGGCCCCGCCCTCCGTTATAAAAGAGCTGTCAGACGCCGTCCCCCGCCCCCCTCTGACGTCATGGGGAAAGCCACAGGGAAGTCCCCATGACGTCCCCGTGCTTTAGAGGGGGGCGGGGTCACCAGCTGGCCCCGCCCTCCGTTATAAAAGAGCTGTCAGACGCAGCGAAGCCTCACATAGCAGGAGCCTCCCATTCTGAGGAGCGGCCCGACACAGAAGAAGAGACGCCGACGCCGTGGAAGAAGATGCCGGACGAGAAGACCAGAGCAAGAAGAAGTGGATCGGAGGAAGAAGAAGATGGAAGAAGAAGATGAAGAAACTGAAGGATGAAGAAAGGAAGAAGGAAGACCAGAAGAAAGAAGATGAAAGAAGATTTTAATAAAGGAATTGTCAAAGACAGTCTCCTGTAATTTTTACAATTTTTGTCACTTTTTTGGTGAAATGGTAGGGGTACTTTTGTACCCCCTTACCATTTCACACGGGGGGCGGGATCTGGGGGTCCCCTGGTTAAAGGGGGCTTCCAGATTCCGATAAGCCCCCCGCCCGCAGTCCCCCACAACCACTGGCCAGGGTTGTGGGGATAAGGGTCTGGTATGGATTCCCCACGCCATTTTTTTTTTTTGGGGTCACAGACCCCTCAAAGGGACCTGAAGGGTCTGGTATGGATATTTAGGGGGACCCCCATGTATTTTTTTTTTTTTGGAGCGGGGTTCCCCTTAATATCCATAGCAGACTTAAAGGGCCTGGTAATTGAATTTGGGGGAACCCCCACACGCTTTTTTTTTTTTTGACTTTTTTTTTATCAATGACTTTCAATGAATGACTGTTCTCTGTATTACGGGAGTCGGCAATTCATTAGCCGCGAGTGATTTTAAATAGCTTTTTTTCCTGCAAAAATGACACTTTGTGCAGGGACAGTTCTAAGCACGGGAAACATGCGCCCCTTCACAGGCATACTATACACACCCCCCAGGTACGAAATTTAAAGGAATATTACACTTTTATTGTTTCACATTAAGTATTATTAAAATCACTGCTCCTGAAAAAACTGCCGTTTTTTTTAAAAAAAAAATTTGCATTGATACATGTCCCCTGGGGCAGGACCCAGGTCCCTAAACACTTTTTATGACAATAACTTGCATATAAGCCTTTAAAATTAGCACTTTTGATTTTGAACGTTCGAGTCCCATAGACTTTAATAGGGTTCTAAAGTTCACACGAGCTTTAGGTCTGTTCGCAGGTTCTGGTGCGAACCGAACAGGGGGATGTTCGGCTCATCCCTACTGCTGATTGGCATTCTCAATTCTTGGATATCTTTTTATATCCCTTTCCTGTTTTATATAGTTCAACTAGCTTTTCCCGCAGATCCTTTGACAAGTCCTTTGCTTTCCACATGACTCAGAATTCAGAAAAGTCCAGAAACTCATTGACCTTTTATACACACACACTAATTACAAGCAAACAGATCACAGGTGAGGATTGTTAACTTTAATAGCCATTCAAACCATTTTGTGTCAACTTGTTTGCATGTTATCAGGCCAAAATCACCAGGGTATGTATACTTTTGATCAGGATCATTTTGGTAGCTTCTGTTGTGATTATGATTTAAAAAGTTGATTGATAATAAATGGCTTCAGCCAAACACTAACCATGACTGAAAGAAATGTTTTTGTGTTATTATTCATATTCTCTGAAAAATGGCCAAGAAATCATAAATTCTACCAGGGTATGTAAACGTATGAGCACAACTGTAAATCCTGTCTATACTGCCAGTGGCACCAAATAGGACTGCCACCTTTTCTTTAACCCAAAACCAAACCCGAAGCATGTGTCAGTAGGGCAGAGGACAGTGTCAGTAGGGCAGAGGACAGTGTCAGTAGGGCAGAGGACCGTGTCAGTAGGGCAGAGGACCGTGTCAGTAGGGCAGAGGACCGTGTCAGTAGGGCAGAGGACAGTGTCAGTAGAGCAGTGGACACTGCGAATAGAACAGTGGACGCTGCCAGTAGGACAGTGGATGCTGCCAGTAGAGCAGTGGGCATGTCAGTAGGACAGTGGATGGTGTCTGTCAGTAGAGCAGTGAATGGTGTTAGTAGGGCAGTGGACTTTGTCAAAAGGGCAGAGGACAGTGTCAGAAGAGCAGTGAATAGTGTGAGTAGGGCAAAGATTGGTGTCAGTAAGGCAGAGGACAGTGTCAGTGTTTTTTTATTTTTGTATTTTTTAGTATTTTTTAGAAATTTATTATTTTTTACAATATTATTTTCTATAATTGTTTTACATTTTATTTAGGAGGTGAAACAACAAGGGTCTAAACAGACCCCAGATGTCTCACTTTTGAGACAGACAAAGGGACTGAGGACAGAGATTCCCTATTCACAAACTGAAGCATAGTAAACACAGTATAATATTCTTCAGTTATGAATGGACACAGGAGCAATTGGTACCGATCACCCACTGTGTTCTTTCAAAAAAGGAAGGGGATGGTAAATTACATATGTACCAGCCCTTTCTCCCGCTCTCTATCCTGAAAAATCCTCCTCTGTGCCCGCAGCAGCAGCCGGAGAGAAGTGAGCTGCTGTGAATTGTGGGAAGGACGTAGCCTGCTGGAAGGAACTATGACTTTTGTGGAATGTAGTCCCCAGGGAGACTGAGCCTGTAGTGCAGATTAACTCAAACTACAAACCCCAGCATTACCAGAGCTCTGAAGAGAGCTCTGAAGAGAGGACAATAACTGTTCCAAGGGGGTTATCTAATGCAGGGAGGAGCTAGAAGAGCCCCCGAGGGACCCCAGAAATGGATGTCCGGGGCCACTCTGTGCAAAACGAGCTGCACAGTGGAGGTAAGTATGACATGTTTGTTATTTGAAGAAAAAAAAAACAATCCTTTAGTATCACTTTAAGTGATTATTGCTATTTTCCATTTCCTAGGTTATTGTGTATATTGTTGCAATAAATATCCACCCTTTAGTCCTGGTGTGTCGAAGAGCATGATGCTGCTTGGAGAGTCATGGGTACTGGGAAGAGGGAACCAGAGAAAACAGCAGCTCCTTCTGGGGTAAGCGCTACATAAAGAAAAAGATTTTGGGTAAAGTTACTAAAGCTAGCCATACACGTTATGTTGTCTTTTGAATGTTTATATAAAACATTTTGTCCGAACATTCTTTCTTTCTTGCCATAATCAAAAAAAACGAATTTTGTTTACAAACGTTTTTATTAAGGTATAACATAAAAACAGGGTGTACAAGCACCGAGAGGACAATAAGTACATTCGTGAGATAGGATAAAAAAGCTTACGTGTACATCTCTCATGTTGCCTTTGAACAGAATAATGAAATAAGCAGTAAACCCAATAATTGGGGAGGAAAAGAAAAATGAAAAAAATAACAGAGAAAACTAGAAACCGTAAAATTCAAACAACACAAATGTAGGGGTTGTAATACCATTTGACCAGAATCCAAATTACAGCAGCGTAATGTGTCTGTAAAGGTGAGTATCATAAATGTCTACTTTGCAAGTTATATCAGACGACTTTAGTCCATCTGGGCATCAGAAGCAGGGACCGAGGGATCCTCAAGTCCTGTGCTAAGCAGGTGGGTTGTCCATATGCCCCATTTGCGATCAAAGATGTGTATGGAGTCCAGGAGGGTATGGTGTATCCTTTCATCAATCGAATGGACTGCATGCTTAGAAGCACCAATTTAGAGCGACTGCCCATTGAATGGCACTAAAGAGTGTGTGCGCTAATTTCTGTTGTGGGGGCGGGGGGGACTCCTGGGTGTTACGCAAACAATATACACATTTGGTAAATCAGGGTAACAGACGCTCCAGTTAGCTGTACTATCAGTGAGGCAGTTTTATGCCAAATGGGTCCTAATTCTTTGCAACTCCAGAATGTGTGTAGGAGCGTACCCCTGTACTGACATCCTCTAAAGCACGTGTCAGCAACCAGTGGGTATATCCTGTGTAAGCGCTCTGGTGTATAGTACCAGCGGGTATGTAGTTTGAGGACCGTTTCTTTAATAGAGCGTGTGCATTTGTGCATGTTGTTAATCATGTCTTGCCAGTCTTCCTCTGGGAATTCCTGAGCCGTCTCAGCCTCCCATCCCACCATTGCTGCACAAATAAACAAATTTTGTTTGAAAGCCCTTAAAATTTCATCCAGACTAGCTATTTGAATGAAGTCCCAGACATATTAAACAGGTCTCATAATAATATGTACAATTTTTTCCAAACAAAAACAATATTCACAGTTAGATTTTTCATTTGAGTAAAAAAATTTCATCCTACTCCTTTAACTGCAAGAAAGCACTAACAGTGGGCACAGTGATGCGGAGCACATACCATCATAATTCTGGGCCTTAATCTTAGACATGAAGGAAACTGCCAATAACATTTGATTGAAGTGACCTACTGCTACTGCCAATAAGTGGGACATTTTCTAATTTATGATTAGTGACCAGTGGTTCTTGGAAGGTTGCTATGGAGCCCTACTCTGAGGGCTGGTTCACACCACAAAAAAACGCACTCCAGATCCATTACGGATGTGTTTCTGCATGCGTGTTCAACACATTTTTAGTGTTTTTTTATGTTTCCGGATGCATTCCAGATGCTTTTTTTTCTTCTTCTTTTTTCCAGTTTTTTTTTCACTGTACTGGGGTCCAGTGCATTTTTGATGCATTCCAGTGTGTTTTTTTTTTGCGTTTTACCATGTTCCAGTACAGTCCAGTGCAGAATAAATGCAGTATGTTCTACTTTTAAAAAATAAATAAAAACTGCCCCTAAGTCTAAAGGCCTGTACACACGATAATAAAATGGGAAGTAAAAATTTGTATGACGAACGATAGGCCGGTTATCTGATCGTTAGTATAGTGCTTTCGACAGCCGATTCTGCCTTTTCTAACGACAAAACCTGAAGGTGCAGGCTATAAAAAAATTTGGCTTAATTTGTACCGTTTTCGTCCGAAAAAAAGTCATAAGAGCATGACTACACATGCTTGGAAAAGAAAGAATACATGGGACTAGAGGCCAAATTCAATATTAACTTAATTTTTAAATATAATAAAAAACATTAGTCTTAATATGTGGTATGAATGGCCGCGGCCCTTTATTACTGATATGACGATATATATAACCAATAATAACCAATATATTTTTATTTTGATGATATAACATTTTATAAACTTACATAGATTATAAATACCAATGGTTCAGCTTTAAAAGCTTGAACCAACCAAATAACAAAAAACACTATCCCTTACAACAGAAGGAATATTCAAAAAGAGAGAAGGACCGCAACAAAGGAAGGGAGAAGTGCCTTTTCTGCTGCTGCAGCCGTTGTTCTGAATAGAATTGTTGGTTCGATTTCTTTTATAACCTCTTCTTTCTTTTTATAGGTTCGTTGGATCACTTGACCAACTATAGAATCTTCTAGAAGTCAAGTGTCAGCTGACAGGTAAGTAACCAATTAAATAACAGTATTTTAAATTGACAGCGAACTGCTTATTCCCTATTCCCATAGGTAGGGGGAGCTATTGCATTCCCCCCTACTTTCATGGGACTAGAGGCCAAATTCAATATTACCTTAATCTTTAAATATAATAAAAAAACATTAGTCTTAAAGGATCACTAAAGGCAATTTTTTTTTTTAAATAACAAACATGTTATACTTACCACCACTGTGCAGCTCGTTTTGCACAGAGTGGCCCGAACCTGCTCTTCTGGGGTCCCTCAGTGGCTGTCTCGGCTACCCCCCGCAAGGACTCCACACCTTCATGCGAGCTCCCTCGCATGGTGTGGAGTGCTTGCGGGCATGCTCCCGTGATACAGCTGGCAGCCATAGCCGCTCGCTGTTTCACTCGGCCCCGCCCCCCCGGCGCACCGCGTCATTGGATGTGATTGACAGCAGCGCGAGCCAATGGCTGCGCTGCTTTCAATCCATCCACTGTAACCAGTCAACGGCCAGGGTGAGCGGCGAAGAGGATGTCGGGGGCGAGCGCAGGACTTTCCAAGTGTCAGGTAAGGAAAACAGGGGGGCTGGTATTGTCAGATGTTTTTTCACCTTAATGCATAGAATGCATTAAGGTGAAAATTTTTTTACCTTTACAACCCCTTTAATATGTGCTATGAATGGCCGCGGCCCTTTATTACTGGTATGATGATATGAATAACCAATACATTTTTATTTTGACGATATAACATTTTATAACCTTAACATTAAATTACCTTACCAATGGTTCAGCTTTAAAAGCTCAAACCAACCAAATAATAACAAAAAACACTATCCCACACGCCAGGCTCTTTAATTTACATGAGCCTGGCACCCGCCAATTCAATGTAAGAATTAAAATCCAGGTTGAGAATATCACATGACTGATAGATGGACCTGGTCAAGATGATAAAAACCAAGCAAACCACCTTCCAAATCAATATGACGGAAGGACAGACCATCAACAGATGGCAACAATTTTGCTATCAATCTATTAACCTGTTTACGGATCTTCTCTAGATATAAAAAAATCAACCATTTAAATCAACCATTTAAACCTTGGAATGATCTCAGAGAAGATCAAAATGGTGGATGGCAGAATGACATGAAGATGCAAAAGATCTGTTTTAATCTGAGCAAGTAAATCTGATGTTTTAGAAGAACCTAAATCATTTCCAGATAGATGACAAATAATAATAGTCGGAGGAGGCCAAGAGGTAAATAAATTATTCAGACATGCCTCTGCAGCCGAACCAAAATATTTTGTAAGTTGCATCGTCAAGACCAAAGTTGAGTCTGTAACATCTTAAGGAAGCTCTCTTGTTTGCCCAATAAAGGAAAGAATGTCCTATAATCCAGACATAACAGGGGGGCCCTATAAAAAAATGTGAAAAAGCACAAATTAGGCCTTACATATGACTGAAAACAGTCAGATTGCCAACCACCCAGACTTTTAATAGCATGAGATGACAAACCCAACTTAAAAGCTTCGGTAGCTGCCCCGATTTGAAAAGAATGTGATGTTATATGCAAATGGCCCAATCCGATATGGCAAAGGCATCTTTTCAAAACCGTCTTGAAATGGTATTGAGTAAGCGGAAGACCCAAACTATGTATTGATAGACAGCCAGACTGTATAGGGGGAATAACAAATATCTTGATAATAAAGAAAAAACACAGATCGGAAAACCACTCATTTTGTGAATGACAATCCAACGACCTTTCCCCAACTGGTCCATTTTGCTAAAACTTAACAAGATTCTGACACAATCAATATTCAGAATCACATCAGAAATCAAAAGGCCTCCAGAAGATGACGAAGATTTTGGTAGTAATTCGGAAATACGAAATGCACCGAAGAAACATAGGCAAAAATAAACTTGCAAAAGAAGAGATTCACAATCTGAAGAACAAATGATGGATGAGGCAAGCAAAAGACGATCGGCACTCTGTTGTCAACCTGAAAATGTTTTTTACGGTACCCTTTAAGAGCTTGCGTAACAGAAAAGAAATGCGAGCATGGAGGAAAACCTCTAATTTTATTAAAAAAGGAAATACCCTCCAAAACTTTAACCAAATGAGAATAAGAATAGGATCTACTCATTAAATCATCAAGAAAAGCTAAAACCAATATTTCCAAGAAATAATGTATAGGTAAATGGGCAGAATGTAGAAAAGAGCACCATAGGGACCACGCGGTGTTGTATTGCACCCACGTGGAAGAGGCCAAAGAATTTGAGATAGCTGACGTCACGGAGGACAAACCACCGACCATAAATGTTCTGAGCATGGATAACCCAAGAGATTTGCATCCGGCGCCAAACTGCGGAATAGATCCAGCTGAAATTGGGATAAAGAATCAGCAATATTGTTAACTCGGCCTGGACTATATTTAACTTTAATCCATAAATTAAAAGCAAGGCAATTGAAAACCAATCGTCTTAATACAGCTAAAACTGATAAAGATTTAGATGTCATACAATTTATAGCAAATGCAACACCCTTGTTATCGGAATGAAAGAGAATACGAGAATTCCGAAGTTGATCTCCCCAGAGCGCAAGGGCTACTAAAATAGGAAAGATTTTAAGTAACACTACGTTTTTTGTTAAACCTTGCTCCACCCAAGAAGTAGGTCAAAAAATCCATAGACCAACGACCTTGCCAAAATGCACAATAACGACCGAACCTGCAGCATCAGTAAATAACGAAATAGTAGAGGAATCACAAAACGGGGTTTGCCAAAAAGAACAGCCATTATAAGATGCTAAAAATTTGTCCCAAACCAAAAGATCCGAAACGAAGTCAGTCGTAATACGTATAAAATGAAAAGGCGATTTAAAACCTGCTAAAGACCTATATAATCTTTTAGAAAAAACCCGACCGATAGGGATGATTCGAGTAGCAAAAGCAAGCAGGCCCAACAGCGATTGCAAGGTTCTAACTGTCACTTTAGGTTTAAAAAAAAGAACAAGAGAAACCAAAGCACGCAAACGAGTAATTTTTGCTGAAGGGAGAGGTCACTCCATCAAAACAGTGTCAATGGTAATGCCCAAAAAATCAAGGCAAGTAGTAGGCCAAACAGATTTTTCTTCCACTAGCGGAACGCCAAAACGTCTACAGATGACACGGAATTCACTAAACAAATAAAGCCAATGTGAAGAATTGGCTGGACCCATAAATAAGAAGTCATCCAAGTAATGTATCATATTAGAAGAATCTGCTTGAAATGAAACTGTCCATTCAAGAAAGGAAGCAAAAGCTTCAAAATATTTGCAAGACAAGGAGCAGCCCATAGGCAGACATTTGCCGTAATAATAAGCTCTGTTAAAATAAAAACACAGAGAACTAAAAACTGAATGATGAATAGACAATAAACGGAAAGCCGATTTAATGTCAGCTTTGGCAAGCAAAGCAGATTGTCCAAGCAAACTAATTTTAGAAATTGCATCATCGAACGACGCATAAGAAACAGAACTTGTAATAGGCTCAATACTATAGTTAAGAGATGAACCTACAGGATATGACTGGTGGTGTATTAAACAAAAACATTTTTTTATTTTTTATGTATTAAGCCAAAAGGCGAAACTCTAACATTTTGAAATGGCGGCGAAAGAAAGGGGCCTGCAATTATACCTTCATTAACTTCTTTAAAAAAAAATTCAGACACTATGTCAGGAAAATGACCAACCGAAGGGAGATTATTGTGACAGACACAACCCGTGCCATCAAACTCCGGCAATCGAAAACCAACAGAAAAAACATTAAGTATGAGATCCGCCATCGGACGAGCTGGCCACATTTGAAGAAACGGTAACATGGCGATTCGTTTCACTGGCGTTATTGCCAGAATGAAAATTATCCCTAGAATGAGATGTAACAGCCGGAGACAATTTTTTAAAGCAACGAATAGCAGGATGAGCACCAGCGCACGTAGCGCATTCATGCTTGTAGCCACAGGAATTAGGCCATTTTCATTGCCCTTCATTAAACCCGAAGCACAACCCCTTTTTAAAAGGCGCAGGCTGTAAAGATTGAGAAGGTAATAATTGTTTCCTAGGAATCAGCAGATTTAGCCACAAGCCCATGTCCTTAGAACCCCATTTTAAGTATCGCCAATTTTTATCTGAAGGATTCATCATAATAGAACCAGGCTAAACCTGGAAATTTTTTAAAAGCTTCAAGGATAATGTCAACGTGTTGAAACATTCCACAAGACAAATCAGGGTGTTTCTCGCCCATAATGCTAGCACATAGGCAGAAGGCTTGAAGCCAATTGTTGAAAGAGCGTGGTACAGACTTGCGTCTATCACCGTCAAATTTATCAGAATCCTTCCTATCTAGACGATTCTCCTTAAAGGAAGGAGAGAAAGAAGGTCAATGTATTCACCTTGTGCAGACTCACCATTATTATCGATCTGAAGATGAAGATGCAGTCTGAGCAGTGAACTCCTGCGAAATTTCAGCCGCTGGTGATGAATTTGACACAGCATCTGGTAAATTGACAAAAGGTAAAGAAACTGCAGGCAAAATATTTGTTAAAGACAGAGATGTAGATGGACATGACTCAGACAAACAGGGAAAAGAATTACCAGCATAGGAATTGATAGGATTATTAAAAGGGGGTCCTATGCTCCTGGATGGGGATCCCCTCTTATGACCTCCCTGCAGTCCTCCTAGCTGAAGGTCTTCTTTAACTGGAAGGGTGAGGTAGGGGGATTTCCTGTATTCCTGGATTGGGGTCTCCTCTTATGTGTTAGCATTGGCTGGCCTGGGGGGGGGGGGGTGTACTGGGGACAGGCTGACCTTGAGAGGATTACACTGGGGCACAGACTGACCTTGGGGAGGATAATACTGGGAAACAGACTGACTTGAGCGGGGTGTACTAGGCGACAGACTGACCTGGGGGGATTATACTGGGGGACAGACTAACCTTCTGGCCACACCTACTGTTCATCACGGCACCACATGACTGCTCTTCTTGGGGCACCCAAAGGTGTCCCAAGTCTTTTACAATCTTATAGTGTATACTGCAAACAAAATAAAAAATTGCTGTGCGCCGCTAAAGTGTTCGGGTTTGGCTTAATGAAAAGGTGGCAACCCTACGTGGGTTGCAGGTAAATACACCCCCACCGCGACTTTCACCATCACCGCTGACTGTCCCCTATCCTCCTCCTTTCCCCATCTGTCCTTCTCCATGCTGCTCCGTGTCCCCCTCTCTCCTCCGTGCATCTGTCCCCCTCACTCCTCCGTGCATCTGTCCCCCTCACTCCTCCGTGCATCTGTCCCCCTCACTCCTCCGTGCATCTGTCCCCCTCCATGCTGCTGTCCCCCTCTCTCTTCACCCCCTCCATGCTGCTATCCCCCTCTCTCTTCTTCCCCTCGGTATCACAGGATGGAGAGCGGAGGTAGGAGCCGGTAAACCTCCAGTAAACGGCTCCTTCGTTTTCTGAATGGACAGAGTCAGTGTTCAAAAATTGCAATAAATAATAAAAAAAATAATAATAAAAAAAAAAAAAACACACTGACACTGTCCCCACACCCCCCTTAAAAAAAAAGAAAGCATTGTAAAAAAATAAATTATAAACTTCAGAACAGAAAATAAAAACAGAACATAAAAAAAAGGGTAAGCTAAAAGAATATAACTACATAAATTATTTTGATATATATATATATATATATATATATATATATATATATATATATATATATATATATATATATGGATATATATATATATATATATATATATATATATATATATATATATATTTGTATTTATATATATATATATATATATATATTATATTTATATATATATATATAGTTATATTCTTTTACCTTAACTTTACAAAAAATAAGTACATAAAAAAAAGTAAGATAAAATATAACTACATACATATAATATATATCTATATGTATGTAGTTATATTCTTTTATCTTACCTTTTTTTTTTTTATGTACTTCTTTTTTTTGATTAGCCAATTAATCCTTTGGATAACTAAAAAAAAATAACACTAGATTAAATAAATAAATAAAATAAAAATAATCGTTAGTCGATGACTAATCGTAAAAATAATCGATGTTCAGTATCATTAGGACATCTGGCTTTCTACAAAAGGACTGAAAAGTTTTACCCGAAAAGGCTATTTTGTGTAAAGAACGTATAGCACAATCTCAATAAGGCTAGCTAGTTTGCATTTGCTTCAGGTACATCTAGATACAAAAGAGACTGTTATTCTAAAGCTTTGTACACATGATCGGATTTTCCGCAGACAAAGCATGAGACTTTTGTCCGTTGCACCATAAGCCTTGTTGACTCACTGAACATATGACCATTTTAGTCCTCTCACTCCGGTAAGCCTCCTCACTAACCGGTGGTGGTTCTACTGTCTGTGTCCTCACCTCAACATTGATGTCACGTGGAATCCCACTTCTAGTTACACAATTTGTTTTCACCATTTATTTAAAGACTGCTATGGTTATGTTTTAAAACAACTTTTGTATGATGGCACATGGACTTTAGTTTGGGTGTGAATTTCACATCTCACTTTCATTATTATTAGTTTTTGTGGTCATTGCACATGTACATTAGTTTGTATACATATGTATTTCAATGTTTTGAGCGCTGCAGATAATTTCACTTTTCACATGTACATACGTATTCACAGCCTTTGCCATGACACTCAAAATTTAGTAAAGGTGCCTCCTGTTTCCACTGATCATCCTTGAGATGTTTCTACAACTTACCTGTGGTAAATTCAGTTGATTGGACATGACTTGGAAAGGCACACGCCTGTCTATATAAGGTCCCACAGTTAACAGTGATGTCAGAGCCAAAATCAAGCCATGAAGCCATGAATCATCTTCCAACAGGACAAAATTCTCTGGTCTGATGAAACAAAGATTCAACTATCTGGCCTGAATAGCAAGTGTCATGTCTGGAGGAAACCATCATCTGGCCAATACCATCCCAACAGTTGTTCTTTAGTGGCAGGAACTGGGAGACTAGTCAGGATCAAGAAAAAGATGAATGCAGCAATGTACAGAGACATCATTGATGAAAACCTGCTCCAGATTGCTCTGGACCTCAGACTGGGGCGAAGGTTCATCTTCCAACAGGACAATGACGCTAAGCACACAACCAAAATAAATGAGTTGGTATGGGACAACTCTGTGAATGTCCTTGAGTGGCCCAGCCAGACCCCAGATTTGAACCCGATTGGTGCATACTAGCTCATTATGCCTTTTCCCTTGCAGGCCTTAAAAAAAAAAAAAAAAAAAAGGTCAGCGGGTATACAACCGCTTTAAGCTCAAATGTAGATGGTATCAGTGTTGCCAACCACCCATAAATTTCAGCCCATTTTTATGCTGTAAATGTCTGTTAGGGCAGTGGTGCCCGTAAAAAAGATGTCTGCGGGCCAGCCATGCAACTGCGCATTGCCTCGTTCCAAAGCCTGTCGGGCTCGGGAAAGCTCGTACACGATCGGCCGGGCGGCTCATGCGCAGTAACGTAATGCCGTCGCTTAGTGCCATTTTTAAATATAAGGCAATCATTCTTACAGGGTGCTGCAGCGGCGCTCTGCCAGTTGCAACAGCAGAGGAGGAGTGTCATGGATCCACAGTAATGTTTGTCTGTCAGCTTACCTCTCCATGTGTTCATCCTGAGAGACCAGCCGCCCTTTACCTGCTTAAGTAATCTCTCCTGGAAGCATGGCTCCACCCCAGGCCCTATCAGGGAACACTATATTAACCTGTGCAGTGCAATACAGCCCTGATGATCAATATTGTGTCTTTGGCTTCCGTATGCTCCTTGCTGTGTGTTCTACGTCCGATTCTAGTTACTGATCTTGGCTTGTTTTTGACTGTCCTTGTCTGCTTCATATCTCGACCTTGGCGTGTTCCTTGACTATCCTTACCTGCTTTTTGCCCCGACCTTTGGCTATCCCCTGACTATCCTTTGTTTTCGCAGTCTGCTGCTTCCTCTCTCCCTTCCTGTACACTAGCGTGAGCTGGGAGGACCTGGAGCCAGACTGCAGCTAAATCCATCCCCACCACTAGGGGCCTCTGGTCAATACCTGCTGTCTCTTAGAGTCTGTGCCCTGGGAAATCTCATGCTCTAGCTCCCAGTGTGATCTGTGTTTGGTGCTCCAGAATACCTGCTCTCCTGAATCACCTAGCGCTTCATCCGCAGCAGTCAGCCGTAGGGTCCACTACCTTGCGGTGCACTCCTGCTGTCACCTGAAATCAGGTGACCCGACAAGGAGCAGTGAGGACAGTGACACGTGTGTGAGGGGATAATAAAAGGGGGCAAAGGAGGACATTTATGGGGGTGTAACAGTGAAGGGGCAGCAGAGGAGGACACTGAAGTTGTGCCTGTGTGGATTGAGAGGTCAAAGGGGCACAGAAGGAGCCTGGAGGACACTGATGTGGAGAAGTAATATATAGGGGCACAGAGAAGGAAACTACTGTGAGGGGGTAAGGAGGACGCTACCATGTCCGTGCAGCCTCTGATCATCTCCTGTATCCTGTCCACTCTGCAGCCTCTAATCATCTCCTGTATCTTGTCCAATCCACAGCCTCTGATCATCTCCTGTATCCTGTCCGCTCCACAGCCTCTGATCATCTCCTGTCCACTCCGCAGCCTCTGATCATCTCCTGTCCGAGCCGCAGCCTCTGATCATCTCCTGTATCCTGTCTGCAGCCTCTGATCATCTCCTGTATTGTGTCTACTCCGTAGCCTCTGATCATGTCCTGTCTGCTCTGCAGCCTCTGACCATCTCCCATATCCGGTACACTCCACAGCCTCTGATCATATCCTGTCCACTCCACAGCTTCTGATTATCTCCCGGAACCTGTCTGCTCCACAGCCTCTGACCATCTCCCAGATCCTGTATGCTCCGCAGCCTCTGACCATCTCCTGTTACTGTATCATGTCTGCAGTCTCTGACCATCCCCTGTTAATGTAAGGGGGAATCCTGCACACTCTAATGTAAGATGGTTATAGTAACCTGACCTTCATGTAAATGGAGAAATATGTTTTTTGACTTTTGTTTAACTTAACTGCTTAAGCCCCGGACCATTTGGCTGGCCAAAGACCAGACCACTTTTTGTGATTCGGCACTGCGTCACTTTAACTGACAATTACTGTAAAAATGTCACTGGCAGTGAAGGGGTTAACACTAGGGGGCAGTGAAAGGGTTAATGTGTTCCTAGTTTGTGTTCTAACTGAAGGGGGATGGGACCGTGTAGGGAAACTAACAGATCGCTGTTTATACTCAGCGGTGATCGAGACCGCGGGGCACTCGCATCGGCTCAGGGTGCGAGCAGGGCGCAGGCGCCCCCTAGTCAGCGTCTATGGTACCGACGTACCATAATGGCGATTTGCGCAGCTGAGCCATGTTGCCGCAGTACAGCTGCCGCGGCTGGTCAGCAAGTGGTTAAACACTATGTCAGGGCCGCTGTCATTGCTTGGGTCACCTGCTGGTGGCACTGTTGTGTGTAGAACCAAAAAATGTAGTTCGGGTGTCTCCCAGCAGATGGACCATACAGGTAATTAGGCTGCACCTGATAGGACTGCTGGGGGTATATAAACCCTCCTTGCACCAAGACCCAGTGCTTCAGTATTTTCCCTGCAAGCCATGTCCCTGCCTGAGCCTGAGCCTGAGCCTGAGCCTGAGCCTGAGCCTGAGCCGTTCCTGTCTTGAATCCTGATCCAGAGACCTGGCCCTTGGAACCTGCTTCCTGCGCCCTTTACTGACCTTACGCTCCCATTACCTGGCTTCCTGTTCCCCTTATCACTTGTCCCTGTCTTTTTTTGCTTATGTGTGTTCCCTTCACTTGTATATAGTTAGTTAGTTGTTATCTTAGGTTTGCTGTGTTCATTTTCTTTTCACTTACTTGTTTATGGTTTACTGGGGTTGGTTTTCAAGCGTGTCATTATCTTTAATAAATATATATTTTCACTTATTCATCTGGTCCTGATTCCTTTAAGTGTAGCCAACTGATCTGATCACCCCTGCTGGATACCTGCATTTGGTATCCCTAACACATTGCTAGTAGCTTGAGCTACATGTTTATAGTTTTAATTCTTGATATTTGCACTATTTAGCAGTGACAACTAATTCTAGGTACTTTTTTGCAGTGTCAGGAAAAAATGCGGCTCTGTTAGTAGTGTCCATGAATTTTGCCAGTGATTTTGCCATCCTGACAGTAAATTTCACTTCGGGGGGGGGGGGGGGGGTATTAACACTGTACCGTGTTCTTATGTTTTAAGATTTTTTTCAAATATTAGCTTGTAATGTTTGTGCGCCTTCTTTGTTTTTCTTTGCAAAACGATGATAATATAATAACAAAAGCAAAAATTAAAACAATAAAATTGTCTCAGAAAGAGAAAAATGTGTTTTGATACTCCTCTTCCATTGTGTCACTGTGCCCCCTTGTGGCAATTAGAAGAGGTACAACACCTATTGTATTCACAATGAGTTGGATATGTTTATTAACATCTTTTTCACTGATTAGTCTCCACTCCACCCTGTTTTGACTAATTTATAAAGATTTTCCCACATCATTATTCAATGGTTCTAATCCTTATTTTTACTGCTGTTCCATGGCAACTATTTTCTCTCTCTTTAGTCTTGTTGTTTTATGCTAAAATTATTGCTGTTAAATACATTGTTACATTGTTTTTTTTTTTCTTTTGTACCTTACTCTGATCTAGCACTGATTTCTAGTAAAACAATCCTTTTTTTTTATTGCTACTGCAAACCTAAAAGCAAAGTAGAAATAAATGTTTTACTGGGGAGAGAATGAGTACTTATCCAACTGTATGTTTCCAGCAAGAATACTTTTGGACCTTTACAGAATTTTTTTGTTACTTATATACTATACGACCAATCTTCAGAAGAACCCTGTGAGAATCCAGGAGAGGCAAAACTACCCCCCCCCCCCTTCTACTGTTGCTTCTCTTTGTTCTTCCTTTGACCTCTATTATGCGATTATACTACTTTATGCTTTCTCTTTCCCATCCCCCTGTTTTGTTTTTCATTCCTCTTTATAATTCTTTCTCCCCTTATAACACCAGTTATTATTGCTTTATTATAACCGTACCTATAATACATATTATCCGTTATATCGTCCTTTTTTTTTTGGAAACGTTTTTGGGAAATAATTTTGGAAAAATTATTTTCTGAATGGTTGTTTTTATTAATAGAGTGATATGGTCTAACACAGGGATCCTCAAACTACGGCCCTCCAGCTGTTGCAGAACTACACATCCCATGAGGCATTGTAAAACTCTGACATTCACAGACATGACTAGGCATGATGGGAATTGTAGTTCTTGAACAACTGGAGGGCCATAGTTTGAAGACCCCTGGTCTAACATATATCAAAATGATTGGTGAATAGTTACATTGCTCAATATAGGGTACAATTCTGTGAAATGTCTATTTCTATTTCCATTTTACTATGCCATTTATGTACCATCTACCTGTATCTCATGTATATTCCCAACTCTTCTACAATATAAACTGAATACACATAAAATCAAAGTAGAATTGATAGTGTTCTTTTTTTAAATACCTTACACTGGTACAATCTTCAGGACCATTCCACGGAAAAATAACTGACAGATTAATGATTAGATATCATAGACAGGTACAGTATGTGTGTAGAATGTTAGATCAATGGGATAAAAGTAGTAGGTTTTTACATTTCTTCCAGATTCTCATAGGTGTATTTAAGAGATTCTATCACATTGATCTTGACTAAGTCTAGTTAGGCCTTGACCCACTTATACTCCTATCTTCTTCCTCAATGGCTTCCACAACAGAATACCCTGCATCATGTGCACTATATTGGATAATGTCAGAGCTTACATAGGGTTCCGTCTTTTTAATACTCCAGGGCAAGCCAGTTTCTCATTGTAAGTGTGTTATTTGCACTGCATAATTTTAAGTAAAACTAGGATTTTGGAGCCCTGCAATGAAGAAAATAGAGTGGGCGAGTCTTTACTTTCTAAGGGCCATGGCACACTAGCAATCCTGTTGCCGACAACACATCAAAGGCAGCATCACTATGCAGAGCAGAGGAATTATTCATTCATTTCTTTTTTTCTGTCCTTTTGAATGTTAACCACTCAAGGACCGAGCCTCTTTTTTACACTTGTTGTTTACAAGTTAAAATAATTTATTTTTTTGCTAAACAATTACGTAGAACCCCCAAACATTTATATATATTTTTTTAACACCCTAGAGAATAAAATGGCAGTCGTTGCAATACTTTCTGTCACACTGTATTTGCGCAGCGGTCTTACAAGCGCACTTTTTTGGGAAAAAATACACTTTTTTGAATAAAAAAATAAGACAACAGTAAAGTTAGCCCAATTTTTTTTTAATATTGTGAAAGATAATGTTACGTCAAGTAAATTGATAGCCAAAATGTCACGCTTCAAAATTGCGCCCGCTGGTGGTATGGCGACAAACTTTTACCCTTAAAACTCTCCATAGGCGATGTTTAAAAATTTCTACAGGTTACCAGTTTTGAGGTACAGAGGAGGTCTAGGGCTAGAATTATTACTCTCGCTCTAATAAGCACGATGATACCTCATGTGTGGTTTGAAGACCGTTTTTGTATGCGGGCGCTAATCACGTATGCGTTCGCTTCTGCACGCAAATTCGTTGGGACGGGTCGCTTTAAAAAAAAAAGTTAGTTTACTTTTAATTTTTTATTTTGACACAGTTTAAAAATTGTCACTTTTATTCCTATTACAAGGAATGTAAACATCCCTTGTAATAGAAAAAAAGCATTGAAGGACCTCCTAAATATGAGATCTGGGGTCAAAAAGACCTCAGATCTCATATTTACACTAAAATGTAATAAAAAAAAAAATTATTGAAAAAAAAATGTCTCCTTTAATTTCTCGCTTCGGTTATTTTTTAATTTGGGCACATGGGTCCATTCTTCTCGGTTTACCAGGGAATTTTGGTTTGCCCTGCAGTTTTGTTGTTGCTGCGGTGCCTGTGTTTGTGTTGCTTTGTTGTTTTTTTTCTTTTTTGTTTGTTCTTTTGGCATTGTTTACAATATTAGCCCCTAGACCCACGTGCAGTGGCATGATGCCACTTCCGGTTTGAGGGCACCTCCGGTTTTGAGGTCACTTCAGGTTTGAGGTCACATCCAGTTTGCGGTATGGCGACGGCCTGCATGTGGGCGGATTCACTATGTACAAACTATGGAGCTCTGGGCTGTTCTGTTTGTGCTAGGTCCGCCTTACTTGTATTATTTTTTGGCGCCCTTTTTCGTTATCCTGTGATACTATTGGTCCTATGGAGAGAGGACCCGCCAAACATCCTGTGGATCCTCCCCTCTGTGTACTGTTTATATAGAGATGGAGGTCCGCATTGGGGCTTCATGCTGGGGTTTGGGATCCTCGGGAGACCTAGACCTTTAATATGCCTGACTGAATCCTGCTGGAGGGAACAGATCCTATGTGGTTGACATGTCATTCAGGTGATAGCCTATAGTCTTTGCTGTTATCAGCAGGTAAGCCTGACTTTTTGTTATATAGCATTAGATATGGCTTTTTGAACCTTAACTGCGTTTTTCCAATACCTTTTGGCTTTTTTTGCCTTTGTTTATGTGTGCCCTATTCATGTTATAGGATTCACCTCTGTTTGGAGGTTGTTGGATCCTCATGAACATTGTGTGGCATTATATTTCATAATTTTTGGCAACACAGTATCAGACTACTACTGTCTGTCAAGGTTGGCATTTTTTACTACTACGGATACCTGCAATCTACATATATGTATTAGTATTGTCATTATATTTTGGCTTTCTGGATCTATCCTTTCAGGGATGACCCTAATAGCCTTATTACCTGGAGGTATTGTCCACAAAGTGCAGACTCTGAGTATGGCATGTATTGTGCGTTTTGGCCTCCCCTTAGTCCGGATGCCTCAGATGGCCACTAGGTAGATATATTTTTGCTGTTTTGTTTTGTTTTTTTATCTTTCCTTCCCCTGTTTTCCCCTTCTCCCTTTTTTTTTGTATTGATTGTAATGTATATATGTATGCACTTTGTATATTTTGTGTATTTTTTGTTTTAGATGTTGACTAAACTATACAGTAACCAAGCCTTGATGAAGCGGCTATAGATTAAAACCGCGAAACATGTCGGCCATCGTTTTCTCTTATGCAATATATACTGTATGTATATCACTGTCTTGTATTTTTGGGGATTAGCTCTCCCTTTTTTATGTATATGTATGATATATATTTTCTTTTGTACACCTATTGTGGTTTATAATAAAATTTCAAATTTTTATATATATCTGTGTTGTAATACATATGCCTGGAGTTGTCCGTTTAACGCCCCTTTACACTTTTCCTCTTTTGTGTTTTAAAGTAATATTATTTATGGTATGCACACATTCAAAGCATATATTCAAAGTATTGGTGTAGAATTTCAAGCTGATGTTGCTCCATAAAATTACATACATGCATAGTTTACTAAGTAAATAATACATTGGCTATGGCTGAATTCACATTGTTTTGGAGAGTTTTTTGGTAAGCCGGGTGTCTAGCCCAACAGCCCTAATCACTGTGATTGTGCTAACTGCAGGCCCTTTTTACGATTATATTTTAGTAATCCTTTTGCTGGGGGTAGTAAAGGATTATGTGTGCCCAAACATGGGTGACAAATTCATCAACATCAATAAATGCTGACTAGAAAGCACATGCTCTGCCCACACTCCTCTTTTCCTCACTCTCAAATCACCCAAAGATGGCCGGTAGGGGTGCTTGTAAGGGACAAAATAAATCACAAATCAAACTGCCTTGTGTTGCGTTGCGCTGACCTGAGTTTTCCTCGCATTGACCTGCGTTGCGTTAAAATGCATACATGTTACATGTTACATTTTAATGCAATGCAACACAGGTCAACACAGCATTGTAGTGTGAACAAGACACAAAAAATAAATGTTTTTTTTAGGTGTCCTTGCGTTGACCTACATTTTACAGCTGTGCTAAAAATGCAGATCAACGTACTAGTGTGAATTAACTTTAATGAGACAACTAGTAATGGGACAGTTTACAAATGTAAACAATGTAAAGGTACTCTTAAATAAAAATTATGGGGGGGGGGGGGAGTTCAAAAAAGCTGCTGCGCCACTTTACATTTCTCTTGTTATTGTGTTGCGCATCATTTAAAAAAAACATCTGCAACAATTTTGGTTCTGACTATTGACTTGTGTGCCAAATTCTGGTCATTGTAAATTGTTCCACTTCTAAACAGTGGCACAATACCTGGGACAAATTCTAAATAAAATACTAACGTATCTTATGACAGTGGAGCTCATTAAGACCAACTTTCTTTTGGCTTACAAAAAACGATTTTGTGAAAATGTTTTGCATATGTTCTAAAAGTGCCGTGTGTCAAATTTAAGAACAAGTTCTAGAGAAGTACACGAATTTGGCACACAATTTGCCAATTTTTATAACATTTCCAAAAACTGTCTGAAATGGAAGAAAAAAGCAAATGCAATGGAAGAGTTTGATTTTTTTACAAAAGATTGTGCTGAAGTTTGTACATTTAGATTCTAGCTTGTGGTAGAGTATTTAAAGCATATTTTTGGGGTACTTGGACTGTGGCACATGTTACCATGTACACAGTGTGTAGGTTCAAGTTTTAAGCCTATTCCTTTGTCAGCGCAATCTTGCCACACAGTTTTATTTTTTGCAATAAAAAAAGACTGAAAATTAAAAAAAAATCTTCATAAATTTTTGCCAAAATATATCTGCTACAAAAAAATCCCAATAAGTGTATATTGATTCGTTTGCATGAAAGTTATAGTGTCTACAAATTATGGTATATACTTTATATTGGATTTTTTACTTATTTATTTTTATACTACTATGGCTGTGATTAGTGACTTATAAAGGGACTGCGATAGTGCGGCAGAAATCTGACACTAACTGACACTGGGGGGACTGACTGCCACTGACATCACCAGTGACACTAATACAGTGATCAGTGCTAATATACACGGTCACTGTACTAATGACACTGGCTGGGAAGAGTCCTGTGATGTTTGTCACACACAGGGCTCTGGGCTGTGATTGGACAGCAGGTCCTGCCCATGAATCATTGGTGGGGATTTGCTGACAGACTCCCACTGTGTACAATCACAGTGGGTGCTGGCGGGGGGACGACTTGCACGCGCCCTACACCCTGGGGGCAGACAGTTAGTTAGTTTAGTTTCAAACAAAAAAAAAGTTAGCAAGCTGTTAACCAGAACATAGGATCTTTGTAATAGGGCGGCACAGTGGTGTAGTGATTAGCACTCTCACCTAGCAGTAAGAAGGGTCGCTAGTTCGAATCCCAACCATGACACTACCTGCCTGGAGTTTGCATGTTCTCCCTGTGCCTGCGTGGGTTTCCTCCGGGTACTCCGGTTTCCTCCCACAATCCAAAGACATGCAGGTAGGTTAATTGGCTTCTGTCCAAAAAAAAATAAAAAATTGCCCTAGTATATGAATGGGGACCTTGGATTGTGGGCTCCTTGAGGGTAGGGACCGATGTGAGTGTGCAATGTACAGGGATAGGGACAGTTGTAGACACTCGCTCAGGTTGAACTGGATGGACTGGTGTCTTTATTCAACCTTACTAACTATGAAACTATAATCCACCATGGATTCTGTGAATCAATATTATTAAAAATACTTGCAATTTACCCAATCTGTTTGATTTGTTTGATGTTCTTTTCTGTTGCTGTTGGCTGTATTTGCTTACAGTGCAGCTCAATGGGAGTGCCATAGGTGTTGATCGCAAACATTATGCTAGGCTTCTTTCAGACATACGACAGTGCTTGCTTCCCTCTGAAAAGCGATCTGTGGAGATCTCACGGACAAGGCATGTGTACAGCCCTGTCATGTTAGAATGTGGGTGGGCAGCAGCCTGGGGGCAGAAAACCTGTGGCTCAACCGAATTTGGGTACAGTGCTGCATGACCACGCAACTGTCATTCAAAGTGTGACAGCACTGAAAGATGAAAATTGGCCTGAGCAGGAAGGGGGTAAAATTATCCAATACTGAAGTGGTTAAAAGGGCAGACTGTGGGAATGGAAAGGGGTCGGGATTGTGATAATGGGCTAGGGAAGGGAGTTGCGTCTGTTAGGCAAAGAAATTAGGTCCATGCCACACTGACAAGGTGTCAGTACCTGGAGAAGGGAGATAGTGGGTGTCAGTAATGGGGGGAAGTAAAGGATCAATGGGGAGGCAGCTCCAGGGAGAGGAATATGGGGAGGGCTGGATGGGGGTAGCAAGAAAAAGGGGGGTAGGGGTTCATGAAGGAAAGTGGAATTATTAAAGTTTAAAATTGATCTGATATCTGTGGAGGAGATATACTCTAACCAGCAGAACCAGGTAGACCGGATTTTTCTGCCTGTGCTCACAAAAGAGCTAGTCAGATCTGATGGGGTTTTTGTGCATTCTTTACTTCATTCAAAGCTAAAAATAAAAATAAAAGATTTGGCTTTTAGCTAAACGTCAAAGAGAAAAAAAATATATCTAAAGCTTGGTCTTTTTTTAAAGCAGAACTCTGGCCAAAACCAATTTTTACACATTTGCAGTTTAAAATGGAACTTAATACCGGCTCTGCCCTTTTTTATGGCACCGCCATTATAAGGTGTGTGGAGATGTTTTGAAGGTCCAGGCAAAGCCCTTCGCCACCTCTTCACACATTTATTTATAGTTATTTGCTGCACATGCGCAAAGAACGCAACGTTTTTGGAATTCCCTAATCACTGTTTTTGTGCATGTCCAGGCAACCCGGCACGGGCACAGAAACTCCTGCATCCACAGATGGTTGGCGGAAACCTGCTTGTGTGCAAATGTGCTGCAGGGCTCGCTTGGGACCTGAAGCCCTGCAGTTCATCTGTGCACAAGCAGGGGAGGAATGTAATTCTGGCCAAGGCAAGAAATTAAGAAACGCAAATAAATAACCCAAGTTAAAAAAAAAAAAAATAATGTCCAACTGTAATGCGGCCTACACACGATCGGAAATTCCGCCACCAAAAGACCGATGTGAGCTTTTGGTCGAAAAATGCGACCGTGTCTATGCTCCATCTGACTTTTGCTTGGGGAATTTCAGCCAGCAAAAGATTGAGATCAGGTTCTCAATTTTTCTGATCAGAAAAAACATCCAAGGCTTTTACGACGAGAATTCCGATCGCGTGTACGCGGCATAAGGGAGAGAGGAGGAGGAGTTAGGGTAACATCACATATACTTTGGGCCTCATGCACACAGGGCATTTGCTGAGCTCTGCTAAACGCCTTTCCTCCTGGCATCAGCGTTTTGGCAGCGTTTGACGCGTGTAAATATGTCTAGATGTTTTTAGGCAAGTCGAGCATATGGTAAAATTCTGGCCATTGATATGAATTAACACTCAAGCGCTTGATGCGCCTAGCATTAACACGGCGCGTTTGCACGCGTCAATCGTTTTTTCTGCCAAAATGTTGCTGCTCCTCTACAAGCTGGCTGTTTTTTTTTTTTCTACTTTTAAACACGCCTAAATGCTTATGTGTGCATGGACACATAGGCCAACATGGAAGGGGGTATAGAATCAGAAATAAAAATGACAGATGCCTGTAAAAGCAGCACTTTTAATGCTCAGTGTGTATGAGGCCTTAGGGTGAAGGTCCTCTTTAAAAATAAATGAGCCCTAATACAGTCTGTCCCATCATCCCATGTGTGTCTGCTGCATCCTTGGTTAAACCTTTTACAATCATTCATTCCGGACAGAGCTATAAGTGCCACATTTTTGGTGCTGAAACGTAATAGTTCCTCAAGGAGTAATAGTTACTGTCTGAGTCTCTTGCTCGATATTCCCATTTTCTACAATGACAATAAATCTTATCCGATTTTCCCGCCATTCACAAAATGTCTTGCATTCATTTCAATGAATGCAAGGCACTCTGTGATTGGAGGAGGTGCAAATAAATATCAAGATCTCACCTCCTCTAATCACAATGCACTTTGAATATGTGCAGGAGAGGAATGTGGTGGGTATTATGGTACATATACCCTCCACACTCCTCTCCTGATTTGCACAAACTGCTCACTGTAATATCCTCCACACTCCTCTCCTGTACATACTGCCCACTGTCATACCCTCCATACTCCTCTCCTGCACATACTGTCCACTGGCATACGTTACACACTCCTCTCCTATACATACTGCTTACTGTGATACCCTCCACACTCTTCCCCAGTACATACTGCTCACTGTCATACCCTCCACACTCCTCTCCTGCACATACTGCAACTGTCATATCCTCCACATTCCTCTCCTGTACATACTGCCCACTGTCATACTTTCCACACTCATCTCCTGCACACACTAGCCACTGTCATACCCTGCACACTGTTCTCCTGAACATATTGCTTACTGTCCGTCATACCCGCCACACTCCTCTCCTATACATACTGCCCAATGTCATACCCTCCACACTCCTCTCCTATACATACTGCCCATTGTCATACCCTCCACACTCCTCTCCTGCACACACTGCCCCCAGTCATACCCTCCACACTCTTCTCCTATACATACTGCTCACTGTCTTGCCCTCCACACTGCTATTCTACACATACTGCCCACTGTCATACCCTCCACTCTCCTCTTCTGTACATACTGCCCCCAGTCATACCCTACACACTCTTTTCCTGTACATACCACTCACTGTGATACATTCCACGCTCCTCTTCTGTACATACTGCCCTTAGTCATACCCTCCACACTCCCTCCACTCATACTGCTCACTGTGATACCCTCCAACCCTCCACACTCCTCTCCTGCACATACTGCCCCCTTTCATATCCTCTGCACTTCTCCCCTACACCTCGTACCCACTAAAACAATTCTTCAACATCATATTGAATATCTCCAATGTTGCCAGCTCTAGGATGGACACACTTTTGCTAGTTCAGCTAAAGGAAAGCTTCTCTGTCTCCAATTTTGTTTTGCCCATTATTAGTACTGTACTCATTAGTACTAATTATTTAACTACAGCTCTCTTATATACGTTTAATTAAAGTCTGATATTAGGTTAACAGTATGCCTCTTGTAAAACCACGGCCATTCTAAATGAATGCCCCTCCCCCTGCTGAAACGTAATAGTTCCTCAAGGAGTAATAGTTACTGTCTGAGTCTCTTGCTCGATATTCCCATTTTCTACAATGACAATAAATCTTATCCGATTTTCCCGCCATTCACAAAATGTCTTGCATTCATTTCAATGAATGCAAGGCACTCTGTGATTGGAGGAGGTGCAAATAAATATCAAGATCTCACCTCCTCTAATCACAATGCACTTTGAATATGTGCAGGAGAGGAATGTGGTGGGTATTATGGTACATATACCCTCCACACTCCTCTCCTGATTTGCACAAACTGCTCACTGTAATATCCTCCACACTCCTCTCCTGCACATACTGCCCCCTGTCATGCCCTCCATACTCCTCTCCTGTACATACTGTCCACTGGCATACCCTCCACACTCTTCTCCTGTACATACTGCTCACTGTCATACCCTCCACACTCCTCTCCTATACATACTGCTCATTGTCATACCCTACACACTCCTCTACTATACATACTGCTCATTGTCATACCCTCCACACTCTTCCCCTGTACATACTGCTCACTGTCATACCCTCCACACTTCTCTCCTATACACACTGCTCATTGTCATACCCTCCACATTCCTCTCCTGTACATACTGCTCACTGTCATGCCCTCCGCACTGCTATTCTACACATACTGCCCACTGTCATACCCTCCACTCTCCTATTCTGTACATACTGCCCCCATTCATACCCTCCACACTCCTCTCCTATACATACTGCTCCTTGTCATACCCTCCACACTCCTCTCCTGTACATACTGCTCACTGTCTTGCCCTCCGCACTGCTATTCTACACATACTGCCCACTGTCATACCCTCCACTCTCCTCTTCTGTACATACTGCCCCCAGTCATACCCTACACACTCTTTTCCTGTACATACCACTCACTGTGATACATTCCACGCTCCTCTTCTGTACATACTGCCCTTAGTCATACCCTCCACACTCCCTCCACTCATACTGCTCACTGTGATACCCTCCAACCCTCCACACTCCTCTCCTGCACATAGTGCCCCAAGTCATATCCTCCACACACTTCTTTACATACTGCCCCCTTTCATATCCTCTGCATTTCTCCCCTACACCTCGTACCCACTAAAACAATTCTTCAACATCATATTGAATATCTACAATGTTGCCAGCTTGGATGGACACACTTTTGCTAGTTCAGCTAAAGGAAACCTTCTCTGTCTCCAATTTTGTTTTGCCCATTATTAGTACTGTACTCATTAGTACTAATTATTTAACTACAGCTCTCTTATATATGTTTAATTAAAGTCTGATATTAGGTTAACGGTATGCCTCTTGTAAAACCACGGCCATTCTAAATGAATGCCCCTCCCCCAATTAAAGTACATTCTCCACCTACAAATAACAGCAAGGAAAGGTGTCCCTGAAATTTTTTTGGAAATGTTGGCAATTATGCTAGAGCCCCTAAAGGTCCATTAAAACATATGTATTTATTGTGAAAATCCTGCGAGATACTAAATGAAAATAATAACCAAAAGGTAGGCTGACTATGCTGCTGGTACTGTTCACACTCTCATAAATGTGCCAAGTATATTACAAGTTTAAATAGTACCACGCTACAGTAACCAAAACCAAAGTAATGGAACGATTATAATAATAATAATTATAAAAAATGTAGGATCGCAGCGCTCGATACATCAAAATATACATAAATGAATCCAATATCAGTGGATAATTTAAATCAGTGCAGACGATGAAAAAACTGTATAAATAATAAAAGTGAAACAGTGATGAAAAAATGAAGATGCAGCCTCCCATTAGAGCTGCAATATCCCACAGAGTGCTTCATACTCCCAACTACAGTAGTGCTCAGACAGCTCAGACAAGTGCTCCATTTCTCATTACTGCTCAAAGATCACTCAACAGATCACCTCCAAGGGCTCCCCCCTCCAGGAATAATCAGCTGTGTGAAGTTGGCACCCCATGTTTGTAAAACCTGAATAAAAATATACCATTCGTTTGTGCTGCGTTTGTGCTGATTTGTGCCGCAAAAATGAGCGTTTGTGCCGGTTCGGTTTCTGAGATATTAAACATTCAATTTAATGCAACCCCTGCCCACTTTGCAGCCCATAGTGCTGAATTTAAAAAACAAACGCGCCATTCGTTTGTGCCGCGTTTGTGCTGGTTTGTGCCGCAAAAATAAACGTTTGTGCCGCTTTGGTTGCGGAGATATTGTGCGTTATAGTTGCTGCAACCCCGCCCACTTTGCAACCCATATTGCTGAATTTGAAAAACAAACGCGCCATTCGTTTGCGCCACGTTTGTGCTGGTTTGTGCCACAAAAATAAACCTTTGTGCCACTTTGGTTACGGAGATATTGTGCGTTATAGTTGCTGCAACCCCGCCCACTTTGCAACCCATATTGCTGAATTTGAAAAACAAACGCGCCATTCGTTTGCGCCACGTTTGTGCTGGTTTGTGCCACAAAAATAAACCTTTGTGCCGCTTTGGTTACGGAGATATTGTGCGTTATAGTTGCTGCAACCCCGCCCACTTTGCAACCCCTATTGCTGAATTTGAAAAACAAACGCGCCATTCGTTTGTCCCACGTTTGTGCGGGTTTGTGCCGCAAAAATAAACGTTTCTGCCGCTTTGGTTGCGGAGATATTGGGGCTGATTTACTAAAATGAATGCGCTGCGCCGGTTCATACCATAATTGGTGCGCCAGATAAATTATTAAGTGAGCGTATGAACCAGCGCACACATAAGCGCAACACATAATATACCGGCGCACCGCAATAATAGTATGTCATTGATAATAGCGCACGCTAACAGTCCATTCACACAGGGGCAACACGACTTCCAGCGCGACTTGGGGCGACTTACAACACGACTTGGGGCGGACTTTACAATACGACTTGGGGCGACTTACAGCACAACTTGGGGCGACTTGCAACACGACTTTAAGTCACCCCCAGGCCAGGCGACATTCCAAGAGCATACCAGGCCCTTCAGGTTTTGTATGGATATTAAGGGGAACCCAGCGCCAAAAAAAAAATGGCGTGGGGGTCCCCCTCAAAATCCCTACCAGGCCCTTCAGGTCTGGCATGGATATTAAGGGGAACCCTGCGCCAAAAAAAAAATGGCGTGGGGGTCCCCCTCAAAATCTATACCAGACCCTTATCCGAGCACGCAACCTGGCAGGCCGCAGGAAAAGAGGGGGGACGAGAGAGCGCCCCCCCCTCCTGAACCGTACCAGGCCATAAACCAGCACAAACGAATGACGCGTTTTTTTTAATTCAGCAATATGGGTTGCAAAGTGGACGGGTTGCAGCAACTAAAACGCACAATATCTCCGCAACCAAAGCGGCAGAATCGTTTATTTTTGCGGCACAAACCAGCACAAACGCGGCACAAACGAATGGTGCGTTTGTTTTTCAAATTCAGTAATATGGGTTGCAAAGTGGGCGGGGTTGCAGCAACTATAACGCACAATATCTCAGCAACCAAAGCGGCACAAATGTTTATTTTTTCTGCACAAACCAGCACAAATGCGGCACAAATGAATGGCGCGTTTGTTTTTCAAATTCAGCAATATGGGGTGCAAAGTGGGCGGGTTTAATATCTCAGAAACCGAACCGGCACAAACGCTCATTTTTGCTGCACAAATCAGCACAAACGCGGCACAAATGAATGGTATATTTTTATTCAGGTTTTACAAACATGGGGTGCCAAATTCACACAGCTGGAATAATCTCACCTGCGGGCATAGCTCCCAACATTTTGAGATGGGAATGAGGGACACCTATCAGCAAAAGTATACAGGCATAGGACACACCCCTTGCCACGCCCCCTTAAATGGGAATTATACCAAAAACCTAATTGGTTAAACTCGCTGCTTTTTTTTATCACTACTATTCCTTTATATTGGCTTTTGGAAATTACAAATGCAGCAATTTAGAAATCAGATGAAAGGTTTAGTGTTGGAAAACACTTTTTGATATATAAAAAGTGCATTTTGTATACAACTATATAGATCAGACCAAAATGAGGGACAAATGATGAGGAATGAGGGACATAGGTACTTTGTTCAAAAATCAGGGACAGAGGGACATTGCTCCAAATCAGGGACAGAGGGACATTGCTCCAAATCAGGGACAGAGGGACATTGCTCCAAATCAGGGA
Source organism: Lithobates sylvaticus (assembly GCA_028564925.1). Taxonomy (NCBI): domain Eukaryota; kingdom Metazoa; phylum Chordata; class Amphibia; order Anura; family Ranidae; genus Lithobates; species Lithobates sylvaticus. Next base: position 516,636,972 of record CM053027.1, read on the forward strand.
CAGAGGGACATTGCTCCAAATCAGGGACAGAGGGACATTGCTCCAAATCAGGGACAGAGGGACATTGCTCCAAATCAGGGACAGAGGGACAGAGGGACATTGCTCCAAATCAGGGACCATTGCCTGCGGGAGTGTGATCTCCTTTTCTTCCCACAAATAGAACTTTCTTTTGGTGGTATTTGATCACCTCTGCAGTTGTTATTATTATTTAAACTGTCAGGTGTTTTAATCCACTCTATCAAAAAAAAAAAAAAATTGTATTTTTACTTTAATCTCTCTGTGGGATTAATACATGTAAACGTTTTAAAGAAGGAAGCAGCAGCCAGACATGACTGTATTAGGGGGTCATTTATTTTAAAGTGTGAATGTGTAAAGGATTTGGCTGGAGTTCCGTTTAAAAAAATACACTGCTGTATAAAATGAAGACTAGGGCCTTGCAACAAAGTCACCTGTACAGAAACAATGTCATTCCTGAAGGTCACGTTGTAATCCTGATGTCTCTGAATTTACTTTCATCGCAGATCTGGATTCTTCCTACCAGCAGAGGGCGCCGCCGCCCTTCCTCGCGTTATGGAGCCGCTCTTGTCCAACCTGGAGTTTAGAGCGCAGGCGCATTGCTTGCTGTCAAAGAGGAGGATCTGCGCTTGCTCAGTGTCGTCACCCTTCTTCATTCTCTCCCCGCCAAGGTGAGGCCCGGCGTTGTAGTGTGGATGTGTGTTCGTGTACGGACAGCGTGAGAGCAGTGAGCGGGTGGGGATCCTGGGCCGGTTGTAGGTGTGCGGGATGTTGTGTGCATGGAGGGATTAGTGCGGGTGGGCCCCGGGGGTGAGTGCATAGAGCGTGACCTTGTGCCTGTCCCTGGCTGGAGGTGATCAGAGGGCAGGATTCCGGTGGGGGAGATCAGTGATGAGGGATGGAGGGTCATTTGTACGGATTATGATGAGCAGAGCCCAGGAGTCCGTGTAGTGCTGTATGGAGCCGGCCTGGGAGGGGCCCATTCATCCTGAAGTGTCATCCCTCCTCGCCTGGTATTAGCCCTCCTCGCCTATCCTACCCCTCTGCGCCAGCCCTTCCTCGCCCATCCTACCCTTCTGCGCCAGCCCTTCCTCGCCCATCCTACCCCTCTGCGCCAGCCCTTCCTCGCCCATCCTACCCCCCTGCGCCAGCCCTTCCTCGCCCATCCTACCCCTCTGCGCCAGCCCTTCCTCGCCCATCCTACCCCTCTGCGCCAGCCCTTCCTCGCCCATCCTACCCCTCTGCGCCAGCCCTTCCTCGCCCATCCTACCCCTCTGCGCCAGCCCTTCCTCGCCCATCCTACCCCTCTGCGCCAGCCCTTCCTCGCCCATCCTATCCCTCTGCGCCCATCCTACCCCTCTGTGCCAGCCCTTCTGCGCCAGCCCTTCCACGCCCATCCTACCCCTCTGCGCCAGCCCTCCTTGCCCTGTCCCCCCTCTCTGCGCCAGCCCTCCTTGCCCTGTCCCCCCTCTCTGCGCCAGCCCTCCTTGCCCTGTCCCCCCTCTCTGCGCCAGCCCTCCTCGCCCCGGCCCCCATTGTCCATGCGCCTGCCCTCGTCGCCCCCACCTCCTGAGTTCTGTGTATGGAGAGAGAGGGGATCTGACAAGTATAGACATATATTTTGGGGCCTACACTAGTGGTTGTGCCTCATGTGGCCTGCATACCCAGTGGTGTGCATTGTGTAGGGGAGGTGTGTTACCAGGCATTGCACAGCTTAATTTTTTATTTATTTTTTTTTTTTAAAGCATATGTCCAGCCAACACTTTTCTTAGGCCTCATTCACAAAGGCGTACTACGCTGTACACCCGTCTGCGGGCCATGTTTTGCCTGCAAAGTAAAGTGTTTTGCACATCCCTGTGCAGGTAGTCCTGTTCATCAAATTTGACTTATGTGCATGTCTCCAAACTCACTGTCTGCATTTGGCGACACGCACAGAGGTCAAATTTTGAGAACAGTGGCTATGTCCATGCAGCTGCTGCGTCCCAATGGAAATGATCAGGACTACATTCACAGGGATGTTCAGAACACTTGTGTATCCTTAACAGGCAAAACATGGCCCTCAGATGGGTGTACAGCTAGAGCCAGTTCACCCCTGCATGGCACAGGAGTGCGGTCTGTGTTCCTGTGCGACTTACTGCAGTGTGTGGGGTTTTTTATTTTTTCGGGAATCCTGATTTTTTTTTTTTTTTTTTGCATTGCATACTAGCACATTATGAAAAACTCACCTTGGAACAAAGCCCTCCAGCTCTGTACTGTAACCACTGAGAAGGCTGACATGTTCCCCTGGACTTTCTTCTGGGTTTGCACGCTCCGGTTATGTGATTGACCGGAGCCGCGATGTCACTTGCGTGCGAGAGCCCTCAGTTCTGGCACGAAGCTCTGGCAAGGTATGCCAGACCTTCAGAGCGCATGTGCCGGTGATGTCACTGGCTGCATGCAGGGTGAATAGGGTTCACCTTTTAGGAGATATTAATTGTACCTACAGGTAAGCCTTATAGGCTTACCTGTAGGTAAACATTACCAAGTGGGGTTACATGGCATCCCAACATGAGCAGTCAAGCGCCTCGAGGCGATTCAGTTCGCAGTTGCAGCGCTATACAAATCATTAATTCATTCATTCACTACCGCTTACATTTTTGGCGAAATTACACTCGTATGCACATATGAACGAGGCCTTAGGTTTGGATGCAGTGGAGAATTGGTCCCCCTATCAGGGTTTTTACTGCTATCTTGGCCTCTGTTAAGCCTCGTTTATACTTGCACTTTGGGGGTGTTAAAAACAGGCTGCTTTCTAACTAAGGTGCTAAAAAATAGCGCCTGCAAAGTGCCCTGAAAGAGACGCTCAATGCACTCCAATGTGAAAGCCCGAGGGCTTTCACACTGGAGCGGTGCCCTTGCAGGACGCTCAAAGTCCCGCAAGCCGCATCTTTGGAGTGCTGTAGGATCGGTGTATTTACCGCTCCTAAAGCGCCCCTTCCTATAGAAACCAATGGGGCAGCGCTGCAAACACTTTTTCGGCCGCTAGCGGGGGTTAAAACTGGCCCGCTAGCGGTTGAATAGCGTTGCCAAAACTGCTATAGCGCCGTTTTACCGCCAGCGCGCTCAACTCCCCAGTGTGAAAGTAGCCTTAAGCTCTTTTTTTTTTTTTTTTTTTTTTTTTTAAACTCCTCCCTGAACTGCCCCACCTTAAAGCGGAACTAAAGTCTCACTCCCTGCAGCCACATGCAATGCACGCTGTTATAGCAGGATAATATGGGTTGTGCTTTCTGCCCTTACCTCTGTACAGGCGCTCCCCGGGTTACAAACATCCGACTTACAAATGGAGGGAGACAACAGGAAGTGAGAGGAAATCTACCCCTAGGAAGGGAAATTCTCTTCTGTCAGAGTTATTGTGGGAAAAAGTTGCCTCCATTGATGCTTTATCACCAATCCTTGTTGCCTCAACAACCCAAATTTTTCTAAATCCAATTGTCATTGGGACAGAAAGTGAGGTGAAATATTAACAGGAGCACAGACAGCAAAACAAACATTACAGGGGTTTTAGCCCTTCCCATTCTATCCAAAAAGCTTAATTTTTTTTTTTTTTTTGGCTGGAGCTACACTTAAAAAAAAATGTACTCCAACTTGCCAACGGATTCAACTGGGGGAAAAAAAGTTTTTGGCTTGACATGCACATTAACTTTTTAAAAATGTAAGAATTACATTTTTACGGGTTTTATACAGGATTTATATAGCGCCAACAATTTACGCAGCGCTTTACAATATAAAAGGGAGACAATACAGTTATAATACAATAAAATACAAGCGGATGAAGAGGGCCCTGCTCAGAAGAGCTTACAATCTGTTGTGATGCGGTGTAGGTAGTTGCAGAATACTGCACTGTGTAAGGCCCCATTCTTACGGGCGGACTGATTGGGTCCACCTGTCAGTTTTGCAGCTTACAGGACAGGCTGTGGGTGACACATCACTGGAGAGACCTGCTAGAGCGAGGATTAAGGTAAGTATTTACTACTTATTCAGGCTCCCCCAGTTATAACAAGCATTTAACCATTGCAGTGCAGCGGAATTGGGCTTTAACCTGTGTGTAAAGCTTTAACAGAGTGCTTACACAGGGATTAGATCAATGCCCTGACAGATAAGTGAAGGGGCAGGGGAGGTGGGCAGTGACAGATTCACCTGAATTGGGTCTCATTCACATCAGCCTGTGTGCTAAATGTTTGGGTTGGTGTCTTATGCTGGCCATACACTATACAAAAAATCGTCCGAAATTCGGTCATTAGAACGTTTGTTTGTTTTTTCGGACAGTTAATGGGCACGAAATCGATAATCTTTGGGTTGTTTTGGAGCCGAAAAAACGAAGGACAAGTTTGGAAATTTTCTGCGAACGATAAATTGAAAGGTTAATGTGTTCCAGTCCGACCTGTCTGCACTGGGTATATGTAAAAAAAAAAAAAAAAAAACTATCATAAAATGTATTTATTTATGTCCACTGAACGATTTATCGGTCATTACATGTTGGCATCATCGTTTGCGCTCACGGCCGAACGTTTGTTTTTCGAAACTGGGTTCAGCCGAATTTTCGTTGGTGTATGGCCAGCATTAGACCCTGCATGTCTCAAGTGAACCTGTCACCTAAAAATCACGTGGATGACTTTTTGTTCGGAAGTGAGAGCAATAATTGTAGCACATGACCTCCTCCACAACACTAAACTGTTGACCTATAGGGGGCTTTTAAACTGTCACCTGTAGAAAATATAGGGTAATGAAGTTTGTTGCCATTTCCGGTGTCTACTTGGCACAACCTTTTTTTTTTTTTTTTAATATTTTACCATTTGGGTTGTTTGTTGCGTGCGTTTGCCCTAAAATATTTTTTTTTTTTTTTACTGAAATTTTGCGTTTCTTAGATCTTTGCGGTAATATCAACTGACCTAAAAAAAGTGGCACTACCACCGTTTTATTCTCTAGGGGGTCTGCTTTTAGAAAAAATATAATTTTGGGGATTTTATGTAATCTCAAGTCTTAAATTATTATTTATTTTTTTTAAATGTGTGCAAAAACAGCTCTGGCAGTGAAAGGGTTTTTAGAGCTAAAGTATCATTGTGACAGACACTTGGCATTTATAGAATGGGAATGTCAGTGTGTACATTTAAAGCAACCAATGTTTACGTATTTCCTGAGCATGCTGACAGCAAGATCCATTTTTTTTCTTGTGTGAAAATGTTAGTGTGTTGTGCAGAAATTTAAGAGAAGGGGGATATAAGGACTTCAGTGTGGATGGGGAAAAAATTTAGGAATAATGAGGGAGGGATATAAAAATCTGAGAGGTAGCTTAAAGTGGAGTTCCACCCAAAAATGGAACTTCCGCTTTTCGGAACCCCCCCCTCTGATGTCATGTTTGGCACCTTTCAGGGGGAGCAGATGCCTGTCTGATCCAGGTATTCGTTCCTACTTCCGGGCATAGATAGCTGCAGTATCCACAGATTTCTACACAATGTCCAGCACCTCCTCCGTCCTGTCCCAGCCCCCCCCCCCTCCAATGTCTTCTGGGGGACACGCAAGGACCAGTGGGATCGTGCAGCGCGACATGTGCAGTAGGAAACCAGGCTGTGAAGCCGGAAGGCTTCACTTTCTGATTCCCTTACCGAAGATGACGGTGCCTCCACCTGAGAGCCGAGGGACAGATCGGCTTTGGTTGCCGAACATCGCGGGCGCCCTGGACATGTAAGTGTCCATATTTTAAAAGTCAGCAGCTACAGTATTTGTAGCTGCTGACTTTAAAGCGGAGTTCTGTCTGATTGTGATTGTAAAAAAAAAAAAAAAAATGTTATACTTGCCTACTCTGTGCAAAACCACTACAGAGCGGCCCAGATCCTCCTACTCGAAACACTCATGTGCTCCTGGCCCCTCCCTCCTGTTCAGTGCCCCCCACAACAAGCAGCTTGCTATGGGGGCACCCGCGTCATATCACAGATCCCTGTGTCAGACACAGAGCCACGCCCCCTCTCCTGCTGCAGTCAGTCAGCCAATCGAGAATCTTGAACAGCCAAGATGCTTGTGGTCATCACTGGACAGAGATGGGGCTCAGGTAAGTATTAGGGGGGGTCTGCTGCACACAGAAGGCTTTGTTTTATCTTAATGCATGGAATGCATTAAGATAAAACAAACAACCTTCTGCCTTTACAACCCCTTTAAAGAGGAGGTCCACCTGAATTTTTTTTTTAAGTCAGCAGCTACAAATACTGCAGCTGCTTAATAAATAGACACTTACCTGTTCCAGGTTCCAGCGATGTCGGCAGAAGATAACCAGCGATCGCTCATCTCTCGGCTGCCCCCGCTGCCATCCTCGGCCAGGGAATCAGGAAGTGAAGCTTGCTACTTCACTGCCCGGTTCCCTACTGCGCATGCGCGTCTTTATTGATCCCCGTTGTGTCCTGGGAACTGTGCGTTTCCCAAGACACAACGGGGCATCCTCAGGGGCGGGCCAGCTTTGGCTAGCTAGTCCAGGAAGTGGGTGCAGATACCTGTATTATACAGGTATCTGCACCCCCCTCCCCCCTGAAAGGTGCCAATTGTGGAATCCGATATGCGGAAGTTCCACTTTAGGGTGGAGCTCCGCTTTAAGGTTTATGTAAAGACAGAACTTTTTTTTTTTTTTTCTTTGTATTTGTGTAGTAGAGAAGGGTTACAGCTACTGTTAGTTTTTTTATTGTGGTCAGTGTCTCTGCTGGGAGATTCATTCTGTTTGCCCTTGTCATATATTATGTTCGGTATAGGGAACAATGGAAAATCGCACTTTATAGAACTGCCACTGAAACAAAAGGTGAGAAGAAATCTTCCAATGGGGGAACCTGTTCTGGTGACATCCTTCCAAGAGGGAGTTCCTTCATTTAGGAGAGATTTCCTCCTAATTCCTGTTGCGACTCTGGGACAGATCATGAAGGGAAATCTTAACAGGCCAAAGACAGTAAAAAGAAACTGTCAGGTTTATTTAATCATTGGCCATTATATAAAATTATAAATTAAAAAATGTTTTGGCTTGGTGTACAGTTTGAACTAATCTCCATCTTAGTGTGACTGACCCTTTAAGGTCGGTTCACACCAAAACGCGTGCTGCGAGAAACGTGCGTTCCATGTGTATTTCTCGCACCGGGTGTTCAAAACGCACTGCATTTGCAATCTGCAGTGGGTATCGGCGCAATGCAAGCTATACCCCAAACACGGGTCATTTGCCTGCAGGAAAGTGAGAGGTACCATGCAATCCTGCCTTTCTCTCTTCTTTCCTATTTCAAAATGACCATGCTAGGCATGGGAGCGCATCACTCCTAGCCTTACGTGTGTGTGTGGGTGTGTTTTTTTTTTTTTATTTATTTATTTCCCCCTCCTGAGGGTCTTACCCTCTGTTTTCACCTGGTGATCTAGCCAGTAACCCACCTCTTCCCCTCACTTTGAAGATATCTTCTCTCACCTCTTGTATTATGAGGCAGGAAGTAAAGACACCCCCCCCCCCCCCCCCCATTAGACTACAGAGGCAGAAAGGAACAGGTTTAAACTATTCCCTACTTTATCCAAATTGGGGAAAGGAATGGAAATATGCTTTAGGTAAGGGTGGTTATAATAAGACTGTTTAATGCATATTTTATTTTTTATTCCTTTTACAGTATCAACCTTTGTGGCATTCTTGTATTCCCTGTCTGTCCACCTTAAACAGCAAAATGTACGCCTGCGCCAAACTTTTGTCCAACCCAATTTTGGTAAGTTGTCTGAACGGGTTTGTAAATGCAAATAGTAGAAAATATAATCAAACTATTTTCAAACAATCAAATGGCACATTACATAATGGCATGAGACTAATAAAGTGTAGCTTTGTATTGTATACAGTTTGGTCCAGAATAAAATTAAAACAAAACATCCCAAATGAATTTGTAGTGCAGACTTTCAGCTTTTAATTCAAGGGGTTAAACATAAATATCAAGTACAAATTTTAGGAACTTCAACCATATTTTTTTTTTTTTTTTTTTTTTTCAGGGGCTCAAATGTAATTGGACAAATATAAATCAAATTCATTGTTAATTTTCAATATTTTGTTGCAAATCCTTTTACTGGCAATGACTGCCTGAAGTCTGGAACCCATGGACATTACCGAAGATGCTTTGCCAGGCTCTAACTGCAGCTGTATTCAGTTGCCTTTCTGCCTTTAGTTTTTCCTTCAGCATGTAAAAAGGCATGCTCAATTGGGTTGGGATCAGCTGATTGACTTGGCCATTGCATAATATTCCACTTTTTCTTCAAAAGCTCCTGGGTTGCTTTTACAGTGTTTTTTTGGATCATTGTCCATCTGTACAGTGAAGCGCTGTCCAATCAACTTTGCTGCACTTGGTTGAATCTAGGCTGACAGTATATCTCTAAACACTGCACAATTCATCCGGCTGCTTCTTTCGCATCAAACGCCAATGACCCAGTGCTGCTGGAAGTCATGCATGCCCATGTCATCACACAGCCTCCACCATGTTTTACAGATGTGTGCTTTGAATCATGAGCTGCTCCAAGCCTTCTCCACACTTTTTTTTTGTTTTTCTTTCTTCCTTCCTGTCATTCTGGTACAGATTAATAGTTGTAGTTTCATCCGTCCAAAGAATGCTTTTCCAGAACTGGTCTGGCTTTTTTTAGAATTTTTTATTTTTTTTGGCAAAGTTAATAATCTGGCTTTTCTATTCTTCAGGGTTATGTATGGTTTGCACCTTGTGGTGAACCTTCTGTGTTTGCTCTCGTGAAGTCTTTTCTTGATTGTAGACTTTGACAATGATATACCCACCTCCTGGAGAGTGTCCTTCACTTGTCTGCATGTTGCGGATGGGTTTTTCTTTACCATGGAGAATCCTGCGGTCATCTACCACTGTTGTCTTTCGTGGACATCCAGGCCTTTTTATGTTGCTGAACTCACCAGTGCATTCTTCTTTCCTCGGAATGTACCAAACTGTTGTTTTGGCCACTCCTAATGTTGCTGCTATCCTCTGATGGATTTGTTTTTGAAGCCTTACAATGTCCTGTTTAACTTGCATGGACAGCTCCTTTGAACGCATGATGTAGGTTCACAGCAATAGATTCCAAATGCAAATACCACGCTTAGAATCCACTCCAGACCTTTTTACCTGCTTAATTGATGAAGAAATAATGGAGTAGCCCACACCTGGCTATTCTTGGGAGCTTATAAAGAAAGAAGAATACTGCGCTAGAAAATATATTTCCATACAAGCTGCAACAAAACACCATCAAATATCCCTATGGTAAACATAAATAAGAAAAAAAATATTGTAGCGCTAAACCGTGAGTATTTGAAGTGATGAATTGAACTAAATGTATCAATCAAAAATACACTTGTTTTTTTAATTTTTATCAAAGCATAATCCGTGAAATGAAAACAAATAAATGTCCAATCAAAAATCTAACCCAGATATCAATCAAGATAACATTTGTGATAAGTGAAATGAAAACTAACACATAGATGTTCAATCGAATCCCAGAAATGGATGCCAGTATCGATCAACTCTCCTTATCAGCAAATCTTGCGGATGAAAATAGTGAGCGAGGGTCCTTACCGGAGCCGATGGACTCCCTTACTTTAACTGAAAATTGCACGGTCATGCGACGCTGTACCCAAATTTTTTTATTTTTTTGCGCTATAAACAAAGCAACAATTTAGAGAATTCTTCTTTTTTTTTTTTTTTTTTTTTTTTTTTTTTTTACTTTCTGCTTTAAAACATTCAATTTAAAAACATTTTAGTTTTCTTTTTTTACTAGTAATGACAGCGGTCATTGATCTTTAGCGAGACCTCGACATTGTGGCAGACAAATCAGACGCCTAACAAACTTTATTTTTTTTGGGGGGACCAGTGACACTAATGCAGCGATCGGTGCTAAAAATATGTACCATTACTGTACTAATGACACTGGCAGGGAAGGGGTTAACATCAGGAGTGATCAAAGGGTTAAGTGTCCCTAGGGGGGTGCTTGCTAACTGGGGGGGTTTGATCTGACTGGTTGAAGACCGAGATCGGTGTTTATTGCACGACATGACGTACATATACGTCATTTGTTGACCTGCCACAGCAAATATGTGGTAGATGGTCAGCAAGTGGTTAAGGCTGGATGGTAAGTGATGCGTAATTTTAACTAGGTTAACTTTTTAATGATACTGTTAATTTACACTATGACAAGCAGACTTGATAGGTTTGCTTTAAGGTAATGTTATGTTTTATTTTTCTATATCCAGGTGAGGAATGGTGCTTGTCTTCTTTCCCGACCACTTTCCAGTAGCCTGCTGAGCCGCCCTGTATTCAGGACAGAGCAGGTAAATGCCCTATGGACTATTATTTTTAATATAAATTTTTATTGAGTTAATTGTAAATTTACATACAAAAGCACATAATCTGGTACCAAAATAACAGCAGAAGTTGAGAGAAACGTTCCTTTCCAATGTTTTGTAGATCATTATAGTTTGTCTTGCCACCTATTCAGACAAAACATTTTATACTTGGGTGACCATTAGACCCCTTTAACACTGGAGGTGTTTTTCAGGCGCTACAGTGCTAAAAATGGCGCCTGAAAAAAGTGGCTCCATTCACTCCAGTGTGAAAGCCTGAGGCTTTCACACTGGAGCGGTGCGCTGGCAGGGCATCGGAAAAAGTCCTGCCAGCAGCTTCTTTGGAGCGGTGAACTCACCGCTCCTCCCCATTGATATCAATGGGGCAGCACTGCTATACCGCCGACAAAACACTGCTGCGGCAGTGTTTTGCCTGCAGATTTGTCTCCTCTTCGGCTGCTAGTGGGGGGTTAAAACCGCCCACTAGCAGCCGAATAGCTGTGCCTTTATCCCCCCCCCCCCCCACAGCGCTAACACTTTTTGGGAAAGTTGGATGATATTCTATGAAGCTTTTCAGGGCATCTATACCACCTGGTTAATATTTTACGTGTGTGTATGTATATTTAAAAACTAGATTTTTAAGGTTAGAAAATTACTTTTTTCCAATCTTCTGTGGTGATACTATGACCCAATTCCCTCTCCCAATCTCTGATGTAATATGGCTGATTAGGGAATGCGCGAGAACACTCTGGGAGGCCATTACATAGGGATTCAAAGGGAGTTAAATCCCTATGGAGTGGACTATTCTTGGTATAGATATATTGCAATGCACTAAATGTTGGCTCATTTTCTTTGTACAGAGTGCTTTGTGTGTGATGTCACATGGATTCACATCTATGAGATTGACTCATGCATACTAATTCCAAAGCAGAACCCAGATCTAGTGTGTGGCTGCTTCTTTTAAATCTGTCCCATACGTTGAGACATTTTCTTGTTTGGCAGAGGGGAAGATGATTTTGCTGTTATTCATGGTTGCCGCTGGAGGAAGCAGATTGGCTCAGCCAGTGGGAGACTAGTAGCATTAGATAGCTGACTCAGATTGGTGTCAGGTGTTTTGAGTAAGGTAGTAAATGCAGAGAGTTACTAGTATGTGTGGTGTATTAATGGCTTGTGTTTTCTCTTTTAGTCACAGGAGGTGGCACTGGTTCCATCACGAGGGGTTCAGACCAGTGCAGTGTGCCGAGACATCGATACTGCTGCTAAATTCATTGGTGCTGGAGCTGCCACTGTAGGTGTGGCTGGTTCTGGAGCTGGTATTGGTACCGTATTCGGAAGTCTCATTATTGGATATGCCAGGTACGTTTTTTTTTTTCCCACCTTTTTGTTTTTAGTTTTATACTGTCCATATTTGTTCTTCGCACTCTAAGCATAACCTGATCTAACTTATTTTTTTTTTTCTTTTCACTTTTCTGCAGGAATCCATCCCTTAAACAGCAACTTTTTTCCTATGCCATCCTGGGCTTTGCCCTTTCTGAAGCTATGGGACTGTTCTGTCTCATGGTTGCTTTCCTCATCCTGTTCGCCATGTGAATAATTTTTTGTCTTGCAAAATCCTCTTTGTCATCGAGTCCTGTTTCTCTGTGGCAATATACACGGTTTGGGTCCCTTGCCACAAGAGTTGCCAGTAGATTCTGGCTAATAAATAACTTTAAGAATTTGGAGTGTGCCTTTTTTATCCCCTCCTCTACGCTGAATGATATTTCACAGAAGCAACGAATGAATGAGAACATCAAATCTGGAATTTCATATGTACACTTCAGAGGCATCTTGTTCTGAAACTTTATTCTTTTCTCTACCAGCCCCCCCCCCTACATTTACTTTGGTTAAGAAGAAGGCCGTTAAAAGTTGTAGCAACAGGAATCTTCTGATTCCTGCCATGGCTCTAAGCGGCTAAGTGCGGCTGCCAGCCCCGTTCACTATGACTGGTAAGCAGCGGCTACAGCCATTTAGCATTTGGGACTCTGCACAGCCAGCGATTACCTGCTGCTACATTTCACACTGGCCTCAATGGCCGGTGTGAATGTAGCCTGTCATTGTAGAATTTTTCTTTAGAAATGTAGGGGTGGATTTACTAAAGGCAAATGTATTGTGTAGTTGCTCTAATTTTCACGAGAGCTTAGTAAATGTGGTAAAGCTTTCTAAAGAATACCTGATCTGGTGCAAGGAAACTTTAAAAAACAAAAAAAAAATGCATTTTTTTTTTTTTTTTTTGCACATGATGCTGGAAATCGGCAGAACTTTACCACATTTACTAAGTTGGCCAACTGAGCTTCCAAAGTGCAGTCTATTTGCCTTTAGTAAAATAAACCCTGTAGTGTGTGAAGGGAGATGCTAAATACTGCGTTTTCAAAAATCTTCTAGAGAAGACAGCATGAATATACTATTGTAAGAGATTTTGGGTTCATTCGTTGAGATTTCTTAGTAGGGTCATTTCATAGAGATATATTGAAAGGCGTCATGATTGACTGCAGAATCAGTTAATGACCCACGTAGTACACAAATCAATCTAGTACATAGAAATCAGTTGGTCACAACATTTTAATCTCTAAACTATGCTACTAAATGACATTTGTCAAAACTCTATTAATCTAATTTAACCACTTGCCGCCTGCCCACAGTACATTTACTGCGGGCAGGCAGCAACTGTAGGCTGAGCGACATACTGCTACGCTGCTCAGTACATGTGCACTGGCACGCAGCGGTGCAATCACCAGACCAATGTGTCTGATGGACACAGCAGATCACCACGCTCGGTACCCGACTGTGAGCAGCCAGGGTATCATGTTATTGCTATGACCAATCATACCGATTTACATGTAAGCAAAACTGTCATGAACTGAAGCTGTCGAGCAGAAGCACTGTTCTCAGCTTAACCACTTCACGCCAAATCTTGTACCTGTACATCATTAAGTTGAAGTGGTGTTTTATTTATTTTTTTAATATAGAGCTAGTAGTCGGCTCTCTCATAACAACCGATGTGGCTAATAAGCCACTTGGCTGTTATAATAAGGAGCAGGGTGGGACATCAGCTCTGCCTGGGTCTCCCGTCCAATTGGTAGATGAGCGCAAACGATTTTGGTGTTTTTGAATCCTTTGAAGTGCAAAGGAGGATTTGGGTCTTTTAGACGTCTGAGTCCCTCCATAAAGAGTGCCTATTACTGTCACAAGGGATGTTTACATTCCTTGTGACCGCAATAAAAGTGATCAGATTTTTTTTTATTTTTTTTTTAAAAATTGACATTTTTTTTAAATAAAAAAAATTTGAATTTTTTGTTAAGCGACCCTGTCCCTGCATGCTCGCACACCAAAGACAACGCATGCGTAAGTCACGCCACCAAATGTAAACAGTGTTCAAATCACATGTGCGATATTGCTGCGATTGTTCGAGTATAATAATTCTAGTACAAGACCTTCTCTGTAACTCTAAACAGGTAGCGGTTAATGTTTAAATGTTGCCTATGGAGATTAGGTACCGTAGTTGGATGCCATTCCACGAGTGTGTGCAATTTTAAAGCGTAACATGTTAATCATCTATTTGGTGGGTGTAACATCTTTCAAAGCATGCACACTTGGGCTAAAACTAAAACTACTGTTTTGGAATTAAGAAAAAACACTAATGACCACTGTGCAAATACCGTGTGACAAAATATTACAACCGCCATGTTCTCTAGGGTCTTTGCTAAAAAAAAAAAATTATATAGAAAGTGTGTGTGGTGCTTAAAGTATAACTAAAGGCAAAGCTTATTTTCTAGTTTTAAATGGAGAGGGATTGGAACACTTCTTATTAGGTTTTTATTGCCCCATTAAAGAGTTTCACCCTCTCTTTGTCCTGATTTACGTTTTCATTAAAATAAAAACCCCAAAGGTGAGTTGTCCCCCAGAAAAGTAATGGAGGGGAAATCTTCCAACGTGGACACTAGTTCTAGGGGCCCCAAGGGATGCCCCTAATTTGCAGGGATTAACTCTCACTTTGGGACAGTAAGTGAAGGAAAATCTCCAACGGGACACAGCAAAAAAATCTGACGTGTTATAACCCTCCCTTGCTCTAATATGTCCATATGCACTATTTTATGCTAGAACCATTTTTTTTTTTTTAATTTCAAGCTTCAGCGTCTTTGCCCTGGTTCACATTGGTGCGATTTGACATGTCATGCCAAATCGGCAGGAATTGACCCTCCTAATCAATGTGATGCCGCATCGATTTCCTAAAATAGTTTCTGTACTACTTTTGGTCATTTCGGGGTGCGATTTCCATTGACATTTGTGCTGAAACCCGCATAGACGTCTGAAATCATCCCCAAAATCACCACTGGCATGCGGGAATGAAATCGTGCGAGTTCAGGGCACAATTTTATTCCAGTACTTGGATTGAATTTAGGCTTAGGAACAGATAAAAAAAGGGCATTTTCCCAGGAAAAAACATTAAACACTACTACCAGCTTTTCTTTTTCTTTTTTCTTTTGCACTGGGAAAAACACTAATGGTAGGGAAATGTTTGAATCTCGATCATATATAATTTTTTTTTTTTATATATACTCAATGTTTCCTCCCCAAGTAGATCTAAAACCTGGAAATCATTTAGTTTTCTACCATAAACAACTGCCATGGCTTTTGTTTCATATGATAAACATTTTACCAAAACATGATTTGTAACTTTATAACCTTTATGTTTATATACTGAACTACACACATTCTCAGTCATTGGAACTTGGCAGTAGGCCAGAGCCTAGGCATTTCCTTTTTTCTTAGAAAATATGAACAATTCTAAAGTAGAAAGCACTGCATTCATAAAACGCTGGTCAGTATAGAAACCGTGTGTGAGCCACCTCCTCCATACTAAGATTGTAGAAGTGGCCGAGCAGCTGCCTGACCTCTCTGCCAGTACTGCTTTTGTTGTTGCCATGATATTGGCAGCTGTGCTGTTTATTGCAGTTGTTTCTGTGTTTTGGTAACACTGCATATTCCACGAGGCAAAGGAGACGCGTGGGAAATAGGTTTCTCGGATCATGGATATTTTTAGGCACTATTCCTTTTCAACTATCACAATAATGCAATGTGAGCTCTAAACAGACTGAATATCACAACAGTTGAAATAAGGGCAAGAACCCATATACACTATTAGATTTTCTGCAGATTTTTGTCTTCAGATTTACCTAAATCATGTAGTGCAAGGGCCTGCCTGATTTGCATACAAATTTAAACTCTTAAGGTTTTACCTCTCATTATATGGTTTTGGTAAATCTGAAGCATTGTACACACGGTACGATTGTTGGCAACCGAGCGTCTGATTTTTTATTTTTTTTTGTCAAAAGGGTGTGTGCCAGGATCTTGTCTTGCATACTAAAGGTACACAATTGTGTCACAAATGTACTGACGTAATACGAGGAATTTCAGCTCTTAAGCACCCCCCTTTAGGACCTTTCTGCTAATTGTATGTTTGAGAATTGATTCCGAGCATGCGTGTTTGTACTTTCAACTTTTGTGTGATGGATTTGTGTACTGACCATACAAAAATCTGACATGAAACCGCTGTCTGCCAAAAATTTACTAGCCTGTCATCCAACATTTGTTGACTGAAAATTGGACAACAATTGTCAAAAGGAGCGTACTAACGGTAAGATTTTAGGACAACAGACAACCCCCCCCCCTGTCAAGAATCACGTGTACAAGGCTTAATGGTGTATATGGGGTCTTTGACCCCATACACACTAGACAACTTTTGTTGTCTGATTTACTTTAGATTAACCAAAACCATGTAGTGGAAGGGTCTGCCTGATTTGAATTCAAACTCTGGTTTGACCTCCTATTATATGGTTTTGGTAAATCTGAAGGAAAAAATCTACATAAAATTGTATAGTGTGTATCCAGCTTTAAGCCTTGTACACACGATCAGATTTTTGGCAGGGAATTGTGAGATGACAGACTGCCTAAAATCCGACCGTTAGTACGCTCCTTCAGACAATTGGCCAACTTTTCGCCAACAAATGTTGGATAGCAGGCTAGTAAATTTTCGGCAGACAACGGTCTTTTGTCAGATTTTCGTATCTTGTGCACACAAGTCCAAAGTACAAACACGCATGCTTGGAATCGATGCTCACCAAACACGACATTAGCAGAAGGTGCCCGAAGGGTGGCGCGCAAGTTCCATGTAGTATGTCACTACGGTCGTGTTTGTTGGCAGACAACTGTGTGCCTTTAGTATGCAAGACAAGTTCCTGGCACACGACCTTCAGACAAAGGCTGATGCTCTGTTGGCCAACAATCTGATCATGTGTACCAGGATTAAGGCTCCATGCATACTGGCTTAAAAAAAAAAAAAAACAGTGCTTCTATAGGAGTTTTGTGTTCTGCCTGTAGAAGCAGCTCAATGTTATCCTGTGTCACTGCACATTGGGGCTATTGCAGGCATATTTGGAGCTCAAAGTTTAGAGGCAGGGAAAAAAAAAAAAAAAACCTTTGGTTAGAATTTCTGATTGAAGCTCACTGGCAGAAAACAAACATAAAACTCGTCTAAACTTTGTACAAAAAAAGTTCTATATGAGTGTGTGTGTGTGTGTGTGTGTTTTTTTTTTTTTTTCTGCCAAGAGAACAGATGTTTGTATTTTGTTTTTTTTTAAGCCCGGTGTGCATGGATCCTGATAGTGTAAAAATTATTCCTGGGTGATCTATGTACATTACAAGGATTTTTAACAAACTTTGTTGCAGATTCCTAACTTTTTTTTTTGTTATTCTGAAGAATTCCCTGTGTGTGTTTGTCTATGTCCATGTGGTAAGTGATTCTAATAGGAGTGGTTTCATAATTGTGAATCAGCTGCTGCACCTGCAGAGCTCTAATGAAAGTGCAGGGTCTGCATCCCTTTTAGGTGTGATTTCCTATTGGGAGTATCTTACTAAAAATTACAATTTTGTTGCAGGGGATGCCTGAAATCTGATTTGTATATTAGTGCAGACTTCTGGGAAAATCAGTAAGCCAATCACAAGCAGGAAATTATGTTTCTGGGGACATTCTGTGTACAGAATATCTCCAGGTAGCCATATTGCATTTTACAGAAAATTACAGAGCTGCAGATAGGAAAGGTAATTTTTAACAACATTCAATTACAAGATGATGTGTTGCAATCGTATATGCTCTGTTTATTTAATTTTAATTGCTTAAAAAAGGTTCATGCACATTGAATTTTTAGGTATTTTCTATGTCTAATGTACATTCTGTGGCACTTTTTGAGAGAGAGATTTCCCAAATGAAAACTTTGGTGTTTGAGAAAACCCTCATATGCATGAGTCTTACAAAACACAGATAAAGGGAAGCCCAGGCTCCCTGGGTGCAGGCAAACACTGGGAAATGTATACTAAACAATGAAAATAAATGGAAATGTCAATGTGCATGAACCGTTTAATAGAACATGTTCTTATTTTATGGCTTCTTATAATCTGGTTTAAGCCTTGATTAAGTCCAGGGACGTGCATTACACACCCTGGGCTTGGCTTTATTATTTATCTCTGACAGCTTTAAAGTGCCCCGAAAAGACAGCTATTGCTGTAGTTCCAGGAGCCTGATGCTGATCCTTCGAGCTCTGCATCTTGTACAGGAGAGCTGCTGTAGCTGCCTTCCCCACTCCTCCTGTCCGTTCACAGAAGCCTTAGGCTACTTTTCACACTGGAGCGTTGAGCACGCTGGCGGTAAAGCGATGCTCTACCGTCGTGTTAGCGGCGCTATTCAGCTGCTAGCGGGCAGTTTAAACCCCCGCTAGTGGCCGAAAAAGGGTTAAAACCCCCCGTTTCCTACTGCGCATGCGCGAGTCGCAGCGCGGCCTACTGCGCATGCCCGATGGTTTTCTATGGGAAGGGGTGCTTTATGAGCGGTAAATACAGCGCTCCAAAGATGCGGCTTGTAGGACTTTTTTTTGACTGTCCTGTAAGCACACCGCCCCAGTGTGAAAGCCCTCAGGGCTTTCACATTGGAATGCATTGAGCGGCTCTTTCAGGGCGCTTTGCAGGCGCTATTTTTAGCACTTAAGCACCTGCAAAGTGCCTCAGTGTGAAAGCAGCCTAAGTCTTCTGATTACGGTATAAATGTCACTAAGGAGCGATCAAGGGGTTAAATGTGTTACCTAGTGAGTGATTCTAACTGTAGGATGTGGTGGGCGTGTGCGCCCCCTAGACGCGGGTGCCCGGCGGACATCGGCTCCCAAGTGATGTGGTGGGCGTGTGCGCCCCCTAGACGGCCGGGAAGCCGAAGACGTCATATAATGCTCGCCCAGGATGGGAGATCCCTCCTGTGGATGTCATTTATGTACCGTAGTTTGTCGCCACAAGTGTGCAGTTTTAAAACATTTCTATTTACTCGCTGTAACATCTTTACAATATACAAAAAAAATTGGGCTAACTTTACTGTTTTAGTTTTATTTATTTTTTTATTCAGTGTATTTTTCCAAAAAAAAATTGCATTTGAAAGACCACTGTGCAAATACTGTGTGACATAAAATATTGCTACGACCGCCATTTTATTTTTCAGAGTCTTTGCTAAAAAAAATTATATTATATTATATATATATATATATATATTATATATGTATGTCTTGGGGGTTAAAAGTAAATTTCTAGCAAAAAATAAATAAATCCGATTTTAACTTGTAAGCAACAAATGTCAAAAAGTAGGATGGAGTGGAGAGGAATTAGAACGCTAATTAGGTTTTGATTTCTGCCTGCGCCCCAGTTAGAGTGTGAATCTCCTTATTTGTCCTGATAACCATTATCATTGAAAGTAAAAGAAAATCCCCAAATGTGTGTTGTCCCCCAGAAAAGTAATGGAAAATCTTCCAATATGGACACTTAGTTGTGGGGGACCCATGGGATGCCCTTAATTTGCAGGGATTTCCTCTCACTTCCTGTTTGGCTATGGGTCAGAAAGTGAGAGGAAATCCCTGCAACGGGACACAGATGGGGGGGGGGAATTCAGTGAAGTGTATTTTTTTTTTTCAAAATGAATTGTGTTTGAAAGAGAGCTGCTCAAATACTGTGTGACATAAAATATTTCAACGACCGCCATTTTATTCTCCAAAGCCTTTGCTAAAAAAAAAATATATATATATATATATATATATATATATATATATATATATTATAATGTTTGGGAGGTTCAAAATAATTTTCTAGCAATCGGAATACTTCTTTTTAACTTGTAAGCAACAAATGTCATGAATAGGCTTTGTCCTTAACCGTTTAAGGACTGCCTCCTGCACATATACGTTGGCAGAATGGCACGGCTGGGCACATCAACGTACAGGTACATTGCTCTTTAAGTGCCCAGGCTCGCGCCCCGGTCCTGAGCTCCGTGACCTGCAGACCCGATTGCTGCTGGTGTCCCGCGATCGGGTTACAGAGCTGAAGAACGGGGAGAGGTCTGTGTAAACAAACCTCTCCCCATGCTTCCTAGTGACGCTGCCACTTATTGTCTGTTCCCTGTCATCGGGAAAGCCGATCATTGATGTTGAATGTCAAGCCACGCCCCTCTATAGTAAAAAAAAAAAAAACACATGTCACACTTTACCCCCTCCCCCTAGTGGTTAACTCCTTCACTGCCATTTACACAGGAATTGGTGCATTTAAATAGCACTGATTGCTGTATAAATGACAATGGTCCCAAAAGTGTCTGCCATAATGTCGCAGTCACAATAAAAATTGCTGATCACTACCATTACTAGTAAAAAAATTAATAAAAAATGCTATAAAACTATCCCCTATTTTGTAAATGTTATAACTTTTGCGCCAACCAATCAATAATTGCGTTTTTTTTTTTTTTTTTTCTACCAAAAATATGTAGAATATGTATTGGCCTAAACTGAGGAAAAAAATTTTTTTTATATATTTTTTTGGGGATATTTTATTATAGTAAAAAATATTGCATTTTTTTTTTTCAAAATTGTCGCTCTATTTTTGTTTATAGCGCAAAAAAATAAAAAACGCAGAGGTGATCAAATACCACCAAAAGAAAGCTCTATTTGTGGGAAAAAAGAACGCCAATTTTGTTTGGGAGCCACGTCGCACGACCACGCAATTGTCAGTTAAAGCGACGCAGTGCCGAATCGCAAAGAGGGGCCTGGTTCTTTGGCTGCAAATTGGTCCCGGGGCTTAAGTGGTTGTAAACCTTTACAGACCCCTTTTACCTACAGGTAAGATTAAGGCTTACCTGTAGGTGCAAGAAATATCTCCTAAACCTACATGGTTTAGGAGATATTTACAAAAAACAGGCACCGATGTCTACGGCGTAGGTGCCGTTTCTAACAGTGATCGTGCCGTTAGTGGCGGCTCCTGCGCACGGGAGTGATGTCATCGCAGGTCCGGCCAGTCACAGCGCGGGAGCCGCGATACCTGGAAGTCACTCTGGTAGATATGGTGGCGACGGAGGAGGGGGAACGAGGACTGCTTCGGGGGTGTCGATCTCAGGTAAGTAATTTATAATGATCTAGTTTGCTATGCATACTCGCTCATTATGCCTTTGTCTTGCAAGGGTTTTGATTTTTTTTCCAGAGTGTTTACTTCCTCTTTAAGTCTTTAATATATTGGATAGAAAAAAAAAAAGGCTTTTAAATCCATAGTTGTGACAAGAAAAGGATGTTTTATATTTCCATAAAATACATCTTTGTAGCACTGAAAGGTATGGCTGCAGCCTGTACTGACCTGAGCTCCCCTATGCAATTCTGCCGCAAAGAAAACTCATTGTTACATAATGCACAGAACAGCTGCACTTCCGCAGTTTGACCAGCAGGGTCCGCTCTGCACCTATTCACACCCAGTTTTTTTTATGCAACATGATGATGGAGGAACGCTACGCCCTCAAATGTCATCCATATCACTTAGGACCGCCCTATTCTCTAAACATGTATCGCAATCCCCGCCTCCAGAATTGTCATTTGTTAGCTCCGCCCGAATCCGCTGACAGTCAGCTGGCGGCCGTGTACGTCACGAGGCTGGCGTGTGCCCCGCCCATGGTGTTCTCGCGAGAGTTGTCTGTCGGGGCGCCCGCGCGCTGCTGTCGGTCGCTGGCTGAGGAGAAAGGCTCGGCGACTCGGTGGAAGCGGAGACCTGAATCGGTAAGACACCCGGTTACCGGGGGATGGTTCATGTGTAACACATGCGCTATCTGTCACTAGCTGTATAGGCAGCATTCGCCCGCAAATACCCTAGAGATTGGAAGGGCCCAAACTTGGGGCCCGCCCCTTTTCCAGAGGCAAGAAGGGGAGAACCAATAGTAGGTGCGAGACTGAAAAGTGACGTGGGGCTGAACCAATAACAACTTGCTGGGAGGCGGGCTTAAGAACAGGCCTGGGACAGCTTGTAGGATTGTACAGACTCGCTGTCTATACTTCCAGCCAACTCTGTCTGATCACACCCTTGCATGTCTGTATGTCTGCCTGACCGGCCTGCCTGCCGGGGGCCGCTCCAACACTTCCCCCCATAGACATGCATGGTGGATCCATGTCTACAGCTGTCTGGGCGCTGAGCCTGCTCCACCCTAGGTGCCATTCTCTGCTGGCAGCACTCCCTGCTTATTGGCGCACCACACTCTACTGCCTGCCCAGTGTGACCATACTGCCTGATCTGACCTGGTGTGTGACTGTACTTCCACCCAGTTCTGCCTGATCTGACCTGGTGTGTGTGTGACTGTACCTCCACCCAGTGCTGCCTGATCTGACCTGGTGTGTGTGACTGTACTTCCACCCAGTACTGCCTGATCTGACCTGGTGTGTGTGTGTGACTGTACTTCCACCCAGTGCTGCCTGATCTGACCTGGTGTGTGTGTGTGACTGTACCTCCACCCAGTGCTGCCTGATCTGACCTGGTGTGTGTGTGACTGTACCTCCACCCAGTGCTGCCTGATCTGACCTGGTGTGTGTGTGACTGTACTTCCACCCAGTACTGCCTGATCTGAAGTGTGACTGTACTGCCTGCTCTGGTGTGTCTGTTCTTCCACCCAGTGCTGCCTGATCTGACCTGGTGTGTGTGTGTGTGTGACTGTACTTTCACCCAGTCCTGCCTGATCTGACCTGGTGTGTGTGTGTGTGTGTGTGTGTGTGTGTGTGTGTGTGTGACTGTACTTCCACCCAGTACTGCCTGATCTGACCTGGTGTGTGTGTGTCTGTGTGTGTGTGTACTGTGTGTGTGTGTGTGTGTGTGACCTGGTGTGTGACTGTACTTCCACCCAGTACTGCCTGATCTGACCTGGTGTGTGTGTGTGTGCCTGTCTGTGTGTGTGTGTTCTTGTGTGTGTGTTGTGTGTGTGTGTGTGTGACTGTACTTCCACCCAGTGCTGCCTGATCTGACCTGAAGTGGGACTGTACTGCCTGCTCTGGTGTGTCTGTTCTTCCACCCAGTACTGCCTGATATGACCTGGAGTGTGTGTATGACTGTTCTTCCACCCAGTGCTGCCTACTCTGGTGTGTCTGTTCTTCCACCCAGTGCTGCCTACTCTGGTGTGTCTGTTCTTCCACCCAGTGCTGCCTACTCTGGTGTGTCTGTTCTTCCACCCAGTGCTGCCTACTCTGGTGTGACTGTTCTTCCACCCAGTGCTGCCTACTCTGGTGTGACTGTTCTTCCACCCAGTGCTGCCTGATCTGTCCTGGTGTGTGTGTGTGACTGTTCTTCCACCCAGTGCTGCCTGATCTGGTGTGACTGTTCTTTCACCCAGTGCTGCCTGATCTGACCTGAAGTGTGACTGTACTGCCTGCTCTGGTGTGTCTGTTCTTCCACCCAGTACTGCCTGATCTGACCTGGTGTGTGTGTGTGTGTTTGATCTGTGTGTGTGTGTGTGTGTGTATGTGTGTGACTGTTCTTCCACACCCAGTGCTGCCTGATCTGACCTGGAGTGTGTGTGTGTGTGTGGTGTGTCTGTTCTTCCACCCAGTACTGCCTGATCTGACCTGGAGTATGTGTGTGACTGTTCTTCCACCCAGTGCTGCCTGATCTGACCTGGTTTTGTGACTGTTCTTCCACACCCAATACTGCCTGATCTGACCTGGTGTGTATGACTGTTCTTCCACCCAGTGCTGCCTACTCTGGTGGGTCTGTTCTTCCACCCAGTACTGCCTCATCTGACCTGGTGTGTGTGACTGTTCTTCCACCCAGTGCTGCTTGATCTGTCCTGGTGTGTGTGTGTGTGACTGTTCTTCCACACCCAGTGCTGCCTGATCTGACCTGGTGTGTGACTGTTCTTCCACCCAGTGCTGCCTGATCTGACCTGGTGTGTGACTACTGTCTGCTCTGGTGTGACTGTTCTTCCACCCAGTGCTGCCTGATCTGACCTGGTGTGTGTGACTGTTCTTCCACCCAGTGCTGCCTGATCTGTCCTGGTGTGTGACTGTTCTTCCACCCACTGCTGCCTGATCTGTCCTGGTGTGTGTGACTGTTCTTCCACCCAGTGCTGCCTACTCTGGTGTGTCTGTTCTTCCACCCAGTGCTGCCTGATCTGACCTGGTGTGTGTGTGACTGTTCTTCCACCCAGTGCTGCCTGATCTGGTGTGTGACTGTTCTTCCACCCAGTGCTGCCTACTCTGGTGTGTCTGTTCTTCCACCTAGTACTGCCTGATCTGACCTGGAGTGTGTGTGTGTGTGTGATCTGACTGTATCTGTTCTTCCACCCAGTACTGCCTGATCTGACCTGGTGTGTATGACTGTTCTTCCACCCAGTGCTGCCTACTCTGGTGTGTCTGTTCTTCCACCCAGTACTGCCTCATCTGACCTGGTGTGTGTGACTGTTCTTCCATCCAGTGCTGCCTCATCTGTTTCTGTTCTTCCACCCAGTGCTGCCTCATCTGACATGGTGTGTGTGACTGTTCTTCCATCCAGTGCTGCCTCATCTGACCTGGTGTGTGACTGTTCTTCCACCCAGTGCTGCCTCATCTGACATGGTGTGTGTGGCTGTTCTTCCACCCAGTGCTGCCTCATCTGACATGGTGTGTGTGGCTGTTCTTCCACCCAGTGCTGCCTCATCTGACCTGGTGTGTGTGTGACTGTTCTTGGTGTGTGTGACTGTTCTTCCACACCCAGTGGTGCCTCATCTGACATGGTGTGTGTGACTGTTCTTCCACACCCAGTGGTGCCTCATCTGACCTGGTGTGTGTGACTGTTCTTCCACACCCAGTGGTGCCTCATCTGACCTGGTGTGTGACTGTTCTTCCACCCAGTGCTGCCTGATCTGTCCTGGTGTGTGTGACTGTTCTTCCACCCAGTGCTGCCTGATCTGTCCTGGTGTGTGTGACTGTTCTTCCACCCAGTGCTGCCTACTCTGGTGTGACTGTTCTTCCACCCAGTGCTGCCTGATCTGACCTGGTGTGTGACTGTACTTCCACCCAGTACTGCCTGATCTGACCTGGTGTGTGACTGTACTTCCACCCAGTACTGCCTGATCTGACCTGGAGTGTGACTGTACTGCCTGCTCTGGTGTGACTGTTCTTCCACCCAGTACTGCCTGATCTGACCTGGTGTGTGACTGTTCTTCCACCCAGTGCTGCCTACTCTGGTGTGTCTGTTCTTCCACCTAGTACTGCCTGATCTGACCTGACCTGGAGTGTGTGTGTGACTGTTCTTCCACCCAGTGCTGCCTGATCTGACCTGGTTTTGTGACTGTTCTTCCACCCAGTGCTGCCTGATCTGACCTGGTTTTGTGACTGTTCTTCCACACCCAGGGCTGCCTCATCTGACCTGGTGTGTGTGACTGTTCTTCCACCCAGTGCTGCCTCATCTGACATGGTGTGTGTGTGGCTGTTCTTCCACCCAGTGCTGCCTCATCTGACCTGGTGTGTGTGACTGTTCTTCCACACCCAGTGGTGCCTGATCTGACCTGAATTGTGACTGTACTGCCTGATCTGTCCTGGTGTGTGACTGTTCTTCCACCCAGTGCTGCCTGATCTGACCTGGTGTGTGACTACTGTCTGCTCTGGTGTGACTGTTCTTCCACCCAGTGCTGCCTAATCTGTCCTGGTGTGTGACTGTTCTTCCACCCAGTGCTGCCTGCTCTGACCTGGTGTGTGACTGTGTGCTTCAATCCAGTGCTGCCTGCTCTGCCATTCAGAACAGTCAGTGTTGATGGGGGAATGCCTCCTGCAGCACTATTGTGTTCTGCTGGGGTGGCATGGGGAGCCTCCCCAGCGGACAAAACACAATGACTGCTGCTAGTGGCTATAGCTGCTGTCAGTAATCGCATATAACAGGACAGGCTGGCTGTACCCAAGTTGATTGATGGATTAAATCTTGGTCAGTTCAGCAGCAATTTTGATCCATGTATGTATGGCCAGCTTTACTGTTTGCTGTGACAGTCTGTGGCGTGATGCCTAATCAGAATGTCTGATCTATCCTGTCTGTCTCATGCCTGTGTCTGATGTGTACCACTCTGTCTTGTTCTGCATTGTTTGCTTATCATAATCCCTTTTTGCTTGTAATGCTGCACAATCAATGGCTAGCATCTTGGGCTACATTCCTACAGGAGTTGATGTGTGGAAAGTTGTTAACACTGTTGAACACACTGTGAGAAGAGCTGCAGGTGTCAGACTTGTACTCCAATCGGCTATGTGTGACTACTGACACAGCCAATGTGCATCCAGGGTCGGTGTTTCTGCTGAGGTCTGGCTGCAGGTAATCAACCAGTTTGTATGTGGCCATAGTTCAGAGGGTTGCAGCATCCAGAGGTGACGTTTAGCTGCCTCTGGAAACAGAAAACTATCCACACATGAAGTGACGTGTGAATGGAGGTTTAGTGTCTCCTAGGTGTTGGATGTTTCTTCCTAGTATCTATCTGATTGGTGTGACTGTCCTCACCTTTGATAGAATGTAGGAGTACCTGGTTACATTTGTGAGTGTCTGAGGGGGTCTTAGCCCTAGTCTGCTTTTTGTGTGCCATCAGTAGGGCTGGCCATACTTTGTACAATTTTCTTGTCCAATTTTTCTTTTAGATTTACCAAAAAACATATAATATGAGATCAAACCAACACTTTCAATTTGTATTCAATCACGCAGTCCCTGGCACTACATAGCTGAAGGCAAGTCTAATGCACTGTACACACGATCGAAAATGCCGCCAGCAAAACTCTGATGAGAGCTTTTTGTCGGAAAATGCGACCGTGTGTATGCTCCATCGGTCTTTCGCTGGCGGAATTCCAGCCAGCAAAATTGAGAGCATCTACTCTATTTTTCGGGCAGGAAAAGTTCCTGTCCGAAAATGCGATCGTCTGTATGCAATTCGGACACGCAAAAAATTACGCATGCTCGGAAACAATTCGATGCATACTCGGAACCCTTAATCTTAATTTTCTCGGCTCTTCGTAGTGTTGTACGTCACCACGTTCTTGACTGTCGAAGGTTCAGAGAACTTTTGTGTGACCCGTGTGTATGCAAAAAAACATCCAAGATTTTTCGGACAGAAATTCCGCTCGTGTGTACATACATGATGCATAAAGGTTCAAAACCCGGGACTTGCACTCCTGATTGGCTCACTGGCTGTGATTAAAAAAGCCAATCAGGAGGGGGGAGACACAGCCGCTGACCGGGAGTACTCCTGTTTGGGTGCCCCCATTGCAAGCTGCTTGCTGTGGGGGCACCTGCCAGGGGGGGCAGAAGCCAGGAGCGCTGGCGTGGGACCCGAGAAGAGGATCATGGCTGCTCTGTGCAAAACCATTACACAGAGCAGGTTTGTTTTTTAAAAAGGAGACTTTACAATTAACCACTTTGCGCCCGCGCTATAGCCGAAATACGGCTACAGCGCGGACGCTAACTGCCGGGAGGGTGTCCCTGGACGTCCTCCTGTTTACTTCCGCAATGCGCGCCCCATGAGAGCGTGCATCCGAAGTTCTGTGCTGGCCGTGTCCCTTGGACACAGCCAGTCAGATCGCTGTAAACGGCTAATCACAGCGGCCATTTACAGCGCAATCGGCATGTCCAAAGAGAGATGGTCTCATATGTAAACATATGAGATCATCTCTCAGCGCCGCTCTCCCTCCTCACAGAGACAGCGTGTGAGGAGGGAGAGATGAACGGCTGCAGCGGCCGCGAGTAGAAAAAAAAAAAAATGGAAAATAAACTGCCATCTGTCATTAGTGCCACATATTAGTGCCATCTGTCATCAGTGCCACGTATCATTGTCCTGGTGCTCCAGGGCCTTCAAAAGTGTAATAGGTAGTCAACAGCGTAGTGTTTTTTTTTCCATTGAATGAATAATCATCGTAAATACATTGTAATACTGGCTTAGAATGATTTCCTTCCAAACCGATTTCATGTTAATATTGTATGTACTCTGATCTGTAAAAGTTGTTTATATTTTGTAAACCAGAGCTCGAATTTTAAACAATCATTTGTACTCATTTTCCTTTCTGATATAAAAATAAAAACTATTTGGTCTTTCACCATCCAAGTGTGTTTTCTGCTGCCTAGAAACCCCCATGGGGAATCCCGTTCCTTTTTTGTCAACAAGTTAGATGTGTAATTTATGCTCCTAGAACACGTGATGGCGCTCCCTGCATGTTGGGCCTCTCTAAGTGGCCAGGCTGTGGAAAAGTCCCACACATGTGGTATCGTAATACTCAAGAGGAGTAGCAGAATTTATTTTTATTTTTATTATTATTTTGTGGTATACACATGCCATGTGAGAGAAATAACCTATTACAATGACAATTGAAAAAAAGAAAATATTAATTTTGCAAAGAATTGTGGGAAAAAATGACAACATCAAAAAGCTCACCATGCATCTTACTAAATACCTTGGAATGTCTACTTTCATAAAGGGGGTCATTTTGGGGGGTATTTGTATTTTCCTGGCTTGTTCGGGTCACAAGAAATGAGATCAGTACATCAGGTCTGATCAATTTGGTATAATTCGCACCATAGCTTGTAGACTCTCTAACTTTCACAAAGACCAAATAATATCCACTAATTTGGGTTATTTTTACCAAAGATATGTAGCAGCATAAATTGTGGCCAAAATTTATGAAGAAAAATTTATAATTTGCAAAATTTTATCACAGAAACAAAGAAAAATTTGTTTATTTTTTCAAAATTTTTGGTCTTTTTTCATTTATAGCACAAAAAATTAAAAACCCAGAGGTGATCAAATACCACCAAAATAAAGCTCTATTTGTGGGTGAAAAAAAGGACAAATTCATTTGGGTACAGTGTTGCATGACTGAGTAATTGTTATTCAAAGTGTGAGAGCACCAAAAGCTGAAAATTGGTCTGGTCACGAGGGGGATTTAAGTGCCCTGTAGGCAAGTGGTTAAAGAGGAAGTAAAGCCTCCTCCCAAAAAAAAAAAAAAAAAAACGGAACCTGCAAGGCAAAGGCATAATGAGCTAGTATGCATAGCATACTAGCTCATTATGAATAACTTACCTGAGAACGAAGCCCCCGAAGCGGTCCTCATCCACGACCTTCTCCGCCGCCATCAAGCCCGGAGTGACTTCCGGGTCTCGCCACTCCAGCGATGTCATTCGCTGGATCAGCGATGACGTCACTCCCGTGCATGCGCACGAAAGTGGCATATCGCTGTGATCTCGGCATGCGCAGTGCGCCTGCGCGCCGCTGTCTTCGGCCCATGCGCCGTACACAGCGATGCCTGTTTTTTTCTAAATATCTCCTAAACCATGTAAGTTTAGGAGATATTTATTGGACCTACAGGTAAGCCTTAATCTAGGCTTACCTGTAGGCCAAAGTGGTTTGTAAGGGTTTACAACCACTTTAAGTGCTGGCCTGTTGTATTTTTCTACACAAGATGACTCGTCTGTTGTGTTTGCTCCCACCTAGTGCTGTAAAGTATATTTACATCAACAATCAACCAGTGGTGTTTCCAACACCTCTAATCTCACAAAGTGCTGCCATCCCCTGCGCCATCCTTTGAGATGCATCCTCCAAATGCTGCTTGACTCTCTTTATACTTGGAACTCTTTTTAGCGATTAAACTTTTTCATGGTGCCCTTTGTCTATGTTTTAGGATTTGGGTCCTTGTAATGTGCATCATTTCTAATACTCTGGGATTAAAGTAATTCACTATGTGTCCCATTTTGCCTATTCTAGTGATCACTTTGTTCTTTTTGTTGCTGGCACAGATTGCTTGCTGTTTGTATGAAATACATAACTATATAGCATGGAGATTCTATTTAGGAATACTTTGTGTTCTGGGCTGCTAATCCTCCTGTCATTCATCATTTCTTTTAAAGGATGCTTCAGCGTGAGGAATTCCTGTGTTCTCCAGTTAGGTTGTGGAGGGAATCTAATTACTGAAATATGTTTATCATTCCAAACAGAGAAATTCCTGTTCATGTCAATGGAAAGGGGAGAACGGTGGAAATGATTGGTGTGTTGATAGACATCTTTGTCTCTGGGTAACTTTACATGGTGAGCTTTTAACTGGCAGTGTAACCAGGTATGCCAGCAACCATATAATAATGGACATCCTATTAGATTTGAAGTAGTAGGAAAGGCTGAAGTGACCGGGGTTTAATGCCCCGTACACACGGTCGGATTTTCCGACGGAAAATGTCCTATCGGACAATGTTGTCGGAAATTCCGACGGTGTGTGAGCTCCATCGGACTTTTTCCGTCGGATTTTCCGAAGGACAAAGTTTTATGTCCTGCTCTCAAATTTTCCGACAACAAAGTCCAATCGGACTTTTTCCGATCGTGTGTAGTGAATTCCGACGGACAAAGTGCCACGCATGCTCAGACCAAAGCTATTGGCTACTAGCCTCTACGTAGTTCCGTCGTACGCAATGAACGTCACCACGTTCAGAATGATCGGATTTTCCGACAACTTTGTCCGACTGTGTGTATGCAACACCAGTGTCGGACTAAATCCGTCGGACAAAATCAGACGGATTTTGTGGTCGGAATTTCCGACCGTGTGTATGGGGCATTAGACTTTGCCTCAGCTGCTGGTGGGAGGGAATGTCGGCTTGTACAGCTACACAGAGGGGCGAGATCTGTGCGATCTCGTCTCGTGACCGCTCTAAAGAGAGTAAAAGAAAGGTATGAAGCATTTGTATAATGCAACATTTTAGACCCTGATTATTTCAGCCTTTTCTACTACTTTATACACATTTTGGATGAGCCTGTACAATGTTAATTCTGGCGTCTTCCCCCCGCCTCGGAAGCCCAGGTGCTGTGTACAGTCTCTTATAGACATGAGAGCAACTTTACTGTGCTATTGTAAACAGGAGTATAGCGTATAGTATTCACCTGTATGCTATGTTCATGTTTATAATGGAGTACAGCCGCTCAGACATTCAGATCTATGGTACGATGTATGCAACATCTGGGCTTCCTGACTGGGTGAGATGCTTAAATTTTATGTGGCATGTGTTCAGCTGCCCATGTGCAATAACCCTTATGCCGCGTACACATGATCGGAATTCTCGTCGGAAAAAGCTCTGATGGTTTTCCCATCGAAGTTACGCTCAAACTGTCTTGCCTATACACGGTCACACCAAATTCCGACAGTCAAAAACACTGCGACATACAACACGTTCAACGACACTATAAAGGGAAGTTTTAATGCTTCCGAGCATGCGTCAAATTTTTTACGAACATGCGTCTGAATTTTGCGTGTCGGAATTGCATACACACGATCAGAATTTCCGATAGAAAGTTTTTCCTTCGAAAAAATTAAGAACAGGCTCTCAATCTAAAGTTCGTTGGAAATGCCGACAGAAAAAAACTGATGGGCATATACACGGTCAGAAAATCTGATGAAAAGCCCCCATCGGATTGTTTTTATCGGAAATTCCGGCTGTGTGTACGCGGCATTAGTTGTAGATTAGGCCAGTAATGCTGTGTGCGCTAATTTTAACCATTTCAATTGGTAGCCTTCCTAAACATGTATGTTTGAATTGCCTGAGCATGCCCATTTATACCTATAGAGAGGAGGGGAGCACGTCCCTTGGCTTAAAAAAATAAAAATAAAAAGCCAGACAATAAGTTTGCCTCCCCCCCAAAAAACTTCCTGTGCAGTGGGGTCCTCCTAGTAAATCCGCTGGTTAAATGCTCAGGGCAACTGAAATGGGTACAATTACCTTATTACTTATTTAGCATGCGCTCTCCTCCAATGTATGTCACTCCCAGAATGGGGCTGGACCCTGGTTGTCCTGGGCAACAGTCCTGCATTGTACATGACATCAGAGAGCTGGGCAGTGAAGTGTAGCAGCTTCAGAGGAACAGTCACAAGGAGGTGAGGAATAAGGTAAGTTCGCTATTTATTCTCCCCTGCCTTAGCCAGGAAAGCCATTTGCCAGGGGTCTCGCGGTTTAGGAATGAGATCTAGGCAGCCTTTCCAGGAGACAACTGTGAGGCCATGGCGACGTTGCAAATTAATGACAATGGCAGAAAGTGAAATTGAGAAGAATTAAAAATACGTTGTTTATTTTACATCGCACTTGGAGATCAGCATGCAGAGTTCAATTCACCAGAGCTTTTTGGAAGCCCCCTTTTAACATTAAAGGCTAATTACAATTACTCTTAAAATGCTGCCACCTCCTTCCTACCTCTGCTGCCCGCATACCCTGTATAACAAAAAGATACATTTTTTAATCTGATCTGGTCACATGTTTCTGCAGCTTTGGCTCCCCAACTGGAGCTCGTTACAGCTGGAAATTACAGGAGCTGTGCCATCATCTGCCTAACATTTTTAAGAATTGTGATTAGCTTTGTCTTGCCTTTCATTTCAAGTGGACACCCAGATCCCCCCCCCCCCCCCCCCCATTGTGTAATCACCGCTCCTAAAGCGGAATATTGCAGAATATACAGCCTCATGCTATATGACTAAGCTCCATTTCATGCTGAATAAACTAAATTATTAATGTATCTTAAATGGAAAACTATCTTTAGATATATTTTTACTCCAAAAGCATTTTATTAAAATTTGATAAAAATCAACAAAATCGATTTAAATAAAAAAAATTAAATCATTAATTTATATCCACCCTGATCATAAACCATGTGTTAGACGGTTTTGACTGTTGTGGGTATAGTAACACTTTTACTTAACCACTTTCCGCCAGGAGGGTGTAAATGCACGTTCTTTATGTATTAGTGGTTATACCAGGTTAATGCCTGCACCGACAGGCATTAACCTGGTATTGATCTTTTCAGCCGGTGATTCTCTGCACCATAAGAACAATCATAGCAGCTGCTCAGCCGCTTGATTGTTCTTGCAGGTGGCGGGAGGGGACTTTCCTCCCTCCGGTGCTTCTACCAGCTTGCCCGTGGGATTGGTGAGCCGCAGAAGGAATATGCCACCGCAGGAAGTTCACCATAGAGAATACCGGTAACCAGATGGACCCAGACAGTCTCTGTAACTCTCGGAGGCCAGGGCACGACATTATGATGTCACGTCCCGCCTTGCAGTTGTAAATACTGCCCTGTGTTTGGCTGGAAAGCTGAGATCGTTTTGTTTTGTTTTTTTGATCTCATGTTTTTCAACCTGGAAAGAGAGATGTGGGGTCTTTTTGACCCTTTTTATTCCCTAGGGTTGATTCCATTTTATTCCCTAGGGTCTCTGCTAAAAAAAAAACAAAAAAAAAAACACATATAATGTTTGGGGGTTCTGAATAATTTTCTAGCATATAGGAGCGGAGATAATTGGCCTGAATGGCAAGTGGTTAAGCGCTTTTAGGTTAAGAATGTATGACGGATGGATGACTCTCCCCTTCAGACAGCTCTCAGAATACCTGAACGATCTTCAGATTGAAGATGATCTGGCTGGATGATGGCAGCAGGACCATCCATGGATCGAACTTTGGACAATTTAGCAGGAAACAGACAAAATCTGATCAGGAATTGCTTAGCTTTTATGGGTTAGAACATCTGTCAAGTTTCATTGCTGTCGGTCAATTTTTCTGGTGACCATGGTCTTTGAACAGAAAATCCAACATTTTAAAGCGGAGGTTCACACAAAAATTGAACCTCCGCTTTTCGGACCCCCCCCCCCCCCTCCAGTGTCACATTTGGCACCTTTCGGGGGGGGGGGGGGCAGAGACCTGTCTAAGACAGGTATTTGCACCCACTTCCGGCCTCTACGCCTCTTCCCGTCCTGGTGCGGTGTCTGCTGGGACACACGGGTCCCAGAGACAGCAGGGACCATTTGTATTGCTCTGCGCGACTCGCGAATGCGCAGTAGGGAGCTGGGAAGTGAAGCCGCAAGGTTTCATTTCCTGATTCCCATACTAAAGATGGCGGCGGCGGCGGCAGCAGCAGCATCCAAGGGACGAGGGACGGTTCAGCCTCGGGTGCCGACATCGCTGGACCCTGAAACAGGTAAATGTCCTTTATAAAAGTCAACAGCTGCAGTGTTTGTAGCTGCTACTTTTAAAAAAAATTAAAATGTTGCAGGACTCTCGCTCTAAGCAGAGATAGGTTGAGTTTTTTATTTTTTTATTTTTTTTTATTTAAAAAAAAAAACTCGCAGATCGCTGCATTAACACCAATGATGTGGATGCAGGGATCTCTCCCACTGAGCTATTGTATTCTGACAAGGCATTCAAGAAGAGATAAAATGTGGGGTTGGGCTGTATAGGGATTGATCACTGTGATAGCCAATCAGAGGCTATTGTAGCAATCAGACGATTGGCAACCATGCCTCTCAGTTCTCGATCATTAGGAGACCCCGAGCTCTT
This sequence comes from Lithobates sylvaticus, assembly GCA_028564925.1. Lineage (NCBI taxonomy): Eukaryota > Metazoa > Chordata > Amphibia > Anura > Ranidae > Lithobates > Lithobates sylvaticus. Next base: position 516,671,053 of record CM053027.1, read on the forward strand.
GGTGAGAGCTCGGTCTCTGCATTGGAAGAGTGCTGTCTTCACAAACACAAACGGCATATATGTACCCCGCGGAAGAAGACCCACTACCGCGAGGCCAAGCTCCTTGGGAAAAGGTTAAAGGGAGATCATTTGACTTTAATAACATCAACATTGTATTAACAATGCAACAAACTATAGTTCTTTTAGTTTAAATAAGCTTATGTTGGATTGTCCGTCTCCTTCATGTAAAACGCATCAAACGCATTTAGTAGACATTCACATTGGCTACGGGCAGTGGCATCACTGGCGCATGTACTGTCATACATGCTAGCACATTATGGTACAAACCTGTAAGGGGCCCATTTTAAAAATGCTGCCTTTTCTAAAATCACAACCAGCATTGTCAGCCCTGCCTGCTAACTGCAGAATTCTACCTTTCCCCCACCCCTCTCTCTCACTCCCTCTATGCGTACATCCATTTCTTTCCCAGCTAAACAATACTGCGGCCTTGACCCCCAGAGAGGCCTGCCCATAAACCGTGCATGAAAAAAGCTCTTTGGAGATGTAGTTCTGGAGGTGTGCTTGCATCCTTTGCAAAACTTGTACAAGACTGATAATGTCACAGAGAGTAATAAAAGCTGTTTGTCAATACTGGAACTTGATAAAAAAAAAAAAAAAAAAAGCACGATTTGCAAGTTTTTCTTCTACGTTAACATAATCTGGACTGTTAGAAACATTTTTCACCCATGTATAATATTCAGTGGATATTGAACATGCTTCACATGGACAGTAAACCTCTTTTATATCTGGAGACTTGAGAGGAACAAAAAAAAATTGAGGATAGAATTATTACCCTTAATGATAAATCTTTGGAAGACTATCACTTGTGATCTATATACACTTGAGGTATTCTAAAAAGTTCCAAAACAGTTTGAGCCTTAGCCGCTGTTCACACTGCTGCGACTTATCATGCGACTTGCAACACAAAGTCGTATGACAAGTCAAAACACATTCATTTCAATGGGTGCCGTCATAATCAATATGACTCAAGTTACAGACAAAAACAGTTCCTGCACTACTTTTCTGTGACTTAAGTGCCATAGACTGCAATGTTAAATCATAAAAGTCTCAAGCAAGTCGCATGACTTTGGGTTTGCAGCAGTGTGAACCGAGCTTTATTGCTATTATTCAGTTATGTGTGAAGGAGAATACATTTAAATTAGTGGTGCACTGAAATTAAAATTCTGGTGCCGAAACTGAAAAATCAGGATGCACTTTGCTAAAGCCGTAATGAACGTTTTTTATTTTTTTTTATTTTTTATTTTTAATAACTGTATTCTATTCGACTTTTTAATTAATATCTTGAATTTAAATGAATATGAATTTTTATCGCTGGCCATTATCGGCACCTTTTTGAAGCGCTGTTAAAAATCCTGCTTGCTGCATTTTTGGTCAGTTAAAAAAAATAAATAAACGCACCCTGTCATTAAAATGCATTGAAAACTCGGCAAGAACACATCAAAAAATGCACCCATGTTGCGATTGTGATGACATTTTTGAGTCGCGTGACCTATGAAAACCACACCATAAGCACGGTAAAATCACAGGCGTTTTTAGCAGCCATTATCGGCATCTTTTTCTTTTCTTTTTATTTTCTTTTCGGCACAATGCTGAAACCCTATTTGCAGCTGATAATTTTTAGCGGGTCACTTAGTTAAATATAACTTTACATTAACCTTTACATGAAACGCTAAATTTGGAAAGGATAAATGTTTAGCGTGTAGAAATGAGTGGACCAGACAGCTGACTTCAGGAAGCTGTCATAACATGGAAAACCCCTTTATATCCTATAACGATCTTTTCTGCTTCTATTCATGTTTTTGTTATGATTTTTGCAAATCATATTTTATAAGTCGTGTGTCTAAATTCTAGTTTACTGGTACTTATCACTAGCATTTCTCATTAGAATCTAGAAACCCATATTCTTTGTTTCTGCTACCTAAGAGAATGTACGGCAGTCAGATTTAGTTTCAACTTGCATTATCCTTCTTTGGGATTCAGTTGAGATACGCGTGCGACTATTCAGTGGTTACACGAATGAGTGGCTGCTATACACCACTTTCACTGGAACTCTGAAAGATGCATTCTTGCAAGGGTCTCCGTACCCCAAACTTTTATTTTAGGTTTGGGTGGATTCCGGGGAATCATCTTCTGGCTCATAGTTCTCTGATGGCCACTCGTGGTTAGAGTCTGCACCATTGTCAAGGCCTTTTTTCTTTCACTTGGGTTTTATTTTTTTTTATAAATAACAAGAAAAGGTAGACTGATACATACCCCAAAATACTATGTAGATTCAGGAGGTTTTTCTCTCCACAAATTCGCAACATTGAACAATAATATAAAGATGAAGGACCATCGGTCCCAAGCAGTATCATATCATTATATATATATATATATATATATATATAAGAAAAAATGTGCAGCGCAAAAAGTGAAATTAAGATAAAATAACATAACATAAAAGTTCATATCCAACAAATGATGCGAAGTGATGTGGATGAGAACACCCAGTGACTGTCAATCATCAATGGAATATTGCAGTGATAAATCCTCCACCATACGAAATAAAATACTCTTACCAGATGTGATAAGTAAAAACGCATGGACCCAATGAGGGATAAAACGTGAGACACCGATCTGGCCAATCCGAGACTCAATCTGGAGCTGTATGCTGATCAGGAACGATCCAAGATGTCCTTAGGTTGAAGATGCAGCTTCAAACAGGATGTAGTCATACAAGTGTGATGCCCAGAAAAAAGAGAGGGATGCGATCTAAGTGCACACTGTCATCTTCATTTATTTAAAAAATGTAGCAAAATTAAACCGGAACATGCTCTCGGCGGTGGGTCAGAGCAGCGCACTGAAAGTGTATACTAGAAATAGCCCACCCACCGCTGACCCACCGCTGACGAAGTCCTGGAGACGTAACGTACGTACGGGGGAGGAGTTACCACGTCACCCGCCTCTCATCACTGCATACAGTGGCTGCACACCGTGCTGTGTATTTATACTACAAAGTTTTTTGTCTGTTTTTGGCAAATCTTTTTTGTTTATTTCCATTGCGCCTCAGTGTATCTCTTTGCGCTCTTGGAGCTTCAGAGACTGGCTATTTCTAGTATACACTTTCAGTGCGCTGCTCTTATGAGAGCATGTTCCGGTTTAATTTTGCTACATTTTTTAAATAAATGAAGATGACAGTGTGCACTTAGATCGCATCCCTCTCTTTTTTCTGGGCATCACACTTGTATGACTACATACTGCTTGAAGCTGCATCTTCAACCTAAGGACATCTTGGATCGTTCCTGATCAGCATACAGCTCCAGATTGAGTCTCGGATTGGCCAGATCTGTGTCTCACGTTTTATCCCTCATTGGGTCCATGCGTTTTTACTTATCACATCTGGTAAGAGTATTTTATTCGTATGGTGGAGGATTTATCACTGCAATATTCCATTGATGATTGACAGTCACTGGGTGTTCTCATCCACATCACTTCGCATCATTTGTTGGATATGAACTTTTATGTTATGTTATTTTATCTTAATTTCACTTTTTGCGCTGCACATTTTTTCTTTTATATTACACTGTGAGGGATTTTGTGGTTTACCTTTTTGTGTTCAGCTTGCATTTGTTAGTTTTAATTAATTTCAGGTTTGCGCTGATTGTTCCTTATACAATTTATATATATATATATATATATATATATATATATATATATATATATATATATATAATATATATATATATATAATTCTCTCTCTCTCTCTCTCTATATATCTATATATATATATATATATATATATATATATATATATATATATATATATATATATATATATATATGTGTGTGTGTGTGTGTGTGTGTGTGTGTGTGTATGACAATTTATCCATCATTACAATTTAGGGCCCTTAAAGTGGATGTAAACCCAATTCATTAAATTTGACCTGGGCACATATAGCTGTAGTGTTTACTTATCTCTCTCCAAAGCCCTAAGGCTGCATTTACACCTCCAGCGTTTTGTAGCTTGAAGCCTGAAGCTACAAAACACTAGAGGGGAAAAAATCCATTATTCTCAATGGAGATGGTTCACATCTCCACTCCATGTCGTCTGAAGCCGAACGCCTGAAGCTCAAACAAGTTTAGGACCCTTTTTTGTCGCTCGAATCGGGCAGATTTGGGCATTTTTCATTGGTGACCTTTTGCCCTGCACAAAATCGCGGCAAATCGCCGCAACAAAAAAAAAATTCTGCCTGAAAACGCTGAGCTCAGGTGTGAATGGTGCCCAAGTCCCGTGTCTGCTGTTTCGTTCCTCTGTTATCAGCATAACTTCTGACAAGTTCTCGGAGGCCAGAGATAAAACCAGCCTGAAATTTGTGTTGGGGTAAGTGCTATAAATTAGCAGAGAGCTGGTCTTGTCACAGCACAGCTCTGAAAGTATCTTCGTTCCTCTGCCTATGTGAAGTGGGGGTGTGTGCCTTTCCTCCAATCGGCTGTCACACAGTGTATGCCAAGAATCCACTCCTACTGCTGAATGAGGAAGTAAAAATTCTAACACGATCTAAGAATTCTAAAGAATATAGCAAGATGAAGAGAGCAGATCTACATGTAAAACTTCTGTAGAGAGATTTGTTTCTTCCCTGCGTATCATCTGAGGGTTTACATTCACTTTAATCTATAAAATGTACCATCGTGTCAGGGCACTTTTTTTTTTTTTTTTTTAGGAGAATTACAAACTTGCTGCTTGATGCTACAGTTTTACATGTCATAATGTATTTTGTTATTAACAGTAATCACATGACAGCATTGTTTGGCTTGTGAATGGGTACCTTGTCAGGTGTTATAGGAAGCTCTATCAATATTTTTTACAAATGGTCACAAAGATATGAATCTGGTGTGTGATTCTGATAACTCCCATACAACCAGAACTATATCCATTATTGGTGGAGATGAAGATGCAGCATACTTATCTTTATTGTTTATAGTTAATGATGGCTTCTTGCTGTGTTTTCACTGCATTTCAACAGGGAGGTGCAGTTTTTGTGAGCCTTTTTTTTTATTTATTTTTTTTCACTGACCAAAAATGCAGCAAGCAAGATTTTTTAACATCACAACGGAAGCGCAAAGAACCAGTGTGAAGACATACATAAAATTTGCAGATATGCAGCTTTTCTTGCACTAAAGGTGCCAATAATGCACGCCAATAAATTCATATTCATTTAAATACATGATATTAATTAAAAATACAATTGTATAGTAAAAAAAAAAATAAATATATATAATTTCTTTTTTTTTTTTTTAAACTGTAATTTTAGGTTTTGGCCAGGTGCACCCCAAATTTTTAATTTTGGCACCAAAATTTCCGTTCGGTGCACCTGTACTTAACGCTCCTAAACACAGCATTTAGGAGCGTATGCGTTTTCAAGTGTATATTGAAAAATGAGCTTTGGGGGAGGAAAACCCCTGTAAAAGCAATTGCCCATAAACTCTCCTAAACTCTTGTGCACTTTGAGCTACTATAAGCATTTTTTCTGCTCCTTATTTTTTCCGACAGATTTTGTCCGACACTGGTGTTGCATACACACGGTCGGACAAAGTTGTCGGAAAATCCGATCATTCTGAACGTGGTGACGTTCGTTGTGTACGACGGGACTACATAGAGGCTAGTAGCCAATAGCTTTGGTCTTGTAATGTGATCTGAGCATTCGTGGCACTATTCGCTACACACAATCGGAAAAAGTCCGATAGGACTTTGTTGTGGGAAAATTTGAGAGCAGGAGATAAAACTTTTTTTCCGACGGAAAAAGTCTGATAGAGCCCACACACGGTCGGAATTTCCGACAACATTGTCCGATAGGACATTTTCCGTCGGAAAATCCGACCTAGTGTACGGGGCATTAGTGTGCGTGGACCCTGAAGCTATATAGCTCATCTTTTGGCCGACTCTTGCTAAATCATCCAAAGATTCAGCCAGAGTTAGCTTTGTTGGCTCCACCCAACCACTCACCAGCCTTGGGGTAGCCACATACTCGTAGAGAAAAAAAAAAAAAAAAGCCTTTGATTCCCCCATCCTAGAAAAGCAATGTGGATGGACGAATCTTTGCCACTGGCTGTTGTGTTGAGAAAGCTTTACCACCTGCAGCTATCAGAATACCCAAACAGTAACTGCATCTGATAGGATGCAGTCACTGTTCGTCCGACAAGTTTGCAGCCTCCACCTTCGATTTCTAAGTCAACTTTTGTCAAGCCGCTTGGTGCCAACAGGGCAACTCTCGCCTCAAATTTCAGCTGACTCAGAAGGAATTGGCTGAAGCTCGAGTCGTGTATAGCCAGCTTTGGTTTGCTTCCATAGTAATTGGGTCTTTGCCAAGAGTTTAGATCTACTTTACAACTTGTTTTCTTTTTATTGATTAGCTTTAACACAGTACTGCACAAGTACACACTTTGGAGAGAATCTGCTTGCAGGATCATAATTACAGGATCAAATCTGGCAGGCAGCCAGGTATCTTTTCTGTCATGTAAATTGTTTGGATTGCTAGGCTACAGAATGGATTGTGTTTCATCCTGGTTGAAAACCCTACGTATGTATCATATACTTAAAGTGGAGTTCCAGACGTTTTTGTGTTTATTAAAAGCCAGCAGCTACAAAAAGTGTAGCTGCTGACTTTTAATAAACACACACAGTCGCCTATCCTACGATCCAGCAATGCGGCTGCCCTAAGCCTCGCTCCTCTCTGCAGTATCGACATCACTACTGTGGGCACCCGGCTGTGAGAGCCGGGTGTGCACTGCGCATGTGTGAGTCACGCTGCGTTTCCTGAATGGTTGGGCAATGTGACGTGTCCCAGAAGATTGCAGGGGGGGAGAAGCCGACTCTAAGTGGGAATGCAAAATGTGGCATGTCGGGGGTCAGGTCCACTTTGGGGTGGAACTCCGCTTTAAAGTGAATGTGTTCCACAGTCTATTTTTTGACAGATATACAGTGCCTTGCGAAAGTATTCGCCCCCCTTGAACTTTTCAACCTTTTGCCACATTTCAGGCTTCAAACATAAAGATATAACATTTTTATTTTTTGTGAAGAATCACCAACAAGTGGGACACAATTGTGAAGTGGAACGAAATCTATTGGATATTTTAAACTTTTTTAGCAAATAAAAAAACTGAAAAGTGGTGCGTGCAAAATTATTCGGCCCCTTTACTTTCAGTGCAGCAAACTCACTCCAGAAGTTCAGTGAGGATCTCTGAATGATCCAATGTTGTCCTAAATGATTGATGGTGATAAATAGAATCCACCTGTGTGTAATCAAGTCTCTGTATAAATGTACCTGCTCTGTGATTGTCTCAGGGTTCTGTTGAAAGCCCAGAGAGCATCATGAAGACCAAAGAACACACCAGGCAGGTTAGTAATACTGTTGTGGAGAAGATTAAAGCCAGATTTGGATACAAAAAGATTTCCCAAGCTTTAAACATCCCAAGGAGCACTGTGCAAGCGATCATTTTGAAATGGAAGGAGTATCAGACCACTGCAAATCTACCAAGACCTGGCTGTCCCTCTAAACTTTCAGCTCAGACAAGGAGAAGACTGATCAGAGATGCAGCCAAGAGGCCCATGATCACTCTGGATGAACTGCAGAGAACTACAGCTGAGGTGGGAGAGTCTGTCCATAGGACAACAATCATTCGTACAGTGCACAAATCTGGCCTTTATGGAAGAGTGGCAAGAAGAAAGCCATTTCTCAAAGATATACATAAAAAGTCTTGTCTAAAGTTTGCCACAAGCCACCTGGGAGACACACCAAACATGTGGAAGAAGGTGCTCTGGTCCGATGAAACCAAAATCGAACTTTTTGGACACAATGCAAAACGATATGTTTGGCATTAAAGCAACACAGCTCATCACCCTCAACACACCATCCCCACTGTCAAACATGGTGGTGGCAGCATCATGGTTTGGGCCTGCTTTTCTTCAGCAGGGACAGGGAAGATGGTTAAAATTGAGGGGAAGATGGATGCAGCCAAATACAGGACCATTCTGGATGAAAACCTGTTGGAGTCTGCAAAAGACCTGAAACTGGGACGGAGATTTATCTTCCAACAAGACAATGATCCCAAACATACAGCAAAATCTACAAAGGAATGGTTCACAAATAAACGTATCCAGGTGTTAGAATGGCCAAGTCAAAGTCCAGACCTGAATCCAATCAAGAATCTGTGGAAAGAGCTGAAAACTGCTGTTCACAAACGCTCTCCATCCAACCTCACTGAGCTCGAGCTGTTTTGCAAGGAAGAATGGGCAAGAATTTCAGTCTCTCGATGTGCAAAACTGATAGACACATACCCCAAGCAACTTGCAGCTGTAATCGCAGCAAAAGGTGGCTCTACAAAGTATTAACGCAAGGGGGCCGAATAATTTTGCACGCCCCACTTTTCATTTTTTTATTAGTTAAAAAAGTTTCAACAATCCAATAGATTTCGTTTCACTTCACAATTGTGTCCCACTTGTTGGCGATTCTTCACAAAAAATTAAAATTTTATATCTTTATGTTTGAAGCCTGAAATGTGGCAAAAGGTTGAAAAGTTCAAGGGGGCCGAATACTTTCGCAAGGCACTGTATATTGTAAATAGGGCTGCAACTAACGATTATTTACATAATCGATTAGTTGGCCGATTATTGTTTCGATTAATCGGTTAATGACCTTAAAAAAAAAAAAAGTGTGGTGTATGATTTAGTTAATATAAAAAGTAAAAAAAAAGGCAATCTTTTCTTAAATACTGTATCTCTATGCAGTGTTAAATATAAATAACCAACCATGGTTAGGGAGCAAAATATCGAATCCACTCTGAGAATAACAGACAAAAGCGATATACTATTAGAGGAGATATACTGTATATACGCTATTAGGGGAGATATACTGTATATACTATTAGGGGAGATATACTGTATATACTATTAGGGGAGATATACTGTATATACTATTAGAGGAGATATACTGTATATACTATTAGAAAAGATATACTGTATATACTATTAGAAGAGACAAACAGTTTTTTGGCCAATTTGTTGAGCAAATCAAAAAACACAAATTGCTGCAAAAACGTATTTAATGCTTTTCTGCAGCTTCTCAATTGAAGTATATTGAACCAAAAAAGCACCATTTTGCGTTAAAAAAAAGTCCCTGACCCTTTCCAAATACGCAGCAGCTGAAAAAAGCATAGATACGTGTCCCATAGGAAACCATGTTAAATGAACTGTAGTGTGTTTCTGCAAAAAGCACCAAAAAACACACATAGATGTGAACCAGATCTAAGGCGTTTAGTAACATAATGGGGTTAAAAAAACTAAAATGAGCCCTTAGAGTACAAAAAAAGCAGATAATCACTACTGTAGGGGTTAATTTTTTAGAAATGTAGAACTGTGATATTACAGTAGCGATTTTCTCTTTTTGTACTATAAAGGGCTAATTTTAGTTTATTTTAACCCCATTCTGTTACTGGCCGATTAATCGATTATGAAAATAGTAATCGATTAATTTCATAATCGATTAGTTGTCGATTAATCGATTAGTTGTTTCAGCCCTAATTGTAAAATGAAAAAACAAATTACAAACATGTTATACTTACCTGCTCTGTGCAGTGGTTTTACACGGAGCGCCCCGATCCTCCTCTTTTGGGGACTCCTGTTGATACTCCTGGCTCCTCCCAGGAGGCTGTACTAATGCAAGTAATGTTAGTAGAGCGATGTCTCCAACTGTGCTATTGTATTATGACACAGGGACTGCTCCCAGCCATAACACACTGATTAGCGCTCTCTGCCATTGGCTGCCACCACTGATCGGATGCTGATTTACCTGCATGCCCATTCAACGGAAACGGGTCGTAAGACTAGCTTCTGTAGAACAGACAGCTGTACATGGGTGGAAATTAGCCCGGTTCCTGCCAAACCGATCGTTTCTGGCCCTTTTGGGCCCGTATGTACCTAGCTTTACTCTGTTTTCTGCTTTCTTGTAACTTCCTCAGTGAGCTCCTGAACCTCCTCCTTTTCCCCCATCACTTATGTATGTTTGGAACGAGAAGTGCACATTAGTTATACTGCTCTATACAGGGTGGCTACGTTGCTACATACATTAGAACCGTGGAGTACAAATGTAGCCTCCTAGCAGGAAGTCTGATCATAGCAGCCCCAAAAAAGGAATTCTAAATTTGGAGGTAGCTGAGAGCAATAGGATGAATTTTTTTTTGAATTAAAGTAGAATTCCAGCTTTTATTTGACTTTAGTTTGTTTTGGGACCTGTGTGCCAGTACAGGCAACTTCCTGTCGTCTGCCGCCACAAAATAGTCACTCCCAATGCTTCTCAATGAATACAAGGCTTCCTCTGGCCGGGGTAAAGAGGTGGCTGGATGACGTCACAATTTCTACCTTCCAATTAGAGCAAGCCTTCTATACCTTGATAAAAATACAAGGTTTCTCCTGAATGGCAGAGAAGCGTTTAGGTTGACTCTCTATTTTGTCCCGACATCAGACATGAAAGTTGCCTGTACTGCTGCCGGAACACAGCGCCACATACTGTCTGGTATGATACAGTGCGCCCAGCGACTGTAGAGCTATGGATAGAAAGTGGTTTGTTTGGGCTAGCTTGGCCCATATAAACTCTCTCCCCTATTCAGCAATGGCCTGTAGGTTTTGATAAACTCCCATGTAAAAGCAAACTTCTCTATAGTTTCTAACTGCAGAGTTGTTTAGCTCTCTTACATTAATTGGCCATTTATATGCAAATTAGCTAATCATATAAACCAGCTAATTAGCACAGTCTGGATTAGGAGAATAAAAACTGTGATGTGTTTGAGCCCACCTCCCCCCAGATATCAGAAACCTCAATTGGTGTATGTGTGGCACTGTTCTAAAATGCATAATAAACCCATTATATTTTAGATTTGCCATGGAAGTGAAACTCTGCTCTGGTGTCTTGTAGGGCAATAGCACATGAATGTGTGTTTCTTGGGTCTGTATGTCCAATGCATCCCATTGGTCTGTAAATGCACCAAAAACCCATACTTACACACCACAGCACACAGGTAGTCTGTGTGAGGCATTCCTATGCATGATCCTGGGGGTGCAATTCAGAATGCATGGCACCATGTTGAACCACACTGCAGACACACTGATCCCACAAGGTGCACGTTACATTGTGTGGGCAGGCAGCTTTACACTCACAGGAAGAATCCATGAACTACCACAGCGCTGTGGTAGTTCATTGAGAACTACAAGCTGACAACCGCAAAGGTAGTTGTAGTCCATTTTTTTCACTGGATGAATGACGCGGCCAGGTGGGCGGTGCCCCGCATGGCCACTTTTTCATTAGATTGTGGCAGCGAGCAAGGGGGAAGAAGATCCTCTGCTTGCTGCCAAAATAAGGGGGTCAGGGAGGTGTGGGGGCCGGTACATTTGTAACAATGTTGCACCCTGAATATAGGTGTAGCATGTAACCTTACAAAAGGTGAACTTATCCTTTAGGCTGTGTTCACACTAGTCCGGTGCGAAGTGCAGCTCCGGTTTCCCTGTGAGGATGAAAATGATTCATTCAGCGGTTCCTCTCCCTTGTAGCTGCGGATCAGCTGACCAGGGAGAGGGTTGGAGTGTAGTGAGGAGAGAATTCCTGTTCACAATGGAACACATCTACAAATCAGATGCGCTCCCATTGAAGATTATGTGACTGCAATTCGCACTGCATTGCCTAGAAATTGCACACGTTTTTGTGCAATGCAGATGTAAACCAGACCCATTGAAAAGAACATATTTTCAAATATAACCTCTGCATCCAATTCGCATATGTGTGATCCCAGCCTTAAGAAGGCTCTACTGTGCTTTGAAATGGATCAGTGATGGGCTTTTTTAATTCCTTTTTAGTCTATCCCACCATAACCTGTTGGTTTATACTGACATGCTATTAAAACATTAAAGTGGAATTTCTGGATATAACAAACGAATCCTGAAACTGCTCCCATCACCATTCCAATGCCTAACTACCCTGTGGAAGAAAGATACACATACCTACCTATTCTCGGGCCGCTCCAGTCTGGTCACATGATCTCCTTTGTGTCCCTCATCAATGGCTGTAATGCCTGAGCGGTGATGTCACTATTGGCCATCCATAGTTGGCGCTCACTCCTCTTCCCTGAAACTGCTGCTAGCAGACACAGGGTAGTCGTTCACGTGAGCGCGGCGGCTTGAAAATAGGTAGGTATATAGGTATATGCATCTTTCCTCCACAGGTTCGTTAGTATAGGTGTTAGAAGGTGGGTGGCAGCAATTTTAAGTGTAGTTAGTTGTATCCTGGATTTCTACTTTAAAGAGATTATATTTTCGTGATGTCTGGGCTATACAGGACTTTGGTGTCTTCTGCAACATGATGAAAAAATGTCCAGTTCCTCTTTTTTCTACTCTTTTTGTATACAGTACATGGTCGCCTAGCATTGCATGCATCGGGTATATTGCTGGAGATACTTGAGTCAGTCTCATCTCTACTGAAAATCATTCTATGTTCAACTTTAGACTTCCCGGATTATTCTTTGCATAAGCTTGACACTATTCTGAACTGTGCTAACAGCTGCCTACATATCTGAGAAGTCCATCATTACATTACTACCATGGACTAAACAGCGCAAGCACATGCCATTTAATCCTGGCAATATTCTAAATCATTTTCACTTGCTAGAATTCTCAACAGTCCAAATGATAATTTTGCTACGTATATTGGGGGGCACAAGTGTACTTCTGCTGCATATACATAATTCATCAGCAATGTACAGCTTTAGAAAATGGTACATTTCATATAACTATTTATAGAACACAAGGGAGTTTTTGTATTTTACTAGCAAGGAGTGAGCGGGTAAATATCCCCAAATAATCCATATCTCTATATGACTGCATTATTTAGAAAACCTATAAAATATATTGCATTGTTCTCCCATGTAAGAAGAGTGTGAGCAGCAGGGAGATAGGAGGGCAGTCTCTATGGGTTGTAACTTTATTAACAGCTTGGTTATCAGGATCACCCTTTGAATATTGCTGAATCATGGAAGATAAATATTAATTAAAAAAAAGGAATAATTTTTTTAAATTGTGTTTTTGTTATTTTTTTTACACATACATAGTAAATTGTCTAACAATCTAAAGGCCCCCTAATAGTACTTCAGTGGGGGGACTTGGCCTTCTTTGTGGAGAAAGTAGGTGCCATATTACCCCTCTTCCATGCCAACACTCTCTCCTAAGAAATTAGGATGTCAGATTCTAGGTCAGGCAGCATCAAGCTTGGTGCTTTTTGGTGGGGTGCTGCATTTTTTTGGAGGGCCCTCTCTAAGGCTGCTTTCACACTGGGGCGGTTTGCAGGCGCTATTGCGCTAAAAATAGCACCTGCAAACCGACCTGAAACAGCTGCTGCTGTGTCTCCAGTGTGAAAGCCCTGAGGGCTTTCACACTGGAGCGGTGCGCTAGCAGGACGGTAAAAAAAGTGTGTATTTACCGCTCCTACCTATTGAAATCAATGGGACACCGCAGGGATACCGTGGTAATACCGCCAGCAAAGCGCAGCGGCGCTTTGAACCCTTTTTCGGCCGCTAGCAGGGGTTAAAACCACCCCGCTAGCGGCCCGCATACCGTGGCTAAAACGATGGTAAAGCAGCGCTAAATATAGCGCTGCTTTACCGCCGCCCTCCGCACCGCTCCGGTGTGAAAGCAGCCTTAAAGAAATCCAGAGACGGAAGGTCAAGGGAGCTGATAATTCACATGGAAGGTGCTCCTGAGGGTTTCCTTGCAATAGCGATAGCAGTCTGCATGTTTGATTTTTTTCTAATACTTATTTTTGCCATTTTATATTTTTATTTATTTTTTTAAAGGTGAACTCCGGGCAATTATTTTTTTCCCCCATGGAGTGGGGCAATTTCTGCACTGCATGGGTTAACTGCTCATTTATTTCTAGAGACTCTAGAGCAGGGATATGCAATTAGCGGACCGCCAGCTGTTGCAGAACTACAAGTCCCATGAGGCATAGCAAGACTCTGACAGCCACAAGCATGACACCCAGAGGCATGATGGGACTTGTAGTTTTGCAACAGCTGGAGGTCCACTAATTGCATATCCCTGATATAGAGGATTGGAGAGCGGAGATTTACTTGCCTAATCCTCCCAGCACAAGGCCAATCACTGCGGCTCTTGCCCCACTGCATGAGAAAAATTGATTTCAGCTTTAACCATTATTGCATCTCAGTGCTGCTGATCTCCTGCAGCCTCTTCCTAAGCCACTTCCCGTTTACATGCAGTCCACCTGCAGGGCTTTCCCGATGATGGGCCACTTCAATCAGAAGCCTGTGTGACAATATAGGAGCACAACTGAAAAACAGGGACATAGCGTTTTTGCCCTATAATAGAAAAGACCTTCATGGCAGAATTGCCAGGCATTGATTTGATGAAAGGTGTAGATTTATAAATATTAAAATTGCATTTGAATGATAAGGCCTATATGACCTTTTAGTGATTGGGTTTACATGTACTTTAAGGCTCCATGCACTCTAGTGTTTTTTTAAGCGCCTAGAAGCTGTTGGCATTTTTTTTCTGCTTCTAGAAGCTAAATGGTGTTATCTTATGTGTCTGTGCACACTATTTTAGGCTATTAGCATTTTTTGAGCTTCAGCATCTAGGAGCAGAAACAAAATAGTTTTTGTAGAGTTTCTTGGAGCGTTTTTGCAGCTTTTTTTTTTTTTTCATTTTTACTGCAAAAACACTAATGCTCCTAAATGCTGCTAAAGCACTACTAAGAAAAGCTGTTACCACCATTTTTTTTTTATCCATTTTTTTTTTATCCATTTTTTTTTTTTCAGCGTTTTTTTTAACTTAAAAAAAAAATTCTAGTGTACGTGGATCCATCATGGCTCTTCTGAGAAACCTACGTGTTTAGCATTTACACAGTTCTCTCGGTCTCCCCTTATCACACGTTTTTGTGTCTTCATTTTGGAGCCGAGGTCGTTTTTAAGCCTCATTCTTTTTCCACCAGGGAAACCTTAGCAACCAGGTCACTGAAAACAAACCAACCATAGATGATTTAAAAAATGACTGTGGGTGCTTGCCTGTTTTCAGATCTTTCGTCATAGGCGAAGAAGTATGTGGCCATGCAAGGGTAGTCTTTGTAAAATGACTATAGTGCTATTCACAAATGTGCTTTAGTTTGTGTGAGTGAGTGGGTCCCCATTCTGCATTACTTTATATTTAAAGCTGAACTCCAGGAAAACTAAAAGTCCCCCGTTGCAGTGGGTTAACTGCTTGTTTCTGTCCAGGGGGCCAGGTAAAACCTTTTCTTACCCAATCCTTCTACACTCTGCTAGACTGGTCCGCACAGCCTCTTCTTCGCTGCACTCTGGGTATCTAAGGAGTGTAGACTTGAGGAAACCAAGGGACACTGCACAAGCATAAAGCAGCAGGTACCGTAATTAAAAGTGCATTTCTTAACACCTAGACCAGTGATGGCAAACCTCGGCACCCCAGATGTTTTGGAACTACATTTCCCATGATGCTCTTGCACTCTGAAGTGTAGTTGAGCATCGTGGGAAATGTAGTTTCAAAACATTTGGAGTGCCAAGGTTCGCCATCACTTACCTAGACTAAACAAGAAATTAACCCTTGCAGTATGGAAGGTCTCCATTCTGCTGCGAGAACACAGCGCTGTGTGACAATTTAATTCCTGGAGTGCCCACATCATAGCACTATGGTGGTGAGTCACACAGCTGTTTTCACTTGAGCACTTTTTGACATGTTCTTACTTGCACTTGCCGGCCAGTTGACTCTCATTTTTTGCGGAGTAGTAGAAGACATGACATGTGTGTACATTGCATTGTTGGCGGAAATTTAGTGACCGAAATCTGGAACAGCGGATTAACATCGAAATTTGTGTGAAAATTGGCAAAAATGCAAGTAAAACTTTAGCTCTGTTAGAGCAGGCTTCTGGTGAACATTCCATGAAGAAATCAAGCATTTTTGAATTGCATAGGAGGTTTAAGAAGGGGCAGGAATATGTCCATGTTGATGCCAAACACTTGGTGCTAGGAACCCCAGATTTGGTATGCAAACCCAGTGGAACCAACATTACAACATATACAAGTGTGGGGTTCATCGCACCAAGTGGCCCCGAGATAGGGGGCCGCACAGGTCAGGTTGGAAAATGTAATTTTTTGCTGCAGAAAAGTGCTTGACATTTTCCGACCCGATTTACGGCCCTGTATTTCGGGGCCACTTGGTGCTAGGAACCCCAAATTTGGATACAGATACCAAAATCGGTCAACTGTGTCCATCTGCAGCAATGTCATTTCGGGACCCTTTGGGTCCAGAGATGCAGCTAGGGGGCATCTAGGAACCCTTAACTACCAAGTTTGAAGTTCAGGGGACCTATGGTTGCAAATGGGCACAGTGAGGCATGCAAATGGGCACAGTGAGGCATGCAAATGGAAATTGTTGACCCTCTTTTCCACTTACAGTAGCTTCGCATTTCTCACCCTAGGCTTATACTCGAGTCAATACGTTTTCCCATTTTTTTGTGGTAAAATTAGGTGCCTCGGCTTATACTCAAGTATATACGGTAAATAAAAATAAAGTGGCAAATGTAAAGGGGGAGAAGGAGGAAGAGCAGAATTTCCCCTACCAGTTCATAGAATATGGTATAACTGTCAACCAACATTGTTACTTGTGAGTTCTGAAAAGGTTACAGGAATCTGTTCACGGGAAAAAGACCGGGAATTAGGCCTTATAAGTGGATTCTCCTCCACCACAATGCTGCTGCACAAACTGAAGACTGATGTGCAAACTGAAATAAAATGATGTAATCTGAATCCATATTCATCAGTTTTTTACTGTCAAAGAATATGACTGAAATAATGACATCCATGGGGAAGGACCCTTAAAAATAAGTAAATGAACTACAAGTCGATCTGACCAGGGGGAAGATGGGACTTGTAATACATTTATTCACAGATCCCTGTGAGTAAATAATGTAGGCCGTGTGGGTGGCGCCCAACATAGCACAGGCGATTTCAAAAGTGACAGCGGCTGCAGGGGATAAGACGCACGCTGTCATGGGTGGGTCTGCGTGGCACCATGTTACATCCTAACTGTGGGTGTCACATGATGTAAAAGGTGGAGTTTGACTTCAACTTTTTTTTTTTGTTCGAGTTCACTATTGTTCATTATCACGACAACTGTGGTAGTTACCTACCGTATATACTTGAGTATAAGCCGAGTTTTTCAGCACATTTTTTTGTACTGAAAGTGCCCCCCTCGGGTTATACTCGAGTCAAGCACTTTTCTGCAGCAAAAAAAATAAATTCCGACCCGACTTTGGGGCCCCGTATCTCGGGGCCACTTGGGTCTAGGGATCACAAATTTGGTGTGCCAACCCAGTGGATCTAGCACCATAACATATCCAAATATGGGATTCCTAGCACTAAGTGGCCCCGAGATACGGGGCCCCAAAGTCGGTTCGGAAAATGTCATTCTCTGCTGCAGAAAAGTGCTTGACATTTTCTGACCCGAATTTGGGGCCCCATATCTCGGGGACACTTGGAGCTAGGAACCCCAAATTTGGCATTTAAACCCAGATGAACTAGCACTACAACATATCCAAAGATGGGGTTCCTAGCTCTAAGTGGCCCCGAGATACAGGGCCCCAAAGTCGGTTCAGAAAATGTCATTCTCTGCTGCAGAAAAGTGCTTGAGAATTTTCTGACCCAAATTTGGGGCCCCATATCTCGGGGACACTTGGTGCTAGGAACCCCAAATGTTGTATTCCAACCCAGTGGAATTAGCACTACAACATATCTAAAGATGGGGTTCCTAGCACTAAGTGACCCCGAGATACAGGGCCCCAAATCGGTCAACTCTGTCCATCTGCATGGGCACAGTGAGGCTGCAAATGGGCATCGTTGACCCTCTTTTCCACTTACAGTAGCTGCGCATTTCTCACCCTAGGCTTATACTCGAGTCAATAAGTTTTCCCAGTTGTTTGTGGTAAAATTAGGTGCCTCGGCTTATATTCGGGTCGGCCTATACTTGAGTATATACGGTAGATTATGTGCAATAGAAAAGTACTGTAAAGTAACTTTTTGGACTTTCTCAAATTTTTCCAATATGTTTCTTTTCTCCACCCCCCCCCCCCCCCTCCTTTTTTTTTTTTTATTGCAGCTGTGGCATTTATTTTGAAAGGGAATTGCTATTTCCTTTGTTAGAAATTTTTGAAAAGTACATTTAAAAGCTGTGTGTGTGTTGCCAACCAATCCCAAACATGTTTACATTAGAACATGACTTGATAACATTGCTGTTTTATGATTGCCCCCTTGAGTGGTCCTACGTGTAAGGACGTCTTTTTCATTTTGCACAGCAAATGAAAAGCCGTTTCTAAAACTTGCTGCTAAATCACATGCAGTTGTTCTCGTGGGTTATTTTTTGGATGCTTCTTGGGGAAGAAATGCTAAAGCAATATTTAACAATGTCAGAAACATTCCTTTGGCATGTAAATATCTAATCCATCAAGGGAAGTTCTGTGGCACATTATAGAGTTTACATCTGTCTTCAAATTTGTCAAACTCAGAGCAGATCTTTTTAATCTTTGGACTGTGTATGCATAATGAATATATGAAATGTATGGTGTGTTGCATATATTTTACATATTATATTCAGGGATAAAAGTAAAACTATAGAAAGTTTTTATTTTAGAGTCGGATTAATGTGAAATGTTGTAACTGAATTTTTACACCACATTCTATAATTAAATGAATGTAGAAATAATGCCAAAACTTTTTTTTTAATTATTATTATTTTGTATTAAGTAAGAGAGGATTTACCCCCTGTCAGTTTGGCATGTGTCCCATTGGGGATATTTCCCTTCACATCCTGTTCCATAGACAGGAACAGGAATACAATTGTCTTGTGCCTCCACCTTCTCTGCACTGCAAGAGTTAAAGTGATCTTAAAGGTTTTTTATTTTTTTTGGTTACCGCATTTATCATTATCGGAGGGAAGTTTCAGGAAAAAAACTTAAATTTTCAAGTAAGAACTTTGAAACAAAATAAGGGTCAGTGCCCATCAATGCAGCCTCACCATTGCCCATCAATGCAGCCTCACCATTGCCCATCAATGCAGCCTCACCATTGCCCATCAATGCAGCCTCACCATTGCCCATCAATGCAGCCTCACCATTGCCCATCTGCAGCCTCACCATTGCCCATCTGCAGCCTGATCATTGCCATCTGCAGTCTCACAATTGGCCATCAACGCAGCTTGATCAATGCCCATCTGCGCTCCTTCCTATTACAGAGGCCACTGAGTAAACAGGAGATTCTCATTGGATGTAATCTGACGGCGCTCGTCCCGCCCCCCCCTCCCCGTTCCCTCCTTGGCAGCCCAAATTGCAGTATCGGCGTATAACACGCACACACTATTTGCACCTGATTTTCAGGGTGAAATGGTGCGTGTTATATGCCAATAAATACAATCATTAATGTTATGTTATACTTGCCTGCTCTGTGTAATAGTTTTGCACAGAGCAGCCCCTATCTTCCTCTTCTCAGGTCCCCTGCCAGTGCTTGTAACAGACACATTAGCATGTCTCCAAAGTAGGGCGATTTTCAGTGCGACTTCGATCTGACTTTACATTACATCAATGATTTCAGGGTGAAAAGGTGTGTGTTGTACGCCAATAAATACAATAATTTAATGTTATGTTATACTAGCCTGCTCTGTGTAATATTTTTGCACAGAGCAACCCCTATCTTCCTCTTTTCGGGTCCCCTGCCAGTGCTTCTGCCCCCCCGACCAGTGCCCCCAATAGCAAGCCACTTACCATGGGGGCACTGGTGCGTGCTTGCTCCCGAGCCCTGCTCTATGCATCCGTAAGACAAATTGACCCACTTGGCCCCATCCCCCCCGCTTTCTCCTCATTGGCTCACTGGCTGTGATTGACAGCAATGGGAGCCAATGGCCCCCGCTTCTGTGTCTGTCAATGAGGAGAGAGAGACCCGAGACAGCCGAGGCTCTCGTGCACATCACTGAATTGAGAGGGAGTTCAGGTGAGTATTAGGGGGGCTGTGGGGGGGAGCAGCACACATACGTTTTTTCTTTTTTTCCTTCATGCAAAGAATACATAAGGGTAAAAAAACTTCAGCCTTTACAACCACTTTAAGGCTCAGTTTTCACTAATGCGACTTTTCATGTGACTGAAAAGTTGCATGACAAGTCGTACCTCATGATTTCCAATGAGTACCGTTCATATCTGTGCGACTTCAAAGTAGTCCCTGCACTACTTTGGTCCCACTTTGATGCGACTTGAGGTCCTTAGACCTCAAGAATACACAGGCATTGCTTCAAGTCGCGGCCAAAAATTGTGGTAAAATCGTGTGGCTTTGGGGTTGCAATAATGGAAATGGAGCCTTAATGCTTAATATGGGTCGAGGGATAAGGTGTAATACATCATTCCTTACTCCTGTAGGATTCCTCCTCTGTGCCACCGGGCCCCTGAAGCCTCTTCTGTTAGGCGCTTTAGGCCCATTCACACTGTTCCGACTTGTCATGCGACTTTGATATGACAAATCACATGACAAATGGCAGCTCATTGTTTGCAGTGGCACCCGTTCAGATCAGTATTACAACTTTAAAGTTGCAGCGATTTTGAAAAGGTGCCTGCACTACTGTTGTGTCATTTTTTAACACACTGTAGAAAAAACAAAAAGAGGGAGCACCAATCTTGTGCATTACCCAAGTGGTGTTTATCGAAATAAAAAAGAAGGAAATCTACTCACGAACACGTAGTTCATAAAAACACTTCAAAGTCCTTAATGGACACAAAGCGACCAGGTCACTTGGGACTGTGTCCAGCACGCCAGAGAACCTTCTAGATGGCTGATGCGTTTCAGAGGGGCTCTGAGGAAGAGGGGATTTCCCCTCGAAACGCGTCAGCCATCTGGAAGGTTCTCCGGCATGCTGGACACAGTCCTGGTCGTCTTGTGTCCATTATGGACTTTAAAATGTTTTTATGATCTACCTGTTTGTGACTATATTTCCTTCTGTTTTTATTTCAATAAACACCACTTGGGTAAGGTGCAAAGTTTGTGCGCCCTATTTTTGTTTTTTCTACAGTGTTTCCATTCTGTGTCCCCTGACCCTTGGTTGGCAGCAAGGCCTGTGCATCTACCGGGAGCCATAGAAATTCTAGGCGATATCTACTTCCGTTACATTACTTTTGAGCACAGGAGATTTTTGTTTGTGTGAAATCTTTGATGTAATGTAAAGTCAGATCAAAATCGCACTGAAAATCGCCCGACTTTGGAGACTAATGCTAATGTGACTGTTACACGTCATGCAGCAAAAGAGACATGTTAACTTCTAGGTTTTTTTTTGCTTTAAGAAACACTTATTAATTTAGGATTTCTTCCAGTTTTGGCTAATTGTATTCTAATGGACTGCCAGGTAATTGTGTTGGTGTCTCATTTTCAGATATGTGCTGAGAAATATTTTATCATGTTTGGCAAAGACCTCAATGTTTTATTGTGTTCTTGTTTTAAAAAAAAAAATCTTTCCTGAGGATGTGTTTAATGCTGACAGAAAATAGCTGAGCTAGAAGAACAGTTGTGGGAATTCTATTTTGAGAACACCGGTCTGGATATAAACGTGTGGAGGAGGAACAAAGCTGATGGGATTTAGCATGTGTCCAAAATCATCAATGTGTACTCTGAAGGTCCCATGGAGGGAAACAAATAATAGGACTTGGGTCCATATTCTACATAATAGGGCTCATGCACACTGGGCTTAACCACTGCTTTTAAAGGTGTTTTTTTTCTTCCTTTTTTTGCTTGTAAACGCACCTCTGTTATCCATGCGTGTCCATGCACACAGGTATTTACAGGCATATTAGAAAAGGAGCGTATAAAATGATATTAAAGACAGATTTTTGTTTTAATTAACAAACACGTTAAACTAACCTGCTCTGTGTAAGGCCTCATGTACACTGCTGTTGGGAAACGGACGTTTAGGAGCATTTGTGCGTTTATTTCAGCTGCCCCTGAACTCTCCTCTATGTTATCTTATCAGTACATATACACAGGGTTGTTTATAGTCGTTTATAGGCAGTTGAGTTTAGTAGCATTTCTTGGAAAGCAAAAAAATGCGTTTAGGACAGATGTTCCGAGGCATTTGAAACGCCAAATGCCTGTAACAGCTTGTAAAAGCGGTAACTCACGTTTTTAGCCGTGTTTCGGTTACAGGCTAAATACCGTCTAGCTGCCATAACCCCAGTATTCGGGAACTCTGCGCATTTCTCTTTGAGATAAAAGTGGTCTTTGCGGCGTATTCGCAGCAAGATCACTTTTATCGGTGGCGGGAGAGGTGCAATCCCACTGCACTCCGGTCGTCTCCGCCACTTACCTGACCCGCTGGTAACGGTGGAGATGATCGCATCTGGTCACCCCACTGCCTGGATGCAGAGTGAGGCAAAGATGCCCCCCGCTCGGCTCCATAGCATTGAAGCATTGATCCAATGCTCTGAAAGGAGAAATTGTTTTATTTTATTTTTTTTATGTGCTTTTTAGTGTATTTATGAGATCTCATATTTAAGGGGTTTTGTCATGCTTTTTTTTCTATTACGGGATGTTTACATTCCTTGTAATAGGAATAAAAGTGACACAAATTTTCTTTTTTTTTTTTAAAAGGACAATGTAAAAAAAAAAAAATTTAAAGGTAAAATTAAATAATGAAAAAAAAAAAAATGTAAGCAACCCGAGCTTGCGCGCAGAAGCAAATGCATATGTGAGTAGCACCCGCATATGAAAACGGTGTTTGAACCACACATGAGGTATCGCTGCGATCATTAGAGCGAGAGCAATAATTCTAGCCCTAGACCTCCTCTGTAACTCAAAACTGGTAACCTGTAAAAATGTTTAAACGTTGCATATGGAGATTTTTAAGGGTAAAAGTTTTGTCACCATTCCACGGGCGGGCGCAATTTTGAAGCTTGACATGTTGGGTATCCATTTACTCGGCGTAAAAATTATTTTTCACAATTATAAAGAAAATTGGGCTAACTTTACTGTTGCCTTATTTTTTTTAATTAAAAAAAGTGCCCAATTTTTTTGTACAAAAATTGCTGGTAAGGCCACTGCGCAAATACGGTGGGACAACGACCGCCAGTTTATTCTCTAGGGTGTGAAAAAAAATATATCTAATGTTTGGGGGTTCTAAGTAATTTTCTAGCAAAAAAAAAATAAAGATTTTAATTTGTAAACACTGAGTCTGGAAAATGGGCTTTTTCTAATTGATGATGGGAGAGTCGTGCGAGAAATGTAATCGAAAAAGAAATGTGCATGTGCAAGAAAAGATTCCCAGCCACGGAAATTCTTTTCTGTAGCAACATGAGGTGAAATTGAAGGCTTGGTTGGCCGAATTTCCAAATCAATGGTGGCACCATCAGATCACAAAACGCACACATTTTTTGATTTTCAAAAGAAAATTATTTCGAAATTCGACCATGTATGGCCAGCCTGCGTTTGCGTTTTAGAAAGGTTTATTTTATTATTTATCTCTTTTTTTAAATAGTCAAAAATTAAAAAATTGCCTCTGAACATTCCTCCTGAATGCATTTTTTTATGCTTTTCAAAAAATGCTTCTAAACTCAACTGCCTATAAACTACTCTAAGGCCCCTTTCACACTGGGGCGGGGAGCCGCGGTGACGGTAAAGCAGCGCTATATTTAGCGCTGCTTTACCGTCGTTTTAACCGCGGTATTCGGCTGCTTGCGGTGCGGTTTTACCCCCCGCGAGCGGCCGAAAAAGGGTTAAACACCCCCGCAGAGCGCCGCCGTAGCAGCGCTTTGCAGCGGTATTGCCGCGGTTTTACCGCGGTTTCCCATTCAAATCAATGGGAAGGAACGGTATAGGAGTGGTGAACACACCGCTCCTATACCGCTCCAAAGATGCTGCTAGCAGGACTTTTTTTGCCGTCCTGCTAGCACACCGCTCCAGTGTGAAAGCCCGCCGGCTTTCACACTGGAGTTAAAGGGGCCGGATTTTTTCAGGCGGTGAACAGGCGCTATTTTTAGCGCTGTACCGCATGAAAAACGCCCCAGTGTGAAAAGGGGCCTAAACAACCCTGTGTACATGTACTGATAAGATAACATAGAGGAGAGTTCAGGGGCAACTAAAAAAAAAACACCCAAAAAAACACCCAACTGCTCCTAAACGTCTGTTTACCAGTAGCAGTGTACATGAGGCCTAAGTTGTGTCGGAGTTCCAAACCTTGGGGTGCACTTTTATTTTTAGAGAAAGTCAAACATTGGCCCACATCTCCACATCTCCTGCAACCCCTATTGGTTCTTTAACCCCTTGTCTACAAAGGTATGTCTATACATCCTGGTGTTGCAACTGTGAGCTTGATAGTCTTGGCTTTTGTGTAAAAGTGATCCAGGCAGCAGTAGAGTATGATCAGTGCTTGATTAGCTGCATTGGGGGGACTAACAGTGCCTTGACTAACAGCCCCTTGATGTCTCCATTAAGAGAACCTGTCACCTACCCATGGTATTTTTTTTTTGTCACCCATGCAGGTAGGGTGCGCATGTGTATATAAACAGTGATTGCAACACACTTGAGGTTTTTGCTGCAAACTTCGGAATGAGAGCAATAATCTATGGCCACATCATTCACAATTACCGTATTTATCGGCGTGTAACACGCACCCCAAGTTTAGGACGGAAGTTTAAGGAAACAACGTACATTTTAAATGCCCATCAATGCAGCCTTGTCAGTGTCCATCTGCAGCCTTGTCAATGTCCATCTGTAGCCTTGCCCAAAATTGCAGCATGATGGGTTTTTAAATTTTAGCGCCGCCAAGATGCACAGAACCGGATGTCCTGTGTATTCATCTCGGCTCGTCTCGCAGTCCCGCCCCCATCCCACCCCGGTCCAATGGCGGGACGTAAAGGCTAGGAGGCGGGACTGGGCGTGACTGTGAGCAGAGCCGAGTACACAGTTCACTCAGCTCGGTCTATTTCGGTGGCGCTCGCTTCTCTTCCCCTCAGAGACAGCGGGGGTCGGTGTATAACATGCACTTACGATTTCCCCCTGATTTTAAGGGGGAAAAAGTGCGTGTTATATGCTGATAAATACGGTAACTCTAAATAGATAACCTGTAAAGGCACACTTATGGACAATTTTGAATGCTATAGATTCTCGTAATTTTACTGGCGTGCACAAATTTAAGGCATGAAATGCGTTGTATATATAATTTTCCACAACTCCATCTTTTATATTTTACAAAAAAATTGGTTTTTGAATTTGTGTGCACTTAAGTTTATTTTCTTTATCAAAACATGTTGGATAAAGAGTAGTGAAAATATATGTAAAAAAAAATTGCTACGGCCACCATTTGATTTTACAGGGCCTCTGCTTTTGGAAAATATATGTTTGGGGCTTTAAACTAATTTTATAGATAGAGTGGCTATAAAAAGTCTACAGACCCCTGTTGTGTCATATTTTCTCCACTTGATGATGACCATCTTCACTGTGTTCCAAAGTATATCTAATGCCTTGGAAATTTTTTTGTACCCTTCTCCTGACTGATACCTTTTACTAATGAGATCCCTCTGATGCTTTGGAAGCTCTCTACGGACCATGGCTTTTGCTGTAGGATGCGACTAATGGCCCGTACACACGATCTGAATATCGTACGACAGATCGTACGACTTTTTTCGCTTAATAGTCGCAAGTAGAAATTGAATAGGTAACTAAAAGTCCGGAAAATTCTCGTACGACAGAAAAAAACATTGGAAGGGATGTCATGTGTTGTAATGTACTTGTATTGTATTTTCGGACGACAATTAAACTGACTACACGAAAATCGTACGATCTGGTACCGTACGAGCAAAATTTTCGTGCTTGTCCGGTCGAATAATATTGAATGAACTGTCCTGATCGGCTCTCAAAAGTAGTGTACACATGATCTGATTATCATACAATTCTTCCTCGGACGACCGTTTTCGTACGATATTCGGATCGTGTGTACGGGCCATTAGAAAATGTCAGGAAAGACCTACTAGAACAGTTGAACATTATTTGGGGTTAATCAGAGGCATTTTAAATGATGGCAGGTGTGTACTGACTCCTATTTAGCATGAGTTTGAATGTGATTGCCTAATTCTGAACACAGCTACACCAGTAATAAGAGGGTGTGCACACTTATTCAACCGCATTATTAAATTTTTTTATTTTTACTTCATCCCCCCTAAAAGATTTCAGTTTGTTTTTCAATTGAGTTGTACAGTTTATAGGTCACATTAAAGTGGTGGGACACCCTGAAAATGAAAACTTGAAAAAAATGTTAGTAACAATTTAAAAAAAAATAAATAAAAAAAATAAAAAAAAAACTCCAGCGCCGCAGTGATCTTCTCTTCTTCCGTCTTCAGGTGAATGGAATGCGGTGTGTTATGGGAACGGTGTCCAACAACACATTGCGTTTCCCATTCACAAATCCCACTCGCGCATGCGCAGTAGGCTGCGCAAAGCCGTTTCCCTTACTGAGGATGGCGGCGCTGGATCCGGAACGCCAAGGGACATCTCGGCCTCCACGAACGGCATCGCGGGCGCCCTGGGAGGGTAAGTGTACTTATTAAAAGTCAGCAGCGACTTTTTTTTTAGCTGCTGACTTTTAAAAAAAAATTTTTTAAGCTGAAACACCACTTTAAAGGTGGAAAAAGTTCTAAAATTATTTCTTTGTCTAATTTTTTTTTTTACAAGTGTGTGGAAAAGTTGACTTGGTAGAAAAGTGATTAGGGCCTCTTTCTCAGGGGCTTTTCGATCAGGTCCGCCTGATTTTTTTTTCAGGTGGACCTGATCGGAGCTTCCATTCTCTCCTATGGGGCAGTGGATGTCAGCGGGGACATGTCTGTTGCCCGCTGCTATCCGATCTTGTCCTCCAAATCCAGACGGATGGTGACCCTATTTTCCATCTGTCTGGTGGATCAGATGAAAACTGACAGGCAGGCAGTTGTCATCCGATCGCCCCATAGAGGAGAGCGGGACGCCAACAGGTCCATCTGCACAGTGAGCAGAGACGGACCTGCCTGCTCAGCGGGGATCAGCGGAGCAATCCCCCACTGAGCGAAGTGTGGTCCGCCAGGCAGGCCGCCCATGTGAAAGGACCCTAAGGGTACTTGCTAGCTTTAGTAACTAATAGTAAACTGAGGAAGGTGGAATTGTTTTCTTCTGAACTGCAAAAAAAAAATCTATTTGCATGCAGATTGTGGTGCATTCCAGTTTGTGTTTTAGCAGTAGAACGATCTAGCTGGGACAGAGGAATACAAGTCATTGATTGTCCACTTTACTATAAGCTGCTGAGTGTGTGGGTGAAGCGCTGTCTTTCTGAGTGATCTGAATTTGTAAGTCTTCCTTCCCTCCCACACATGCTTAGTCTAGCCAAAGCAGTGCATAACTGAGTGGGCAGCAGGCGTACAAATCACTCCTCCACAGACGTGGGTGGAACAGCAGAAATTATCACAAGAATAATGTGAGCTATGGAAAGCTGCACATTGATAGCAGGTAAGAACCACTTGAAAGAACCAATCTGAAATGTTTTCTCCTAATGCTTCCTAGATTGCATCAGAGTAACCTTATACTTCAGTGTTCAGATTGACTCTTTGATGCATTGTTACTCCAGAATATAGGAGGTTCTTGAGGTTTTGTGTTAAAGTAAGCAGCTTGGCATGTCCTGGGGGATGCTGTCTGAAGTAATGTATGGGTTGTTCTATCTGCTGTGCTTAATTTAAAGGGGTTGTAAAGACAGATTTGTTTTTTTAGCTTAATGCATTCTATGCATTAAGATTAAAAGGCTTCTGTGTGTGCGGCAACCCCCCTCATCCCCTCTAATACTTACCTCTCTATCCAGCGATGTCCACGAGACACTCGGCAGTCCAGGACTCTGCCTCCTGATTGGCTGAGACACAGCGGCGGCTCCATTGGCTCCCACTGCTGTCAAAGTCAGTTAGCCAATCAGGAGAGAGAAAGGGGTGGGGCCGAACCACAGCTCCATGTTTAAATGGACACACGGAGCTGCAGCTCGGCTCAGGTGCCCCCATAGCAAGCTGCTTGCTGTGGGGGCACTCAACAGGAGAGAGGGGCCAGGTGCACAGAAGAGAGGCCTGAGAAGAGGATCTGGGCTGCACAGGGCAGGTAAGTATAACATGTTATTTAAAAAAAAAAAAACTACACTTTACAATCACTGTAAGCACTCTGTCAGAAGGGAAATACTCATGTGCAAAGCCTCTGATGGAAGCAGCTATCCCTAGTCAGTAGCTCTGGGCAATAAAATGTAATCAGTTTAGTGCAGTGAGAGCAAAGTCACTGGCCCTTCCATCAGAAGCTTCTGAGACAGTTTTCAGAGACTTGTTAAAGTAGAACTATAGGCAAAACATTTTTTTTTCATTTTGGACGGAGCAAGGGAGGGTTTTAACCCCTGTCAGATATATTTTTATTTTTTCGCCATTTGTGTCCCATTGTGGAGATTTCCCTTCACTTCCTGTCCCATAGCCAAACAGGAAGTGATAGGAAATCCCTGCATATGAAGGGAATTCCTTGGGGACCCCCAGGTCATCAGAATGTTTGTCCCCATTGGAAGATTTTTCCTCTTACTTTTTAGGGGACAACCCAAAATTAGGAATTTTCTATTATTTTTACTTTCAATGATAATGGTACACGGGACAATCGAGGGGTGAATCTCCCTATTGGGGATACAGGAGGTAATAAAGACTTTCAGTTGTTTAAACTTGGAGTGGAGAAGGATTACAAGGCTAAGTTCAACTTTTGTTTACTGTTTTTAATAATTTCCAGCTCCCTTATGTACCAATATAGCATTAATGTACTTAATCTACCCACGCTTACCTCACTGTCCTCATGGCTGTTTAAAAACACTTTCCATTACTTCTGCCTTACTTCCTGGACAGACTTTAGGTCATTGACCGGCTGATCTCATTAGCATACACCCTGCATCATCTACCCTCAGCTGGTCAACTCCTTCATGTGTCATGACCTAAAGTCTGTCCAGGAAGTAAGGCAGAAGTAATGGAAAGTGTTTTTAAACAGCCATGAGGACAGTGAGGTAAGCGTGTGTAGAATAAATGGAAAACTGTTTTATTTTTGCAAAATAAGTACATTAATGGTATATCGGTACATAGAGGAGCTGGAATTAGAGGAGGGGAAAAAAAGGCGAACTTGGTTTTTAAGTTGGGAATGCACTGGTTGACTTTCTTTCTAGTTCATTGAGCCATATCTGATTCAGAGACATTTGGTCTCCCACAGGAAGGATGGGATGCTTTTTATTTACCTATTTTTACTAGCCATTTTTTCTTAAGATTTTTTTCTTCTGTTAGGATTTTTCTACATGCTGTTTGAGCTAGTCTCTTAGGCCCCTTTCACACTGGGGCGTTTTTCAGGTGCTACAGCGCTAAAAATAGCGACTGTACAGCGCCTGAAAAAAATCCGGCCCCATTCACTCCAGTGTGAAAGACGGAGGGCTTTCACACTGGAGTGGTGCGGTAGCAGGACGGTCAAAAAAGTTCTGCTAGCAGCATCTTTAGAGCGGTGAAGGAGCGGTGTATTCACCGCTACTATACTGCTCCTACCCATTGAAATCAATGGGACACCGCGGTAATACCGCGTAAATACCTCCGGCAGCGGCGCTTTGCAGGGTTTTAACCCTTTTTTGGCCGCTAGCGGGGGTTAAAACCCACCCCGCTAGCAGCCGAATACCGCGGCAAAAACGACGGTAAAGCAGCGCTAAATATAGCGCTGCTTTGCCGCTCCCGCCCCAGTGTGAAAGGGGCCTAAATGCAGCTCTCTGGATTGACATATCCTCGGCAATAGCTTTGGGGGGGTCATATCCAGACCCTGCTGGATGGGACAATTTCTAGGGCCTTTCTACAATGTGCCCTTCGGCCACTGGGCTCTGCATTTTTGTGCTTCTTCGACCTTTGTGTACTATTATTTAACCACAAAGCACTTTAGGTCCTCTGGTATAACTCTGACTCTAAAGATCATTTTCTGGGCTGAGCATCAGGAGCTACCTGTTTTATTAGGGTGGGTGCCATTTTTATCCCTCTTATTGTTGGCTTCTACTGGAAAGGTCTATCTGCATATGAAGAATCCTTGCTGGGTGAAGATGTCCTTGAGGGGTTTCAGGCAGCTGCCTTGGCTCCCAGGTATAAAGAGATCAATATAGCACATTATTGATGTGGTGCTTGCCACCTTAATAATGGAAAAACGGCCTTTAGTATCCACTACTGCTCTTAATAGTCTGAGATCCCTTAGAGGCACATGCCACACCTAGACATCCTGTATGGAGGCTAAGAAACTTCTGATAAAATATTAACTCCTCTTAAATACTTTGCAGCCCAATCCCTGTTTGAGTAGTCCTTTATCAAGAAGTAGGCCACTCCCACCGTTGATCCGGCAGTTTCTGAAGTGCTGAACTTTTCAGTAGCGGATACACCAGTGTTCAAAGATCCCTTAAGATAAACATTTTAAGATTCATTTAAACTCTCTTTTGAAGCGCTTAGATCTCATGCTGGCTGACCTACACCATTGCATGGACTGGTTATTGCATATCTCCCTATCAATTAACACGCAAAGAGCCCTTTGGTTGAAATGTTGGTCTGTGGAGCAGGCATGTAAATAGTATTTTCTACGCATGCAGGGTCAAGGGTCAATGTTTCCTTGGAGCTGTATTAGACACCTTCAGCAGGGATGTCACTTGGGTTAAGCATACCAATCCCAGAGGAAGTGATAGTCCCTTTTCTATGATGACCCACAAGGTTTCTTTCAATGTCGCCATTACCCCTGTAAGGCGCATGTCTGAGCTTGCAGCTTTGTCTTTCAAGAACATTTTCTGGTCTTGCATAGAGGCAAGGTAGGGTTGAGTGCTAGAGTCTTTCCTCCTTATGGTGGTTTCACTCTTTCACCTTAGCCAGACCATTGTACTTCATCCCCCTGTCTGGATTCAGTACATCAGAAGCTGATTTTCCTTCATTATTAGGGGATAGTTTGTGCTATACAAGTCTACGTCGCAGCTACTGCTTCCATTAGGAAGACAGGCTCTTACATCACATATGATCCTTGCAAATGGGAAAGTATAATCTCTCTCCACCATTTATTGGTGGCTCAGACGGTTTATTGTTCAAGCCTGGGGTCTCAGAGATCAGGTTCCAGCCTTTCCTGTCAAAGCACACACTGCCACTGTTGCTGTTGCCGCTGCCACTGAGGCATGCTGGGAGTGGAAGGGGTTATACTGGGTTGGTCACGGTTTTGTTTCCTTTTTTGCCAGCATCCATGTTCTTCTGCATTTTATTGCACATTATGCAAGACCCAACATATCACACGATGGTCCTGTAGATATCCGGAAAAGCCAAGTTTTTAAAGAGCAAAATATATGTGGGGGGAGTTAAAGTGGAAGATAAGCCTAAAACCTCTACATCGACTTGTAGCCACAATCTAGTGCTTACCTATTTAGCCCTGAAAAGCACAAATCACTGTACATACCTTTTTCTGAAGCCGATCCGGTCTCCAACGGTGGAAGCTCTGTGCAGGAGACGGCCGACAATGGCTGGGAAGTGACGTCACCCATAGAGTTACTTCCATTGTCGGCTGCCTATTATGCACACGCCTCCACAGAGAGGCTGTCGCTGACAGCTCAGCATCAGACTGGACCGGTTTCAGAAAAGGTATGTATAGCAATTTTTGCTTTATAGGGCTGGATAGATTAGTCTTAAATCGTAGCTGCTACTAAGAATTATGCCGCGTACACACGTGCGGACTTTTGCCGGCGGACCTAGTCCAGCGGACAATCCCGCGGGACTTTCCAGCTGGGTCCGCTGGACTTTCCGAGCGTGTGGACTTGCCCACACACGCACGGACTTCTCCAGCGGATAATCCGCCGGCCAAAAGTCCGCGGGACTTTTGAAAATGAACGGACTTGCCCACACACGGAGCAGTCCGTTCATTTCGAACGTAACTTCAGGTTACGTAGCTAGCATAGGCAGTAAATGCCGCCGCACTAGCTCCGCAAGCTGGCATGGATTTAAAGGGAATCCCCACGCCGAAAAAACGGCGTGGGGGTTCCCCCCAAATCCATGTCAGACCCTCATCCGAGCACGCAGCCTGGCAGGCCAGGAAAGGGGTGGGGACGAACGAGCGCCCCCCCCCCCTCCTGAGCCGTACCAGGCCGCGTGCCCTCAACATGGGGGGTGCCCTGGGGAAAGGGGGCCGTGCGGCCCCCCCCACCCCAAAGCACCTTGTCCCCATGTTGATGAGGACAAGGGCCTCTTCCCGACAACCCTGGCCGTTGGTTGTCGGGGTCTGCGGGCGGGGGCTTATCGGAATCTGGGAGCCCCCTTTAATAAGGGGGCCCCCAGATCCCGGCCCCCCACCCTATGTGAATGAGTATGGGGTACGATGTACCCCTACCCATTCACCTAAGGTGTAAAATGTAAAGTACAAAAACACACACACTTTTGAAAAAATATTTTATTGCACTGCTCCGGGGGTCTTCTTCCGTCTTGGGGGTCTTCTCGCCGGACTCCCCCGCTCTCTTCTGCTCTTTTACCTAGCTCTTTCACGAGGGGGGGAGTCCGGCTACCTTCTTCGTCGTCGCCGCCGTCTGGGGGTCTCGATCCGCCTTCGGGGGTCTTCTTCCGTCTTGGGGGTCTTCTCGCCGGACTCCCCCGCCATTTACCAAGCTCTTTTACCGAGCGGGGGAAGTCCGGCTACCTTCTTCGTCGTCGCCGCCGTCGTCTGGGGGTCTCGATCCGCCTTCGGGGGTCTTCCGGGGGTCTCTTCTGTTCTTGCGGCGGTCGTCGTCTTCCGCGCCGCCGGCGCCTTGTCCTTCTTCTTGTTCTTGTTCTTGTTCTTCTTCTTCTTCTTCTTCCGATGTTGACCCGACGCTCTCTCTGCCCGGAATGCCTGTGCCGCTCTGCGCTCGGACTTATATAGGAACATGGGGGACAGGGTCACATGTTCATGTCACATGGTGACCCCGCCCCCTTGCGATGTCACAGTCCCAGCATCCTCCGGGACTGTGACAACACAAGGGGGCGGGGTCACCATGTGACATGTGCATGTGACCCTGTCCCCATTCCCCTATATAAGTCTCAGCGCAGAGCGGCACAGGCATTCCGGGCAGAGAGAGCGTCGGGTCAACATCGGAAGAAGAAGAAGAACAAGAACAAGAACAAGAAGAAGGACAAGGTGCCGGCGGCGCGGAAGACGACGACCGCCGCAAGAACAGAAGAGACCCCCGGAAGACCCCCGAAGGCGGATCGAGACCCCAGACGACGGCGGCGACGACGAAGAAGGTAGCCGGACTTCCCCCGCTCGGTAAAAGAGCTTGGTAAATGGCGGGGGAGTCCGGCGAGAAGACCCCCAAGACGGAAGAAGACCCCCGAAGGCGGATCGAGACCCCAGACGGCGGCGACGACGAAGAAGGTAGCCGGACTCCCCCCCTCGTGAAAGAGCTAGGTAAAAGAGCAGAAGAGAGCGGGGGAGTCCGGCGAGAAGACCCCCAAGACGGAAGAAGACCCCCGGAGCAGTGCAATAAAATATTTTTTCAAAAGTGTGTGTGTTTTTGTACTTTACATTTTACACCTTAGGTGAATGGGTAGGGGTACATCGTACCCCATACTCATTCACATAGGGTGGGGGGCCGGGATCTGGGGGCCCCCTTATTAAAGGGGGCTCCCAGATTCCGATAAGCCCCCGCCCGCAGACCCCGACAACCAACGGCCAGGGTTGTCGGGAAGAGGCCCTTGTCCTCATCAACATGGGGACAAGGTGCTTTGGGGTGGGGGGGGGGCGCACGGCCCCCCTTTCCCCAGGGCACCCCCATGTTGAGGGCACGCGGCCTGGTACGGCTCAGGAGGGGGGGGGCGCTCGTTCGTCCCCACCCCTTTCCTGGCCTGCCAGGCTACGTGCTCGGATGAGGGTCTGACATGGATTTGGGGGGAACCCCCACGCCGTTTTTTCGGCGTTGGGAGTCCCTTTAAATCCATGCCAGGTCACGGAGCTAGCGCGGCGGCAGTAACTGCCTACGCTAGCTACGTAACCTGAAGTCACGTGCTAAATGAACGGACTTGCCGATGAGCGGCAAGTCCGTTCATTTCAAAAGTCCCGCGGACTTGCCCACTAACGGCGGGATTGTCCGCTGGACTGCCAAGTCCAGCGGATAATTTGAAAACAAAACTTCAAACTTTGGCGCCAAAAAGTCCGCCGGACTTTGGCGCCAAAAAGTCCGCCGGCGCCCACACACGAGGGGATTATCCGCTGGACTTCAGTCCAGAGGATAATCCCGCGGGATTGTCCTTTCGTGTGTACGCGGCATTAGAATTACAACAAAAATAAGTTCATGAATTTGTCATTTTCCGTTCTTCCTGTAATGCCCTATGCACACAGCACTTAAAATACTTTTTATAGAGCAAGTAGCCTGGGGTAAGGTGACACCGGTGCATTCCAACATGCAGAAAAATGGGCATCTTTTTGTATATTTGCTCAGTACTGAAAATAGCTGAACTTTCCAGGGAAATATTGTTGGAAAACAAAAGACAGTTGGCAACCTCTGCTATCTAAAACAACCTTTCTACCATAGAAAACTCCTGAAAATAATTTCCAGGTCTCTGAGAACTTTTGCTAAACATGATTACAGTCAATGGTACTACATAAGTCACACCACAATGGTGGTCAATGGGAGAGGGGCTCCCTTGCATTAGTAAAAATTAGGGCTGAAACAACTAATCGATTATGAAATGAATCGATTACTATTTTCATAATCGATTAATCGGCCAGTTACATAATGGGGTTAAAAAACTAAAATGAGCCCTTTATAGTATAAAAAGAGCAAATAATTGCTTCTGTAAATTACTTTCACAGTTCTACAGTAAAAAAAAAAAAATGTACCCCTTACAGTAGTGATTATCTTTTTTTTTTTGTACTATAAAGGGCTAATTTTAATTTTTTTAACCCCCATTATGTTACTAAACGTCTCAGGCCTGGTTCACATTTGTGTGTTTTTTGGTCCTTTTTGCAGAAACGCACTACAGTTCATTTACATGGTTTCCTATGGGACATGTTCACATCTACGCTTTTTTAAGTCGCTGCTGTTTGGAAAGGGTCAGGGACATTTTTTTTACAGCAAAACGGTGCTTTTTTGGTTCAATATACTTCAATGGAGAGGCTGCACAAAAGCATGTAATGCGTTTTTGAAGAAATGTGTGTTTTTTAATCTGCCCAACAACTAATTGAACAAAAAAAGTATATCTCTTCTGTCTGTTATTCTCATAGTGGATTAAATATTTTGTTCCCTAACCATATAGTTGGTTATTTATATTTACCACTGCATAGAGATATTTAAGAATAAATTGCCTTTTTTTTTTAAACTTTACATATTAACTAAATTATACACCACACTTTTTTTAAGGTTATTAACCGATTAATCGATTATTCGAAACAATAATCGGCCAACTAATCGATTATGAAAATAATCGTTAGTTGCAGCCCTAGTAAAAATGAACATTACATTGGTGATTAGTCTAAAAAAGCCTCCCTTAGAGAAAGCGAACATCATTTTGGTGTCAGTGGTGACTTACATTAAAAAGGTGAGGAGAGGCTCCACTGGTCTTGCGCTGCTGGCTCTGCTAAGGCTCTATTCACACTTGTGCGACTTGTCGTCAACTTTAGACATCAAAGTCACATGACAAGTTGTTGCCCATGTTTTCCAATGATAACCAATCATATATGTGCAACTTAAAGTTGCAGTAACTTCAGAGTATTTCATGCATTACTTTGGTCTGACTATCATGTAAATTGAGGGCCATAGACTTCAATGTTAACCTTCAAAAGTTGCATGAAAGTCGTACCTGAATGTTATACAATGTTATACATTGCAACAGTTGTCCATTATCACTGGTCAAATCCAAAGTCGTATCCAAGTTGCGTCAGAGTTGCACCAAAGTTGCGCTCCAAAGTCGGCGCAACTTTGGAGTTGTACATGTGTGAATGGAGCCTAAGTGGCATTGGTGCCAGAACTAATGCTGGCACCATCAGACTAGAGACCAATCCACTACCCACTACTCCTAGCAACCTTTGAAGGAACTCCTATTTGAGAGAGGCTGATCTAATGGATTATAGTTTATTGTGGTTTAGTCTATTAACCAAGTAAGTGACAGGAAGCTTCAGCTCCGCAGTGGTATATAGACGCATCCTTACCCTGACAATGTAACATGGCAGAGGTATGTGGATTTTACATTAGCTGCATTCTTAAGCAGCTGTACAGGAAGAGAAAAATAGTCAGTCATAATAAGGTAAAAAAAAAAAACACACAGGGAGAATTAGAATTAGTACTGTAGTTAGTACATCCTGGGCATCCGGGAGTTGAGTATTGAAAATAACTTTGCTTTTGTTAATGATTTCTCTTTCAGTGGTTCTAATATCCATTTTGTTCAGCTGCAGTGAGTCTGCAAAAAATTGTATGTATTATAGCAGACCTGTTTCTGTATAATGGATTTGAACTCTAGTCTGTACAGTAAATTGTTTTGTCTTGGGCAGTTTTTTAATTTTTCACACTTTAAAATCAGCATTTTTACCAGAAAAATACTTAGAATCCCCAAACATATATTTTCAGAATGCAGAGGCCCTGGATAATAAAGTGGCGGTAGTTGCAATTTTTTTATGTGGCACGATATTTGCGCTGCTGTTTATCAAACGCAAAATTTCAGCAAAAAATACAAATTGCGGTACCTAAATTTTTTCCCAGCTGGCGGTTTAAAAGCCTTTACAGGTTATCAGTCTAGAGCAGGGGTGTCCAAACTTTTTTCAAACAGGGCCAGATTTGATGAAGTGAACATGCGTGAGGGCCGACCATTTTGGCTGACATTTTTTGAACCATTAAAATTTGGTCAAAATGTGTTCGTTCGAGCACTAATACACTGCCCAACAAGAATTATCTTGCCTTTGTGGCTGTGTGTGGTGAAGAGATGAGCTTGGGCGTGTTATTTTGATATATTTGGATATATATATATATCTTTTGTGGCCCCCAACGAATCCCTGAGCGCTGCTCAGGACTAAAGACGTATTTATCAGCGTATAACACGCACCTTCACTTTAAGAGGGAAGTTTCACAAAACAAAATTTTAAATAAAGAACTGTGAAGCAAAATAATGATCAGTGCCCATCTGCAGCCTCACCATTGCCGCAAAGGCAGCCTCACCATTGCCTCAAAGGCAGCCTCACCATTGCCTCGAAGGCAGCCTCACCATTGCCTCGAAGGCAGCCTCACCATTGCCTCGAAGGCAGCCTCACCATTGCCTCGAAGGCAGCCTCACCATTGCCACAAAGGCAGCCTCACCATTGCCGCAAAGGCAGCCTCACCATTGCCGCGAAGGCAGCCTCACCATTGCCACAAAGGCAGCCTCACCATTGCCACAAAGGCAGCCTCACCATTGCCGCGAAGGCAGCCTCACCATTGCCTCGAAGGCAGCCTCACCATTGCCTCGAAGGCAGCCTCACCATTGCCACAAAGGCAGCCTCACCATTGCCACAAAGGCAGCCTCACCATTGCCACAAAGGCAGCCTCACCATTGCCGCAAAGGCAGCCTCACCATTGCCGCGAAGGCAGCCTCACCATTGCCACAAAGGCAGCCTCACCATTGCCACAAAGGCAGCCTCACCATTGCCGCGAAGGCAGCCTCACCATTGCCGCGAAGGCAGCCTCACCATTGCCGCGAAGGCAGCCTCACCATTGCCGCGAAGGCAGCCTCACCAGTGTTGTGAAGGCAGCCTCACCAGTGCCATGAAGGCAGCCTTACCATTGCCGCAAAGGCAGCCTCCCCAGTGTTGTGAAGGTAGCCTCACCAGTGCCATGAAGGCAGCCTTACCATTGCAATCAGTGCAGCCTGATCCATGGCCATCTGCAGCCTCAGAGGGGACAGGGAGGGGGGCGGGACGAGTGTCGACAGATTACATACAGGAGAATCTCCTCTTTACTCCGTGGCCTCTTTAATACAAAGTCCCGCCTCCTATGATAGACAGAACAGTCATGCAATGGCAGCCCAGGAGATGGGACTTCCTATTACAGACCCTGCTGAGTAAACAGGAGATTCTCCCGTATGTAATCTGACAGCACTTGTCCTGTACCCTCCGAGAAAACGACTGGGGGCTACAAAAGATATATATATATATATATATATCCAAGTTACCAGGGGGACTGTATTAACGCAAACGCGGCATGAAAATGTGGCAAAACGCGTGTTTTTAAACGCAGGTTTCTGCTTTTTAAAACATGCGTTCAGCAGAGTTTGCATCTGCGTCTCATGTGCATGAAGTCTTAGTTGACCAGCAGCAGCCAGCGGACTCGCAGAACTCTGGCTGCAGCACTAATGAAAGTACAAATGCTGCTTTTCCAAGAGCCCCCTAACTTCCAGCTGGTGGAACATTAGGACTAATGCCCCGTACACACGATCCGAAAATCGGACGACAGATCGTCCGTTTTTTGGTTTTTTTTGCATGCTAGTCGTATATCTAACCTGAAGAGTTTACTAAAATAACGAATATTCTCGTACGACAGAATAAAAAATTGGAAGTGATGTCACGTGTTGTAGTGTATTTGTATTGTATTTTCGGACAACAACTGTACTGATCAAATGAAAATCATACGATCTGGTATCGTAGGAGAACATTTTTTTGTGTTTGTCTGATTGGATAATATCAGATGAACTGTCGTGATCGGCTCTCGAAAAATCTGTACTGTACGGCCCGTAAGCCCCGAGTCAGAGGAGTCTTGGCATTTCTGGACAGGTATTTAGGTGTAGCCTCTCCCAGGAATGTGTGCAAGTGAGCAGATCAGAATGGTTTTAGTCCGTTGTCTTTAAAATAATCTACATAGGATATCTTATATTTTTAGGATTGTCTGCAACAGATCTGTATGACTAAGAGGGGGGAGAAGGTTAAACACGGTCGCTAAGAGACTTGCCAACCTATTGAAAATAATATATGTGTAATTGCCTGGTTTTGTACTTAAAGGCTAATGCGGCGTACACACGGTCGGAATTTCCGATGGAAACAGTCCGATGGGAGCTTTTCAACGGATTTTCCGACTGTGTGTATGCCCATCAGTCTTTTTCTGTCGGAATTTCCGACGGACTTTGGATTGAGAGCCTGTTCTCAATTTTTCCGACGGAAAACCTTTCTATCGGATTTTCCGATCGTGTGTATGCAATTCCGACACGTAAAATTCCCACGCATGCTCGGAAACAATTCGACGCATGCTCGGAAGCATTAAACTTCCCTTCTATAGTGCTGTCGAACGTGTTTTATGCCGCTGTGTTACAGACCGTCGGAATTTGGTGTGACCGTGTGTAGGCAAGACAGTTTGAGCGAAATTCCGTTGGAATTCCGACGGGAAAACCATCAGAGCTTTTTCCGACGAGAATTCCGACAAAAGTGCACTTTTGAAAAAAAAAAAAAAATGGGCATATTTTTGCAGGAAAAAAATATGCATTTATTTTTTATTCGCAGGAGCCTGCAAAGCATTGCACCTTTGTTCAGTAGATTGCGGGTGCAATATGAGGCTCCTGTAAACTTCCTCCAGCTCTCCAACTGAAAGCCCGTACAGAGGTAAGGAGCTGGAGGAAGTTTACAGGAGCCTCATATTGCACCCGCATGGACTATGAATGCTTAGATTACCGCATTTGTGTTCCATCGACAACTACAAGTCCGTCTGCTGTTGTGCCACATGCGATCATGGGGAGCTCTCTGGGTGGTGGGGGTTGCTTAGCAACAAGTTACACCCT
Organism: Lithobates sylvaticus; assembly: GCA_028564925.1. NCBI lineage: Eukaryota > Metazoa > Chordata > Amphibia > Anura > Ranidae > Lithobates > Lithobates sylvaticus. The sequence continues at coordinate 516,710,985 of CM053027.1, forward strand.
AAATATGCTGGAGTTCACCTTTAATGGGAAAACCAAAGTTTAATGGGAACATTTATTAAAGTGGAAGTAAACTCTCTCAATCAATATTAACCGTTTTAATCCTCCTGCTGCTGACATAAGCAAATGGATAGGAATGTATATTTTATTTACACAATGTCAACTTTTTTTTTTTTTTTTTTTTACATCAGTTGCTTCCTGGTATATGGCCTACGCAAAAATTATGTAATTTATCCCAGCAGTCTTCATGGGCATTTTTTTTCTTTCATTTGGAGGAGGGGTGTTCTCACCTAAGCACACCCTCCTGTGTCCCTTCCCTCCATTCATTTCTCAGAGCTGAGATTTGCAGAGTGTAACTTCAGCTCCCTACCCCCTGCTTTCTTAAAACTCAAACATGCTGTATAAATTCTGCACACAATTAGGTACAACTTATATAGGAAGGGTGTTGTGTTTTTTTTTTTTTTGTGCATCATCTCAGGCTAGTTACTTCACTGGTATGCTTTAACACTTCAGCATTTTGAATCGCGGGCAGGTTTGCTGCGAATCTGCCCACGATTTGAAAGCGCTGTCAAATCCCTGGACTCACATTTGAGATGCCATTCATTTTGAATGAAGCCTCAAATTGCGGTGCTGGTCTGCTGCCATTGTCGCACGGTAAATCGCGCTGCAATTGTGCCAAGCAGTCGTCCGAAAAAAGTTCAGGAGCTACTTTTGGGCAACATGCTTCCCGCAGTACAAATCTGCCTGCGATTTAAAGCGCTAAAGTGAGAATGCAGCCTTACAGATGCCTTGACTTAATTTGAGGTACTTGTATGAGCTTTTCAGGATCTTCAGAATCTGGGACATTTTAGAAAGAGAATCAGTGGAAAGTAATTGGACATTTCCTTTTAGCATTGCACTGGTTGGACTAATGAAAGTTGTCCTACAATCCGTTGCTGTGTTACTGCTCACTGCGCTGTGTTTTCTTTACTTTTTTGCCCCCGTCGTCTATGTTTTACATGCCCATGCCAATCTCCTAGCTTAGTGTCTTTATACTCATGTCAATCTCTTAGCTCAGTGTCTTTATTATTTTATCTTTATTCATCAGTGGAAGCACACTTGGAAAGATGGACTAGTCTGTTGCACACAGGCGTCTGTACTTACTAGCAAGCACTAACGTCTATAACATTAAATTAAGGAAATCCAAGCTCAGCCCCAGAAATCTGCGGTGTTTTTCTTTTTTTCCCCCCCTCTTGCATTCCACAGTTGACTTTGCCTCTCCCAGACGGGCAGCACGCCAAGCCAGTGGGACTCTGTTGTTTTAACAGCAGTTTCAGAATAGGAAATGTGAAAAAGAATGATCTGTTCATGCCAGCACTTCTGCTTTGTAGGAATCTGCAAGCATCACCTTTGTGTCTTTTTAGCAGGGTCTGTGTAATCACCTCTAGGGTGGAATCTTGGCTGCCATACAAGCTGAAACAGGTTTAAATGTTTATTTTCTATAATGGTGTCCAAATGGTCGTGTTCTATTTCAGGAAGCACTGCGAGTTTCTGGTTCGCAGTGTGAACACTGCACTTTTCATGGATTTATGTTGCAGAGTAGAGGCCATGTGTGTGGAAAGGGTATACTTTCTGTATCATTATGCTCAAAAGTGCTGATACTTTATACGACTTCTTCTGCTGTCTAAATATTAATGACGTTATGATAGGGCGCAGCTGTCCTGTTGTCCCGTCAAAATCTTGCCATAGAGGTCTTCATGTATAAAAGTCTAAACTACTGTCGGATATGTGCCAAACCTGGGACTTCATGAAGCTTCACCCCTTCCATGCAAATTGTTGCCACATTTCACCTTCATTTCATGGCAAGAGCATAAGCCTGTCCTACCACAACTTGGGGAATCTTTAAACTCGTAATGCCAAACGCCCGATGCAGCAGCTGATTTGGGTGACAGTCTTATCTTGACGCTAATGTTGATTGTGCTTGGTTAAAGTACCTACCTAATCACCATGTTCATCTTGTGAGATAAGCTGCAACACTTTTCTCCTTCTCATGCTTTTCGGTATAGATTAAAATATGGTTAATGGCTGAGCTGAGCATAGTTTTTAAAACCTAGGTTCACCTTTGGAACATGTTACACCCGTAATTGGGGTGTAATACGTTCCAGCTAACTTGCTAACTCCCCTTTGCCATCCCCCTGTGACAGCAGGTGGGGGTTCCTCTCCCCTGCAGCCACTGTCACATTTTGTGAATGACCGCTGCTATGATGTGTAAATGAATAAACTACAAGTCCTGTAAGTTATCAGTGAGACTGAAAGAGTACTGATCAGCATCCATTCACACTTACCGCAGCTCTAAAAACTGACAGCCCATACAGAAGTACAGGTACAGTACTGTAGCAAGCATGTGTAGGAGCCTGACCATCGCACCCGCGATCCAATGATTGTGAGTGCAATGTTTTGCAGGCTCCTGGGTGGGGGAGTATTAAATGTACTTTTTTTTTTCCTGCCAAAAATATGTACATTTATTACTATTTTTCCAAAAAGGTGAACATATCCTTTAATGCAGAATCGCAGTTCATTAATGTTTCCTTATGTATTGCTCTGCTGTTTTTACTTACATAGAATAAGTAAAGCCCTTTTCACACGCTTGTGCAGAGCGGACACAGACATGTTCTCTTATATGACCAGTCAGATGTAAACGGACTGCCAGTCTGTTTACTCCCGACGCTCCATAGAGGAGAATAGAGAGTCCAATCGGGTCTGCCTGAAAAATGGACAGGCGGACCCGATCTGACGTCTGGCGTGAAAGGGCCCTATGTTTGAGATACTTATGGAGCATATTCTTGGAGTCTTTATGCTGTACAAATGTATGCTACCTACTCATGGTGCTTTAGGCCCCTTTCACACTGGGGCGTTTTTCAGGCGGTACAGCACTAAAAATAGCGCCTGTTCACCGCCTGAAAAAATCCGGCCCCTTTAACTCCAGTGTGAAAGCCGGCGGGCTTTCACACTGGAGCGGTGCGCTAGCCGGACGGCAAAAAAAAGTCCTGCTAGCAGCATCTTTGGAGCGGTATAGGAGTGGTGTGTTCACCGCTCCTATACCGCTCCTTCCCATTGATTTGAATGGGAAACCGCGGCAATACTGCCGCAAAGCGCCGCTACGGCGGCGCTCTGCGGGGGTCTTTAACCCTTTTTCGGCCGCTCGTGGGGGGTAAAGCCGCACCGCGAGCGGCTGAATACCGCGGTTAAAACGACGGTACAGCAGCGCTAAATATAGCGCTGCTTTACCGTCACCGCGGCTCCCCGCCCCAGTGTGAAAGGGGCCTTAGGCATGCACAATTCTCAGGGCCTGTTCACACATAAACATGGAATAAAATGCATGCCTTCCATTGGCTTGCTTTTTTTTTTTTGTGCTGACATGCATTTTAACACGCGTTCATGTGTGTTGGCACTCATTTTAATACTTGTTAAATTGCTATGGGTCCTTGTAAGATTGTAAGGTCCCAGTAGATTTGCATTGCGTTGATGTGAATTGCATTGCGTTAAAATAAATATATATAGCATTTTAATGCAACACACTGCACATGACATGATATCCTGTGGTGTGAATATTATACTTGGGAAACATGTGTCCTATGTGTGAACAGGGCCTTAAGTGACTATGAATTATTTTTTTATAGGATAGGAAATGTTGGACGTTTGCGTGGTTGTTTGTTCAAGGCTAAGTTCATTTTTTGGAGAAAAAAAATTATTGCATGTTTTTTTTTGCAATAAAAAAAAAAAGTGCATTTATTACCAGGGTTGTATAAACGGTGTTTACCAATTTTTATTTAATTTTTTTACAATTTTATATTTTTAATTAATTTATTTATTTATACAATGCTGTCTTCTTTTTTTTGTGGGGGGGGGGGGGGGGGGGGGAGTAGACTGAGTCAGTGGTGTGGTGTTTTGTTGTTGTTGTTTTTTTTTTTTTTTTTTTACAATTTAACTTTGAAATATGTATTACATCTTCTTTTTTTTTTTTTTTAATCAGCCCTGTTGGGTGGGGCTTTGGTGAGATATCAGGGATCTAAGCAGACCCCTGATATCTCCCCTTTGAGACAGGAAAATGGACTGAGGATAGAGATTCCCCAGTCCCTTTCTCTGCAGCCTCAGCTGCACTGGAATAGACAGGAGACAGAGGCTCCTCTCCATTCATAAACTGAAGCATCATAAACAGAGTTTACGATGCTCAGTTATGAACCGACAGAGTCAGTGATCACTGAGTGTGCATTCGGAAAAGGAAGGAGCTGGTAAATAACAGATTTACCGGATCCTTCCTCCGCTCTCCATCCTGACAGCTCTGAGACATGGGCGGACCGGAGGACACGGAGAGCCAGGGGAGGATGCAGGGGGACCTGGAGGTGGACACAGAGGGGGACCCGTAGGACGAAATGGATCGGGACCCGGGAGCACAGAGGGGGACAGCTGGGGGTGATTGGTGCTGCGGCGGGGGCAGTTACAAGCACCAGTCTCCCTGACAGCCATGGGAGGGAGAGGAGAAGCGGCTGTCAGAAAAGCTATACAGGGAGATCAGTGCTTGTAACACCGCTGCATCGATCATCTCTGAGGCTGCCCAAGTATCAAGTCAAGCATCGGAGCATTTGCACGAGTACTAGTCCTCATGCAAATGCTTGGTATCGGCACCGATACTATTATCTGTATCGGCGCAAACCTATTTATTACTTCTTTGAAATGAGACAGCAGGGCAGTGCAATGTCTGGCTCATGCGAACTCTCAGGATAGCCATCTGCCTGGACCTCCCATACAGGCGGGCAGTTACTTGAGAGCAGGAAGATTCAGTGAGGACAACTAATTGTAGTCTATTCATTCACAGGAAACTGAATGAATGACCTGGCTGTGTAGGTGGAGCCCTGCACAGCCGCATTGTCTTCAAATTGTGACATTGGGTGCAGGGAGAAGATCCCACGCCCGCCATTACAGGGAGGGGGGATCGGGGGGAGAAGATGCAGGAACATATTACACGTACCACTCTATAAACAGGTGGAACGTGTAACATGTTCTAAAGGTGAACCCTTTAAGACTGTTAACACGTAAAGTAGAAGAGTTCTGGTTCAAGCTGGCCATACTCTGCTCCTTTTTTGATTGATTTCATGCTGGCTTGGCCACAATTTGAACAGGGTTTGATTCTGCCAGCACCACAAGTCAATCAACTTTTGTTCGGTTGACTTTTTTAGAAAGAGCCTTTTGGAAATTTGTCCTGCAAACAGCACCTGCATCCAATTAGGTGCATGCGCTTTTCATGTAATCTGACAGCGGGTGGCACCAGCTCAGAATACAGTAGCCTGAAAAGAGGCGATTGTCCATCTATGCTAACAGCGTGGATGGGGGAATCTGTTAGATTTCTTTCAGTCATGGCCACCTTTATGAAGAGAGTGAGTACATTGGGTGCTGGTGATAAGATGGAGACACCAAAAATGTTATTTAGGTAAATATTAAATATTGCATATAGATATTCTGCATTCACATTTCCAGCCAGTATGTGGTGTCCCAGGCTCCTTTTCATGACTGCTATTTTTTTTCCAAAAGTACAATTTTAGTTTTTTTGGAAAAAATCACACAGTCTCCCCTACCCAACCTCTTCAATTGCACCTAGAACTCCCCCACATCGGTGCATACTTAACTCTGTGGTGACACACCTTGACAGTTACCCCTCAAAAGGCTTGAATAAAGACCTAGTTCTAGCATCTTTCCTTCAGGTGTGTAGCTACGGTCATTAACAGATCAGTTCCCAGTTGTATTGTTTCTTATAAGCCTAAGCCCATGCACACAGCGGTGTAAAGATCAGTAAACCTGCACTGCGTTCAGATCTGTAAAACCAAAATAGAAACATTTCTATTTCTATTGGTTGCTAGGACTCTATGTAGTGACAACCATGGCTTCTTAATCGCTTACTGACTGCCCCATAACAGATTTACTGCTACAGGGCGGCTCTCCCATGCAGAATCACGTATATATGCGTTATTCTGCACTTCTACCTGCAGGGGGCGCGTGCTTCCAGCAGGCCGCTTCTGCTGTGATTGTTCACAGCGGAAGCCGATCTGCTGGTGTGGGGCACTAGATGTCCTCCGGCACCCGCTGGTCATCGGTAAAGCACACAGAACAGAGATCTGCTTATGTAAACAAGGCAGATCCCCATTCTGACATGGGGGGGGGGGGGATTTTGTGTACCTGCAAAGCATGGAATAAAATCCATCTTTCCCCTAGTAAAAGCAGCACACATAGTACAGTTAAACACTGGCTAGGCACACAGTTAACCCTTTGATCGCCCCTGATGTTTAACCCCTTCTCAGCCAGTGTCATTAGTACAATGACGGTGCATATTTTTAGCACTGATCATACTAATAGTGTCAAATGTGTCATTGTCTGATTTGTATACTGCAATATTGCAGTCCCGCTATACGTCACGATCGCCACCATTACTAGTATAAAAATTCCAGTATATATCCCATAGTTTGTAGACACTATATCTTTTGCACAAACCAATCAATATACACTTATTGTTTGTTTTGTTTTTTACCATAAATATGTAGCAGAATACATATTGGACTAAATTTATAAAGAAATTAGATTTTCGATTTTTCTTTTATTGGATGTGTTTTTAGCGCAAAGTAAATCATATTGCTTCTTTTTTTTTTTTTTTCTCTCAAAATTGTCAGTTTTTTTGTTTATAGTGCAAAAAATAAAAAAATACGATCAAAAGAAAGCTCTATTTGTGGGAAGAAAAGACATGCATTATATTTGGGTACAGCGTCGCATGACCGTGTAATTGTAAGTTAAATAACACAGTGCCGTATTGCAAAAAATGGCCTGGTCATGAAGGGGGGGGGGGGGGGAATCTTCCGGAGGTGAAGTGGATAAACTGATGTAGAGAAAAGTTCTTAGCCCTGAAGGGACAGAAAGTGTTATTTGCACAGTGAATAAAGAAAAGGAATACAGTCCCTACATCTAAGGACTAGTAAGCTGCATTAAATTATGTTTCTAGGTTTAGGTACATTTAAGAACGCAGTGGCATTGTGTGTTTTCCTTTTTAAATTCACTAATCAAACTTTTTTTTTTTTTTTTTTCTTTTTCTGAAACAGGAGTGAAGAGGAGATTCCCCAATGTTCCAGTAACAACTGTCAAAGGTAAGTTGTGTCTTCAGGACAAGAAAATATTTCCACTGGGAACACAGAAACCTCTGCCAGGCTTTAACTGCTAAGGCTTAAAGTGGAACTTTACCCATAACAACTTGATAAAAAAGAATGTTCTTTAGCAAGGAACATACATTTCACAATAATAATTATGTTACCAAAATTAGTGTGTGCTGTAAATTGCCTCCAGCATTGCTCCTGTTTCTTCTTTGCCATTTTGCTGAAGCCCAAAGCCCCTGAGCAGCAGTAAATCTTTAGGCTGTCGCAGATCAGCCTCTACGGCACAGTGCTAAAAAATAGAGCGCAACTAAGCATGTGCAGAGCAGGATGAGTGTATAACTGGATTATAAACAGTATAGGCACTTATTTTTAATGTTTTACATTACAGTTATGCCTGCAAAAGGGGCCAGCCTAAAGTGATCTAGCGGGACATAATTTTCTGACTAAAGTTCCACTTTAAAGTTTTACTGAAGGCAAATGGGCTCTTTACTTGGTAAGGGAATTTTCCCCAGAGCTTTGTGAATGAGATGACACTGTGATGACTTCCATCCGCCAATCATGTGAAGGCTAAAATTGTTCGTTTTTTTTTTTGTTTCCCTTGCATTTTATTGTGTATTCTTTGCAAAGTGGATTTCAGAGAAAGTTCTCTTGCAATTCTCAACCCCAAGTAATCTCAAGAGTTGTGGAGAAAAGATTGCGACTGGATTTTTTCTGGTGAAATGTTTTTAAACCCAAAACCAAAAATGTATTATATTGCAGTTTACCAAACATTAGATTGGGGGCTGCATTAGTTTTACTTTTTGTCTTTTTGGCAGGTGATCCGCCCAATAACATTCCTCCTGTATTAGAGTGCTCAACTCTGCATGAAAGGGCACAGGGGGCACCTTTTGGACAGCAGAATTTTCAGTCTGGGGAATGTTAAATGTGCTAGCAGATTTATATACACTAACAAATTGAAGCCAAACTCTGGCTCACACTTTATAATGGGTTACAGCAAACCGTTTTTACTTTTTGAGATAAAGGTTTTACATAAAAATAAATAAAAAGCTGATAATTTTACGCACCCCTGTCAGTGTTAAATGATGTCTAATCCCTGTAAACATCTGGAAGAGAGACTTACTGGCTGGATCACCTAATGAAAATAAAGGAAACTAATGCAACCATCACATCTAAGAATTGGTAACCTGCAATATAATATGGCCATAATGCTGCTTTAATAGTCTGTGACTGTTTTTCATTTTAAAGTAGAACTATAGGCAAAACTTTTTCATTTTGGATAGATAGAGCAAGAAAGGGTTATAAGGCCCCTTTCACACGGGCGGCTGTTCTGCCGCTGTTAAAAGCATGTTTTGTTATATTGAAATTCAGAGAATCCTGGTACAGCGTTCACTTGCAGTTGTACATTGCGATTAGCTGCGTTTACATGCGTTTACCTGCGGCTGCGTTAGAACATTCTTGCCATTTCTGATGTACTTTCGGTTGTTTTTATTTCCTTGTTGCCGCTGCTATCTGCAGGAGAAATAGTTATGTGCAGATAGCTGCAATAAATCGGTCCTGGATGCAGTCAAATTTATTTTTTCTAACCGCACCAAACCCCATGTAACGAAACTGTTGCTAAATGCAGTGTGTGAATGGGGCCGTAGGAAAGCATTGTGTGAGTTTAGCTGTGGTAGATAACTTCATCTATTCGCAGATAAAAGCTGATTTCTGTGTGAAAGGAGCCTAACTAACCCCTGTCAGAATTTTTTTTTTTCGCCATCTGCATCCCATTGCAGAGATTTCCCTTCACTTTCTGTCCCATAGCCAAACAGGAAGTGAGAGGAAGTCCCTGCAACTTATGGGAATTCCTTTGGGACCCCCAGGTCACCAGAACTAGTGTCCCCATTGTAACATTTCCCCTCTATTCCATTTCTGGGGACAGAAATTTAACTTTCACTTTCAATGATAATGGTAAACATGACAATTAGAGAGGATGAATCTCCCTAATGGGGTCACAGACAGCAATAAAAACTGACAGCTGTTCTAATCCCTCTCCACGTTATCCAAAACTAAAAAAAAAAGTTTTGCCTTTAGTTATACTTTAAGGCCCCTTTCACACTGGGGCGTTTTTCAGGCGGTACAGCGCTAAAAATAGCGCCTGTACACCGCCTGAAAAAAACCGGCCCCATTCACTCCAGTGTGAAAGCCGGGGGATTTTAACCCTTTTTCGGCCGCTCACGGGGGGGAAAACCGCCCCGCGAGCGGCCGAATACCGTGGCTAAAACGACGGTAAAGCAGAGCTAAATATAGCGCTGCTTTACCATCGCCGCGGCTCCCGCCCCAGTGTGAAAGGGGCCTAAGGCAAAATGCACTTCACATTTCTTAATTAATACTGTACATAATTTAGTTTTGTTAACATGCGCTGCAGTTTTTTTTTATTTTTTTATTTACTTTTCAATGTTCTTGTCATGCACCAAAGAACATTATGGTGCAGTGGTTACACCTTAACTCTTTGCCGCCCGCCCACAGTAGTTATACTGTAGGCAAGTGGAGCAGCAAAGCTGGATCATTTACCTGTACGTCGGCCGGACACTTTCGGGTTTGCGGGCACACATGCTGCTGACCGCGTTGTGGACACTGCAATTTTGTCAGCAGGTCCCGGCCAATGATTTATGGCTGGGACTTGTTGATCAGCTGTGTCCAATCACAGCACAGAGCCCTGTGTGTATAAACACACACAGCTCTGTACACTGATCAGTGATCGGCCAGATAGAAAAGTAAAAGCAGCACATATTTAACCCATTAATTGCCCCTAGATGTTATCCCCTTTCCAGTCCGTGTACAGCAGGGCTCGACAAACCCGGTCGCCAGGTCGCATTTGCGACTAGAATTGGGGTCCTGGCGCCTGAGGCGACACACCTGTCTCCCTGTGGTCCCCGACCCCTGCCGTGCGATCGCATTGGTCCGCGCCGGCCAGTAATTTAGGCCGCGGCTTTGCGGCCTTCTGAAGTCCTTCTGTAATATGGTGGCCTTGTGGCGGCCGTTGGTATTGCAACACCTCTAACAATGCTAATGCAATGTTAACTACTGGGCACTTAAACCCCTTCCTAACCTGACCAATTTTCAGCTTTTGATGCTCTCACACTTTGAATGACAATTACTCAGTCATCCAACACTCTACCCAAATTTAATTTGTTGTCCTTTTTTTTTCACACAAATAGAGCTTTCCTTTGGTGGTATTTAATCACCGCTGGGTTTTTTATTTTTTGCGCTATAAATCAAAAAATACAGAAAATTCGGTAATAAAAAAAAATTGTTGTTTCTATTAAAGTGTTGGCAGGGTGTTTTTTTTTTTTTTTTTTTTTTTTTAGAATAGCTTTGATTTTTATTTCTTTTTTAAAAGTAAAAAACTGTTACATTTTTTAATTAAAATTATTTGTAATCTCCCTGCTTGGTCCCTTTCACATGGGCTGTCTGATCAGGTTCGCCTGTCAGTTTTTCAGGCGGACCTGATCGGACCCTTATCGGGGATATGGCGGTAAATAAGCGGGGATATGGCGGAAATAAAAGCAGTCACATTCTTTACAAAATTAAATATACGCTGCGCTGGAATGGCTATGCACTAGATAATCTGTATCTTAATCTGTAGTTATAGATCCACAAGAATATAATAATGTGCATAAAATAGTAAACATACAACTGGTGTAAAGTGCAAAATATAGCAAAAACAAATAATGTGCACAAAATCTGTAAACGCACAACTAAAACGCATAGATAAATATAAAGTGCACAAGTGCCAAAAAAACTCTGTGAGGTTATATGGACCCTTTTAGAGTTACAAGGTACCATGCACAATAAAACACCAAAAAATAAAATATCAATAATAGTAATATTAGATGAAAAAAGTGCTAAATGCATACATTTGTGATAGCAAACATGTATAAAAGATTTATAAAAAAAAATGCAAGTGCATAAACCACACAAGTGTCTCTATATTATTAAAAAAACTGTTCTTTGTGGCAGCCTGTCTTGGGCTGTGATAAGAAACACAAAATGTTGATTGATGTGAGACTAGATGCAGGTGATGTGATCTCTGGTGATCATACTATTGACATGCTTGTTACATCCAACCGTGGCTCTGAATCATGCATAGGTGGAATCCGGGAACCCCTTATGGTAATAAGCTCACCTCAGAGCGTGTGACCAGCTTTTACACTGAGTGAAACCACGCATATGAAGCACTATAGGGTTCTCAGCTGTTTCACTGGATCAGTAGTATCCTCAGTGCAATGATCTCAGAGGCACATGAAAAAAGAAAAAGACTAATAGTGCAATAACGTTTTACAAAATTTACTAGACAAGTTAAAAAACATTCCCCCGCCGGGGTACTCACATGTGTACGGTGCGTCAGTGCACCATACTTCATAAGGCTCACTAAAATACTGTAAACAGTATGGGTATGGTTTGTATCCCCTCCAGGCAGGTGTACTGTCTCTCGCTCCGTCCTGGCCCCTCACATTCTTTAGTTAACGACTTCGTGCCCGCGCTATAGATGAAAGACATCTACAGCGTGGACGCCAATTGCCGGGAGGGCGTCCCTGGACGTCCTCCTGTTTACTTCCTCTCTGCGCACCGCTGCAAGCGTGCATTGAGGAAGTTCTGTGTTGGCCATGTCCCTTGGAAACGGCCAATCACAGATCGTGCTAAATGGCCAATCACAGCGGCCATTTAGCACTCGACCGGCTTGTCCAACGAGAGGTGATCTCATATGTAAACATATGAGCTCATCTCTCATCGCCGGCTCTCCCTCCTCACACAGACAGCGTGTGAGGAGGGAGAGCTTCCATGCTGCTGCTGCAGCGTCAGTGAAACGCGAGTGAACACTAACACATTGAAACACATACAACAAACATGCCCACCTGTCCCCAGTGCCACCTGTCAGGTGGTTGTCGTTGTTAAAAAAAAAAAAAAAAAAAAACCTGGCTCCTAACTTTTTTAGTTGGCTCCTAGATTCCAAGCAAATTTGTCAAGCCCTGGTGTACAGTATTATCACTGACCACTGTATTAGTGACACTCCCAGATGGTGTCTGTTAAGGTGGCAGGCAATCTGACACTATTACAGTCACAGTCTAAGTCTCTGATCACCGCCATTATAGTAAAGCGTCTATCGCTGAGTAAATTCCACTATATATCCCATAGTTTGTAAACGCTATAACTTTCACACAAACATTATACACTTATTGGGATTTTTTTTTACCATAGACCTTTAGCAGAATACATTTTAGCCTAAATTTATGATGAAATTTAGATTATTTTTTTTTCCCCAAAATTTTCAGTCTTTTTATTTCTATAAAATTTTTTTTTATATAGCAAAAAATAAAAAACCCAGTGGTAATCAAATACTACCAAAAGAAAGCTCTATTTGTGTGAAAAAAAAAACAGCGTACAGTGTTGCATGGCTGCGCAATTGGCAGTTGAGTTGAACAGTGCTGAACAGCAAAAAATGCCCTGGTTATGACGGGGATAAAACCTTCCAGAGGCCAAGTGGTTAATAGGTATGAAATATTTGACTCTTGCATGTGGTAAACAATGTTTACGAAAGGTGTCTGCGATTACTTTCACAAACCTCTGATAGGGCTATGTGGAGGAAGTCTACCTTGTATGTGCTGGAAATTTGTCTTTCTTCACATTGAAACATCTGAGCTCTGGTAGGCATTTGTACTAATTCTCCCTTTGTTTTTGTCTAATGTAAATAGTAGAAGATGATTGTGTAAGCAGAGTGTTGTTGATGGACTTTTCCTGGTTTCCATGGAGGTGTTGGTGTCACATACAGAGCTTATTGTTGGCATATTTCAATTAGATATCCTTGTATGTTGGAAATATTGTTATCCATAAAATTCTGCATAGTGTCTCTTTTTGAATGGTAAGCCCTCCCTGAACTATATTCTCGTTTTTGGATGGATACTGTAGGAAGTTCTCTTGGGTCTTTTGCACCAGCGTGTCACAAGAGCATGGTCTAAATAGGTTTTTGAATCTTAAAGTCATTATAAAGCCTAAACACTTTTTACCTTAACCGCTTCAGCCCCGGAAGATTTTACCCCCTTCCTGACCAGAGCACTTTTTGCGATACAGCACTGCGTCACTTTAACTGACAGTTGCGCGGTCATGTGATGTTACACCAAAACAAAGTTTACGTCCTTTTTTTCCCACAAATAGAGCTGTCTTTTGGTGGTATTTGATCACCTCTGCGTTTTTTATTTTTTGCGCTATAAACAAAAAAAATAGCGTAAATTTTGAAAAAAAAAAACGCATTATTTTTAACTTTTTGCTATAATAAATATCCCCCAAAAATATATAAAACTCATTTTTTTTCCTCGGTTTAGGCCGATACGTATTCTTCTACATATTTTTGGTAAAAAAAAAATCACAATAAGCATTTATTGATTGGTTGGCGCAAAAGTTATAGAGGCTACAAAATAGGGGATAGTTTTATGGCATTTTTATTGATCTATTTTTTTACTAGTAATGGTGGCGTTCAATGATTTTTATCGTGACTGCGACATTATGGCGGACACATCAGGCAATTTTGACACATGTTTGGGGCCATTGGCATTAATACAGCGATCAATGCTAAAAAATTGCATCGATTACTGTAAAAATGTCACTGGCAGTGAAGGGGTTAACCACTAGGTGGCGCTGTAGGGGTTAAGTGTGTCCTAGGGAGTGATTCTACAGTGGTGTGAAAAAGTGTTTGCCCCCTTCCTCATTTCCTGTTCCTTTGCATGTTTGTCACACTTAAGTGTTTCGGAACATCAAACCAATTTAAACAATAGTCAAGGACAACACAAGTAAACACAAAATGCAATTTGTAAATGAAGGTGTTTATTATTAAAGGTGAAAAAAAAATCCAAACCATCATGGCCCTGTGTGAAAAAGTGATTGCCCCCCTTGTTAAAACATACTATAACTGTGGTTGTCCACACCTGAGTTCAATTTCTCTAGCCACACCCAGGCCTGATTATTGCCACACCTGTTCACAATCAAGGCATCACTTAAATAGTAGCTGCTTGACACAGTAAGGACCACCAGAAGATCCTTAAAAGCTACACATCATGCCGAGACCCAAAGAAATTCAGGAACAATTGAGAAAGAAAGTAATTGAGATCTATCAGTCTGGAAAGGGTTATAAAGCCATTTCCAAAGCTTTGGGAATCCAGCGAACCACAGTGAGAGCCATTATCCACAAATGGCGAAGACATGGAACAGTGGTGAACCTTCCCAGGAGTGGCCGGCCGCCCAAAATTACCCCAAGAGCGCAGCGACGACTCATCCAAGAGGTCACAAAAGACCCCACAACAACGTCCAAGGAACTGCAGGCCTCACTTGCCTCAGTTAAGGTCAGCGTTCATGCCTCCACCATCAGGAAAAGACTGGGCAAAAAATGGCCTGCATGGCAGAGTTCCAAGGAGAAAACCACTGCTGAGCAAAAAGAACATCAAAGCTCGTCTCAATTTCTCCACAACACATCTGGATGATCCCCAAGACTTTTGGGACAACATTCTGTGGACCGATGAGACAAAAGTGGAACTCTTTGGAAGGTGTGTGTCCAAGTATATCTGGCGTAGAAGGAACACTGCATTTCAGAAAAAGAACATTATACCAACAGTAAAATATGGTGGTGGTAGTGTGATGGTCTGGGGCTGTTTTGCTGCTTCAGGACCTGGAAGACTTGCCGTGATAAAAGAAACTATGAATTCTGCTGTCTACCAAGAGATCCTGAAGGAGAATGTCCGACCATCTGTTCGTGTACTCAAGCTGAAACGAACTTGGGTTCTGCAGCAGGACAATGATCCTAAACACACCAGCAAGTCCACCCCCGAATGGCTGAAGAAAAACAAAATGAAGACTTTGGAGTGGCCTAGCCAAAGTCCTGACCTGAATCCTATTGAGATGTTGTGGTATGACCTTAAAAAGGCCGTTCATGCTCGAAAACCCTCTAATGTAACTGAATTAGGACAATTCTGCAAAGATGAGTGGGCCAAAATTCCTCCAGGACGCTGTAAAAGACTCATTGCACGTTATGGCAAACGCTTGGTTGCAGTTGTTGCTGCTAAGGGTGGCCCAACTAATAAGGTTTAGGGGGCAATCACTTTTTCACACAGGGCCATGATGGTTTGGATTTTTTTTCACCTTTAATAATAAACACCTTCATTTACAAATTGCATTTTGTGTTTACTTGTGTTGTCCTTGACTATTGTTTAAATTGGTTTGATGTTCCGAAACACTTAAGTGTGACAAACATGCAAAGGAACAGGAAATGAGGAAGGGGGCAAACACTTTTTCACACCACTGTAACTGTGGGGGGAGGGGCTGTGTGTGACATGTCACTGATCACCGCTCCCGATTACAGGGAGCGTGATCAGTGTCATTAGGCAGAACGGGGAGATGCTTGTTTACATTAGCATTTCTCCGTTCTTCCTCACCATGAGACGACCGCAGGTATGCCCACGGACATAGAGTATTAGTAGTGTATTTACGTTTATGGGTGTAACATTTGGCAAGGGCACATCTGAAGCCCTTAGAATAAAGAAAAACTGAAGCATGTACTTTATGCCAGTTTAAATTGGTTACCTATATGTTTATGGCAGGGCTCGACAATCCCCGGGCGCCAGGTCGCCATGGCGACTAGAATTAGTGACCTGGCGCCCGGGGAAGCACATCTGGGGTATCCTGTCTCCGTGCGGAGCCCCCCCCCCCCCCCCCCCCCCCCAGCACGCGATTGCGTCGCGCCATGCCGGCCGGTAATCGAGGCCGCGGCTCTGCGGCCTTCTGCAAGCCTATACTTCCTTCTAAGATCTTGGCGCCATCTAGTGGTGGCCGTTGGTATGACATCCAGCAATGCTAATGGAGCCCTGCCTGCTGTAAAAAATTAACCAATCTTAAATTTACACAGGCAACTAGAACCAAACACACACACACATACATACATATACACATATATATATATATATATATATATATATATATATATATATATATATATATATATATATATATATATATATAGTAATATGTGTATGTATGCTTTGGTTCTAGTCGTCTTGTGTAAATTTTAAGATAGCTTTTTTTCAATATAAAAATTAACCATTGTCGGTCGTTATTGATCGGCTTTTTTTTTCTCCTCGTGCTGTCAGGGCGAGGAAAAAAAATAGCTGATTACCGGCTGTGTTGACATCACGTGATCAGCTGTCATTGGCTGACAGCTGATCACGTGGTAAGGGGTCGGGATCGACCCCTTACTCGGATCGGTGATCCAGCGAGTCTCACAGACTCGCTGATCACAGAGCAGGGGGCGCGCAGGCCGCTCATACAGGGGACAACGTCATAGGACGTCGTCCCGGCAAAGCAGAACGACGGCTACAGCGCGGATCTCAAGAAGTTAAAAAAAAAAAAAACTGGCTCCTAACTTTTTTAGCTGGCTCCTAGATTCCAAGCAGATTTGTCAAGCCCTGGTTTATGGAGACCAAGGCAGTAAGGCTTCATGTACACGGGACGTTGTTCAACCTCTTCTGAACGATTTAACTTGACAGCTAGAAACGGCGTCTAAAAACAGCCGTTTGGCCGCATTTATATGCCGCGTTGCGTCTAGAAGCAATTGAAAAAAAAATTTTTTTTTTCAAAATAGCCAAAAAAGAAAAACGCCTGTAACGAAACGAGGCTAAATGCGAGTTGCCGCGTTTGGAGTTTGAAATGCCTCTAAACAGCTTCTGAATGCATTTTTTGGGGTTCCAAAAAAAGCCTCTAAACACAACTGCCTAGAAACTACTATAAACGAACCTGTGTACATGTACTGATAAGATAACATGGAGGAGAGTTCAGGAGCAGTTGAAAAAAAAAATGCCCAACTGCTCCTAAACATCCGTTTACCAACAGCAGTGTATATGAGGCCTAAAAACTACAGATTGGAAGACCCCAATTATTCCTTTCTTAGGCTTCATGTACACGGGACGTTTTTACAACCTCTCCTGAATGATTTAACTTGACAGATAGTAACCCACATTTAAAACGTCCGTTTTGCCACGTTTACATGCCACGTTTAGCTGCGTTTTGCCTCTTTGCGTTTAGAAGCATTTCGTTAAAAAAAAAAAAAAATATATATATATATATATATATATATACAGTGGGGACGGAAAGTATTCAGACCCCATTAAATGTTCCACTCTTTGTTATATTGCAGCCATTTTCTAAAATCATTTAAGTTCATTTTTTTCCTCATTAATGTACACACAGCACTCCATATTGACAGAAAAACACAGAATTGTTGACATTTGTGCAGATTTTATTAAAGAAAAACTGAAATATCACATGGTCTTAAGTATTCAGACCCTTTGCTCAGTATTTTGTAGAAGCACCCTTTTGATCTAATACAGCCCTGAGTCTTTTTTGGGAAAGATGCAACAAGTTTTTCACACCTGGATTTGGGGATCATCTGCCATTCCTCCTTGCATATCCTCTCCAGTTCTGTCAGGTTGGATGGTAAACGTTGGGGGACAGACATTTTTAGATCTCTCCAGAGATGCTCAATTGGGTTTAAGTCAGGGCTCTGGCTGGGCCATTCAGGGAACAGTCACAGAGTTGTTGTGAAGCCACTCTTTCGTTATTTTAGCTGTGTGCTTGGGGTCATTGTCTTGTTGGCCCAGTCTGAGGTCCTGAGCACTCTGGAGAAGGTTTTCGTCCAGGATATGCCTGTACTTGGCCGCATTCATCTTTCCCTCGAATGAAACCAGTCGTCCAGTCCCTGCAGCTGAAAAACACCCCCACAGCATGATGCTGCCACCACCATGCTTCACTGTTGGGACTGTATTGGACAGGTGAGGAGCAGTGCCTGGTTTTCTCCACACATACCGCTTAGAATTAAGTCTATCTTGGTCTCATCAGACCAGAGAATCTTATTTCTCACCATCTTGGAGTCCTTCAGGTGTTTTTTAGCAAACTCCATGCAGACTTTCATGTGTCTTGCACTGATGAGAGACTTCCGTCCGGTCGCTCTGCCATAAAGCCCCGACTGGTGGCGGGCTTCAGTGATGGTTGACTTTCTACAACTTTCTCCCATCTCCCGACTGCATCTCTGGAGCTCAGCCACAGTGATCTTTGGGTTCTTCTTTACCTCTCACCAAGGCTGTTCTCCCCTGATAGCTTAGTTTGGCCGAATGGCCAGCTCTAGGAAGGGTTCTGGTTGTCGCAAATGTCTTCCATTTAAGGATTATGGAGGCCACTGTGCTCTTAGGAACCTTAAGTGCAGCAGAAATTTTTTTGTAACCTTGGCCAGATCTGTGCCTTGCCACAATTCTGTCTCTGAGCTCCTAAGGCAGTTCCTTTGACCTCATGATTCTCATTTGCTCTGACATGCACTGTGAGCTGTAAGGTCTTACAGGTGTGTGACTTTCCTAATCAAGTCCAATCAGTATAATCAAACACAGCTGGACTCAAATGAAGGTGTAGAACCATCTCAAGGATGATCAGACGAAATGGACAGCACCTGAGTTAAATATATGAGTGTCACAGCAAAGGGTCTGAATACTTAGGACCATGTGATATTTCAGCTTTTCTTTTTTAATAAATCTGCAAAAATGTCAACAATTCTGTGTTTTTTCTGTCAATATGGGGTGCTGTGTGTACATTAATGAGGGGGAAAAAAAAATGAACTTAAATGATTTTAGCAAATGGCTGCAATATAACAAAGAGTGAAAAATGTATATATATATATGTGTGTGTGTGTGTGTGTGTGTGTGTGTGTGTGTGTGTATGTGTATATGTGTGTGTGTGTGTGTGTGTGTGTGTAATATATATATATATATATATATATATATATATATATATATATATATATAATATAATATAATTTTTATTTTAATTTTTTAATGGCCAAAAACAAAAAACGCCTATAAACGAAATGCGGGTTACCGCGTTTAGTCGCGTTTGGCGTCTGAAACGTGGAAATCTTCAGCGTCTGAACCCATTTTTTTTGCTTTCAAAGAAACACTGTTAAACGCAACTGCCTAAAAACGGCAATAAGCAAGACTGTGTACATGGTCACATAGGATAACATTGAATGAGTTCGGGGGGCAGTTGAAAAAAGTGTCCAACTGCCTCTGAACGTCCGTTTAGCAGTGTCCCGTGTACATGGGGCCTAAGAGGCAAAGTATCTCTAAGGCCCCTTTCACACTTGTGTGACTTCAAAGTCATGCGATTTTGCCGCGATTTTTGTTGCGGTTTTGCCGCGATTTCAAGGCATGCCTGTGTAAGTGGCATCAAAATCGGACCAAAGTAGTGCAGGGACTACTTTGAAGTTGGAAAGACTTGGAGTCGTACTAATATGAATGGCATTGGAAATCATGAGGAACGACTTGTCATGCTACTTTGCAGTCCCAAATGGTGGGACAAGTCGTATAAGTGTGAAAGGGGCCTTAGTTATTTTCTGTGTGACACTCACAGTAATATAGACTGATACTATGGAAACAATTTGAAACATTTGGGATCTGTGAATTGAGTCTTCATGCCTTCCATAGAAGCTCCCTGACTATCCATTATTTATTGTTTGAGTAGGCCTGGACTCCTGCCTGAGTAGGCCTGGACTCCTGCTTTATTGTTTGAGTAGGCCTGGACTCCTGCTTTCAAATTTGTTTGTTACTCCAACCTATGAATCCCATGCTGGAAAAGAGTAGCAATATGAAGGGGAAAAAAAAGGAAAGAAGTTGTGAAAAGTTTAGCTACGACCATTAAGTTACTTCAGCGGGAATGTTCTTATCCCTCGTCCATTTATACTTAACATGTCAGAGCAATTGTTTTGATTGTACCATGCATCTCAAATGTTTGAAATACCTTTATATTTGATTTCTTTGAAAACAAAAGGTTCATCTTGGAGTGATGAACAAAGATGTTCCCTGGCAGACGATGGGGAGAGCCAATGCTTGGGGCCCCAGTGCTGGCATGAAAAGTTTTCAAAGTTTGCTATCATCACAGCTTTCTAACAGAACTGCTGCTCTGAGTGCTGCTGACTTGGAAGATGGCCCAGGCCTCGAGCTGCTAAAAGGAGAAATGGCTTTTCCTTCATGCTTCATTTATAAATAATAATAATAATAAAAAGATACACATACACGCACAGTCTGAAGGCCTTTTACCAGGAAATGCTTGAGGAACTGATGCTTGTTAAACAAGCAGCTTATATAACCCTTTCATTAAATGGTGCAGGGCTTATGCTTACATGCAGTATGTCTGTGATTTGTGGAGTATTGCCAAGTACGCTGTGTAACAGATTTGTTGCATGGCTTCATAAGGAGCAGCTTGCATGCATGATATTTTATATTCTTTGCAGATTAAATAGCATTGCAGCTTTTGAGTCATAGGGGTCTCATTTAAATGATATATTTTAATTGTACAGTACAGGACCCTGGGTCTGTGACCCTAACCCACTCTGTGATTCCTCAGTTTTTTGTGTCTTTAGGTGATGGACATCTGGAATGATTGTCTGTACTTTAACTAAATTATGTAATTGCAGCATAGTAAACAGGATAAAATATGTGGAAATGCATACAGAAATGCCAAGCAATTGGTTACATTAGAACAGGCCTGCTTACATTTTCCAGTAAATAGGCTTCTGTGGTGTTCCCCAAACATCCCGGCCCTCTTGAAAAACCACCTGACACTTGGGTTCATTGTTGGATTTGTTTAACCACTTCAGCTCTGGAAGGTTTTTGCCCCCTTTCTGAACTAGAAAGAGGGATGAGAGGTGTAGAAAAAAAAGGGGGGGGCAAGAATAAGGAGTCTCTGATTGCAATGGGCATATACTTTGAAAGTTGTATAGCTGGCCAGTAAGAATAACAAATGTGAACCAGAAAAATTTCCAACGGAAAGGAATTCAGGTAGGATAAGATACAGAATGGGGATCGGAGGAACAAGGTCCAACAGGGACCAAAGGCTTAAAGGTTCCGCTCAGGTCTGGAGGAGGGAACCGGGATGTGACGTACTGTGTCCTTCTCCCAAAGAATGAGATGTCAACAGTAAGGGAACTCTGTGATGCACCTGGTTCATAGGCATATCAAAGTATGGCAGGGGAGTTCCTAAGAGGGTTGAGGTTCATGAAACGGTCACCTGGAAAATACCCCGATCAAGAATGTCCAACAGAAAGTTCAAGGTTATCAGTACTCAGCGAGATGTTCCCATAGTCCCCAAATTGGGGGTATGGGTATCAAAGAATGTGAGTGATTTCTGTGGTGGTTTCAATCCCCCAATGTTGGGGGGGGGTGCAAAGTTAGGCTGATTACCTGGATGTTGCTAGTTTGTGCAATTTCTCTTTTCCCATAGAGGGGTCAGACAAAGAGGTATTTGGGAGCCAGAAGTGCCTACTGACCCCAGAGGCAGGAGCTGTAGATGGGTCAAGAGGTCTTGGTCTTTCTCTGTGGAAGACATTGTCATAGGCACAGAGTGTCCAGTGTAACCTGTAAAAGCTTTTAGGTCGTCTGTAGACAATTTTGGATTCAACTGCAGCCATTTTTCTCTTCAAGGCCTCTGCTTTCAGAAAATATGATTGGGGGTTCTAAGCAACTTTCTAGCAAAAATGCATATTTTATCATGCAGGTAAAAAGAATAAAAAAAATTGCCACGGACTTCAAGTAGTTAAAGTAAGTATGCATCCAACAGTCATTTTTTTACACCTGCCACTTCTGCAGCAAATATTTTACTTTGCCCTGGATTTTCTTTAAAGTGTCAGGAGGGAAGGGTTTTTTTTTTCTTTTAAAGACACATTGGCAGACTTGCTTACCTTTTCAGGACTGTTTATGGTGGTCACTCTGTGCTTCAAACTTCCAGAATGTAAACTACTTGCTTGTTCACTTCTATCCTATAGCAATGAAATGCGATTAACTCATTTATTATTGTGTTTTTTTGGAAGTCTATACAAAACAGTTTTGGCACTTTTTAAACATTTTTCAGAATGTACAGTATATCCATACCATTCGTTATAATGAATGATTCATACAGAGCTCTACAGTATGATTTCTAATGACCTTTAGGCATGTCTACATAGTAAACAGCTGTATCACATAATCTGTGTATTCTCAGGTCATGTGTGAATCATCTCTCCAAGACTTGCTTGTACAGTCATTCTGTACATTTCTAAGAATGTCAGCAGGGAAGCGACAGTCAAAGCCGTGTCTAACTTATCACCATGACAGATAATGTTGTGTCCAACTAGTACCCATGAAATGAAATCTGCTACTATTGACAGGAAAATAAATGCACTTGTGCTGTTTGGATGCAGTTGTAAAAAGGCCTCATGGTTTCTGAAACTAGTGTCCAGCTTTAACTTGCACTGGCCTAACCCAGCTCAGGTTGACTGGACAGGCATTGAAAGCTGGTGAACTAGAAAAACCCATTTGAGCCCTGTGCAATCAAATCCAGGTAGCTCCTGTGTGATAAGCAGTGTTGGTCATCTTACTTTTAAAAAAGTAATTAGTTAAGTTACAAATTACTTCTCCCAAAAAGTAATTGCGTTAGTAACTCAGTTACTACATTGGAAAAGTAATTAGTTACGCAGCAAAGTAACTGACTTTTTAAAAAAATATTCTATACGTGTAACTAAGGGGCGGGTCTAGTATTACTGTAACCAAGGGGCGCATTTATTATTATTGTTATATATCGTGTAACCAAGGGGCTGCTCTATTATTACTCTAACCAAGGGGCAGATCTGTTATAGCGTGTAAGCAAGGGGCGGGTCTATTATTATTATATCGTGTAAGGGGCGGGTCTATTATTATTATATCGTGTAAGGGGCGGATGGCTACAGAAGAGGTGAATGTTAAATTAATGGGCAGAGCTCGATGTATAACAATAATAATAAATGCGCCCCTTGGTTACAGTAATACTAGACCCGCCCCTTACTTACACGATAGACACCCCTTGCAGAGTAGCACGAGCATCAGGAGCGTGCGGCATCGCCTCGTACAATTACATGTTAACTGCGCCTGCGCGGTGTAGAGTTCACTCAGAGCTGTTTAGGTTCAGCAATTTTCGCAAGCGCTGCGCCTGTGCAGTACAGGGGGTCCTTATCTGGCGGGGGGAACTTTTTCGGCAGGACACCGGAATTACACTACTGCCATGTAGTGGCGGTAGATGTAATTGGGATAACTAAGCCAAAGTAATGGGAACTGAGTTACCATGAGAGGAAAAGTAATCAGTTAGATTACTACTAGTTACCCTCATGTAACTCTGTTTATTTTAACTCAGTTACTTGCATCACTGGTGATAAGGCATGCACAATGTTTTAGATAGGACTTGTGTCGTGTTATTCTTGTTTTTCACCTGTAAGAAATATTTTGTGGGTTTTTGGTATTTTTCTTATCGGGTATTAAATAATTTATATAGTTTTAAGCTGGCCATACACTGGTTATTTTTTTTTTATTGTTTAAGCCACAAATGAGTTGGATTGGAACAACTGCAAGAATTGACTGATCAACAGCAGCAATCACAGTTTAAGTTTTCCAACATGTCCTTTCAGTAGAAGTTGATCAACTTCTGTCAAGCAGGGATGGCCACACGCCGATTTCATGTCGAACTGACTGATTTTTGATCAGTGTTTGGCCAGCTTAAGTTTATGCATATTTGGTAGAGACTTTATATAAACTTTTTTTTTTTTTTTTTCTCAACAGTGAGAGTGATGGGGGACGACCGCCCTTTTGTGTGTAGCGCTCTTGGCTGCGGACAGGTAAGGCATTGTTTAAAGGGGGACAGAAAAGAGATAACGTGTGTGAATATGATCATTTATGTGTAGCAAGTATTGTCAATGTGTGTTTTATGCTTTAAAAAAAATTATTTGGCGTTTGTAAAACTCAAGGTTTTGGTTCTAGAGCAACGTGGTTGTGTACCAAGACTGCCCATGTAACAAGTAAAAATAGGAATCCATTATGATTTAATCCCTTATTTTTTAACCACTTCAGCCCCGGAAGATTTGGCTGCTCAATTACTAGGCCATTTTCTGCGATACGGCACTGCGTCGCTTTAACTGACAATTGCACAGTCGTGCGACGCTGTACCCAAAGTAGAGCTTTCTTTTGGTGGTACTTGATCACCTCTGCCGTTTTTTTATTTTCGCTCTATAATCAAAAGAAGACCGACAATTTTGAAAAAAACACAATATCGTTTACTTTTTGCTATAATGAATATCCCATTTAAAAAAAAAAAAAAAAAAATGTTCTCAGTTCAGGCCAATATGTATTCGTCTACATATTTTTGTTAAAAAAATTAAATTGTAGCGTCTACAAAATAGGGGAAAGATTTATGGCATTTTTATTATTGTTATTATTATTTTTTTACTAGTAATGGCGGTGATCAGCGGTTTTTATCAGGACTGCGATTTTGTGGCGGACACATCGGACACTTTTGACACATTTTTGGGACCAGTGACAATTATACAGCGATCAGTGCTATAAAAATCAGGGCCGGACTGGCCTACCGGGATACCGGGATATTTCCCGGTAGGCTGCCTGCCCTGGGGCCGCTTTGTAGCCGCAGTGCTCCCCTGAAACCCCTCTCTTCTGCTCCTGTGATCACGGAGCTGGCCGGGTCTGTGTCCTGCGGCCGCGCACCGCGCTGTAACACGGTCCCGCCCCCATAGACCGGCTCATGTGATAGTAGATAGAATCAGTGTTCCACCTATCACACGAGCCGGTCTATGGGGGCGGGAACGTGTTACAGCGCGGTGCGCGGCCGCAGAACACAGACCCGGCCAGCTCCGTGATCACAGGAGGAGAAATGCCTGTGAGTACTCCGTACAGCCCTAACTGTGTGCCTGGATAGGGGGATCGGCAGGGGGGGGCGCATATAGAGGAAACGAGCTTTCTATATTCCTCCATGCAGCCGCTGAATGCTTGGAGGAGGGAGAGGAGGAGAATCAAGCATTCAGCGGCTGCATGGAGGAATATAGAAAGCTCATTTCCTCTATATGCCGCCCCCCTGCTTCTCCTCCTATCCAACTTCTTTTACTGCCCCCCCCCCTTCTCCTTGTGCTCCCCCCAGTGCTCTCCTCCCCCCACAAAAAATCCAGCCCCCCCCCCCCCACAGTTCTCTCCCCTCCTTGTTCTTTCTGCCTCCCCCTCTCTCCAGCTCTCTCCATCCTTCTCCAGCCCCCCCGTGCTCCCCACCCCCCACAGTGCTCTCCAGCCCCCCCCCCTGCTCCCCACCCCCACAGTGCTCTCCAGCTCTCCCCATCAGTCTCCAGCTCCCACCCCAGTGCTCTCCAGCCCCCCCCCCCCCGTGGTCCCCACCCCCACAGTGCTCTCCAGCCCCCCCATGCTCCCCACGCCCCACAGTGCTGTCCAGCCCCCCCCGTGCTCCCCACCCCTGTTCTTTCTGCCCCCAGTGCTCTCCAGCTCTCCCCATCAGTCTCCAGCCCCCATCCCAGTGCTCTCCACCCCCCACAGTGCTGTTCAGCCCCCCATGCTCCCCAGCCCCCACCCCAGTGCTCCCCACCCCTGTTCTTTCTGCCCCAGGTGCTCTCCAGCCCCCACCCCAGTGCTCTCCACCCCTGTTATTTCTGCCCCCGGTGCTCTCCAGCCCCCACCCCAGTGCTCTCCACCCCTGCTCTTTCTGCCCCCAGTGCTCTCCAGCCCCCCCATGCTCCCCACCCCTGTTCTTTCTGCCCACGGTGCTCTCCAGCTCCCACCCCAGTTCTCCCCACCCCCCACAGTGCTTTCCAGCCCCCCCCCCGTGCCTCCCACCCCTGTTCTTTCTGCCCCCGGTGCTCTCCAGCCCCCATCCCAATGCTCTCCACCCCTGTTCTTTCTGCCCCCAATGCTCTCCAGCCCCCACCCCAGTGCTTTCCACCCCTGTTCTTTCTGCCCTGGTTCTCTCCAGCCCCCACCCCAGTGCTCTCCACCCCTGTTCTTTCTGCCCCTGGTGCTCTCCAGCCCCCCCACAGTGCTGTCCAGCCCCCCCATGCTCCCCACCCCTGTTCTTTCTGCCACCAGTGCTCCCCACCCCCCACAGTGCTTTCCAGCCCCCCCGTGCTTCCCACCCCCACAGTGCTGTCCAGCCCCCCGTGCTCCCCACCCCTGTTTTTTCTGCCCCCGGTGCTCTCCAGCTCCCACCCCAGTGCTCCCCACCCCCCACAGTGCTCTCCAGCCCCCCGTGCTCCCCACCCCCCACAGTGCTCTCGAGCCCCCCGTGCTCCCCACCCCCCACAGTGCTGTCCAGCCCCCCGTGCTTCCCACCCCTGTTCTTTCTGCCCCCAGTGCTCTCCACCCCTGTTCTTTCTGCCCCCGGTCCTCTACAGCCCCCACCCCAGTGCTATATATATATATATATATATATATATATATATATATATATATATATATATATATATATATATAAGCCCTATGTGATTTCATATCTGTCTTATCTATATATAATACACTCTTCAAATGTGCTTTAAAATGTATGGTTTTCCCTTTCATGAACCAGGAAATAATGACGTTATGCTGTTGCGCTGGTATAATAATGCTGTGGGGCTGGTATGAAATTTTTTCCAGGGCTGGATTTTATTCCCAGTCCGGCCCTGATAAAAATGCACTGATTACTGTATAAATGTCACTGTCAGGGAAGAGGTTAACACTAGGGGGCGATCAAGGGGTTAATTGTGTTCCCTAGTGTGTGTGGTCTAACTGGGGGGAAGACAGTGATTGGTGCTCATACATAGTATGAACACACGATCTGTCTGCTCTCCCCTGAGAGAACCGGTTCTCGCTCTGTCACGAGCGATTGCGGGTGTTCGGCGGTCATCGCCCCCCCCCCCGCCGGGCACTCGCATCGGCTCCAGCGGCGAGCCACGGGCGCCCCCTAGTGGCCAAAATGGGGACGCAACGTAAGGTAACGTCATTTTGCCCAGGGGTGCTAACCTGCCACAGTACACCTGCGGTGGCTGGTCAGGAAGGGGTTAAGGTGTATAAAGTGTAGATTGTCCCAGGGCGTTTTGTCTAGTATGCTTTAGGTTCCCCTTCTTTCCTATTGGCAGAGGTAAGGGGCAGGACTGTCTCCACCTATCCTATTTGCTTTATAGATCGAACCCTGTGGCTCTTTCTTATAAGGCCAACCCAAAATTCAGGGGATAGAAGTTGAAAACATTTGAGTAACTTCCAAGTGTTACTCGCCTATTATGGAACTGATGCATTACATATGTAATGCTCCAATAATGGCTATTGTCCAATATCCAAGTGTTTTCATGATGTACATTGCTATGTACCTTTTGATACCTTGTACTTTTTTGTATTGATTGTAAAATTCATAATAAAAGCTGTTAAAACAGAAAAAGGCAGTATGGATTTAACATCTCTGGTGGGTATATGATTCATGTGCTGTATATCCATATAAAGAAAACCTGTGCTAAAGAAAAAAACACGGCTGCTAGTGGTTACTTCCCCTTCTGCAGTACTAGTTGCCAGACTAGCTTGCTGATCCTTTTGCCTTTTGATTTACTAACCCAGAACAAGTATGCAGGTCACTTCTGACTACACTTGCTACATATTTTCCCTTCTTCCTTTTGTTGATATGCGGCGTAAACCTGTGTTTGTCTCCTAATTTTTTGAGGCATCTACACTGGGCCTAATTTTACCTAAAGCTTAATTTTAGGCTTCAATGAGATGTGTCCCTTGTGCTTCTGTGTCCTCTATTTGCAAAAATCCTCTTCCTCCAATGACCCAACTCCCACTGCTGTAATTTTCCGGTGCGGCATGAGTTAATAGGGATTGTGACAGGGATTTATCAGGAGTGCCTGACTATGCTCGCCCTTTTCGCCCAGCTGCTCCATTTATGGAAACTGTTACTATAGTCCATATTGCTGAAACAAAATCTATGAATGAAGGCATAAAAGCTGTAGTAGGACTTCTGTCGATTGGAGCACCTGGACAGAAAGCGGGGGGCATTGTCAGGCATTGACCAGAGGAGGAAGATTTCGGCAAAAGGAGGGAACACAGCAGCACAAGGGGATGCATCTCAATGAAGGGAAGTATCGTCCCTTGTGCTGTTGTTTTTTTTATTTTTTTGTTTTAGGTAAACTTATGCTTTAACTATTGTACATTATTTTGAATATGGAACTAAGATCAAAAATATGGGGGCATGACCTCAAACTAGGGAAAAAAAACTTCCGGCTGAGGTAATGAGGAAACAGTAAGTGAATTTAAGCATGTTTGGGGTTAATCTAGATTTGATAGAATATTTTCTCCACCATAGCACTTTAAAAAAAATCAAAACCGTAAAACACTGGAATCTGTTTATTTTCTTATGTCAGCAAATCATTTTTTTTTTATTTATTTTTTTATTTTTTTAAGTAATCTTTATTTTTTCAGATTTTTCTTATCAACAAAAAGAAAATCGGAAACATGAAATCATTCTAAACGATAGTCAAGTCAAATCAGGCAACAGTCAGTGCAGTATAGAGTTTAGTCAAATGAGGGTTGTTGAGACATACAGAACATCATAACCGTGTTATAGCTGCTAAACTTTACACTACATGAAGTCTCACAACCACCTACAGAAATTGTAGCTCGTGGGCACTATATACTTAATACCAGGCCACAGATCCAGAAACATGTAAAAGAGAAGGGAAAGTAAAGGGAAAAAGGGGGAGGGCAGGAAAACAGAGGAGGGATATGTAAGAACAAGTATAAAGAACAAAGGAAGCACTCAATTTATTACATAACGTGATATAGCATGACATAACTAGCGGATTTAACTCGGAAGAAAGACAAATGACCGATGATGTCTTAGGATCAGCATGCCCATGACTTGTAGTGTTCTGGGAGAATCAAAGGTCACCGGAAGTCCCAGCCAAACCTAATTTACGAGTTATAGGAGGTTGTGCCGCTGGAGAGCTTGTCACAGTTGTATTAATCTAGTGTATCCAAGTAGCACAAGTACCATAAAATGTATCATAGCGGTCCCTACATGTCGCCATCCATTCCTCCGCCGCCATAATGTAATTTACTAGGCTGATCCAAACTCCTCGGCTAGGGATCTAAGATTTCTTCCAGAAAATCGGAATCAACCTCCTTGCTGCATTTAAAAGATGAGGCAGCATGGATTTGCGATAGTGGCCAAAAGGAATAGATGGGACATGAAGGAGGAACTCCAATGGGGAGTCCGGTAAATCACTGTCTAGAATGTCTTTGACCTGGGATTTGATGTCCTGCCAGTAGGGCTGCAGTCTGGGGCACTCCCACCAAATGTGTTCCCCGTTGTCCACAACCCCTCCAGGAGACATCTGATCCAGTTGGATAGATCTGAGCCATTTTCGTAGGGACGCTATACCAGTGGGTAAGAATCTTATAGCCACTCTCCTGCATTTTCATGTCCATGGAACTGGAGTGTGTAAGGCGGTAAAGGTGGTCAATTTGGGCCTCAGTAAATACATGCTGTAGGTCTCTCTCCCACTCCCTGCTATAAGTGGGCTTTACCCTGTTTTCCAGTGACTGCAACATCTCATACAGCACTGAAATGGAATGGGGAATGACCGAGGATGACATATGTAATTTTTCGAACGGGTCGCTGAGGTGGGAGATCGCACGGCTTTGGGAAGACCTCGAAGGAAATGTTGAATCTGCCTGTAGTGCCAGTCAGAATCAGAAAACTGCCATATTGTGCTCTCAAGGTAGCCAGAGGCAATAAGTCATGGTCTTGTATTAATCTTCCACAGCGCATCTCCCCGTCAGCCTCCCAGGATCGGAAAAAGACGAGGTGTTCCCCTGGAGCAAATCAGGGGAAGCCCCCAAGGGGAGTGAGAGGAGAGAATTGAGGGGCAATCCGCTCTTGACCATTGAGAATATCCCATCTTTTTAATGCATGGATAGTGGGGGGGGGGGGGGGGGTGAGGTCGCATGGACCTCTGCCTTCCCTGGGGAGCAAGGGGGCATGGGAGAGATTGTGGCCTGCCAAAGCTTTTTCGAGGGGGACCCAAAATTTTGTGAATACAAAATTCTCTGAATGGAAATGGCCTCATAGTATTTATGGAGATCAGGAACGCCCACACCACTCGCCTTTTTGGGTCGCTGCCGAGTGTGAAAGGCTAAACGGGGGCTCTTCCCGTTTCAGATATATTTTATGAACAGGCTGTTGAGGGTCGAGAAGAAAGACCTGGGTAAAGAGATAGGCACCATTTGCAAGTAGAAAAAGACATGGGGCAGCACATTCATTTTCAAAACACTGACTCGGCCCATCCAAGAAAAGGTGTGCGATCCCAACCCTGTAAGTTTGCTCTAACGGTAGAGAGCAGTGGGGCGCAATTATATGTGTATAGCTGGTTGCAGTAAGCCGGGAGTTGGACACCTAAATACTTTAGGGAAGTGCGGCACCAGGTGAAGGAAAATGAGTCTTGCAGTTGTATGCGTACAGTCAGGGGCATAATCAAAGGTAAAATTTCTGACTTATTATAGTTGATCTTAAAGTTTGAAAGTGAATTAAATAACCGTAATTCCGCTATACTATTAGGAAGGGAAATCAAGGGGTCAGACATGTAAAACAAGATGACATCCGCATATGCAGACAATTTATGTTCAGTTGGGCCCACCGTGAACCCCTTAATGTCTAGGTTAAGGCTTATTTTATTAAGGAAGGGTGAGAGCAAATATGAGAGGGGACAGGGGGAGCTCTGAGTGATTACATCCTCACTTAACACAGCTCTGTTCAGCATGTCCATGAACGGTATGCACACCAGACAAAGATAATATTTGGCTCAAAGATGCTCATACCAAGATTAGAAATGCTTTAGATTAATGCTTTTCTGCTGATGATCGCCCTGAATATTGTCTTCCCCCTCTATTCAATGTCAAAAGATATACAACTGGACTTAGGGACTGAAAATACAGGAGGCCAAACCCTTTATATGGGCATCGTAGCAAATGCCCAAATCCGTTTAGCTCTGAGAAGTGGACAATTCGATCAGCCTGGCCATAGCTTTGTTTATAATTATTCTCTTATTTAGCAGAAATGTGCCTGCTTCTAGTTAACTCTAAAACATGTTTATATGTCTTTTCACCATACAGATGCATGACCTTTCTCCTTGTTGCATCATTAATCGCTATGTAGACTGTCTCACAGAAGCAACTGGAATTTGTCAAATAGACTATGTGGCCAAATATACAGTATATCCTTGCTTTACTCAAAGGAAATATAGCACAACAATACAAGTGTATATACTGTATATATAAAAAAAATACCAGATTGTGATTCTATAAAGGGACATTTTTAAACGTTATATTTTGTTAATTGTAAACTGCCATAAGTACACAATATTGCTTATATGGTTGTTGTTTTAGGATTGTGAAGGCTAGTGAGTATATTTAAATAACCATATTTACCATTTTACTTCTTTTTGTTATTTTTGTAAATTTTTAAAGCTTTACATAACGAATCCACAGATCTGGTGTAGCAAATCAGTCCATTTTCTACACTAGGATCCAAAGTACTCTCTGGCAAACCATTATGAAAATCCTTGCATGTATATTCCACTTAACTGTATATCTATATATTTGTGGGAATCAAATAACTTTCTTTTAACTGAAAACAATTAACTGATGTCTTGTGCTTTTAACAGTCAGAACTCTTCAAGATATTCTTGTGTGCAGTCATTACACCTGCAGACCCCTCATCAAAGATTGACCTCCATGTATTGTAATTGACACCCAAATTAATAGCATCCACGCACCCATTTGATCCCCACTCAGAGGTTGTTTAGGTTAGCAAATAATGTTTGAGAGTTGCAATAAGTGGTGCAATACCTGGAATAGTTCTTGTAAGGTCAGTCGCAATATTACTTGTCTGTTTGCCCCACTCTGGTGTTAAAAAAGAGAATATCTATTTTAGGTTGTGTATCAGAAACCAACACTGATTTACATGATCGGTGGTGTTACTTGTGATCCAGAAGTAGTCACTTTAAGGCATTTGCATATTCTGAAAAGAATTAAAAGCATTTTAAAACAAGCCCTCATTCACTGTAGCTATAGGCATTGTGAATAAATTCATCTTCAAATTTCACAACAGAGGAACTGAAATATCATCTCCTTTTACCTTTAGGGCCTTATTCATAACTATGCATTTTTCTTTAATGTGTTTTCCATGGAAATAAATAATGCACTGCAAGGGGTAAGTGCTTGTTTTGTCCAAGGGAGGGAAGAAAGCCTTCTACTCACCCGATCCTCTGCTCCACTGCTAGGGTGCAGGAGCTGCAGGGACTGGTTTTGTGCGGAGAGGATCAGGTAAGTAAACCTCCCTAGACAAAAACAAGCAACTAACCCTTGCAGTGGGGCTGTTTTTTATGCCCAGAGTTCAGCTTTAATCATTATTTTGCATGCTTACCTCATCTGTGCATTGCGGTGATCCTGATGCAAGAACATGATTCAGAATAACCTTTCTTTCCATGGCAACCCTGATGCAAGAATAACCTGACTCAGGAAATCCTTTTTTTTTCCTATGGATCTTATCCACATCTTGTGAGGTACGGCTGTGTGGCACATTCATAATGCTTCATGTACACTACAGCTCCTAAACTTGAGTTTAGGAGCTTTTGGCGTTTTTTTTATTTTTTTCAAAAAGCACATGTACACATAGGCTTTTAGGATCATAAAGGAGCTGCTGCAGTTAGGGGAGGTTCAACCGCCCTCTCCTGAACGTGGAAGAATCGCATTCAGAATAGGAACAATTTGACCAGCGACTGCAAATCGTGGCAAAATCGCAGTACAAAAGCAAGACAATTTTGTCACATTTTGCGTTTCCCACGGTCAAAGAAGGCTTATGTGTACATGATGCCTAATGCTGTTAATGTGGTTATGGTTACACATGTTTTAAGCATACAGGACGAAGTATCAAACTGCACAAAATACCTGGGGTCATATGTATTTGTGTGAAAACTCAATTCTTGAGTTTCTCTTTCATGCAGTATAAAAAGACTGTCAAATGCACAAGTCAGAATTTAAAGCAACTCTCTATCCAGTTTAAAAAAAACTCTGAAAATAAAACTTCTCTGCAAAGAACCAGTACCAAAGGTGCAGTTACACTTCAGTGCTACGACCTCCGTTCACCTCCTAGATGAAGATCGCCTGGTAATCCCGTTTTAGCAAATAGTGTTTACAACATACTCACAAAAATTGAGCGCTGAATGAACATTACAGTAAAAGGTTGGAAATAATAGGCAAAATATTGGGTGGTAAGGGCATCAGACCATTCTCACCTCACATAACTAATGTTCCCTGTCAATAAATGTACAGAAGGGCTCACAGTGGCTGAGTGTAGCAATAAAATGCACCTGAGTGCTCACCACAAGCATTGGATGGCTGAGAGAAGGGAGCAGTCCAGCTCTGTGTAATGATGAAACCTAGGCCTTTGGTACTTTTGTGTCTTTAATCAGATAGCTTAAAGCAATTGTGGCCAACTTGTCATAGGGGACCTTAAAGCGGAAGTAAACCCATCGATTTAACAGTCTAAAAAAAAAAAGGCATGCCGTGAATGCTAACTGCACATTGGCTGTGCTCTCAACCAAACAGTCAAACCATCCAATGGCTGGTGTCATAACGGATCACATGTGCAGCACTGTGGCAGTTGAAGATTAAACAGAGGCAAAGATGGCAGCTTCCTTGGCTGAAAACGATAGGGGGGTTTACTTCCACTTTAAGTTCAACCCCTAATCTCATCAAAAGGCTATACATAATATTCAGTCAGGTACCGCTACAGAAAGCAGTTAGACTACAGACATGTAACATGAGATGGTCAGAGACTGCAAACATGTTGCAAGAGATGGGCAATAGACTAAGAACATAGTACAGGAATGGTTAAAGACAGGGGGGCATGCTTCAGGAGATGGTCATAGACTGTAGAGACAGATTACAAAATCACTGCCCTTATTGCTTTACAAATCTGTTCTTTCACATTTATGCTCCCAAATGCCCACTTAAAAATGAAATCTATGATATTTCTCTTAGTAAGCCATTATAGAAGATCTCAAAAGAGAAAAGTTACGGAGAGCACAGAAAAAAGCAAGATAAACCAAAATCTTAAACTTCTTCAAGCCAGTGTAAAAAAATATTTTTTCTTCACTAACATAACCACTTCTAGCCCAAGCCCTGAGAGGTGCATTAGTGGGACAGATGTGCAGGGGGTTACAGAGGTGGGGCATAAGAGCAGGGGGTTACAGAGGTGGGGCATAAGAGCAAGGGGTTACAGAGGTGGGGCATAAGAGCAAGGGGTTACAGAGGTGGGGCATAAGAGCAAGGGGTTACAGAGGTGGGCATAAGATCAGGGGGTTACAGAGGTGGGGCATAAGATCAGGGGGTTACAGAGGTGGGGCATAAGATCAGGGGGTTACAGAGGTGGGGCATAAGAGCAAGGGGGTACAGAGGTGGGGCATAAGAGCAAGGGGAACAGTGGTGGGGCAGATGAATAGGTGGTTCAGCGGTGAGACAGAAGAGCATGGGGGTACAGAGGTGGGGCATAAGAGCAAGGGTAACAGAGGTGGGGCAGATGAGAAGGTGGTTCAGCGGTGAGACAGAAGAGCATGGGGGTATAGTGGTGGAGCAGATGTGCAGGGATATACAGTGGTGGGGCAGATGAGCAGGAGGGTTACAGTGGTGGGACAGAAGAGCAGGGTGGTACAGTGGTGGGGCAGATGTGCAGGGGGTTACAGTGGTAGGACAGATGAGCAGGGGGTACAGAGGTGGGGCAGATGTGCAGGGTAGTACAGTGAGGGGAGAGATGAGCAGTGGGTTATAGTGGGGGGACAGTGATCTGAGGACTGGAGGTACAGGAATTGGGGCTGATCTAAGGCATGAGAGTGCAAGATGTTACTTTATAAAAAAAAAAACGTTTTCGTGATTGAGAGTGTGAAGTTAACACTTTTTTTGTTATAAAATCGGCACGCTCAATTTCTTTGAACACATTTTTCACCACACTGTGCTCAAAAGGTTGCCTACCCCTGCCCTAGGTAATAAAATGGCAATTTGTTATGTCACACGGTATTTGTGCAGCAATTTCTTAAACACAATATTTTTTTTTTTTTTTTTTTTTGGAAAAAATGCACTTTAATGGTTTTTAATGCAAGAAAACACAATAGATAACCCATTTTTTTGGTAAAATATAAAAGATGATGTTACTATAGTAGTAGTAGTTAGTAAATAGATACTAAACATGTCATGCTTTAAAATTGCGCACAGTTGTGGAATGGTGCCAAATTATGGTACTTAAAAATATACCTAGGCGTCGCTTTTTACAGGTTACCAGTTCAAACTTAAAAGAGATCTAGTGCTAGAAATATTGCTCTTTTTCTAACAATCGCAGCGATACCTCACATGTGTAGTTTGAACGCAGTTTACATATGCGTGCGCAAACTACATTTGCATTCGATTCTGTGTGTTCTAGTTCTATTTTTTTTCTTTTTACACTTTCCCTTTCCCTTCTCTTTACGGAGAGATCTGGGGTCTACAAGTCCCCAAATCTCTCCTCTATGCTGGAAAACCTGAGATGAAGAGAAAAAAAAATTCTTTCCAACAAAAAAAGGCAGTGTTTACATCTGCCAGAGCCAGAAGTGATGTCATGACGTCGCTACCGGCCTCCGAGGGTCATAGAGATGGTCCACGGCTTGTTCTATGGCAAACTGGTGCCGCCGTTGGATCCATTCTCCGTCTTCCCGATCGCACAGGAGAGCCCAGAGAAGCATGGAGGGTGGCATCCGCTCCTCCCGCTTCTGAAAGAATGGTCAAACATTCCCATAGACACATTTCTAAACCTTGTGGACAGCCTTCCCAGAAGAGTTGAAGCTGTTATAGCTGCAAAGGGTGGGCCAACTCAATATTGAACCCTACGGACTAATGCCCCGTACACACGGTCGGATTTTCCGACGGAAAAAATGTCCTATCGGACAATGTTGTCGGAAATTCCGACCGTGTGTAGGCTCCATCTGACTTTTTCCGTCTGATTTTCCGACGGACAAAGTTTTATCTCCTGCTCTCAAATTTTCTGAAACAAAGTCCTATCGGCCTTTTTCCGATCGTGTGTAGCGAATTCCGACGGACAAAGTGCCACGCATGCTCAGATCACATTACAAGACCAAAGCTATTGGCTACTAGCCTCTACGTAGTCCCGTCGTAGGCAACAAACGTCACCACGTTCAGAATGATCGGATTTTCCGACAACTTTGTCCGATTGTGTGTATGCAACACCAGTGTCGGACAAAATCCGTCGGAAAAAATCCAATGGATTTTGTGGTCGGATTTTCCGACCGTGTGTACGGGGCATAAGACCGGGATGCCATTAAAGTTTGTTCGTGTGTGTAGGCAGGTGTCCCAATACTTTTGGTAATATATTGTATGTGGCAGCACTACTGTGGGCTTCAATGTTAATGTTAAAAGAAAAATCTGATTAGTTTAGGATGATGCTATTGTCTGTGGTGACTGCATAGTGCTTTTTTTTTTTTTTTTTTTTTTTTAAAGGTGAACTAATCATTTAAGCTTAGTATATCAGTGGGGTGCAGTTTTTATGCATGTTTTTTACGTGCCT
The DNA here is from genome assembly GCA_028564925.1 of Lithobates sylvaticus. NCBI lineage: Eukaryota > Metazoa > Chordata > Amphibia > Anura > Ranidae > Lithobates > Lithobates sylvaticus. The sequence continues at coordinate 516,747,701 of CM053027.1, forward strand.
TTTTTAGGTTCTCTGCCATATGCAATATTCATTTTATGAGAGCACAGAGATGCAGCATGCAGGACTTTGATGAGGTTTCATAAAAAATATGCATTTTATTAGAGTTTAATGGCAACGCGATGTAGAAGACTGCACGGCACTGATGTGAATCGGTCTTGGGTTGATCGCTCAATGCCAAGATAAGTGATGATGTTTTGTTTTTTGTTTGTTTTTTTTTTTTGTTTTTTTATGGCTTTTTTTTAGTCACCCTACCTAAGCAAACTTTTTTCCTATTTGTGCTCCAGGTTTTTTTTTGTTTTTTTTTGTTATGGCTTTTTTTTAGTCATCCTACCTAAGCAAACTTTTTTTTCCTATTTGTTCTCCTCCTGGAATTTTTTTATTTTAAGTATTCACAACTTAATTAATCTCGTCTTGAGTTAACTGATGAAGAGCCGGCCTTCACAAAACCTAGATTTAATTAGTCGGGCAAGTGTTTGCAGAGAGTTGTTGGAGGAGGTGATGCCATATTTATCAAAGAATGTTGAGGTTTGACCTAGCTTGACAGGTGTCCGAGATTTGTCTTTCAGCTATTCTTCATATAGACATGTAGCTAGATATTTTTTTCCCGCAAAGAAACAGAAGTCATCATGGCAATGTTTTGGGTTTATTCATTGCAGGGGAGACATGGTTTTGGAAAACAAGCTGTGAAGCTGTGAGTTAAAATTCAAGAATTTGACAGTGTGGCTTCAACAACCTGGTTTATGCCAGAACATTCAGATCACTTGTCCCTAGAGGAGGGAGAGTAGTGTTGAACAGAGATACAAACATCTTATGGTTGCTAAGTGTCTTCTTGCTTTTATTTTTGGACTTGGCTGTCTGCTCACCAGCGTACTTGCAGCTGAGATCTAAAAACCTCTCCTACCTCAGTAAACCCCACAGTTATTTGAGTGGCCTGCCCCCTCAGAACAATTCTCAGACAACTGTCACTCCTCTTACAGCAATCAGTTAATTTGAATCAGTCATCCAAGGGTAGAGAAGTGTGGTATTCCTGTTTTCCTTATAAACAATGTTACATAGGTTGAAAAAAAGACACAAGTCCATCTTTCACACGTCCCAAACTGGCGGCTCTCCAGCTGTTGCGGAACTACAAGTCCCGTGAGGCATTGCAAAGCTGACAGTTACAAGCATGACTCCCACAGGCAGAGGCATGATGGAACTTGTAGTCCCGCAACAGCTGGAGAGACGCCAGTTTGACACCGCTAAATAGAAAAAAATAACAAATTGCGAACACCTCCATATAAACAATCCTAGTTGATCCAGAGGATGGCAAAAAAAACTCCAATCCAATAAAGCATGATCCAGTTTGCTTCTGTGAGATGTTATGTTATTCCAATTTGTATTCTTTTATTTGAGACAGAGCAACTAATGGAACAAATGGTTAGTGACTCCCAATATTTTTTGAATTTCATATACAGTATGCTTGAAAATTGATTACTACTCAGCTAAAATCAAGATTTGGTTATAAGGGATTCAAACTAGGGGTGCACCGAATGTTTTTTTTTTTTTTTTGGTGCCGAAACCGATACCGAAAATGAAAAATACACTAGGCCGAAAATTACCAATACCGAATCTTATTTTTAAAAAAAATTATTTTTATACAGGAGATGGTCAGAGACTGTGGACATGATACAAGAGATCAATGCAGCCTCACCAGTGCCCATCGGGTGCAGCCAGCCTGTGTCCCCAGTGCATCCAACCAATCCTGGGACGAGTGATCTGCCTATCAAAGTTCCCCGGACAAGGGGAAGGGGCTGTATGTGACAGCACATGGCGGGGAACACACAGCTATTGAAATGAAAGCCGCGATGTTCCCGGCGCTCTAATCAACCAGGCGGCGGCTCTCCTCTCTTCTGCGCTGTAGGACACTCCCATAAGGGGCGGAGCCCCACACCATTTTCGGCTCCATTATCGGCCGTTTTTCTCTTTCGGCAAATTGCCGAAAAGGTCATTTTCCGTCGATATGTTTCGGCAGCCGAAATTTCAGTGCATCCCTATATCAAACATATTTCCACTAGGCACATTACCTGTTTGTGCTTGTGAGGGTTTCTTTAAACCAAAATATACTGATAGGGTAACTGGCACCTAACCAAAATGGTGGTTAAGTGTAAGCAAATATTGTAGGAACATTCAATTGTGAGCCCCTGTGTAGGTCTATATGCTCTGTAAGGCTCAGTGTTCATAATTTGGATGTTGTATAAATATGGTAAATAAATATTACAAAGTCTATTTGCCGACTTTGGGCTTAGTTGCACAAAGTTCAGTTCCCTATGTGTTATCTGCCTATATGCATGACCAGTTTTAGTTGCTAGCAGTAGACGTTTTACCTACATCTCACTTGTGTTGTAATTTTTACGCTAATATGTTGTCACTAAATTACATATTAACACCAAGAGTCAGTCAGATTGTTTTATGCCAAACACTAAAGCTGGGACTAGTCAGAAAATCTCATGCTCGTAATGCACTTATACCTAGAGACTGGCACTTAAGGCCTTTTCTGGCACTTTTTGTTTTAAAAGAAGAAAAAATGTATTTTTTGCTAGAAAAAAAACCCCACAATCATTATAGAATATATAAATACATTTATTTTTTAGCAGATACCCTAGAGAATAAAACGGCAATCGTTGCAATTTTATATGTCACAAGGTATTTGTGTAGTGGCTTTTCAAATGCATATTTTAGGGAAAAAATACTACTAATAATTTTAATGCAAGAAAAATACATAACCCAGTTTTTGGTAAAATATAATGTTACGCTGAGTAAAAAGATACCTAACATGTTACACTTTAAAATTGTGCACGCTGGTGGGATGATGACAAACGGCAGTATTCCTATCACAAGGAATGTAAGCATCTCTTGTGCTAGAAATAAGGGATGACCAATCCCTCCTCTACCTTTTTAAAGGAAAAAGATAAAAAAAAAAAAAAAAACCCCTGATCTTTTGCTTTATAAAGAAAACTAAACATTTTTTTCTCTCCTCAACTCTGTGACCAGCCGGGCGAGAACTGTAAGCCCGAGAAACTCCTGTGAGCAGCGGGAGGGGGGTGACCTCTCCCACTGCTTCTAAGAGCAATCCAGAGGCAAATCAGCTGCTCGGATCGCTTTTATGAGAAAGAATCACTGGCTGAAAAAATAAATTCTGGGGTTATGGCTAATGGCTTCAGCCACAACCACGGTAAACCACTTCAAAGCCGCAACGTATATATACGTATTGTGGTCTTGAAGTGGTATTGTGCATCGTGGGGAAATAAATAGGCATAAAATTTTTTATTTTATTTTTCTCTTGTCTGTGTGAGCAGATATGACCTGTAATAAGATAACATGTATATAATGCAAATTCATTTGATTTTATGCTTCAAAAAAATCACCTACATTTTCCCTTACACTATTAATGACTAGTCACTATTGCAACAGATACTTCTTTGCCTATTAAGTTATCAGTGTTGCCAATTAATTAACAGATGACTTGGGAATCCTGGGACGTCTTCATTGACCATGGTCACTTGTGAACATCACTTCTTCGGTTTGTAGTCTGTAAATGACTATATGTGCCAAGATGAAGAGTACTAAGCTGTTTATTTTAATGCTCATCTAGATAAGAATGTTAAAAAGGACCTGTACTGGGAAAGTTGTGCCAAAAAGCCTGTAGTTTTCAGTAAACAATGTCTCTCTGTGTGAAGGCAACCATCTTGGTAGAGGAGAGGACCTTGCTTTCTCATGTCAGAGCTGCCTTGTGATGACTGGTGGAGAAATATTTAAGAAGCAACAGGAGAGGCAGAGAAAGTACATATCCACAAATGAATGAAGAAGATGCTTGTGTTACATGTCTTCGGGTACTGCTTTTTCATTCTAGCAAGCATTCGGGATAGTGAGTTGCACATTAGTAACATCACCAAATAATGCTCTGTATCTTGTAATGCCCCGTACACACGGTCGGATTTTCCGACGAAAAATGTCCTATCGGACCATGTTGTCGGAAATTCTGACCGTGTGTGGGCACAATCTGACTTTTTCTGTCGGAAATTTCCGACGGAAAAAGTTTGAGATCCTGCTCTCAAATTTTCCGACAACAAAGTCCTATCGGACTTTTTCTGATCGTGTGTAGCGAATTCCGACGGAAAAAGTACCACGCATGCTCAGATCACATTACAAGACCAAAGCTATTGGCTACTAGCCTCTACGTAGTCCCGTCCTACGCAACGAACGTCACCACGTTCAGGATGATCGGATTTTCCAACAACTTTGTCCGACCGTGTGTATGCAACACTAGTGTTGGACAAAATCCGTCAGAAAAAATCCGACGGATTTTGTGGTCGGAATTTCCGACCGTGTGTACGGGGCATAAGACAACTTTTTAGTTGTTAGTGGAGAACTTGTCGACAACCTATTGTGATATATAGTAGGTACAGTATGTGTTCTTTAGAGCACAATGTCCACTCATGAATATTTTTCTGCAGACCTCTTTCCTGATTTCACTTCATTGAGTTGTACCTTGAAAAAAGGCAATTACTACACATGTAAACCATTTACAAACACATAAATACTCCCTAGAGTCAGTACATTAACCACTTGCCGTCTGGGACAATGTTGAGATTTTTCATAAACATGTTAAAATCAGCATTTTATTAGGTAGAAAATTACTTAGAACCCCCAAATATTATATATTTTCTGAATGAAGAGACCCTGGAGAATAAAATGGTGGCACAATATTTGTGCAGCTGTTCTGAATGCAAATGCAAATGTTCAAAAAACAAAAATACACTTAATGAAATTTTAGTGCACACAAACGCAATGTATTACCTAATTTTTTGTAAAATATAAAAGATAATGTTACTTTGAGTTAAAAAATATAAAGCATGTCAAAATCTAAAATTGCGCACGCCATTGCGAATAAAAAGTACAGAACATAAAGTTTGTCTATAGGCAACACATTAAAAGCCTTTACATCCCCTCTCTTGTTCGCCCTGGCGATTGAACTATTAGCAGCGGCAATCCGCCAGGATGCTTCCATATTGGGTTTCAGAAGGAGTCAAGTAGAGGACAACCTAGCAATATATGCGGATGACGCCTTATTATTTTTGAGAGATGCAGAGATCTCTCTTTCCTCTCTTATGTCCACTATTCAGCTCTTTGGATCCTTCTCTGGATTTGTGATTAATTGGGACAAATCTTTTCTTCTTCCTCTGGATGCCCAATCAGTTGTCCCATATTTGCCCAACAGATAAGGATTGTACCAGCATTCAAATACCTGGGTGTTTGGGTTCATCCCAAGGTACAGGATTACTTGCAATTTAAGCTGCAACCATTATTGGAAAAGTTCAAACTTAAGAGTAAGTCATGGTGGTAGGCCGTACGAACCTGGTTAAAATGATTTGGGCCCCCCAATTGCTATACGTTGCACAACTCGCCAGTATGGATACCACAGAATTAAAAAAAAAAAAGATTGATTCTCTCTTAAGGATCTTAATATGGAAAGGGAAACAACCCAGGATTAGGTTACCCAGTCTCCAGCTAACCAAGGATGAGGGAAGTGTGCCTCTGCTAGAACTTACTTTTTAGTGGCTCAATTGCAAAAATTTTCCAGATTGGGGGCTATCGATACTAATGATCCTATCCAAGGTGCTCTGTTAGCAAGATCCAATAAGTATCATTTATTGGCTCAACTGGAGGCAGGGGGTTTCTGGGAATTTTCTCACTTCCCTACCTTGATCCTTATGGCTAAGGTCTTGGCCGAAATTAAGAGAATCATGGGATATGATGGCATATCTAGTTATCCCATTTGGTAGAAAAATAATCTTGTAGAGTTGGGGAAATTGCAGGGCTTTTCAGAATGGTACTCACCAATTGTATTGGAGCGAACACTTGAAATCCTTTAAGGAAATACAAACTGAATTTGCTATCCCTTCCCTTTTTTTCAATATCTCCAACTCAGACACGCCCTTTCAGAACAGGCCAAGCTTACGTCCTTTAGACAGATCAATACCCCCCTTATAGATCAATTAGCTAATACAACTGATAAAAAGGGCCTTATACCATCTCTATATGGGTCATTATTGACCCGCCTACAAGGTAACACAACTACCAGGCAGGAGAGGATGGTATACCGATATCTCGATCCTAGATGGAGGAATATGGCAATCTGTGCTAGAACAGGTCCCCATGGTTTCCATGTCCCCTACCCAAAGATTGTTGCAACTCTTTATAATTCATAGAGTCCTTCGCACACCTCCTACACATAAATGGTCTCGTAGAGAAAGCTCAGTGCCCTAGATGCCCTAGATGCGGCGACCCTGCTGCTGACCACCTCCACATGTTTTGGAAATGTCCTAAGTTAGAACTGTAATAGGATATTTGTTACTATTAACCACTTACGGACCGCCCACCGTCGTTTTACGTCGCTAATTTGAAGAGGAATATCATTATGGCTGCAGCTAGCTTCCATAACCCTGGTTATCCTCTTCTTCAGCTGGCGGTCCCCTTTCTGATAAAAGTGGTCTCTGCGGCGGATTCGCCACAAGATCACTTTCATCAGTGCTGGGAGAGGGGGCCCCGCCTCGCTCTGGTGCCCTTCGCCGCTTACCGGAGCCATCGGTATCGGCAAACGGGTCCTGTGTCCTAGGCATGGAGACATGGAGTGAGGGGAAGATGGGCCCCCACTGTCTCCATATGATGCGAGGCAGAGGCGACGTCAAAACGTCACTTCCGCCCTTAGCTCTTAAAGGGACTTATATATTTTTTACATTTTTTTCAAATTACATTTCATTTTTTTTTTTCTTTTTTATTGCATTTTAATTGTAAATATGAGATCTGAGGTCTTTTTTATCCCAAGATCTCATATTTAAGAGGTCCTTCCATGCTTTTTTTTCTATTACAAGGGATTTTTATATTCCTTGTAATAGGAATAAAAGTGACACCATTTTTTTTTTTTTTTTTTTAAAGAATAGTGTAAAAATAAAAAATAAGAGGTAAAATCTGAAAAAAATAAAAACATTTTTAAACGCACCCCGTCTTGCCGAGCTCGCGTGCAGAACGGAACGCATATGTGAGTAGCGCCGTATATGAAAACAGTGGTTCAAACCACACATGTGAGGTATTGCCGCGATCGTTGGAGCAAGAGCAATAATTATTATTCACTCTCAAAAGCGCTTTTTAACCCAGTACTCATTTTGGTATTTACTATAACTAATATAAAAAAAAGGCATGTGCGTTAAAATGAGAGTCGTTTGCATGTCTGAGCATGCTCAGTTGTGCTGGCACATCATTGTAAAGAGATGGGGAATTTATCTCTTCTCAGACTTTTAAGATATTTCAGTTTATATAACACTTTTTAAAAGCAGATTATCTTTAAACAATATACCATGTATTTCGGTACGATTTAGGCAACCATATAATGCTCTAAACATTATTTCCATGTGCAATACTCCAGGTCCTGCAAGAGTTTGGGCGCTATCTCTTGTCTGGGCGCTATAGTATTTTTGCCCCAGCGCTATTGTGAATTCCGCTTGGGTGCTAGTTACCGCGATTGCGGTAATTTGAGCGCTAATTAACGCACTTCGCTATAGTAAATGATCCCCGTAGTAAGTTATTTGTGTGTGTGTGTTTGTGTACAAGCACTGTTGATGGTATATTTTTATTTGGTAGTTTTTTCCTCCTCTTTGTTTTTTGTTTTGTTTGTATTATTGTTTTAAAAAGCTATAAAACTTTCAATAAAAAGTTATTTGAAAAAGGAAAAAAAAAAGCCCTTTACATGTTATCAGATTTGATTTCAATGTGAGCTATGTTGCTAGGATTATTGCTCTTACTCCAAAGTTCTTGGCATGTGTAGTGCAATCGCCATTTACATATGCATGCCAGACCTGCATGCGCGTTTGCATTTGCACGTGAACACAGGGAGACGGGGTGCTTTTACATTTTTTTTTTTTTTTTATTATTATTATTTATTTACATTTTGTTTTACGCTTTTTTTTTTTTTTTCTCTTTTTTCTTTTTCATTCAACTTCATTGCTATGACAGTGGGTGAACAAGACCCCTTGTGATAGCTCTGGGCAGTGACAGATACTCTTTATGGAGACATCAAGGGTCTTTGAAAGCATCTGATCAAACACAGATCATGTTTGAACAGTTGCTTCCCTGGCTGTAATGTCATCAGGGGTGATGAGGGAACAGAAGTTCCTCCATCTCCTATGTCGGCCACCAACCCAACCACTTACAGTGGTCCCTGGCTTCCCTAGTGGAACTAGCCAATGGAACTGGAGAGTCTGGGAATGGGGACAGGAGGCTCTGCAGCACTGTAAATGTGATTAGGCAGCTTTATAGCCACCCAGATAACTTTTACATGAAAGCTGTTTGCTGGCTCTAAAACAAAAAAAAGCAATACTGAGATCATGGCTATAGCTTCCTGCTGGTATAACCAGTTTCTGCCCAGGACATTTATATATGTACGCTGGGTGGCAAATGGTTAAAAGGGGCAATCCTTCTTATAGGCCAAAATGACAAATATACATTGTATGGGTGACTTCACACATGACACTCTAGGATGTGCATTGTAAGGGTGACTTCACACATGACACTCTGGGATCAAAGGAGGGGGGTGGATACTCTTACCCCAAAGCGTGGACACACGCCGTATGACGGTGGCTCAATCAAGCATGAAACGATCCTCCAAAACGAATCCTCCTACCAGAATTTCTGTAGACAGAGCGGTGCAAACCATCATCAACATCCCGGGGGGTCCGTGATGAGTAGTCACAGTATGGGCTCAAGAAGGAAGGTGTTTGTAGTCCTGTCCCATAAGATCCTTCATCTGATGTATCTGTATCTGGAGATAAAGAATCGTAATCTTCATCTGATGTATTTGTATATTGAATATTTGATGCTTCTAATTGAAGGATCTTATGGGACAGGACTACAAACACCTTCCTTCTTGAGCCCATACTGTGACTACTCATCACGGACCCCCCTGGATGTTGATGTTGGTTTGCACCCATACAATGTATATTTGTCATTTTGGCCTATAAGAAGCACCTTTTATTATCTCCAAAAGACTATATTGATTACTGTTATGAACTACTGAGAATATCCATTATAGGCTTATTGCCTCATCTGAGCACCTTGGTCTGTTAAACACATCATGTGTAGTTTACAGATGGACTACACGCGTCCATGCCATTATGTTATGTTTGTATTCGTTTTTTTAATTTTTCACATGTAATAAGCACTCTTACAGTACATTACTATATATAGCTATATTACTATTCACAAGTTCACTTTAGTTAATATTCCACCTCAAAGGAAGCTTTGGGTGGTTATATTTCCTTAGCGCTGCATTTTTTACATTTCCACCTTTTTACATTTTTCATCATTGTTGATGCTGGCTGCTGTTTTCCTTGTTTATATTGGGTAGCGCAACTTTGTCCTATATATTTTTTTAAATGGTTAAAAGGACAGCTGGTTTGGCTTCTGAGAAATTGTCATAAACTGTAAAAACCTGCATGTTTCACTACCTTCTCTGGCCTGAATAACTACCCTGTAGTCCGCGACCTTGTCCTTGTGCCTCCCCACCTGGCAGAATCTAATCTATGAGATATAACTCATGGAAAGCACAGAATCCTTAACCTTCTCACTGCCTTTAGGGCTTCTGCTTCTCATTGATTTGTGGGACCTTTTAGTAATGAAAGTGTAATTGTGTCACTGGAAGTCAAGAGCAGGTTAAGAATGATATTTTATGATTTGAAAATTCTCATTCGTTTTTTTTTTTTTTACTGAAGCCTTAAAGCGGACCTTCAGTCATTTTTTAATCTTTCCCTCTATTAAATCTTCTGCCCTTGTTGTTTTAACTTTAGATAGTAAAACATTTTTTTTTCTGCTAGTAAATACCTTATACAGCCCATTTCCTCTTTCTTGTCTGGTCATTAGCCTAGGCTTATGACATCATGCACATCTCTCTCTCTCATGAGAGTTTGCCAGGAAGGGAGGGGGGATGAGTCATAAGAGGGCCGATGAGAGCTGCAGAGCTGGAGGTGTGCCTCTGGGTGTCTGTTTAATCCAGGAAGTGAACAGGCAGCAGCTTCAGCTGCCCACAGTTAAAATGACTACAGCCAGACTTAGTGAAGGGAGATTTCTGCAGCATATTTGGCAAGTACAGAATCACAGTATATATAAAATAATATGCAAAGTGGTTGTAGGGAAGCTTCAGAATGGCAAAGATGTGTTTATTACAAATTATGTGAGCAGACTGCAGTTCCTCTTTAAGGTGTAGCTGACAAAATAAGACAAATGCCTACCAATATTATAAGGTGAACCTGGGCTAAATTGTTTAAGGTATAATCTTAGGCTTGTGGCAGCTGCAAGTACCTGTGTTAGTCTTTAGATTGATCTTTGAGCACCTTGAATCCCAGGCCCATACTGTACATGGGATTTTTATTTGTCAAGTTGAAGTAAAATTCCAGCCTAAACCTAACTAGTCTTAAAAATGGCCCCTTCCCTTCCTAACATCTATTCTGACTAACCTGTGTAAAAAAGATTTATATACTTACCTATTCTCAGTCCTCTCCAGTCACTTGGTCAGAGATTCTGTATACAACCTTGTCTTACGATCCTGGTGGATTGAAAGGGACACAGGACCTATTTTGATGATGAGCATGAGTAGTGCACCCATCAAAGGTTTTCTGCTACTTTTAGACCAGGTTAGATTCAGTTTAATATAGAGTAAACCTGTCGCACAACTATGTACCGTATATATACTTGAGGAGTATAAGCCGACCCGAATATAAGCCGAGGCACCTAATTTTACCACAAAAAACTGGGAAAACGTATTAACTCGAGTAAAAGCCTAGGGTGCAAAATGCGCAGCTACTGTAAGTGGAAAAGAGGGTCAACAATTCCCATTTGCAGCCTCACTGTGCCCATTTGCATGCCTCACTGTGCCCATTTGCAGCCATAGGTCCCCCAAAATTTGGGGTCTCTGGACCCAAAGGCTCCCGAAATTACAATGCTGCAGATGGACACAGTTGACAGACTTTGGGGCCCTGTATCTCGGCGCCACTTGGTGCTAGCAAGATAGTTATATATGTTGTAATGTTTGTTCCCCTGGGTTTGCACACCAAAAATTGCGTTCCTAGCACCAAGTGACCCAGAGATACGAGGCCCCAAAGTTGGGTCGGAAAATGTCAAGCACTTTTCTGCAGCAAAAAATGACATTTTCCAACCTGACTTTGCGGCCCCGTATCTCAGGGCCACTTGGTGCTAGGAACCCCCAATGGTGTGCAAACCCCGTGGATCCAACACTACAACATATCCAATTTGGGGTTCGTAGCATCAAGTGGCCCCGAGATACGGGGCCGCAAAGTCGGTTCGGAAAATGTCATTTTTTGCTGCAGAAAAGTGCTTGACTCGAGTATAAGCCGAGGGGGGCACTTTCAGCACAAAAAAATGTGCTGAAAAAACTCGGCTTATACTCGAGTATATACGCTAATTTAAAATGAACATGATGTTTAAAGCATAAGCAACTTCTCATGCAACACTTGAGTTTGGGACCTACCACTTGAACCAACTAGTCCTTCCTTTTTGTCACATAGACCAGTGTTTCTCAACTCCAGTCCTCAAGGCGCCCCAACAGGTCATGTTTTCAGGATTTCCTTCAGATGAAACGGCTGTGGTAATTACTAAGGCAGTGAAACTGATCAAATCATCTGTGCAAAATAATGGGAAGCCTGAAAACATGACCTGTTGGGGCGCCTTGAGGACTGGAGTTGAGAAACACTGACATAGACCATAGTTGACATAACAATGACTAGTGATGACTTGAATTGTCCTGGGTCAGGTTCGAGCAAGGCTTGGTGAACTTCAAAAGATTTTGAATATCAAACCCTATTGAAATCTGAAATCGGAATCTGTCTAATTAAAACAGCACATTTTCTGGGCGAATAGGCAAGGGGGTGTCAAAAAATAGCATGGGGGTGGGCACTGCCCTGAGGTACATGAACCAATAAAAAAAAATGTTGCTTCTGGGAGCAGTGATTCCTTTTTTGATGACAACCCGCAGCACACAACCTGTCCCGACAGTGGTCATCCACTATATTAGGGAAGGGGAGGCAATAGTGGTGACATCATTGCCTGGATATTTAGGCAGTGATGTAACCTGCTTTATTCCCCGCCCATTTGCTTACATGGCCTGGGGATTCCCAACCAAGGAAGTGACAAGAGTGGTTGGTAAGGACGTGACGGGCGCAAGCCCCTCCTGTTTCCTTAGCAGCTCCAAGTAGGATTTAAAATGAAGGGGTTTGGTTTGCTAGAGGTATTCATTTCATGAGTTCTGAATATGTAGCAACAAAGTCTATGTAATGAGCATGCTTCACATAGTCTACATTCATCACCTAGAACTGTGCTTTGATTGCACCATTATATTACTTTTGACTGATTACTTCTTTTAAATGTTCATGTTCTACAACTTTTACTGAAATCCTGCAGGCACACGGAAGTTCTCTGAATACAATGAGTGACATACTGCCTGAAGGTGCTTCTTCTGTATTAAGAGTCTGTCATCAATCAGTCAGACCTTTCCCAACTGACTTTGACTATCAGTTGTTTTTAGAAGGCGCAGAAGCTTATTTAAAAGGTTATTAGCAGAATGAATTACCGGCAGCCAGTCAGCAGCCAGTCGGCAGTGATTTTTCACTGTTCTGATGACACTAAACTAAAAAAATTGAAATCTGACTGCGGCAGGTTATCGTATTTTTTGCATGTTACCCTTGCTTCTTGTGTGTCGGCTTATTGAGTAGTCCCAAATTGCATAGTAAAAGATCAGATTCTTTTTTTTGTCTTTAAGGATTTTTTGACTATTTCTTACATCCTGGTAATACAATCATAACTTATCCTCAGTAATATATAGTTTACTAAAATCTTGATCCGCATTGCCATGTATTTTGCTGCATTTTCATATTTCAGGCAGTGCGGACAATGCCAACAGGAAAAGCCCCTTGCTGTATTTTGAAAGAGCTGTAAAATGTGTGTAAATCCGGCCATAGATGGTTCGAATCTTGGCTGGATTAGAAGGGACCGGCCAAAATTTAAACCATTGATGGGCAGGGTTATTGTACAGCAGCATGCCAGATTTTTATATGTGATTTCTGCCAGTAGTTATAATCACTCATCGGCTTCCCGTGCCCACCCTGCTGGGAAAATGTAATGCCTTCACTGGAGGGATTTCCCCCATCAATACTGACTGGCACTGTGGTTGCAGGAAAGTAAATCGCCATCTATGGACGGCTTAATTTTACTTGCTAGAGTAATTCTTAAGGTGTGTAATCGGTTTTGCATGAAGTTGACTTAAAATGTTCTTGCATTTATGGTGAGTTTGTAATGCCATTCAAAGTCTGAGTACACAAGCCAGTGGTAGTTTTTGAAAGAGAAGCATATTATCACTTTAAGTTCTGATGGTGAAAAAGGATGTTACATTAGTATTTCTGTGTTGCACAAATGATTCACTGTCTTCTATGTAGGGGTCGACCAATTATCAGAGCGGCCGATTGTTGGGGCTGATAGATTTTTCAAAGTATCGGTATCGGTCCGAAACGTGACGATATTACTTCAAGGGGTTGGGCTGGGGTGATGCCCGCAGCTGCAGGCATCACCTCGGTACCATTCTTTAGAGCGGACGGTCAGCTTTTTAGTAATAACAACTGATGTGGCTAAGCAGCTGCTCAGCTGTTATTACAAGCAGCGGGAAGAGATGACCCCCTCTCCCGCTGCCGCTCTGCCCGGGTCCTCTGTCCCACCGGGAGGCCCGAGTGACCAGCCGGCATGCACGCTAGCTGGCGAGAGAGCCGAACAAAGCCAAACTCGGCTTTGATTGGGTCTTGGATCTAGTAACCTGAAAGTGATGTCATGACATTACTTCCTGTTTACTGGAGCCTTAAAGGCACCAGTTTTAAACAATAGAAAGTATTCAAAAATGCAGACCTTGGTGTTTTTAATACTTTCAAGTGCAGAGGAGCCGTTTGGGGTCTTATAGACCCCCAGATCCCTCCATAAAGAGTACATGTCACTGACTATTACTGTCACAAGGGATGTTTACATTGCTTGTGACAGCAATAAAAGTGATATTTTTTTTTCTTAAAGGGACAGTGTAAAAATAAAAAAAACTTTAAATGTACAAAATATCAGCACCTGGTATTGGCTTAAAGGCAGCCGAAAAATCGGTATCGGCCCTGAAAAAACGACCCCTACTTTTTATGTAGAGCAGCCTTTCTGAAGATGACCTGGTAGAATTTCGAACGGAAATTCTTGGGAGAATGTTCTAAGAAAGTTTGTTTTTTCAGTGCTTAGTGGGTCAAATCTGCATTTGTTTTCAACGATTTCAAGCAGTTTAGAAAATTTTTTCTCAAATGAATGGATTTCTAACATTAATCCATTCATAAGTTTTTGTTTTGTTAAAGTCCATTCATTTCATAATTAAATGATAAAAGCGAACATTTTTTAAATGACAAACATTCAGAATTTATGTCTGAATTTTCCAAAAAATGTTCCTAAGAATTTTCATTTGAAAATCTATGGCCAGTATACTATACCATGAGCTGTAGATAAAACAACTTTTAGCAGAGGTTCCCTGAGGTCTGAAACTAATTCAGGTTTCTCTTAGGGTAGAAAATTGAGAAGGCTGGTGTTGAGGATCACTGTTGGCTCTAACGCCAGCTGCTGCCTGGCATGCTTCTTTGACAAGCCTATACACATCCCTGAGTCATCTATTAAACACCTCACACCAGCTGCAAACCGCCTAGTACCCTGAATGCACTTGCCTAACCCATAACGCTATTAAAATCACTTTTATCTAAATTATCTTAACTGTTTTATAGCATTAGAAGGTTCCTTGTTAGAATAGAAATGCAGCTGTCAACATGCTGCCAAGTCTGGTCAGTTTGCAGGTCAGTTTGCATACCTCAGCCACGCAGAATGCGGACAGTCTTTTAAAGCTGGCCATAGATGTTGCGATTTTCTTTCTTGAAGAAAAGCGATCGATAGGGGAATCGCTCCTGCAGAGCTATTGTATTCTTCCAAACAGGGAAAGCCGCTCCAGAAGGGAGAACACACAGTATTATTTCTAGCGGCTGTAGTCCCTGGCAGTAATCGCATGTAAAATCCGACAGGCTGGTTGTACACAAGTTAATCAGCCTGCCCATACATGATTCAAATCTCAGCCAATGCCTGCTGAACCAGTTGAAATTCATAATGATTGAGATGTCTGTCTTAAAGCGGTTATAAACTGTGGCTGTTGATAAAAAATAAATACACATGCAAGGCAATGGCATATTGTGCTAGTATGCATACTAGCACATTATGATATACCCACCTTGGACCGAAGCCCTCCAGCGCTGTACTATCACCGCTGAGAGGACCAACATCTTCCCCCGGTCTTTCTTCAGGGTTCACGCGCTCCAGCTATGTGATTGGCATGCGCACGGAAGCCCTCGGATCCGGCACAGAGCTCTGTAGTTCCGGCAAGGTATTCCGGACCTTCAATGCACATGCGCCAGTAGACGTAACTTGCTGCATCCAGGGTGAATATCTCCTAAATGGTGCACGTTTAGGAGATATTAATTATACCTACAGGTAAGCCTTATTATAGGCTTACCTGTAGGTAAAAATTACCAATTGGGGTTTACTACCACTTTAAGAGTAAAACTTTACTATGAATGCTGAGGCATTAAATTACCTTCACAACTGTTATAAGCACACTGATCAGCGATAACATTATGACTATCTACCTAACATTGAGAAGGTCCCTTTTTTGCTGCCAAAACTGCCCCAAAGCATCACACTGCCTCCATCGGCTTTCCTTTTTCCCACAGTGCAGCTTGGTGTCGTCTCTTCCCCAGGTAAACAAAGCATCAGGCCACCCATATGATATAAAAGAAAACAAGATTTGTAAGACCAGCCTACCTTCTAACATTGCTCTGTGCTCCAGTTTAAATGCTCATCAGGCCATTGTAGGTGCTTTTGGCTGTGGACTCGGGTCAACATGGGCACCCTGACCAGTCTGCAGCTACACAGCCCCATAGAACAACACAGTGCATCGCAGTTGGTTGTGTGACACCTCTCTATCAGAACCAACAATAACTGATTCAGGAATTTAAGCTACAGTAGCTCTTTTATTGGATCAAACTACATGGGCCAGCCTGTTCTCCCGACGTGCATCAATGAGCTTTGACCATGACCTTGTTGCCAGTTCATTTGTTTTCCTTAGATGACTTTTGGTAGATCCTGACCACTGCAGACCAGGAACATTCCACAAGAGTTGCAGTTTTGGAGTTGTACTGACCCAGTCATCTAGCCATTACAATTTGGCTTTCAACATATCAACTTTAGGGACTACATGCTCACTGGCTGCCAAATAGATCCCACCCACTTTCAGATGCCATTGTAATGAGTCAATGTTATGCAGTTTACTTGTCAGTGATCATAATGTAATGGCTGATCAGTGTATATTTCCTAAAGATGACTTGGGGGTTTATGTAGAGGCGCATACACACGCCAGGCTTGCGGAAACGTTTCCTTTGCCACAAGTTTTGTTTGCTGGCTAAAAAATTTTGGTCCCGGGGAAAAAGGGTGTATCCAAGGACGTTTATCTGTACTTGCAAGAAATGTTCTTCGCCTGAAAAAGAAAACGAATGCAGTCACCACATCGAAGCTGCAATAAATTATGTTTTTGTTTCTGGGTTTAATCATTTTTTAAATTAGACCTGAAAAAGGACATTTCTAGAGTTCGTTAGTCCCATACCTGACCTATATCTCGGTGAATAGGGGACAAGCGCAGAATGTATTGCTGAAGTATATTATATGTCGTATTGTGTGACACTTGCCGCACTAACCAGAGGCATTGTTTTTTTATTTTTATGTTGTATAGTTTACAATTGTTTGTATGACTGCAGTTTGTTATTCTGCGCCTGCAGTCACAGTTTTTATAATTTTTGTATTTTTTTTATTTTGTAGGTATTTAAAAAAAACTGTGCAGCTCCATAAAATATTCATTCATTTTATTGTCCTACTTTGTAGGCTATTTCAGCCTAGAAGCCTGGTGAAAACTCAAGTTAGCAACCCTTACATCTTGCCTTGACTTGTTGCTAGGATGGGAAAACTTTTATTTTTCTCTCCTGTAATTCTGGGAGTAAGTATCCAATGGTTTTCACGTCCTAGCAACAAGATCGGACGTGAAGGGTGCAAACTGGGACTTTTTCTTGGGTTTGGGGGGATTGGCAGCACATGGCGCACAGGTATGAAAACCAAACTACAGTGGAACCTCGGATTACGAGCATAATCCTTTCCAGGAGAATATCATATATCGCATATCAAAGCGAGTTTCCCTATTGAAGTCAATGTAAACAAAAATAATTTGTTTCGCATTGACTTCAATGGCATGCAATACCTCATGCGGCCAGAGGTGGGGAGCGCCGGAGAGCCTCGGAAATGGCCAGAAAGGCCCGAGGACACCTCGGATGACCTTGGCAAACCTCGGAAAGACTCCGTTCCCAAGGTTTGCCAAGGTCAGCCGAGCTGTCCTCGGGCCTTTCTGTGCATTTCCGAACTGCGAGAACCTGCGCCACTCGACTCTGGTGCCCCCCACCTCAGACCAAACGCGGTACTGCACGCGCTTTGGCCTGAATCGTGCTCGTATTGCGAGACAACACTCGCAAACGTGCTCGTATTGCGAAACGCTCGTTAACCGCGTTACTCGCAATCCGAGCTTCCACTGCAATTAACATTTTGAACAGTTAGGCCTCGTTCACACGGGGTGTATGAAACTGTACCCTGTGTGAGGGCTGTGTTTGCCCACACGAGGATGCACAGGTGTTCTGTGCATCCACATACAGGCAGTCAGTCCCATTTCTGTCAGTTGGAACGCAACCACTGCTCCCAATGTGACATCGGTGTGGATGTACAAACCTAAATGCACCCAGGGTGTGTTCGGGGACATGCACATGTACGGATGTCACACTGGGAGCAGCAGCTGTGTCTATGCAGCTGCTTCATGTCAATTGACAGTGATGGGGCTGCCTGCATGGGGGTGTATGGAACAAGTAAGCATCCCCGTATGGGTGTAAACGGCCCTCACATGGGTTACGCATTCATACGCCCCATGTAAAGCAGGCCTTCTTTAATATCTATTTGATCCCTTGACTGCATAGGTTAATTTATGGAAAAGGTGAACATCCTTTATAATTGTCAGTTGAGATAAGAATAGGTCATGAAAGTTCTTATGTGTAGCTAGGATTATAAATTCAAACACAGATTTGTTGCAACTATGCTATATCACTTATGCTGCATTTTCAGTTGAACAATGCGTGTCCCTACCTTGTAATATTTTTGACTTTTTTGAGCGTTAAGCAGTTGAAAAAGGGCTCACGGACTGCCCTCTTTCAAGTTATCAACAGTAAATCATTTTATTAAAAGGACAGTCCATGCACAGGTGATAATTTAAATATAGGTGGAGCCAGGTGGACTGGGCTAGCTGCTGGCCTCTTATATGTGTCTATATATTCACACAGCAATATTTTAATGCTATGACTCCAATTCCACAAAGGTTGAAATGCTATGTAAAATCTACATAAAAACAGAATATGATTTCCAAACCTCATAAACGTATACTTTATTCACGATAGAAAACATATCAAATGTTTAAACTGAGGAACCATTTTTAGGAAAAAATTAAGTCGTTTTGAAATTGATGGCAGCAACACATCTCAAAAAAGTTGGGACAGGACCATGTGTATCATGCACGGTTTAGCATCCCCTCTTCTTTTAACAACACTCTGTAAGCCAGGTGGACTGGGCTAGCTGCTGGCCTCTTATATGTGTCTATATATTCACACAGCAATATTTTAATGCTATGACTCCAATTCCACAAAGGTTGAGATGCTATGTAAAATCTACATAAAAACAGAATATGATTTCCAAACCTCATAAACGTATACTTTATTCACGATAGAAAACATATCAAATGTTTAAACTGAGGAACCATTTTTAGGAAAAAATTAAGTCGTTTTGAAATTGATGGCAGCAACACATCTCAAAAAAGTTGGGACAGGACCATGTGTATCATGCACGGTTTAGCATCCCCTCTTCTTTTAACAACACTCTGTAAACATCTGGGAACTTAGGAGACCAGTTGATGGAGTTTTGGGGGAGAAATGTTGTCCCATTCTTGCTTGATCTGGGGGTTCTAATTGCTCAATAGTCCTGGGTCTGTTTAGAGGCAGAAAAAAACCCCGCTGCCAGCGCATCCAGGAGCGGTAGCGTTTCGGCAGAAAAAACGTTTGACACATGTAAATGTGTGTTAACACTAGGCACGTTTAGCAATTGAGCATTAATTTATTTAAATGACAGAATAAAATTATTATGGCCAAAAATGAGGTAACGCCCAAGCGATTTACGCACCTAAACGCATTACGTGTCAAGCTGTTTTTTTCCTGCCAAAACGCTGCTGCCAGGAGGAAAGGGGTCTAGAAGAGATGGCCAACGTGTCCAGTGTCAATTTAAAAATACCAGTAACCTTTTTTTTTTTTTCTTAAAATGGTACATTTTCTCAGTTTAAACATTTTATATGTTTTCTATTGTTAGTAAAATATGTGTTTATGAGATTTGCAAATCATTGCATTCTGTTTTTATGTAGTTTTTACACAGCATCCCAACTTTTTTGGAGCTGTACAATTCCCAGCATGTCCACCTGGAAATTTTGTGAGTTACGTACATGGTTTGCATGTTCCAGCTTCTTTCTTTTTTTTCGGGCTCCATGGCATTGCACAGCCTGGGCTTAAGGAATAACACTGGGTACAATGGTGATCAGTGTTAATGTGAAGCACCACACCACTCCGGAGAAGAGGACAGAGCTTGTCACATTACTGGCGGGAGGATACCTAGAATTAATGAATTGTTACATTTTTTTAAGGTTTGGTGGAAAGGAGGCTTGGGTTGTAAGCTGGAGTTGGGTTTAAACGCTACAGTATCTATGAAGAACTGAAATTGGTTGCGAGTGAGCTGGCTTTTCCCCAAAGAAACCAGTGCTCTATACTTTTTCGTGCAGGTAATAGTATTATAAGATGAGGAATTGAGCCGTATTAAAGAAGAACTTTGTGTTCTTATTCTGGCTATAAGCCTAGGTTCACACTGACAGCGGGATTGAAATTGTGCGAGTTCAGCTGAACTCGCATGATTTCATACCCGCATGTCAGTCCAACATCGGAAGCGATTTCAGAGACATCTGTGCGGGTCCCTGCATAGATATCCATACAAATCGCACCCCGAAGTCGCCAAAAGTAGTACAGAAATTTGACCGGTGCCATTGCCATCAATAGCCACCGATTTGGCATGTGATTTGACATATCAAATCGCATCAATGTGAACCTAGGCTAAAGCTTGCTTATATACAGACGGAGGTGCAGATATTGTGATATTCTGTGCTTTGATGTATTATTCATGTTGGAATCAAGGCTTTGCTGTATGTATTTCATGTCACTTTGTGCTTTTTCAATAAAAGTCATTTAATTTAATAAAAAAAAAAAAAGAACTCTAACTTTTCCTCCCCCAAAACAGATACATCGTTTATGTAAATTAATCACAACCCCGCTGTCAGTTTGTGTGTAACTTACCTCCTTTAGCTATATGTATACAGCAGGTTTCTGTGTCTGTGATGTCATTCCTCCTCCTGGCTGAATTTCTATTTTTTCAGACTTCCAGTTTCCTCCCTTTTGCAGTCCTGGTACTACATGTCCCATGATCATTTGAGCCTCTGTAGCTTCAGGATGGGCTATGGGAGTCACTTGTACCAGTTCTGGGAATTGATATGAGTGGGTCCTAGGGTTACTGTAGGTGTTTTTGGGTCTTCACGTGGGTGCTAAAAGGTAAATGTAAATGTGTCATTCCTGTTTTGCAGCATGCCAAAGAATAATGGCTTACTGCAAGACTGCAGAAGAAGGGCTATGGGAGGTAATTATGAAGGTGTTTCCTTCATATGTAAATGCATCAATTCACAGAGAGCAGGGCTCTGGGAGGGTGGGATTTGAGGGTTGGGACTCTCCTTGTTCATACTGGTCGGCATGTGTAACTAGACAGAATTCAATTCTAATTGTGATCCATTCAATCCTGCCCAGCAGCAGCACAGCTAGCTTTCAGAACAGGCTGTGCATGAAGAGGTTTCCTTCTTGAGTAATGCTGTGATCTGTGAGGTGGGATTTGGGAGGTTTTGACTCTTCCTGTAGATGTGACTGTGCGGTACTGAATGCTAATAAGGATGTATTTAATCCCACCCACCATCAGAACTGTGAAGGAAGTTGGATAATTTGCAGCGTCTGAAAGACTACAAAGAGGTGTGTTAGACTCTGGGCACTACAGGAAGTGGCTGTGGAAGGAGCAGAGTCTATCAGTAGGATATACAGTGTGTCACATTATACAAAGCCACAACTAAACCCAGAATATCAGGGGATTTGTAGACAATAGAGCAACATGGTATAGAACAGTGTTTCTCAAACTTTTTTTAGTCAAGGCACCCTTTAAAATGATGCACAATCTCAAAGGAAACCCATTCTAAAATGTTAAAAACTAAACTACTAGTTTTACGTAATGCGGCAATATCCACACACGTGGGACATCCAACATTAGTGGTGATTTATTCTTCTACGGGAAATACACCTTTGCACACTGTTACTGACTAGTATTCCAATGTTTCTCTCCTTGCATCTCTCTCTCACACAGCTAATGCGACCCAGTGCTGATGAACAATGGAGGGGCAAACAAGGATGCTGTACAGGCCCCCAATGTTCTCCTTATCAACCGATGAGGTCATTGATTGTTAGGACGCCGGCGGCGGGAAGGTTGTAATGGTACACAACAAAAACCTATGACTTTGTGTAACTAAAAGGCAGGGATCCACCTTCTGGCTTGTCTAAACATTTTTGGCAATTTTTAGGCATTTTGCCAAGGCATCCCTGAAGAAACCTGAAGGCACCCTGGTTGAAAAAGACTGATACAGTGAGTCCCCGAGTTACGAACCTCCGACTTGCGAACAACTCCTACTTATGAACGGCAGGTGGCGCCGGCGGGCACAACGGAAAATGATGTCGGAAAACATCGGAAACCGTGCATGTGCGTCCGAATTACGAACAAATCCGACTTGGGAAACAAACAGGCAGTCCCCAACCTGTTCGTAACTCGGGGACTGCCTGTACAGAGGCATGATCTATTCTGGGATTGATCATTTCATTCAGTTCTAGTGAAAAGAAAGTTGAAATTCAGCTTTAAAGCCAAAACCAAAAATGTAATACATTGCAGCTTACTAACCATTAAATGTGGTGGTGGCATCAGTTATTTATTTATTAAGGCTTTTTTCCCCTATGTTTTCAGCTGGTAATTTGGCCAGTAACAAATCTCATCTATTAGAGTAACAACAGACTTACTGGCTGGATCACCAGATGAAAAAAAACGAATGCAGCCATTATATCGAAGCATTGGTAAGCTGCAGTAAAATGTTTGCTTTTGGGTTTCAGCCTAGGTTCACATTGATGCAATTTGGCATGCCAAATCGACGGCTATTACCGACAATGGCACCGTCTGAATCAGTGCAACGCCGGCTTTGCAGTAGTTTCTGTACTACTTTTGGCGACTTTGGGTGCGATTTCAATAGACATCTGTGCAGATGTCTCTGAAATTGCCCCCGAAGTCGGACTGACATACAGGTATGAAATCATGCAAGTTCAGTGGAACTCACACAATTTCAATACCACTGTCAGTGTGAACCAGGGCTAATACTGCTTTAATTGTCCAATCTTCCCCTTTGTCTGAAATCACAACCAAAGCGAGTTGCCAGTAGTTCCTTTTTTTATGGCGGAAAGCGAACACCCATATCAGTATGCAAATGCCAGTAACGTACAACAGCAAAGTCAGTTTTGGAACATAATGACAGGTTTTACAGCTTTAGCAACAACTGCATGGACAGGCAAAGCCCTCACTGCCTATGTTCAAGGGAAGTTCTACATGGGCACTGATCATTCCAGAAGCGAGGAATGTCTTCTGCATGTACAGGAGATCGCTGTCTTTCAATCAGGATATGGGGAAAAATGGTAGAAGGTCTCACCTATTTTTTATTTTATTATAAGGTCTAACCTATTTAGCATGCATTGTATTAAAAAACCTACCTGTAAGCGGTATGGAAACTCTTCTGTTAATACTTCCTGAATCTTGCAAAACCCCTTTAAATTGTATTATTAAACCACCCTATTTTTGTAATGACTCATTGCAAGCTGCATGAACAGTCATGTCTTCACTAATAAAGATACATTTGACCTCAGTTATCACAGCAGCTTTCATGAGAGTTGTCTGTAGTGCCCCACAGCAAACAGTTCCATACCTGCATTGGTAAATGACGCTTGTAGAAAGGCATTTGAAATCTGGTTTATTTAGGTGAATACAGACTATTGAAAAATCATTTGGATAAATACGGCTGAGTTGCTGTTCTTTATACTGTATATTGATTTCTGCAGTCAGCTTATTATAAAGTGACCCTGCGCCCAGAAAATACACACTAAAGTATTTACATTTTGTGCACAAGCAATAAAACAAACATCTATATCTTTAAAATTGTATTAAACCAAAAATGAATACATTTACCACATCTTAAATATCCTTAAGGCCCCTTTCACACTGAAGCGTTTTTCAGGAGCTACAGCGCTAAAAATAGCGCCTGTATAGCTCCTGAAAAAAGCAGGTCCTATAACTCCAGTGTGAAAGCCGGAGGGCTTTCACACTGGAGCGGTGCGCTAGCAGGACGGTAAAAAAAGTCCTGCTAGCAGCATATTTGGAGTGGTGAAGGAGCCGTGTATTCACTGCTCCTATACCGCTCCTACCCATTGAAATCAATGGGACACCGTGGGGATACCGCCGGCAAAGTTGCATTTTGCGAGGGGTTTAACCCTTTTTCGGCCGCTAGCAGGGGTTAAAACCACCCTGCTAGCAGCCGAATACCGTGGCTAAAACGATGGTAAAGCAGCGCTAAATATAGCGCTGCTTTACCTCCACCGCCCCAGTGTGAAACCAGCCTTAGGGCTCGTTCACACCATACATGAAAACTGATGGGAAAATCGCACAGATTTCACTTGCAGAAAACCGCCTTGGCATCAGTTTTCATGCGTGTCAGTGATGTCTCTGTTCATGTCAGTGTTGATGGTACATCAGGTTTTTTTTTTTTTTTTTTCCACGCAGAAAACTGCATACACAGATTCCTTTGCATTAAAAATCTGCATGTGATACCCATGTTGTGGTGTGAACGGGGCACATAGAGAACAATTGTTTTTTTGTGTCCTTGCAGAAAGAGTGTTAAAAACTGACGTTTCTGCACATGGTGTGAACAAGGTCTAAATATGCTGGCTGCGTTTTTTTATCTTTTTTTCTCCCCTTTTATTTTTACCTGGTGATCTGACTAGTAAAACACTTCCTGTTTAAGGTGTCTCCACATCCCTGGAGGAGCAGCATAGACACCAATGGACAGCAGCATTGACAATCTTGTGAGATGGTAGTGTTAGATGCTCTAGCAGATTTAGATGGACTTAACTAACAAATTAAAGGCAAACTCCAGCTAACACTTTTACAAGCTGAAGTTTAGCTAAAAAGATTCCCTACAGTTTTAGTCACATCACTTACCTGTAATGAATTATGTCCCACGTTGTGCAGGCAGCTGGATCTTGAGGAAATCTTCCTGTTGGAATGCAACAGCTTCAGGTCTTTAGGCAGAACAGCAGTACAGATAATCCGACGGGAAAACACCCCCTCTTTTCCTCCTTCATTGAGACAAGTTTTTCATTGATTACACAGCTTGTAAACACAGTCTGTGAATGGGGAGATAGAATCCTGTAACTGATCAGACTCTTCCCCCCCTTCACAGATTGTGTTAGGCTGGCCATACACAGAGCAAATCTTTCCTGCAACCATGGTGCTGATGTGGGCATCCCTCCTGCCCGGCTATTGTCTTCTCCCAGCGGCCACTAACAATAACCGCAGGTAAAACCCGGCATGCTGGTTGTACCCAAGTTGATTGATCAACTTGGTACATTCAGCCTGCCCATGCACGCTTCGAATCTTGGCCACTTTCTGCTGAACAGGCCATGATCCGAACGGTCTATGGCCGTCCTTACAAGCAATAATCAATGGATGGCTATAGGGAGACTGTGTGTGTGTGTGTGTGTGTGTGTGTGTGTGTGTGTGTGTGTGTGTGTGTGTGTGTGTGTGTGTGTGTGTATATATATATATATATATATATATAATGTGACATTGGGGTGTTTAGCTCAAGTGGATAGATGCGTTTTTGGTGCAGTGAGTCCACATCAGACAGGCATTTTATGTTCAAGGGCCTGGTAGCCCACGTTTATTGAAAGGGAAAACAAAACAAAAGTCCATCCAGGAATCCCACGCAGGGGTCAAAGCTCCAATCAAATACACAAAATCCAAATGAAAATGCTAGCCCACCTGGCTACTCTTCAACAGTACTGCTGCTATAGGGTACTTGCCTCTCAAACAAGCTGTTTGGATGCACACAGTCTTAGGCTCCTTGGAAGTTGGCCGCACACAGCTTTGAGCTTCTTAGACGCACACAGCATCTATCCTCACACAGAGACACTCAGTAGCAGCCACTGCTCCACCTTCCTTCCCCCTTCTGCTCTCACCAGACCCTCGTTATATAGGCTGTGTGCACACACCCTGCTGACTGTCCACAAGACCCGGACACAGGGTTGGAGATCTCGTCCCACCCAAGACTCTGAAAGATCTCCAAACTACAGAACCCCTTCCAGAAGTAGCAAGATCTGGAGAAAACTGCCAGAGCAGTTTTCTCGGTTTCAAATCTACGCTCTGTAGTTCTGCACTCAGCTGATATGCAGACTCTGTGTCCACTTTAACCCCATTTTCAAAGGGACAGAGCCTTGCTCTGCCACAATATATATATATATATATATATATATATATATATATATATATATATATATATATATATATATATATATATATATATATATATATATATATATATACAAATTTACAGTGGGTATAAAAAGAGAATAACTCCCCTTTTAAAATAATCATGTTTTGTTGCTTTGTAGCCTGAAATGAAGCTAGGCACAGTTTTTGTTTTATCCAGCTGTTTTTTACAAAGTGCAACTTAAAAAAATCGAAGTGAAAGATCTAGCACCAACATGTCAGAAAAAACAGAATCACCAAGTTGGAAAAAGGATCACCCATTGTGTCAGTATTTTGTTGAACCACCTTTTGCTTTAATTACAGCCTTTAGTCTGTTGGGATATGTCTCCACTAACTTTGCAATATTTGCCCAATCTTCTTTGCAGAACTGGTCAAGTTCATTTAAATTTGATGGTGACTGTTTGTGGACTGTAGTCTTTCAAGTAATTTCACAGATTTTCAGTGGGGTTTATGTCTGGGCTCTGACTAATGCCCCGTACACACGATCGGAAATTCCGACCACAAAATCCGTCTGATTTTTTCTGACGGATTTTGTCCGACACGGTCGGACAAAGTTGTTGGAAAATCCGATCATTCTGAATGTGGTGACGTTCGTTGCGTACGACGGAACTACGTAGAGGCTAGTAGCCAATAGCTTTGGTCTCGTAATTAGATCTGAGCATGTGTGGCACTTTGTCCGTCGGAATTCTCTACACACGATCGGACTTTGTTGTCGGAAAATTTGAGAGCAGGATCTCAAATTTTTTCCGTCGGAAATTCCGACGGAAAAAGTCAGATGGGGCCCACACACGGTCGGATTTTCCGACAACATGGTCCGATAGGACATTTTTCATCGGAAATTCCGACCGTGTGTACGGGGCATGCAAGGACATTCGCCTTTTCTCCTTTTTGCTGTATGCTTTGGGCCATTGGGTAATTTTAGCTGTATGATTTGGGCCATTGTCATGTTGGAAGGTAAACCTTCTTCTTCCCATTGACAACTTTCTGGTAGAGGGCAGCAGATTTTCCTCAAGAATTTGACAGTTTTTTGCCCCATCCACTTTTCCTTTTATCCTGACAAGTGCTCCAGTCCCTGCTGCAGAGAATCACCCCCATAACAGGATATTACCACCTCCATGCTTTGCTGTAGGAATGGTGTTATTTGGATGGTGAGCTGTATTGGATTTTCACCAGACATTGTTTGGCGTGAGGCCTGAGGCCAAATAATTACATTTTAGTCTCATCTGACCATAACTCCTTTTTTCATGTGGTCTCAGAATCTTCAAGGTGCGTTTTGGCAAAGCACAATTGTGACTGTATATGGCCTTTCTTGAGTGGATTTTTTATTGCAACCCTCCCATACAAACATATATACCCAATGTGCGGCGCTAAGAATTATGCAATTTACTAATACTCTAAAAAGGGTAATATAAAATAAACAGATAGTAGGATAATTAAGTAAAATATCCCCAATTATAGTGCATATAGTGTATATTAGCAGATGGAAAAAGTGCAAGTGATCAGTGTGTGTTATACACAATCCTCAATATCGATAAGCAAGAAAAAGTCCATAAACATATAAAGGAAAAAAGGTGAAACAAATGGTGTCTTCATGCAATGTGCACTCTCCCCCTTCAGGTATGCCCTCACCTTAAGGGCTTTAAAAACAAGCCTGTAGTAAATGGTAACAGCTTAGATGGTCATCATCCATATAGTGGCTGGTTAATGGTAAACGCAGATCCCACATTCACTCCACCTCCTGGTCAGAACGCTGATCAATAAAGCCACAACTTCCGTCTGGTATTTTCAAAGATCACCTCATATACATACAGGGAATAATAGAGACGTGCAATAGTGTAATTCTGTTTAAAAAGATTTAATGGCAACTAAAAACTCATTACATTATACTCACATTTAATATATTTAAAAAACGCATTGAGCTGTGCTGGTGTGAAGGGGTGAAATGGTCACCTGTATTCCGGTCTTCAGTCCCGGCGTACGGGGTTTTCCCTGTCCTATTTTCTCCACAGCACTTCCTAGTTCCTTGTGCATCAGTCAGCCAGACTCCTACTGGTTTCGTCTCACCTCGTGACTTCTTCTGGGAGATATGATTGGCTGATGCAAATTTCATGCTATTTATAGCAGCGATAGCCGCCATTTTGTCTTAGCCCACAATCACAGGTTCATTATTAATAGTTCATTGCTGCTGATCTAGCTACAATGTGCATATGCACACCGCTCAATCTCATATTGGGATCACATATACTTCTTCTAGAGTATACCACCATCCTTCTAACGATCACTATAAAAAAAAAAAAAAATATATATATATATATATATATATATATATATATATATATATATATATATATATAATGCCTTTAAGAATCAAAGAACATTATCAAATTGCAGAAGATTATCTATATCAGCATTTTAGAACGGTACACAATAGAAAAACAGGGATGTCTTTTTGGGGTATAGAAAAGTATAAGAAACATTGGAGGGGCAGCCACTGTGTTAGGACACTCAGTCAAAGGGAATCGTGGTGGGTATTTGAGTTGGGCACTTTAGTGCCCAAAGGCCTGAATAGGGAATTTGATCTTAATTGTTTTATAGCTAATTTTTAATATTCAATATTTTAAATATATAATAATTTTCTTGATTAATATTACCTTATGTCCCTATTATAAATTATTTTTCGAGTCTGGTCCCTAAATATATAGGGGTCCTATTAGTAGTATATATGATGTAGGCATTTTTAATCATGTTCCCACCTCTATATTGAGTTAGGTGGGCATATTATTAATTGTCATCTCAGTATGTATACTGGGTATGCACGTTGTTTTTAAAAAAATAAATAAAAAAATGTGTTTTTCTTATTTCATGTCAGACATAGTGTCAGTGACACCGCTATGCTTCAATTGGTGGTTGTCACGGCTCCATGATTACTTTGCACAGAGTATTTCCTCATAGGAATCTGCTTAATGTTATTTTAGTCTTCACCACTAGGTGTCGCTTTACTATGTATGTATATGTATCCATATGGGATCACGATGCCCCGTTTTTATATTGATATAAGGATGGTGTGTATAATCTAGAAGAAGTATATGTGATCCCAATATGAGATTGAGTGCTGTGCATATGCACATTGTAGCTAGATCAGCAGCAATGAACTATTAATAATGAACCTGTGATTGTGTGCTTCGACAAAATGGCAGCTATCGCTGCTATACATAGCATGAAATTTGCATCAGCCAATCATATCTCCCAGAGGAAGTCACGAGGTGTGACGAAACCGGTAGGAGGAGTCTGGCTGACTGATGCACAAGGAACTAGGAAGTGCTGTGGAGAAAATAGGACAGGGGAAACCCTGTACACCGGGACTGCAGACCGGAATACAGGTGACCATTTCACCCCTTCACACCAGCACAGCTCAATGCGGTTTTTAAATATATTAAATGTGAGTGTAATGTGATGAGTTTTTAGTTGCCTTTAAATCTTTTAAAACAGAATTACACTATTGCACGCCTCTATTATTCCCTGTATGTATATGAGGTGATCTTTGAAAATACCAGACGGAAGTTGTGGCTTTATTGATCAGCGTTCTGACCAGGAGGTGGAGTGAATGTGGGATCTGCGTTTTACCATTAACCAGCCACTATATGGATGATGACCATCTAAGCTGTTACCATTTACTACAGGCTTGTTTTAAAAGCCCTTAAGGCCTCTTTCACACGGCCGATCCGTTCAGATCCACCTGTCAGTTTTTCAGGCGGACCTGAACGGATGCTCCATAGACCTCTATGGAGCGTCGGATGTCAGCGGTGACATGTCCGCTGACATCCGACCCACTCCGATCCGAAAAAGTGTGACGGAGGAAAAAGCAATTTTTCCATCCATCATCGGATCGGAGGACGACGGACTCTATGGCCCGTCGTCACCCGATCTCCCATAGGGGAGAGCGGCGCTCTGACAGGTCCGTCCCTGTGCAGTGTGCAGAGACGGACCTGTCATCTTCCTGCTCAGCGGAGATCGCTCCGGCGATCCCCGCTGAGCAAGCGGATATCCACGGGGCGGGTCAGCACTGATCCGCCCCATGTGAAAGAGGCCTCTGCTGAAGGGGGAGGGTGCACATTGCATGAAGACACCATTTGTTTCACCTTTTTTCTTTGATATGTTTATGGACTTTTTCTTGCTTATCAATATTGAGGAATGTGTATAACACACTGAGCACTTGCATTTTTTTCATCTGCTAATGAGCACCTGCACTATAATTGGGGATATTTTACTTAATTATCCTATTATCTGTTTATTTATTTTATATTACCATTTTTAGAGTAGTATATTGCATAATTCTTAGGGCCACATATTGGGTATATATGTTTTCATTGTCACATTTTGAGAAAGTGGTGAGTACTAGCTATTTTTTTTCATTTTATTTTTTTTTAGTTTTGGCAGCTCACAAGGTCTATATTTATTTATTTATTTATTTAGTTATTTATTTATATATATATATATATATATATATATATATATATATATATATATATATATATATATATATATATATACCCCCCCCAATGTTACTCGCCACCAGTTGCCCCGCCCAACCCCTACCCTGTCCCGCCCCTAAACACGCCCTCATAAATTATCTCATTAAATGACACTTTAATGTTTTATGTAATTAAGTTATAAAAATATTAACAACTTTATCCATGCCCCAATGCAGCCTGTGTCCCCCCCCCATGTGCAGCCTGTGTCCCCCCCCCATGTGCAGCCTTTGTGTCCCCCCCCATGTGCAGCCTGTGTCCCCCCCCCATGTGCAGCCTGTGTCCCCCCCCCATGTGCAGCCTGTGTCCCCCCCCCCATGTGCAGCCTGTGTCCCCCCCCCATGTGCAGCCTGTGTCCCCCCCCCCCTGTGTGCCCCCCCCCCCTGTTGCAGCCTGTGTCCCCCCCCCCCCCCCCGTGCAGCCTGTGTCCCCCCCCCGTGTGCAGCCTGTGTCCCCCCCCCCGTGTGCAGCCTGTGTCCCCCCCCCCGTGTGCAGCCTGTGTCCCCCCCCCCGTGTGCAGCCTGTGTCCCCCCCGTGTGCAGCCTGTGTCCCCCCCGTGTGCAGCCTGTGTCCCCCCCCCCGTGTGCAGCCTGTGTCCCCCCCCGTGTGCAGCCTGTGTCCCCCCCCCGTGTGCAGCCTGTGTCCCCCCCCCCCGTGTGCAGCCTGTGTCCCCCCCCCCGTGTGCAGCCTGTGTCCCCCCCCCCGTGTGCAGCCTGTGTGTCCCCCCCCCGTGTGTGCAGCCTGTGTCTCCCCCCCCGTGTGTGCAGCCTGTGTCTCCCCCCCCCGTGTGTGCAGCCTGTGTCTCCCCCCCCCGTGTGTGCAGCCTGTGTCTCCCCCCCCCGTGTGTGCAGCCTGTGTGTCCCCCCCCCCCGTGTGTGCAGCCTGTGTGTCCCCCTCCGTGTGTGCAGCCTGTGTGTCCCCCTCCGTGTGTGCAGCCTGTGTGTCCCCCTCCGTGTGTGCAGCCTGTGTGTCCCCCTCCGTGTGTGCAGCCTGTGTGTCCCCCTCCGTGTGTGCAGCCTGTGTGTCCCCCTCCGTGTGTGCAGCCTGTGTGTCCCCCTCCGTGTGTGCAGCCTGTGTGTCCCCCTCCGTGTGTGCAGCCTGTGTGTCCCCCTCCGTGTGTGCAGCCTGTGTGTCCCCCCCCCCCGTGTGTGCAGCCTGTGTGTCCCCCCCCCCCCCCCGCAGCCTGTGTGTCCCCCCCCCCCCCCAGTGTGTGCAGCCTGTGTGTCCCCCCCCCCGTGTGTGCAGCCTGTGTGTCCCCCCCCCCGTGTGTGCAGCCTGTGTGTCCCCCTCCCCGTGTGTGCAGCCTGTGTGCCCCCCCCCCCCCGTGTGTGCAGCCTGTGTGTCCCCCCCCGTGTGTGCAGCCTGTGTGTCCCCCCGTGTGTGCAGCTTGTGTGTCCCCCTCCCTGTGTGTGCAGCCTGTGTGTCCCCCTCCCTGTGTGTGCAGCCTGTGTGTCCCCCTCCCTGTGTGTGCAGCCTGTGTGTCCCCCTCCCTGTGTGCAGCCTGTGTGTCCCCCCCCCCGTGTGTGCAGCCTGTGTGTCCCCCCGTGTGTGCAGCCTGTGTGTCCCCCCGTGTGTGCAGCCTGTGTGTCCCTCCCGTGTGTGCAGCCTGTGTGTCCCCCCCATATGGTGCAGCCTTTGTGTCCCCCCCACCATATGGTGCAGCCTGTGTGTCCCCCCCATATGGTGCAGCCTGTGTGTCCCCCCCTCCCATATGGTGCAGCCTGTGTGTCCCCCCCCATATGGTGCAGCCTGTGTGTCCCCCCCATATGGTGCAGCCTGTAGGTCCCCCCCATATGGTGCAGCCTGTGTGTCCCCCCCCATATGGTGCAGCCTGTGTGTCCCCCTCCCATATGGTGCAGCCTGTGTGTCCCCCTCCCATATGGTGCAGCCTGTGTGTCCCCCTCCCATATGGTGCAGCCTGTGTGTCCCCCCCCATATGGTGCAGCCTGTAGGTCCCCCCCCATATGGTGCAGCCTGTGTGTGTCCCCCCATATGGTGCAGCCTGTGTGTCCCCCCCCCATATGGTGCAGCCTGTGTGTCCCCCCCCCCATATGGTGCAGCCTGTGTGTGTCCCCCATGGTGCTGCCTACCTGTGGAGGAGAGAGGAGAGCCGCCACTTTGAGATCACAGCAGAGAACATCACAGCTTTCGTTTCATAAGCTGTGTGTTTCCCCCGCCGCGCGCCATCACATAAGCCCCTCCCCTTGTCCGGGTAACTTTGATACATGTCACCCGTCCTATATATATATATATATATATATATATATATATATATATATATATATATATATATATATATATATATATATATATATATATATATATGACCCTCACATACAAGTCACATTTGTGGAGAATATGTGCTATTGTTGTCACATGCATACAATGGCCACTCTTTGTCATAAATCCCTTCAGAGTTACTGTAGGCCTCTTGGTAGCCTCTCTGATCAGTTTCCTGGCTCTTTCATCCAGTTTGGAGCGATGTCCAGATCCAGGGAGAGTCTGTGTTGTACCAAATACCTTCCACTTCTTAATGATAGACTTCACTGTGCTTGATAAAGCCTTTGAATTTCTTTTTGTATCCATCTCCTGACTTGCGCCTGTCCACAACTTTATTCCGGAGATCTTTTGACAGTGCCTTGCCACCCATAGTTGTTTGCTTCAGTTGCACTTCCAGGGACTGAAATGCTCTAGCAAAGGTTTTTTTCACACTAAGCTAATCAAAATGACCACCGCTGATCACAGTTGAAAGTCAAATGGCTTTGTGTGGCATTTAGAAGGGTTATAAGCTACTCCTGATTTGAGTTTACACAGCATTTTTAGGAGGGGTGATCCTTTTTCCAACTAAAGCTGGCCATACACCTATAGATTATCTGCAGATTTTCTATAGTTAGATGGAAAAAGTGCGAGATTCTTCCATCCATACAGTTTAGCGAACGTGGAGAAATCTGTTGCACTTTTTCCATCTAACCATAGAAAATAATCTATAGGTGTATGGCCAGCTTAAGTGATTGTTTTTGATTTTTTTAAAACATTCTGACATGTTGGTGGTATATCTTTCACTTGGATGTTGTAAGTTCCACTGAGTAATTATAGCTGGTTAAACCAAAAACTGTGTCTGTCTTTTATTTCCGACTGCAAAGCAACAAAATGTGTGTGTGTGTGTGTGTGTTACAGCCTTATTCCAAAATGGATTCAATTCACTATTTTCCTCAAAATTCTACAAACAATACTCTATAATGACAATGTGAAAGAAGTTTGTTTGAAATCTTTGCACATTTATTAAAAATAAAAAATCCCCATGTACATAAGTATTCAAAGCCTTTGCTCAATACTTTGTTGAAGCACCTTTGGCACCAATTAGTTTCAAGTCTTTTTGAGTATGATGCTACAATCTCGGCACACCTATTTATGAGCAGTTTCTCCCATTTTTCTTGGCAGAACCTCTCAAGCTTCATCAGGTTGGATGGGGTGCTTCGGTGCACAGCCATTTTTCAGCTCTTTCCAGAGATGTTCAATCAGGTTCAAGTCTGGGCTCTGGCAGGGCCACTCAAGGACATTCACAGAGTTGTACCATAGCCACACCTTCATTATGATGGCTGTGTTTAGGGTCTTTGTCCCGTTGGAAGATGAACCTTCGCCCCAGTCTGAGGTCCAGAGCGCTCTAGAGAAGGATGTCTCTGTACATTGCTGCATTTATCTTCCCCTGCCTGGTTTCCTCCCAGACATGATGCTTGCCATTCAGGCCAAAGAGTTCAATCTTTCAGACTAGAGAATTTTGTTTCTCATGATCTGAGAGTCCTTCAGGTGCCTTTTGGCAAACTCCAGGCGGGCTGTCATGTGCCTTTTACTGAGGAGTGGCTTCCGTCTGGCCACTCTCCATACAGGCCTAATTGGTGGAGTGGAGAGAGATGGTTGTTCTTCTGGTAGGGTCTCCTCTCTCCAGAGAAAAAGCTGGAGCGCTTTCACAGTGACCATCGGGTTCTTGGTCATCTCCCTGACTAAGTCCCTTCTCCCCCGATCGCCTACTTTGGCTGGGTGGCTCGCTCTAGGAAGAGTCCTGGTGGTTCCAAGCGTCTTTTGTTTACGGATGATGGAGGCCACTGTGCTCATTGGGACCTTCAGTGCAGTGTA
Organism: Lithobates sylvaticus; assembly: GCA_028564925.1. NCBI lineage: Eukaryota > Metazoa > Chordata > Amphibia > Anura > Ranidae > Lithobates > Lithobates sylvaticus. Next base: position 516,782,410 of record CM053027.1, read on the forward strand.
CCCTTCCCCAGATCTGTGCCTCGATACAGTCCTGTCTCAGAGGTCTATAGACAATTCCTTGGACTTCGTGGCTTGGTTTGTGCCTTGCACTGTACACTGTGGGACCTTATATAGACAGGTGTGTGCCTTTCCAAATCATGTTCAATCAACTGTATTTACCACAGGTGGACTCCAATCAAGTTGTAGAAACATCTCAAGGATAATCAGTGAAAACAGGATGCACCTGAGCCCAATTTTGCGTGTCATAGCAAAGGCTGTGAATACTTGTATACATGTTATTTTTTTTATAAATTTGAAAAGATTTCAAACAAATTTTGAAAAAAATTTGGAAAACATGAAGCGTTGTGAATTCTTTCTGGATGCACCGTATAGATATATTATATTCTTTACTAGTATAACAGCTGGATCAGGCAGTGGGTTGTGCTTAGAGCTGGTGAAACAAAGGATACACAGAGATTGTTGCTATAGGACCCTTTCCCGGCAGAAAGACACTTCAGTGTAATTTAATTCTCATGCTTTGCACTGTTGTCTAGTCTGCAAGGGATATTTATATTCTTCACTGACAGTTCTTTGCATAGTGTGACCTTGGATATGTATAATCCTGTGTAGGAGCTGGTGAATGCGGCTTCATACTGCTAGCTTGTTTTTCTTGCATGCAATGCCTGCACAATTCTGCTATTGCTGGTAGACTTCATCGTGCTGCAGTGATTTGTGCATAGAAGAAAGCAGACAACACCATATATATGGGTCAGGATCCATGTTTTTTGTTATGCTTTTGGTTCCAGTCTGTAGTCTCAAATCTCTTAAAGTGGTAGTAAACTCCCCTGGTCAGCTTGGCAGCATTTAAATCACCACAATATGAATTACTATTCGGTGCCTTTTAACTTTTTTTATATGTGCTGTTTAGGATAGACTGTCCTCTCCTTTTTCCAATCGTATCACCCAGGAATGTGCATTGGAATCTCAATTGATGGCCCACTGAGTGTGCCGTCAATCTGTAGAGATGTGTGCCATGTTTGTCGGCATTACTCCTCGGTATTACATTGTAATACTCTGAGAGTGCTGACCGTCATCAGGTCAGGCTTGGTTTTAGCTTATCGCGCATGTCCGAGATTTATGCAGTGACATATGACAAGGGAGGAATTTTGGGTTGGGGAAGGCAGCGGAGGTTTCTGCAAATATTGCGCCCGTTTGGGATGGGTCGGACTACAATAATAAAAAAAAAGCAGCAGAAATTGTAGGGCGACGCTCTAGCTTATCCTTAAGGTGCATTGAATTCTGGTATTAAGCGTTTACTGAATTGGTTGCATTGAGTTTATGTCTTTTTCTTTAACCTATGTAACTTGGTGTACTAAAATACACACACATTTTTTTTTTTTTAGGCTTTTACAGCCTGTTTACTTGTTTTCCAGTTGCAAAAATACCTTGGGATCCTGCCACTTTATGTACTGCAGCCCCTTCTTCCTGCAGAGTTACATAGGTTGAAAAAAGACACAAGTCCATCCAGTTAAACCACAAATTAAAAAATTAAAAAATATCGAAAAAAAAAATATATCAAGTTCTGTGAACACTTTCCGCAGGTCTGATCTCAAACTAGTGCTAGTAGACATGCACAAGACACCATGCAAAACCAAGCCTGCAGTTCCCGGATCAGCTTGTGACTTCCAGCTTGATTGGGTCGGGGGATGTCCGTCATCCCTGTATCCCCACATACAGCACAAGAATACATCTGGGGTCTCCATAAAGTGAACCTGTGACATGAGCAGAGGCCACGGAAAGCATTCTTTTTGTTTTGTGCGCGTCCATGTATCCGCTGGTGTTGGGACTACTAGTTTTGTTTAATTTATTGCCATTTCCATACAGGATATCTGTAACAGTGACTGAATCTGGCACTGACATTTCAACTGAAGAACTGAAAGCTGGTGTTTTAAATAGCTACCACTAAGAATTTATTTTTCCTGAAACCGGTTATGTGGTAAAAAATAAATATCAATTGTTTTGAACTATAAAAACTTCTTTACCCCCATTTCTTTATTTACCCAATATTCTTGCTGGCATTGAATGGGTTAACTTGCTGACACTCTGCTGAGTCACTGCTATGCTGTGGATTGGTCTGGGAATTGGATGATTCATAATTACTGATCACATTAGTACCTGATTTGTGCCTCTGGCTGTAAGTGAATCTGTGTAGCTACTCTGCTCTCCGCTCAGGAAATATGAGTCATAGACAAGCTATGACCTAGAGGCACCAGTACTTTTCTTAGAGCCTCAGGTAAAGAGCAGACTTGGAGTTTAGGATCTCTGTGTTAGGAAGGGATCACATAGACGTAGCCTGAAAAGCCAGCCGGAAGGTCTTTGAATACATTTGCTTGCATATTACATAATAACGGAAAACGGTAATCAACGGGAATAGCACAATTCTTTCATTCCTGCTGAACTTGAAAGATCGGCATATATTAAAGTTCATCTAAAGTCAAAACTTTTTTTTTTTAAAGTATAGATTGAGTTTTCTTAGACACTGGAACAAATTTCCTCATGAGAATATTTCTAATCCTTTTTTGTTGATCACTCATAATTTTGAAATTTCCCTGACCATCAGTCACAAGGGTGGTGGTCACCAGGACAGATAGGCAGGGTGAGGTTCTAACTCCTCATTACTCCATGCAAAACTAAAGAAAAAAACATTTGCTTTTCAAATTTAGGAGAAAATTGCATATTGCGTTGTGACATAAAATACTGTTACATGTGAAATTCTTTCACACACAGGAGTTTTCTAACATGCTGAAAAATCTGTATAGAGTATAACCCATTTTCATAGAAAAGGGAAGAAAAGTTTTTGTAGAAATATATATATTTTCAAAAATGGGAGTGCCCAAGGAAAGGAGCCAGTACACTGGTGGAGCGAGTCAGGCTTTACACTTTCTTCTGTGTGGTCTTCCCCAGCCTGGGTGTAGCCCCTGGACAGTTGGTTCCCTGCCTTTTGTATAGGGGTGGGTGGCAAGAGTACCTTAAGCGAGGAGCAGTAAGGTAACAGGGTTTCAACTTTTTAAATAATGTGTTGTAGCCATGTGCATAGCATGCTGTACTTTCTGTGGGGGGAGCAGATTTTGGCACAGCCCCCTCAACACATTTGGACTCACAATAGCCCGCTCTCTGTGCACACTGCTCCCCCCTTGCTCGTGGGGTTCATCTTGAGCACATTGTTTTGCTACAGACAAGCACGCTAAAGCTCTTGCAGCTTCCATGCTCTGGTTTGTGCCCCGGCTCTTCATTAAGTTATTTAGCAGCCTTCATTTGTTAGACACTGGGCAGCTGCACCCCTCCTGCTCCGCAGTAACAGTTTCTGCACTGATCAAGGTTATGTGCACCCCTCTGGAGATCCCCTCATTCACAGTATATGTCCGACAGAAGGGAAATGAGACAAGAAGGCAGACCAGCACACACTGTGCACAGGGCCATGGTGAGATTATTCAGGAGTATTTGCACCTGAGTCCCTGGACCTCCAAATCTTCCCTTATCTTCTCTGGTACACGTCTTTACGTTTTAACCAGAGTAATTTTCAGCTTCTATGGCTGACCTGATGGGGTAATTCTCTACACTGATGGAGATCGCAGCATTGGTGCCACCAGTCGGCGCCACCTGCTGAGTCATTGTCCGACTCTTCCATCAAAGCAGCGTTGCTTCCCAATGAGACTAAGGAGGGGCAAGAAGATGAGGAAGTTGAAGGCGACATCTTAGAGTATGAAAACGAACAGGAGGATGGGCAGTTTTTCTTGATCTTCTTTTTTTTTTTTTTTTAAGCTAAGATAAACTATTAGGGTTTTGGTAGACAAGGTATGTTCCTGTTTCAAACTGGAACCATCCCCACCTGCTGGCTCTGGCTCTAAGGTAACCAGTATGGGATCTCTTCCCAAGTCTCATAAATCTTCTAGGTCCTTTCCAGTTCACCCACTAATATAGGATGTACACGGCCAAACTGTATACTGCTCCAAAGAAGTTTGCTCAGCAGTACCCAATGAAGGAGGCTACTAAAAAAAAGTGGTAAGTGCCAGTGGTGGATCCATGTATTTACTCAACAAATATCTTACGTTTATGGTTTAGGATATCCCAGTCTTCAAAGACCCAGTGGACAAAAGATTTGAGACCCTCCTGAAAACCTCTTCTGCTCTCTTAAGCTCAGCCATGGCTTTTTGGGCCAAGCACATGGTATACGGACCTGCTGTCTCAAAGACTGATCCTGCTTCACTGTGGCTGGTTTTAAAGGCTTGAGTGTTGAAACTGAATTCCTCAGAGATTGGGTTCTCTGGGGGGAGGGGGGTCTACCATCACACTTGGAAGACTTAATTTGCATGGTAGGAGGCATGAAAGTTTCACCCTAGAAGATACCCTGTTGGTCATAACCTGTCCTTTCTCCAATCTGGGCTGGAGAAGAAATTGGCCTTAAGTACCCTGATGGGTCAAGTCTCTGCATTGGCCATTCTCTTTTGGAGAGCATTGGCCACTCATTCTCTGGTAAAGATCTTTCTTCAGGGGTGGCTCACATTGCTCCCCTGTTTGTACACCTGTCTTGCCTTAGAATCTTAGTTTGGTCCTGTCTGATCTAGAGTCCATTCAGGATATTTCCTTGGCTGACCTTCTTCATAAGGTGTTTTTTCTTGCAGCTATCAAGTCAGCAAGAAAGATCACAGAACTAGCAGCCTTATCCTTAAGGGACCTTTTTTGTTCTTCATAATGGCAATGTGATTTTGAGGCATTGGGCTTCCTTTCTTTCTAAAGAAGTTTCCACTTCCACCTTAATTGTGAAATTGTCTATCCTTCCCCTGCTCCAAAGCACCTCTTAAGCCCCATACACACGCTCGGACAATCCGCGGACAAGGTCGGTCGGACTTTGTCCGACGTACTTTGTCCGATGTTGTCGTTGCGTACACACGGTCGGACTACGTTGTCGGAATATCCGGTCCGGAAGAACGTCGTGACGTAAGTCGTCGTCCACGAGATTACAAAAGGGAAGTTCAGCACCACGTCAGGCACCCGTTGGGCTCCTTCTGCTGATCCCGTGTTTATCGAGAGTTAGTGGAAGTTTGGTGACTTAAGATTCGCGCTTCTCAGTTTTCTGACTCAGATCGTTACTGCTCTTCAGTTTGTGCTTGTCGTGCGTATCTGTTTATTAGTGCGTGTAGTCAGTTCGCATTTGTTGGTCATTGCGGCCTATATCTTGATATAGGACGCTTTGATTTGCACTGCTTATTGTCTGCTCGTTGCTGGTATTCACTTCGTTCTTTCAGGCCTTGCTGTTTATCGGTGCTTTCTGTTTGTCCGTTCTGACCAGCCGACCTTTTGTGACCTTCTGAGCGATGTTTCCCGTGCGTACTCGTCGCCGAGTTCGTGCTGTACGCGGAATTGGTGTCGGGCTTTTAGCTTTGACCCAAGACCCGTCCATGAACAGAGTGATGAGGAGTATGTGGACCAAGAATTGGTTGCTTCAGCGTGACCAGTTCTCGCACATGCCTTTGCTTCGTGAGATCCGGGAGAATAATCCTGATGATTTCAGGAACTTTCTCAGGATGACGGACCCCGATTTTCACCGTCTTTTGGCTTTGCTGACCCCCTTTATCAGCCGGCAGGATACCTGCATGAGACAAGCCATTACTCCGGAGCAGAGGCTTGTTGCCACGTTGAGGTACTTGGCGACAGGGAGAAGTCTTCAGGATTTGAAGTTCTCTTCAGGTATCTCTCCCCAGGCCCTGGGAATCATTATTCCAGAGACCTGTTCTGCCATCATTCAGGTCCTGCAGGAGGACTATATTAAGGTAACATTTCTACTTTACTATTCCCTTCTATGTATGCTCTGTTTGCTAATGACTTGTATTTTTGACCTCCTTCCCTAATTACCATGATTGCAATATGTTCTAATATGCTGTGCCCCTTTTCTCCTTCATGCATTTTTCCCTTCACTTACCTCACCAGCATGCTCTTCTGCCCCAATAGACACCTATGGCCTACTCACTTAAGCAATGTCTTTTGTCTGCTGCATAGTATTGTTTGCCCCAAAACACCCCCTAAAATATGCACAAATGTTTGCTGTGTGGTTTACTTCATGTAGAGCCCCCTTTTTTTGTTCGTTTGGTGGGGGGGGGGGGGCAAACTCATTAGGAACCCCCTCCCCCAACTGCTCTGTCAGATGGTACCAATCCTTTATCTGCTGGCTTTCCCAAGGTCAATACACACTATATACCTACCTCTTTATAGTGCGCATCTTTAGGGATGAATTCAGCAAAGCATGTAGTGCAAGGGGCTGCCTCCATACATTCCATTTCCTAATTTTTTGTCTTCTTTCCCTCCTATTAGCTTGCTTGGTAATTTAATAATGTCACACTGTGCCTGCCTTTTTTGGGGGGGGGGGGGGGAAATGTTATTTGATCTTTCCTGTGGCCTGCCAATAGTGTTAAGTACAGAGGGTCTGGCCAAACTAGCCCACATTATTGAGCCATTTGCCAATCAATGAAGTGCAGAGGGTTACCTGTCCACCACCCCCCCCCCCCAAAAACCCTAGTTATTGCCAATGTCCCATCAGAAGTGGGGGGATTGATGGGGGGGTGAGTAATCTGTGAAGGGGAGCCTCTACTTTTCTGTGTAAATACTTTCCAGCCTCCAATTTTATACAATGCTCTTGTTCCAAGATGTTGATTGTCTAATCTGCTTGCAATGTTTAGGTGCAAAGTGACTAATTTTTTTTTCTTGTTTCACTCCACAGTTCCCTTCCACGCCACAGGAATGGCAGACTGTGGCCTCCCACTTTGCCAGCCGTTGGGACTTTCCTAACTGCGGAGGGGCAATTGATGGGAAACACGTCCGCATCGTCCCACCGCCCAACTCGGGGTCCTACTATTATAATTATAAAGGGTTTAATAGTGTAGTGATGTTGGCGGTGGTGTCGGCAACATACGAGTTTATGTATGTGGACGTGGGGATGAACGGCCGGATATCGGATGGTGGGGCCATTACGCACACGGAGTTCTACTGGCGTCTCCAAAGTGGCAGTCTGTGCTTGCCACCTCCAGAGGAGAATGCCGAAGGACTCCCCTTCGTCTTTGTCGCAGATGAAGCGTTTGCGCTGACTCCCCATGTGATGAGGCCGTTCCCGATGAGGACCCTCACCCCGGACCAGAGGGTCTTCAACTACAGGCTGTCCAGAGCCAGAAGAGTGGTGGAGAACGCTTTTGGCATCCTGGCCAGCCGCTTCCGCCTGTTCCTGACGGCATTTAACTTGGCGGAATACAAACTGAACCACATAGTTCTTGCCTGTTGCATATTGCACAACTTCCTCAAAAGACATAACAGGAACTATGTGGTGCCCGTTGGCCCAGATGTGGAGGTCCCTCCAAATGCGGACCTCACAGCCCTTCGAGTGGCACGTCCAGGCTTGCCCCCTCTCAATGCCCGCGTGGTCCGGGAACAATATATGGAATACTTTGTGGGTAGGGGGGCCATTGCTCTGCCTGACGATGTGTGAGAGGCATTTTTTAATAAATCTGATATTTTAAACAACCTCTGATTTCTTGTCATTTCAGTCTTCTTTTTAGCTTATTTTACTTTGTCATTTTTTCCCTTTGCCTTCGACAGTGGTAATGCACTTTCTGGGCAAAAGGAGGTAACAGTCTCTTCTTCCCAAAAAGATTATTCTCATGTGTGTTTGCTACCTAATCTTTGGTCTAGAGAAGGTTTGTCCTGCATAACTGACACCCAAAATACTCCTTTTCAGCACCAGGTCTGACATGTGTGTATTCTCCAAAATGCTGTGCTCCGTGTTTTCGTACAAAGCACTGTGGGTGTCATTTACATAAGTCAAATCCGCTATGCTCTACAAGTGCATTGAAAAAGTTCCCTGGGAAAGGAAATTGCAGTGCAAAGTGGATTTGCCTTTAGTAAATAACACCCATTGCCCCCCATATCCTTTACATTTTACATACATAATGCATTGTTTTAGTTAAATAAGGAAGCCACACATTTTGAAAAGTAAAAAAGTTTACTTGGAAAACATTCACAAGTGCGTTTACAATCTTCACGCCAAAACTGACAACATCTTGGTTATTTACAACATTATTTACAAAGATTCCACAATTGGTAAAACCAGGCATGGAGCTAAGCAGAACCTATGAAGTAGGAAAGTTCAACTTTGTAAAGTGAAGACAAGATCAGACATGACTATATGTTCAAAGTGTGTTTGATCTTGCCTTCATCACATGGGGGGGTCACCCCCGAAAAGTGGAAATTTGGAACATGCACACAATTTGGTTCTGAAAATGGTCATTAGATGGTAAAACACATGCCTAGAAGCTTCAAAAGTGCCATTTTCCATCATGGTGATGAATGGACGTTTTTTGGGGGTGCAACCCCTTCACCACAACCACTTTCGTAGTTCGTAAAGTGTTTGCACCCCCAAAAAAACGTTGCCATTCATCCACCATGATGGGAGCTAGCACATGTGGACACAATGTGTGCATGTTCCAAATTTCACACAGTTTTTAAGTTGCAAATGTGTTCAGAAGCTGGCACAAATGTGTGTAAATTACTTGGTGCTTTTTCATATTTTTCCTAAAACATCAATGATGTTCTTCAATTTTTGTTGAACATCATTGATGTTTTGCTTTATGTAATCTAGATCTCGATTGCAGACCATTATCTCTCCGATGAGTACGTGGGCACTCTCTGTGGTAAAGTGCGATTTTTTCTTCCACAACATCCACGTCACCTAAAAACCACAAACAAAAAAAATGGGGTGTTGGAAATGAGGCAGCCATACATGGATTAGCTTACCAGTAGCTGTGTTCTCCCACACTCACCTGTTGTGGTGACAATTTCTCCAAGTTCGATGATCTCTCCTTCCTCCTCCTCCTCCTCTGCTTCTGCTCTTTCCACTTTTTTGGGAGGTGTTGGTTTGGGGGTTTCCTCAGACGGCCCAAGTTTTCGCTCCCCTATGAGAATGTCCAAAAGGAAGATTTAGCAACACAAGCTATTGAGGGCAGAAATAGGAAATGACAAACATTGCTTGAAAGTGACGGACACTATTTTAGTTTGGCCAGTTACAAATGTCAACTACATGAATGAAGTCACTTTGTAAAGGTGCTAAACTGACTAGCTTTTTGGTAGAAGTTTGTGTGATGGAGACCCCCCTCTAGTATCCACTGGAGCACATGTGTGGAAAAGCATAATAAAAAGGGGGTTTGGGTGTCCCAGCACTAGTGCTCTAGAGTCCAGATGGGTAAACAGCTACTGAGTGACCTCTCCTTTACATTGAATAAATTGGCTTTACATTCTTGATGACATTTCTAGTGAGAACAAACTTCCTTTCCCCCAAAAAAACACCAAACATCGTATTATAAGTGGCCGAACGATCGAGGTTGCGTACGATCGAATGCACACACACACGACCATGACAGTGGCAGAAAGATCGAGGCTGAGTACGATCGAATGCACAGACGAACCTGAAAGTGGCCATTTTGGAATGTACAACTTGGTAAAAATCAAAACACAATGGAGCAGTATGCAAGCAAGAAATCAAACACAAAACACAACTACTTACTTTTTTGAAGAATTCTCTTGATCTTTCTGTACTGATCGGCCTCCTCAGTTTCAGGTCTGACCAGCGTTTCCTCAGTTGCTCCTTGGATCGTTGTACCCCAAAATGATTGTACAGCCTCCTCACAACTTTAGACATGATCTTGGCCTTGCGGACATTGGGGTTGAGGTAAGGCCCATACTTCCCATCATAGTCGCTCCTCTTTAATATGTCCACCATCTCCAACATTTCTCCAAATGACATATTGGAGGCCTTGAATTTCAGGCTCCGGGATCGGGACGTTTCTGCCTCCGGACTTTCCTCGTCCTCCTCCTCGTTGGGGGGATATTTGGGGCGCACCTGCTGTGTCCCCGCCATGTGCTCTCCCCACTGCGCCATAAAGAGAAGGGGTGGGGAATAGACGAGAAAGATCGTCAGGGGCGGGCGGAGTTTGACGCATGCGCACTGTATATAAAAACGTCACACGCCTGTGTCGTAGCCACGATCTGGGAGACGAGGGGAGAGAAAGCTCACGCACGAGACGATCGCTACAAACGAAGGTACAATTTGACGTTGGTACATAACTAGCCTAGACTGATTAGAACTTGAGGCTTCTTTATGGAGAAGATTAGGAGTGTTTAGGCTGACATTATTTATATTGTTTTGTGTGGCGTTGTGTCTTGCAGAGGTGATGGAGGCGTTCTACAACGTGAGCTTTCTCCCACACTTCATTGATAAATACCGGCAATTCCCCCTCTTATGGCAGCCAAAACACAGGGATTATAGCAACAGACCAAAGAGGTACGCAGCCCTGCTGAAACTGGTGGCATTTGTAAAGCCTACCCTGCCCATGGCAACCGTCGCAAACTTAAAAGTGAAGATAAACAACATGAAGACTACCTATTTCCGGGAGCGCAATAAGGTCCTGAAGTCACAAGCATCTGGAGCTGCAGCAGCTGATGTCCATGTCCCCACGCTCTGGTACTATGACAGGCTCCACTTTCTCAAAGACCAGGCTACTGTCAGGAAGTCACTCTCGACTCTTCCTTGCACGCGTCCTTCCACGCACGCCACCCCGCGTGAGGCTTCCGAGGACCAACCTGGGCCTTCCAGTCAGGAATATGTGCAGGTGCCCAGCTTGTTCCAGGTATAGTAGTTTTGGAACCAGTTTGTTGAATAATGAATGATGTTCAGTTAATTCTGGATCCCCAATTGCTTATTTCCTAACGTGATTGACATATCAACAGACAGTGGTGTGGGAGACATTTTTGGGAAGAATCTAAACTGCAGGGCTGAGAATTGTATGGTTTTGTATTTGAAAACATTTTGCAACAGTCACTAGATGAGAATTGTGTGTGTTTGATGAACAAATAACTGAAACTATGTCCCTTTTTCAGACACAGGAAGACCTCAGCCAGGAGGTGGCTGTGGAAGGTGGCAGTCAGGAGGAGGCAGGGGGTAGTGGCAGCCAAGAGGGGGGTAGGCGTAGGAGCCTGACTGTCTCCCAAGTCTCTCCCCTCCGCCTTCCCTACAGAAGGGCGAAAAACATGGGGGAGGTGGGAGAGTCAGCGCTCCAGCTGATAAAAGATGCCTCAGCCTCCCTCTATGCCACACCCACCTACGAGGAGGCCTTTGCCTCCTTGGTTACAAGTAAATTTACGGGTATGGAGGCGGGGCAACGCAGCATGTGTGAGGAGGTCATCCTCAAAATCCTAAATGAGGGGATGGCTGGGGAGATGACTCCCCTCACACATGTTTGCGAGAGTGACCTTGCTCCGCCTCCTCCTCCTCCTTCTGCCACCCCACCAGCACCAGCACCACGGCGTGGAAGGAAGCGTACAAGGAAGACAAGAGAGTGACAACCTGGACTCAGTCTGGTCTGAGAGAAGATGGAGCCTCTCGTAGTACCAGAGCCTGGGGACGTAGATGGCATCTGCTGCAGTTCCGGATGTTTTGGACTTCAGGACCAGATTGCGCTCCCTTATTATTTAGATAGGTAGTCTTCATGCCCCCAATTGTTTAAGTCTGTAAAATGATGGTTGCCATGGGTGTCCAAGGCTTTGCAAATTCCCCAAGTTTCACCATGGCTGCGTTCCTCTTTGGTCTGTTGCTGAGACCTAAATAAAGGTTTTTTTGCTTTGAAATAATCATTGACTATTGTGTTTTACTTTTCTACAATGACAGTTTTTCTTTGAGTAGGCAGGTACATTTCACTAATCCTAGAATTAACAAGGGGCACCAACAACCAACAAACTCCTAGTAAATGTAAGCAAGAAATACAAATGTTAATAATGTGGTTTTGCTAATTTGAGACATACAAACCCCCTCCAAAAAAAAAAAAAAAAAACCTCCTTCAAATATGTATTCCCCCAAAAAAAATAAATCTGGGTAAAAAAATAAGAAAGATTGTATTACGATCTGAGTAAAAATAAACATGTAGTGTATAAATGCTGCAAAGTAATAAAGAAGTAAGTTTGTGAGAAGTGCGGGTGAATAGGAGCAGCTAAAAGATGTCATTCTTGTTGCATTTTAAAGAAAAAGAGAATGCGCTGCATTAAAGACATTTTAACATTGCAGCGTGACGAATGTGCTGTGTCGATTAGGAAAGGTAGTTTTACCTGACCGAGCGCTTCCGTCACAGAATTTCTTCTGAGCATGCGTAGCACTTTGTCCGTCGGACAAGCGTACACACGCTCGGATTTGGTGTGATCGGACCGGGTTGACGGCAAATCTTTCCAGCAGGAGATAAGACTTTGTCCGACGGACAAACCGACGAACACTGTCCGATGGTGCATACACACGGTCTGATTTTTCAACAACCTTGTCCGATCGGACCAAATTGATGAAAAAGTCCGACCGTGTGTATGGGGCTTTAGGGATCTCTCTACATTGTTTAGATGTAATATGCGCAATGCAAGTTTATCTTTTGGCCACTGCTTTCATCCTAGCCTCTGATTCTCTGTTTGTTCTGCCTGTGGTCTTTCGCTAGGGCCATCCTGCTATCGTTCCATCTTCTCTAGGTGGATTAGGCTGGTTATCACTAAGGCTTATGTCTTGAAGAATATAAATCCTCCTTTTCTGGTTAAGGCTTACTTGACTTTGGTACCGCCTGGCCTCGTCAGCACCATCTATCTGTTTCTCTGATTTGCAAGGCTTCCACCTGGTTTTCTGTTCATGTTTGTGATGTTTTCTTGGTGTTTTTCTCTGCTTGCTGAAAACTGAGGATTAAGCTGGCAGTAGACTGAACAAAATTTGGCTGGTTCAGCAGGGACCAGCCGAATTTCGATCAATGAGTGGCCATTCCCGCTCCACAGAAGTGAATCATTTGATTGCCTTTTATCGAAGAGACCTGTTGGAAAACTCTTGTCAATCAGTGTATCCTGACACCAGTGGGTCCTGCTTTCAGAATATAATGTCCCTGGGGGATTCCTCCATCCATCTATGGTCAGCTTTATTGGAAGCTGGGAGTGGTTACAGTATATGGCCTGTCCTATCAACTTTGCAAGTAAAATATATTCTTCCAGGACTAGTCTTGAATATTGCCTGTGACCTCCTTGCAGTTGATCCTCTTTACTGTCCGCATAAATATGTAATACTGTGACAAAAACCTTCTAAGTATCGTAGTGTGCAATCCCAGATATTATCTTCACAACATATATCCCATACTAGCAGCAAAACAACATGTGTTGAATTTCCTGTAAAGAAAACAAAACAATTTTCTGAGTGCACTTCCAGATATTGCCTTCTAAAAGTATACTATATGCATATAATGCTTGAAAAAAAGTGTGCTAAAAGTCTTAAAAGAAAAGAGAGAGTCCCAATTCCAAGTCAACATGAGGACAATTATACTTATGCCAGTTCCTCACCCCACACAGTGCTCAGTGGGTGCTTACCAGTGAGCTTGACCCTCAAATTTAAAAAGTGGTCAAAAACAGTTCCTTCTGGCTATTGTAAACATCCAGGCATGCCGTAGTGAATGACTCCCTAATTTTCTGATATCGGCTGCAAACACACAATGGTTTTAAACATCCAGGTCAACATGGAAAGAGTAAACACACTCTCTATAGTGTAAAACCAACAATTAAATGTTAAATTTATTAATATTACACTTACAAACTCCAATATGTAAAAACAGCATTGTACACAGATATCCTGATCATGCCCACATTCAAAATGGCCGCCATCCAGTGCGCACGCGTGGTGACGTACACCTTGGCTCTTGAGGCGTTTCGTCAGATGTGACATCATCAGCGGTTCAGAGCCTGTCCTATCAACTTTGCCAGTAAAATTTGTACTTCCAGGGCTATTGCTTGTGACCTTTTTGTAGCCGATCTTCTCCATTACTGACATTATACTATACTTTGTTCTACATTCTGTCTGTGTGGAAGGGCCATCTTGGTAGAGGCATTAGATGTCACACTGAAGTAATACAACGATGGGGCTGTGGGTACAGGAGTGCCTATGTACCCCTTACATACCGGGAAGTGCACTGCTATTTTTCAGGAGTAATTCCAGACAAAGGGAAAGTTTCAGGGTACTGTTCAAGCACTATTCCTATCTCTTCTATGTTCCCTATAACGGGAAATCTTCACTTTTTGAGTTTCGGTTCACTTTAATAGTGTATTATATTTTTTGCTATATGGAAAGGTGAGCATATGCTTTTTATTCCTTGGTGTACTAATTTAATTAGAAACGGAACCAACAAATAGGAATGAGGGGACTTCGCAGTACCCCAGAGAGCATGGATTAGTTATGTTCAGCATTGATATGTTGAGGGTAGGATAGTATAAGATCACGTTTCATAATTAAAAAAAATGACAGTGAAAATTTAATGACAGTCCTTTAAAAGAGACTGCCAGGTAAAATCTAAAATAAATGTTACCTATTCCTACTTGTTTTTGGATGTAAATTTGGAAGTACAAGTAATTCTTTACAGAGTTTTGGACATGTGTGACATCCTGCTTTAGTTTGTTGCTTACATCAACTAGCCTTTAAACACAACCCAGTTCCATCTGACATTGACATCTGCCCAGTATATTAATTGGACATCTGTGTACCTTCTGGGAACTTTACCCTTCAGAACAGACACTTGTGCAGTTATGCAACAACAGAGAAATAATTTCCAAGTGCACAGGGGAATGTTTATGGTCTCATGTGCAACTAATTATTCATTCCCGTATAAGTATACTGTATACTGTATATGAAAGATCCATGGAATCAGTAATTGCATAATCTCATTTACCTCAGTGCATTGTCTTAAATTGCAAGTTCATTACATTTCAAGTTTTGGGCTTTGACTATCATGAGAAGCCTTTGCATACAGGTGGGTGATATTGTACATTTCATTCAATTACACTGCATTTCTGTACTGCTTTACATTCAACACACTTCTGAGTCCAGACTGTTATGAATGCACAGTATGTGTATCATACTCTGTGCATGTATGTACCTCGAAAATGCAAACAACTAGATCCTGACATGACGGAAGGTATAGGGAGTGACCAGTGGGATATGTCCCTTCCTGGTTTTGGCTGCTATTGAGTTCTGAGTCAGGATGGGAGCCTGCATGCTGTTCTGGCGCCATCTTGTGTTCTAGAAGTGCCAGTGAGGCTCAAGGACAAGTGAGTTATACTGGCTTGTTTCAAATGAGTTTTTAGATGGTGCTTTTATCATGCACGTATCAAATGTAAGTGTGTTTTTAGTATTTATTTTTCGGCATTTAATAAAATGTGCTTACAATATTAGATTTGTATTTGCGTGTGTGCACATTTGTGACCCAGGGTGCATTTGAATTTCTCCTTTTCCCGGAGATAAGAGGTGAATATGTGGTCAGACTTCATGGATAACTTAAATAGCTGTAATAGAAAGGTCAATTCTATCTGATGAATTTTTCTTGCCACATGGTGTTTTGGAATCTTTGGATGGTGTGACACATTGGGAAGTGCACTTTTAAAACTAGTATGAGGATTTCTGTTTGAAGATTTTTCATGCATATGGGAATTTTTCTCACTTTTTTTTGTTTGTTTTTTTCATTTGTTTATGTTTGGTATGCTGTAAAATTGCTGGTGGTATTGGTATTTTTATGGTTGTATATTTATTTCTTTATGGAGTGCATTGCATTGGATTTTTGAGTATTCGATAATTTTAAAATTATATCTTTCTATTACAAACATTCACATATCATTTTTTTTTTCAATTTTTAAAAGATTATATATATATATATATATATATATATATATATATATATATATATATATATATATATATATATATATATATATATATTGTGTGTGTGTGTGTGTGTGTGTGTGTGTGTGTGTGTGTGTGTGTATATATATATATATATATATTGTATGTATATATATATATATATATATATATATAATGTATGAATCATTTTATACTTGCCACTTTTTTTGTGTTTGTGTGTGTGTGTACAGGCGGTCCCCGGGTTACAACAAGACAGGATCTGTAGCTTTGTTCTTAAGTTGAATCTGTTTGTAAGTCAGAACAGGTACATTTTTAAGTGTAGCTCCAGCCAAAACGATTTTTAAGCTTTTTGGATAGCATAGGGAAGGGTTAACACCCCTGTAATGTTTGTTTTGCTGTCTGTGTCCCTGTTCAGAAGATTTCACCTCACTTTCTGTCCCAATGACTATTGGATTTTGAACATTTTGGGTTGTTGTGGAAACAAGGATTGGTGATAAAGCTTCAGTGGAGACATTTTTTACCCATGATAACTCTCACAGGAGAGAATTTTCCTTCCTAGGGGTAGATTTCCTCTCACTTCCTGTCGTCTCCCTAAATTAAAAAAAGTAGGAGTCGTTTGCAAGTCAGATGTTTGTAACCCGGGGACCGCCTGTATTTATATTTGTAATCGGAGTCTTCAAGTGGGAAATGCGATATCCCTAAGAACCAAGGCCTGAGGTGTGCCTTGGCTTAGCTGGTCGGTATGCCTGAAAAGAGGGCATACCTTGAATGTAAGAATGTAAGAATGAGAAGTACTGTGAGTATGTATGAAAGGCTGGGGAAACGGGTGGGTGGGAACCCAGAACGCCGACGACACTGGCCCTGGCAGAGGAGGCGGATTAAATAGTCTCTCCGACTAGCCTTTAACACTCATATCTATTTATTTATTTTATTTTTATTAAACCTTTTTGATTGGGGGTCTTCCTGATTGGGGTTGCTATTCTTGGTGATTGTAGGTTTCCTGATTTGAGCATCCCATGTGCAGATAACATTAGTATTTTCTGCATCTGCAACTGATCATGGCAGACCTTTAGTTGAGCAATAGTAAAGCTGAAAACACAGACCTTGTATCTTTGTTGCTACGCTGAATACCATTTTTATTTTCTTTAGAGGAGAAAGAACTACACACCCACTTCCACTATGCATTATGTCTTCATGTGCTTTTTCTTTTGTGTTTTCATTGCAGTCCAAGTATGTTTTTTAGAAATGATATTTAATATTAATATTGGTTTGTTGCTGTATCTTTATCAGTTCAGCAAAGTGACCCATGTCGGGCCTAATAAAACCGTTTAAAGACACTTACCACCTTTCTATAGGTAGCTGTGCTAGAGAAGGCCACACCTGGATTAGTGTACATTTTACACCAGCTCAGCATTTCCCATTCATTAAATTCCTCCTGCAGCCACATAAATGCCAGTGCCTGTTCTTGGATCGGACCCACTTCTAGTTTGTGTGTGGCTACATGTGTACCTAATCCTTGTAGTTTTCATTTCCTCTTTCACAATTCCTGCAGCATGAACAAGAATGGATCTCTCCCTGTGTCTCATCCACCACCCCTCCTTCGCAGTCCCAACACACACTCCTTCAGCCCAGAGGAAGTGGAGGAGCATGGCTGTGTGATTGTATGTGTGCAGTAATCCCATCGCTCTCATGTTTCCGCAGGTTGTACGTGCCAGGCCCGGACACCGCTTCCAGGGGCCTGATTTTCCTAGGGTTGTATTTGGCACAAAAAGCATGGGACATGAGGGGGATGGGGGGTTGCCCTTTATACACGTTTTTCCTGGCTGTTGGAATGCGTCTCTCAGCTGTTTGCAGAACTCCCATTATTCTGTTCCTTACTCTCTACTTATTATTATTATACAGGATTTATATAGCACCAACAGTTTGCGCAGCGCTTTACAACATGAGGGCACACAGTACAGCTACAATACAATTCAATACAGGAGGAATCGGAGCCCTGCTCCTTAGAGCAACTTATTTATTAACTCAGTTTCTCTGTTCTCTGCAGACGCATAAGAAAATGCAATGTGCAAGCAAGAGTGGGTTTGAGGGATCCTGAACTAAAAAATAATCATGAATTTTCTGGGGATAATTATGAACATTTATTAAAGGAGAAGTCCAGCCTGAGCTTTTTAGGCTGGGCTTCTCCTATGGGTCACAGGAGTGCAATTAGTTTCGCATTCCCGTGACCCCTTTTCAGCGGAGAGCGGTCTGAAGTCCGTTCTCCGCTGACGTCACTGAAATCAGTCCAGGCACCACATCATCCCGACTTAGGAAAACTCGATCTGCCAGCTGCCTGGACTGATGGCCGTCTTAGCCTCTCATTGAGATGTTGAGACGGCCGCTCCCCACCCCTCCACAGCTCAGCACTCAATGAGCATGGAGGAGAGATGCTGACTAACAGTCAGCAGCTCTCCTTTCGGGGAGCCGAGAGAACCAAGCCATAGGCATTGTTCGGTGGCTCGGTTCTCAGTGTAGAGGTGGCGGGGGACAGATACAACATCAGTCTGATGCTGCATCCACCTAGGTAAGTATGATTAGGGGGAAAAAAAACGTACTTCTCTTTTAACAAACATTTCTGAAAAACGGATTTACAGGGGGTGCAAGCCATTCTTGGCACATTGACCCATGCAAAGAGAAGGAGCTGTTTAACCACTTGCCTACCAGCCACGAACACCTCCTTCCTGACCAAGCCATTTTTCAGCTTTCAGCGCTGTCGCATTTTGAATGACAATTGCGCGGTCATGCAACGCTGTACCCAAATAACATTTTTATCATTTTTTCCCCACAGATAGAGCTTTATTTTGGTGCTATTTGATCACCTCTGCGGTTTTTATTTCTTGCGCTATAAACAAAAGAAGAGGGACAAGTTTGAAAAAACATAATATTTTTTACTATTTATTATAATAAATATCCAATTTTTTTTTTTTTTTTTTAAACAAATTTTTTCCTCAGTTTAGGCCGATACGTATTCTTCTACATATTTTTGGTAAAAAAAAATCGCAATAATTGATTGGTTTGCGCAAAAGTTATAGCGTCTTCAAAATAGGGGATAGATTTATAGCATTTTTATTATTATTTTTTTTTTTACTAGTAATGGCGGCGATTTGCGATTTTTATCGTGACTGCGACATTGCGGCGGACACTTCGGACACTTTTGACTCATTTTTGGGACCATTCACATTTATACAGCGATCCGTGCTATAAAATGCATTGATTACTGTATAAATGTGACTGGCAGGGAAGGGGTTAACGCTAGGGGCGCTGCAGGGGTTAATGTGTACCCTATCTTGGTGATTCTTACTGTGGGGGGAGGGGACTGACTGGGGGAGGAGACCGTTCGGTGTCCCTATGTACAAGGGACACACCATCGGTCTCCTCTCCTCTGACAGGACGTGGATCTGTGTGTTTACACACACAGATCCACGTCCTGCTCGATTACCGGGCAATCGCGGGTGCCTGGCGGTCATCGCGACCGCCGGGCACGCGCACCGGGCCCCAGCTACGCGGCGGGCGCGCGCGCGCGCCTCCCGCGGCGCGCGCGCGCCCCCCCAGTGGCCAAATTGTAGACGACGTCATATGACGGCGGCCGCCACAGTAGCTGCACCGTCCCGCCGTCATTTGACAGTGGGCGGTCAGCTAGTGGTTAAAGTCCAGCTCCAGACATTTTTTTGTTTTTTTGTGTTTTTTAAAGAGTGGTGGTGAATTAGAATGTCTGTCTGTTTTTTGAGGTTTAAAAAAAAAAAAATCACATTTATGATTTGAGCCATTATTCTGTAGTCCTCAAATTGCACCGAATTCGCACCAAAAATGCGCAGAACCCTTTTTTTGGCCGCACCAGAATCGGATTGCATGGGTGTTCACATCGGATTCTGTGAATCGCTACATTTTGTAAACCAATTTCGGGGTGTCGTTTACATACACACCTGCATGGAATCCACACAGAACTCGCTGCGGAATCACAGAACACAAGTGTGAACCGGGGGCTAAAACCCTGAGAGAAGATCTAGCCTTTCCCCACTCTAAGAACAAAAGGAGGTAGATTTACTAAAACTGCAGAGTGCAAAATATGGTGCAGCTGTGCATGGCAGCCAATCAACTTCTAACTTCAGCTTCTTCAATTAAGTTTCTATGCAAAGCTGCACCAGATTTTGTATCTCCAGTTTTAGTAAATCAACCCGTAGGTTTTTTTTATTGCTCTCTGTCCCCATCAGTTGCTGCTCCTCTGACTCTCTATCATTAAACCAAAAAGCTTTGACTGCCACTGACATCACCAGTGACACTAATACAGTGATCAGTGCTAATAATATACACTGTCACTGTACTAATGACACTGGCTGGGAAGAGGTTAACATCTAGGGCGATCAAGGGGTTAAATGTGTGCCTAACAATGTTTAATGTGTGTGCTGTGTGATGCAATGTGCTAGCAAAAAAACGGTCTATTGTCTGTAGAGAGCCCTGTGTTGTTTACAAACACAGGGCTCTCTTCTGTTATTTGCTCAGCTGATCAGCAGGTGACAGCCGTAAATCATCGGCTGATCGGCTTGTGCTGCAGTGAATGATAGCAGTCTTCCGGGGACCCAGAGGAAAGCTGCAACGTAATGGTACGTGATTGTGCCAGTACGTGCCGACCTGCTGCAGTAAATGTACTGCGGTGGGTCCACTTTGTAAACCCACTTTGATAAAAAAAAAAACGAAGCAGCAATGGTGTAGGGTCCGAACAACAGATTTTTTTTTTTTTTTGCACTTGAAAGAAAGTGATGAATTGTGAAAGCCTTTATATCAATGTATAAGGGGAAATATTGCCTGTGTTTTATGATAAGCCTATCTTTGCATGTGGTTTCTAATCAGTAATTATTAGCAGTATCAGTAAGATTCCTGCCACCAACCCTGGACTGTGGTTGCATCCTGCCTTACCAAACTTGCCTCCTTTTACTAAAATAAAATTATTTTTTTCGTTTTCATTCTAAAAATGTTGTCTTTTTATACACTATGTTAATTTCCCGAGGTTTAATCGCATATTTTCTTTCCTGCAGCGTTTCACAAATGAAGACCATTTGGCTGTACACAAACACAAGCATGAGATGACTCTAAAGTTTGGGCCTGCTAGGACAGACTCTGTCATCATCCAAGGTAAATGATGTGTTCCTTCCTGGATTAATAAATGATATATGTAACCAAGAGTGCAATGTTTGTCATCTAAATGGCAACTGATTTTTTTCATTCCCATGTAAACTAAAAGCAGTTAGGCCCCTTTCACATTTGTGCAACTTGTCCTGCGACTTGGGACTGCAAAGTCACATGAGAAGTCATACCCCATGAGTAATGTTCATATCTGTAGGACTTTAAGTTGCAGCGACTTCAAAGTAGTCCCTGCACTACTTTGGCCTGACTTTGATGCGACTTGAGGTCCATGGACCTCAAGATTACACAGGCATTGCTTCAAGTGGCATCAATCGCGTGACTTTCAGGTCGTATAAGTGTGTGAAAGGGGTCTTAAAGAGAAGTTCAGGATTTAAAAAAACAGACATTTATACTCCTCAAGGTGGATGCAGCCATCGATCTGATGCTGCATCTGTCTCCTGTCAACTCTGCAGTGGGAACTGAGCGATCAAACACCGCTGATCACTCAGATCACTCAGTTTTCTCCCTCCGCTCTCAGAGTGCTGTGACTGTCATTCAGTGGCTCTCTGCTCTTCCCTCTAGTGCCCACTGGAACCCTGGGCTGTGGAGTGACATCACCTAACAACGCGATTTAGCCCACTGAAAACGGGTCACAGGAATGCAGAACGAACTACACACCTATGATTCTTAGGAGAAGTATAGCCAAAAAACCTTTTGCCATGCTTCTTTTAACCACAGGGTCTTTTAAAGATCCAGAGCCAGTGTCTGCCTGGTGCAGGGCCCAGTCTCTAAAGACCCCTGGGGGGGGGGCATGGGTGTGTGTGTGTGTGTGTGTGTGTGTGTGTATGCCCACTGTGGAAAGGGCAAAGCCAGGAAGTGGTTAACTCTCCCTTATTCCTGCTACTGATGGGTATACAGGGCTGAAGCCCTTTTAAACTTCAGTCCCAGGGTGCCTAACCCCCCCCCCCCTTCCTGTGGCTTGGCGCCATTTGGGTATCCCTCCGTAGGGCACCTGCGGTGGTGGTGTTGCTCCAGGTGCTCCTCCTTGCTTGTGGCACCACACTGCACCTGCGTGAACCAGGTGCTACTTTGAAAGCGTGGCCTCGCTTTGAAGGAGGACTTTTCTCTTTCCCTTTTCATGGCGGTCCATAAGTGGAAAGATAAGAGGTCGAATGTGTTAAATAAGTCAAGCTCTGCCTTTTTGGCTCTATTCTGGATTGTAGTACGTTGGTTCAGGGCTCTATGGTTATTCAGCCAGCCCTTCGGCCACACCTGCCTCATCCTTCCTATCTAGAAAATAATTTTCAGCCACAGTTAATTATCAAAGTGGTTCTAAAGCCTAAATATGTTGTACCTTTTAAAAGAGAAGTTCATCTTTTTGCAAAAAATAATAAATACACATTTTTTTTTTGCAGGTAAACTATGCATTTATAATTTTTTGTTGTAGGAGCCTGTAAAGCGTTGTACCAGCGATCAGGTACCATGCAGGACTCCTGCAGACCTGTCAGAGTATCGGCTTGCTCGTACCTCGTATGGGCAAGCCGATAGACTATGAAGAATCAAAGAACTAACACAGTGCTCACAGCGCTAAGGCTGTCAGGACTTGTAGTTATCTATTCACAGAACACTGTGAATGTGAGACGCAGCCGGGCCGGTGCAGCCCCGCATGGCCGCATTTAAAAAAAATATTTTGACAGCGGGGGAGAAGATGTCAGCTGTCAGAGCAGGGGAAAGGGGACGGGTCCTCGGAACATGTTACACCCTTAATATGGGTGTAACATGTTTATGAAAGGTTTACTTATCCTTTAATCCAATCCTTGCATTAAGGTAGAGAATATTTAGGCATCATTATCTTCTCCCCTCACTTCCTGCTCTCTTGGGCTTTTGGCCATTGGCTCTCGTTGCTGTCCATCAAAGCCAGTGAAGAGGAAGTTGGGACAAGTCCCACTGTCTGCGTCTCTTGAGCATCGGAACCAAGCTGTGCAGTGTGTGTTTATGGACACACACAGCCCAGCTCAGTAGCCAACCCGCATGTGCGCCCACATAGGAAGTGTCTTCCTATGGTAGCGCATGGAGAAGAGGAGAAGCCAGTAGTGCGGACGAGGACCCCAGGAGAGAAGGTTCAGGGCCTTTACAACCACTTTTAATATTTGTGTGTGTGATTCATCTCCCTGTTCTTCCTTTTATTTCATCTTTTTTAATCCAAGGTCATGTATCTCTTCTTTCTTTTTTTGTAGATCAAACGCCAACCCCAACCCGTTTTCTTAAGAACTGCGAGGAAGTGGGTCTGTTTAATGAACTAGCTAGCTCTTTTGAACATGAATTCAAGAAGGGGGCAGAAGATGAAGATGACAAAAAGGTTTGGGAAATAAATTGTATCTTATGGTCTGTAAGTAAAGCTGGCCTTGGGTGGATTGTAGCAGCTGAATTTTGATCTATGTGTTGCTATCCCTGTTCAACGGAAATCGATCAATAGCCCATAAGCTGGAATACTTTTGTTGCACAGTGGCTGCAGCTTGATCAGTGTAATATCACCAAGGATAGGAGGATTCCTTTTTTCTTTCCTTTTCTTTTCGTTCTTTCCTTTCCTTTTCTTTTGTTTCTTTTCTGCTCTAAAATAGTGGTTCTCAACCTAAGTGAGACCAGGGCCTGGTAATTTCTTCCAAAACCTTTCATGTACCTACAGGAAAAAATAAAGTTTATACTACTACAGTAAAGGAATGCATAATATGTATTTAAAATGTGTTAACCCTTCACCGACGTAAGGCTTACAGTGGTTTTACACACAGTGTTTGTATCTTTCACAAGGTGACTGCCGGCTTTTAATTACCCCCAGAAGTCGGAATCCCAATCTGCGTTCCATTAGCCACCCCCATGTACATGCACGTACAAATGTAAACACGCCTGTTGCAAGCACCTACATACGAGCACACATGTTACGTATCATTGCTGTGCATGCTAGAATGGGAAAGCGGTTGGGAGAGGGCACAGGGTGTAAGAGAGGCTTCTTTCGCTCTACTAGCGTGCCTTCACGCTAGTTGGCTTAGTTCTGCTCTTCAGAAGAAGGCTGTTCCTAATGAGAGCAAGTTATTTAATGTAAAGCGGTATTAAACCCAAAAACAAACATTTATTATATTACAATTTCTTAGATGGTGATGGCTGCATGAGTTTTTTAGGATTTTTTTTTTTTTCACTTGGTGATTCAGCCAAGTCTCTTTTTTTTTCAACAGAACAAAATCTCTTTCAGATATAGTATATCAGTTAGAGGGTTTAGACAAACCATTTACCACTGACGGGGTGCTAACAGTGTTACAGTGGTCGGCTTTTATTTATGTAAAACCTTTATCTCAAAAGTGTTGCTGTAACTGTAAAAGTGTTAGCTGGAGATTTGCTTCAATTTGTCAGTGTATGTAAATCTGCTAGTGCATCTAACATTACCCTCCTCCCAGACTGACAGTACTGCTGTCCAAAGGTGTCTCTGTTGTTCCTTTATCCAGAGTGGCACCTTAATACAGAAGGTGTGTTACTAGCCAGATCACTAGGTTAAAGCGGTAGTAAACCGCTGAAAAAAAGAAGGAAAAAAATGCATGACAGTAGCATAATGTGCTAGTATGCATCGCATACCAGCACATTATGAAATACCTTGGAACGAACGAAACTCTGCAGCGGCGCCCGGTCACAGCTGAGGGAGCTGACATGTTCCCTCTGCGTTTCTTCCGGGATCGATGGCTCCACTACTGTGAGTGGCTGGAGCCGCGGTAACGTCACTTCCGCACATGCACGTGGGAGCTCTCCATTCTGGTAGGATACGCCAGACCTGCAGATCGCATGCCCAATGTAGGGTCTGCGGCTGCATGTAGGGTCAATAGCTCCTAAGCCGTGCAGGTTTAGAAGATATTATTTTTACCTACAGGTAAGCCTTATTAAAAATCACAAAGGGGGCAATACAACTGCTTTAAAACAGAGGAAAAGGCCTATTTTTGGTTAAACACCACTTTAACGAGTGCAAGTTATTCTCTGCTGTCAAGCAAACAGCACACGCTACAGAAAGAAAGCAAGTCCAAGCAATCATTTGACAGAGGTCAAGGAGGTCTGTCAACTGCTGTTCCTCTGGCTGCTGGTTTCTTGACAAACATGGTTATATTCTGCATTTCTTTTTCCCATATTGCACTGAGATGCTGAAAAGGAAAACCTGGTTGCGGTGGTCAACAAAAACAATTTTCCTTCAGAAACTTTGATCTTTAAAGTCAAAGTTAAGGTAAGCTTATAATAAGGCTTACCTATAGGTAATGTAAATATCTCCTAAACCTACACTGTTTGGGAGATATTTACTGTACATGCAGCCAGTGAAATCACTGGCGCATGTGCTCAAGGAACGCCCCCCCCCCATGCTGTGACCGGCGTCATCCGTGAACCCGGAAGCAAGATGGATGAAGATGGAAGCGGCCTCCAGATCTGCCATCTCAATATAATCTTTATTTTCCATTTTCAAGCCAAAACCGCAAAAAAAGGGGGGAGGATGGGGACAAAGACAAAGGGGAGGGGAAATAGGGGAAGGGTGAGGAAAACCAAGGGGTTAGTGTGACACGGTCCGAGTACGGACAACCAAAGTGACAGGGAGTAGCGTCTTTAGGTGTTGTGCGAACAGAAGGGCACCCTGCCTGCCTGCCTGCCCGTATATTCGATTCCTGCTCCCCCCCCCCCCCCCCCCCCCCACCATATGATGGGGAGAGGGGTGGCCTCATGCTCTAGCTCCATATTAGATGCAGGTAAGACTCCCTTTCTGATATGCATCTGAAACGAATCCGAGGTACCTAGGACAGTCAACAACCTGGAGAACGTCCAGGTAGCTCAGGAAAAAAAAATGAATGGCTTTGTTTTTAAGATAAGTTTAACATAATGTGCTAGTATGCGATGCAAACTACACATTATGCCTTTACCTTGCAGGGTAAAAAGAATAAAACGTCCAGCGGTTTACAACCGCTTTAAAGATGACTCTGGCTTTCTAGCTTCTTTAAAGAACAGACTATTTACCCATAATATAAAATATTACATAAAGCCATAAACTTTGGGAAAGGAGAGCATTGCCCCTAGATACCAAAGTCCAATGCCGACTAAAAAGAGATACCCAATTAGCAGTTAGTGTTTGTACACCCAAAATAAAAAAAAGCACTGTAAAATAAAGAAGACTCTGCAGGTTTAAGATGTACCCCACTGACCTCACTGTATTGCTGCCTTCCAAATTCTTCACAGTATTATCAGTCTATTTTTCTGTCTTTTTTTTATTTTAGACCTAACAATTTGATATTGTGATCCCTTTAGAAAAATACAGTGTGTGTGTATATGTTATAACCTGTGTGTGTGTGTGTGTGTGTGTATATATAATATATATATTTTTTTTTTATTTGACATGAATGTGAAATATATTGGAGGTATCCATAATACAGTTATATTATATCCTACTATGCTGTGTTGTGTGCATGCAGAGTGCTGGACCACTGGATATGTCTTTACCTTCAACCCCTGACATTAAAATCAAAGAAGAGGAGCCAGTAGAAGTGGATTCATCCCCACCAGATAGTCCAGAGTCATCAATAGAGGAGCAGGTATGGCAAATATGCTGATACTTTATTCAGTAAGCTTTCCATTTTTAAACTTAAAGTGGAACTTCACTCTCTCAATCAACATTGACTATGTTTAACCCTTATGCTGCTAGCATTAGTAAATAGATATGAAAGTATAACATATGTACTTGTCTTGAATGCTTTTTTAAATTTCTTCAGTTACTTCCTGGTTTCCATGCCTAGGCAAATGATGTCACATATCCCAGTAGTCCTAAGGAGAGGAGGAGGGGGTTTCTCAGCTAAGAACATCCTCCTACCTGCATGCCTGAGCTAAGGGCAGATGGATTCCAGGAAGTAAATGCTACATAAATCATCTGCCTTTACTCAAGATGGCCACGTCGAGAAATGCTAGGGGGAAGGGGGTGGTGTATTTTTAAAGTGATTTCTCAACTAAATAAAGCATTGAGAACTGGTTGGATGGGGGAGTTAGCTTTCAATATTAAAAATTGATGAAATCGCGTTTTTGGTTTGTGGTGCAGTGTGTACAGTGCATCCAGAAAGTATTCACAGCCCTTCACTTTTACCACATTTTGTTTTGTTACTGCCTGTGTCCAAAATGGATTAAATTAATTATTTTCCTCAAAATTCTACAAACAATACCCCATAATGACAACATGAAAAAAGTTTGTTTGAATTCTTTGCCAATTTGTTAAAAATAAAAAACAAAATTACATGTACATAAATATTCAGAGCCTTTGCTGTCACACTCAAAATTGGGCTCAGGTGCCTCCTGTTTCCACTGATCATCCTTGAGATGTTTCTGCAACTTGATTGGAGTCCACCTGTGGTAAGTTCAGTTGACTGGACATGATTTGGAAAGGCACACACTGGTCTATATAAGGTCCCACAGTTAACAGTGCATGTCAGAGCACAAACCAAGCCATGGAGTCCAAGGAATTGCCTGTAGATCTCTGGAGAGATCTGAAAATGGCTGTGCGTCTACGCTCCCCATCCAACCTGATGGAGCTTGGGAGGTCCTGTAAAGAAGAATGGGAAAAACTGCCCAAAATTGGTGTGCCAAGCTTGTAGCATCATACTCAATAGACTTGAGGCTGTAATTGATACCAAAGGTGCTTCAGCAAAGTATTGAGCAAAGGCTGTGAATACTTATGTATATGTGATTTCTTTTTAATTTTTTTTATTTTTAAATAAATTTGCAAAGATTTCAAACAAACTTCTTTCACATTGTCATTATGGGGTATTGTTTGTAGAATTTTAAGGAAAATAATTCATTCAATCCATTCTGGAATTAAGGCTCTAACATAAAAAAATGTGCAAAAAGTGAAGCGCTGTGAATACTTTCCAGACGCACTGTAGTTCCGCTTTACATTTTCCTTACATTTTCCTTATGCATATTATATTCATGACTTTTATAGGAATTGCGCAAAATAGAAATGTTGTTTTTTTTAATATAATTTGCAAATTAAATTTTTAAAAATATCAAAGCACATATAGTGAAGTGCGGTATTCTCAGGCAAGCATTCTTCTATTGATGGGACTTCAGTAAAATAGGATCTGCTTCTTGTGGTTCTTTGAGGTCTTTGCACTTATGTTGTAAAGCGCTGCGTAAACTGTCGGCATTATATAAATCCTGTATCGTAATACCTTCTTTATAAACCCAAGTGTTGGTGGCTTTGGATAGAACTGTTTTGATTTTACTCCAAATTGATAGTGTATTTCCACTTTTGCAGTCAAAATAAAAAAAAATAAACACTATATGTTTATGTGTTCCCATTCACACAGCTTACCTAAAAATAGTTTTAAAAAATATTTCTATCTAGTGTTTTTTTTTGTTTTGTTTTTTAAGCTGATTTTTAGATTAAATTCTATAGGCACATTCCATTGCTTTGAAAGGATGGCACTGTGAAAATAAGGCGCAGAAGTAGGGACAATTTTTTTTTTTTTAAAGTATATTATCTTTAACCCTTGGTTAGGACCGACAGTGCTCACATCTAGTTTATAACTGCTAACGAGACCGGCCAGCACAACACAGACTGGGTTAATTATGTTAAAAAAAAAAGCAAAAAAAACTCCTAGATTGTAAGCTCTAACATGCAGGGCCCTCTGATTGCTCCTGTGTTAAATTGTATTGTAACTGTACTGTCTGCCCTCATGTTGTAAAGCACTGCGCAATATGTTGGCGCTATATAAATCCTATATTATAATAATATAAAGTCCCAGCTCCCTCCTTAAAGTGTCATTAAACCCACATCATTAAAAACTATCAATAAATGCTGTATTTCATGCTGTTCATTCTCACTCATGGGATTTGTTTTCTGTATTCTGCAAAAAAAAAACTGGTTAATCCTGCTGTTCTCTTGTCTCCCTCTTCTATCCATGTCCCCACTGCATTTGGGGATTTTGCAGAGCGATGTTGGCAGCTAGTGCACATGCACCGTTTTCATTGTATTTCTACCCTGATAATTTTCTCCCCATCACATCTGAGCAGCCCATGTGACTATAGAGTCACAAAAGTGGGCGTGTACACAGTGGTAAATGGCAGCCCTATAGATTTGATTTCAAATATATATTTGTATGACAATGTAAAACGGTTTATTGATATTAATTTTTACTCTGTATCCCAAAGGATGTTTTTTATTTTGAACATGTGACCAGCAGCAGAGGACTAGAAGCTCCTCCTGCTTATGTTCCCCTACAGACAGGCTGGCAAAGAGCGGGGTCATATGACAGCTGTATATCGATTAGGAAAAAGGTACTTAGATGTTTATTTATTAAAATAATTATAGTGCCATCATCCACATACAGAAAGAGAAGGGAATCATGTAAATGTAACAGTTTGTGTTTAGTATCATTTTAACATGACACAGCAGGGGATAGCTTGGGGATTTTCGCACTTAAAAAATAGAAAGTAAGTTGCAATTTATTTTTCCTTTTTTATTTTTTATTACATTTTTTTTTTTTTTTTTAATTGGGCAATGTTAATGGGAGAATGTAATAACATAAAAAGGATGATATCCAAATTTGGCTGCAAACATGGAAATTCACTTTAAAGTGTATTTAAAGCCAACACTTTAAATTTTAGTTGTAGACAAAGTAAGCCACTGTCTGTATTGCTGGGGAAAGTTCCCTTCACTTTCTTCCCTAAAATGTAATGAGTGATAAGAAATTTCCACAAAAGTAGGTGAATTTGCCTTATTGACAATTGTCAAAGTAAAACTGTGGGCCATTGGAAGATTTTACCTCGTCTTCTGTTTTGGTGAGAACCGTAAAATTTCAAATTTCCCATTATTTTCTGTCTTCCTGATACCAGCACGATTTAGGGTGAGACAGGTTATAATATAACCAGTGGCGTAGCGTGGGTTGTCAGCTCCCGGGGCAAGGCAAGTAATTTGTGCCCCCCTAACCTGCGGACTTTTACCACTCTCTGAGTCCCTTCAAATACAATAGTACTGACCTACCTGATTCCTATACTGACCACTACATTAACCTACTTGATTTCAACACTGACTAACCTGATTCCTTTACTGACCATTACACACTACACTGACCACTATACTATACTGTCCACTACACTGACCACTAAACTATGCATTACACTACACTGACCACTATACTGTCCACTACACCGAGAACTACACTGACCACTAAACTATGCATTACACTATACTGTCCACTACACTATACTGTCCACTACACTATACTGTCCACTACACTACACTGTCCACTACACTACACTGTCCACTACACTGTCCACTATACTATACTGTCCACTACACTGACCACTAAACTATGCACTACACTACACTGACCACTATACTGTCCACTACACTGACCACTATACTGTCCACTACACTATACTGCCCACTACACTATACTGCCCACTACACTACACTGTCCACTACACGGTGCACTACACTACACTGAGAACTACACTGTCCACTACACTACACTGTCCACTACACTACACTGTCCACTACACTACACTGTCCACTACACTACACTGTCCACTACACTACACTGTCCACTACACTATACTGTCCACTATACTATACTGTCCACTATACTATACTGTCCACTATACTATACTGTCCACTATACTATACTGTCCACTACACTATACTGTCCACTACACTATACTGTCCACTACACTATACTGTCCACTACACTACACTGACCGCTATACTGTCCACTACACTGACCACCACACTGTCCACCACACTGTCCACCACACTGTCCACTACACTGTCCACTACACTACACGGACCACTACACTATACTGTCCACTATACTGACCACTATACTACACTGACCACTATACTACACTGTCCACTATACTACACTGTCCACTATACTACACTGACCACTATACTACACTGACCACTATACTACACTGACCACTATACTACACTGACCACTATACTACACTGACCACTATACTACACTGTCCACTATACTACACTGTCCACTATACTACACTGTCCACTATACTACACTGTCCACTATACTACACTGTCCACTATACTACACTGTCCACTATACTACACTGTCCACTATACTATACTGTCCACTATACTACACTGACCACTATACTACACTGACCACTATACTATACTGTCCACTATACTACACTGACCACTATACTATACTGTCCACTACACTACACTGATCACTATACTGTCCACACCACTACACTGTCCACACCACTATACTGACCACTATACTATCCTGCCTACCCTCTCTCTCTCCCCCCTCCCCCCACCAGACCGTGTCCATCCATTCCTCACCTTCTTCTTCATGTCCTGCATTGGTCCGGAGGATAGGAGGAGGAGAAGACAGCGGCTCATACTTTCCAGTGCTTGTCTCCCCCATGCTCCAGTGTTTCCCAGCACACTGTGACTGGGCGTATGGGAGTCATGTGCGGAGGCGAGACTTCAGGAGCGATCGCAGACAGGCCAGCCCCACGCCGCATATGACCCCCATATGCCCAATCACAGGGCGCCAGACACTGAAAATGGCGGCTGGAGCACCCGCCACTACTGGCACGAAATTTCGCCCCCCTAAATGACGCGCCCGGGGCCACAGCACCCCCCACGCTACGCCACTGAATCTAACTAAACTCTTACCAAAATCTGGAAGAAAGTTTTGGCTATATCTACTCTTTAAACTATGAATGTAGACTGTGGGTTGCTGGCTGGAGCTTTGCCAACCCCACCCATGGAATCTCATTGGCCCTGCTGATATGTCTCTAATGTAACATAAATAAAAGCTAGGAAGCATTTTAATGGTTGCAGAAGGTGTGTGGATTTGTCTGTGCTGAGATTCCTCCTTTGCTTAGATGTATAAGACTAGACTACATATATTCAAATCTGAAATGCCAGTTTTTAGTGTGTATATGTATGTATATCCATGTTTAATTGCTGACGAAAGCAAGTCAGTGTGCGATAATTTGTGCTGTTGGCCACATTATATTATTTCTATGCATGGTTTTTGGTAGCTTGGGTGATAATGTTTATTATGTCACTCTGGTAAAGGTGCCACCAAAGCCGCAGGTCAGCTCAACGCCCACTCCTACAATAGTTCGGCCTGGCTCTCTGCCTCTCCACCTGGGATACGATCCTTTGCACCCTACACTTCCTTCACCCACATCTGTCATCACACAAGCCCCTCCGTCCAACAGACAGCTAGGGTAAGGAAGCTGTAGTTGTGTGTATTTCACCCTATCTGCTTTTCACACACTATCCTTAATTTCTTAACCACCAGTGTGTTCATCATTTATCCTTTTCTACCCTATGTTTTGTTTCTCCACTCCCTTGTATTGCTCATACTAAAACAGAGCTCTGTTTCATGTCTAAGTGTCAGTCTTCCTTAAATCACTGTGCTGTATACATCTCTACCCTGATTGTGTTATTGTAAAAGGATTCTTCTGTGTTTCAGCTCCCCAGGCAGTTCAGTCCCTCTTATGATGAACCTGGGTAATGGCCAGGCTGTCCCTTTCCTTCCTGGTCCACATGTACAAATGCCATCTGTAATATCGGTAAGGAGACCTTTGTCTGATTTGTTGTGGTATTAAATTCAGAGAACCAGGATTCCACTGACCAGTCTTGTTTCTGTGTTAACTCGGCTCAGTTGGCAAGACCAATGACCATGGTGCCCAATATCCCAGGAATTCCCGGACCTCCAGTTATTGGTTGTGCAGGCCATATTTCTCCATCAGGACTTTCAAATTATTCAGAAGCCAAAATGGTAAGTGACCAGTTAGCACAATGATATAATAAAGAAGAGAGATCAGTTTGTCTCAATTTTCTCACCTGGTTTTCTTTGTAGAGACTTAAAGCCTCACTTACTCATCAAGTCCCATCATCTCTTAATGGGGGAATGGCTATGGTGGCATCACGGCCTGAGCAAAGCCAGATATTGGTCCAGCATCCCGATGCTCCTTCCCCTGCACAGCCTCAGGTCAGTAATAAATTGTACATGAAGCTTAGGTTGCTTTGTAAATTGCCCCGTTTGCCACCAAAGCTGTTTTTGCATGTGTTATGCACATTATAGACCTTAAGATTAGCTAAACGCCCCAAAATATGTGGTACTCATACAGTACAGGGCACAGATTGGATATTCGGAGGCCCTGAGTTAGGCTGCCAGTTCCAGGTGATTGGACACTTGCAAAGCTTTTAGAACCCCACACTCCCCCCCTCCCTTTTCCCTTGGGCATACCCCCCCTTAAAGAGGGCCAGATTTGATGAAGTGAACATGCGCGAGGTGAAGATGCAAATTAAGGACTCTGAACGGCCGCACTCCAAGAAAAATTCAAAAGCCTTTATTGGTAAAATATGGAATCACACAAAAATAGGTCACAGCAAAGCAAGAAAATAGCTAATGCATTTCACACTACCAAGAGTGCTTACTCATAGCGCGAGGGCCGATCATTTTGCCTGACATTATTTGAACCATTAAAATTTGGTCTAAGTGTGTTTGTTTGAGCACTAATACACTGCCCAACAAGAATTCTCTTGCCTTTGTGGCTGCGTGTGAGTAAATAGAGGGACTCAGGCGTATTATTTGGATATACCGTATTTATCCGTATTATTTGGATATACCGTATTTATCCTTTGATGGACAGAACGGCTGTCCAATGGCAGCGCCGGAGGCGGGACTTCCTCTTACAGAGGCTGCCGTGTAAACAGGAAATACTCCTCATGTGTGCACGGCGCTCGTCCCGCCTCCTCCCTCCGAGGCAGCCAGACTATATATCTTTTGTGACCCTGGCGCTGGGAGATCGTCGGGGGCCACAAAAGATTTATATGTTTAGATAACCAGGTGAGCCATTCAAAACCGGGCCGCGGGCCGGACTTTGGACATGCCTGCCCTAGACCCTACCCTACTCCACTCAGTGAGTTTTTTACTAGGCTAGTTTCCTGTAGGTGGTGGACCTCTTCTTCCCTTATAGAGTTTCTATGCCTAACTAGTTCCTATTGAGTTTAAATTCTTTAACTCTTCACTATCTCCTACTATAACAATAGAAGCAGTGCAACTAGTTCAGTGCAACCTCATTTAAACCTTGGGAACCGAACCCAATGCTGTGACACTCGATCCCATTTGGGTGCTTTTCTTGACACTTAATGCAATGCGTGTAGTTAATGCAGGGTGCTATATAGGTCCAGGGCAGTGGTCCATTCCTATGGTTCAAAGACTCTGAGGACTTCTATGGGACTATGCCCACCCCGATGGGTGAAGCCTTGACCCATACAGGGACCAGGTTTGTCCTGTTGTTGGACCATTACTGTAGCCTTATAGCTAGTATGAGACTTAAAAAAGAAGTTCAAGATTTAAAAAAAAGAAATAATACTCACCTACTTGGATGCAGCATCGATAAGATGCTGCATCCGTCCCCCAGCACCTCTGATCACTCAGTTCTTTTCCTCTGCTCTCAGCATAGATCCGTGACTGTCAGTCAGCCAGCCCCTGGCTTATGCCGTCAGTGGATTACTGAAAGGCTGAGCCAGGTGCCGATCCAGGCTTTTGAGCGGATCTCGACCATATGGTCAGGATCTTTTCAGAGCCTGGACTGACTCTGATGTCAGCCAACAGCAGGCTTTAGCCCACTGAAAACAGATCACAGGAGTGCAGAACAAACTGCACTCCCGTGATCCATAGAAGTGGAACTATTACTGCCTTAGAAGAGATGGACATGGAAAACTTTGAAGAAGACCTGGAGGCAGTGTTGCACCTGATGCTATTGCTTTACGTATTATGCATTCCAATGTAGATATGCTCACTTCTGTGTGCGCAAAAGCCTCAGGATAGCCATCACACTTGATTCTCCTGTCTCACGAGGCCCCTCTGGGTACTAAGAGACCTGCAAAGTCTTAAAGAGACATTCCCTATTCATATACAAATAGAATTTCTAATAATTCCCCAGAAAAGGTTTTCACCCCTCATTGCTAAGCTTTATCCAGTGCAAAAAGAATACTAAAAGGTTGACTGTTCTAGTAGTACAGGGAATATGTGGGGAAATACTGCGCCAAACCTAAATACACTATAGCGGCTGGCACAACAATTAGACGTGAATTGTATAAAGTATAAGGATAGAAAAAGTGCAGCGCTTAAATAATCAAAAAATGTCCCTGGTTTTCACATACAGCCACACAGGGAGACGACAGCCTGTGGGCAAGACTGTGAGGCAGGAATTTCTTTGGTAAGTGTCCCCGTGAATGGGTGTGCCAGTAGGATTTCTCCACTGGTATGTGCAAACTAATCCCCAAAGGGTAGTGTTACAATAGTGAAAACAGAGTAATAAAATAAGGAAAAAACAGTATCATGTCATTAGTCAAAATTGTGAATGCTAGTTCAGATTCATCTATGGTAAGTCGATATAAAAGGCGCATATTTATAGATGTGATCCTAACTGAATGCGATTAAAAAGGTTACAAAAGTATCAAGCCGGTTGGGCTGAAGGAAAAGATGTGACCTCTAGTTAAGGGGGACCTATATTCAATCCTCCTCCAGTGGAAAAAGCGTGAATTTCTGCAAGGGGTATCACAGCATGCAATTTTCTGGAAGTCGCAGCAAAAGCATGCGACTCTCTGGAAGTCGCAGCAAAAGGTTATGGTGTAATGTCACATCAATCAAGAAGTGAAAAAATAAATAAAGGAAATGCACTGAAAAGACCTTCAAAGTTCTAGGGCATTCAATAAAGTGAATAAAAATTGCGGTATTATCACTAAAGTGAAAATGTTGCATTTAGCATTCAGCAAATATCCTCCTGAACATCACACTAAAAAGTTAAACAGAGTGAGGTGTATGCTTT
The DNA here is from genome assembly GCA_028564925.1 of Lithobates sylvaticus. Taxonomy (NCBI): domain Eukaryota; kingdom Metazoa; phylum Chordata; class Amphibia; order Anura; family Ranidae; genus Lithobates; species Lithobates sylvaticus. The sequence goes on from CM053027.1 coordinate 516,818,234, forward strand.
GTAAACATCTCAATAATCTAAAGCATAGAGTGACATAATAAATAATGATTATAATAGTGTGACGAAAATAAAAGAGGGGTGGTCAGCATTGGTGGGTTAGCATCAAGCAGACTCTCATGCTATGGTTAATTTGAAGCTTAATATAAAACATATAAGTAGTCCATTCTCATGGTGTATCTTTCAACTGAGGTGATGCAACCGTGTTCATATAGTCCTCAAAGGAATGAGGTATGTCGCTAGGGGTGCTCTGGGTTTGCAATCGACTTATTGGACTCTATACGTGAATGAAAAAAGGTCTGGGTACCCTTACCGGAACCGTTGGACTCACAGACCTCTCGGTGGTGAGTCAGATAAGCCTGGGCCGGATACACCGGATTGGTAGTAGACGCGTTGCAGTCTGCCAAATAGACTGGAGCGTTAATCTAGGTAAGCGTGTCCACTTACCAACAGCTTGTTGGAAGATCCCGGTAGGGAGGTAATAAACGGAGTCCTTGTAAGGGTCCTCACCCACGATGGTTCAAGCAAGGAGAAAAGAGAAAAGGAGGCAACTCCTCATAGTGTAACTCCAAAATTTTAATTGGTGTTTATTAATTAAAAGGTTTAAAAAATTTTCTTTGCGCAAAAAAGGATAAAAGTAGTGGCTCAGGTAGACATCCAACTAGTAGTAGACCCCGCCGTCTCAATCTTTAACAAACATTTTACTGTACCTGTAGAGTATTTTCCTTCATTTAAGGTTTCAGCAGACAGAAAATTTGAGACTCTTTTTTTTAAAGGCAGTCTTTACCATTGCAGGTCCAGCCCTGCGTCCAGCTATTGCTGAAATTTCTGTTTGTTGAACCGCAGTTGATTGGACTAGGGCAGTGAACAATCAACAGGATCCTGTCAGAACAAAGTCTGGTGGACCACATACAAACACTGCCTCTCACCTTACTTTTTTGTGTTGTGCCCAGAATCTTATGGCTTAAAGCTTGGTCCGCTGAAGCTACCTGTAGAAGACCGCTCATTGGTTTGCCTTTTGAATGAGAATGTTAATTTGGTGAGGCGCAGTCAAGTTATTAAAAGATGCCACGGAATAAAAGGTCCTTTTCTTATTTCTGACATCTTCAAAAGCCCATACCTCCTCAAAATACAGGTCGCTACACTGCTGAGGCTTCATCTTCAAAGCTTAAGTTCAGCCCTTACTTTCAGCATACGACTTGCCAAGCCAACCAAGTCTGCCACAAAGTCCTCTCAACATTGATGGGGTGTCCTCACTCTTAAAACTAAGAGGACATCCTTTACCATTTGCATTCCTCTGAGTCACAGACATTCTAGGGTTCCTTTAGTTGTTTCAAAGGGGTGCTTCCTATCAACATTGGAGCTGGAAGCAATCAAATTGGCTCTGCACCACTGTACACCCTTTTTCCAGGAACACCCAATCAGTGCAATTGGACAATGCCTCGGCAGTGGCCTGTATCAATCATCAGGGGAACCAGTCTTAAAAGAAGTATTTGCTGTGTCCAGTCACTGTCCAATCTATCCCGTGAATGTAGCCTGCTATTAACATATGGTCTTTGAAGTCATGTGTCCTATACTATAACATAAGGAATATACAGGTAAATCAAAATGTCTGTTTTTGCCATGTGACAAATCTGCACTTTTTTTATTTTTATTTTATTGAGATTATGAGAACAAATACACCCTTTCAATTTTTTGTAATTGTGTTTAGGTATATCGCCCTTTTTTCTGTAAGCAATGTTTGAATGAAGATCTTATGTTTGTCTGTTTTAAATATGTTACAAAAGTCAACCATTTCTGTGCGGTGAACTTACTTGACTGGAAATACTGAACAAGTAGGCATATTAAGAGTTCTGATTTTACTTGCTTTATGGTCAGATTCAATATCAAAGGGAGAGGATTAACATAACCTACATACAACTATCATTTTTAGGAAGCCAGTCTTACAGTTGACTTGTTTCTTTCATGAAGGGTACCTTTCAGAATTTTCACCAGGCTCAGATGAACTTTTACTAGTAAAGACTATATATCTTATAGTCTTTATAGCACTATATAAATGCCCTAATTACGGATTTAAGAGTGGCTTTAAACTGATTGTATGTTTGGTGTTTCTTTATCTACTTTACAGGTATCTCCTGCACAGCCCACTCCAAGCACAGGAGGTAGACGAAGAAGAGCAGCAGATGAAGATCCAGATGAACGCCGACAGCGCTTTCTAGAGAGAAACCGAGCAGCTGCATCCCGTTGTCGTCAGAAGCGAAAGGTTTGGGTGTGCTCATTGGAGAAAAAGGCAGAGGAGCTTACTTCTCACAATGTGCAGCTAAGTGTAAGTTCAGTAAAGAACAAAGTACACAAAGACTGTATGTGCTGTTGACAGTGGCTGCAGAGTAATGACTTTGTGTTTTCACCTGTAGAACGAGGTAACTCTTCTGCGGAATGAGGTAGCCCAACTAAAACAGTTGCTGTTGGCACACAAGGATTGTCCTGTAACTGCCCTGCAAAAGAAGAACCAGGTGTATCTTGGTGAGTGTGGCACTAAATGCTATCTTCCGCCCACATTTCTAACATATTTTACATTTATTAAAGCGGAGTTCCAGCCACATTTTTTCCAGCCACAAACACTGTAGCTGCTGACTTTTAATAAGGACACTTACCTGTCCAGGGAGCCCACGATGTCTGCCATCTCGAGGCCGATCCGTCTATCGGATTGGGTGTAGGCGCCGCCATTCTAGCTAAGGGAAACCAGCAGTGCAGCCTTGCGGCTTCATTGCAGGTTTCCTACTACGCGTGTGTGAGTCGCGTGGGGGCTGGGGGGCTCGCCGCACAAGAGGACACGACGTCCTGAGCCGCAGCCTGGCTGGAATGGAAGTACACTTAGTACTTCTGAAAAGCTAAGTTAGGGGAAAAAAAATAGCCAAAAACGAGCGGTGGAGGGGTCATCTTTCCTTTAAGACAAAGTTCTGAAAGTGGGAGGAACTCCGCTTTAAAGTAACAGATTATATCAAGTGTGTAGGAATGCAGTTAGGGTTTTTTTTTTTTTTTCAGATTCATACTTGCCTACATGGATGCAGCATCAGTCCGATGCTGTATCTGTCCCCCAGTACCTCTGCACTGAGAACCAAGCGATCGAACACTGCCGTTCATTTGATTTTCAGAGCTCCGTGAGCAGAGAGCTGTAGACTGTCAGTCACAGCTCTCTGCTCTGCTACCTCCTCGCTCATTGGAGCACTGAGCTGTGGCGGGGGCGGCCAGCTCAGGCTCTCAGCAGCCCAGCAGTGTCAGTCCAGGCAAAAGAGATATTTGGGGGGCACACCCTAAAAAATGCATAAAGATGGTGCTGCCATAAGACCATACAACAGAACAAACATATTACAGCGCACACATGCAAAACTGACATTTACCTCCAGCAAGGCTATTTAAAAAGCACCTAGACAGACATTTTCAAAAAACATTATCAAAAAATATGGGGATTTGGTCACACCATATTGCTATATGGTGCTTAAGCCCACTTACTGCGACAAAGTACCCCATGATTAGTGGGTCCTACACTATCCATAGATCGGGAGATCCTGCTTCTCTGAACCAAGGGAGCTATACTCCTCTATATGGGAGAACATGAGGTCTCAACCCATGATACAGGTGGTCACTAATTGAGGTACTTACTGAGTGGGGTGCTCCACCCAAAAGGATTTGGTCAAAATCCATACAATAGACAAAAGAGATATTTGGGGGGCACACCCTAAAAAAAAATGCATAAAGATGGTGCTGCCATAAGACCATACAACAGAACAAACATATTACAGCGCACACATGCAAAACTGACATTTACCTCCAGCAAGGCTATTTAAAAAGCACCTAGACAGACATTTTCAAAAAACATTATCAAAAAATATGGGGATTTGGTCACACCATATTGCTATATGGTGCTTAAGCCCACTTAAGCCCCATACACACGGTAGGATTTTCCCATGGATTCTGTCCTATCGGACAATGTTGTCGAAAAATCCGACCGTGTGTAGGCACCATCGGACAGTGTACGTCGGATTGTCCGACGGACAAAGTCCTATCTCCTGCTGGATAGATTTTTCGACAACAAAGTCCGATCACACCAAATCCGATCGTGTGTATCGAATTCCTGATGGACAAAGTGCTACGCATGCTCAGATCACATTACAAGACCAAAGCTATTGGCTACTAGCCTCTACGTAGTCCCGTCGTACGCAACAAACGTCACCACGTTCAGAATGATTGGATTTTCCGACAACTTTGTCCGACCATGTGTATGCAAAACCAACATCGGACAAAGTACCACGGACAGGATCCGACGGACCTGGTCCTCGGATAATCCGCGCGTGTGTATGGGACTTTACTGCGACAAAGTACCCCATGATTAGTGGGTCCTACACTATCCATAGATCGGGAGATCCTGCTTCTCTGAACCAAGGGAGCTATACTCCTCTATATGGGAGAACATGAGGTCTCCACCCATGATAGAGGTGGTCACTAATTGAGGTACTTACTGAGTGGGGTGCTCCACCCAAAAGTATTTGGTCAAAATCCATACAATAGACAAAAGAGATATTTGGGGGGCACACCCTAAAAAATGCATAAAGATGGTGCTGCCATAAGACCATACAACAGAACAAACATATTACAGCGCACACATGCAAAACTGACATTTACCTAGTGTCAGTCCAGGCACCTGGGGGATCCAGACTTTATTGTCGCAATGATGCGGTGCCTGGACTGACTTCTGTGATGTCAGCAGAGAGCGGACTTCAGCCCGCTCTCTGCTGAAAACGGGTCACAGGAGTGCAAAATGAACTGCACTCCTGTGATCCATGGGAGAAGTACAGCCAAACAAGCTTTGGCTGGACTTCTCCTTTAAAGAAACAGTGTCACTTTGGACAATTAGAGCAAAGTAAAAGTGTCTTTTGTAAAGCAGACCTACTAATACTAAACCCTCCAGCAGCCTCCTGCTACTCCTGCGCCTGTTGCAGCTGGTGCAAAATACTAGATTTTTCCAGGAATGGGGGAAGATGTAACCTCCTACCGTGATGTAGAACTAGGGCCTAATGGCCAGTCTCTAGGCCCAAGCACTGGCACATGAGGGAAGTGGCTCCCTTTAGTTTCCAAGAGACACTTAGTTTTTGGTAGAAGCTATGATTAAAAAAATGATTGACCTGGAATCGATAAGTTAGTATCAGTGGGTCATTGGTGTAGTGATCTAATCTATAATCGTTCCTTCCTCGTAGATGGAATATAGTTATTAAAAGTATTGTCTCCGCAGCAAAACCCGATTCTCCCAGAGAGAGACAATTTTATTGACTTCCAAACAGAACAGTCTTACAGATGACAAAATCCAGCAGAGTTCATGACAACGAATATTTCCTCTTGTACCTATGCCTTCTTCTCTCAGACCATCTTTCTCTCTAGACTAGCTGACAACCTGCCTGTCTTCTCATATACTGATCTGACACTGGGGGGGGGGGTCAACCAAATGTTTACCATGAATACCCCCCTCAATTCTAATTACCATCAGTAAATACTAGATTAAAAGGCTATTCCTCACACACACAACTTGCATAAGATTTACACATCAAAGGGTAACAGATAACATTGTCTTTGATGTGTGCGACTACTGATTAGATTAAGAGATGACACCTGGACACCCTTTTGAGGTGTAGAATAGACTTGAATCCCCAATCTATATTCTTGCATAATGAATTTGTCTTAGAATGCCTAAATAGAATGCCTATACGAACTACATAAAAAAACACTACATATATATATAAATATGTATATATATATATATATATATATGTATACATATATATATATATTAGATATAATATACTACATATACCCCCACTTGGGTCGTTCTAACTACTAGAACTGACCCATAAATCGAGCAACAAACATAGCATTACCGACTTGAGGTATTGGATGCTTCACAATGGCTCATATGAAATATAAAGTTGAAACTGGTTACATCTCTCTTCACCAGCCTCTAAAATATCCCCATGAAACAGTCATTAGATAATATAGCTTTAGACCATGACTGGAAAAGGATTCGGTAAACATCCTTATTATATCACATCAAGATCTTGAATATTGCACAAAAACGAGCGGATGTCGCAGTTCATTCTTCAATTTTCAACTTCATCATAACTCTCATTGAAAGTAGACTTGGTGTGCTGGGAGCTCCGATCCACATAACTCCAGGATTCCTCTCCAGGCTCAAGGTTTTCATTTTCTTAAAGATGCTTTTGCACAAACACCAGCAAATCCCGAAATTCTACTTCCATCTTTATAGTAAGAAGAACCATCCATGTACCAGCTCTCACTTTCAAGTTCAAAAGGCTGAAAAAAACTGCTATTGCTGTACTTTGTAATTTGCTGTAGGCCGACTCCTCATTTCCATCCTTAATAGAGCAGTTGCTTGAATCATTCAGTCCATAATTCCACCTGAATGGTATACCAATCTATATACCAATCTATAATTCATATATCCATATAATCCATATATAATCCCCCACTTTCAGATAGAATCAGCTTGACATCAGCGTTTATCAGATCTTCTATCCAGACAAAGCAGCAGTGGAAAATCTTGCCAGTAAAGTTAGGTCTTTTTTTTCATCCATATGTCAATAATATTAATGACTGATTCAACAAAGTTTCAAATCATGACTGGAGTGATGAACTTCACTCACCCCTCTTATAAATTTAGGAAAACCACCCAACATACTATAATTTATGCTATGCCAAGCCATTGTGCAGCATCTCACCTTAGATGTCAAATATATTGATCAATATGCAATATGTAATATGCAACATGTTATGTAACACGAAAATTATTTTAGGTTTAAATGTTTCGCTCTGGTTTTAAGATAAAGTTCAAGAAATAAAACATGATAAAAAAAAAAATTAAATTAAAAAATTAAAAAATAGGGCTTGAAGAATAAAACTGGGAAAGGGTGAAAAAATAAAAAATAGGGAAAAGTCCATTGACAAAAAAAAAAAAAAATTTATGTTCCAAAAAAAAAGTGTCCATTGCTTGATGAATATTGAGAGAGTCCATGATATTGTTTATTCAGCGTTTCTCCCCCACTAGCCAGAAATTTCAGCTTGCAGTTCACATGCTATTTACATGCAGAATCTCCAATATATCTGAAAGACAAAAAACTCTCCAACAAAACTAATTAGCAAGGTCCTTAAACACTGTTTGAAGTCAAAACAAAGGACTATTTACACATCCACAGGTTGAAACTAAACCACCCCCACTGCTAGAGAAATGTCATTTGTATTCAAAAACAGATCTGGATAATGTAATCTGTTTAGCTGTCCCAGCAATGTGTTATGTTCCAATTTCATTTTATCGTACTCAATCTTCAAGTGGTCATATTTCTGTTTTAACTGAGAAAATGGTATCCAAGCCTTAGATACCTTTTTATTATGATTTTGGTCAGCTCTGCTTTTCATATTAATATCACCTATATTTGACCTGGTGTCTCCTCTTTGATTGTTATCATAAGACATTATCTTTTGATCTTTATGTTCAGTATTTGTCCTAAACAATGTGGCTAAATCAATCTTGACAGCTTGCTCATTTGACTTTCTCCATAAATTGTCTGCTTTCAACAATACATCTTTTAAATCATGGGGATTTGGGGTAACTAGTAAAATATTTTGTCTAATCTCTTCGTTCAAAGCATGTAGAAATATACTCATATGTAACAAGCCACCATGCTCAAATGCAAGATTATTACTGACCAATATTTCCATAATAGATTTTATCCTTCCTGACAACTCGTAGGGAGATTCATTTTTCATTTGTTTGATCTTCCCATGAACAGTAACATCAGAACGTACACCATACAAAACACATAACAATTCCATCAATATGTCCCTTGTCCTCATTGGTTGAGTACAGATCTGCTTAATTCTCACCCAAAGACTATTTCCTATAGAATGTTGCATAACTCTGTCTAAATCGGATGGGTTGAGATTGTACATATCTCTGACATTCTGCAAGTCACAAAACCATTTTAAAAATCTGTTTAAATCATGGCAGGGAATCATTCCTATTTCTTTAAGAATTGCATCTAATTCTTTTGGTTTCAAAGGCTTCATTACAAGCTGAACTTCACCTGCATTATTATTATTGTTATAAACTGTGGTGGTCACAGTGGGTGCGGCTGGCAATGAATTATCAGATTTAATATGAGGTTCTGTTTCATTTGCTAGAATGTTTGTATTTGCATTTTGCTGCAGATTGCTGAATCCACGATTCGATGCATATCTGCATTCCTGAGATCTCTTCTCTAATTCCATAATTCTTAATTTCAATCTCTCATTTTCCTCTGATAATTCATTACAACGTTTAGACTTCTCAAGCAGAGCTTCCCCAATGGTGACTGCATGCAATTTTAAATTTACAGCCTCAGATTCTGATTGGTTTTGTAACCTCTGACAAACCTTGTTGTTATTATCAACTGCACTCTGTAACTGGAATATTTCCTCAACCTTATCCTTCAACGAACTTTCCATTGTTAAACAGCAAGATAACAAGCCCTGTACAATACAACCTTTTCTTTTACCTTCTGAAATTTTACTATCAAAAACATTTTTTTCTAAAAATTCATTCATCATAGTCCATGTCTGCTTATATTTTTCTGGCACTTCATAAGGACCGCCATGACGCTTAATACATTTTAACACCCATCTGTTAACTTTATCAGAACTGACACTAGCTTCACACTGAGTAAGCATTTTTACTATATTATTAATAATTTAAAAAGAGAGAAATATTTTACTCACCGCATTAATTACTCCTTCAGCTTCCAGCTCAGGTCTTCTGGTACACGATACAGTCCTTTTTCTTCGTTTCCAGTCTCCAGAGAATAATTCTGGGGTTCCAAACTTGTTTGATTTTGTAGATCAGACTCTCTTATGTCACAACCAGACGTTAGAGTCACAGCACAGGTCTTGGGTCTCCATCAGACTTCTGTCCAACTCACGGATTGTTATCACCACGATTTCTAATACAAAGTCCTGAAAATGCTCTTCTGGTCGCTTGAACGGCACCAATGTAGTGATCTAATCTATAATCGTTCCTTCCTCGTAGATGGAATATAGTTATTAAAAGTATTGTCTCCGCAGCAAAACCCGATTCTCCCAGAGAGAGACAATTTTATTGACTTCCAAACAGAACAGTCTTACAGATGACAAAATCCAGCAGAGTTCATGACAACGAATATTTCCTCTTGTACCTATGCCTTCTTCTCTCAGACCATCTTTCTCTCTAGACTAGCTGACAACCTGCCTGTCTTCTCATATACTGATCTGACACTGGGGGGGGGGGGGTCAACCAAATGTTTACCATGAATACCCCCCTCAATTCTAATTACCATCAGTAAATACTAGATTAAAAGGCTATTCCTCACACACACAACTTGCATAAGATTTACACATCAAAGGGTAACAGATAACATTGTCTTTGATGTGTGCGACTACTGATTAGATTAAGAGATGACACCTGGACACCCTTTTGAGGTGTAGAATAGACTTGAATCCCCAATCTATATTCTTGCATAATGAATTTGTCTTAGAATGCCTAAATAGAATGCCTATACGAACTACATAAAAAACACTACATATATATATAAATATGTATATATATAATATATATATATATATGTATACATATATATATATATATTAGATATAATATACTACAATTGGTTGGGGGCTGCTTTATACAGACAGGTATTATGTATATTTATACAGACACTCAGAGTTATGAGTTATGTTCCTAATTTTCCTTCCCAGAGTGTTTGAGCCCTAGTTAACAGAGCAGGGCATCAGAGTATGAGAAGGTGTACATGACCTCCCCAAAGTGATGGTGCTTAGGCCTTAGCAGGCACTCGCCAAGCCTAAACACTGGCAGGTGTAGTGGGGCTTGATGTCATTCCCCTGTCTAAGCTGAACTCTAATGCCGCGTACACACGGTCGGAAATGCCACCAGCAAAAGACTGATGTGAGCTTTTGGTCGGAAAATGCGACCGTGTGTATGCTCCATCGGTCTTTTGCTGGTGGAATTTCAGCCAGCAAAAGATTGAGAGCAGGTTCTCTATTTTTCGGTTGGGAAAAGTTCCTATCCGAAAATGCGATCCTCTGTATGAAATTCGGACACGCAAAAAATCACGCATGCTCGGAAACAATTCAACGCATACTCGAAAGCATTGAACTTAATTTTCTCCACTCGTCGTAATGTTTGCACGTCAACGTGTTCTTGATGGTTGAAAGTTCAGAGAACTTTTGTTTGACCGTGTGTATGCAAGACAAACTTGAGCGGAATTCTGTTGGAAAAACCATCCAAGATTTTTCAGACGGAAATTCCGCTCGTGTGTATGCGGCATTACAATAGCCAACACTGCAGCCTAGACAGGTTGTATGCTGCAGTGGTGAAATGTGGCTCTAAATATAAAAGCCAAAGGGGTGCTATATCTGCACATGCTGCTGTATTGCTCTGATTGGCCTAAGTAATCGTGTTCCTTTAAACATCACTGCAGTAGTTACAACTATGAAGTTTAATACCCACAGGCAATTCGTTTTTTTCCTCTTTATTGTAAATGCTGCTGGTAAATCTGTAACTTGCTTTCTTTCAGAAAACCTAAAGGATGGCTGTGATGCAACAGGCTCTCCAGGTCCAGTCAGCCAGCACAGTTCATTGTCCTCTGCCTCTCCTAATGGTTTGCGTTCTCCAGCTGAACACATGGCTACGTCAGTGCTCACACAGATGGCCAGCCAAAGGACAGACGGCCACAGTCAGATCCTACAGTCACATGTCATCATGTCACCACAGTCGCAGGCGGCCAGCAGATGATGTATCTCAGCCACTGGACCTAGAACTAACCAATGGGATGCCTCAGCCCCAGAGACTGAGGATAATAACTAAGCCCCATTACAGAAGGGGTGGATATGGATTATAAATATATATATACATATATATATTTGTTTTTAAGTTCGGTAAAGGGTGTTTAGGGAGTTTTTTTTTTTTAGTCCACAGATACCAAGTGATTAAAGCACTAACATTGAAAACCCATCAGGTCAAATCACTAACACCATCGCACATACAAGAACAGTATGGGCTTCGTGCACTAATAGACATGGAAACACACACCCTGCCGCACACAATGCAGCCTATGCAGAATATATTACTAATGTTTACCATTACGGTGCCAGCGGGTGAGTTTTTCAGCAGTGTTCCTTGTCTGAGCACCCTGCCTCCTCTCTCCTGGTTAAATATTGTAGCCCTGTTATGACAAAAACTCCTTACTCCCTTTTTGATTCTTACATTTTTTGGGGGAAAAGGCAGTGCCATCCAACCTTTATCTGTCCATGGCATTTCATTGTTGCTAGAAACTCACTAATGCATTAGAAAAAATGGCCTTGTTGCTCTGTTGCCTTCCAGCCTTTTCACTTTATGCTCTTGTGTTGGGTAAAGAACCAAGAGAACTTGTTCTGAGTCCTGAGATAGGCCTGGTGCTGGAGGGACCCAAGACAGTGTGGACAAGATATTCAGGGGGATCCTTTTCTTCCACCAACTGCAGGAGGAGACCCAGGAACTAGAACTGCCTGAGCAGCCAAGTGATCAAAGTTGTAACTGGTTGCATCTCCAAGAACACAGCAACTGCAGGATGAAAAATATCTCTGTGTCTTCCATGGCTCTCGAGATGCTGCTGATATGCATTGTGCTTTAAACCTGAGGTCTAGGTTTTTTGCAGCCTGTTTCAACACTAAATATAACCAGCCATGTAACCTCTTCAAAGCCTTATTTCAGTCTTCCAGCAAGTTTTGTCTGACAGGTGACTTGTAACCTCCAGTGTAAAATGCCTGTGCCATGGAGGCAATCTTTTGAGAATTGTCAAACATCTAGCTTTGTCAAGACTGTGGTGGATAATTGAAGTCATTTATATAGAAGCGACTTCTTCCTCCATGTACTCTCCCTACGTTGTCCAAGAGATGCCTTGAAATGTGGTGTCCCTGTGGCATTGACTTTTTTTTTTTTTTTTTTTATTTCATTGCCCAGTGAAACGACCAGAAGAAGCTTCTCGGTTTCGAATAGAGGGCTAAATATACGTGCCTCTTAGATTGTTCCTCTACAGTCTTTTGGAAGATTCAGTTCTTGCATCAACTACAATACTTTGCTTTTGCTTATAGCTCTTTCAGGTATTGTTCTATGCAGTGATATAGAACTGATAGACATGATTCTCTTCCTTCCCTACTACAGTTTGGGATGCTACATGGTGACTTTTCTTGTAGACTTCATTATGCTTTAATACTATTACAGAGCATTGCGGGATATGTCCTATACAAGAGTTCACAAAGCAATGTTAACAATTGTGTCATCCAAACATTTTGCTCAGTCAAGAGGTTTACAATGTGTATAGGGAGCTAATCAATGATAACGGACAAGGGCTCATCAGTAATCCCCCCTGCAGTCCAATGTGATTGAGTTCTGTGAATGGAGGGACAGTTGTTTCTAATGGCTGACAGTCTCACTTGTTTTTGTAAGCATTGCAGTTCTTGAAACAGGCACATAATGTACTAATCAAGTTGGGACACACTACTACTCTGTCACCAATTTTTACAAGAAAATTCAAATTTTTATTTTGTGGTTGAAAAGAACTGATGAGATGAAAAAATTGCTGTAGTTGAAATGGCTGTTCACCTGTATTTTTTAAGGGCTTCTACACCCAGCTGCAATTCAGTTAACCCATTTGCGTGGGCACCTCCCGACCTCAGGGTGGGGTTTATGATCATGTGACCCCCCTGTAATTGGCTGTCACAGCAGTCTCCCGATCGCAACTAGCAGGGTGCGTGCTCTTGGCACAGCTGCATTTACAATCTGGTACGCAAATATGTGGCCGCTCAGCATTAAGGCCCACCCGCCAAGAGGCCACATAATTGCATACTGTCGGCATTAAGTGGTTAAAGTGGTACTAAAGGCAAAATCAAAAATGACATATATGATGCAGTCTTTCACTAAAATTAACAAAGCAGTCTTTATTCTTCTGAGGCACTGTTCACATATCACTTAGTGAGAACGCAGGTTCCCGCTATTGATTTGGAAAGCAGGATTCTTATGCGTTTCCGCGTGTCGCGTATAGGGCAGCCCACAGGGGTGCTTGCAATACAAAATCTCTTTCTCTACCTTCTTTCAAAAGGTTGACTGGAGTTGGGCTTTAATTTGTTAGTGGAATTTATGAAAAGTTCATCTAAATCTGATAGTCCATGTAGAACTACCCTCTTCAGACAATGCTGCTGTCCAAGGGTGTCTATTGCTACTCCATAGATAGTGGAGAAGCCCTAAGAGAGAAAGTGTGGTACTGGTTGAATCACTTGGTAGAAATAAAGGAAAACATATAAGAAACAGAAAACAAATTCAGCCACCATATTTAGGGATTGGTGAACTTCCTTATATTAGATTATTATTTTTTAGGGTTTACATGCACGTTAATTTGTCACTTGAACCAGATGCAAGCTTTCTGTTGACAACTGCTTTCAGTAAATAAACCTTCTCTGCTTAAAGGATAATTTCACCTTTTGTTAAAAAAAAAAAAAAAAAAAATGCTCATCTTTTTGTAGGTAAACAAATGTGCATTTATCATTTTTCTTTTCTACTAGGAGCTGGCAAAGCATTGCACCCACAATCATCAGATCACAGGTGCAATGCAGGACTCCTGCAGACTGTCTGTGTAAGCTGTCTACTCGTACCATGTATGGGCAGGCAGTTACAAAATGGCAGGTAGAGCGCTCAACTGTGCCCTGGTAGTTCATTGAGAACTACAAGCTGACAGCCACAAATGTCGGTATTTGTAGTTCATTCGTTTCACAGAAATCTGAATGAATGATGCAGCCAGGTGGGCAGCGCGATCCCTGGCTTCCTGTCGCTAGAGGCGGCGGGTTGGGGAAATGGCTGCAGCAGTGGGAACATGTTACATGTTTCACCCTAAAAACTGATGGAACATGTGACATGTTCCCAAAGGTGAACTTATCCTTTAATACAGATTTTTGTGTTTGCCATATTGGCTGCCTGTTAGCTTAAAAATTGACAGTCACAAAACAGTAATAATGAAAGGTACACTGTAAGCTGCTATGTTAGCACTGTTGTCGTGATCGCTTGCACCACTTGCAAGTTTCTTTTTTTTTTTTTTTTCTTTTTCATCCAAGTGCAAAAAAAAGGGGCCAGGTGAATAGACACATGTAGGCCCTACCTCAAGAGAGTTAAAGGAACAATCTCCCTAAAGTAAGGATCAATTTTTACCATATAGCTTTTAAAATAAATACAAGCAAGCTGGGTAAGATTTTACTTTTCAGTTGTTTAAAGGAATAAGTAAAGGGTGATTGCTACTAGTTTGTTGTCAAAGGATGCCACATACATTGCTGATTGCCTTATTAACACCGGACTTTATTAAAGAAAATAATTGTGTTTAGAAATCATTTGCTCGTAGCAACCAGTCGATAAAGCCCCATGCTGCTTTTAAAGTGTAGACGTGTATCGTATTTCCATCTCCTTGACATTTTATGTTACAAAGTATATTTTTTATTGTAAAAACCTAAAAATAAATCTTAATAGTTTTTACATCATGTATGCCTTTACAAAACATCTGGTAAAATCCAAAACAAGATGGAACATAAGTGCAACTAAGTATGCATAAAAATTTGTGGTGCGTCTGTGCCGATACTAAGCATTTGCACAAGTATTTTGGTATCTCGTGGAAATGCTCTGATACTAAAAACAATACCTCCCTGGTTTACACCAATGCGATTTGACAGTTCAAAATTGCATTAAAGTCGCATCCCATTGCTGGCAGTGGAACCGTTCAAGATTGTTGTGACTTTGAAAAAGGTTCCTGCACTACTTTTGGCAATTTCATTGCGACTTGCATTAACTTCTGTTAAATGAAGTTGCAAGCCACAATGAAATCGGAGGTTCAAATCGCACTGATCTGCGGCTTTGAAATTGCGCTGAAGTAGCGTGATTTGAAAGCCACACTGTTGTGGAGAGGACATCAATGGGCAATGATTGCTTTTATGTTTACTGGCTTACTAAAAATAGGTATTGGTAATTGGTATCAGGAAGTAATTGAGAAACAGTATCAGTACTCATACTCGGTTTTAAAAAAAAAAAATGGTATCGGTGCATCCCTAATAAAAATGCAAAACACGATAATAAATCAGTGCTTTCAATGCCTTTAAAGAAAAAAAAAATGCATACATTAAATTAATGAAGGGCTATAGGCTTTATATGCCTAAACATGGTCAGATCTTTTGTAAATTACACCTGTCAACTCTCTGATCTCAGTTATTGCAGGGGCCATGAGCTGTTTTTGTAACTTGAATAGTCCTCCTTTATGACAAAATGTTCAGATGATTTCAGCACACTGCTGATTTCCAGACTGTATATGTGATGCTTTGCAGCAATCCCAGCACACCATTATAAACGTTGAAACACAGAACTTGCTGGTAAATTGTTTTGCTCTTGCCTGCCTCTATAAATCTTAGAAGAGCTCATCTGTGCATTGACTTTGGATAACAGCAGGGAGCCCAGTAAACATTACAACCCTAGACAGTGAAGAATTTATCAGGCAATAGTGTTCTAAGGCAGGCCATACATTTTGCAAAGCAAATCACTTGATTCCTCATCAACAAGTCGGTGTTGAGGGGGGAAATCCCTCTTTCCCTCCTTCAGGATACAGTGATTACTGAGGGCAGCGATCAAACAAAAAGAACCTGAAATAGATCGACTTCAGTACAACCAGCTTGCCCATAGATGGATTGAAATGTGTCCTGCTGAACTGGCCAAATTTCGATCCGGCTATGGCCTGCTTAAGTTTACCTGTTGTGATTTGTACACTGCGCCAACTGCATTTTTAGGCATTGGTCAAATAGAGTCTAATGTCAATTTGTATCTAAAAATATAAATCCAATTTTTACCATGTGAATGCCCACAATGCAAGAGTGCCCTAAACACTGTTGTAATAAATCCTGGGTTATGTAAAGCCAATGTAATAAGATGAATTGCAAGAAAAATGATACAAGCGTATTGTCATCTGCATGCTTGAATTTACCTCTTCTCTTGGAATTCTCCTTCTGGCACCACCAGTGGCTGCATCTGCTAAGGGCCGAGTTATAGTGAGGAAACTCCCCCATTGAGGGATAAATGCAGTGTGCAGCACATACACTGCGAAGGCTGGTGCCGAAAGTATAGTCATTGACATGTAAGGAATATTGCATATTGCCCAGTCTGCTCATTGTGCTTCTTCTCCAATATATGCAGGGACAAAGAGAATTTCTAATTCATTCAGGGCCTAAAAGTTTTGCAGACCAGGAAAATATTAATGTAAGAAAAACAGTACAGATATGATCAAAACTGTGGGGGCTATTTCGATAAAGCATTTCAGCACTTTTCTGGCGTTATGGCCATATCAGAAAGTCCTGTGCCAAAATAATGAAAGCCTTGTAAATTGTTTTATTTTCAGCACGTACTACAAATTCAGGTAGTTTTTATGTGTGAAGCTTTTACATTCTGGCACTGTGATTGTGACAAATACCACATGGCCATACAATGTTAATGATATCGATCAAATATGGCTATGTAGCTTTTGTATGGTAAAATATGTCATAAGCCTCCCAATGCCCTGGCTGTAGCGGATAGGGCTGGTGTGGATACAATCATGTGACAGCTTTCCACTGGTTCTGTGGAATTGTGTTTGGACAAGGTTGAGATAGAACTAGAGCTATACATTTCCAGAAATTTTGAAGCCATGAGAACGAAACATTTTTTTCCTGATTTTTTTTATTATTTTTTTCCTGAAAAATTTTACATTTTCAGAAATTAAAAAAAAAAAAAAACTACAGTTTATTCAGTACATAAACTAAACTTGCTTTTAAAATTTGTGATGATCCAGAAGCAGCAGAAAGAGTGTTTCTGGAACAAGCACTCTGGAGGGGAAGGCTACTTGCTCTTTCATTATAGTCCTCATCATTTAATTCTATAAAGTATTTTAATGTCATTAGGGCACCTCTAGCATGCAAGGTGTTTTGTCCTCATTGTAGCATTTGGAAAAGAATATTTCTTCACAAAATTTGAAAGTTGCGCTCAGCAGAAATTGCACTGTGGAAATGTTTCCAAACTCTACATGCTGGTTTCACCATTTTACTGAGAGTAGGAAAAGAGAGAAAACAATTTACTGACCAGATTATAGGGAAACATTATGTTGTGATGGTGGAGAACATTAATAGGAATCATTTTAAAGTTGTAAAGATAAACTCATCAATTAATGCCTGCGAGGACAGAAACTGCCTGGGGGGGAGACACAGACAGGGGGGAGACACCGGCTGCACATGGGGGGGAGACACCGGCTGCACATGGGGGGAGGACACAGGCTGCACATGGGGGGGGGACACTGGCTGCTAGGGGTGCAACGGATCGTCGCCGATCCGTGATCCGAACGGGTCACCCCGTTCGGATCGGCACACCCCGCGATCCGCGGAGCGCTCCGCGGCCTCGGCCTTAGGAAAGGCCGCGGCTTCGGCCTAGCTCCGGAGCGTCGGCGGCCATCTTGGTACACCCGGCGGCCTTAGGAAAGGCCGCGGCTTCGGCCTAGCTCCGGAGCGGCGGCCATCTTGGTACACCCGGCCACTGTTTACAATGTGATCGCTCCGTCAAATGACGGAGCGATCACTTGTAAACAAACTGCATTACCCAGCCAATGTACTCTGCATTACCCAGCCAATGTACTCTGCGATACTCTGCATTACCCAGCCAATACTCTGCGATACTCTGCATTACCCAGCCAATACTCTGCGATACTCTGCATTACCCAGCCGATACCCAGCCAATACTCTGCATAACCCAGCCGATACCCAGCCAATACTCTGCGATACCCAGCCAATATTACAGTGGGGGAGATGACGTGGATATTACAGTGGGGGAGAGGACGTGGATATTACAGTGGGGACTATATGGTGGCGGAATTTTCACAGGTTTTTGCAAATTCAATTATTATTTGCTGATCCGAAAAATGATCCGATCCGTGACTCCTGATCCGAGGATCGATCCGATCCGTGAGTTTTTTGATCCGTTGCACCCCTACTGGCTGCACATGGGGGGGGACACTGGCTGCAAATGGGGGGGGGGCACTGGCTGCAAATGGGGGGGGGGGACACTGGCTGCAAATGGGGGGGGGGGGCACTGGCTGCAAATGGGGGGGGGGGACACTGGCTGCAATTGGGGGGGGGCACTGGCTGCAAATGGGAGGGGGCACTGGCTGCACATGGGGGGGGACTGGCTGCACATGGGGGGGAGACACTGGCTGCACATGGGGGGGAGACACTGGCTGCACATGGGGGGGGACACTGGCTGCACATGGGGGGGGGACACTGGCTGCACATGGGGGGGGGGGACACTGGCTGCACATGGGGGGGGGGACACTGGCTGCACATGGGGGGGGGGGGGGGACACTGGCTGCAAATGGGGGGGGACACTGGCTGCAAATGGGGGGGGACACTGGCTGCAAATGGGGGGGACACTGGCTGCAAATGGGGGGGGACACTGGCTGCAAATGGGGGGGGGGACACTGGCTGCAAATGGGGGGGGACACTGGCTGCAAATGGGGGGGGGGGGACACTGGCTGCAAATGGGGGGGGGCACTGGCTGCACATGGGGGGGACACTGGCTGCAAATGGGGGGGGGGCACTGGCTGCACATGGGGGGGACACTGGCTGCAAATGGGGGGGGACACTGGCTGCAAATGGGGGGGGGACACTGGCTGCACATGGGGGGGGCACTGGCTGCACATGGGGGGGGGGGGCACTGGCTGCTCATGGGGGGGACACCGGCTGCTCATGGGGGGGACACCGGCTGCACATGGGGGGGACACTGGCAAGTAACCCTTAAGGCCTGGCTAGTAGCTCAGGACTTGAAATTTTGAGCCCTGATCTACTGTATCCCAACAATCACCCAACAGTAGGAGGTGCAAGGTGGAGCCAACAAGCAAACAAAACTGGAGCCTTTCCCATCCCTTTCCCCTAGTGGCAGAATGTATTTTTCTCTTGTTTGAGAACTACAGGATTTGCTTATCTTCAGCTGAGAGAACTTGCAATAGTTTAAGACTTTACATACAGTCTTAGAAATCTTTCATTAAGGTCTTCATGTTCTATAGTTTGAATACCATGTAACGGATATCATTTTTATAATTTTTTTTTCAATTTTTCTAGGGGAAAAAAATTACTTTGGAAAAAAAGGAAAAAATATGTTTTCCCCAAAGTTATTTTTTATTTTTTCCAAGGCCTTCCCATCCCTAGATAGAATCCAGCTCAACCCTAGTCACAAGTTAGGGATTGTTGCACAGACGGGAGACATGTTTATAATGAGTGCCTACAACACTGACGTTCAGGGAATGTGTTTGTGTGCCTTTATAAATTCTTCTGTTTTAAGATCTCTATGCTTACATCTCCCATTCTCCACCAGCTATGCAAGGGGAAGGGTTGCATTTAAAGCAAGTAGTACCAGGGTAAGGCTGAAGTTTATTCAAAAATTATATTTCTTCTATAGCTGCAGTCAAACATTTTTACCCAAAGTAGCACCTTGCACAACACTGGACATTCTCCATTACAGGTAATAAAGAATGTCCAGTGTCGTGCAAGGTACTGCTTTGTGTAAAAAAAAAAAAAAAAAAAAAAAAAAAAAATTCTGCAGGGCGTATGGTTCTCTTCCTGGAGCTGAGCTTCAGGCACAGTGTAGAATAAGATCTTAGGGGTTTCAGGCTGAACTGCAGTCAAGATGTTCCTATGGGGACCTAATTCCTCCTTCCTTTTCATCTATTGAGGAGCACCTGTACAATGTTTACTCTGAATGTAACATAATCTTTGAATGGGGGAGAGAATCCCGTCATTTATCCAGAGCTCCTCCTATTTATCTATAGGGGAAAAAATATTTTTAAATAAATGGCTTGTGGGGCTTTAACGATAGTAATGCTCATCCAAAAGTGCAACAAGGTTTATAAAAATACAACATTTTTATTAGAATTTGACAAAACATGTATATAAACGTTTATATACATGTTTTGTCAAATTCTAATAAAAATTTTATTTTTTTATGAACCTTGTTGCATCTTTCTATGAGCATTACTCTCCTTAAAGCATTTTTGGGACTGAGAGATGCTCAGGTTGAAATATATGGAAGCTTCTTTTTTCTTCTAATTTTTTGAATAAATGTCCTCTATAATATGTACTTATCAAGAGGTTATATAAGTTTGCAGAACAGAAAACCTGTTAAGTTCTTTTGTTAGCAAATATTTTCTGAAAGTACACATTATGGTGTAGGAGCAAGCCATAGACTGTGTATGTTGCCGTAGCCTTCACTCTGACATTATGGTCTTATTTACACACAAATGCTACAAGAAACTGCACAGCGCATGTTCCTTTTGCCCACTGTGCCTGCCTTTGACTTTGGAGAAGAAAGGGTATACCTTGCTGATTGGAATAGTACACCTAAATGCCTGGTACCTGATTTGCTTCACACTGTATCCTGTTCTTGAACATTGCTTGCAGCCTCTGACCTACATCAATTTCTGTAGGCCAAGCATGTCAGACAGGCATTTTAAGGCCACATGTGACCCCCTCAGCTTCTTATTTGAATAAAGCTGTTCTCCAATCGATAAGTAATTCTTTACTTAATTTTGATTATTTAATTAATTTTCATTTTTTTATGGCCAATTTTTGGGGTTTCAAGTAAGCAAGTTGAAATTTTGTTTAAAAAGTCAATCCTAGCTCTAATTTTGTGTGGCCTTCAGAAGACATAATGTGCCCTCTTGAAGAATTATCCCAATTAGTTTGGTCCGCTGTTTCTTTTGATTTTGATATGCCTGCTTTAGTACCTTCTGCCTGTCCGTGTGCCCCCTGGTGGCCTCTCCCAGAACAACATTGTAAAAATTCATGCAATATCCACACATATATGGGTTGGGGTTTTCTGCATCCAGCACCTATGTGACCAAGGGCTGACTATGCAATTAATGAACATTGTAAAACTTTCATCTGCTTTAGTTACAGTCCCTTTAGCTTGTTGTGACAAACTTAAATTCATGTTTGGTCAGTTTCATGCTTACACTATTCAAAATGTTTTATATTAAAGAGTGCTAGTACATACTTAGATTTTTATTAAATTTTTTGTAAAATTGTCACATTTTAGCTGTAAAGCAAAATATGATGATATACATAAATGTAAAGTAAATGTTAGAGGTTGTCATTGGCATTGCCATTCAGTCATGTTAGGTTACTGATGAATGCATATTGTCTGTTAACCACTTGCCTACCAGGCACGAAAACCCCCTTCCTCACCAGGCCATTTTTCAGCTTTCATCGCTGTCGCAATTTGAATGACAATTGCGCGGTCGTGCAATGATGTACCCAAATATAATTTTTTCCCCACAAATAGAGCTTTCTTTTGGTGGTATTTGATCACCACTGTGGTTTTTATTTCTTGTGCTATAAACAGATAACATAAAACATAAAAAGAAGAGGGACAAGTTTGAAAAAACGCAATATTTTTTACTTTTTACTATAATAAATATTTTATTATTTTTTTTAAACAAATTTTTTCCTCAGTTTAGGCCGATACGTATTATTCTACATATTTTTGGTAAAAAAAAAAAAAAAGCAATAAGCGTATATTGATTGGTTTGCGCAAAAGTTATAGTGTTTACAAAATAGGGGATAGATTTATAGCATTTTTATTATTTTTTTTTTTTTTTTTTTTACTAGTAATGGTGGCGATTTGCGATTTTTATTGTGACTGCGACATTGCGGCAGACATATCGGACACTTTTGACACATTTTTGGGACCATTCACATTTATACAGCGATCAGTGCTATAAAAATGCATTGATTACTGTATAGATGTGACTGGCAGGGAAGGGGTTAACACTAGGGGGTGCTGAAGGGGTTAATATGTTCCCTATGGGAGTGATTCTAACTGGGGGGAGGGGACTGACTGGGGGAGGAGACCGATCGGTGTCCCTATGTACAAGGGACGCACCATCGGTCTCCTCTACACTGACAGGATGTGAATCTGTGTGTTTACACACACAGATACTCGTCCTGCTCAGTTACTGGGCAATCGCGGGTGCCCAGCGGATATCGCGGCCGCCGGGCGCACGCGCATCGTGTCCCCAGCGGCGCGGCGGGCGTGCGCGCACGCCCCCTAGTGACCGCAAAGCAAGTTTCTTGCCGCCGTGATATGACAGTGAGTGGTCAGAAAGTGGTTAAGGAAGACCTAAACTCAAAAGAAAGTATGTTTTGTTATACTTTATAATGTAGATAATATTTAACTTTTTTGTGTTATCTAAATTCAGCACTTTTAGGTTGCCTGGTCTTATGACCTACGACGAAACCCCTAGTCATATGACTAGAGGTGCAACGAAATTTCAATGGTCGAAACATATTGGCTGAAAATTGTGTTTTCAGCACTTTTCCGATAAAGAAAAAGGTTCTGATAATGGCAACGAAAATTAATGCAATTTTTCTGAGATTTTACCGTGATTTTACTGTGCTAATGGTGTGTTTTTCCAAAGATCATGTGACTCAAAAACGTAACACAGGTGCTTTATTGATGTGTATTGATTGATGCAGCAACTAAGATTTTTAACAGAAACGCAATGGACCAGTGTAAAGACAAACAGAATTTAAAGGGATGCATTTTTCTTTTCTTGCGCTAAAGGTGCTGATTATGGCCGACAATAAATTCATATTCATTTAAATTCACAATATTAAAAAGTTGTATACAATACTATTATATATAGAAATATATATATTTTGTAAAAACTGTCAGTTTCAGTTTTTGGCAAAGTGCATCCTGAATTTTTGGTTTCGGTACCAAAATTTCCATTCGGTGCCCCCCCACATATGACCTGCGCTGAGACCCTGATCATAGGGGGCCGATCACTATATAGGCTGGTTCCTCAAGTGGTTTTAAGGGAAGCTTTGTTGACTGACAGAAATGAGCGCTGACAGATTTCTCAAAATCCTAGGTGCTTGGCTATCTTTTTTGCTTCAATCCTTGACTGGCTGCATAATTGAGTCAGTTCCTTAAAAAAAGTATTAATATTTCACATGTCTGCAAGGCACATAGCTTTTTAATACAGGTTTAGCTATGATGGCCTACATATTTCTATCTGCACAGGTTTCCATGCAGTGGAGATTGTGTCCAGGAGTTTTTGAATTTAAAAAAAAAAAATGTTTTACTGTTCTACTGATTACACATTAAGAGGGTAGTTAAATGCACATTACATTTTCAGTTTAGGTCTACCTTAAAGTATAAGTTTACCATTCAAAATAAATGCACATATTTTTGCAGTAAAATATGTGCATTTTTTTTTTTATATTACAGGATCACGGAAGCAATGTCAGACATATCCTTCAGTTTTCTGCCAATACCTCTGTACAGGCTCCACTAGAAATCTGGAGGAATCCGTGAACACACAGCATCCTCGCAGTCCATTGAGAACTACAAGTCGCAGATGGGCCTTTTAGTTTCATTTGCACATCTCTAAACCAGTGCGGATCTTTAAATGTGACAGTGGCTGCAGGGGGAAGAGCCTCTAGCAGCTGTCACTGGGAAGTGAGGTCTAGTGGGTGTTAAAACATGTTAGACCCTGGGGCCCCACCTACATGAAAGAGATGCTCGACCCCCCCCCCCTGATAGAGTGACGGGGGTGGGCTCTTCCCTGTGGGGGGGGCACCGGGTAAGCTATAAAAAGAAAGGCTACAGGGCCCCTATGTTATAAGTCATAGGAATAGACTAATCTGTGGTAATAACTAAAGGGTTCACCTCCCATTGACCTCCACAGTACGCTGCCTAAATAAGCGAAAGATCTCTTTACCTTTTTCATTGTTCTATTTGTTGTTATGTCAAGAGACCAAGTTATGATTCTCTTATAGCTCTGCATACTGTACATATTGTATTACAAGCATTTTGTTCTGTACTTAAAAACTTTAATAAAAAATGATTGGAAAATAAAATAAAACATGTTAGACCCTAAATGTGGGTGTAACATGTTCCAAAGGTGAACTAAATAAGTTTTAACGGTAAATGTAGTTAAAAGGGCAAGTTTTGTTCCTCTTGGTAAGAATGTGCATTTGTATTTATGGACAGGTTGGATTTTATTATTGTGCCTTTTGCTAAACTTGATTTTGCTGGTCCTTTGGACGGTTATTTTATCACCCTTAGTGATCAGCAGGCATGTTATATGTTGGGAAATTTAGATTGCTATTTAGGAAATGCAAATGTTCCGTTTACTAGTGCCTGGAGACAAATGCTTAAAGTGTAGATTTGAACACTGTTTTAACGGGTTAAAATTTTAGAAACCACCCTCCCTTCTGCACTATACAATGAGGTTTTGCTCAGTCTGTTTGGGGACAAAGACACTGTGAGACTGTCTAGAAATTCTTAGGCTCAGCCATGATACCTTCTCTTCAGAAACATCTAAAAGGTAATTTTTTGCTGTGTAAAAGGAAACACTACAAACAAACTACAAAATAGTGGGGTTTTCTCAAATTTGACAGCAGAAGTAGAAAGCTTTAATTATGAATACAGTTTTACCCTTTACTTCAAAGAGAAGTTTGGGAATAGAAAAAAAAAAAACAGTCCTACTCACCTAGATGACTGCAGCACTGATCCCAGCTGCAGCTGTCTTCCGCCGGCTCTACACCGAGAGCTGAACGTTTAAAGACCGCTGATCACTCAGTTCTCGGATTTCAGTGAACAGAGAGCGGTGACTGTCAGTCAACCGGCTCTCTGCTCTGCCCCTTCCAGTGCCCACTGGAGCACTGGGCTGTGCAGGGGCAAAAGTGGCTGGCTCAGTCTCCCTGAGAGGCTGAGTTACCTGATGGTCCAGGCATCTGGGTGGATCCCGACTGTAAAGTCGATCTTTGCAGAGCCTGGACCGGCTGAGTGATGTCAGCCAACAGCAGGGTTTAGCCTGCTTTCAGGGAAAAACAGATCACAGGAGTGCAAAACTAAGTGCATTCCTGTGATCCATAAGGGATGTAGGGCCAATTTTTTTTTCATTTTGGATAGAGTAAAGGAGAGTTATAAACCCTGGTGGTTTGTAGCCAAAACAGGAAATCTGTGGTGTTCACCAGAACTAGTATCCCCATTAGAAGATTTCCTGATCTAGTAAAAACTAAAAAATGTGGGATTTACTTTCACTCTCAATGATAACGGTAAACAGTACAAATAGAAATTATACCTGTGGCTTTTTAATTGTATTTTGTAGTAGTTTATTATATAAAATGCTTAACCCCTATTATGTAGGCCTACACCTGCTTATGTGATATTTGCATAATATTGCTGCTCTGGGAACTCAAAACCCAAAATTTGAGCTTTACATTCTGGGTAGAGTAGGGCAGGGTATTCCCACCTGCACCATGATGTTTACAGGTCAAGCGTGGCTTTTTAGCCAAACTTCTTGTGTGGCCTACTGAAGTGCACCTGTCATATTTTCCCACGTAATCCACTAGAGGTCTCAATTGTTTTATCATCCACCCTCTTTTTGGTTACAAATCAAAAAAATTAGGGCAAAGTGGAAGGAGATTTGGTCCCAGAGAACACAACAGTATATTTAACCATACCTTCCATTAGAACTCACTCAAAAAAGAGATGAACGTTTTGCAAACGTGACCTTGATTAGATTGATAACATATTGATGCAGTCATTATCACTGCATTTGTTTGACCTGTAACACATTACTGAATATCTTACGATTCCCTATAGCTGCACCTTTGGCAGCCAGAATAAACATGTGTTGATGAGTCAGGAAAGGCAATTCAGCCTTCACTTGATGTCAAAAAGTCATCCGCTGACACCCGATATCGTCCGTCTCCGCTATGGTCCGATTCTGCAGACAGAGGAAAACCCTATTTTTCTATCCGTCTGCAGAGCGGATCGGATGAACATGGACAGATGGTCTGTGTTCATCCGATCCCCCATAGAGGAGAGCAGAGATCTGACAGGGCGGTCCCTGCACAGTATGCAGGGACCGCCCTGTCATCCGCCGGCTCATCGGGAATCAACGGAGCGATCCCCGCTAAGCAGCGGATGTTCACGGGCCTTTCCACTTAAACAGAAGTTTACATTTTAGTTTTTACTGCTGGAATATTCTATCACGGGATGGAGGCTGAAGGAGAGTTCCTCATTTCAGATCTGATCCTTTTCAGAGTATATTGGTGAAGCTCAGACAGGTTCCAGCACACACATCTCTAGTATCTATGCCCTCAGTAGAGACAACCTTCTCTCATGTGTACATTTTATGGCCACACTTACCAGTGTCTGCATCAATCCACCCCCTGTGCCACTACTCTTTCTCTTGTGTCTGCATTAGCTTCTACTGAAGCTTTCCTCACTCTACCCCTACTGGTCACACTACATTCTTTTGCAGCTTTCTCACTGTCTGCACTACATCCCATTATTGTTTGCACCACTTTCCATCCTGATCTCTCAGTCATCTGGAGCTAATCCGGTTTTAATCCCTTCTGCCCTGTTATCTATCTTAATTCAGAGCCCAGTTGATGCTGCCTTATTGTCATGTTTATCCTCTGGTGTTGCTGCCATAACTTTCCATGGTGGATAGTTCCAAGCACATATGAGATGTTGGAAAATGTACAGGAGTCCTGGTTGTGCTAAGCCCCAACCCTTTCATCTAGGTTCAGCCCCTTACTGTGGGCTTGTTTTGAATGGTGCAAACAGCCACACTGCCACTTGACACCTCAGGGGAAAATATATGAACTGCCAATTCTTAAAATCGAACATGTTTATACTTGATCTAAAAAACTTGGGAACTTTAGAAGCTTCTTGCTAAAAACGTAACATATAGGAATAGAGTAATATCTTATGCTAATTATTTTAAAGCAGCTATGAAGTGAGACAGTCCTGGAAGTTTAAGCTTTTCCTTTTAGGCGATATCTCTTAAAGTACTGTAAATAATGTTGCCTTGTTCCTCCTGTTTGGTAAATATACTTACATCATTTACTCATCTCTACCTATTCTGCTTCTTCAATAATACAGTACAAAGTGCAGTAGTCCTTAACAATCTAAATAGTCAGCAATATATAAAGGAAACGGTGAACTAACTCACATCTGGCCCAACCCTTTGTTCTCTGTTCTATGTACCTTAGGTTATCCCCATCTTTTGCTGCCTTCTGCGGGTAGTAGAATGGTCTTGCACTTTAAAACATTACTACACAGTCCAGGAGGCTGTAAGCGCCTAATACAAGCAATGGCAAGCAAACATTGGACAGTGCTGGCCACGTGACCACACTGACCAAAATGGAATCCTTTTGAAGCTCCTTTCTTCTGAAACCAAATATTCCCATTGGTCAGCACATTCACTTGGCTAGCGCAGACCAATGAGTTCTCATCATTGCGAGCAATATGCTGGTATACAGCCTCCAGTTCTGTTCAGTCAAGTTTGCTGTGCCGTTATACCACCTGGAGAAGGCATCTAAAGATAGGGATCATATAAGGTACATGCACTCAGGAACAAAGGGGTTGGGAGGGTGTTGTGATGTCATTGAACTTTTCATTTTTTTGTTGTAAACAAACCCTTCAACAGTCTGGCCATAGACTAAGCAAATTTCATGTAAAAAAAAATTCAAATTAGAGAAATAATAAAGAAATTAGTTGATTCCCCCATCAACACAGCCAGTCTTGATGCGGGAATCCCTTCTGCCGAGCCATTGTGTTATCCTGGCGGGGGAAGCCGTTCCTGCCTGGAGCTTTAACAGCCACTAGTAATAGTCGCATGTAAAATCCGGCAAGCTGGTTGTACCCCAGTTGATGGATCGATCAACTTGGGTACATTTAGCCTGCCCATACATGTTCGAATCTTGGCCGGTTCATGGCTAACTTAACTCAAGCAAGAACTGTTTTTTTTCCTGTAAAATGGGGGGAAGGATTAGTGCCTTTCAGGTGTTTTTTACTGTCTGTGTCTTCCTGTTCAAGTAAAAAAAAAAAAGTGTGATTTTTTTTTTTTTTTTTTTCCTGTTCTACAATCACAGGGACAGAAAGTGAGATGAAATCTCCCATAAATGGGTCCATGGACATCAATTAAAACTCAGTTTTATGCGTTTTTATGCAATTCTATCCAACATGGAAGGGAAATAGAAATTCTGTCCGGGATTGGGCCAACACGTTGCCGGTCAATTTTATTTTTTTTTGGACTGTTTTGAACTCAGTTTATTAAATACTGCCCCTGATACACAAGTAAATGCATTTTAGGACATTTTGGAAGGCTTGTTCAGCTCTTGTCTTGTAGAAACCCGTGGTTTATACCCTTATCATGGCGACAGCATGTAAGCTGTCTACTATATCCTTTGTCTGCTGCAAAATAAACATCTAATTTTCCATGGTTTAGACTGATGCAAACCATGTGTTGTGCTCTGTGCCGTTCTAAATATGGAGGTGATAAATCCCAGTTCTTAAGGGTACTGGGATTTATCAGAGTTGGGAGGAAATGTGTTTTGTGATATTTCTTTTGGTCTCATCGTGTCTTTGAACAGACACTTGTTGAAGTCAATACTTTTTTATGTAAAAGAAAGTGATGCAATGTTTTGACCTGTATATCATAAAAAGCAGGTGCATCTATTGAACACAGACCATAGTCAAGTCAGAGGTTGCCTTTCCACCTTTCACTGATGCTGAACCTTGATGCTGTACTGCCTGTATCCTAAGAACTGCAAACTTGCAAAAAGAACCAGTGACAGACTAACGATATTTTGAGAAAACCAAGAGAGACATTTTCTTGTTTTGTTACTCAGGTACATTTCTTGCATTAATCTCTGTACCCAAACACATACATTGCTGTAAGTGCCCTTGGTGGCCAGGGGATGTAGGTGTACTTGCACCATTTTACCCTTTTACTGCCAGAGACCTGCAGAGCAATCAATCTCTGGAAGCGGGTGAAATGAAGGCCTTGTTCCTTTCACCTATGTTGACACCAAATTAATGTTAATGTGCCTTTTATTTTGTTAATCCTGTAACAATAAACTTTGTTACCAAGTACCTAATATGTTTGGTTTGTGATTTGGGGAGAGGGAGGGGGTCATAATTATCCAGCAAATTATACTGTTATTAATAATGTGAGGCCATGGCTGAGTCTACTCCAGCTGCCGTTACACTATAGATCCCAGTATGGAAACCGTTTACTGAAGAAACATGTAGGCTGCCTGTTAATCTCCTGAAACTACTAGTTGCCTGGCTGTCTGACTTCAATACTTTCAGAGTAACTGACCCAGCGAGTGAGTCGTCATCTGTATGCTTGTTTTGGGTAGGATTCTGGAAGTATTGAAGTGGTTAATCAGCAGTGGCAGTGTGCATATTTCTCCAAGTACCAATTACCCTCTATAGCTACAGTATTATATTGTTCTAACAAAAATCCAGTAGCTCTCACAGGGACCTACAATTGCCTTGATCGCCCTACCTAATTGTTTCATGCTGCACAGGGCTTTTTATCTCAGAGAATAGGTGCAGGAACTCCCCTTTTCTGAGTCAATTCTTGTCTCCACCCCCTACCCAGCACCGTTTCCTGATTCCACCCCCCGTCCACCTCTCAGTACCACACCTTTTAGAGAATACAGAGCCAAGCATCGTTTTTGTGGTGCTAAGGAATTTAAATGGAATTTGGTAAGGAATGATAAAAAGAAAAGCAGTAAAATGTGTCCCCCTGCAGCCAGCAGCAATAGACCCCCCCCCCCCCCAGCAAAAATGGACCCCTGCAACAGAAATCCCACCCCAGCAACAATAGACCTTGAGCAGAAACAACAGATCTCCCAGTAGCCAGCATCCATAGCCTCCTCCCTCAACAGCATGTCCATTCCAGTAACAATTGACCCCCCCCCCCCCCCCGCAACATAAACACCCCCCCCCAACCCACACACTGCGTTATCCCACTGAAAAAAAGTCCTGATGCTGCAGCTTCTGATATATGATGGTATGGTCCTCTTCCTATTTCTTTTAGTGGTCTTACAAACGGTCTTGTAAAATAGGCCGAGGGATGATGTGACAATTTCCGACTCTGCCAATCAGAGAAAGCTTTGTATTCATTCACAGAATACAGTACAAAGCTCCCAGGGAATGCCTGAGCACCCCTCAGCCTGACAGAAATTTGTTTCTGGAGTGGGGACAGGAAGTTCCCATCCCAGTGCCGGAACACAATGCTGTTTATTGTATGTAGCTGAGTCTTCATACAGTTTATACAGTGCTCCCATGCTGGGCATCTGTACATAAAGGTGGTAGTTCATTTGGACCAGCTTGGTCCAAACAAACTATTTACACTTCACTAAAAGCTGGAGATAAGCTTTAAGCATGTTCCCTCTCTTCTGTCCTATAAGTAATTCTAAAGGAAAGCACTGAAAAAAATAAATATATACTTACCTGCTCTGTGCCATGGTTTGGCACAGAGCAGCCCCGATTACTCTTCTTTTTGGGTCCCCCACTGGTGGTCCTGGCTCCTCCCCCCTACCAAGCGCCCCCAATAGCAAGCCTCTTGCTATAGGGGTACCCAGGCAGGCTTTTTCCCAAGCCTTGCTCTGTTTTTTCATTAACACACACAGCGCGGCTCCTTAACCACTTCCCGACCGGCCACTGCATATATACGTCAGCAGAATGGCACGGGCAGGCAGAATCACGTACCGGTACGTGATCGTGCATGTGCCTGCCCGTGGTCGCGCCGCTAGCGGCGCGCTCGCGACCTGGTCGGGAGCTCCGTGACCCCGGCCGCGGGACCAGCGGACCCGATCGCCGCTGGTATCCCGCGATCGGGTTACGGAGCTGAAGAACGGGGAGAGGTCTATGTAAACAAACCTCTCCCCGCACTTCCTACACTGACTGTCAGTGATCGGCGGTTCCCTGTCATCGGGAACGCCGATCAATGACGTCACACGTACAGCCACGCCCCCCTACAGTAAAATAAACACAACACGTCACACTGACTCCTCCCCGCCCCCTAGTGGTTAACCCCCTAACTACAACTGTCATTTACATAGGAATCAGTGCTATTTAAATAGCACTGATTGCTGTATAAATGACAAATGTCCCAAAAATGTGTCAAAAATGTCCGATGTGTCCGCCAAAATGTCGCAGTCACAATAAAAATCGCTGATCGCCGCCATTACTAATAAAAAAAAAAATATTAATAAAAATGCTATAAAACTATCCCCTATTTTGTAAACGCTATAACTTTTGCGCAAACTAATCAATAATCGCTAATTGCGATTTTTTTTTTACCAAAAATATGTAGAAGAATACGTATCGGCCTAAACTGAGGAAAAAAAAAATGTTTTTTTTATATATTTTTTGGGGATATTTATTATAGCAAAAAGTAAAAAATATTGCATTTTTTTCAAAATTGTCGCTCTATTTTTGTTTATAGCGCAAAAAATAAAAACCGCAGGGGCGATCAAATACCACCAAAAGAAAGCTCTATTTGTGGGAAAAAAAGGACGCCAATTTTGTTTTGGAGCCACGTCGCACGACCGCACAATTGTTAGTTAAAGCGACGCAGTGCCGAATTGCAAAAAGGGGCCTGGTCCTTTAGCTGCAAATTGGTCCGGGGCTGAAGTGGTTAATGCTGCATTCCCCCAGCCCTCTGCTTTTCTTTGCCAAAGATCCCACCTCTATAAAGTTGGCCGTACTGAAGGGTTCTTACACACATCCAATGTACATCTTCAGGAATCGAGCACCACCTGCCTTTCTGCTCTCCTCCTCAGTATGGCTCTTGTTTACCCCCTCATCTGCTCTCCAATGTTTTCTTTTATACATGCCATGACCCCACTGGTTTACGCACTAATAGAAGTCACAAGACTGCTATATACTGATGATGAAAAAATAAATGTATGTAGCCATTTTTATTTACTAAAATAATTGCATTTTCATGTTCTGTGTACTGTGGGTGACCAGATATATGGAATGCAGGGTCCTGGGTTTAGTAACACTTTGAGAGAGTTTTCTGGCAGATCAACAAGTGTTTTCCTGTGCTTGCAGGTAGAAAACATGTTACAATGTACTGTACTTGTAGTTTTTTTTCTTCTTTCAGCCCTGTTATGCTGTTTAAAGCTGAGCTAAATTTTGTTTTTGATTGCAACATGTGTAAGTAACTGAATATATATTGATTTTAGCTTGTTGTACTCCCTTGTACAGCAGAACATGAACTGGGAGAAGGATAGGTCGGATCTCAGGCATTCTGCATGCAAATGTGTTAAAAGGAACATGCTGATGGGAAAAGAGGTATATCTCTCATCAGTTTGCTGCTGCTCCTTCATTGTCAAATCAGTAGGTGGAGATTGGAGAGAGGACTCCACCTTATCCCTTAATTGTGAGTGGTGTCATCCAAGTGGCTGTGTCGTGTACATCTCAGGACTGGAGAGCGAAAAATGCAAATCCTTTGGCAGGTAAAACAGCTCACTATTGTGTATTTATTATATGTACTGATCTGTTTGCCTGAAGTTTAGCTTCAACTGCAGTAGAGAAAATTCAGGTTGTCAGCATAGTTGTGCAGGCAGGACAGGTGTCTTAGGAATGGGTAGACAGAAATACAAATTTGTTGGCAGGTAAAAGCAAAGGCTTGTATATATGTATTTCAAAGCGGTTGTAAACCATTGGACATTTTTTTTTTTGTACACCTGGTGTCCAAAAGCCAACTGGGTTAAGACCACTGGATCGCGACCTATCCACTGGCTTCAAATATCTTATCCCCAGGCCTTGTGTATCTCTAACGAACACAATAGAAAACATCCTGGCAGTCTGCCAAGTTTAACATGAAACATTGTAACTAACTCTTCTTTCTTAGATCAAAGGGAAACTTCTGTGTGAAAAAAAAATCCAGGCAGTCTGCCAAGTTTTTAAACCACGTATAAATGCAGGAAGATAAAGGCTAAATCTTTTTCATACACTTGTTTCTTAAGTTAAAATCAATATTTTTTGCTAGAAAACTACTTGGAACCCCCAAACGTTACATATATTTTAGCCTATTTAGCCCATAAAATGTCAATTGCTGCAATATTTTATGTCACTATTTGCCCAACGGTCTTTCAAACGCAATTTTTGAAAAAAATACACTTCAATGAATAAAAAAAAAAAGAAACAGTAAAGTTAGCCTAATTTTTTTTTGTTTTAATGTGAAAGATGATGTTATGCCGCGAGAATCATGAGAGAATCGTGATCTATCGTCTAAGCAAAAAAATCGTGATTCTCATTTTAGCCAGAATCATGCAGCTCTAGTCTGTAATGGCAATCTTCATAATTTTTGTTTAAAGGAGATGTTTGGGGTTACAAAAAAAAAAAAGGACATACTCGCCTCTATGCTGCAGCAATGATGTGATGCTGCAGTGTGTCCCACAACAGCTCAAAGACCAAGAACCAAGCAATCACATAACCACTGATTGCTCAGTTCTCTGTCTTCTCAGAGCAAAGAGCCGTAATATTCAATCACTGTTGAGCACAGCTGGCTTTGTCTCTCAGCCACACACTGAGAGCCAGAGGCAGCTGGGTGGATCCCAACATTAGTTGGGATCCTTCCAGAGCTTGGAGCAGCTCTGCCACATCAGCTGACAGCAGGCTTTAGCTCGGTGTCAGCTGGTTCTGGGTCACATGAGTGCAAACGTAAGTGACCTAAGAAGGAAGTATGACCAAAAAAGCTTTGGCCATGCTTCTCATTTAATGACAGGTTTCCTTTAAATACAGGCAACAAGGAAAAACTAGATCCTTGCAAGCCTGAATGTTTATTGCCTTTACAAGGAAGAGAGATAGTGATGGGAAAAATGGCTTTAATAACAGCATGTTACTCTCTGAATTACAGGACTGATTAGACTTAACGGGCGTAAGTTTAAATATTAAAAGCTGAGTTCTCTGAGTATTTGTGAGAAATGTGACACCCAGCAGCTGCCAGAATTAATTTTGTACCCTGATTGTCTCTGACTTTCTTAATAAGTGATCATCTCTGTAGAGACTTTGCAACTTTCTACCCCCCTTCTTTATACAGACAATATCCACTCATTTATAATTCAGCACTATCTCCATGTAATGAACTGTAAGTTATGGAAAAGCTGTGTCATCATTCTTTATATCACATTTTACTACACAGTAAATAAAGCCTGTACTTTCCCTATTTGTACCATCATGGCTTATTTTAATAAGTTAACATAATTGCCAGCTTCTTGAGAAGTCATGTCTTAACCACTTCAGTACTAGCCTGTAATATCCCTCCATTACCAAACCATTTTTACATTTTCAGTGATGTGATAGTTTGACAATTACTCAGTTATACAACACTGTATCCAAATACATTTTATATAGTTTTTATTTTATTTTTTTAGACCAAGCTTTTGTTATGGCGGTATTTAATAACCACTGTTTTGTTTTAATTTTTTACTATATAAAAGTGTGGGGGGTTAGCTCAAATTAGGATTACCTTCCATTGGAAAAAGACAGTTCAGACGGCAGGTCTTTCTTAAAAGTCTGACTTGTAGCCAGTTTTATTTAAAAGGTTGCATAGAAATCAAACATGACAGAAAATAAATCCTTGCCATCCAGGCACTAACTAAACAGAAGAGATTCCTATCTCACAGGTGAAAGGCTTCTCCCAATCGCCAACAAACAAATGTGTTGCAAACCTTTTTCTTTCTCTCACAAAGAAATCTTCAAATCAATAGCTCTTAGGTTTGGCTTCCAGAATCCCAAGCCAAGAGCAAGCTCGTGCTCCAGTCCTTCTTTATATATACCACCTGCTAGTGGTCATCAGTGAAACGCAAAATTTCATCTGGAACCAACATTGCCAAGGTGGCCGTAAAAACTGACCGGAATCCACCCTAGTTTCCTACATATAAACGCATTCAAGGTGACCCATAGCATCCATCAATCACCTCGATTTTCATAATGTCACATATACTCATCCTCCTCCCCCTCCAACCCCCTCTGATCAACTGTCCCAACATGGCAATGAACACGGGAAAGGGCATCTACATTACTCCACCTTGTCACACCTTATGACCTTATTTTTCTCCTTATCACACATCCACTTGAGAGGGGCATGATCAGTGACTAGTTTGAATTGTTTCCCCAACAGATAATATTTGAGGGCATCCAAGGCCCATTTGATCGACAAACATTCCTTTTTGACAATGGCCTAGTTTTTATTGTGTCTTATTAAGCTTTCTGGTCAACCGGGTGCTCTAAAGCTCCCAGTCCCACATCAGAGGCATCTGTTTGTACCACAAAGTCCTTTGTAAAATCTGGTGTCACAAGCACAGGTTATGGGCAAAGAGCTTGCTTCAACATTTATAATGCCTTTTCTGCTTCAGGATTCCACTTTGGTATCATCACTCCTGGCATTCAGGCAGGTGGAAAACGGGTCACTGGCCAGCTCCCCGTGCCCCTTCCTCTACAGGAAAACACTGAAACCAAAGCAGGTGCCCCTTCTGTTCTGGCTCTGGAGGGGGATCGTTACCATGGGGAGGGGGGGTGCAACCTCAGGAACGATGCCCTGTGTGTCCCTGCA
Source organism: Lithobates sylvaticus (assembly GCA_028564925.1). Taxonomy (NCBI): domain Eukaryota; kingdom Metazoa; phylum Chordata; class Amphibia; order Anura; family Ranidae; genus Lithobates; species Lithobates sylvaticus. The sequence goes on from CM053027.1 coordinate 516,853,849, forward strand.
GCAGCTGAAAGCTGGCAGGATGGAGAGGGGGACAAACTGTCTTTCAGCTGCTGCAGGGAGACAAACAGGGCATCGTTCCTGTAATTGCCACAGTTCCAACCATCCCTCCCTGTTCTGCTCACTACCCGTACGTTACTTTGAATTTCCCACCGGGCGCGCATCTGCCGCGAGCTCCGTGACCGCAGGTCCCACGGACTCGATTGCCGCAGGGATACTCTCAATCGTGTCACGGAGCTGAAGAACGGGGAGATGCCGATGTAAACAGCATCTCCCCATTCTGCCTAGTGACAGCACACTGATCGTCTGCTCCCTGTCATCGGGAGCAGCGATCAGTCAATTTTGTTTGGGAGCCACGTCGCACGGCCGCGCAATTGTCAGTTAAAGCGCCGCAGTGCCGAATCGCAAAAACGCTCTGGTCAGGAAGGGGGTAAATCCTTCCGGGGCTGAAGTGGTTAGGGTAGGGGCCTGGAGCTGCAGCTTCAATAGCCTGTAGGCCAATTCAGCCTTGTCTATCACACCCAACTCTTATCATGTTCTTTTCTTCATTTGAAACTGCTTCCTGCCTAGCCCAGGGGATTCTATAGGGCTTTATATTTAAGTGGACGCCTGGTTCCATAATTATGTCATGTTGTATAACTGTGGTCCGTCTGGGTAGGTGAAAGAGTCTCTATTCTTGCAAACTCTTTAACATCATTCTGTTGCGCCACTGACAAGGTTTCAGTTATGGGTACCTAAGGTGTCATGGGGGCCATGTCCTTTTGGGGAGTTGGCACTGTCAGTAAAGTGGCTCTGTCCTTCCAAAGGTTTTAAGAGATTAACATGATATATTTGCTCTGGTTTCCTTTTCCCTGGCTGGTAAACTTTGTAGTTTACTTTCCCTACTTTCTCCAGAATTTCAAAGGGACCTTGCCACTTGGCTAGGAATTTCATTTGGCTGCCAGAGACGTCAAAATATGGTACCATCCTGATCCACTACATCCAGCTGAAATGGCACTCCTTGTCTCATTGGTCCCAATCCGATGCTGCAAAATGGCTTCTTTAGCAGCCAGGAATGCGGTCCGCTGCTCTGAACCCCAGGTCTTTTTCCTGGTGACATTATATATAGGCCTCAGGATCAGTCGAAGCTGTACGATGAACGATCTCCAGAATCCCACAACTCCAATGAACTTATGTGCCTCCTTTTTGGTAGTAGGGAGTGACGGCGCCTGGATAGTTTGCACAACTGTCTCTGGAATTTTCCTCTGCGGCCCCTTTTCACATCATTCCCAGGAATTTCACCTCTGTGGCAGGCCCTTGGACTTTGTCTTTGTTGCTAGCCCACTTTCTGTTTTCCATGTGCTGTATCAGCAGGTGCAGTGTTTAAGTTACATCTTTCATCCCATGATGAGATCATGATTTCATCAATGTAGTAAAACACAGCAACTTTCAAATTCAGAGTACTTAAATCTCGGGCAATCTGCCCATGACAAATCGTTGGAGGATGAAGATAGCCTTGCGAAAGGACAGTGAAAGTGTACTGGCGGCTGTTCCACACCATAGCAAACTGGTTTTGACACTCTGGGTATATCAAAATTTTTTTTTTTTTTTTTTTTTTTTTTTTAAATCTTTATTTAGTTAATTCATTTTTACAGGAGACAGTCATACATCGTAATAAACAACGGTATACAATTACAGTATTTCACATAACGACATTATGACAGTTCCCTTTTTCTCCCCTCCCGCCCCCCCCCCCCCCCCCCCCCCCTTTCCTCTTTGTATGACTAGTTTTTTAGGCTATCTTCCTTACACCTGTTTCTCGAGCTGTGTTTCTATTTACTTGTTCCAACCCTACAACGCGTGGGCTTCTAACGGGTGATTTCAATGTAGTACCTCCAGGAGTCCCTAAAGTCGTTCCACTCAGACCAGTTGTAGTGCGGTGCCCCAATTTCCCTTTGACCTCCTATCTGATGGGTGGAACTGTCTAGTCTTTGAATCCCATTTACCCTGAGAATCCAATCACGTGTCGTCGGGGCCTCAGGCTTTCTCCACTTCGCCGGGATTAGATTTTTTGCTTCATTTAAGAAGGTAGGTATAAGGGATGAGATATATTGTTTCCCTGGCGTCCCTGTCTCGTGAAAGAGGACCGCCCAGGGATCTTCAGGTATCTGTATTTTAGTAATAATATAGATTAATTCTAGTATTTCTCTCCAGTATTTTACTATTACCGGACACCCCCACCAAATATGGGCCGCCGTTCCCTTCTCCTTGCATCCCCGCCAGCAATCTGAGGCTACGTTCCCCTGGATTTTGCTAGTTCTATCAGGGGTAAGATACCACCTGGCTAGGCATTTGTAATTTGTTTCAACTGATTTGATTGGGAATGAAGCGCTGTGTGTGATTTTAAATATTTTCCCTAAGTTGTGATATGTGCTCTGTGAACCTAATTCTTCCTCCCATTTTGTAACGTATGGAGGTACACTCATATCCCCCTCGTTTATTAAAATTTTGTAGATCTTAGATATTATGTTCTTAAGTGATTCCCGTACGCATAGAATCTCCAGGCTATTCAAGTCGTCCATACCGCGTAAAGGTTGCGGGAGGCTCCTTGCAAAATGTTTTAACTGGATGTACCTCCATAGGTTAACGTGCATTAGCTCCGTGTTTTGACTCATTTCGAGTAGTGTGCGGATTTCCCCGTTTTGTTTTAATATATCTTTTAATCGTGCCCCTTCTTGTTTTATCCAATTCCCTCCTACGTCCCCCCTACCCGGTGGAAATAGTGAATTATTTTTTAAGGCTATTAAGGGTGAATTATATTTCCATTTCTGTTTTTTGAATACCTTATCCCAATTCTCTAGTGTTACCCGTGTTATTTCATGTGTGTTGGTCCCCAAAGTGCGGGCTTTTGGTGGGTTCCATAATTCGTGTCCTAAGTGAGTGCTACTAACTGTATTCTCTAAGCTATTCCATCTCTTATCCCCATCCTTCACCCAAACTATTGCTCTAGATAATGTTATTGCCATGAAGGTTTTTTCAAAGTCCGGGATGGCTAGCCCCCCCTTTTTTTTTTCTCTAGATAGGATCTTCGCTGAGATACGCGGTTTTTTATTTGCCCATATGAACCGTGAAATAATTTGCTTCAGAGTATTGAAGAATGTCATGGGTAAGGCCAGAGGTAACATCTGGAACTTATAATTTATTTTAGGGGCTACTATCATTTTAATTGCGTTGATACGGCCCACCCAAGAGAGTGGCCGTGCTCCCAAGCGGAGGGTTTCTTTTTTAATCTCATTCAAGAGGGGGATATAGTTTAATAAATACATTTTTTTTGTTGTGTCGGCTAAAGTTATCCCCAAGTATTTAATGTTATCCCGCCAGGGAAACTTAAATTCTTTTGATAGCCTGTCAACCTCGTTCTTATTGATATTAATATTTAATATTTCCGATTTGTCAAGGTTGATTTTTAAATTTGAAATCCTGCCAAAGGCCATGAGCACCCTCAGCAGGTTGGGCAGTGTAATCCTGGGATTGGAAATAAAAAAAAGGATGTCGTCGGCGAAAGCCGCGATTTTATGTTCCTCGCCGCCCGCTCTAATCCCTGAGATATCACCACATTCACGGATTCTGCATAGCAAGGGTTCTAGCGATAGTACGAACAGGAGTGGCGAAAGCGGACACCCCTGTCTCGTACCGTTCTTCATCATAAAGACTTCGGAGTGTATGCCATTTACCCTAACTGATGCCTGCGGCTGCTGGTAAAGGGAACCAATCCACTCTAGTATTTTTGGTCCAAACCCCATTGCCCCCAACGTTCTCATCATATGTCCCCAGTCTACTCTGTCGAACGCTTTTTCGGCGTCGATCGACATAAGCAGACTGGGGACCCTACCCGTCCTCGCAACCTCCAGGAGCAACACAGCTCGGACCCCATTGTCTCGTCCCTCCCTCCCCGTTACAAACCCGGCCTGGTCTGCGTGCACCAATTTTACAATCTTCTCTTTAAGCCTATTGGCTAATACTTTGGCAAATAATTTAGTGTCAGTGTTTAAAAGCGCGATAGGGCGGTAGCTAGAACAAAGGGTCCTATCTTTGCCTTCTTTATATATTAATGTGACCGAGGCCAAAAGGGCTTCTCTACCCAACGAGGACCCCTTCCCCAAATTATTCCAAAGGTGGCACAGTTTTGGGACTAAGATATCTTTAAACTTTTTATAATATGTTATGGAAAAACCGTCAGGGCCCGGACTCTTCCCCACGGGGGAGCTGTCAAGGGCCCTAATGATTTCCCCCTCTGTGATGTCCTCCTCCAGCTCCAACCTATCTTCCTGAGAGAGAGTAGTCAGGACGCCCTTCCCAAGGAACTCCTCATTCTCCCCTGTCCTGGGATGGGTGTTGCCTCCTCCGTGTCTGACATCATACAGCTCTGCATAATAGGACTTAAATTCGTTTGCTATTTCTTTAGATGAGTTTACCACTCGTCCTGATTTATTCTGAATTTTATCTATATAATTCCTTTCTCTTTTTTTTTTTAACATATTTGCTAGGTATTTTCCACTCCTATTACTTCCCAGGTAACTCTCCCTTGATATCTTATAGAACCATTTTGAGGATTCCTGTTCCATGGCTGTTAGTATCTCCTCTCTTTTATTTAGCAGTCTGTGATAGATTTTTTGTTTATCATGAGCCGCCTTTTTGTGTTCCTGTTCAAGTTTGGCTAGTTCGTTCGAGAGCTCAACGAACCTGGTCAATTTTTCCTTTTTTTTCCCCGCTCCTATGGATATGAGGATCCCCCTCACATAGGCTTTATGGGCCTCCCAGATTACCGCTGGTGATACATCTCCTGTCTCGTTATTACAGAAAAAGAACTCAATTTCCCTTTTGATTATTTCTGATGTATCCGCTTCCGCAATAAGCTTGTCGTTTAGCCGCCAAGCATAGGGTTGTCTCTGGGGATCGGGGACCCCCATCTCCATCGAGACTGGGGCATGGTCCGAGATAGTTGTAACCTCAATCTTTGTTGTCTTTATGTGGTCCACAAGTCTGTGATCTATAATGAGGTAGTCCAACCGGGAATGAGTCCCATGCACTGGGGAAAAAAAAGTATAGTCTCTCTGTTTTGCGTGGCTTATACGCCAGGCATCTACCAGCTGAAGATCCCTCATTTTGTTTTTCAATTTTTTTATCTGCGTTTTATTTGGGGACATTACCTGAGAAGTAGTGTCCTGAGTAGGATCGAGGCAAAGATTGAGGTCCCCCCCAATGACCACCCCCCCCTCCTGAAACTTTTTTAGTCGACCCAGTATCTGATCAAAGAACTGGAATGGGTTTTTGTTGGGGGAGTAGACATTAACTAAAGTATAAAGCTTTTCACCTATGTTTCCCTTAAGGAACAAAAAACGTCCCTCAGGATCCACCTGCCTATCTATCAGTTTGAATCTTATGCTTCCCGCAAATCCAATGGCCACCCCTTTAGCTCCCCTAGTGGGTGAATCAGAATAGAACCATAAGGGGAAATCCCTAGTATTGATCTTAATGTTGTTCTCATGGGTGAGGTGCGTCTCCTGTAGGAAAACTATATCCGCTTGGAGCCTCTGGAGTTCTCTTAATATTTTAAACCTTTTCGCCCCCGCATTCAGGCCCCTTACGTTGTATGTCAGGAACTTGATTCCCTGCTTAACCATTTTCTAAACAGAAGTTCTGAAAAAACCTTTTATTGTTGCCTAAAAACCTTTTGAAGAGTCTAACTAAGAGGTTCCCTCCCCCCCCCTTCTCCCCCCCCCCTCTCCCCCTCCCCTTCCACCCTCCCTCCTCCCAGTACCCCCACCCCCCCACCTCCCTCCCCCCCCCGGCCAACTTGTGGCCATCTGCAAACTTTGGGGCGTTTGCATTGGAAACCCCCCCTGTCTGCCTTCTAAGCTAGGGTGTGGCTCAAACCCCTGGGCACCATCCTGGCTCTCCCCTCCCTCTGACAAGAACACACAAAGAGGGAGGGGGAAACCCATCAGGCCCGCCGGGTCCCCCACCCATCCTCTCCGGGCTGCTCAGAACTACCCCGGGACACCCCCCTCCCTCCTCCCCTGCCGTATCGTGCCTCCCTCCCCTCTGAAGTAGGGGGCAAGAGCAAACCAAAGGGGGATCAAACCAATTTCATCCACCGAAAAAGTAGGAAAACAAAAAAAAAAAAAAAAAAAAATATTAGTTTGTCAACATAGGTGAAAAGCAGAAACATAAACATATTAGACCCGTCCAAGATCTTATTTATACCAGTACCAGTTCTAGTATTGTTTCTCCCCCAGCCTTTTCTACCCCCTGGATGTCCCCCCCTTCCGCCCCCCTCCCCCCCTACGCCTCTGGTATCACCCGCAGGTACCTCTCCGTCCCCACCAAACCCCGCCACCCCCTCCCCTAAGAAGCTATGGAGAAATGGAGGGCACAGGCACCCCTACGTCATGACAAAACCCCTGAAGTTCATCCAGAAATTTAAGTCTGTGCGTCTTCCCTTCTTTATTAACGATCAGCGAGGCCGGGAAACCCCAGCTGTATTTCAGGTTTGCAGTTCTTAAAGCAGTCAACAGTGGTTTCAACTTGCGTCTACGCGCCAATGTCCTGGCAGAAAGATCAGAGAAGATCTGTAAAACTGCAGACCCATCTTTCAAGGGAGGTGCAGATCTCAACTTTGACCAGATTTGAAATTTGTCGTCATAAGCATGTAGCTTCAGGATGACATCTCTAGGAATGCCCTCGTCCAACCCGGGGGGCTTCCTAACACGGTGCACTCTGTCAATTTTAAGGGTTGTTCCCTCTGGTCTGCCCAAGACAGGATTGAATAAGCGTTGCATTTTTTCCACCAGGTCTTCCCCCTGAAGTTCGGGAATGCCCCTAATCCTCAAGTTCTGTCTCCTGTTCTGGTTCTCTTGATTCTCGATTTGATACTGTATGTCTCTGTGTTTCAGGGTCAACTCTGACATTTGTGCTTTCAGTTCCGCAATTTCCTGAGCTTGAATTACAGCCAAATCTTCCACTTTCTCAACCCTATTTAGAACTAGGTGTAAGTCTGTCCTAATATTAGCAGTTTCAGATTTTATGACGTTTTCAAGCTTTATGAACATTTCTGTTATTTCTATTTTTGTGAGATTAGGTGAGACGGGTCTCTGTTCCCCAATGAAGCTTGCTTCTTGGGTACCTTCCATAGCTCTAGCCGCTAGCTCTACCCTCTGCTTCTCGGCTTCTCGCTTTTTATCTTTCTCTTTTGGGGCCTGTTTTTTCTCCATCTCGGGGCTCCTGAGACTAGTGTCCTTTAAATATTTCTGTATAGAACTCGTATTTAAGTTTTCCTTGGGTGTTTTAGGCTCTGTTCCCCTCTGGGGGCGTCCCTTCATTTTTTCCTAGTGCCGTGGCACCTAGTGGCTTCGCTTCCACGGGTTAGCTTTGCGGGTTTTTGTTAAAAAAAAAAAAAAAAAAAAAAGGTTTATGATCAATAATCTCCCGCTCCCTGAATACCTTTATAAGGGACCGGGCGAGCCAGGGTATCTAAATCCGCCCTCCACTTCAGTAGTTCCAGACTAGTTCGAATTATTCTTCTCTTTTCTTTCCTTTTTCCTTCCCTTCTTCCCTTCTTTTGGAGGGGGGGGGGGGGGGGACACCAAGATGAGCCGATCACCGCTAATACCCCATGGGGGGTCCGGGGGGGTGGGGCCTGGAAGAGGTCAAGTTTGTGGCTTAGTGCTTGCCTCCGTTCCCGTGACTCAGAGCGGTTACCTTTGAACTATGACACAAAGTCTGGAGTAAGATCCTGCCCCGAAACGGATCCACCACAAGGGCCCCCCAAGCCCCAAACCTGCTGAGTCCCAAATTCCACGTCTAGGGCAGTATAGCCCTCCTTCAAAGCTGGGGTAATTTAACCGGGAATGCCCCCTCTTCACAGGCTAGTTACATGAATATCAGGCACTCAGGTAAAGTCCTGCAGTTTAATACTGCTCTGAATCAAAGAGATAATACCTGCGGGGGGCCCGTCACGACAACGGCCTCCCCCCCTGAAGCGAGGGATCTAGGCGTGAGAGAAGCGAGGGTAAGTGGAGGGTGAGTAGAGCGTCCCGATCCGCCGGGATAGGTAAGAGCCGCAGACCGTCTTCTCCCACAGCGGGATTGATAGAAGCAGCGTCCCGGGGCGGATGAAGGGCGGAGGGAGCTTGCGGTGAGGCTTGAGCAGGTCCCCCGGAGGGTGGCTAGGATCCTACCTCCATCATCCTGAACGCCTGGTTCTCAAGTCAGGGCGGCGGCTAGCGAGGCCGTGCAACGGAGGGCTGTGAGGCAATGGCCGGGAGGATGGAAGCTACCCGAGGTGCTGTGTTCGTTGGTCGGGGCTGCATGGGTTTTCGTCATCCAGACCACGACCCGCTGTCTCTGGGTGAAGGATCACCGCGTCCCTCATGGTGCCGGCGTTTGGCCCCTCCCCTAGCACGGCGCTGGCGTCTCACGTCAGCATCCTGCCCTCTGTGAAAGGAAATATACTTATCTAACCCTCTAAACCTCCCCACACAAGGTCAGTCTGAGAACATCAATCAGGTCTATTACAGCATTTAACCAATTAACCAGGTCTACCACAGCATGATATTCTCCTGCCTTTTTAGCAGTTTTCTCAAAAATGTAGATCATATCTGGTACAGCTGACTTCAATGGGAGGTGCCACTTTGTTTAGACCTCTGTAATCCACAGTCATTCTATATGTCCCATCAGGTTTCTTTACTGGTAACACCGGAGACAAGAAAGGACTTAAGCAAAGTCTAAGGATCCCCTACTCTCAACAGTTCTTAAATAGTCTCCCCAATTTCTTTTTGGCATCCAGGTAGTCTGTACTGCTTGAGACAAACTGGCTTCTCTGGTGGAGGAACGTAGACAGGGGTCCATTTTGCATGACCCCTGACCACAGCCTTCACCGTGAATGTACCCCTTTCAGTATGAATTGACTGACCTTGAAGTACATCCATCCCAAGAATATTTTCGGGTAACTCTGATACCAAAACATCCTGGTCCCTTGCCAATAGCCAATTTCACCCGTGTCCTAACTGCTGGTGTGGTTTGCCATCCCAAACCTTCTACATAAATCACTTCTCCTTTGTGATGTAAAGGATTTCGTTGCAAAAGTGTCAGCTCCAGTATCAACTAAAGCCATCACATGTGTAGGAGAAGATGACTTCCCCCACCATACAGTGACAGGTGCGTATGGGCGTCGGTCTCCTGCTGTCACTGTCATTACTGCTATTACAGGAGACCCACCTAACTCTCATAAAGAATAAGGAACCTCCCAATCCCCTTTCCTGAGTCTCTCTAACTCCTCCCCAGGAAAAAAGGGATTTTTGGGGCTAACAGGAGGGGTCTGTTCTGTCTTCTCTAAATCTAGGCTGATATCTTCATTAGGAGTAGTGTTCCTTACCCTGACAGTTTTTCCCCACTAAATGTTTCCACCTCTTCAGCATTTCTGCAGTAGAAATCTCATCTTTAGGTACTCCTGCCTTTTTAATAGGTCCACCTGCCTTTTAATAGGTCCACCCACATTTGTTTCCTAGAGATAACTAGCCTGTTTTTCTCTTCACCTCCTGTCTTCTTTACCCCAGAGAAGTCTCCACTAGCTCCCCCAACTTGCTTAAGTGGGTACTGGATTTATGAATCTTGCTGTTTAATCCCAGGCCTTCCACCAAGGACAATAAAGGAGCCCTGAGATTAAATGGCACAGACTTCATCAGCTTAGAGTGCAGAGCAGACGTAAAGGGTTCCATATCTGGACCCATCCATTCTGGAAATGTATTTAAAGGAGAAGTCCATCGGTGATGTTCGATGGCTCGGTTCTCAATGTTGAGACGCCGGAGGAGAGATGCAGCATCGGTCCCATGCTGCATCCACCTAGGTAAGTATAAAGGGGGGGGGGGACATACTTCTCCTTTAATCCGGTTATACAACCCAACTTACATAACCTGGAAATACCCTCTCCTATTGTTCTCCAGGAGTAGGTATTTTCCAGGTCACTAGGACTAGCCTATACTCTGACTATTCCATTTCTCACAAGGTCTAACAGTGAAAAATTCACACTAAACTCTCAGGCTTTTCGCATAGCCTGACTCAATTGTGGATCATGGGTTAACACTCTCATAGCCACTGCTTCCTTACCTGACAAAATAACACTGACCAAACGTAGGAGACAACTTAAAAGGGGTTCTCCGGACCTCTGTTTGTATTGTTTTGCCAGCCCATGGAGTTCAGTTTGTGTAAACTCCCATACTTCTTCAAATTCAATATCTCTAGGGTTGCGATAATACACCTCCCCATCTGCCATGTCCTCTCTATCGTGTTGCCTATACCTATGCTAAGTAATGAGAGGTCTGGCACACTTTTTCTTTCCCATTAGATAATCAGAAACATCAAACTCTATCTCCTCACTATCCTTTGAGGAGAGCACATCCTCACAATCCCAGTTTTAGGATTAATACAATAGAAACATGGATGCCGCCCTTGGGACTTTGAATGAGGTGTGCACAATTGGCTGATAAAATGAACAAATGTAACAGTAAAGTATTTATTGCAGAAATAGTCACACATAAAAAAGTAACATACAAAAGGCAAAGTCGATACAATATTTCACATAGATTGCATCGCATTTAAAGTACATGAGTATACAAGACATCTATAATGCCTGATGCGTTTCGCATGATGTGGTTCGCTCTTCAGGGGTGGATGCATGTGGGATATATCTGGAAATGAATAATCAAAAAGTAATGTAACACATGAATGAATGATGGATAAATGGTAAGAGGGGCCTCATAGAAAAAAGACCCCATACTCACCAATCGTCAAGGCCTAGGTGCCTGTGGCTATGTTCACCGAGGATGGGCGCAATATATGCTTGGGAAAGGAGCTGAGGAACCAAACCAAAAAACCGGACCAGGGAACAATGGGAAGGCAGACATGGCATGGGTAGAAATGAGTGACCTAAATCCATTCAGGTGTCAGCTAAAATATAATGTGATGTATATAATCAAACGTTGCTAAATTAGCAAAATAGTAACAGAGTATATGATTGAATGCATGTATAAACCAACCTGTTGCGATGGTAAGACGGATAAGGCCAAGGAAATTTGTGCAATACTGCAGATATGTGAAAAGGGATGTCAGTAAAGGCAATCCCTGAAAGGAAAAAGAGAAACGTGAAAAAATGTGAATATAAGAAACATAGAAAACATGACCAAGCATAGAGAAGTGCTCAATGTGGAGGATAAAGATGTCTACCTGTGTAGGATCAATGGCTTGCAGCAGCAGAATTAGCTGTCCCATGTGAGGTGAAAGAGTGAAATGAAAAATACCAGTCTTGTGTGTTCTCCCATTTATAACCCCACAAGGGCTCCAGTGGGCTCTGCCCTAGTCAATCCGTTCAGGTGTCAACTATAGTATAAATAGGTGTATGACCAAATATTGCTAAGTTAGCAAAATGATCATGGAGTATATGCAAGCCATTGATCCTACACAGGTAGACATCTTTATCCTCCACATTGAGCACTTCTATATGCTTGGTCATGTTTTCTATGTTTCTTATATTCCCCTTTTTTTCACGTTTCTCTTTTTCCTTTCAGGGATTGCCTTTACTGACATCCCTTTTCACATATCTGTAATATTACACACATTTCCTTGGCCTTATCCATCTTACCATCACAACAGGTTGGTTTATATATGCATTCTATCATATACTTCGTTACTATTTTGCTAATTTAGCAATGTTTGAGTATATACATATCACATTACATTTTAGCTGACACCTGAACGGATTATTTAGGATCTCCAAGGTCACTAATTTCTACCCATGCCATGTCTGCCTTCCCATTGTTCCTTGGTCAGGGTTTTTTGGTTGGCACGCTTCCTCAGCTCCCTTCCCAAGCATATATTGCCGCCATCCTCGATGAACATAGCCACAGGCACCTAGGCCTTGCCAATTGCTGAGTATGGGGTCTTTCTTTTTTCTGTCAGCCCCCCCTTACCATTTATCCATCATTTATTCATGTGTTACATTACTTTTTGAATATTAATTTCCAGATTAGGGATGAGCCGAACACCCCCGGGTTCGGTTCGAACCAGAACCTTCGAACGGACCGAAAGTTCGCGCGAATTTTCGAACCCTATACGTTATAATGGACGCGAACGTTCGAAATCAAAAGTGCTAATTACAACGGCCAATATGCATGTTAATGTCATAAAACAGGTTTGGGGACCCGGGTCCTGCCCCAGGGGACATATATCAATGCAAAAAGAACTTTTAAAAAACTAACGTTTTTTCGGGAGCAGTCATTTTAATGATGCATAAAGTGAAAAAAAAAAAAGTGAAATTTTTCCTTTAAATATGGTACCTGGGGGGTGTCTAAAGTATGCCTGTGAAGTGGCATGTGTTTCCCGTGTTTAGAACTGTCCTTGCACAAAATGACATTTGTAAAGGAAAAAAGAAGCCATTTAAAACCACTTGCGGCTTTAGGTTTGATCTTAAGTAGAATCTGAACAGGTACATTATGAAGTGTAGCTCCATCCCAAAAAAATCTATTTTTAAGCTTTTTGGAGAACATAGGGAGGGGTTATCACCCCTGTAACATTTGCTGTCTTTGCACATGTGTTCAGAACATGTCACCTCACTTTCCGTCCCAATGACAAATGTTTTTGGAAAAGTGGGGTTTTAATTGAAACAAGGATTGGTGATAAAGTATCAGTAGAGAGGAGATACCTTTTTCCCAAATTAAATCTAACAGGATAGAATTTCCCTTCCTAGGGGCCTGGCGTATATACTCTGCAGAAAATTGCCCTATTAGATGTTGGTGTAGCCACAAGACTGGTGGGCACAGGAATGGGCCCTGCTGTGAGTTAATAGATCAAGATTTGTAATTGCATGCACCTCTTGAACAGGGCAGAAAAATTGGGGGTGGTGGTGGTGGTGGTGGACGTTTTTGCCACAAGACTGTAAGCTCTCACAGTTACTCTTGGTGGGCATGGGCCCTGCTGTGAGTTAGATCAAGATTTGTAATTGCAAGCACCTGATGAACAGGGCAGAAAAATTGGGCCTTTGGCGGTGGTGGTGGACGGTGTTGCCACAAGACTGTAGGCCCTCATTTACTCTTGGTGGGCGCAGGAATGGGCCCTGCTGTGAGTTATTTGATGAACAGGGCAGAAAAATTGGGCCTTTGGCGGTGGTGGTGGACGGTGTTGCCACAAGACTAGGCCCTCATAGTTACTCTTGGTGGGCGCAGGAATGGGCCCTGCTGTGAACTATTAGATCAAGATTTGTAATTACCCGCCCCTGTTAAACAGGGGCTGAAAAATTGTGCCTTAGGCACTGGTGCTGGTGCCACAACACTGCAACCCGGCCCTCACAGAGACTGTACTTGGAGCACAGCAGTCACACGTGTTGCGAAGCATTTTTTTAAAAAATTGTAAGTACACGCCCCTGTTAAACAGGGGCTGAAAAATTGTGCCTTAGGCACTGGTGTGGTGGCATGGATCATTGAGGAGGAGGAAGAGGATAGTCAGTGAACATAAGAGGACAGTCACTCAGCATCAGCATAGGCAGTCTTGAAGGGATGTGACATTAAAAATTATTCGGTTATATCCGCCTCAGGTGCCTGGTAGCTGGTGGTGATCCAAGACTGATTCATTTTGATGAATGTCAGTCGATCAACCGAGGCGGTGGACAGGCGCACCCTATGATCAGTCACAAATCCTCCAGCAGCACTGAATGTGCGTTCGGAAAGAACGCTGGAGGCAGGACAGGCCAGTAGCTCAATTGCATACTGTGCAAGCTCTGGCCAGTGATCCATCCTCAGGACCCAGTAAGCCAGAGGATTTTCGGTGGGAAAGGTGTCCAAGTCTGACCTTGCCCCAAGGTATTCCTGCACCATGTATATCAGACGCTGGCGATGGTTGCTGGAACCGATCATACCTTGGGGCTGCGGACTAAAAAATTGTCTGAGCATCGGTCAGACGTCCACCTTCCCCACCGCTCCTTCTGCCACTGACCGAAGCCTCAGCAACTCGTCGCCCAGGACCAGGAGTTTGTAGCCTCCCAGTTTCTGGGAACGCGTTGCACAGACCTTTCTGCAAGGCCTCCCTGAGATGTCTCATCCTCTGCTCCCTCTGCGACGGCAAGATAAGGTCCGCAACCTTACCCTTGTACCGCGGATCAAGGAGAGTGGCCAGCCAGTAATGGTCCCTCTCCTTGATCCGAAGAACACGAGGATCCTTCCGCAGGCTTTGCAGGATCAGGGAGGCCATGCAGCGTAGGTTAGCTGAGGCATTCGGTCCGGAGTCTTCTGGGTCACTGAGGATGACATGATCGCCAGCCACCTCCTCCCAGCCACGTACAAGTCCACTGGCTTGTTGGGACTGTACATCATCCCTAAAAGACTGCTGCTGCTGATGCTGAGTGCCAGGCTCCACCTCCATGCTCACACAATCCTCCTCCTCCTCCTCCTCCTCCTCCTCCTCCTCATCCTCTTCCTGTGTGATGGGTGGGACAGAAGGAACACTGTCCGGATAAAGGGGGCCTTGAGAGGCAAGGAAGTCCTCCTCTTCCTGCCTCTGTTCTGCCTCAAGTGCCCTGTCCATTATCCCACGCAGCGTATGCTCCAACAGGTGGACAAGAGGGACAGTGTCACTGATGCATGCACTGTCACTGCTCACCATCCTCGTGGCCTCCTCAAATGGTGAGAGGACAGTGCATGCATCCCTGATCATGCTCCACTGACGTGGGGAAAAAAAACCAAGCTCCCCTGACCCTGTCCTGGTGCCGTAGTCGCAAAGGTACTCATTGATGGCCCTCTGCTGCGTGTGCAGTCGCTGCAGCATGGCCAACGTTGAGTTCCACCTGGTGGGCATGTCAGATATTAGGCGGTTCTTGGGCAGGTTCAGCTCCTTTTGCAGCTCAGTCAGCCGAGCACTGGCATTATAAGATCGGCGGAAATGCACACAGACTTTCCTGGCCTGCCTCAGGACATCTGTAAGCCTGGGAACCTGCCCAAGAACCGCTGCACCACCAGGTTGAGGACGTGAGCCATGCAGGGCACATGGGTGAGCTGCCCCTGTCGCAGGGCGGAGAGGAGGTTGGTGCCATTGTCAGAAACGACCATTCCTGGCTTAAGCTGACGTGGCGTCAACCACCTCTCGGCCTGCCCCTGCAGAGCTGCCAGAACCTCTGGCCCAGTGTGGCTCCTGTCCCCCAAACACACCAGCGCAAGCACGGCATGGCATCTTTTTGCCTGCGTACTTGCGTAGCCCCTTGTACGCCTACGGAGCACCGCTGGTTCCAAGGACAGAGCACTGGAGGAAGAAGAAGAGGAGGGGGTGGAGGAGAGAGGTGTGTCACAACCAGTAGCAGTAGTCGCGTTTTGGAGGCGTGGTGGCGGAACAACCTCCAACACTACTGCACCTTGTCCTGCATCCCTCCCAGCTGCCAATAGAGTGACCCAATGGGCCGTGAAAGAAAGGTACCGTCCCTGTCCATGCCTGCTGGACCATGAGTCAGCGGTAATATGCACCTTACCGCTGACCGCCCTGTCCAGCGAGGCATGGACATTGCCCTCCACATGCCGGTAGAGAGAGACGGAATCGCCTTCCGCGAGAAAAAGTGGCGTTTGGGAACCTGCCACTGAGGAACCGCACATTGAACAAACTCACGGAAGGGGCCCGAGTCTACCAACTGAAAAGGCAGCAGTTGAAGTGCTAGCAATTTAGCAAGGCTAGCATTCAACCGCTGGGCATGTGGATGGCTGGGAGTGTACTTCTTTCTACGGTCCAGCAGCTGGGGCAGGGAAATTTGCCTGCTGCATTCGGACGTCGGTGTACTGCAAGTACTTGGTTGTGACACACCGAATTCTACACCTTCAGTCCTCTCAGAGCAGCTTTCAGAGAGGACTGAAGGTGTAGTGGGGATGGAGATCCCAGCTGAGGAGGAGCAAGGAGAGGTCCGCTTAGTTCTTTGGTGTGGGTCTTTTATGTGTGCCTGCCAACGAGCTGCATGGCAGGTCGCCATATGTCTGGTCATGCTTGTCGTGCCCAAGCGGCTGATGTTTTGGCCACGCGAGATACGCTTGAGACAAATATTGCAAATAGCAGTGGTGCGATCTGCTGCACTCGTCTCAAAAAAGGCCCACACCAAAGAACTTTTCTGATAACGTGCAGAGGCAGCGCCCTGCACAGGCGGAGCTCTGCGGTGTTGTACAGTTGCTGTGCTGGCCTCTACCTGGCCTCCAGGGGGCATCCTGCCTCGTTGGACATGTGACGCCGCATCCTCCTCCTCCTCGTCCTCCTCCTCATCCTCTCTCCCTTGAGGCACCCACGTGGAGTCAGTGACTCATCATCCCCTCCCTCTTCACCACTAGAGCAAACCTGGCAGTAAGCTGCAGCTGGTGGAACTGTACTGCCAGATTCCTCAAGCTGGGTATCGTCATCCGAGCCTTCGAATCGTTGGGCATCCTCCTGGAGCATGTACCCAACACTGTGCTCAAAGAGTTCGGGGGACTCCTCAGGAGGACATGGTGGGTCTAGGGAAGGGGTGGCTGATGATGCTCTGTCAGTACCCTGAGCCTGGGTGAGAGAGGATGAGGAGGATGAGGAGGGCTTGGTCATCCATTCTACCAAGCCTTCAGCATGATGCGGCTCCACATGTCCAGCTGCCGAAAACAAAGACGCGCGTGTCCCATGGCCACGTGCTGATGACGATGCACGACCACGTCCACGGCCACGTCCACTAGAAACAGAGCCTGCCTGCCCTGTGTTCTTGGCTCTGCACGCTCTGCCTCCCCTTGGCGGTCTTCCAGCCATTGTAGTCGGTAGTCCTGTGGGTGCTGCTGAGAAGAAAATATAGGAGCTCTGTGTGATGCCACTAACACACTAGAAGTCCTATGGGTGCTTCTGCAAAGAAAATAGAGGAGCTCTGTGTGATGCCACTAACACACTAGAAGTCCTGTGGGTGCTTCTGCAAAGAAAATAGAGGAGCTCTGTGTGATGCCACTACACACTAGAAGTCCTGTGGGTGCTTCTGCAAAGAAAATAGAGGAGCTCTGTGTGATGGGACTAACACACTTCAAGTCCTATAGGTGCTTCTGGGAAGAAAATATAGCTCTGTGTGTGTGATGGGACTAACACACTTCAAGTCCTATAGGTGCTTCTGGGAACAAAATATAGCTCTGTGTGTGTGATGGGACTAACACACTTCAAGTCCTATAGGTGCTTCTGGGAACAAAATATAGCTCTGTGTGTGTGATGGGACTAACACACTTCAAGTCCTATAGGTGCTTCTGGGAACAAAATATAGCTCTGTGTGTGTAATGGGACTAACACACTTCAAGTCCTATAGGTGCTTCTGGGAACAAAATATAGCTCTGTGTGTGTGATGGGACTAACACACTTCAAGTCCTATAGGTGCTTCTGGGAACAAAATATAGCTCTGTGTGTGTGATGGGACTAACACACTTCAAGTCCTATAGGTGCTTCTGGGAACAAAATATAGCTCTGTGTGTGTGATGGACTAACACACTTCAAGTCCTATAGGTGCTTCTGGGAACAAAATATAGCTCTGTGTGTGTGATGGGACTAACACACTTCAAGTCCTATAGGTGCTTCTGGGAACAAAATATAGCTCTGTGTGTGTGATGGGACTAACACACTTCAAGTCCTATAGGTGCTTCTGGGAACAAAATATAGCTCTGTGTGTGTGATGGGACTAACACACTTCAAGTCCTATAGGTTCTTCTGGGAACAAAATATAGCTCTGTGGGTGTGATGGGACTAACACACTTCAAGTCCTATAGGTGCTTCTGGGAACAAAATATAGCTCTGTGTGTGTGATGGGACTAACACACTTCAAGTCCTATAGGTTCTTCTGGGAACAAAATATAGCTCTGTGGGTGTGATGGGACTAACACACTTCAAGTCCTATAGGTGCTTCTGGGAACAAAATATAGCTCTGTGTGTGTGATGGGACTAACACACTTCAAGTCCTATAGGTGCTTCTGGGAACAAAATATAGCTCTGTGGGTGTGATGGGACTAACACACTTCAAGTCCTATAGGTGCTTCTGGGAACAAAATATAGCTCTGTGTGTGTAATGGGACTAACACACTTCAAGTCCTATAGGTGCTTCTGGGAACAAAATATAGCTCTGTGTGTGTGATGGGACTAACACACTTCAAGTCCTATAGGTTCTTCTGGGAACAAAATATAGCTCTGTGTGTGTGATGGGACTAACACACTTCAAGTCCTATAGGTGCTTCTGGGAACAAAATATAGCTCTGTGTGTGTGATGGGACTAACACACTTCAAGTCCTATAGGTGCTTCTGGGAACAAAATATAGCTCTGTGTGTGTGATGGGACTAACACACTTCAAGTCCTATAGGTGCTTCTGGGAAGAAAATATAGCTCTGTGTGTGTAATGGGACTAACACACTTCAAGTCCTATAGGTGCTTCTGGGAACAAAATATAGCTCTGTGTGTGTGATGGGACTAACACACACTTCAAGTCCTATAGGTTCTTCTGGGAACAAAATATAGCTCTGTGTGTGTGATGGGACTAACACACTTCAAGTCCTATAGGTGCTTCTGGGAACAAAATATAGCTCTGTGTGTGTAATGGGACTAACACACTTCAAGTCCTATAGGTGCTTCTGGGAAGAAAATATAGCTCTGTGTGTGTAATGGGACTAACACACTTCAAGTCCTATAGGTGCTTCTGGGAAGAAAATATAGCTCTGTGTGTGTGATGGGACTAACACACTTCAAGTCCTATAGGTGCTTCTGGGAACAAAATATAGCTCTGTGTGTGTAATGGGACTAACACACTTCAAGTCCTATAGGTGCTTCTGGGAAGAAAAATATAGCTCTGTGTGTGTAATGGGAATAACACACTTCAAGTCCTATAGGTGCTTCTGGGAAGAAAATATAGCTCTGTGTGTGTGATGGGACTAACACACTTCAAGTCCTATAGGTGCTTCTGGGAACAAAATATAGCTCTGTGTGTGTGATGGGACTAACACACTTCAAGTCCTATAGGTGCTTCTGGGAACAAAAATATAGCTCTGTGTGTGTGATGGGACTAACACACTTCAAGTCCTATAGGTGCTTCTGGGAACAAAATATAGCTCTGTGTGTGTGATGGGACTAACACACTTCAAGTCCTATAGGTGCTCTGGGAACAAAATATAGCTCTGTGTGTGTAATGGGACTAACACACTTCAAGTCCTATAGGTGCTTCTGGGAAGAAAATATAGCTCTGTGTGTGTAATGGGACTAACACACTTCAAGTCCTATAGGTGCTTCTGGGAAGAAAATATAGCTCTGTGTGTGTGATGGGACTAACACACTTCAAGTCCTATAGGTGCTTCTGGGAACAAAATATAGCTCTGTGTGTGTAATGGGACTAACACACTTCAAGTCCTATAGGTGCTTCTGGGAAGAAAATATAGCTCTGTGTGTGTAATGGGAATAACACACTTCAAGTCCTATAGGTGCTTCTGGGAAGAAAATAGCTCTGTGTGTGTAATGGGACTAACACACTTCAAGTCCTATAGGTGCTTCTGGGAACAAAATATAGCTCTGTGTGTGTGATGGGACTAACACACTTCAAGTCCTATAGGTGCTTCTGGGAACAAAATATAGCTCTGTGTGTGTGATGGGACTAACACACTTCAAGTCCTATAGGTGCTTCTGGGAACAAAATATAGCTCTGTGTGTGTGATGGGACTAACACACTTCAAGTCCTATAGGTGCTTCTGGGAACAAAATGAAGGAGCTCTGCCTGCCTGCCACGAACACACTACAAGTCCTATAGTGCTTCTGGTAACAAAATATAGGAGCTCTGCCTGCCTGCCACGAACACACTACAAGTCCTATAGGTGCTTCTGGTAACAAAATATAAGGAGCTCTGCCTGCCTGCCACGAACACACTAAAAGTCCTATAGGTGCTTCTGGTAACAAAATATAGGAGCTCTGCCTGCCTGCCACGAACACACTACAAGTCCTATAGGTGCTTCTGGTAACAAAATATAGGAGCTCTGCCTGCCTGCCACGAACACACTACAAGTCCTATAGGTGCTTCTGGTAACAAAATATAGGAGCTCTGCCTGCCTGCCACGAACACACTACAAGTCCTATAGGTGCTTCTGGTAACAAAATATAGGAGCTCTGCCTGCCTGCCACGAGCACACTACAAGCCCCTCTTTCTCAATCAATCTTTGTAACTGAATCTATCTAACTCAATCTCTGTAAGTGAATCTCTCTAACTATCTAAATGCAGCAGAGTGTCACAGAATCTGCCTGCTCAATCTGCGCCGGAACAGCATGTGACCGGCGCAGACGGCGTGGCGGCGTTTTATAGGGGGGGCGTGTACTACAGCCCCTGAGCTGTAATTGGCTACAGGCGTCCTGCCTGTAGCCAATTATGGCTCTTCGAGTTTCCGGGGCTGTGATTGGCCAAGCATGCGGGGTCACAGTGCATGCTTGGCCAATCATCAGCCAGCAATGCACTGCGTCGGCCGCGCCGGCCGCAATGCATTGCGGGGCCGCTCGCATCACACGAACGTGATGCGAGCGGCCAAAATAGTTCTGGGCTCGCCGAGCGAGCGAACGCCCGGTGCTCGATGCGAACGTGGGTTCGCATCGAGCACCGGGCCCATCCTTATTCCAGATATATCCCACATGCATCCACCCCTGAAGAGCGAGCCATATCTCGCAAATCGCGTCGGGTTTTATAGATGACATGTATACTCATGTACTTTAAATGCAATGTAATCTTTAACTATGTGCAATATTGTATCGGCTTTGCCTTTTGTATGTTATTTTTTTTGTGTGTGACTATTTCTGTAATAAATACTTTACTGTATTTACATTTGTCAATTTTATCGGCCAGTTGTGCACACCTCATGGGTCTCATGGGGTCTGTAGGTGCCCCGAAACCCGAAGCGTTTCCAGTTTCTTTGTTAAAAAACCTTCATCAGGGGTAGAGAGTAAGTAGATATATGGTACAGTTATCACTCTAAAAGTAAGAAAAATGAAAAAAACAGACAAATCAGAAAAAGGAACATCCAAAAAATATAATAACATAGCTGTTGTCATATCACCCCTTGCCCAGAAAATAAAAAATAATGAATAGATAAAAATGTATACATATATGTGTATACATGCAAATGTACGAACATATATAGAGGCATAAAAAGCCTACATACCACGGTGGAGCAGACACTCGACATGAGATGAAAAATGATAAAATGATCGTGGGTGCAGCTGGACCTTTTGGAACTCCAGTGTGGGGCAGATAGAGAGACTTGCTTATCCAAAACAAGTACAACTACCTCTCCCTATTGGTCAGGAGACAAACATACAGCCTCTGTAGACAATTTAAACAAAGGGGGAAAAAACAGAGTTAGTTTATTCCCGCCTAAATTCACACCCCCTATAGAGGAGAAACAGGTCCCCAAAGAGAAGGAGGGGGCATCACCACGTGTTGGAGAGCTGCAGACAAAAGGTATGCATTGAATCTGGTAACCAGCGACCAGGTCCCAGGAAGTTGGATAGATAGAGGGAGAGGAAAACATAAAAGGCCATAGAGGTGTTCAAAATCCCAGTGCCCTGAAAAAAGGGGCCCAGCAGGCAAGGTTAGACACCCAAGAACAATATCCCAGAAGGTATTGATCAACACCATAAATTGCTGTAGGACTAGTACTTCCAACCTGTGGCCTGAGGGGCCTAGCTCTGTTTGCTTTCAGACATCCTTTCCAGCACCACTCCGGTCGCCTGCTTGTCTGTGTGGCAGATTCACATCGTGAGATAGAGGATTCACTGCATGAGTGTCGCTACACGAGTTCCTGTTCAGAGGACATCAGAACGGTCTGGTCGTTGGTGAGAGGGTAAATTGCTCGACCTTTATCCATTCTTTACCACCATCACTTTGCACAGACATCTTTACTCCAAGAACACTTTACTGCATTAAATGAACACTGTGCTCAGACACATTTAGCTTTCTTTATTGCAAGGAATCCACCATTTTCACTATACCCAAATGGATTACAGTTAACGAGCTCCAACTAGCCGGTGAAGAACATCAGATCTGCAACGAGAACTTTATTGCAATGACGTAATGCCACGTACACACGGTCGGAATTTCCGATGGAAACAGTCCGATGGGAGCTTTTCATCGGATTTTCCCACCGTGTGTATGCCCATCGGTCTTTTTCTGTCGGAATTTCCGACGGACTTTGGATTGAGAACCTGTTCTTAATTTTTCCGATGGAAAACCTTTGTATCGGATTTTCCGATCGTGTGTATGCAATTCCGACATGCAAAATTCCGACGCATGCTCGGAAACAATTTGACGCATGCTCAGAAGCATTAAACTTCCCTTTTATAGTGCAGTCGAACGTGTTGTATGCCGTGGTGTTATTGACCGTCGGAATTTTGTGTGACCGTGTGTAGGCAAGACAGTTTGAGTGAAATTCCATCGGAATTCCGACGGGAAAACCATCAGAGGTTTTTCCTACGAGAATTCCGACCGTGTGTACGCGGCATTAGTGTACCCATATGTATATCGTATTGTCGTTGTTAAACTGTCTTGTGCCTTTGGGAGGAATTCTGCAGTTAGCGCTGTTTAAAGCTCAGCAGATTTATTACTTCCTCTTTGTAACAACTTCTTGTTTTATTTGGTTCAAGTAAAATATCTCTAGAACCTAATTACACTGAGTTGTTTGATTATTGCCACACAGTGCTGCAAGGATGTCTGAACCCAGAGTGTCAGGTGGGTTGGAAGGTTCACTTGGTCATGGCTGTGCAGATGAGCAGGTAATTCTCCGCAGTCCTCTAGGGGGCCATGCTACATTTGAAGGCTCGTCCAGGATGCTACCTGCAGCTGGCCCTAGCCTAGCCACAGATCGGAGCCACAGTCTGTGTCGGAAGCCGCCTCTATAGCTTGGGGTAGAAGTCATAGGACCCCAACCGATAGCATCATCCGGGAGATCTCTAGAAATGATCACACCGAGAGGGAGATCAGAAGGCGGCTGAGAAATCTGGCATCAGGACACAAGCCTACCTGGTGGAGACTGAAGCCTTGGAGTTGGATCAAGTCAGGGCACTGATAGAATGGCAGGAAGAGGTGCCAGTGTGCTTTTAGGTGGAAGAGGTCCGTCTGATGGAAGAAGTGACTGTAAGGGTGTTTCCACTCAAGCTCGAGAGAATGAATGAATGATTTGTATAGCGCTGCAAATACGAATTGAATCGCCTCAAGGCGCTTGGTCTGTCCTTTGTTGTCCTGCTTATTAGAACAGGGGGGTCTTGAGTTTTTTTCTGAAGGCCCGATGGTTTTCTTCCAAGCGGATGTTGGTGGGTAGAGCGTTCCATAGCCGGGGTCCTTGGACTGCGAATCTTCGTTCTCCCTTAGATTTTTAGCGGGCTTTGGGGATGAGAAGGCGGTTTTGGTTTGTTGATCGAAGGCTGCGATTAGGTATGTATTTTTTTATTTTCTCACATAGGTATTGAGGAGCGTTTCCTTGTGTACATTTGTGGGTGAGCCAGAGGGTCTTGAATGTGATCCTATCTTTTACCGTGAGCCAATAGAGGGTCCTCAGGGATGGGGGGATGGATTCCCAGGGTTTCTTTCCGGTGACTAGTCTTGCTGCTGTGTTTTGTGTTTTGGTCGACTTGTAGGCGTGCAATCTGGTAATCAGGTAGTCCTATGTAGAGGGAATTTACGTAGTCGAGTCGCGAATTGATGATAATTCCAACTACTACTGCTTTCTCCTTTTCCGGAATGAAGGGGATGAGTCTGCGTAGCAGGCGGAGAAGATGATGGGATCCGCTGACTACTGATCCTATTTGTGCATCCATAATCATCTCTGAATCAAAGATGACTCCGAGGCTTTTGGCTTTGGTGCTTAGAAGGATGGTCTGTCCAAGGATGGTCGGTGGTGTCCATGGGGTCTTAGTTTTTTTAGAGAGAGAGGAAAGCGCAAGAAATCCACCATTCACAAAGACGCATGAGAAAAGTCCTGTACATGTGGGAGCCAATTCACAAGAGGCCAGTGCCCCTCCTCTCTTTCTACACAGATTTGAGTCGCTTAGTCGATAGTCTGGTGAAGAATGGGTCTGGGAATGCTAATCCGAGTTACCGAAGACCTAGATTTTTCTCAGGACAATTACTGACGCCTGTGGGAGAAGACGAGTTTGAGACATGGATGAGTCAAGCTTTACAGGCTATGGAAGAGTGGAGTTTTTCAGAGGCTGTGAAACGACAAAGGCTTAGTGAGAGTCTTCAAGGCTCAGCAGCCAATGTGATCCATATCCTGAGAATGAGCAAGAGGACTTGTGCTGCCATGGATTACATTGGTGCCTTGTGTGCTGTTTTCGGAAGAGTTGAAACTACTGCTGATTTGATGCATAAATTCAATCACACTCACCAGCAGAGGGGGGTAGTCTGTTCGAATACATCTCCTCAGTAGACCAGATGCTACATCAAATCATCCTGCATGGGGCCCGACCTAATCATCCTATTGTGTTGAAATTATTGCTGAAGAGAACTCAGGTGGTACCTACCTATCCTGAGTTGATAAGGGAAGAGAAGAGTCAATGATCAAGAGACTTGAATCCTTTTACTGGGAACAAAAAGTAGTGGCCCGTGCCGTCCATGCAGAAATGGAGTTCTCCGATGAAGATAGCGGGACCGAGTCTGAGCCAAAGGGACCGGCCCTCCCAGATATCCCTAAGCCAGTCGTAGAACTCGGGCCAACATAACTGATGGCACAGGTGGCTCAGGCTCAAACTCAAATGTATCATGCTCTGATGCGAGTGATGGAGACTCAGGCGAAAGTTCAGGAGCAAGGGACTCGTGCAAGTGAACAAAACCTGTACCTAGAGCGAGAAAGGAGATGATGCAGAGAGGTCTGACATTTCTGAGCAAAATGCCCCAAATCTGGCGTTAGCCCTCAACTCCTCAACAAAATCCTAAGAGCTTTACAGAAATTGCTCTTTCCAAAGCTGGCAGGAAACTTCAAGGGACCTCAGTGAAGGAGCTAGTTGGGTGTCCCAAGGGAAAACTGTGCTCCAAAGACAAGAGCAGAGACCAAAAGAGAGCCAAGGAAAAAAAAAAGGACGCACGCCCCCAGTCCTCTCTAACCCTCCGGTGCCTAAGCACGCTACAAAAATAAAACCCTCAGAGAATGGAAAACGGGGACAGAAAATCAATGCACAGCTTGCTAAACAAGCAGTTAAACTGAATTCCCCGCCTCCAACGAGGCTGATTAGGGCACAAACCATAGAGTCGCCTGTGGGAAACCTACCCATGAACTTAGTGGGGCTTTCCCCTATAGTATCAGTACAGGTAGAGGTAGGGCTGGTCCAAGACATTGTGCTGCCTGGGAAAAATCACGCCCACCAAAAGGCCCCCACATTCATTATTTTATATCATGACAATTAAAACCAAAATTACATTTATCAGGAAGTTAGATTTACATGCAACAGTGGTGGTGGGGTTCATGCAGAGGCGGTGGTGGGGTTCATGCAGAGGCGGTCGTGGGGAGGGGGGTTAGACACAGGCAGGGGTGGTGGAGATGGGATTAGTGGTTCTGGCACTTACTTTCTCTCAGTGTCAGCCGCGCCTATAGTGATGCCTCTTTCATCATGGGGGTCTCTGCTCAGCAGAAAGCCCCTCCCCCTTTACGCTGTTGGCCGTTAGCCTATCGTCTGACTTTCTCTCGTCAGCAGCAATGGGGAGCTGCAGAGAGGATGGGCGGGCGACCAGCTGTGTGGGTATGGCAGCGAGTGCTCTGCGATTACCTCCAAAAGCAGCGGCGCCCGGCCATCCACACAGTGGGATAAGGAGAGGAGCGGGGCGATTGGGCGAGACCACTGTCTTCTTAGGCGTCAATGTGCCGCCCCTCAGAACCTGCCGCCTGGGACCAATGCTGCCACCGGCTCCCATAGTAGGGCCGGCCCTGGGTAGAGGGCATCTATACACAAGCACTGCTGGATACTGGAGCCCAAGTGATGCTGCTTTATAGAGACTTTTACCACAAGTACATGCCTTTGTGCAAACTAAACGAGCTAGAAATTTGGGGTATCGGGACACAGAAGTGCCCATATGATGGTTACATTCCCATCAAAATAACCTTTGACTCTGCTCTAGCAGGAAGACCAGTAAACCTTTGACACCTTGGCTGTCGTATATCCCCAACCGCCTGGAGCTGGCTGAAATTCCCTACTGATAGGCACAAAAACCAACCTAGTGAGAAGGCTACTCACTCCCTTGGTAAATAGAGAGTGCTCCTGTTGGGAAAATTCACCCCCAGTTGAGACAAGCATTCCAGAGGGTGTTGGGAGAAAAGAATAAGGATACTGAAGAGAGAGTACTGCAACCTGGAGAGAGGACCTGTCTTAAAGCCACTGTCAAGTTGTCTTGGGACCAGCCGGGTCCGTATGTGGTGGTGGAAGCTGATCCAACAGAAGAAGAGGTTGGGATACAAAACAGGTTCTGGAGATTGTACCCACTCGGGCCTTGCTAAGAAGTGGAGGGCGAATTCCTTTCCGTGTACGGAATGTCACTAGCCACCCGATCAGCCTAAAGCCTGGAATGGTGATTGGGAAAGTGAGTGCTGCCACTCCGGTAGCAAAGAATGAGGTAGCCCAGAAGGGGGATGGAGGAAGCACCACTGTAAGCTGCCCAAGTCTTCCTCCTGCTTGGGAGGAAAGGATTAAAGCTCAGATCGCTCAATGGGAGGAAATATTCTCCAAGAATGACTTACATGTGGGCTGTGCTAAAAGCGCTCAACATCGAATTCGACTGACTGAAGATAAGCCATTTTGAGAGAGGGCCAGGCAAGTCCCCTTGTGCAACTTGGAGGATCTTCGAGAGCAAATGGCTGAACTAAAGAAGTCAGGAGTCGTTACGGAGTCTAGAAGCCCTTATGCTTCCCCGATTGTGGTGGTGAGGAAGAAGAATGGGTCCCTCCGGATGTGTATTGATTATTGAACTTCGAATAGGACTACCCCAGATCAATACACGACTCCTCGCATAGAAGAAGCCTTACAATGCTTATCAGGGGCCAAATGGTTCAGTGTGCTGGATCTAAATAGTGAATACTACCAGATTCCAATGCACCCAGAAGACCGAGAGAAGACGGCTTTCATTAGCCCACTGGGGTTCTTTGAGTTTGATCGAATGCCACAGGGATTAACCAGAGCCCCTGCCACTTTCCAGCGACTGATGGAGAACACGTGGGTGATAAGAACTTGGTAGTATTAGTTTACCTAGATGACATCGTGTTTGGCCGAACATTGGAAGAGCATGAGGCCCGTTTGGAAAAAGTTTTCCAGCGATTACATGATGAGGGATTGAAGCTGTTGTTAGAGAAGTGCCAATTCTGTCAGACTTCAGTCACATACCTGGGACACGTGGTATCTGCCGAAGGGATAGCCACCGACCCCCAAAAGCTGGAAACGGTCACTTCTTGGCCTCGTCCAACTACTGTCACCGAATTGAGGTCGTTCTTGGGCTTTTGCTCCTACTACAGACGATTTGTGAAGAACCTTCACACAGATTGCTAGGCTGTTAAATGAGATTACAGGGGGTCCCCGACTTACGAACGCCCGACCTACGAACATCCCCTACTTACGAACGGGGCGCTGCAGGGACCCTCCGCCATTTTCCGCAGTTCTGCGCATGCGCGGCCAGACGGAGCCTCGGAAAATGACGGCAAACATCGGAAATGTCCGTAATTTGCCGCGCATGCGCAGAACGGCATTCCACGGAACATCGGAAATGTCCGTAATTGTCGGTCTGCGCATGCGCGGCCGACTTACGAACAATTCCGAGTTAAGAACAGGCGGGCAGTCCCTAACGAGTTCGTAACTCGGGGACCCCCTGTAGTGTACAAATAAGGGAAAATACTGCGCTAAAGCTTAGTGAAAACTTAGTAAATAAAAAGCTAACACTCAAAGTTCAAAATAGCATGTGGAAAATATGTGTAGCGCTCAGACATGTAACCTCATGAATAGGAACATGACATCAATTAACAAGTGAAAAAATTCAATACAAATGTGTAAATTGCTCAAACAATTATTTGCACAGTTTTAGTCATTACTATTTTAATTCCCAGTCTTTGCTATTTTGCACTTCTGTCATTATTTGCAGTTTATTGCGGTATTTGCACATATTATTTGCACCATTGGTACACTTAGATGTGATTATTTACTAATTAGTAATTTCTAGATTTTTTAATTGGTCTCTACCTTAGTTAGAGTTTTTTTTTTTTTGCATTTTAGTGATTTCTTTTTTACACTTTGCCCACTAGGCTCATTTTCCGCTTGAAAAACAAAGAATATATATAGGCTGCGCTAGCGGATATAAATCACCACTATGATAATATGGAGAAAAATATACGTATATGTATACAAAATATACACACACATACAGAATGTATATATGTATACAAAATATGTATTAAGTGTTACTGCGCAAACTATGCAATAATCGCAATAGTGCAAAAATATGTGAAGTGCAAAACCAATGACATTCACTAAAATACAGACTCTTTGACAGTACTGATTCAGATGTTAAGCAGTTAGTCACTGCGTGAAAATAGCAATAGTGCAAAATATATATATATATAGTGCTATCATGAGCCTAAATACCGCTGTTAGATGGCAACTCACTACAAGGAAGACAGGTATCAGCGTGTTCCGGGTGCACAAAGATGGCGTGCGTTCCACAAGAACAGGAAGCAGCGTCAGTTAAACTGGATTGATTTAGTTTTGCTTCCAGACTACATCACTTCCTGTTGTCAATTGCTCACTGAAACTTTAATAAAAATGTGAACAAGAGACGGAGCATGATAATAGAATACAAAACATGATAGTAGACATATACAAAACTCATTAGAATACATTGTATATCTAAAAATTTGTATTTTTAGATATATAATGTATTCTAATGAGTTTTGTATATGTCTACTATCATGTTTTGTATTCTATTATCATGTTCCGTCTCTTGTTCACATTTTTATTAAAGTTTCAGTGAGCAATTGACAACAGGAAGTGATGTAGTCTGGAAGCAAAACTAAATCAATCCAGTTTAACTAAGATAGCTTGCTGATTGGTTGGTTAGCTGGGAGGCGCCAGCCGTCTAGCGTATTTATATGCTGTAGAGACAATGCCGGAAGTGATGTCCTTGATGACGCCCTGGAGGAGGGGCGAAACGCGTCGACGTAACTTCCGGTGTTGAAAGCCAGTGACGCTGCTTCCTGTTCTTGTGGAACGCACGCCAGCTTTGTGCACCTGGAACACGCTGATACCTGTCTTCCTTGTAGTGAGTTGTCATCTAACAGCAGTATTTAGGCTCATGATAGCGATACTACACATGATATTTTCTCTGTTTTTCTTTTGTGGCATTCTAAAACCCTTGGAGGCTTCGTTATTGTTTGGAGTATTTTTATTCAAAACTACAATCAAAAGGAATCCTGGCATATTATATCTAATCCCCCACTAAATGCTCTTTTCGACCCTAGGACTGCAAAGCCGTGGGTCAAACATTTCTGGTGAGTGGGGTTCTTAGAGGGGATTGTCGTTTGAAGAAACCTGCATTTCTCTTTCACAATTAATTGCTTAATATTAAAACTATTACCTATAGAGTCTGTATATTAGTTTTGCACTCTATATATATATATATATATATATATATATATATATATATATATATATATATATATATATTTTGCACTATTGCTATTTTCACGCAGTGACTAACTGCTTAACATCTGAATCAGTACTTGTCAAAGAGTCTGTATTTTAGTGAATGTCATTGGTTTGCACTTCACATATTTTTGCACTATTGCGCTTATTGCGTAGTTTGCGCAGTAACACTTAATACATATTTTGTATACATATATATATATATATATATATATATATATATATATATATATATATATATATATATACACATTCTGTATGTGTGTGTATATTTTGTATACATATACGTATATTTTTCTCCATATTATCACAGTGGTGATTTATATCCGCTAGCGCAGCCTATATATATTCTTTGTTTTTCATCATTAAGGTTCTTTAACCTTTGTAGGCAGCAGCAGCGGTTGTCTCTTTATTATTATTTTATATTATATTATTCCTTTAGGCGCAGGTTATAAGGTTGTTTGTTATTTTCCGCTTATTCATTGATACATATCCATTTTTTAACCCTATCAGCTTACCTTATTTGGTTATTTGGAATAAGGATTGAGTCTTTAGTCTCAACAATTGGTTATATTTGTCTGATGACCTTAGGATTAGATGCTCACGAATTGTGTTAGCACTGATATTTTAATCATTGACTATACAATACTGATGAGACATTAACTGTGAAGGAGGCTATTTATTCCTTTGGATCTATGTTATGTGTCACTTCCAAAGGTTTATTCTACTTTGTAGCTTTATTTGATCCTCAAGCACTACAAATCAGTTGAAGAGTGATACATTGTTGCAGGAAGAATTTTTCTACTATTATTGGTTGCTTTTATCTTTATTATACCTATTTTAGTAGATGATTTGATTTTTACTATATTTTTTTTATTATTTTAGCGCCGCAGTCCTCTACTATTTTAAATCTTTGTTCACTATAATTGTTTGAGCAATTTTCACATTTGTATTGAATTTTTTCACTTGTTAATTGATGTCATGTTCCTATTCATGAGGTTACATGTCTGAGCGCTACACATATTTTTCCATGCGTTAAATGAGATGTTGCAGAAGCAAACGGAAGGAGAACAGCAGAAAACCCAGAAAGGGGGAGCCAGGGGGCCTCGAATGTATCCAGGAACAATGGACAATAAAGTGTGAGAGGTCATTCGAGCGGTTGGCCTTACGCTTATCCCTCAAAGCAATATGAATTGCATGTGGATGCCAGTAGAGATGGTATTGGGGGAATGTTGTACCAGGAGTCAGTGGCCTACGTGAGTCGCAGCCTCACCCCCCCCCCCCCCCCCCCAGAAGAACTATCCTGTTGGAGTTGGAGTTCTTGACCCTAAAGTGGGCAGTAGTGGATAAACTACAGGACTATCTGTAGGGAGCCACCTTTGTGGTGAAGCCTGATAACAACCCCATGACTTATTTGCTATCCACTGCCAAACTGGACGCCACTGGGCATCAGTGGTCACCTGCTCTGTCCAAATTCTAATTCAGTTTTAAATATCGACTGGGAGTGGGAAATAGAGACGCTGACGCTCTTTCCCGAAGACCTCACTTCACCCAGAATGGTCAGAAGAGTTGTATTCATTTACCTCCCGAAGGAGTACAGGCTGTGTGTCGGGGAGTGGAATTTAAGCACAGGGGAGCCATAGGGGCTGAAGCAGCGGGAGTCGCCCCTGCGGGAGTACCAAAGCACTACTGCAATTTGACCCAAGTACGCAGTCAAGAACTGCCTCAGTTGACTAAGGTCAAGCTGGAATCCCGTGAAGTATCTGATACAGCTGATATTCACATCCCTCCTACTAATACAACAGAGAGAGACAGAGTCCCGAAGCCAGGGCCATAGCCTGAAGTAGAACCAGAGACCAAAATAGAACCTGAACCGGAAGCTGGATGCAGTTTTTGGGAAGCAGAACGGGATCCGAGTCACTGGAAGACATACATTCTCTGAGACAAAAGATATGTCCCCAAAGAGATTGACTTATGACACTCTTGGAGAAAATTTAGATGAACTCATACCTACTACTCAACATCCCAGTCAAGCCTCCCTTACCGAGTCTTTAGTAAAAGATGACCTTGATCCACCCCCTGACACTACTGGGTGGGCCACTAATTTATTATTGGCCTGTCCAAACTTAATATGACCTCTTCTCATGTTGATGTATATAATTTGTTATCAGAGGACCCCTCACTAAGTCAGTTATTAGCGGTTGCAACTTCTAGTTAGTTAATTGTTTCTACAATGCAGTAAAGTGATTCCAAGTTGTGCTCTGTCTTTAGGGACAAAAGACTTTCAAGTGGGGGGAGGATGTAGCAGTATGGACTACAAACCTAAAGCACCATACCTTCTAGCATTGCTGGGTATTGCCTGTCCCTTTAGTGCTCAATGTATCCAGTGACATCATATTTGTGTGCCTAATAAAAGGATTGTGGGATGAATAGTTCCCCCCTCAGATAATTGCTTTGCACGATTGTGTGCCAGGACTACGTATCCCAGAGTTCTTTGCTGCTATCTGATTGCTGGGAGTAGCTATAAAAAGCAACCCAGGCCCATGCGGACGGTCTCTTCCTGCTGGGCTTGACGCAAGACAGGCCTCTCTGTGCCACACAGAGAGAGAGAGAGATGTCGCGGCCTACCACACAGAGTGGTACTTCCAACCCATGGCCTGAGGGGCCTAGCTCTGTTCACTGTCGGACATTCTTTCCAGCACCACTCTGGTCGCCTGCCTATCGGTGTGTGTGGCAGATTCACGTCAGGAGATTGAGACAGCGGATCCGCTACACGAGTGTCGCTACACGAGTCCCTGTTGAGAGGACAAAGTCTACAAGACTTTGGTCCGGCCTCACCTGGAGTATGCTGTCCAGTTCTGGGCACCAGTCCTCAGGAAGGATGTACTGGAAATGGAGCGAAAGATTGCGAGAGCATGAACTTATTCTCTCTGGGTAAGAGATGCTTGAGAGGGGATATGATTTCAATTTACAAATACCGTACTGGTGACCCCACAATAGGGATAAAACATTTTTGCGGAAGGGAGTTTAATAAGACACGTGGCCACTAAAATTAGAAGAAAAGAGGTTTAACTTTAAACTGTGTACAGGGTTCTTTACTGTAAGAGCGGCAAAGATGTGGAATTCCCTTCCACAGGCGATGGTTTCAGCGGGGGGCATCGATGGTTTCAAAAAACTATTAGCTAAGCACCTGAACGACCGCAACATACAGGGATATACAATGTAATACTGACATATAATCACACACGTAGGTTGGACTTGATGGACTTTTCAACCTCACCTACTATGTAACTTTGTTCTGGTGCAAACCGAACCGGGGGTGTTCGCCTCATCCCTACTGCTTAGTAATGTTGCATAATGTTGCACAATGTTGTACCTAGCTGATACTCTTGTCCCACTACAGGGAAGGCAACAGAGTCACTATAGACCCCTTTCACACTGCTAGTGCAGCGCTTTTAACCCCCGCTAGCGGCCGAGGAAACAGTTAATAGCGCCCAAAAAGCGCCGCTGCCGAATCACTTTGCAGGTGCTTCGGCAGTGGTTCCTATTTATTTCAATGGGCAGGGGTGGTGGAGGAGCGGCCCATAGCCAGCAACGAAACAAGCAGTGGTGAAACAAAGGTAAGGTAAATATATGCAGGAAGCAGTGCTGGGCCTTAAACTGAACCTGTTCCATTGCCCTGTGTAAGTGATGTTCTCCCTGGAGATTTTACAACTTTCTACATGCTCTGTGTGCCCACTTTCTTTATGGCGACAATATCCACTTATTTTATTTTCGCAATGACTCTATGTAATAAACTGTAAGTCACGGAGAAGCTATGTCATCATCGTCATATTACATTTTACTACACAGTAAATACAGTTAGGGCTTTCCCATCTGTGCTATTTTGACTTATTTGAATAGGATAACATAATTGCTAGTTTCTAGAGAAGTCAAATCTGTGTGTAGGCATATCTTAATATAGAAGTAATTATATTAATTAATATATTCACAAATAAACTTTATTTTGGTGGTATTTGATCACCTCCTGTGTTTTTTTTGTTTTTTTTTTATTTGCAATTCCTTTATTTTCATAAAAAGTGCGTTGGAGGCCGCGTACACACGAGCGGACTTTCCCGCGGGAATGTCCGCCGGACAATCCGCCCATGTGTGGGCGCCGGCGGACTTTTTCCTCCCAAAAGTCTAGCGGACTAAGTTTTTTAAGTTCAGACTTAAAATTGTCTGCTGGACTCGGCAGTCTGGCGGACAATCCCGCCGTCTGTGTGCTAGTCCGCGGGACTTTTGAAATGAACGGACTTGCCTCGCACACGGAGAAAAGTCCATTCATTTAGAACGTGACTCCAGGTAGACGGGACTAGCGAAGGCAGTGAATGCCGCCGTGCTAGCCCCGTCACCTGGTATGGATTTAAAGGGGAATCCCTACGCCGAAAAAACGGCATGGGGGTCCCCCCCAAATCCATCTCAGACCCTTATCCGAGCACGCAGCCTGGCCTGACTCCTCCTGAGCCATACCAGGCCACATGCCCTCAACATGGGGGGTGCCCTGGGAAAAGGGGGGCCCTGCGGCCCCCCCACCCCAAAGCACCTTGTCCCCATGTTGATGAGGACAAGGGCCTCTTCCCGACAACCCTGGCCATTGGTTGTCGGGGTCTGCGGGCGGGGGGCTTATCAGAATCCGGGAGCCCCCTTTAATAAGGGCCCCCAGATACCGCCCCCCCCACCCCATGTCAATGAGTATGGGGTACGATGTACCCCTACCCATTCACCTAAGGTGTAAAAGTGTAAATAAAAAAAAACACAAATTTTTTTAAAAATATTTTATTGCACAGCTCCGGGGGTCTTCTTCCGTCTTCCTCTCTTCTGCTCTTTTACCTAGCTCTTTCACGAGCGGAGGAGCCCGGCTTTCTTCTTCGTCGCTGCCGTCGTCGTCTGGGGGTCTCGTTCCGCCTTCGGGGGTCCGCTCTTCTGTTCTTCTTGTCGCTGTCGCCGCCTGCTGCGCATTCTGCGTCGTCTTCTTTTTCTTCCGATGTTGACTCGTCGCTCTCTCTGGTCGGAATGGCAGAGACACGCGGTGTTGTGACTTATATAGGGACAAGGGGCAGGGCCACCGGCTCATGTCACATGGTGACCCCGCCCCATATGATGTCACAGTCCCAGCATCCTCCGGGACTGTGACATCATATGGGGTGGGGTCACCATGTGACATGAGCCGGTGGCCCCGCCCCTTGTCCCTATATAAGTCACAACACCGCGTGTCTCTGCCATTCCGGCCAGAGAGGGCGACGAGTCAACATCGGAACAAGAAGAAGAAGAAGACGATGCAGAAGGCGCAGCAGGCGGCGACAGCGGCAAGAAGAACAGAAGAGCGGACCCCCCGAAGGCGGAACGAGACCCCCAGACAACGACGGCGACGAAGAAGAAAGCCGGGCTCCTCCGCTCGTGAAAGAGCTAGGTAAAAGAGCAGAAGAGAGCGGAGGAGTTTGGCGAGAAGACCCCCCAAGACGGAAGAAGACCCCCGGAGCTGTGCAATAAAATATTTTAAAAAATTGTGTTTTTTTTTATTTACACTTTTACACCTTAGGTGAATGGGTAGGGGTACATCGTACCCCATACTCATTCACATAGGGTGGGGGGCCGGGATCTGGTGGCCCCCTTATTAAAGGGGGCTCCCTGATTCCGATAAGCCCCCCGCCCGCAGACCCCGGGCACCCCCCATGTTGAGGGCACGCGGCCTGGTATGGCTCAGGAGGGGGGGGCGCTCGCTCGTCCCCACCCCCTTTCTTGACCGGCCGGGCTGCGGGCTCGGATAAGGGTCTGAGATGGATTTGGGGGGGACCCCCATGCCGTTTTTTCAGCATAGGGATTCCCCTTTAAATCCATACCAGGTGACGGGGCTAGCGCGGTGGCATTCACTGCCTTCACTAGTCCTGTCTACCTGGAGTCGCATTCTAAGTGAACGGACTTTCCGATCGTGTGTCGGCAAGTCCGTTCATTTCAAAAGTCCCGCGGACTTTTTCCCGCGGATTGTCCGCCGGAAAAGTCTGGGCGTGTGTAGGCAAGTCCACACGCTCGAAAAGTCCGGCGGACCTCCGCTGGAAAGTGCGGCGGTTTGTCCGCTGGACTAGGTCCGGCGGACAATCCCGCCGGAAAGTCCGAGCGTGTGTACGCCGCATAACATTCAACACAGATACATAGAGATACATAATAAAAATCAGACAGAAAAATCAAACATGGTCATGAGATGAGGTAAACATATCAGATACTCCCGCTCCACACAGTAAATAAGGCACATGAAAAGAAAAATGCGGTATAGAAATACTATCGGTGTGCGAACCCGGGAAGGCATTCTAATGCCCCGTACACACGGTCGGAATATCCGACCACAAAATCCATCGGATTTTTTCCGATGGATTTTGTCCGACACTGGTGTTGCATGTACACGGTCGGACAAAGTTGTCGGAAAATCCGATCATTCTGAACGTAGTGACGTTTGTTGCCTACGACGGGACTACGTAGAGGCTGGTAGCAAATAGCTTTGGTCTTGTAATGTGATCTGAGCATGCGTGGCACTTTGTCCGTCGGAATTCGCTACACACGATCGGAAAAAGTCCGATAGGACTTTGTTGTCGGAAAAATTGAGAGCAGGAGATAAAACTTTGTCCGTCGGAAAATCCGATGGAAAATGTCCGATGGAGCCCACACACGGTCGGAATTTCACACAACATTGTCCGATAGGACATTTTCCGTCTGAAAATCCGACCGTGTGTATGGGGCATAACAAGTACTTGCGCGACCTAGAACTAGTAATAACGTATGCAATACAATAACAGTTGTTTAGGAGGCACATCAACCCAAAAGCCAGGTGGGCCCAAACGTGGGACATATGAAATAAGTAATGTACATCAGGATATTCACAGTATCATGATGGGTGAGAGCTATGTGGAGGGGGTGTGTACCGAAGAGGGAAAAGGGGCAGGTAGAGGGTCAGATAATCCTAAAAGTGGGAAAGGGACAAAGACCAGGGGAGAAAGGGAGTGAGGCGAGGGGGAGAGGAGAGGTGGAAGCATAGTGGAGTGTGAAGGCAGATAGCCGAGGATAGGAGAAGAGTAAAGTAAGGAAAGGTAGCGTAGCACCCCCCCGACTAGGGAGCAGACCAAGCCTAATGGGTCAGCCAGACTGGGCAACCTCACGGAGATTAATTAATATATTCATACTGCTTACTGAAACTGTAAAAAAGAGTAACAGTCTCTGAAGCATGTATCTAGAGACAGTTCAGATCTTACATTCTGTGTGGTTTTCATATGTCTAGCTTGTAGTTGTCATTTTTTACAGTTTTTACACATGTGATACTTTCTGTACTCTGTAATATAGTTCAGCAGGGACCGGTGTCCATGTATGGGCAGGCTGGTTGTACACAAGTCAATCTATCGACTTATGTACAATCGGCCTGTCTGGGTTTTCCCAAACGATCAGAGCTGATAACACTTATATTCTGGTGGTGGAGAAGGCTCCCAGCTGTCGGAATACAATTCCACAGCAGGAAGGATTTCCCCATCCACCTCAAATGTGTGGATGGGGAAATCGGACTTTGTTTTTTTTTTTTTCGTTGAACCCGCTGGTTGAACAAAAAAAAGAATAAATGTATGGGCTGCCTTATATCCACTCCGTGTTCTTGTTATGAGACACTCAAAAGCCTGCACGTGTATCGTGGATGCCCTGTAAGATCAATTGTGCATAAACAAAGAAGAGGTTCACCTTAAAATACAGTGCATTCATAAAGTATTTATTTTTATTTTGTTATGTTGCAGCCTGATACTACAGTTGTTTAAATTCAGGCCAGTGCCATTAGTACAGTAGCAGTGCATATTTTTAGCACTGGTCCCAAAAAAAGTGTCAGTAAGGTGTCCGATTTGTCCGCCGCAATTTCGCAGTCCTGCAAAAAATCGCCATTATTAGTAAAAATAAATAAAAACGATATTAAAAAATATCCCATAGTTTGTAGACACGATAAATTTTTGCGCAAACCAATCAATATACGCTTTTTAGGATTTTTTTTACATAAATATATGTAGCAGAATACATATTAGCCTAAATTGATGAAGAAATTCGATTTTTTATATTTTTTTATTGGAGGTGTTTTATAGCAGAAAGTAAAAAATCTTTTTTTTGTTTTTTTTTTAATTGTCACATTTTTTTGTTTATAGCGCAAAAAATAAAAACCGCAGAGGTGATCAAATACCACCAAAAGAAAGCTCTATTTAGGGGGAAAAAAGGACATACATTTTATTTGGGTACGTGCAATTGTCAAATTAACGCAGTGCAGTATAGCAAAAAAATGGCCTGGTCATTAAGGGGGTAAAACTTTCTGGGGCTGAAGTGGTTAATAAAAAAATGAATTTAAACAACTGTAGTAGGCTGCAACATAACAAAATTGAAATAAGTAAAGGGGTCTGAATACTTTATAAATGTACTGTATATGACATTTCCTCAAAATGCAGTTTGATTAAATTAAAATAATTGAAATAATGTTTATAGGTAGTGGGGATCCAAGCTGTTATTATGAAGTGAACATACAAAAAGCTACAAAAAATTATTCTGTATATATCTATAGTATATATGAAATATAGGGTTGCACCAACACTGGTATCGGTATCAGTGCCGATACTAAGCATTTGAACGAGTATCAGTACTCATGCAAATGCTCCCATACCTGAAACCGATTTTGTTTTTTTCTGCTGTCAGCGGGATTCCCCCACTGATAGCTGAAATGTAAAAAAAAAGCCATAAATTACTCATTCAGCTGTCAGTGGGGTCCCCCTGTTGACCGCTATAGTGTAAACAAAGTCCCGGCAATTGGAGCTGTCAAGTAATTTTTTTAATTAAATGTTCCTTTGTTTTAACCCCTTATTAACCCTTAATTTACTCTAATCAGCCTTAATTGACTCCTTAGTCTCCTCCATTTAATTATTATTTTCCTGCTGACTTTTTTTTTTTTCCGTTCACTTCTATTTTATAAAATTTAAACTT
Organism: Lithobates sylvaticus; assembly: GCA_028564925.1. Classification (NCBI taxonomy): domain Eukaryota; kingdom Metazoa; phylum Chordata; class Amphibia; order Anura; family Ranidae; genus Lithobates; species Lithobates sylvaticus. Next base: position 516,892,598 of record CM053027.1, read on the forward strand.
TTTATCTTTTTTTTTTTGCTTTGTTAATATTTTTACACCTTTAACATACAGTGCCTTGAAAAAGTATTCATACCCCCCCCCCCCCTTGACATTTTCCGCATTTTGTCATGTTGCAACCAAAAACTTATTTTATTGGGATTTTATGTGATAGACCAACACAAAGTGGCCCATCATTTTGAAGTGAAAGGAAACTGATAAATGGTTTTAAAAATCTTTTACAAATTAATATCTGAAAAGTGTGACATGCATTTGTATTCAGCCCCCTTTTACTCTGATACCCCTAACTAAAATCTAGTGGAACCAATTGCCTTCAGATTATATATACACGTTTCACATTAACCACTTAAGCCCCGGACCAATTTGCAGCCAAAGGACCAGGCCCCTTTTTGCGATTTGGCACTGCATCGCTTTAACTGACAATTGCGACGTGGCTCCCAAACAAAATTGACGTCCTTTTTTTCACCACAAATAGAGCTTTCTTTTGGTGGTATTTGATCACCTCTGCTGTTTTTATTTTTTGCGCTATAAACAAAAATAGAGCGACAATTTTGAAAAAAATGCAATATTTTTTACTTTTTGCTATAATAAATATCCCCAAAAAATATATAAAAAAACATATTTTTTCCTCAGTTTAGGCCGATACGTATTCTTCTACATATTTTTGGTAAAAAAAAAATCGCAATTAGCGATTATTGATTGGTTTGCGCAAAAGTTATAGCGTTTACAAAATAGGGGATAGTTTTATAGCATTTTTATTAATATTTTTTTTACTAGTTATGGCGGCGATCAGCGATTTTTATTGTGACTGCGACATTATGGCGGACACATTGGCTATTTTTGACACATTTTTGGGACCATTGTCATTTATACAGCAATCAGTGCTATTTAAATGCACTGATTCCTGTGTAAATGACACTGGCAGTGAAGGGGTTAACCACTAGGGGGCCAGGAGGGGTTAAGTGTGACGTGTGTGTTTTTTTTTTTTTTACTATAGGGGGGCGTGGCTTGGCGTTCAACATCACTGATCGGCTTTCCCGATGACAGGGAACAGACGATCAGTGACAGTCTCACTAGGAAGCACGGGGAGAGGTTTGTTTACACATACCTCTCCCCGTTCTTCAGCTCTGTGACCCGATCGTGGGACACCAGCAGCAATCGGGTATGCGGGTACGTCGATCGGGTACGCGGGTCCCGCAACCCACAGCTGGGCACTTAAAGAGCAACGTACCTGTACGTTGATGTGCCCAGCTGTGCCATTCTGCTGATGTAAATGTGCAGGAGGCGGTCCTTAAGCGGTTAAAAAAAGCGCAAAATAAAAAAAATTATTTAGTTTGTAAATAACTTTTTTAATGCTTTGTACCATTGCTGACTGCTTAAAGCGGAAGTAAACCCATCGATTTAACATTCTAAAAAAAAAAAGGCATGCCGTGAATGCTAACTGCACATTGGCTGTGCTCTCAACCAAACAGTCAAACCATCCAATGGCTGGTGTCATAACAGATCACATGTGCAGCACTGTGGCAGTTGAAGATTAAACAGAGGCAAAGATGGCAGCTTCCTTGGCTGAAAACGATAGGAGGGTTTACTTCCACTTTAAGTGTAAACATAGCAGTTGTGGTAGGTATCGGTAATTAGTATCAACGAGTACTAAAAAAAGTATCGGCACTTGTAAAAAAAAAAAAAAAAATGGTATCAGTGTATCCCTAGTGAAATATATTGTGAGTGCATCAAACACTAAGAAAAATAGGCAGTGATGTTCCCTTGGACAGTAGACAAACTACACCTTTTCAGTACACTTTGAGGCAATGCGCAACAGTAAGTCAACAGTTAGTTTAAAGAGTTATTTTTCAATTTTATTGTCTGTCACAATGCAGGCCTTGTAGGAAAAGATTGAAAATAATGTCCCACAGGCTCAATCTGAAAACTTGGAGCCACCAGGCCACCTAACCTCTGGGTTTTTATTGCATCTACCCGGATCATCTCAAAACCTGGAATTAATTATTTAAAAAAGCATGAGCCGTCTGTTGAACTTTACTATAGAAATAACTTACTGGTAATTAATTTTGAAGGAAACAATCAGCTAAATTGAAGGTTTGTGTCTGATAGCCTATTGTTCTTCACTTGCAATTTATATTAAAGGGACAATTTTATTAATTGCACATCTGTCTAGCTACTAATAAACTATTTCTCATAGTTCTGTGGAATAGCTCCTTAAAACAAACCTGTATTGAGTCCTGTTCTATGGGGTTCTTGGTGCGCACCAATAGTTTAACACTATGAGTGTAAGAAGAATTATGTGCACAAACCTTGTCTCTGGCCACAATGTTATACACTGGGGTTTGATAATGTCCTCCATCACATTAGAATGGCTATTTGATGGGAAATCCAGCCAGCATATCCCGTGATGAACCTGGAGGAAACAAAGCACAATAAACACAGATACTATTCTTGTATCTGCTGTTATCTGCAGTAATTTGCAGTGTAAACAGTCAGTCAATATATGAGATTGGCTCTTTATCTACTATTCCCTCTAGAACACACGCTCGATAATTATCTGATATATTGCTCTTCACTATTAGTTCATTAACAAAGTAATGTACCTGCTCTCCCAGGACACTCATTTCTGTTTTCCTGATCCGAACACTGACAGATGCTCTTTACATGTATAAACTGTTTGCTGTGACAGTGTGTTGTTGGAACCATTGGTTGGGACACACAATTACCTGTAAATAATAAAACAAAAAAGGCATGATATTAAAGTATGATTTAACAAGTTTTAAATTAAGTTTTGGTTGTCATCTGTTATAGGGCTTATGCAGATAGGCTTTTGTTCATGTCAAAACTGCTTCTTATCCCCTACAAGTTTATCAGATGCAAAAGCGGCTTAATGCAGGTCAATCACAGGTCAAATGTGCCTGTCATTGACTTCTAAATAATCCAAAAAGCCTCTCAACCTGGTGTCAAAAGTAAACTGTGTTTGGCCATCAACACAAAGCCCATCAGCCTTTAAGCTGAGGTTTATGGGGAATAATATGACTTTAACCACTTGCCTACCAGGGCAGTTTTTTTAATTTTCACATGCAAAAAAAATACAGGAAATGACATAACCCCCAAACATTATATATTTTCTGAATTCAGAGACCCTGAAGAATCAAATAGTGGCTGTTTTTTGTCACACAATATTTGCACAAACCTTTTTATCAAATTCAAATTTCCAGGAAAAAGTACACCTAAATGAATTTTAGTGCACACAAACACAATATAATACCGAATTTGTGGCAAAACATAAAATATGATGATTTTGATACCGGACATGTCAAGATGTAACAATGCACACGCCTGTGAAATGGCGACAAAAAACAGTACATAAAAATTTCCATTAGACAGGATTTAAAATTCTTTATAGATTTAGTTTAGAAACATGAGCTATGGCACCAGTATTATTGCTTTCACTCTGACGTTTGCAGCAATACCTCCCTGGTGTGGTGCAAGACCTAAGTACGCATTTTTTAATTTGGGTTATTTTTTTTACGATTTATATTTATTTTATTTCAACTTTTTATATTTTTTACCCTTTTTCTCATTTATTTTATTGCTGTCACAAGGGGTGATCAACCTCAACCTCCAACCTCCTCCTTGCGAAAGCTGTGGGCAGTGACAGGTACTGCCCACAGATGTTTGCTTGACCAGATGTTTCTCTGGCTGTGCTGCCCCAACCGCTTACAGTACCATGGCGGGGAGGTGGGCTACCTTCTGAGCGCTGTAAAAGTGATTGGGCGGCTGTAAAGCTGCTTGGATCATTTTTACCTGAAAGCAGATCGCTAGCTGAAAAAACATTACCAGGATCAAAGTTGCAGCCATGATCCTAGTATACTTGCTTGCTGCGGTAAGCCATGTATATATAAAGCATCTGGGCAGCAAATGGTTAAAGAAATGGCCATACCTCCAATATTATATAAGCTAAAAGAGAGGGGCCTTTTTAATGCAATGTATTAGACAAGGACACATACAGTAACTGCCTCATCTGAATTCATCTTCAAAAATGATTGATTAAACCCAGAAGGGTTTTATTACCTGTCAGGGCTGGGCTCAGCTTCTCTGAGCTGGCTGCTCAGCTGTCGGCTAGTTGCCAGCTCCTATCTCTCCACAGTTACTCAGCTGTTGATGATATCCTGCTCGTCTGTCCTGCCTACTTAAGCCGTCCAGCCCAGAGAATCTCTGCCTTCACCTTAGTCAACATCACAGAGACGTCTCCTGCATTCCTGTTAAAAGACTTGCTTGGCTGACATCCCTTCTGGCTCCAGATCCTGGTTGCTGTTTTACTACTCTCATCTCCGGCTCCCTGACGTTTGACTTGTCTGACTATCCGTTCCGATTCCTGAACTCTGGCTATGTTTTGACTACGTTTGTTCCATTTACTTTTATTATTAAACAAGTGTGATTGGTGATTGGTGGCAGAATGTAATTGACGTTTTGTGAGAAAAGACAAAACCAGAAACAAGTTAGCGTGAGTGAGTTTCATATTCTTTTCTGCTTATTGAACAGAAACTGATGTCTGCTATAGGCAGTATTTTTTGCTTGTCTTTCTTAAAGGAGGAGTCCAGCCTTGGTTCATTTGGCTGGGCTTCTCCTATGGGTCACAGGAGAGCAATTAGTTTTGCACTCCTGTGACCCGTTTTCAGCAGAGAGCGGTCTAAAGTCCGCTCTCTGCTGACGTCACCAGGATCAGTCCAGGCACCGCATCATCCCGACTTAGGAAGTCTGGATCCGCCAGGTGCCTGGACTGATGTCAGTCTCAGCCTCTCAACGAGCCGCTGAGAGGGCCGCTCCCTGCCCCTCCACAGCTCAGCCCTCCAATGAGCGTGGAGGAGCAGAGCAGGAGAGCTGCTGATTGACAGGCAGCAGCTCTCCGCTCGGGGAGGTGAGAGAACCGAGCCATCGGCAGTGTACTGTGGCTCGGTTCTCAGTGAAGAGGCGTCGGGGGACAGATGCAGCATCAGTCCTATGTTGCATCTACCTAGGTAAGTATGAATATGGGATAACAAAAAAAAATCCCATACTTCTCTTTTAAGATTGGTGCCACATGGACCATTTCCACATTAAGCCCTGTGAATATTTAGTGGGAGTAGGCAGAATTTCATTGAACGCTATTAAATAACTTTCAGTAGCAATTTTTTCCAAGTCATCTTCCAGGACGCTTACGGAAAGAGGCTCCTCCCACCTAACACAGGAAACACATGATCCACATTATAAAAAAGGCTGCCCTACTGACAGTTCCTCAGTATATGTGTTTCCTCTGGCCAGACAGGAACCCTGAAGAAGTTTGTTATTTTTTCTGGCCTCCGTGCTAGGTGGCGGGAGCCTCTTAGGTGCTGTGTCCTGGTAACAGGGGCAGTGAACCTGGGGATCCATGCAGCTCGGGGCATCCAAGGCTTTTTTATGGACGAAGTTTGGGTGCTGGATTGGGGGACCCCCTCTTCCTGTATGGTCTCAGCGTGTCCCTAGGGTGAGGATGCTCTGGTAGCAGAGATGTAGTGACTTATGCTAAGTCTTTTCCTTAAGTGGTGCTTCCATTTCCGGCTCTGGGAGCTGTGAATACCTCCTCATGTCGGGCAGAGTCTCCAGCGCCGGCAGGCACGCAGAGATGACGTAATTTCTGGTATCTGGGCGGAAGTGATGCGGAGCCGACCAGAAGTTGTGCGTTGGCCATTTTGGTTTTGGGAAAATGCGGCCGATAAACTGGCCCTGGATGGCGGGGCACCACTCTCTCTATGGAGGCACTTCATTCACAACCCCAGTCTGAGACTCTCTGATACACACACACACCCTTAGAGGCTGCAAAGCAGCGTGGTGTTCTGGTCCAGCCCTCAGCACACTCAAAGTCCAAGTGGTGGCCCTGTCAAATTTTTGGAGTTTTAAAATGGCTAAAAAAACTTTTAATCAAGAGATTCCTAATGGCCATTGGGCAAAAATGCACCCCAGTCACCTCTTTCCTTCCTTGGACTTGACCACAGTCCTTAAGTTTTTCGCAGAGAAACTTTTTAAGCCTTTAGAGACTTGATCCATTAGATTCATAATGCTAAAAACAGTACTCCCTGATGTAAAATCAGCAGAGCTTCCACTCATTTCAGATCTACTCCTCAGATCTACAGCAATTGCACTTCCAAGTGCACTTTCAGTGCAATTTCAAGTGCACTTTGCACTTGTAGTGCAAAGTGGATTTGCCTTTTCGTAAATAACCCCCACGTAAAGCACTACATATATATATTTGCTATATAAATACATAGATTCATCCATTTACATTATTATTATTATAATAATATTATTATTATATAATATAAAGTAGAACATGGAACTTTTCATTCCCATACAGTCATCAGTACTGCCCTCCCCAGAGCTGCTCCTGGATGGCAGAGCCATATGTCCATGGCACAGGAAAGTATTAAGTCTATTTATTCTGTCACTGCTTTCACTTCATTTATTAGGATTTGTTCCTCTCAGCTGGCAAGATGTACTGAATATACCAGAATAACCGAAAAGGACATCTGCATTCCCCAGCCATTTACATTAGCAGCAGTCATCCCAAGAATATATGTGAAATAAAAGGCAACTCTTTTCCCCAGCTCCCTCCACTGGGACCCCGAGCATTAGTAGGACAAACAGCTTTCAATTAAGTGTCCACAAAATAAATGGCTTTAAACGTAATTCAGCTGGATTTATCCAAGTAATAATGTTAGAGGGAGGTTAACTGGCACTTCAGGGAGTGTCTCCCATCCCCAGAGCCAAATCTCCCCAGCTGTGTGACAGTAAAATGTGGCACCTCCACAGGATGATTCACCACCTCCACCTTGCTGGGAGGCTGGCTCTGCCTCGACTGGTACCCTATATATACAGGAGACCTGAGCCCATCCTATCACACCTGACATACACAGCCATGGGGATAGTCACCCTCCTCTTCCTCGCCTTCCTCTCCTGTGCCAGAACGGCTCAGCCTCACCAAGCAGATGAGGACTCTGCTGAAAACTTCATGGAAGTGCCTCCTAATTTCCTAGATTCACAGGTAAGACAAGCTTCCAGGTGAGCATACTACACAGGTACCATCTGAGACACACAAGAGCAAAATGTGTGCTTTACATATAATAGATGCAGTTTAAAGTATATTTGCGATGTCATGCATTTTTTTTTTTTTAGTTCCCATAATATGCAATATACTTACAGGTGAGAGAGTTAATCTGCACAGTTACAGACCACAGTACAGTCTGTTATCGATTTTTTTTTTTTATCTTATGGCGAACCAGAGTTAGTATACCTATAAATGCGTTATAGCAGGAAAAAAAAATTGAAACGTTAAACTTTGAACCCTTCCACATTGTCTTGCTGTAGTTATCATTTCATGTTTATTATGTAATAAACTCAGAATAGTAATGTAATATACCCATACCATTGATGCTATATACACATACTATTAATGCAATATACCCATACCATTGATGTTATATACACATACTATTAATGCAATATACACATGCTATTGATGTAATATGCATATAATCCTGCAAAACATATTGCCATTATAAATTGGTGGTGTGTAATTATTATTATTATAATAATACAGGATTTATATAGTGCCAACAGTTTGCGCAGCGCTTTACAACATGAGGGCAGAGGGAGAGTCAAGTGGAAACAAAAGGTACCGTATATACTCGAGTATAAGCCGACCCGAATATAAGCAGAGGCACACAATTTTACCACAAAAAAATAGGAAAACTTATTGACTCGAGTATAAGCCTAGGGTGAGAAATGCGCAGCTACTGTAAGTGGAAAAGAGGGTCAACAATGCCCATTTGCAGCCTCAATGTGCCCATTTGCATGCCTCACTGTGCCCATTTGCAGCCATAGGTCCCCCGAACTTCAAACTTGTAGTTAAGGGTTCCTAGATGCCCCATAGCTGCAGCCAAAATGTGGGGTCTCTGGACCAAAGGGTCCCAAAATGACATTGCTGCAGATGGACACAGTTGACCGAATTTGGGGGCCCCCTATCTCGGGGCCACTTGGTGCTAGGAACCCCAAATTTGGATATATTGTAGCGTTGGTTCCACTTGGTTTGCACACCTAGTGCGAAGTGGCCCCGAGATACGAGGCCCCAAAGTGGGATCGGAAAATGTAATTCTCTGCTGCAGAAAAGTGCTTGACTCGAGTATAAGGCGAGGGGGGCACTTTCAGCGCAAAAAAATGTGCTAAAAAATTCGGCTTATACTCAAGTATACACGGTAATAACTGTGGGGGGTGAGCTGATGTAGAAAATGAAAAAACAGTTGTTAGGTGTGGGTAGGATAGGCTTCTCTGAAGAGAAGGGTTTTCAGGGATCGTCTAAAAGCTAATAGAGTAGGAGATAATCGGACAGATTGGGGTAAGGAGTCCCATAGGATTGGAGAGGCTTTGGAAATGTCCAGGATGCGAGCATGGGAGGAGGTGACGAGGGAGCTAGAGAGCAGGAGGTTTTGAACGGAACAAAGAGAACGAGTAGGTTGGTATTTAGAGACTAGGCTAGTGATGTAGTTGGGGCTAAATTGTGGATCGCTTTGTAAGTAGTTGTTAGTATTTTTGAATTTAATTTGTTGGGTGAGCGAAAGCCAGTGGAGGGATTGACAGAGAGGGGTAGCAGAGAGTGATTGGTAAGGTGGATGAGTCTGGCAGCAGCATTCATGATGAATTGAAGGGGGGATAGCCTATGTAGAGGTAAGCCCATGAGAAGGGAGTTGCGGTAGTCGAGGCGAGAGATGACCAGCGAGTGAATTAAGAGCTTTGTTGTGTCATTGGTTAGAAAGGGGCTTATTTTGGAGATGTTGCAGAGGTTGAGGCAGCAAGATTTGGACAGTGATTGAACGTGGTGCTTAACCACTACAATACTGGGTAATTTCGCCCCCTTCCTTCCCAGACCATTTTTCAGCTTTTAGCGCTCTCGTACTTTCAATGACAATTGCACGGTCATGCTACGCTGTACCCAGATGAAATTTTTATCATTTTGTTCGCAGAAATAGAGCTTTCTTTTGGTGGTATTTTTTCACGACTCCATTTTTAATTTTTTGCGATATAAGCGAAAAAAGAGAGGAAATTTGGAAAAAAAAAATATTTTCTTCTATTTTAAAAGGAATCCAATAAAATCAAATTTTGTCATAAATTTAAGACAAAATGTATTCTGCTACATGTTTTTGGTAAGATATTTTCTGTTAAGTGTATAATAATTGGTTAATGTCATCACGGACATATGTACGCAAATGATCATGTACAAATGTGCGCAGGTGATCACGGACATATGTGTGCAGATAATCATTGGGACATGTGATTTTAGTGGGACATATATGGGGTACATGTGTTTTTATTATTTGGGGACATGTGTGTTTATACTGTGTGGTGTATTGTGTGTTTACACTAGGTTGGTGATCAGTGAGTAAAAAGCTGTACAAAACAGCACATACTCACTGATCACCAGCCCGCTGCAGTGATCCACTCTCCTCTCCTCAATGACAACTTCCGTGTGAGGAGAGGAGAGCCGATTGCCTAGCAACCGGCTCTGTGTTTACATCACATGACGGCTGTGATTGGACACGGCCGTCATTGTGATCAGGAGGGCCAATCACAGAGCCCTCCTGGCGATCAGAGATGCGCCGTGTCCGGGTGACACAAGCGCATCGGGATCGCGCCGCTGCGTGGACACACGCGCGCAGTCCCCCTCCTTCTGAGAAGGAGAGAGCGCCCACCCGGCTGTTTATATGCATTGGCCGGGTGGGAAGTGGTTAAAGGAGAGTTCAGAGTCCAGGACTACACTAGAACCTTGGCATGTGGGGATGGGCTTATAGTTGTGCCATCGATTTTGACAGAGAGATCAGGGGAAGGGGCATATGGGGGAGGAAAAAATAAGTTTGGTTTTGGATAGATTGAGTTTGAGGAAGTGGTGCAACATCCAGACTGATATATCTGATAGTAAATTAGTGATACGTGAGGGAGTGAACTGAGGGGTAGAGCTATAGATTTGGATGTCGTCAGCCTAGAGGTGGTATTGTAAGCCATGGGTGGCTATCAGCTGACCCAGGGAGGAGGTGTAGATTGAAAATAGGAGAGGTCCAAGAACAGAAACTTGGGGGACCACGACAGAGAAAGGAAGAGGAGAGGAGAAAGTAGAGTTCTAAGAAACGCTAAAGGTGTGGTTGGATAAGTAGGAAGAGATCCAGCGAAGAGTACAGTCATGGAGACCGAAGGCGTGGAGTTTTTTGAGGAGGAGGGGGTGATCGACCGTATCAAAGGCAGCAGAGAGGTTCTGGAGTAGGAGTACAGAATAGTGTCAATTGGTTTTGGCCGCTAGTAGATCGTTTGTTAGTTTTAGGAGAGCAGTTTCTGTGGAGTGTTAAGGGCGAAATCAAGACTGAAGTGGATCAAGAAGGCAATACTAATACTCAGTGGTGTAAAATTCTAAATCCCCCATTTAGCAGAGTAAAGTTAGAACTATAAAAACAGATTTTTCATTGCTTAGTATATACCGTATTCGTCATCAATTACTATGTTGATGTTATAAAAAAAACAAAACATCCTCCAACCAAAAATGTAGCCTAAGGCCGCGTACACACGAGCGGACTTTCCCGCGGGAATGCCCGCCGGACTAGAGTCCTCCCAAAAGTCCGGCGGATTAAGTTTTAAGTTCAGACTTAAAATTGCCCACTGGACTCGTCAGTCCGGCGGACAATCCCGCGGTCTGTGTGCTAGTCCGCGGGACTTTTGAAATGAACGGACTTGCCTCGCACACGAAGGAAAGTCCGATCATTTAGAACGTGGCTCCAGGTAGACGGGACTAGCGAAGGCAGTGAATGCTGCCGCGCTAGCCCCGTCACCTGGTATGGATTTAAAGGGGAATCCCTACCCTGAAAAAACGGCGTGGGGGCCCCCCCCCAAATCCATCTCAGACCCTTATCCGAGCAAGCAGCCCGGCCGGTCAGGAAAGGGGGTGGGGACGAGCGAGCGGGTGACATGATGACCCCGCCCCCATATGATGTCACAGTCCCAGCATCCTCCAGGACTGTGACATCATATGGGGTGGGGTCACCATGTGACATGAGCCTGTGGCCCCGCCCCTTGTCCCTATATAAGTCACAACACAGCGTGTCTCTGCCATTACGGCCAGAGAGAGCGACGAGTCAACATCGGAAGAAGAAGAAGAAGGCGCAGAAGGCGGCAACATCGGCAAGAACCGAAGAGCGGGACAAGACCCCGAAGACGGAACAAGACCCCCAGACGACGAAGGAGAAAGCCGGGCTCCTCCGCTAGTGAAAGAGCTAGGTAAAAGAGCAGAAGATAGCGGAGGAGTCCGGCGTGAAGACCCCCCAAGACGGAAGAAGACCCCGAAGCTGTGCAATAAAATATTTTTAAAAAATTGTGTTGTTTTTTTATTTACATTTTTTTCCCTTAGGTGAATGGGTAGGGGTTCATCGTACCCCATACTCATTCACATAGGGTGGGGGCCGGTATCTGGGGGCCCCCTTATTAAAGGGGCTCCCGGATTCCGATAAGCCCCCCGCCCGCAGACCCCGACAACCAACGGCCAGGGTTGTGGGGAAGAGGCCCTTGTCCTCATCAACATGAGGACAAGGTGCTTTGGGGTGCCCTTTCCCAAAGGCACCCCCCATGTTGAGGGCACGCGGCCTGGTACGGCTCAGGAGGGCGGGCGCTCACTCGTCCCCACCCCCTTTCCTGACCGGCCAGGCTGCTTGCTCGGATAAGGGTCTGAGATGGATTTGGGGGGGGACCCCCACACCGTTTTTTCAGCGTAGGGATTCCCCTTTAAATCCATACCAGGTGACCGTGCTTATTGCGGCGGCATTAACTGCCTTCGCTAGTTCCGTCTATCTGGAGTCACGTTCTAAATGAACGGACTTTCCTCCGTGTGTGAGGCAAGTCCGTTCATTTCAAAAGTCCCGCAGACTTTTTCAAAAAAGCCGGCGTATTGTCCGCCTGAAAATTCTGGGCGTGTGTGGGCAAGTCCACACTGTCGGAAAGTCTGACGGAACTCCGCTGGAAAGTCCGGCGGTTTGTCTGCTGGACTAGGTCCGGCGGACAATCCCGCCAGAAAGCCTGAGCGTGTGTATGCCGCATAACCCTCTGAAAGTTTTTTTCTTCTTTGTCATGCTAATTCTTTGTCTTCAATACTTTCTCAGCCAATAGAAAACGTAAGGTGGGTAGATGGATGGTAAAAAGCTATTGAAGATTGCTGGAAACTAGGTTGACTCCTAGTGCACCAATCCATTTTTTATAGGGTTCGCTGAACCGCAGTAGTCCTGCAATGTGCATGTTGTATTTAACCAAAGCAAAGTATCCACACATAATATGTATCCAGGACAGAACATTTAGATGCTTTGCATATATGCACACTATGGGGCCACTGATCACAAGGTTCGGTATGCAGCCCCGTGTAGGTGGTAAGGTGTCTGAAAATACCTGTATGCAAATCACAACTTTTAAATTCACTTGTTTCATACCTGTGGGTCAGCGACTCATTTCTCACACGATTCCTTAAAAAAAGATCACAGATGTGTAACATGCTTTGTGTCAATTTATTTACATTAAGATGTAAACTCCAACTGAATGGCATTTAGTTGAAAAAAAAAACAAAAAAAAAAAACATTGTTCTCCATAAACAATCGCCATTTTTATACAATGCTTGTTTTTATCCTTTAATCATTTGTTGCATCTCAGTGCTGCTGATCTCCTGCAGCCTCTCTTCATCCAATTCATGTCTACATGCACTCTGATAGTGACCACATGTGATTCCTTAGGGTGTTTTATTTCTGGTGACAACAGTGAACCATGTCTGCGTAATGCATGCTGAAGTGGCCACTTGTAGTCTCCATTGGTAGCTAATGTAACAAGGTGGCAATGCAGGAGAACAATTGGGAGACAGAGACAGTGTAGGTCAACCTAGAACAGGGACCTTCATAGCAGGATTACCCAGTATCATTTTCATAAAAACGGCAGCTTTAATAGTATTAAAAACAAATTTCAAGATCACTTTAACAAGTTAAAGCTTGAAATTCTAGTTATTGGGTTTACATATACTTCAATGCCTATAACGGCACAAAGCATTATACAATTTGGTGGCAGATGCCTATAATCTGTGAATGGTGACATAGGCAGACACGATATAAACTCACATGACATGCAGGACATTGCTGGTTAATGTAAAGCTTTATATTATACCTATTTAGAGGTGACTAATATGTGGATAAGCACTTTATTATCTATATAAACATGTAATTTTATAGGCAAATAGCAAACACTAGAATCTTATAATTATGTCAGCTGTTAATCCAAAGTATTTTAAAATTGTTGCATTAGCCTAATGTGCACTCATATAGGATATACGATTGATGCAAGAGAGAACATACTTTACCATCCAATATCCAGTGAGAAAGAAAACAAAATCTCCGGCGAACAGATCAGGTGTCTTGAGACCAAAGAGGAGGTTTAAGTATGGCTTAAAAAATAAATCCAAAAAAGACAGAGCACTTCATTTCCCTCAAAAAATATGAAGGTTTTATTGAGGTTACTTTAAAATCGCAAACCGAAAGAAAACAATGTGATATAGATAAATACTTCAAAATGGTAAATATACCATTAAAAAAAATGTATTGATTGATTATTGATCAATCGATTTATATAAAAAAAAAAAAAAAACAATTATCCGTGTAATCTCACTGTTGCTGTTCATAAATCTATAGTATTTATCACCAGAAAGTTCTGAGACGCTTTACACACTAGCCACTTCTGCTGGGGGAGTTAATAATCTAAAATCCATATCACTGTCCTACTCAGATCTGATTGGGTGGAAGCCATTTAACCTACTAGTATGTTCCTGGATTGTGGGGGAATATATGTTAGGGTATATAATCCCTAACAATGAGATTCACTTTGTCAACCCGTTTATTCTGTTAAATAACCATTTGAAATTTTTGTTTTATTTTTTGTACTTCCAGCACAAATATATCTGTTGATCCGCCCAGAAATCTTGTGAGCTGATAATTTCCTCACTGCCTGTGCTGCATTGTTGAGTTCCCAGCTCTCTCTGAGGACTACAAAACATGTCCTCTTATGTTAGCAGTGGCGTCCGCTCATAAGAGGCGCAGGGGCGCCGCCCTCCTCCTAATCTCCATGCGCCCGGCCCCTAATCTCCATGCAGGGCGCCGGACGCGTGGATTTCTATGGGGTTTTGTTTTTTTGAAACACATGATTAGAGCCTGAGGCTCTAATTGGCTTCAAAAAGGGTGGGCTCGGGGCGCAGAGCTTTCCCCCCTCAGAGCCCACCCACTTGTGTGACATCAGTGAATTAATATTCTCTATTGTCTTCCTGCTTCTCCCGGCCAATCAGAAAGCGGGTCTTAAGACCTGATTGGCTGGGTGGAGAAGCAACCGGATTGTCTGGTAGGAGAAGCAGAGGGGAATCCACTGAGGAGAAGCTGTGGAGAAACCACCAAAGCCGCCCGTGACCTGGATGGGGTAAGTAATGCGGGACAATCGAAGGAAGGGGGGGCGCATGCAGGGAGGTTTGTTTGCCGCCCCCCCCAAAAAATGGAGCATCAGCCTCCACTGTATGTTAGACGAGGGGTAGGTGTTGTGTAGTCCTGTCCTAGGTCAACAACACTGCTTCTTCATAGTACAGGGGGTGAGAATTGTCACCCTAGGACTGGTAGGATCACCAGGTAAAAATAAAGGTAATGCTGGTCGTGGGATGGTCATTATTTTATGTCTCCCCTTTTATCGCAGAATGCTTATGAAGGTCTGTCTGTGTATAACTGATCTGTATGTCAAGTCATGTTTTTGTATTTTTATGCATTCTACTAAATAAAGAATGAAAAATTGGAAACAAACACTGATCCTCCCCCCAACCCGGACCCTGCTGCAATTACTTACAATGATCACTTTCTGCCACCCATGCTAGCGGAGTGAAAAGTGCAGTACACAGTCTACAAGGGCGAGCAGTCATTGGTCAGTGCTGGCATGTGACCACACACACAACTGACCAATGAGATTCCCTCTGTGTCCTCTTTTTTCTGGAAGGGTGAAAAAAGAAAGAAGGGTGCAGAAGAGTGCGTTTTTCAAATGCCCAGGACTGCTACATCAGCTAGCATGGGTGGCAGAAGGTAATCATCAAAAGGAACGAAGTACATCAGGGACTGGGTGCTGGCGAGGGTGTTGTGAGTTGGTTGACCTTTTCAGTTTTTGTGAAAAGGTGAACAAACCCTTAAAAAAGAAAAAACCGATGCAGCCACCTCATCTAAGGACTGGTAAAGCTGCAATATATTAGTTTTGTTCTTGGATTTAGATACAGATTACCGCAATAAAAACTTCTAGAAACTGAAACCAAAAGCACAATACAGATACCCACTAAGCCAATAATATTAATACATTGTCTTTTTTTGTTTCACTTCTGTTTAGTTGGATGAAAGCATCTCATCACAACCCTTATCACAAGAAAAAGGTGCATTGAGCTCCTTTTTAAAAACTCTTCTGCACTGGAGGACATCGCGCAGCTCCTTCCACTTCCAACCACAAAGGTAACATCCACATATCGCCTTGCCCTAGCTGTGTCTGTCTACGTGTCTTTTCCAGAGATGAGCAAATCCCAGCAAGAGCCCCTCACTGTGTGAACGGAGGACAGCGTCATGGCTGGTAGAGTCAGGAAACCAGCCTCAAATCTGTTTCTCTGTTATTAGAGAAAGACAAGAAAGCCTTGGGAAACCCAAAGGAGCTATTACCAATAACATCCAATCAAATGTAGTTTTAGGCCTCATGTACACTGCTGCTGATAAACAGACGTTTAGGAGCAGTTGGGCGTTTTTTTTTTTTCAGCAGCCCCTGAATTCTCCTCCGTTATCTTCTCTGTACATGTACACTCAGTTGTTTATAGTCGTTTAGAGGTAGTTGAGTTTAGTGGCATTTTTTTTAACGCAAAAAAACGCGTTCAGGACAGAAGTTTATTGGCATTTGAAATGCCAAATGCTTGTAACAGTGTGCAAACGCGGGAAATCGAGTTTATAGGAGTTTTCATTTATAGGCGTTATTAATGAGGAAACATCTCTGACAATTTGCAATATGGAAAAACTGATTTTCCAGAACCCAAGGAGAGAGAGAGAGAAGGAGAGAGAGAAGAGAGAGAGAGAGGGAGAGGGCGATTGGAAGGGTATACTGATCACTACAATATGTTATCTGGAAAAAACGCTTCTAAAACGTAAACGCTCAAGAACGCCCCTAAATGAGTCATGTAAAAGAGGCAAAATGGACGTTCCTCACCCCCTCCAGGGATGCAGCTCTGTGCAGGAAGCTATCACATTCATGACAGGTTCCCAGCTCAGGCACTGTCCGCTCTAAATATTGTCAAACCTCTAGCTAGTTAGCCTTAAAGCGATAGTAAACCACAGCATGTAAAAAAATAAAAAAATAGTAAAATGAAAATCCCCTGTAAGGCAATGACATAATGTGCTAGTATGCACTGCATACTAGCACATTTTGAAATCCTTACCTTAGAACAAAGCCTTCCAGCAGTGCACTGTCACCACTGACAGGGCTTCCATCTCCCCCCCCCCCCCCCCCCCCCCAGTCCTTCTTAAGGTTTGCAAGCTCCAGTTGTGTGAGTGGCCGCAATGACGTCACTTTCACACATGTGTGCGGGAGCCCTCGGGCTCCAACCCAGAGCTCTGAAGATCCGGCACGGAATGCCGGGGACTCATGTAGTTAGAAGAGGAATGAAGAAGCAGACAGAAATGACAGTGCTCTGGATTGAGACAAGCACACACTACAGATGGATGTGCTTTGTTCATATTTCATGTCTGAGGTTTGCAACCACTTTAAAGCAACGAAAGAGACAAAAGAACACATTCATCTCATGCAATAAAAATGGTACATTTATTAGCTATAAAAACAAACTTTTTTAAAGGAACATCACATCTCAGCCACAGCAGTGAGTTCCATTGTCCAATGAAATATCAGGCCCATGAGTTCTTGTCTAGTCATTCGAATATATACCATATCAAAGCATATAACACCGCCACCCCCCCCCATCCCATATTCCCTATACATCCACCCTAGACATCTGTGTTTCTGCATGTGTTGTACTATTAAATATAGTAAATCTTGGATATCATCATTCTTTACTTAAAAGCCAGTATAGGAGAGCATTGAATGATAAGTTTTCTATTGATTATTTCTAGGTAGCCTCTTATTACACAATCCTTCTTGCTGTGGATGGATATTAAATGACAATACAGAACATTTAGAATGAACGATGCCAAAACCTAACCCATGAAGTTATTGATCTATGTGTCGGGTCTACACCTAGAAAAACACACACTGATACATGACTGTCATTTTTATCTGGTAGAAAACGTTAACATAAGGCTAATAAACCAGTAAGTACATAGGAAAATATTGATCAGACATTGCTCTAGAACAAGCCATGAGCTTCAGAGCTCTAAATGGATGACCACATCTAAAGCTGTGCAATAGATTGAGGTTGCCCTACTTTCCATGATCATATGGTCCAAAATTACTTAGAGACCCTGTCACCAACGTAAAACTTAATTGCAGGTGAGGGCACAAAAACATCAAGTTGGGTTTTTTTTTTTTTTAAGCTTGCTGGCAGTATTTTACCTATCCATGCTTTTTTTTCCAATTCAATAACATTGTGTCTTTGAACTCGCTGGAATGATTTAATTATTCATGAAGAGTCAATTCTTTAGCACAACTCCTCCCCATGTAAATGGTTCACAGAATACAAAGACTTCTGTGAGTAGACAAGGGGGGAGGAGAGGGGAAAAAAAACACTACAGCTTCCCTGTATGAGGATAGTGAGTACATTGAGAGCTGTATTATCCAATAGGAATTAAAGTATGAATTTTGCACTACACTAGTGATCTAGGGGTGCCATAAACATAAAAAGAGGTAATTTCTTTATATAACAGATGAGACCAAAAGCTCTCTGCCTGGATTCATACTTTAACTGTAATATTCTAGCCTTATGCTAGGATGGTCTGTGTGTTGGAGGGCATAATTGGGCCTCTGCTCCGGAGATCTTCCCTATCTGGCACTGCACAGCATTTATGCAACATATTCCTGTCTGGGCCCTGCAACTACTTCCCCTTCACACCGTGGCCTCATGTATTCCCATGGATGGTCCCAGGGCTGCTGTTAGAAATCACCAGGTCCATACAACCTATTGGACAAGCCCCCCCCCCCCCCCCCCCCTAAAAAATATCAAATTGCCAAAATGCCATGGTCGCAATTGTGTGCTTTGCAGCCATGGCAGAAATTATAGCCTCGCTACTGCTACTTCTACTTTTTTTAAATTGCTGAATGGTAATTTTACATTGCGAGACCACACTGCAACTGTGAGCCAAGTGTTTGGCTTCAAATTGTACAGTGGCCCCATTGAACTCAGTGGGGAGTTTGACAGGTGGTGCTGCCTGTCAAGCTCTGCAGCCTGCGTTAAAAATGCCACAGCTGTGAAGTAAAGCATCGCAGCCACGGCGTGTATACAGTCCTGTCTGACTATATTAGAATTTGGATGCCCACTGTTATCTCGTGTAAGGGGCGGATGGCTACAGAAGAGGGCAAATTTTAAATTGATGGGCGACCTATTTAAGTAACTAACACAATGAATTTATCACAGTATCAGTGCGGATTTTGAACCACCCCTAAGTTATCAGCTCTGCCCATCAATTTAAAATTCGGCCTCTTCTGTAGCCATCCGCCCCTTACACAATATAACAGTAATACACCCACCCCTTGCAGAGTAGCACGAGAATCTGGAGCGCGCGGCAGCGTCTGGCACAATGTCGTGTTCATTGCGCAGGTGCCGTGTACAGCTGACTCAGAGCTGTTCAACTTCGGCTATTTTCGGCGGCTCCGTTGGGGTTCGTACTGCGCAATCGCTGTGCCTGTGCAGTACAGGGGGGGGCATTATCCGCCAGGACACCGGCCTCTTTTGAAGTGATGGCGCTTGGGCACGGTACAGGAGGGCTGGCTGTACTGCCTTATCATGAGTACAGACCAGTCCCATGAATAAATGAGACCAAGGTATACATGCACAGTGGGCAAAGAGCTTGACTTTTCATGCACAGCACCAGAATACTTTACTTTTAATATTTAAAAGATAAAGATGTCAAACTATACAAGAATCAGACTGGCATGCTATCTTTCACTTAACTTCCATCTTTCATTAAGGCAATATTATAAACCCAAAAGCAAACAATATTTTGCAGCTTACCAATTCTTAGATGTGATGGCTGCAATCGTTTTCTTTTTTCGTTCATTTTTATAGCTTTAGAACAAGGCCTCCTGAGGTGGTTGGCTTCAATGCTACAGATAACATAATATGAATCTCTGGTGTGTATTTGTTTAAAAAGAACCTGAACTGTGGAAACTATTACCACAAAAATACAAGCCATGTTGAAGCCCTGTTGCTGACCCTTTCCTATTACTGAATTATCCAGTTTTGTTCCTTGCTGTGTGGGGGTGGCCATCATAAAAGAGGTGTAGGGCTTTGCTTCCTCAGGTTCGGGGCTTCCCTCTGATGACTGCCTATCTAATTAATGGTGGAGGAATATTCAGGAAGCAGCAGGAGGTTTCAGAAGCACAGATCTACAGCATGAATAAAGCAGAAATATGAGACTCTTGTACTGCAGTTTCCCAAGTACAGATTCCTCTCCAGCAAAGTAGTTACATCACCAAAACTCACTGTAATGCCCCGTACACACGGTCGGATTTTCTGACAGAAAATGTCCTATCGGACAATGTTGTCGGAAATTCCGACCGTGTGTAGGCTCCATCGGACTTTTTCCGTCGGATTTTCCGACGGACAAAGTTTTATCTCCTGCTCTCAAATTTTCCGACAACAAAGTCCTATCGGACTTTTTCCGATCGTGTGTAGTGAATTCCGACGGGCAAAGTGCCACGCATGCTCAGATCACATTACAAGACCAAATCTATTGGCTACTAGCCTCTACGTAGTCCCGTCGTACGCAACAAACGTCACCACGTTCAGAATGATCGGATTTTCCGACAACTTTGTCCGACCGTGTGTATGCAACACCAGTGTCGGACAAAATCCATCGGAAAAATCTGATGGATTTTGTGGTCGGATTTGTGTGTACGGGGCATAAGGCTTCATGTATACTTAGGCCATCATTTACCTAAGTGCAGCAGCTCTTAACTTCTGCTAAAAGCCTATGGGGTTTATTTACTAAAGGCAAATCCACTTTGCACTACAAGTGCACTTGGAAGTGCAGTCGCTGTAGATCTGTGGGGGACATGCAAGGAAAATAAAAAACAGCATTTTTGCTTGTACGTGATTGGATGATAAAATCAGCAGAGCTTCCCCTCAGATTTACAGCAAATGCACTTCCAAGTGCACTTGTAGTGCAAAGTGGATTTGCCTTTAGTAAATCAACCCCTGTGTGTACATGAACACATAGGCTTATATGGAGCTGAGTTTAGGAGCTTTGGCAAAAAAAAATGCCAGAAGCTCCTAAACTCAAGTGTAGGAGCTGCTAGTGCACATGAAGCCTTAATCTTCGGGGACTAGCAGTCAGATGCAATAGTGTTAGATCTCACACAGCAGATATAATTGGTGTGCCTTGGAACACTCACATGAGACAGTGCACTCGTTTTAAACTTTATTTATCTTAATTTTTTTACATTGCTTCAGTTTCCAGGCTTAGGTAAATGATGCCATACATCTCAGGAGGGGAGGAGGGGGTTTTCTCTGCCAAGCACAACCTCCAAGGGCAGATGGATTCCAGGAAGTAAATGCTGCATCTGCCCTTATTCAAGATGGCCACAGCCAGAAATGATACGATGATACGGGGTGTTTTTCACAGTGACTTCTTAGAAAAAAAAAAAAGCATTGAGACATGGATGTATGGGGGTGTTTTCTTTGACTATTAAAAACGGCTTAAATAGCGTTTTTGGTTTGTGGTTCTCAGAGTGTAATTCTACTTTAACAAAGATGTTCTTTATAAGTAAATCTTAACTTTTTGAGTTCAGGTGCACTTTAACAAAAACATAACGAGAGAGTGCAAGTTTTGTATTGGTTAGGAACACAATGGTATAAGATGGAATTTGCTTTTAACGTTGTGTCCCCCCCCTAAGGTTTGGAAGAGATGAACACAGCTCAATACTAGGTGACGGCCGGCTTCATTCTCGAGGATGGGACTCAGCACCACATTTTTGGAGCATGGCAGTACCTCAACGCTTTGGGAGAAAAAAATAAACCCAAAAAGACAGATAACGGTATTGACCAATAAATATCTCGCTAGCAAAATGTACAACCTGAAAGAGCTCATGTGTATAGTCTTACCACAGGATACAATGGAACAAAGTGCAGAATATCTGTGTATCACAGTGTCAAATTCTACCTTTGTGATTTGTTGTTGCAATGTATAGTTGAATCCTTATTTTTAAAAAAAAAAAAAAAAAAAAAAAGGCAGAGATGATGTTGACAGTAACCAGACTCTTTATTCTTCTCATGTAGGTCAAAAAATGAATGCTAATATCTGATTGGTTGTTGTGTGCCACACTTTCATGTCTCTTTCCTCTGTACTTTACATGAGGCCCAGCAAGTCTACAGGGCCAACCATTTATACTATGTATGCTTTCATGTGTCATTAAATCATTTTTTAGTTCAGCATGGTAATTATTTGTTATCTACCATTATACATTGTTGGTACATTCCTCCTGAAAGTTGAATTCAGCAGAATTAAGTGTTCTGCAAAGCAAAAGGACAGCAGCAGTTGCCTGTTCTTAGGTTCTAACCCTTTTCCATTTAGCTATTATTTATTTCCCATAACAGGCTTGCCAAGGGACTGACAACGGGCCTAATCATTCCCAACTAATTCCAAAATTTGGCCTTTACTGGTCATATAAAACATCATGCATGAAAAAGTCACCAAAGGATGTGCATACGTTTATAAATCTTTTGGCAGGTAATACAAGGCAAGATTGGTTCCTCTTTCAGATCTATTCAATCATATCACATATTGTTTTTTAGATGTGCTATCTCTACTTATCAAACTGAAAAACAACATGGATAGGGACTGTTAAAAAAAAATAAACTGCAACAGCATTAGTATCATTTTGTATAGGCAGCACTGTTCTGGTATTTTTCCAAGATGTTTACCTAGTTAAAAAAAAAAAAAGATCATATTCATTCTTATAATAGGCCCCAGTTCAGCTTAAAGTAAAGTAAATTTTTTGTCACGTGTCCCGTTGGAGAGAGCTCTCTTCCACTTCTGTCCTATAGCCAAAACAGGGAGTGAAAAGAAAATCCTTCCAAGGGAAGGAGAGAAGTATTTGATTACCTCCAGGGTCACCATTAGAAAACTTCCTTTCTATTCCCGTTCTGGTGGCAATTCAACAGATTCGCTTTCACTTTTACTCTCAGTCACCAGGACAAATGGAGAGGGTGGATCCCCCCCGAAGGGGGCACAGACTGCAATAATAACCAGACGGGTGTTCCAATCCCTCTTCACTCTATCCAAAACCGATTAGTTTTTCCCTAAAAGGTTCAGGAATCGAAAACCAAAAAAAAAAAACATACTTGCCTAGATGGCTGCAGCACCGATGCCAGCTGCAGCTGTGCCCTGCCGCTGCTAAGACTGAGAACTGAGTGATCAAATACAGCTGATCACTCAGCTCTTAGGCCAGCCATAGACAGTGCAAATTTCTTTAATTTGCATGATTCCCCCTTCAACACAGACAGTGCTGACAGAGGAATCCCTCCTGCCGAGCAACTGTCTGCTCCCGTCCCTGCTTGGAGAAGACAGTAATTATTGATAGTGGCTATAGCAGCTGCTAGCTACAATCGCAACTAAATCCAGCAGGCTGGTGGTACCCAAGTTGATCAATCTACTTGGTACATTCAGCCTGTCCACACACAGTTCGAACCTCAGCTCGAGATCCAAACCGTCTATGGCTGGCCTTAGTCTTCAGCCTGCAGAGAGCTGGTGCGTCAGTGTGTCAGTCACCGGCTCTCTGCTCTGCCCCTCCAGCGCTCACTGGAGCTCCGAGCTGTGGAGGGGGCCAGAACTGCTGGCTCTCAGCAGCGGACCAGCCATCTGCCTGCTTAGCAGGGATCAGCGGACAAATTCCCAACGGAGCCTGCCTCGTGTGTAAGGGGCCTAAAAATAACCATTGGTTACATTTCTTTGCTAATTCCCTCTAGCTCAGGGGTAGGCAACCTTTTTCAAAAAATGTTAGCAAAGAAATTGAGAGTACCAGTTATTTAAATAAAATGTTGACTTTACACTCAATCAGAAAAGAATTGTTTATAAAGTAAAATGCTGTAAAATACTTGAATAATAGTAGGAAATGAACATTGAGCTTTCAACCATCAGTGGCAAAATAAATGGTAACTTACCTCACAGCACGCATCTTCTGGAACAAGGGCAAGTACGGTAAAGTTGAAATGAATATGCAAGATGAGGGCTTCTGCGAAATGTTCACACCTCAGATCAGCCCCAATTCCTGCACCTTTACACCTCAGGTCAGCCCCAATTCTGGCACCTTTACACCTCAGATCAGCCCCAATTCTGGCACCTTTACACCTCAGATCAGCCCCATTTCCAGCACCTTCACATCTCAGATAAGCCCCAATTTCTGCACTTTCACATCTCAGATCAGCCTGAGTCTTGCACCTTCCCATCTCAGATCACCCCAATTCTGCACCTTCACACCTCAGATCAGCCAAAATCCAAGGTGAAAAAAAAGAAAGTGTCTCTAGTTCTAAAGCCACCATTCACCCCCAGTGTCTCTAGTTCTAAAGCCACCCCAACACATAAATAAAGCAACATTTTTCAAGAAAAAATAAATAAATATATAATCCTAGCTGCAATTTTGGATTTGTACACATGGGGGAGACATTGCAAAACTGATCGTTCATATGTATCAAAGCATTAACAGCACCTGGGTCTTGATGCATAGATTGCCTGTTTATTCCAGGAATACAAAATCAACTCTCTATACACACGTGGAAGTCATGGAGTCTGATTATCAGACGCTGTGGCATTACTGTGCTAAATACATACCCCAACAGTTTTAAAATGGTGGAAAAAATCAGAACTTACCTCTAATGAAAGCTGACTGTGTCAGATGGAGAAGCTGGTGGTGACATTTAGGCAGGTGGCAATGCAGGACTGGTGGAATTGAGGCTCCAGATCTGTCAAATAGCTGATACACTGTGGACAGACAGATGCTTCACATTTAACAATAACTATACAGAATAAAGACAGACTTAAAAAATAAACTCATTTACATACAGTCAGGTAGGCCTTGAAACTACAAAGTTGTCGGTAAACCTACAATTGTACAATCATATTTATAGCCAGTTTGGACTTCACTGTATACCCTTTATACCTCAATATTCAATATCTGCGTCACCTGAAATCTGTACTCCAGAGTGAAACCCAATTTTCCACATTAACAATGGTTTAGCAAAAACAAACTGTTTCAATTTATCTAATCAATATTTCTTACATCTTCATTCAAATTTTATAAATTCATTGGAATCTTGTATGAGCCAACAAACCTTTTAATTATCTGTCATTTTATCTAAGCAAATATTAGATTGTAATGTGTGTGGCCAGTTCTCTTGGACATTACAGGCATTGCTCAGGACAGACCATGAAAATACAGGCAATATAGGAAATCTTTTTTTTTTTTTGGTTTCTTCCCATGAACAGGGGCATCTCAAAAAATTTGAATATCATCAACAAGTTAATTTATTTCAGTAACGCAATTCAAAAAGTGAAACTCATATTATATAGATTCTTTACACACAGAGTGATATATTTTAAGCATTTCTTTCTTTTAATTTTGATGATTATGGCTTACAGCTAGTAAAACCCAAAATTCAGTATCAGAAAATTAGATTACAGGTCACATGGTCTGATCATAATGCAGTCTTTACTGTCATAGCCTCTATGATTCCTGAAATCCATGACCCCACATGGTATCTCAAAGACTCCCTCCTTAAAAATGTAAAACACAAAATAGATATTAAATCTGCCCTTAAGGATTACTTAATACATAACTCTACCCCTGACATATCTGCACTTACTCTATGGGAGGCGCATAAACCGGTTCTTCCTTGGATAGGCCCAAGACAAATTACTGTACAGTAAACTAGAATCAGACGTCAATGCATGTAATATGGCGTTTCAAAATAACCCCTCTCCTAAGTTGAAACTTAAATTGGATAACGCCAAACTGGAATTTGAATTATTTCTTACAGAATCAGCTGACAAAAATTAAAAGATCTCGCCAAAATGATTACATTTAGGCTAATAAACCAGACAATATTGGCACGTACACTTAAATCCTACCAAAAACCCTCTAAGCCAATTTGCCTGCAAATTTCCAGAGATATTTAATTCTAATGACCCTGTGAAAATACTACAAAAGTTTAGATGCAATTTAGCGACTTTTTATATTCTCCCCGAAAAAGAGCTGTATACCTCTAAGGCAGATGCATTTTTCTCACATATCTCTCTTCCATCTGTATCTCAAATACAAAACAGACTTGCTAGAAGATCAGACCTCGGCTAATGAGGTGCTCAATGCCATAAAAACTTTGAAACTCAAAAGACCGGGACCTGATGGGTTCTCTGCTCTATATTTTCATACCTTCGCAGAAATTTTATCTCCTGAATTAGCCAATGGCTTCAATTCCCTTCTCAAAGGTCAGACTGTTAGACAAGAAACTTTGACAGCGATTATATGCATGCTTCCCAAACCTCACCCTGATGAAACAATTTAATCAAATTATAGCCCCATTTCTCTATTAATCCTAGACATCAAGATTTTAGCTAAGATTCTTGCTACTAGATTGAATAAATTTATAGAAAATCTTATACGTAGAGACCAAGTAGGCTTCATGCCTGTCTGGCAAGCCAGCGATAAGATTCGTCGGGCGATCCTCTTATCTCACTTTGCTAAAACACGTTGCATTACATCTTGTTTTCTCTCCCTGGATATATAAAAAAAAAAGCTTTAGATTCTATATCATGGTCTTATATGAATTTTACTTTGCAGAAATGGGGTTTTGGCCCTCATTTCCTAAAATGGATCGCTGCGTTATACAATAAACCCAAAGCATATCTTAAATATGCAGGATATAAATCTGATGCATTTAGTATAGGGAGGGGTACAAGACAAGGGTGCCCTCTTGCCCCTCTTCTATTTGCCCTGCTTATTGAACCATTAGCCCAGAGAATTATGACTGAACCATCCATTACAGGTATAGAACCTGGGTACCATTGTATACAAAACGTTCACGTGCGCTCTGTCAGCTCAAATAGAGAGAAATTGGCGATTAATCTACTCTCTATAGTGTGGAGTCCATGCATGAGAGTTCAAATGCAGCAAGAGGTGTGTAGATCGTCACAGATGGGCTGACTCTGGATGGCTGCCGGGTCATAACAAACTAGAAGGGGCTCTGTAGACAATAAAAAAACAAAGAGAGCAGCGCCATCTAAGTGCAGCATGATAAAAACATTTTAATATAGGACAGACGATTTTAAACTCATAAGATTGTATAGATGACAGCGCATATGAAATGGTATAGGAAGTTCATCCACTCCTGGGGGAAGGCGGTAGGCTCGCAGGTGGAGAGGCAGTTGATGTCCCCGGCTGCTCTGGTGGCTCCCAACGCTTCCTGGTTCTCAGATTCGGCTCAGGGGCGGCTGGACATGTCACTTCCAGATGGTGAGAGAGTGGGGAGGAACGCGCGTTCAAAGCAATTGCCTGATGAAGGAGCACGCATGCTCCGAACGCGCACTCCTCCCCACTCTCTCACCATCCGGAAATGACGTGTCCAGCCGCCCCTGAGCCGAATCTGAGAACCAGGAAGCGTTAGGAACCACCAGCGCAGCCGGGAACATAAGCTGCCTCTCCACCTGCAAGCCAACTGCCCTTCCCCAGGAGCCGAGGAACTTCCTATACCATTTCATATGCGCTGTAATCTCTACAGTCTTGCAAGTTTAAAATCATCTGTCCTATATTAAAATGTTTTTATCACGCTGCACTTTGTTTTTTAGGGTACCATCATAAGCTGTGTTTTTTTTTTTTGCAGATGATATTCTTCTATTCTTATCCTCCCCACAAATCTCTGCCCCCAATGTTATAAACATTTTTAAACAGGTTTTCAGATATTTCTGGTCTTAAAGTTAATATGCAGAAATCAACAGCAATTTCATTATCCGATAAAGAAATCAATACGGTCAAGGAGGCATTTCCTTTTGAATGGGCTACACATAGTCACTCTTACTTAGGCATTCAGCTCACCGCAAACCACAAAAATCTATTCACCGCCAATTATCCAGCCTTATTGAAACTAACCACCAGTTTATTGTCAAAATGGTCATCTATTCCACTGTCATGGTTCGGGAAAATCAATTTAATGAAAATGACCATCCTTCCAAAATTTTTATATCTATTTAGACTTCTCCCAATAATATCCATCCCTGGCTTATTTTTTAAGAATTATGCAGCAGAGAGCGATCCGATTCACTTGGGGACAGATTAAACCAAAACTGGTGAAAGATACCATATATCTTCCCAAATCACAGGGCGGGTTAGGTTTTCCAAATTTTTTTTTTTACATATTATAGGGCTGCTCAAGTGTCAAAATATCAAGCTACTTCTGAAACCCCTCTTTGGGTTGCAATAGAAGCAATGGATTGTGACCCCTTCCAGATATCAAATTTATTATGGTTACATAGTTACATAGTTAGCTAGGCCAAAAAAAGACACAAGTCCATCCAGTTCAACCACAAAAAAAAAAAAGAAATAATAAATAAAAATAGAAAACATTGTACACGCACACCCAATTCCACACCCACAGCTGATCCAGAGGAAGGCAAAAAAAAACCAGAAGAGCATGCTCCAATCTGCCACAGCAGGGGAAAAAAATCCCTTCCTGATCCCCCTAGAGGCAATCGGATTTTCCCTGGATCAACTTTACCTATAAATATTATGTATATTTAGGAAAGTATCCAGGCCTTTCTTAACCGATTCCCGACCGACACACAACGATATACGTCGACAGAATGGCACGGACGGGCATAAGGGCGTATATATACGTCCCCTTTAAAATGCCGCGCGTTTGCGCCAGTCGGTACCCCCATGAGGCCGGTCGCGGGTCCCGCGGACTCGATCGCCGCGGGGACACCCGCGATCGTCTCACGGGAAGGCTGAACGGAGAGATGCGGAAATAAACAGCATCTCCCCGTTCTGCCTAGCAACTAGTGACGCCGATCTCTGCTCCCTGTGATTGGAGCAGAGATCAGCATTCACTAGCTGACAGCCACGCCCCCCCCACAGTAAGAAACACACCTCTAGGCATACTTAACCCCTACACTGCCACCTAGTGGTTAACCCCTTCACTACCAGTGTCATTTACACAGGAATCAATGCATTTAAATAGCATTGATTGCTGTATAAATGACAATGGTCCCAAAAATGTGTCAAAATTGTCAGATGTGTCCGCCATAATGTCGCAGTCTCAATAAAAATCGCTGATCGCCGCCATCACTAATAAAAAAAAATTATTAATAAAAATGCTATAAAACTATCCCCTATCTTGTAAACGCTATAACTTCTGAGCAAACCAATCAATAATCGCTTATTGCGATTTTTTTTACCAAAAATATGTAGAAGAATACGTATCGACCTAAACTGAGGAAAAAAAATGTTTTTTTATATATTTTTGGGGGATATTTATTATAGCAAAAAATAAAAAAGAATGCGTTTTTTTTTTCAAAATTGTCGCTCTTTTTTGTTTATAGCGCAAAAAATAAAAACCGCAGGGGCGATCAAATACCACCAAAAGAAATCTCTATTTGTGGGGAAAAAAAAGGACATCAATTTTGTTTGGGAGCCACGTCGCAATTGTCAGTTAAAACGACGCAGTGCCGAATCGCAAAAAGGGGCCTGGTCCTTTGGCTGCAAATTGGTCCGGTCTGAAAGTGGTTAAAGCAATCTACTGAGTTAGCCAGAACCACCTCTGGAGGGAGTCTATTCCACATTTTCACAGCTCTTACTGTGAAGAAACCTTTCCGTATTTGGAGATGAAATCTCTTTTCCTCTAGACGTAAAGAGTGCCCCCTTGTCCTCTGTGTTGACCGTAAAGTGAATAACTCAACACCAAGTTCACTATATGGACCCCTTATATATTTGTACATGTTGATCATATCCTTTTTGAGAACTGGTGCTCAAAAATGAACTGCATATTCCAGATGAGGTCTTACTAATGATTTAAACAAGGGCAAAATTATATCTCTCTCACTGGAGTCCATACCTCTCTTAATACAAGAAAGGACTTTGCTCGCTTTGGAAACCGCAGCTTGACATTGCATGCTATTATTGAGCTTATGATCTACCAAAACCCCCAGATCCTTCTCCACTACGGATTTCCCCAGTTGTACTCCCCCTAGCATGTATGATGCATGCATATTCTTAGCCCCCAAGTGCATAACTTTACATTTATCAACATTAAACCTCATCTGCCACATAGTCACCCAATTAGACAGAGCATTGAGGTCGGCTTGTAAATTGGAGACCTCCTGTAAGGACGTTATTCCACTGCATAGCTTGGTGTCATCTGCAAAGACAGAAATGTTACTTTTGATCCCAGACCCAATATCATTTATAAAGATATTAAAAAGTAAGGGTCCCAGCACTGAATCTTGGGGTACACCACTGATAACCTTAGACCATTCAGAGTAAGAATCATTAACCACGACTCTGAATTCTGTCATTTAGCCAGTTTTCTATCCATTTACAAACTGATATTTCCAAGCCTGTAGATCTTACCTTACACATGAGCTATGTCCAAGTATACCACGTCCACAGCCACGCCTCTGTCCAAGGTTTTACTTACCTCTTCATAAAAAGAAATCAGGTTTGTCTGACAACTTCTGTCTTTCATGAACCCATGCTGTCTGTTGCTTAAAATGTTTTTTTCCAGCAAGAACTCGTCTATGTGGTCTTTTATTAAATGCTCCAGTATCTTCCCGACTATAGAAGTTAAACTAACAGGTCTATAGTTACTTGGTAAAGACTTTGTTCCCTTTTTAAATATCGGCACCACGTTCGCCCTGCGCCAATCCAGTGGTACTATTCCCGTCATTATGAGCCCCTAAAAATTAAATACAATGGCTTTGAAATTACAGAGCTCAATTCTTTGATGATCCGTGGGTGGATGCCATCTGGTCCAGGTGCTTTATCCACCTTTATTTTGTCTAAATATTTCTGGACCATAGCACTTCCACATCCAAAACGAACGTAAGTCCTCTTTGAACCCCATCACTAAGCTTTCTTTATCAATATGGGATAGACACAGAACTATGTACGGGTTACAATCTCCACATAATCTGGCCTTTTATCTGGCATGGACTTCCCCCCATCACATTCCAAGCTTGGTCCAAGGCTGGCATTTTATGCCTACATAAATTTAGTTTCTGATTCATCAATTTTACCCGTTCCAGATCTATGTAGTTCATATGGGCTTCCCCAATCTAAACGATTCCGTTATTTACAAATGAAAAATTTGTACACCTCCTTTCTTAATACAAAGATTGCTTTGGCAACCCTATAAGTTTTTGAAAACATTTACTTTAAAGATTCACATTGTAGGGGAAGACTCTCAACACTATTCTCAATTGCTCAATAAACCAGATGCCTCCCCACCCTCATATGTGGCCAAATGGGAGAATGATTTGGGTTGTACTATTGATACAGTAGAATGGTCCGAAATATGGTTAATCACAAAATCTTCTTTACCGAATGTCACAGCAGTAGAGACCATATATAAAGTACTTACACGTTGGTACTTAGTCCCCGCTAGAATTTCTAAATATGTTCGGAATATTCGGCTTCTTGTTTCTGTGGCTGTTCAGAGCTGGGCACACATTTTCATATTTGGTGGAAATGCCCAGTGCTTTAAGAATTTTTGAAATCTATTTTTAGGCTTGCCTTGGCTATGTTCGAAAGCACTATTTCTCCAGACCCAGCTTTGGCCCTTCTAAACCTAAGACCTAAATTTATACAAAGGAAACAGTTTAAATTATTAATACAGCTCTTAACAGCTGCTAAAATAACTATAGCTAAAGCTTGGAAAATGGCTACCCTGAATATACAGTTGCAAAAAAAAGTATGTGAACCCTTTTGGAATGATATGGATTTCTGCACAAATTGGTCATAAAATGTGATCTGATCTTCATCTAAGTCACAACAATAGACAATCACAGTCTGCTTAAACTAATAACACACAAATAATTAAATGTTACCATGTTTTTATTGAACACACCATGCAAACATTCACAGTGCAGGTGGAAAAAGTATGTGAACCCTTGGATTTAATAGCTGGTTGAACCTCCTTTGGCAGCAATAACTTCAACCAAACGTTTCCTGTAGTTGCAGATCAGACGTGCACAACGGTCAGGAGTAATTCTTGACGATTCCTCTTTACAGAACTGTTTCAGTTCAGCAATATTCTTGGGATGTCTGGTGTGAATCGCTTTCTTGAGGTCATGCCACAGCATCTCAATCGGGTTGAGCGTATTTCCTTCTGTTTAAGCCATTCTGTTGTTGATTTACTTCTATGCTTTGGGTCGTTGTCCTGTTGCAACACCCATCTTCTGTTAAGCTTCAGCTGGTAGACAGATGACCCTAAGTTCTCCTGCAAAATGTCTTGATAAACTTGGGAATACATTTTTCCTTCGATGATAGCAATCCGTCCAGGCCCTGATGCAGCCCCAAACCATGATGCCCCCACCACCATACTTCACAGTTGGGATGAGGTTTTGATGTTGGTGTGCTGTGCCTCTTTTTCTCCACACATAGTGTTGTGTGTTTCTTCCAAACAACTCAACTTTGGTTTCATCTGTCCACAAAATATTTTGCGAGTACTGCTGTGGAACATCCAGGTGCTCTTGTGCAAACTGTAAACGTGCAGCAATGTTTTTTTTGGACAGCAGTGGCTTCCTCTGTGGTATCCTCCCATGAAATCCATTCTTGTTTAGTGTTTTATGTATCGTGTATGTATCGTGTTTTATGTAACAGGGATGTTAGCATATGCCAGAGACTTTTGTAGCTGACACTCTAGGATTCTTCTTCACCTCATTGAGCAGTCTGCGCTGTGCTCTTGCAGTCATCTGTACAGGACGCCCACTCCTAGGGAGCGTAGCAGCAGTGCTGAACTTTCTCCATTTATAGACAATTTGTCTTACCATGGACTGATGAACAGCAAGGCTTTTGGAGATACTTTTATAACCCTTTCCAGCTTTATGCAAGTAAACAATTCTTAATCGTAGGTCTTCTGAGAGCTCTTTTGTGCGAGGCATCATTCACATCAGGCAATGCTTCTTGTGAAAAGCAAACCCAGAACTGGTGTGTGTTTTTTTATAGGGCAGGGCAGCTGTAACCAACACCTCCAATCTCATCGATTGGACTCCAGTTAGCTCTTGGAGATCTCATTAGTCTAGGGGTTCACATACTTTTTCCACCTGCACTGTGAATGTTTACATGGTGTGTTCAATAAAAACATGGTAACATTTAATTCTTTGTGTGTTATTAGTTTAAGCAGACTGTGATTGTCTATTGTTGTGACTTAGATGAAGATCAGATCACATTTTATGACCAATTTGTGCATAAATCAATATCATTCCAAAAAGGGTTCACATACTTTTTTTTTGCAACTGTAGACAAAACCAAACATAGAATGAACCAATCTCTGTTACACGCAAAGATTGAAGCTTTCGATAAAAACTGTTTAATCCATGGTTTCCATAGACTATTAAAACTTAGTCAAACACTGTTTACCACCAGACTTTGAAGATCAAGTACTTTAACAATGGTAGTCGACATTATAATGTGTAGATATACAATTACCCTTTGGGAGTAACCTACCTTCGGGACCCCCTCATCTTTTTCTCCTACCAGTTTTATCTCTCATTATTGTGCTTTCAGGTAAAATCCACTAGAGTAGGTTGACATACCATAATAATATGCCGATAATGGACCCCACATCAGCAGTAGATTAATCATAATCTTTTCCTATTCAATGTATTTCAGTTATACTAGCGATCATACATAAAATTTAAATATAAAGGTAGGCTTTTGCTTAGATAAGATTAGTATTCATCTACTGCATGGTTATATTCTGTTTCCATCTTTAACTATACAATTTTATGGTGTCATTTATGACAAGTAATATACTTTCCTGCAAAATGATTATCTTAATGTAACAATGTAAAACTTTTCTCTTCACACATAATCAATGTTTTCTAACAATCTTTAATAAAATATTTGAACGAGAAAATTCGATTACATAAGCACAATAACAAAAAAGGATTTTTAATACAGTACAGTATGGTATGCACTCAATACTTGGCTGGGGATCCTTTTGCACGAATTACTGCATTAATGCAGGGTGGCATGGAGGTGATCAGCCTGTGGCACATTTGAGGTGTTATGGAAACCCAAGTTGCTTTGATAGGGGCCTTCAGCTCCTCTGCATTGTTAGGTTTGGGGTCTCTCATCTTCCTCTTGACAATACACCACAGATTGCCTATGGGGTTTAGGTCAGGCGAGTTTGCTGGCTAATCAAGCACAGAGATACCATGATCATTAAACCAAGTATTGGTACTTTTAGCAGTGTGGGCAGGTGCCAAGTCCTGCTGGAGAATTAAAATCGACATCTCCATAAAGCTGGTCAGCAGAGGGAAGCATGAAGTGCTCTAGAATTTCCTAGTAGAGGCCTGCACTGACTTTGGACTTCATAAAACACAGTGGACCAACACCAGCAGATGACATAGCTCCCCAAATCATTGCTGACTGTGGAAACTTCACACTGGACCCCATGCACTTTCAATTCTATGCCTCTCCACTCTTCCTCCAGACTCTGGGACCTTGATTTCCAAATGAAATGCAAAATTTACTTTCATCCAAAAAGAGGACTTTGGACCACTGAGCAACAGTCCAGTCTTTTTTTTCTTCTTGGGACAGGTAAGACACTTCCGACATGGTCTTTGGTTCAGGAGTGGCTTGACACAAGGAATGTAACAGTTGTAGCCCATGTCCTGGATACGTCTATGTGTGGTATCTCTCGAAGCACTGACACCAGCCCAAGTCCACTCCTTGTGAATCTCCCCCAAATTCTTGAATGGCCTTTGCGTCACAATCCTCTCAAAGCTGCAGTTATCCCCGTTGCTTGTGCACCTTTTTCTACCACACTTTTTCCTTCCACTTAACATTAATATGCTTAGAAACAGCACTCTGAACAGCCAGCTTCTTTAGTAATGACATTTGGAGGGTGTCAATGACTGTCTTCTTGACAACTGTCAACAGTCTTCCCTATGATTGGGTAACCTACTAAACCAGACTGAGAGACCATTGAAGGTGGGGTCAGCAACCCATTGATCGGGGTCCACCTGTCAACCACCTGCAGGCAACAGGTAGACCGCAAACAAGTTCCTGCAACGCCGACCCCTGCTTTCTAAGTGCCGAGCCTTGCTTTTCCTCCCAGCCAGTTTTACCGCACCGTCCCATCCCGGTCTCTCCCTCCCACCCCCTCCACGGCTCCCCTATGCTTTCTATGTCCTGGTTGTTCTCTCTCCCTCCCCCTCCAGCTTCTTCCGCCGCTGTGATCAGTGAACAGCGGAGACCATGAGGAAGGGGAGCAGGCCAAATACATTTTTTGCGTTAAACAGCTGGTGATTGGTTGCTAGGTTACAGGGTGGTCCTAAGGAACCAATCACCAGCTTGCTAATATGAAAATTGACTCTGCCAGCTCCCGCCCTCTGTCCAGAACTGTGCTGCTTCCCGGTCTCTGCAGTGGAAAAAGGTAAGACGCTGCTATGGGAGGCAAGGGGTGGCAGAGGTTACTGCTATAGGGGAAAGGGGGGCAGAGGACACCACTGTGTGTGTGTGGGGAGGTGATGTGAAGGGGCAGAGAACACTGTTATGGGCAGGGTCACCCCAATAGCAGCGTCCTCTACCAGCCTTTACATCACCCCTGATCCCTGCATTCTGAGCATAAGAAGCACTCCTGAACCCTGCATTCTGAGCGTAAAACACACTCCTGAACCCTGCATTCTGAGCGTAAAACGCACTCCTGAACCCTGCATTCTGAGCGTAAAACGCACTCCTAATCCATACATTCTGAACGTAAAACACACTCCTGAACCCTGCATTCTGAGCGTAAAATGCTCTCCTGATGGGCAGGGTCACCCCCATAGCAGTGTCTTCTACCACCCTTTACATCACCCCAACCCCCCGGACCCTGCATTCTGAACCTAATACACTCCTGATCCCTGCATGCATCTCAGAATTATGACTCTTAACTTCCTAGTCGTGTGCCCCACCTGTAGAGTCTAAAAAGGTACTAATCCTCTTTAGAGGGTTGTAGACATTGGGTGAAATTTTATTTCTCAATTTAGGAGCTCACCGATAAATAAAGGTAGGTTGTTTAGGGAGAAGGTCTACCAAGGTCTTGTCCCTCAACAGAATGGGCCAATGTTTTCTAACAATCCTTTCTAAAGATCTATAGTCCCTGTTGAACTTTGTTAGGAAAGCCATATTATTTCTACTTGTGTTAGGCTTTTCTGGTTTATCAGCCAGCAAGCCCTGACGATCCATATTTAATACCTGTTTGAAAAGGTACCAAGGTAGTGTCCCGATAACCCTTTTCTTTGAACCTATTAATCAACAATTCAGACTGTTCGGCATAGTCTTCTATTTTGGCACAATTACAGCGGATACGCATTAGTTGTCCCTTAGGGATCGCTCCCAACCATTTAGGGTGATGGCAACTGGCCGTGGGAATGTAGCCATTTCTATCGGTTTTGTTAAAGAATGTTTTCGTAGTAATGTATCCATCTGCCTTAGCAGGTCTAGAAAGTCAACATGACATAAATCACGAGTACCCATGAATTTCGTTGATGAAACTAGTTGATGTTAATTTTTGTGATGAACTCTGACAGGTTTTCAGTGTTGCCATTCCAAAGTATGACAATGTCATCTATGTATCGTTTATACAAGAGGACTTCTTGAATAGGTTCTTTATAAATAACCTGTTCCTCCCAATGACTGAGAAGAAAGTTGGCAACACTGGGGGCATACTTGGCCCCCATAGCTATGCCTTTTATCTGTTTTTTAATAGGAACCCTCCTGTCAAAAATAATTGTTGGTCATGGCCAAATCAAGTAGGGACATGACAAAGTTTTTTTGTTCAATCTTGAGATCAGTATGGACATCCAACGCTGAACAGGTAGTGGAGACAACATCCAAATATCCAAGACTCGTATACAGGGACTCTACATCAATGGTGACACGAACAGTGTCAATCCATGATGGGGGTCCCCTGTAGTAAGTTGATAAGATGCTTACTGTCCCTAAGGTAAGATGTACTGGCTTGAACTATAGGCTGTAGAAAAAAAAAAAGTCTATATATTCTCCTACTCTGGAGAAGATGGAATCTATGCCACTAAATATGGATTGCCACTTAATTTTTTGTATGTGTTTTTGTCTCCCACTATTCTTTTGAGCTCTTTAGCATAATCATTTTTCTTTAAACACCTATCGAATACCAATACGAATGACTATATTTTTCTTTTTTTTCCAGAGCCTCCAATCCTTTTTGGAGGTTCCCTTTGTTCCTTCTTGTTTTAGTTCTTATTAGTCTGATATCCTGTTCCACCATTTTTTTTAAACACCTCCAAAAAACTGGTTAGAGGATTTCTTTGGATTAAAGGTAGAGGAATTCCTCAATCCACTGTCCCGGTATTGGCCAGGTTCCCTATCTAAAATGTCTGTACTAGGTTTCTCTGCATAAAATTTCTTAATGTTCATTTTTTCAATGACCCTTTCTAAACCTTTATCTGGAACATATTGGAGTTCAAGCTCCAATACCCTCAACTCAGTAGTAAAAAATCTCTTTACTTAAATTAAATATTCCTTTTCCTATAGGCCCCTCTTCCTTTTTATTCTTTCTCCCCCCTCTACATCCGCTGGGGCGTCTCTCAGTGGACCTTTCTGTTGCCACTGGGGGGCATCCCAATGATGCCACTCTGGTTCGGGTTGTTGCCATACATCTGGTGGTTCTCCATATTGGGGTGCCCATGGTTGGTTCCACTGTTGCCCCCCCCCCCCTCTGGAGCCTGTTATGTGCCCAGCCCCCTCTCCTGTATGATCCTGGTGGGTCCCCATGTTGACCTCTAGGGTATCCATCGTAATATTGTAAGGGTTGGAAACGATTCTGTGTGGGTACCCCATATTCAGTGGGTCCTTGTTGATAAATATTTTTAGGGGTGCCAACCTGGGGTTTATTGGAACCCAGAGGTAAACTTCCTCTCCCCAGATTACCTGCTCTGGCGCCTCCCCTAGGTGGACTTGGTGTGTTACCTCCAGATCTTCATAGGTTAGGGGGTTCCATAGTTGGGGCTGTGATATCTCGCCTAGGTCTATGGACTGGTGAAGAGGCCGCAGAAACAATGGCCACCTCCCTCACCTCATCCTGCCACTGGTAAACTGAATTGTCACGATAATCTTTAGGGTCTCTCTAGTATTTTTTAATCTTTTTAGCTTTAATTATCGTTTTTTTCAATAAACTTTTGGATCTAAGTGGATTTTTCTTTATATTCCGGAGAATCTTTGAATGGGCCTAATGATTCTTTTAATTCTACAATCTTAGTTTACATTTTTGACAATTTAAACCTCCTTCTTGATATAATTAGGTCTAATAATTTATGTTCTCAATATTTAGGACTATAGTATTCATAAATTCAAAAATATCCATTGCTGCTGGCTACAACCTAAGTGGATGTAAAAAAGTGAAAAATTATCGGAAATACCTATAAGCAGTGCACTCTGAATCAAAATAAGTCAATTACAATTGTGCTGCAAAACCTTAGCTGGTAACGAGACCAACAGTCTAATGTGTTAAAAAAAATCGAATTCATTTCATACCACGCTCTAAAATATATGCATAAACAATAGTGTTAAAAACCATAAGTGAATTCAAAAGCATATGTGCTGAAACAATAAAAAAAATGTTATAAAAAAAATGCCCAACAAAAAAATTCCAAAGAAAATTAAATCAAAATTAAATGTCCATAGACCACCATCAAAACCTATCACCGTGAGTGATGAGAATCGTTGCAGACTGGGTGAAATAGATAGCATCTTCCAACACCACCAGGCAAACAATCTACTCACCGGAGGAATTTGATACCCATTACAGGTAGTCAAACCAGGCGCTGATACTAATAGAAGTGTATCTTCTAGGGAGAAACTGGTCCTCGACACGAAGAACTCCAATGAATTGATCATATATTAAGAAAGAAGGGGCTCCCTATTGTGTAGTATGTAAAAAATTCCTTTTATTCCATACGAGGCATTGACATAAAACACGATAAAAGCAATTCAAAACATGTAGGTACGCTGTTTGCATTCCAACTGTGCTCCAACTAACGGAAGTGAGGTATCACGTGTCCTACAGGTGTTTTGAGTTAATTAGCTGATTAGAGCGTGACACCATGAGTCTACAAATAATGAACTTTTTCACAATTATCTAATTTTCAGAGATACTGTATTTTGGGTTTTCACTAACTGTAAGCCATATTCATCAACATTAAATTCTGAAAAATAAATCACGAGCTGTTTAACATAAAACGTTTATTTGCCAGCTCCTCCTCCTGCCCTCTGTTCTGGGCTGTGCTCCAGTCTACCCTGTTCACTGATCACAGCGGAGGATGAAGGCGGGAAGGAGGGGGGTATGGGAAGAGACCAGGACATAGATGGCGTGGCAGAGCCGTGGAGGAGGCTGGAGGTGAGAGCAAACAATATTGGCATCATAAAATTACCAAATTTAACAAGAAATCATTTAATGGACATAAATTAATCAGTTTCTCGTTCATTTCTTGCTTGTGGGTCACATATGCGCAGTTCAATTTAACAGGCGAGAAACACATTAACCTTTCAATTAATCGTCCGTTCGGCAGAAGTTTTACAAACTTTTCCTTTCGATTTTTTTGGCTCAAAAACATCACAACCTATTTTCGATTTGTGCCCATTAACTGGACGGAACACAAACTGTCCAAATAACCGATTTTGGAATAATTTTTAGTCTAGTACAGGGGTCTCCAAAATTTCTAAACAAAGGGTCAGTTTACTGTCCTTCAGACATTAGTGGGGCTGGACTGTGGCCATTGGGAGTACAAAATGTCCCAGCATCAGTGGAAGTAAACAATCACCCATCAGTGGGAGAAATTGTACCACACCATTGGGAGGAATTGTGACTCATTGTTGGCGTCATCTGGAGGAACTGTGCCCCATCATTGATAGTAATTGTGCCAACATCGTTGGTGGCATTGTTCCCTTCATTGGTGTCAGTGAATAAAATAGTGCTTCAAGAGCCAGCTAAAAAGCAAGCAAAGGGCCACATCTGGCCCCCAGTTTGGAGAACACTGATCTAGTGTATGGGCACCATTAGAGAATTGTTGTGAACTACCAAGTGGCAGATTTAAAAAAATTAAAAATAAATTGCATACCAATTTGCCCAGTGAAAATGCATGGACATTTGATCTGTGCCAATATGGAAAAAAAAAAAAAGTCAATAGGCTATTTCTTGTGCTGGCAAGATTTTTAAAATAGAAATGCCTGTCCGTATGATACTTAGCGCCATCTAGTGGCCAGATGCAGTATTTTTCCTTTAAAAAAAAAGAAAAGAAAAAAAATATGAAAAACATTCATCCAGTACAGGGAATAGCCTCAGTTTTTTCCCTATTGTGCAGAACAAGCATGCATACATTTTCACTGGGCAAAATGCTTTGTGAGTTTTTTTTCTTTTCAAAAGTTTTTATTGAGCATAAAACAAGTATACAGAGATTTCATACATGGAGTAACATCAAATCAAAAACAATAGGTGGAACTTTTGCGTTACATAAGGTATTGAACTCATGCACAAACATGGACGTACAGAAATTTCTGATATTAATGTGTACAAAAAGGAAACAGGAAACATATCATAACGTGAAGTGATGAAGCATGAACAAATAACACTACTTGTAAAAGCTGATGTTGTATGGGAGGCTTGCCTAAAATAATAAAGTAGATATGTGTCTATGAATAATAAAATGTAGACAAATATTAGCATCACCAAAGCTCGAGATCATATAACGTCAATTTTAGTATGGAATTCTAAACCCAGTCACCCCAAAGGGGATCAAACTGTGACTGAGATAGAGCTTTAAGGTAATTATGTGAATCTACATAAAGAAAATACGTGCGCATGGAGTGAGCTGGATAATGTAATAGAAATTGAGCTGGAGAGTATTCCAGTTTGTAAGATGTAATATTTTGTTTAAGTCTATGGACCTTTGTCCAAAAGGGTTGTATTTTGGTGCAGGACCACCATATGTGCAGTAATATCCTTAAATCTTTACCACATCTCCAGCACATAGGTGAAAGGGAAGGGTAGAATTGGTGTAGCTTAGATGGTGTATTATACCATCTTGAGAGTATCTTAAAAGCGTTTTCCTGTACGCAAACATTCAACGAACCTTTATGGGTGATTGAATAAATGGAATCCCAGTGAGTATTGGGAATATGTAAGAAAAGATCCTTATGCCATTTAGCGATACTCCAATGGTCTGTGTACGGTTGCTGAGGAAAAAATAGTGCATAGGAAAAGGATATAAGGTGGCGTTGTGGTTCGTTTTGAAGGCACATGTCTTTGAAAGGGGTTGTCGGGCGACTTGTGTGTCTAAGAAATGTTTGATTTGTAAAAATATCCAGTATGACATCAGCTTATGTCGAAGAGCAGAAGATATTACAGAAAACAATAATTGTTTGTCATACTTGTAAAAATGCATAGCTCGAACATTTTTATGTGGCCAAACATCCCTTAGAAAGGAAGTCGCCATACCTGGAGGAAACGCGGGGTTTAATCTGAGCGGAGTCAGAGGGCCGTTAACTTAAGAAAGCTTGTATTTATCACAAGCATGCTTGTGGGCTCATAGCGTTGGGAGAATTAAGGGATGAGCCATATATAGCTTTGAGACTCGGTTAGTTGGTATCCAAGGGGCCTGGGCCAAAGGAATCAGGGAAAAAGAATGTTCCAGATGGACCCAATCTTTGGTGGAATAATGTACATTCCAGTCAACAATTCTAGTTAAGTGACTGGCTATCTGGTATTTGTGAATGTCTAGTAAACCTAAACCTCCTCGTAATTTTGGGGAAGTGAGTCTGACAAAGTTTATTCTGGGGCGAGTCGTTCCCCAAATAAATTTTGTGCACATTTTACGATATGTTGTGAAGAAAATTGGAGGAATGTGTATCGGGGATGTTCATTTTAATGATGGCTGTTCTACCAAACCAGGAAAAGAGCCCTATAGGCCATTTTTTTAAATCCTCAGTAATAGTTCGTAATAATGGTTGATAATTGGCAGAATATAGATTTGATAATGAGGTAGGTATTTTGATGCCTAAGTAAGTGAGAGAGCTATCATCCCACTTGAACGGGAAATTTTGTTGACATTGTGTGCGTTGTGTTGCAGGTAGGGTGATATTCAGAGCTTCGCAAAGTTTATTTGAAGATTTGATAAAAACTTAAAGTATTCAAGGGTTTTATGGAGATTTGGGAGTGTAATAAGCGGTTCAGATAGGAACAACAAAATGTCGTCAGCAAACGCTGCAGTTTTATAGGTGCGATCTTTTATCTTAATCCCTTTTATGTCAGGGTTTTCTCTAATGTTTCTTAATAATGGTTCTAGCGTCAGGATAAAAATCAAAGGGGATAAGGGGCAACCTTGACGGGTACCATTGGACACAGAGAAGGCATTCGATAGGTGGCCATTAACTCGGACCTGTGCAGTTGGTATGGAGTATAGCAAGAGTATATAGTTAAGCATACTATCAGGTAGACCAATGGATCTTAAGGTAGCTATCATATAGTCCCAGGCCACTCTATCAAATGCCTTCTCCGCGTCCAATGATAAAAAAAATCCCTTCATTTTGGATGTGGTTAGCCAATGGTGAATATTTAGGGCTTTGAGGGTATTATCCCTCGCCTCCCTACCTGGGACAAACCCCACTTGATCTAAATGAATTAGGTCAGGGAGAAGGGGTTGAAGTCTAATGCATAACATTTAAGGTCAACATTTAGTAATGAAATGGGTCTATAATTTGTGACTAATAGA
This sequence comes from Lithobates sylvaticus, assembly GCA_028564925.1. Lineage (NCBI taxonomy): Eukaryota > Metazoa > Chordata > Amphibia > Anura > Ranidae > Lithobates > Lithobates sylvaticus. The sequence continues at coordinate 516,934,891 of CM053027.1, forward strand.
GAGTCCTTTCCTGGTTTGGGGATAACCATGATGTGAGCAGTCAATAAATCACGTGGGGGTATGGTAGGTGTTGCATAAGTATCGAAAGTTGATGTAAAATAGGGAGTTAAAATATGTGCAAAGGATTTGTAATATCCTACCGCGAGGCCGTCTGGGCCTGGGCTTTTGCCCGTTTTTAGCAATTTCAATGCTGCCCCCGTTTCCTCTATAGTAAAGGCTTTGTCCAGAGTTTGATACGTTTCGATTGTGATGGGTGATGGGCTATATTTATGGAGAAACTCCGTTATCAGAGTATGTCTATCCAGGGCGAGTGCTGGTGGGTTTGGGGAGGTGATATTATAAAGTTTTGAGTAATATTGGACAAAATTTGCAGCAATGTCTGGTGTGGAAGATACCTTATGTCCCTTAACATCTATGATAGAGTGAATTGTGTTGGCATTTTTCCTAGATTGTAAAGCTCTGGCGAGCAGTTTACCCGCATTGTTGCCATATTCATAAAAGGATTTTTGACGTAATATAAATTTACGCCTAGTTTGTTTGCCTAATAAATCTAGCAGTTGTTTTCGTAGGGCTATCAGGGAAGATAAAGTGTTGAGAGCCTGCGTTCTTTTATGTGTTTTTTCTAGTTGGTGGATGTTACGAGTCAAGTCATTAAATTGTTTTAGTTTTAGTTTACGTCTTTTAGCAGCTGCAGCAATAAGGATACCTCTGACAACACATTTATGTGCTTCCCAGTGTATAGGAGGAGATGTATCAGTGACGTGATTGGTTGCGAAATATTGTTTCAAGCAGTCTTCTATTTCTGCAGAAATAAATAGGTCAGTAAGTAGTGATGGGTCCAGTTTCCATATGTGTGAACGAGGTGTGTGCTCAGGAAAGGATAAACAAATAGAGATTGGGTGGTGGTCAGACAGATACATGGGGTCGATGGACATGTTGTCTAGAAAGGGAAGGTCAGATTTAGACAGAAAAAAGTGGTCAATTCTGGAATATTTACCATGGGGAGTAGAAAAGAAAGTATAATCTTTGCAGTCAGGATACATGGTGCGCCAGGAATCATGTAAAAGCAATGATTGTAATTCGCATTTGATTGCTTTAAGGGCTGAATAAGGCATAGATGATGTGCCAGTGGAGGTGTCTAACAAAGTCACCTCCTAAAATCAAGGTGCCTTCTTGGAAGTCAGTTAAATGTTTGACAATGTTGCGGAAAAAGGAAACCTGGCCACTATTTGGAGCGTATATGTTTGCTAATGTAATTTTATTACCTTAAAGGTGCCTTTTAAAAAAAGGAATCTACCCAATTTGTCTATCATCGTGTCAGTGATTTGTAGAGGGTTATGTTTAGCTAGTAGAATAGAGCCCCCATTTGTTTTAGTTGTGGCGTCCGTTGCGTGATAAACAGTAGGGTAATTCATATTATATCATTTCGGGATGGAATCCCCACGAAAGTGAGTCTCTTGTACAAAAATGACGTCAGCCTGTTTGCGTTTCATCGTCAATAGTAAATGAGAAAGTTTTTCATGTAAGTTCAAACCCTTAGTGTTTAGAGAGACTATTTTAAGTTGCGCTGTAGGCATTATAGGCTGTGTGGGAGACATTGTGAGTTTAAGTGTAGATGGCAACTACTAAAATCGAGTGAACCACTAAATAACTTAAAATAAATTAAAAAGTAATAATATGTTAAAGAATAGGATTGGAATACGTATAAGGTAGGTATATGTTTAGTCCTTTGGGACAGCCTAGGGAGAGGAAAACGAGGGTTAGAGTGACTTAGGTTCTGTTATATAACAATGTCTAAGAAGGATTTAAGGGGAACCGGCGGCAGGTGAGATCCTGCTCACCTACTGACTTGGAAGGGGTAGGATGCCAGTTAAATTCAGTGGTAGAAAACAATCTAATGTCAAGTGCAATAGTATACAACCGTGTAACCACTGTGCGAGAGGTGACTAGAATGAGAAGAAATGTGTTAAGGACTATCTCAGATATCTCATCGGACCATGAACCCCTAAAAATATCAATAGAATGGGAGCACGGGGAGATATAAAATATGAATAGACCTGGGGTCATTATATAGGATGGGGAGTAAGTAACTGTCAACTACCCATAAATGAGGATTTTTAAACGGAATTTAATCATTGTAACATGGAGTAACATTTGCATTAATGCAATTAGGAGCGAATTAAGGTGTTGTGAATAGCATTCAGCCCTAAGGATTGCATATCTGATAATCGGTTAATGAAAAACCCATTACCGTAGGTGTAATATACTAACTAAGACCCTCTGGATGGGTCCATAATAGGAGAGTGATATTAAACCTAATAACCGTGACACTTATAACAGCAACATTAGAAGTTTAAAGCGTCTCATAGGGTAAAAATACAGAATGGTATAACAGGTTACGGCTAAGTTAAGCATTAAATGTGAAAAAAAAAAACATTGAGAACCTTTAGTACAAGAATCAACATTTACCGTGCATTTTCCAAAAAAATAAAATAAAAAAAAATAAAAATTTGTTCAATGATATAGAAATAATTTTCAGTGTAAACTGAATAATATAAAATCGCCACAAGATGGCATTGCGGCCTGCAAAATAAAAAGGAGAGAGGTATAACAGGGTTCCAAAGCCTCTTATGTGAAATCGCTATTTATCGAGGCACAGTCTCAGGCGGACCAATAAAATATCTCCAAAAGGCTATAGCAAATATCTGCAAGACCTAAAGCTATGTATTGTGTATTGTGTACATGTTATATATGTATGTATTAAATAAAATACGAAAGGTCAAACTTTTTCAATGTATGTAAAAATTTTAGACAGCATTCGATAAGACGCTGTGTCTGCTGAGTAAGGTTGGTTAGTGCAATGAAGTAAACCACTTTAATAGTATCACCTAGAGAGATAACTGTACCTAACAAAACTGAGTGAAAGTGAAATATAGGCTGGAATATCTTGAAAAAAAAATAAAAAATCCTGGTACAAGTATAGCGAACATTTTAAGCTTACCCAATGAGACAGAAGAAGATTAGATGAGTGTTTGAGTGTTCTGCTAACGATCTCTGCGAGCTCTTCTGAGAAGCAGAGCCTCCGGAGGACTGTATGATTGTGATGGAGTTACAGTATTGGTGTTCAGTCTCACAGTTGAAGGGGATCGATGTCTTCTAAAGTGAGACCTGCGTTTCCATCGTCTCAATGCTGCGAGGGTGAGATTGTGGGCTGGAAATCTGAAATTCTGCATACCAGTTTGGTACTGGGGTATAGGGTATATCCAGGATCTGGCAGAAGGAATCCAGTTCTTCAGGTGACCTGAGTATTGCAGTACGTCCGTGGTTAGTAGCTGAGCGGGCAAAAGGAAATTTCCATCTATAGGGGTTGTTTTTTGATTGTAGTACCTCCAGTAACGGGCGCAAATCTCTCCTGTTCCTAAGGGTTATGGCAGAAATATCCTGGTAGATGGAGATTGTATGACCGTCATACACAAGAGCTCTTTTTACCCTCGCCTGCCTCAGAACATCTTCCTTCAATTAGTAGTCATTGACATAGCATATTACATCTCTTGGAGGATCCGTGTCCCTCCCTTTGAGTCTAAGAGCCCTATGAACACGGTCCATTGCAATGACTTCAGTACTGGGTTTTTCAAGGAGCTGTTTAAATAGGGCTGACACTGTGGCTGGAAGCTGTACATTGTCCACACTTTCAGGCAAACCTCTCACCCTCAGATTATGCCTCCTTCCACGATTGTCGAGATCCTCGACGTGCCTTTGTACTTCTCTCAGCTGCATGGAGTGTGTACTGACTGAGACGCTGAGTTTCCTCAATGCAGAATTATGAATGGCCGTTTTCTGTTCCACCTCTTGTACCCTGCTCTCCATAGCCTGTAGTTCTTGCTTTAAATCAATGATGGCTGTGGTAAAAGTGTCCTTTATGTCTGTTGCTACAGCACGCAGGTCTTGTAAAGTAGGATGTTGAGGTGTACTTGTAGTATGCGCCAGCATAGTAGGCGGCGGTAGCGCCGGTGTCAGAAGAATCTCGAACGAGACGTCGGGATCTCGAACGAGACGTCGACGAGTTGCGGGAGGCTGTCCCCATACTCGGTAAGGCAGAATTTAAGCTCGGAGTCCCCGTTAGGGCTTAGAAAGGGTCCTGGTCTGACGGAGCTAGCAGGTTAAGCAGCCATCTCTCCTCACGTCTAGCCATGCCCACCCGTGAATTTTTTTTCTTCCAAATAACATTTTATTCAAGAAATGTACATTACAGATAAATCAAGCAGTCAAAGCAAGAATTATAGCTTGCGCTATTACTCATAGTATGATAACACAGAAGAAAAGATAACAAGAAAGAACAAAGGAAAAAAAAGAAGGTCAGAAAAAGTACACGGAGTTCACAGACCTATAGACTTGGGGGGGCGGAAGACAGAAAACATCTGGGTCTAAATAAACAGTGTACCTAATAAACGCTGAATTCCCCCTAAGTCATTAGTGTCTTTATTTCGGTCTATTCTTTTAGGAAGGTAGGAACCCGTGTTCCTCATATCGTAGGGGAGTTATGGCTGCTTATAGAGGGGAGGCAAGAGTCATAAGAGGGCTCTTAAGGGGTTGGAGGAGAGGGGAAGAGAAAGCAGGAGGGAGGAAAGGAGAAGTAAGGGAGGGTTGTCACCGTGGTGGTCCAGCACGCCGGGTCAGGTTTGGTTCTGGTCCTTTCGGAGGTTCCAGGGGCTCCATACCATATCATGTGCTTCCAGCCTGTCCTGCATCCTGGCGGTCATCTTCTCCATCAGCTCTACATCTTTAATTCTGGCGTGTAGGGCTCCTGGGTCAGGGGGGCATTTTTTTTCCAATTTAGGGCTATAAGGCAGCGTGCGGCTGTTAGTATATGTCTCATTAATTTCTTGCAGGGTGTAGATAATTGTGGGTGGGGTATGCCCAGTAGGAAAGATTTGGGATTCATAGGGATGTGTGTTCCCAGGAGTTGGGTTAATAATTGCTGGACTTCCTGCCAGTAGGGTACAATCCGCAGGCACCCCCATTATATATGGTAAAGTGTGCCCTTGTCCTGCAGACATCTCCAGCAACAATCAGGGGTTGATGGGTAGATGGCGTGGAGGACAACAGGGGTCATATACCAAAAAAAAAGTATCTTGTATGTGTTCTCTTTGTATAAAGTGCACAATGAGCTCTTGGCTGCCTGTGACCATATCACCCTCCATTGTTCCATGGGAATCTCCTCTCCTATGGCTCCCTCCCATTTAAGCATGTAGGCGTGTTTGCCTTTGGTTTCCATAGGGTAGGCATTCAATATCTTGTATATATCTGAGATTAGCCCCTTCTGGGCTGAGCCTGCTAGGATTAAGTTTTCGAAGGGGGATGGAGGGGAGAAGAGCAGGTTGGGCGATATGGTCAGGGCGAAGTGCCGTATCTGTAGATAGCTATAAAATGCTCGGTGGGGGAGGTCATATTTAGCCTGGAGGGCCGCATATGGCAGTAGTTTGCGTGATCTGTGGTCTACTAGAGACCCCAAATGGAAGAGGTTCCGTGATGACCATGTATGGGACATTTGGTGCGTCAGACTATCAGGGAGTTTAGGGTTACATATGAACGAGGTTAGGAGCGATCTTTCAGATGGGAGTTTGTGTGTTTTGGAGATCCTTCGCCAGAGGTGGCGTAGTTGGGTCATAGACCTTAGTAGGCGTTCGGGGGGGACTTCTGCGCTCATGCTCCATAGCAAGCTATTAGGGTGGGCCGGGGCCATCCATATCTTTTCAATCTCTGACCATTTGTTATACGACCTCTGGGTGTACCACGAGGCGACTGCACGCAGTTGGGCTGCTTGGTAGTAATTAACAAGGTTGGGGAAGGCTAGACCTCCGTCTGTACGTGAGGCCATCATCACCGATTGGGGTATTCTGTGCCTCTTATGACCCCACGTAAATTTAAGTAGGTCTGCCTGCAGTTGTCTCAATTGGCTAAAAGGTACGGGAATAAGCAGCGTCTGGAAAAGATAAAGGAGTTTCGGGAGGATCGTCATCTTTACCGACGCTACTTTACCTAGGAGGGAGATGGGGTGTTTCTGCCATTGTAGTAGCAGGGACCTTATTGAGCTGAAGAGGGGGGGGAAGTTCGCCTGATACAGTGACGCAAATTTTGGGGTAATGTGTACCCCCAGGTACTTGAGGGAGGATGATTTCCAGTGGTAGGAGAAGTTGGTTTGCAAATGTGCTACTTCCGAATCTGGGATGTTGATCGGGAGAGCTTCCGATTTGGTCTGGTTTATTTTGTAACCTGAGAGGGCTCCATAATGGTCAAGTTCTTTGTGGAGGTTGGGAAGGGAGATTCTCGGCTGTGTGAGGGTGAGGATGATATCATCCGCAAACAGTGAGATCTTAAATTCCCTTCCTTTTACTGGTATTCCTCTTATGGCTGGATTGTTGCGAATGTGGGCTGCTAGGGGTTCTACACACAGGGCGAATAGCAAGGGGGAGAGCGGGCAGCCTTGTCGGGTGCCATTAGAGATGGAGAACTGGGGGGAGATCGCAAAGGGAGTTCTGACCTGTGAGGTTGGGTCCGAGTAAAGGTGATATATTGCTTGTAAGTATGGTCCTCTGATTCCTATGTGCTTCATTGTGGTGAACAGGAAGGGCCAACCCAGCCTGTCAAAGGCTTTTTCCGCGTCTAAACTCAGAAGCAGGGCTTGTGAGCCCTCCCTGTTCGCCACGTCCACCAGGTCAATCACCTTCCTGGTGTTGTCCCCCGCCTGCCGGAGGGGGACAAAGCCCACTTGGTCTTTATGAATAAGGGAGGGGAGTACCACATTTAGTCGCAAGGAGAGTAATTTTGTGAAAATTTTTAAATCTGTATTCAATAAAGCTATGGGCCTATAGTTCGCACACAGGATGGGGTCCTTGTCGGGCTTGGGGACTTAAGTTATGAAGGAACGCTGCATATCCGGTGGGAGGGGGGTGTCCTTTAAGAAGGTCGTTGAGGAGTCCGTGAATTTTTTTTAAATACACCCCTGTGTTAGATGAATTATAGGTCAATCTCTAAATGTTGTAATCCTTAACACACACACAGCCGTTCTCCTTTGCAGGATCATGTATCAAGTATGTGATCCATGCCAAAGGGCATTCCTTTTTTTAAATCTTGTAAGTTTCCACAATAGTTTGTTTAATCCACCTTGCGATTTTTTTCCCCAAATGCAAAATAGAGCATTGGATTTTCTAATGCTTTCCAACAATTCCAGATACCGCAAGAAACAGGCTCTCACGTCCAGTTGGTGTAATTCTGTTTCTTTTGGATTGGTTGTGGACCCACAGAAAGAAGGCAAAACTATTTCCTGAGTCCTGTGAAATTTTGACACCACTTTAAGCAAAAACCCTGGGTCTGTACGCAATACCAGTCTGTCTTCAAAAATTTGCAGGAAAGGTTCCTTAATGGAAAGTGCCTGCAGCTCGCTAATGTGCCTGGCTGTGGAGATCGCCACTAAAAAGACAGTTTTGAGCATGACCCATTTTAACCACTTGCCTACTGTGCACTTAAACACCCTTCCTGCCCAGACCAATTTTCAGCTTTCAGCGCTCGCGCACTTTCAGTGACAATTGCGCGGTCATGCAATGCTGTAACCAAATGAATTTTTTATCATTTTGTTCGCACAAATAGAGCTTTAGTTTGGTGGTATTTATTCGCGACTCCGTTTTTTATTTTTTGCGATATAAGCGAAAACATAGCGGAAATTTTGAAAAAAAACTATATTTTCTCCTTTCTTTTTTAAAAGAAATCCAATAAAATCAAATTTTGTCATAAATTTAAGCCAAAATGTATTCTGCTACATGTTTTTTGTAAAAAAAATTCCGTTAAGTGTATAATAATTGGTTTGCGTGATCACAGACATATGTACGCAAATGATCATGTAAAAGGGGTGTGCAGGTGATCACGGACATATGTGTGCAGATAATCATTGGCACATGTGATTTTAGTGGGACATATGTGAGGGACATGTGTTTTTATTATTTAGGGACATGTGTGTTTTGGGGACATGTGTGTTTTGGGGACATGTGTGTTTTACTGTGGGGACATGTGTGTCTTACTGTGGGGACGTGTGTTTTACTATGGGGGACCCTAGACTGGTGATCAGTGAGTAAAAAAAAATCTCATACTCACTGATCACCAGCCGGCTGCAGCGATCCGCTCTCCTCTCCTCACCGACGACTTCCGTGTGAGGAGAGGAGGGCCGATTGCCTAGCAACCGGCTGTTTGTTTACATCACATGACAGCCGTGATTCGTCACGGCCGTCATGTGATCAGGAGGGCCAATCACCGTGCCCTCCTGCCGATTCGAGATGCGCCGTGTCCGGGTGACACGGCCGCATCGGGATCGCCCCGCTGCGCGGGCACGCGCGCACGCGATCCCTCTACTTCTGAAGGACGTTCCTGAACGTCCTATCAGAAGTAGATGGCTCCCACCCGGCCGTATATCTACATTGGCCGGGTGGGAAGTGGTTAAAGGACAGCTCTTCCTTTTGCGACCATATCCTTCCTTGCAATACTGTCGACAGGTCCCATTTTGGCAGAATTTTAAACAGAACGGGTCTAATCATGGCTAACCCTTTAAAAAAAACATAACTAGCGGGTCTCACGCCAGGGGTTGCTCCAAAAAAAAAAAAAAAGGCCAATACCTGATCTTTTAACGTACTAATGGCCAGTCCTTGGTGCGCACTGTCTTGTAAAAACACCAAGATGGCTGAAATACCTGCAGGCACCTTCTTGGTGTCTAACCATGAACAGAAAACTTTCCAAAATGTAACATAGATTGCTTGGGTTACCTTCTTTCTACTGGAAAGAATTGTATTTACCACCCTGCCCGAGAGCCCCTTAGACACCAAGCTGACAATTTCAGGGTCTGTATTTTTGGTAATAGGACTGGGCCCTGAGACAGCAGAGCCTTCCTCTTGGGCAGCATGAGGGGAGGCTCTTCTGTCAGGTGCAACAGCATGGAAAACCAAGACCTATTCGGCCAATATGGGACCACTAGGATAATTGTGGTGCACTCTTGAACAAACTTCCTTAGGACCAGAGGAACAAGTTTGAATGGGGGAGGGGGTAAGGCGTAGCATAGACGAAAACGCCCACTTCTGGGCCAAGGCACCTATCGCCTTGGCCCCTACTTCTCTTTCCAGCGAGAAGTACACTGGAACCTTGGCATTTGATTTGTTGGAAAACATGTTCACCTCTGGAAGGCCCCATTTCTCTACCATTAGCTGGAAGACTTCCCTGTTTAGTGACCATTCTGACTCGTACACTTGGTGTCAGCTCAGAAAGTCCACCAGATGATTGTCCACTCCTTTTAGATGGACAGCGGATATTGACTTCAGGTTCCTCTCGGCCCAAGAAAAGATGGCACTCACCAGTCTGATTAAGGACAGACATGGGGGGGGGGGGGGGGGGGTTTACGAAACGCAAATCCACTTTGCACTACAAGTGCACTTGAAAGTGCAGTCCTGTAGATTTGAGGGGAAGCTCTGCTGATTTTATCATCCAATCATGTACAAGCTAAAATGTTGTTTTTTAGTTTTCCTTGCATATCCCTCTTGGAAGTGCAGTCGCTGTAGATCTAAGTGCACTTGTAGTGCAAAGTGGATTTGCCTTTAGTAAATAACCCCCACTGTGTTCCCCCTTGTTTGTTTAAATAAGAGACTGCTACCACACTGTCCAAGAGGACTTGTAGGTGGTGACTTTTCAGCTCTTTGGTGAATGCACGTAGCACTTCCCAGATTGCTTGCAACTCCCTCCAGTTGGCTGATCTTTGGGACTGTGTTTTTTCCCAGCCCCCTTGGGCTACTCTTGACCCCCAGTGTTTTCCCCAGCCACTGGCATCCATTGTGATAAAGACAGACACCGGAAGAGATCATAGTAGACCCTGCACGAGGTTCTCGTCATTCCTCCACCAGCACAGAGACCTCTCGGTCTTTGGAGATAGGCGGAAGGTCATGTCCAGTGATTCCTGCGCTCCTTCCCAGCTGTTCAGGATATTGGCCTGGAGATACCTGAAATGTGCACTTGCCCACGGTACTGCTGGGATTGTTGCTGCCAGGAGACCCAGACCTGACATGGCTGAACGGATGGAAACTGCCAGATTGTTTTGAAAAAAGGCTGCTGTCACCTTTACCTTTTCTATTTTCTCCTCTGTGAGATAGGGTTCTTGGTGAACTCAGTGAAGCATGAGGTCTAAGCCCTGTAAGGCCTGTGTTGGGGTTAGGTTCGACTTTTCCAGAAAAAGAAAAGGCCACCCACAGATCTCCTTGCAATTGGAGTGCAGAGGGTACAAAAAAATAAAAGGTTGTCTAAGTATGGGATGACTGATATTCCTTTCAGTCTCAGAGGGGCCAGTGCCTCCGCCAGGATTTTCGTGTGGACAGGCTGAATGGCAGGGCCCTGAATTGGAAAGGTCAGGCCTGCTTTCCCAACTTGATTGCCACCCTCAAAAAACCTTTGAGATTCTTTGTGGATCGGGACGTGGAAATAAGCATCCCTCAGATCGAGAAAGGCCATGAAGCAATTCGGGGGAAGAATTTACTTCACCGTAAAGATTGTCTCCATCCAAAATTTCTTTTCGATCATCTATTTGTTCAGTATTAGGCAAATTTGCCCAACAGTTTCCTTACCACGAAAACGTGAGAGTAGAAACCGTGGTTTATTTCTCGCAGTTGCACTGGAATAAGAACCTGCTGGTCTATCAAGTCGCCAATTTGTGACAAGGCTGACGTCTTCTGAGGATCCCTGGGAGGCATGGTTACAAACATCCTTGCGGGCGAAGTGCCCTTGAACTGGATTTGATATCCTTCCGATTAGCCTCAGTATAAATGCATTTGGGGTAGGCTTTTTCCCACTGTGGGAGGAACTGCCCCAATCTCCCTTCCACAGGGACTAAAATCACTAGGATTTGGTATTTTTTTTTTTTTGGAGAGGAAAACAGGACACATTTCTGCTTCACCCCTTCCCCACTGATTAGAGGTTTACCCTTTTGGGGTCTGCCCCTTTGACAAACTTTGTCTTTGGGGGGGGGGGGGGGGGGGGGGGGGGGGGGGGGGGGGGGGGGGGGGGGGGGAAAAATTTCCCTGAGGCTCCCTTATTTTTTGAAAATATTTTTATTGAGTATAATACATACAAATAGACAAAACAGTAAACCTGCCACAGCTTGTGGACTAGACCCACGCAGGAGTCAGTGCCAGCCGGCAATTGGGCTGCTTCCATTATTAGTGACATACAGCTGTAGCACATCTACAAGAAAAGAACATACAAACAACATAGTGCTGTGTTGGCTCCTGCTCAATTAAAATATCTAAGGATCAGCTCATTCAGTGTAGACCCAAGAGACCATAATAGATCTCAAATAAACCCGTATCAGAGATTATATCTCAAAAGAAGGCACCCAATGTAGCAAAGTCACATCCACCCGTAGAGTGGTATTATGTACATGCGCAATCAGTCTGCGGTTGCCGTGGAGGCCTCCGCTAGCCATTTGGCCCATACTCTATCGTATTTTTTGGGGCATCCTCTATTTTGGTATGATTCCTTATAGAGTGATAGTACTTTATTAACATGTGTTTTCCATAGCAAAATGGACGGCGGGGCACGTTTTTTCCAGCATAGAGTGATCATTTTCCTGGCATAGAAAATCAGGAGTCCTATCAGAGTTCTCTCTGCGATCCTGGGGGCTAGTTCTTCTACTAAGCCTAGAAGGCATATCTTCGGGGTTAGGGCTATATCTATTCCCACCACTTCTTGTATTACAGATGGGGCTCCCTTATTTTTAATAGGAAAAGCCTTCTTGGCAGCAGTACGGTCTACAACTTTTTCTAGATCTTTTCCAAACAAGAGGTCTCCTTCAAATGGGATGCCACACAGCTTAACTTTTGAGGCCAGGTCCCCTGACCAGGATTTTAACCATAGAGCCCTGCGAGAGGAACTTATTAGGGCAGCGTTCTTTTCCAATAGCTTGGCTGACTCTGCTAATGCGTCTGCCATATAACCTGCTGTGTTGTGCAGCATGGGTAAGGAATCTAGAATTTCCTTCCTGGAGGTCCCACTTTCCAAATGGTCTTGTAACTGGTCCAGCCAGGCCCCCAAATTACAAGCTACTATTATTGTAGCCATTGCTGGTTTTAAATTTATCATGTCTACTTCCCATGACCTATTTAGCAGTACTTCCATCCTCTTGTCCATGGGTTCCCTAAGGACAGCCATGTCCTCAAAGGCAAGGCCCATTGATTTGGCACACTGGGAGAAAGCTGCGTCCACTTTGGGCACTTTGTTCCGGAAACCTCACCAAAGGGGAATCGTCTCTTCAGGCTTTTAGGGAGAGAGAGAGAGAAAAAAAAAAAAAAAAAAAGTTTTCTCCAGTTCCACCCACTCCTTTTTGATAGAGAGAGTCAGCCAGTGCGCCAGATACCGGAAATGCCCTGTTTTGGTCTTCTTTCAGGGTCTGATACATCTGGTCATGGAGGCCTGCACTTCTTTGATAGCCAGAGTCTAGTAGATCACCCCCGATAAAGCATCCACCTCCTTAAGCAAGAGCCTGTATCTGGGTGAACTTGTCCCTTGGCTCGGAATATCTTTGGATGATGCTGTCTCACTTAGCTCATCCAAAAGGATCTGATCCCCCCCCCCCCCCCCAATTCGTCACCCTCCTCTGGTGCTGGTTGTATTGGGGTTTCAAGGTTCGACAGCATTGACTTTACAGCCTTAATTTCTTTAAACACCAGAAGTCAATTCTTTGCATGCCCCCATTGCCTCCTTGTAAACCAATTTATTAATACAGGGTTTACAAAAGGGGGGCTTGTTCCACCCTTCTTTGAATTTGTTTGTACACAGACACCTCTTCTTCGCCCCTGATCTCTCTGGTTCTTTGGGCTTAAACAAGAGAAGGGAGAAGGCAAGCTGCTGTCAGCTACCTTTGCGAACCCATGGGTGCACCCCCCACCAACCGCTGACTGGCTTCACATGACTCTTTAGTCTGGATCGGGGGGGGGAGTTGCTAGTATTGAGTCCATCATCACCACCGCCCCAGTGTCCACCTACCCGAGCTGGGCCGGCACCACTGCCACCTGGAGCACCGTGGCTGGCTTTTTTTTTAAAAAAAAAAAACAAACAAGGATCCTACGTCCCTACTTGCCCCAGAAGTGATGTGCTGGAAGTCACCGCCCTCCTCCTGCAGCAGACCGCTGTGAGCCTTGTGCAGGAAACACCAGCCCTTCCCGTGGTATCCATGGAGGAGGACGCCAGTATCAGCTCTCCGCAGCCTGACTGGGTGACTTAGATGCCTGCCATCCCTGTACAGGTACCTGCAGACCTCCTTCCCCCTCTTCCTTAGGCAGCCCTGCCTAGGCTCAGGGGGAAGACGAGCTCCCATCCAGCCTCCTCCAGAGAAAAACAAACACAGACTGGGGGGGAACGGAAGCCACCCTTTATGGATTTACATTTTGTGTTCCTGCCTCCGGCGGTGGAGCCCATCTGTAATGTGGCCCTGCAACCCATCAAGGAACCAGCACATTTGTTTAGACAGCTTTATTTTATTTTTGGCATTATCACTTTTCCAAAATAAACCGAACAAGGATTAAACCACTGAGGTACAATTCTGTATTTTTTACATTTCATTTATCTTTGCAAAAACAGAGAAAGATGAACAAAAAATAAAAAAATCCAAATTGATTTTATAGTCCAAAATTTCCAGTGTCCTTCAAAAATGTTAGTTTCAAACTGAAACACTTAGCTGACACAACACCAGATCATTAATACTGAAGAGACATTCCCACAGGTGTACCAATCTGTACGCCCATCCAAAGGGACCTCTTCAAATGCCTGGGATGAACAGGTGTTCCAAGCACTCAGCTTGTTGAAATCAAGCTGAACCCTGATCGGTGCATCAGACCCACTGATGGGCACTCCTGGGTAGAGGTCTGCAGCCGGCTGCCTGACACCAAATTCAACAGGCTGCCTGCACGCCCCTGGATGGAACACCTCTGCATACAGGGCAGCTGAAAATGGCCTTCACACAGTACAGATCAGGACATGTGTGTGAATGAAACCATCTGTATGTAGAGTTAAAAAAAAAAACATTTTTATTGAGTAAAAATACACAACACGGGAAACATTTTAATAACATTTAAATTAAAACAAATAGAGGCCCAATTATTACCAGAAAAAAAAAGTCTGGGTCATTTTTCAATCTAACAACAGAAATCTGATTATGTCATCATACATTTTGCACTTGTATGTCTGAGGAGGAGTTCATAACAATATACAGTTGTTGAGATTAAATCCCAATTGTACTTTGCAGTTAAACCATGCAACCATTTGTACTGTGCAAGAAAATGCAGAGCTCAGTCATACAGCCCATTTTGGTTGTAACACAGCTACTGATATGGTAGGAATGCCTGCTCCCCCTCCTTAGTGCCACAGGTCTCCATTCAGCAGTATGAGGCATATTAAAACAAGTGCAGAGAGACCACTGCAGTGATCCTTCTCTGTCATAAGCTGGCAAGGGACAGGCTTTTCTACTCTGGCTGCTTTATGATCTAAAAGCAGACTGCAACACTTTAAAGATCTATTGGTTTTCAAGCACACAAGGTTTGTTTTTTCCTTACATGACTGAGCCAACAAGTGCAATTGGGCTAGGCCAGGTGTCAATTTGAAAAAAATAAATAAAAATAAAGATTAATAAGCTGCTAGTACAGCTAGGTAGATTGCAATACTCTGCAATGTTTTATTGTTTGACAATATAGGATTAGCTCTTGTATTATACTCTGAGTGCTGGCAATTCCTTGAGTTTACAACGAAACATAAAAATATCCCTTAAGCCCACTTTGTTTTTCCACATTTCATACATGGAAACATACCACATTTAAAAAATATGTAGGGTTTCATCAGTCCAGTCCAAAATAAAAAAGCAATATATAAAAGATGCATCTTCATTTGAAGACCAGTGTCGCTCCCATCTCAACATTTGCGTGACTATAATTTAGGCTCCTGAAGTCTCGAGTCCTTGACTGACATAAGGTAAGCTGGTTGTGTGATTTCATTTTTCCTGGGGGAGCGGGAGCTCCCCCACCACATTCACTTGGCCCCAGCCATGATTTTCAGATACTGCAAGGCATTGTGGGCTGCATTTGCACGTGCTGCTTCTCTGGTTGCAGCGGAGCCATGGCATACAGTGGCGGGCTGGGTGGAGAGTTCCACTAGACACTGGTATAGGCCACTCAAACTGCGTTCCTCTGGGGAAACAATGCAAAGTCAATAGGTACACGCACATTCAACATGGTAAAAGATGACAAAATGGAGCATCAAAAACAAATGTATGACAGGAAGTACAGATTGAGGCTAAAAATTGGTGTAAACTAAAGCGCTGATATATAATTTAAAAGCCCCAAATCGAATAGATTATGAAATGCTGCTACCATTAAAAGTGTAGCCTTTTAAGGCTGTAGCGTCAAGAAAATCTTTAACCACTAGCCGCCACGCAAATCTCCATAGCTGTACATTGCTCCTTTAAGACGTTACAGCAGGCACGCAGCATGTCCCCAGAGCCGATGCGCATGCCCGATGACAGCTGGGCACCCACGATCTTGCAAGAACCGGGATCTGTCTGTGTAAACACACAAATCCCAGTTCTCTCAAGGGAGAGGAGACAGATCATGCGTTCATACCAAGTATGAACACCGATCTCTCTCCTAGTCAGTCCCAGCCCCCCTACAGTTAGAACACACCTAGGGAACAGTTAACCCCTTCCCTGCCAGTGACATTTATACAGCAATTAATGGCTATTTATAGCTCTAATCGCTGTATAAATGTCAATGGTCCCAAAATAGTGTCAAAAGTGTCCAATGCAGTCACTAGTAATTTTTTTTCATAAAAGACATATAGCATCTACAAAATAGTGGATATTTAACTTTTGTGCAAATCAATATTACGCTAGAGATTTTTTTCTGGGGCTGAAGTGGTTAAATACCAAAAACTTTCATGTTAAGGGGAATCTGTCATAAGAATTATGAAGGCATCCACTCAGTGCTGGAATTGATAAATGGGGCAAAAGGGACAACTGCCCTATGTCAGCGTGTGTGTGCATGCACGACCTCAGAATGAGGTGTCATGCATTTTGAAAACGTGTCACTGTCCTGGAGAATGTGAACCAACTGTGTACAGCGCCCCCAACATGAACTGCCACAACCCCCCCGGTCTAAATTATTATTCTGCAGGATTTATATAGCGCCAACAGTTTGTACAGCGCTTTACAACGTGAGGGCAGACAGTACAATACAGGAGGAATCAGCAGGCCCTGCTCATTAGAGCTTACAATCCTGGCCCTCCTTCCACTGATGAACTATTTTTCCAAAATCCAGAATTGTTGACCCAGAACAAGTACAATAAAGAATTGTAAAACTTTGACACTCGTTTACAGCATGTTTGATCCAGGTCTGTGACTTAAATATTGCTCAAGTCAGACACAGCCAGGCCCCACTAGCATTTTCACGAGAAGTCTTCACTTTAAGTTAGAGTGGGAACTAAATGATACTTCTGCTTTGGTGATATAAAGCTGAAACAGTAGCAACCATTTTCATCTTTTTAGGAAATCTTATTTAAATGTTTTTTTTTTTTTTTTTTAACACATTCTTTAACAAAAAAGTGCTAAGCTATAACTCTCCAGGTGTATCTTTTTTACTCACCAATATCAAGATAACTGATCTGAAAACTCTGCTCCTCGGATAGGTCCTGAAGAAGGCTGCAGAACCCTGAGCTCAGGATGGTTAGGGGATGTTTCCTCAGATGTAGGATCTTCTCTCCAGCAGAATTACGGAGGGAGTCCCAAGTACATGCCATACCTCGCCCTCTGCCCCCATCTATCTTTCCACCTCCCGTACACTGAAAAGACATAACAAGCACCATGTAAGAGGTATACTTTTCTTGACGCACAACTAAAAAAAAGAGAAAAGTTTAATGTTAAGGGCAAAATTACATATAACCAACACAACCATTACTCAGAATGTGGATATCATAACACTGTCATATGCAATTCTACTGAATATTTAACAAACCCCCACTTTTTCTAGTAATAAAAGGGTCTTAAACTGTGTTGCCTGTAACAACCAACTTCTCAATTGTCAGGCTTTAGTCACACTTCCACTCTAGTGTTTAGCTTTTTTACATGCAGGAGAAATAATGCAAGAAGGTAAACAACCTTTTGCCTGCCTTATATTTTCTGCTTGGTTCCCACTTGTGTGAACCACGTTTGCTCAGGCATGACAGCCCATTCATTTAAATGGTCTGATGTGCCGGCGCTTCTCAGAAAAAAGGTGCATTCCCTTTTCAACCGCATGCTTTTTTTGAACATGCAATCTACCTGCTGGCTAAGATGCGTGGGGGTGCCATTCAAAATGCATGGCAGCGTCTTGGATGAGCCGTGTGATCTGGTTTCAGGTGGGAAAACAGGTGAAGCCTGCGGGCAAGTGTGAACCCAGCCTTAAGCCACATTTATATGCCCTTGCAAAGAGTTGTACACGCATGCATGGCAAGTAAACCCCCCCCCTATTGATTTCATTGGGAAGGGACTAGGGCTGTATCGCAAACCACATGCAACACACAGTTCTACATATGGTGGTGTGGAATTTACAGGGTTAAACAGAAAACAGCCAGTGAGTGCCTCTGTTTGGTGTTCCAAGTCTCATCAGCAATTTTAGTTTGAACATAAAAGCTTAGTTCGATCTGCGTTTCAGAAAGCTCTCAATTGATAAGTGGTCACTTCATAGTTCACCCCTGGAAAAAGAAGGAAAAAGAAGAAAAAAGAAGAAAAAAGAAGAAAAAAAAGAAAAAAAAGAAAAAAAAAAGAAGAAAAAAAAAAAGAAGAAGAAAAAAGAAAGAAAAAGAAGAAAAAAAAAAGAAGAAAAGAAAAAAGAAGAAGAAAAAAAAAGAAGAAGAAAAAAAAGAAGAAGAAAAGAAAAAAAAAGAAGAAAAAAAAAGAAGAAGAAAAAGAAAAGAAGAAGAAAAAGAAGAAGAAAGAAAAGAAGAAGAAGAAGAAGAAAAAAGAAGAAGAAGAAAAAGAAGAAGAAGAAGAAGAAGAAAAGAAAGAAGAAGAAGAAGAAAAAAAGAAGAAGAAAGAAGAAAAGAAGAAGAAAAAAAGAAGAAGAAGAAAAAAAGAAGAAGAAAAAAAGAAGAAGAAAAAAAAGAGAAGAAGAAGAAGAAAAAGAAGAAGAAAAAGAAGAAGAAGAAAAAAGAAGAAGAAGAAAAAAGAAGAAGAAGAAAAAAGAAGAAGAAGAAAAAAAAAGAAGAAAAAAAAGAAAGAAGAAGAAAAAAAAAAAGAAGAAGAAGAAAAAAGAAGAAAAAAAAAAGAAGAAGAAAAAAAAAGAAAAAAAAGAAGAAAAAAAAGAAAAAAAAGAAGAAAAAAGAAAAAGAAAAAAAAAAAGAAGAAAAAAGAAAAAAAAGAAAAAAGAAGAAAAAAGAAAAAAAAGAAAAAAGAAAAAAAGAAAAAGAAGAAGAAGTACTATAAAAACTATTTTATAGATCCATTTGTAATTTTTGGCCTTGGAAGCCATCGCCCAAGTAGAAATTTTAAAATTAATGACTGCATTCTCAAAATCAAATAAAACAACATTTTAGAAAAGTAGTTGTCCTTTTTCCAGAATAACGCCTTGAATGAATGAAATGAATTTGTATAGCGCTGCAAATGCGAACTGAATCGCCTCAAGGCGCTTGGTCTGTCCTGTGTTTTCCTGCTTATTAGAAGAGGTGGGTCTTGTTTTTTTCTGAAGGCCCGATGGTTTTCTTCCAAGCGGATGTTGGTGGGTAGAGCGTTCCATAGCCGAGGTCCTTGGACTGCAAATCTTCGTTCTCCCTTAGATTTGTAGTGGGCTTTGGGGATGAGAATGCGGTTTTGGTTTGTTGATCGAAGGCTGCGATTAGGTATGTATTGTTTTATTTTCTCACATCGGTATTGAGGAGCGTTTCCTTGTGTACATTTGTGGGTGAGGCAAAGGGTCTTGAATGTGATCCTATCTTTTACCGTTAGCCAATGGAGGGTCCTTAGGGATGGAGAGATGGATTCCCAGGGTTTCTTTCCCGTGACTAGTCTTGCTGCTGTGTTTGACGACTTGTAGGCGTGCAATCTGGTAATCAAGTAGTCCTATGTAGAGGGAATTTGCGTAGTCGAGTCGCGAATTGATTGTTCCAACTACTACTGCTTTCTCCTTTTCCGGAATGAAGGGGATGAGTCTGCATAACAGGCGGAGAAGATGATGGGATCCACTGACTACTGATCCTATTTGTGCATCCATAGTCATCTCTGAATCAAATATGACTCCAAGGCTTTTGGCTTAGTTTTTTTTATTTCGGTTTGTGTTGAGGGGCAGAAGTTCTGTTTGATCCATTGAGTTTGAGGGAGCTAGTGGTCCTCCAGTCATCTATCAATGTGAGACATTTTTCTAGTTCCTGGTATTGGTCTTTGTCCGGTGATGCGGAAGTACAGTTGGAGTGTCCTCAGCGTATGAGTGGACGCATAGATCCAATTTGCTGATGATTTTGAAGAGTGGACGGATGTAAAATGTTGAAGAGTACTGGTGACAAGGGTGATCCTTGAGGGACTCCATAAGAAGCCTAGAGAGTAGGACTCCATACCGGAGGACACTGTGGGATTGTGTTAAGAGGGGGGGGAACTGTGAGGCAAAAGGGGACTGTGGACACGGATATAAAAAAGCGGGGCTGTGCTGTAAAGGGGGGCTGAGGACCAACTCTAAATATCCCGTCACCAACCACCCCCACCATAAAAAAAAAAAAAAAAAAAGCAATCTCTATGCAGTGGTAAATATAAACAACCAACTATATGGTTAGGGAGCAAAATATCGAATCCACTCTGAGAATAACAGACAGAAGAGTTGTACTGTCTATACGATATTAGGGGAGATATACTGTATATACTATTAGAAGAGACACTTTTTTGGCCAGTTTGTTGTTGGGCAAATTAAAAAAACACAAATTGCTGCAAAAACGTATTACATGCTTTTCTGCAGCTTCTCCATTAAGGTATATTGAACCAAAAAAAGCACAGTTTTGCGTTAAAAAAAAGTCGACCTTTTCCAACAACGCAGCGGCTGAAAAAGCATAGATGTGAACGTGTCCCATAGGAAACCATGTAAATGAACTGTAGTGCGTTTCTGCAAAAAGCACCAAAAACACATAGTGTGAACCAGGTCTAAGACATTTAGTAAATTAATGGGGTTTAAAAAAAAAAAAAAAAAAAAAGCATACAATCACTACTGTAAGGGGTTCATTTTTATTACTGTAGAACTGTGCAAGTAATATTCACAGTAGTGATTTGCTCTTTTTGTACTATAAAGGACTAATTTTAGTTTTTTTAACCCCATTATGTTACTGGCAGATTAATCGATTATGAAAATAGTAATCGATTCATTTCATAATCGATTAGTTGTTTCAGCCCTACAATTGATACAGTATATAACCGCTCTACTTGTGCTGCTGCACATATGGTTACTTTTTCTCCATTCACCAACTCACTAGGACTTATTAATGCAATAAACCACAGGTGTGTTTACTGCAATCAAATTACCATTAGATGACTTATGCAAACTTATAGCATACACATACTTTGACCAATGTTCTCTGCCTTATTAAATTAGTCCATTTATCTTTAACCTGCTGTTCACACAGCTCAGCATGCCAAACATCTGTTGTCAGTGGGATCTGAAGGTCCAGGAAACAATATGCTAATGCCATGGTGTCCAACCTGCAGACCTGGGCCTACATGTAGCCCTCTAACTTATTGTGCAGCCCTCAGTGTCTCTGGGGATGGTAGTCCATTTTCCTTATCAAAGTACTCACGAGCCTTTTGTCTCAACAGCCAGTTTCCTACTGCGCAGAGAGGCCAAAGATCCTTGTAGATTGCCACCGCGATCTGACGCGGAAGTGGGAACCTGTCAAAACCAGGCATCCACCCCACCCAAAAAAAAAAAAGTGCCAAAATGAGGGTGCCTGAGAGTCATATTGCAGAGATGTCTAGCAGTCTCGTACTGCTACAGTAAGCTGTCAATTTACTGATTATGTGCCCTTTGGCAAGGTATCAATAAAGTTGATCACCATGCGAATACCTTTACGTACCCCAAATAAAAAACCTGAGCGTTACCATAGAGAACTGATCTTCTTCAGGTTCCGGCTCTCCGCTCTCCCGGTGTTCTGTGGGTACTCTGTGGATCTGAAGAAGCATTTTAGCAGCAGCATTCCTCTTCGCCAGCTTCTTGGATGTACCACTGCCTGCAAAAATAAAGCGCTATAATGACTTAGTCCACAACAAGGTTCATCATAAAAATGACTGTTCTTAGAGGGGGGTGGAGAGCGCGTTATATTACCACAGTAACAAATAACCTACCCCAATCAACATCAACTTACACGTGACATTACAATGACCCCTGTGGAGTCTGAAGAAACGCAGCAAATAATCCACATGCTAAAATATTCAACCAGTTAAAAAGTACAAGTGTCCATAGCTTTAGGAGGCGATAAAGCACTTTAAAACAATATACATCCAGTCCTTTGATCAATCATGCGTGATGCAATTGCTTAAGTGTCCAGTGATGATATGCTACTATGCACACCAAAGTGCCCTCCAACAGTCACCATCTGCTCACCTCCCAGGGTGACCCCAAATTGTGTCTAGTTGAGTCTTCCCCCTTCGGGGTACCAATCCAGTGATTTTCACCACCAAATGTAGGTTCATGGGATCCTGTTCCCTTTTACATTATCCCTCATTTAGATGTACCATAAAGGGTAAGAAAATCTGACTGACTTAGTGTTTAACTGTATAAAAAAAAAAAAAAAAACTCATTTATTGCAAGATTAAAAAGGTCACACTCACATTTAACCACTTAAGGACCGCCTCCTGCACATATACGTCGGCAGAATGGCACGGTTGGGCACAACGTACAGGTACGTTGTCCTTTAAGAGCCCGGCCGTGGGTCGCTCGCGACCCGGTCCTGAGCTCCATGACCGCGGGACCCGATCGCCTGATCCTACGCGATGATGTCACAGGCTCCGCCCAGACGCGTTTGGTCACTGCACACATGACTTTTGCAAGAGTCCAGAAGCCATAGGGGTCATTGTATTGTCACGTGTAAGTGTTATTTAAGTTTATATTTAGCAGCCACCATTTGGAGTATTTGTGTATATACACACACACAGAGGGATTGGAAACAGGTGAGGTAGCACTTCACTGCCGTTTGAATTATTTGTCTTTACATGTGGGAACACAATTGGTGTTGAGCAGCAACCTCAGTAGTATTTTAAATTTAAATATCTTTTAGCATCTTGTAGTATTCTCTCACGGCTAATATTAGAACATACTTAGTAGCGCAAGTGACTTACTTTATTCAAATATAATTATTTTTCCCTGACATACTTTTAAGAAATGTAAAGTTTGTGTTTACTTAAAGCGGAAATAAACCCTCCTATATTTTAGCCAGAGACGGTTCCATCCTAGCCTCTAAATATATGACCAGCTATGACATTTGATCCATCTATGGCCATTCCTGCTCAACAGAAGGCAATCCAACAAGCAACTTCTGTTAAATGGGAATGTTGGAAGCTCTCGCAGTGCAGTAGGGAGGATTCTTCTATCCACCCCAAATGTGTGGATAGAGGAATCAGTCCCCCCCCCCCCCCCCTTCATCCAGCCAGCTGGCTGAACGGAAAAAAATAAAATAAAACCACACACACACACACACACACACACACACACACACACACACACACACACACACACAATTTAAATGTTTGACTAAAGCTGGGCGCACACACACACACACACACACACACACACACACACACACACACACACACACACACACACTTTATTCAGCCTGCAGAATAACAAACAGATTTTCAAGCTAAAGAACATGAATGGAGGACTATGCCAATGCAGCTACAGTATTTTGACAGCCACAGCCAGGGTCAGTCAGAATTCCTAAATGGCAGCTGCATCCGACTGGATGCAGCCACTGCTCAGGTGACAGTTTTCCACCCAGCTCCTTTGATTTTTTTTTTAAATCGAAGGATGTTGGGCAGGAGGTGGCTGATAGGGCTATCCAATTCTTATAGTGTACCCAGCATTATGGAGGGAAAGGCAGTAAAGGGTTTACTTTTCACAATCAAGTTCTACTTTTATTAAGAATTCACTGGGATTAGGTTATAGTTTAGATTGAAATTGTATTTGGTGGAGATTTTTTTCTTTACATTAAATTAGTTCAACCACAAAAGGCAGAGAGAAAAACCACAATAAAGAATCCTGGATAAGAGTGTTGGTGAATGAGCTTGCTAAATAGCTGCTGGAATACTAATCTGCGCAGTATGACCAAGACATGAGCTCAAGCCTAGGTAGAAAAACATTGAACCCTGATTGGACAAATATGAAATTTAAGGTTTTAAAAATTCACATCCCAAAAGGTGATGTCGGGGGGTCATAAATGAATTAATATGCTGAGAACTGACATCTTCACTGAATAGTCTTGATTCAGAAGGCCAGTGGCTTTGCAAAACCTATGCCTTCTAATGTTTCTAGATTTTATTGATGTCCATCTGACTACAAAAATATCTTAGCCCCATCACCCCGTTATACCAATCTCCAGGAATCTCTCCACACGGCAGGTCATGGTGAACTCCTTCCGGTGTGCTGGCCCAGACTCTTGTGTTACTGTATATTCAGGAAGCCTCCAACCTTTTTGCACCACTAACTCCTGAGAGGCAGAACAAAAGTGGGCAAATGTCATGCAAAAATGTTCAGGCAACAAATGTATTACAATTAGACAGTTCAACAGGTGAAGAATGCCAATAATGATATTTCCAGAATTCCATGACAAACCTGACTTTGGCACTGCTCCCCTTACCCAACTGAAGCTACACCAAGGGTAAAAAGACTTCCCTCCCACTATAACCTTAGTGTTTACATAAAATACCAAATTCTGTGGTGATATAGAAGTCTGTATATATGGCATGGATATATGGAGAAGTAATAATACGCTTCCCCCTTCCTTTCCTCTACAGCCCTGATGAAGAGTTGCAAAAGCATCAAGGATGATGGCTGGAAGGACTAGGACTGAAATCTTTACTCACCAAGATGTCCAAGCGGCGATGTCTGGATTTTCTTCCCGGTTGCAGGTTTGCAGATTTACTCTGCAAAGCTTCAACAGGTCCTACCCAAGAGGTGGCTTTAACTCCAATGGTGAGCGCCAAGGACTCACTGACACTATAGCATATGCAATAAAGTACAAGCAAATATATTATATACATGTGTTGTGGTGCACTTACTCATCCTTAATGTGGTATTAAACCCGAAAATGTAATACAGTGCATCTGGAAAGCATTCACAGCGCTTCACTAGCCACATTTTTTTATGTTACAGCCTTATCCCAGAATGGATTAACCACTTACGGATCGTCATACGGCGGCACTTTGAAGTGGAATATCGTTATGGCAGCAGCTAGCTGCCATAACCCAGGTATCCACTTCAGATGGCTCCCCTCCCACAGCTCAACAGGAGCTGAGTGGGGGGGTATATAGCCCCCATCCAGCTCCATACCATTGCAGGACGGAAGAGACGTCAAAACATCACTTCCGCCCATAACTCTTAAAGACACACACCTTTAAAAATGCATTTTAGTGTAAATATGAGATCTGGAGTCAAAAAGACCTCAGATTTCAGAAGTCCTGTCATGCTTTTTTTCTATTACAAAGAATGTTTATATTCCTTGCAATAGGAATAAAAAGGGACAATAATTTATTTATTTATTTAATGCGCCCCATCCTGCAGAAGTGAACACATACATGAATAGCGCCCACATATGAAAATGGTGTTCAAACCACACCTATGGAGGTATCACCGCGATCATTAGAGAAGAAGAGCGCTTGTAAAACTGCTGCACAAATATGGTGTACATACATTAAGTAATTTTCTAAACAAGAAAAACATTTTCTCTACTTGTAAAAAGTTTGAAAAATAGTGGTTAAATTCATTATTTTCCACAAAATGCAACAAACAATACCCCAGAATTACAACATGAAAGGTCTGTTTGAAATCTTTGCAAATTTATTTATTAAAAAAAAAAAAAAAAAAAAAAAAAAACAAACACACACACACACAAGTATTCACAGCTAGGGCCGAAACAACTAATCGAATAAATCGACAACTAATTGATTATGAAATCAATCACCATACTTGATTAATCGGGCAGTAACATAATGGGGTAAAAAAAAAAAAAAAAAAAAAAAAAAAAAAAAAAAGTAATCGCTACTGTAAATATTACAGTAAAAAAAAAATGAACCCCTTACAGTAGCGATTATTAGCTCTTTGTACTGCAAGTTTTTTTTTTTTTTTTACCCCGATTAGGTTACTAAATGTGTTAGGCCTGGATCACACCTATGTGTTTTTTGCAGAAACCCACTACAGTTCATTTACATGGTTTCCTATGGGACACTTTAACATCTATGCTTTTTTCAGCTGCTGCGTATTTGGAAAGGGTCAAGGACTATTTAAAACACAAAACAGTGCTTTTTTTGGTGCACTATACGTCAATGTAGAAGCTGAAGAATGCAATTCTTTTTTGCAGCAATTTGTTTTTTAATCTGCCCAAGAAATTGGGCAGAAAACACGAATTGCAGCAAAATCACATGCGCAAAAATCAAAAAGCACAGCAATAAAACAGTGCAGAAACAAATCAAAAGCAAACTGCATAGGTGTGTACCAAGCATTATGTTGGCTACACAGATCAATTTTCAGACAAGAATATTCATACAAAAACAAAAAAAAAAAAAAAAACAATTACATTCGCTGAATGAAAGAATTTTATTTGGAAAAATCATTTACTTTTAAACATTCTGTTTTAAAATGAATGCAATTTCTGAACGAAAACCACATACAACGTCTAAAAATTCCTTTGACCAAGAAGTTTTCTATTTCAAAATTTTCCTGTCACTGTAGTTGAAAGCGAACGTCGTTTTCACACTAACGATTATAAAAATTGAACGAGCGCTCTTAAAATTACATTTTTATTTGTAGGAAGACATTGTATTTGCATGGTCAGCAGCATATAATATATTACAGTTCTGTTTGAAAATTTGCAAAAAATAAAGTCTGATGCTATTTACCAGAATCAACCTCTAATAGTATATACAGTATATCTCTTCTGTTTGTTATTCTCAGAGTGGATTAGAGATTTTGCTCCCTAACAATATAGTTGGCCATTTATATTTACCACTGCATAGAGATATTTAAGAATTGCCTTTTCTTAAATTTTACATATTAACTAAATTATACACCACACTTTAAGGTTATTAACCGAAACAATAATCGGCCAACTAATCGATTATGAAAATAATCGTTTGTTGCAGCCCTATTCACAGCCCTTGCCATGACATTTAAAATTAAGCTCCCGTCCCGTGAATCCAGTTTCCACCGATCAATCAAATTGTAGAAACATCTCAAGGATGGAGTCCACCTGTGGTAAATTCAGTTGATTGGACATGATTTGGAAAGACACACGCCTGTCTATATAAAAAAGGTCCCACAGTTAACAGTCCATGTCAGAACACAAACCAAGCCATGAGGTCCAAGGAATTGTCTGTCTGTAGACCTCCGAGACAGGATTGTATTGAACACACACACACACGAATATTTTCAAAAAAAATATGGGGATTTTAGTCACACCATATGGTGCTTAAGCCCACTTACAGCGTCAAAGTACCCCATTATCAGTGGGTCCTACGCTATCCATAGAATGGAAGATCCTGCGTCTCTAAACCATGGGAGAACTAAAAGGACTCCTCCTATAACACAGGTGGACACTAATAAGAGGCAATGATGGGGGAGAGGGGTTCTCCAGTCCAAAAAGATTTGGTCAGAATCCATACAATAGGCAAAGATTTGGGGGGGGGGTGCAGAAATTTTTCTGCAGCATTGAAGGTCCCAATGAGCACAATGGCCTCCACCATCTGTAAATGGAAGTAGTTTGGAACCGCCAGGCCAAACTGAGCGATCAGGGAAGAAGGGCCTTAGTCAGGGAGGTGACCAAGAACCCAATGGTCACTCTGACAGAGCTCCAGTGTTTCTCTGTGGAGAGAGGAGAACCTTCCAGAAGAACCACCATCTCTGCAGCACTCCACCAATCCGACCTGTACGTTAGAGTGGCCAGATGGAAGCCACACCTCAGTAGAAGGCACATGACAGCCCACCTGGAGTTTGCCAAAAGGCACCTAAAGGACTTAGACCATGAGAAACTCTCTGGTCTGATGAAACAAAGATTGAACTCTTTGGCCTGAATGTCAAACGTCATGTCTGGAGGAAACCAGGCACGGTGCATCACCTTACCAACACCAGCCATACAGTGAAGCATGGTGGAAGAATCATGTTCAGCAGCAGGAACTGGGAGACTAGTCAAGATTGAGGAAAATATGAATGCAGCAATGTACAGAGACATCCTTGATGAAAACCTGCTCCAGGGCTCTCTGGACCTCAGACTGGGGCAAAGGTTCATCTTCCAACAGGACAATGACCCTAAGCACACAGTCAAGATAACAGAAGTGGCTACAGGACAACTCAATGTCCTTGAGGGGCCCAGCCAGAGCCCAGAATTGAACATCTCTAGAGAGATCTGAAAATGGCTGTTCACCGATGCTCCCCATCCAACCTGATGAAGCTTGAGAGGTCCTGCAAAGAATGGGAGAAACTGCCCAAAAATAGGTGTGCCAAGCTTGTAGCATCATACTCAAAAAGACTTGGAGGCTATAACTGGGGCCAAAAGGTGCTTCAACAAAGTATTGAGCAAAGTTGCGAATACTTCTGTACATGCAATTTTTTGTTTAGGTTTAATAAATTTGCAAAGATTTCAAACAAACTTCTTTCACATTGTCATTATGGGGTAGGGTTTGTAGAATTTTGAGGAAAATAATGAATTTAATCCATTTCTGAATAAGGCTGTAACGAAATGTGGAAAAAGCAAAGCGATCGATGTGAATGTTTTCGGGATGCACTGTATATTGCAGCTCAATCATTAGATGTGGTAGCTGCATTTGTTTTTTCCTTCCCCCCCCCCCCCAATCTGATTTCACCTGGCGATCTGGCCAGTAACACACCTCCTGTATTAGAGTGTCTCCACTCTGGATGAAGGAGCAACAGACATTTGTCTGGGGGCGGCTGAGGTGGAGTGTTAGATGCACTAAACAAATTGAAGCCAAAATGCCAGCTAATACTTTATAAGCAGTTACAGCAAGTTTTCTTCCTTTTGGGATAAAGGTTTACATAAATAAATGGCAGTTATTGTAAGCACATCTGCTAGTGTTAAATGGTTAGTTTACATCTTTATATCTGATAAATCTGGAGGGGAGCTTGTTTTTTTCAAACAGACTTACTGGCAGGATCACCAAATGAAAATGGAAGAAAAAGCCTAAAAAAAAGAAAATGCAGCCATCACATAATAATTGGTAATCTGCAATAGAATAAATATTTGCTTTATATTACAGAGTGGCCCTCCAATCTCTACTCAGGTCCCCTCTTCAGGTTATACTACTGGCTACAGAAGGATTAGACACAGGGGGTGGCGGCGACACTAGAACCGCCTTTTGCACACGTGTTTAGGTGTGTCAAGTGTTTGAGCGTTTATGTATTTCATAGGCCAGAAAAAAAAATAAATGTATTCTAGCCATTGGAATGAACACTCAATTACCAAATGCGCCTAGTGTTTAGGGTGCATTTACACATGTTTAGGCACATCAGGCAAATTTTTTTTACAGCCTGAAAGCTTTTCTCCTGAATGCGCTGGTGGGGTTTTATTTGCCTGTAAACACTCTTCCTCTTATATACCTGTAAACACCTACGAGTGCATGAAAACATAAAAAGGTGCATTTACAGTCAAAAACTAAAGAAAACAGTAAAGCGCCTGTAAAAGCAGCATTTTTAAAACCCACTGTACACGAGGCCTTAAGCAATACTACACTCATATATAAAAATCAGGCACAAATGAAATCCATGGGATTTAGTATGGTGAGCATTTTGCAGCTTTGAGCTACAAAATGCTCAGGTATGAATGGGGCATTATAATTGCCCGTGCCAATTAGATGAGTTCAGATGCCGTCATGGGAAGAGCAATGAAAGTGAGAACATGAAAAACAGCAGAAATGAACCAAAGTCAAAATAAAATTTAGTTACCTGCAGCGCCCCCACAGGATTACATTCTGACTGCTGAGCAGATAAAGGGGGTTTCAAGTCAATGGCGTGATTTCTAAACAGGAAAAAAGAAGAAGAAGGAGGACCACATGTAGAATGTTTAGCAAGCCCACATTAGGCATGTCCAAAGCATTTATTCTTTAGCTGGTTTCAAGTTTATGGTAAGAGCCCTCTATATGCTCATAGCAACCACTAAAAAATGGGAAATCAGGATGTCAAAGGGACACCTACCTCAGCCATAGGAAAATGTATTAGTCAACTGGGAGAAAAATGTTATTCTCTTCCTTTGTGCTTCATAAATATATGCATGGTGATGGGAAGAAAATAATCTGGCTATCCAATGGCAATTGAAGGTAAAGCAGTGCCCAATCATGACTAGGCTCATGCAATAAATGCAAATAGTTTTATCTTATATGTGCGCACACATACACATGTAGTATTTACCGTATTTATCGGCGTATAACACGCACCGGCGTATAACACGCACCCCAAGTTTAGGAGAGAATTTTAAGGAAAAAAAGTTTTAGGAGAGAAGTTTAGGGAAAAAAAAAAAAAAAAAAAAACTTACATTTAAGCGTTATTTGCAGCTTGCCCAGCGTCATTTGCAGCTTGCCCAGCGTCATTTGTAGCTTGCTCAGCGTCATTTGCAGCTTGCCCAGCGTCATTTGTAGCTTGCTCAGCGTCATTTGCAGCTTGCTCAGCGTCATTTGCAGCTTGCCCAGCGTCATTTGCAGCCTTTCCCAGCATCATTTGCAACCTGCCCAGCGTCATTTGCAACCTGCCCAGCGTCATTTGTAGCTTGCCCAGCATCATTTGTAGCTTGCCCGGCGTCATTTGCAGCTTGCTAGTGTCATTTGCAGCTTGCTAGTGTCAGTTGAAGTTCGCCAGCGTTTAAATTTCCCGCCGCGAGAAATACCGCGCATGCGCGGCCGAAAAAGACCGAACCGCGGCCGAAAAAGACCGAGCCGACTGTTCAGCTCCGCTCGGAGTCCCGCCTCCCTGCTGTTTCGGGAGCGAGCGCAGGGAGGCGGGACTCCGAGCGGAGCTGAACAGCCGGCTTCGGTCTTTTTCGGCCGCGCTTCGGCTTTTTCCGGCCTTTTTCGGCCGCGGTTCGGCCTTTTTCGGCCGCGGTCGCCATTTTTCGGCGCCGCAACCGATTTTTGTCATTTTTTTTTTTGGGTATCGGCGTATAACACGCACCCACGACTTTCCCCCGATTTTAAGGGGGAAAAAGTGCGTGTTATACGCCGATAAATACGGTATATTTAACACTGTATTCAGATTGACTTGCATTGTCTAAAGGAGGTTATAGATGGATCGAAATTCAGACATTTAGCAGGAACTGTAGGAATTTCTACCAATTGACTTCTGGCAGCTGCTGATCGAGTGGCTTTATCCGACAAGGCGTATGGACAGAATACAATGGCACTGCTGGGTGGATTCTCCCATCCACAGTCAAGGCCATAAGCTGGCTGAACCGGAACCCCCCCCCAAAAAATAAATAAATAAATGGAAAACTGACCTTTGTATGGCCAGCTTTAACCTGACTCTTAACCCCTTAATGCCAGTGGCACACATATGCAGCCTCTTGTGGGTGGGCCTTAACAGCGAGTGGCCACATATGTGTACCAGAATGTAAACAGCTGTGCCAAGAGCTCGTGGCCTGCCTGCTCCCAGCAGAGTTACCAACGGCTAACTGAAAGCTCCCAATCTCTACTTGCGATCTAGGAGCTTTTCGTTCATGTGACAGCTTGCCGGCATTAAGCTTCACAGTCTAACATTGGAAATTTTAAATGTGCTGCCTTGCCAAGAAAGCTTAAAGCTGAAGATTAGGCATGTTTTTATTTTTATTTTTTTTTAATTTTTTTTATTAGTTACCTTGATACAGCTTAGACCAATTATGGTATGCATGTGCCCTACGTATGGGATCCCTGTGGAGGCCAGAAATCACTGTAGTAGCCACCACCACTACAGCGATTGCTGCTAGTTTCTGGGTCTCATTCTGAGCAGCTTCCCTCATGCGTAGCGAACACAAAGTTACTCGCTTAACACGGGCACCATTCAGGTGACACTTTTTTTTCAATGAATACAAAGCATTCTCTTAATGGATGAGGTAGAGAGGTGGGGCAGCGACATCAACCTCCACGTCATCCAATCAGAGAATGCCTCGATTTAGGCACAGGGCCCAGAAGCTAGCAGTGACTACTAAAGTAATTTCCATCTTTCACAGGGATCCCACATGCAAAATGTTTGGTACCATTTTACACCCTAAATGTGGGCAAGAAAAAAATAAAACAAAACATGTTTTTTGAGTTAGCCTTTAAGAAAAATGCAAGGACCAAGCCTCAAATAGTGTAGGAATGGCAACACACTGATAAAAGAAATTTCTGCTCCTCCCTCCTATCAGTAAGCTTTTAAAGCTAGACGAGTATATTGTGAAATCCTGTAGAAGCCGATTGACGTATAGTGCTGCACCTACCTCATCCAAACCTACCAGTTATTTTATAGCAGAGCCACCACTGCAGTGCCTGCAACCAAGAAACAGTATATAGATCATGGCTCAGCACAGTAAAGCCTTTGTAAAAACAGAAGGCATCAGCCACTGGCCAGCTGTACATCCAGAACCGCTAGTGTATAGTCCAAAATAGCCCAATATTTAACATTTCAAACTGCATGCAGCTCTTGAAGGCTATTTGACCGTCAGTACACTGTATGGAAACCTATGGCTCTATAATCTTAGAGACATATTTTTTTCCATACACCAGCGGTTCTGCATGTGCCTTTAGTTGTTTGGAGCCTAAGGGAATGATCTGCATGGCTCTGTCCACTGTCCTGAAATTAGAAAAAAATAAATCCTTATTTTTAGGGCTATAGGATGGCATGAGATGTGAATACTCCTTTTTAAAGACGACCTTACCGAGCTACACACGGATTCAAGTAAGGGATTTTTGATTGATTTAGGGATAAGAATGGCTACTTGGCTTAGCGCAACTTCCAATTTAGCCACTGGAAACAAACTTGTCCTAATTGTTTTGCCTCAGACACTGAGGTCCATAGACTGAATGGGTTGTACCCATGTGAATGAGGCCATGCAAAAGTATAACTGGTTATAATTTTAAAACAAGCAAAGTCAACTGTAGCAAGCTAAACACATCTTGAGGTTTATAAATAAGACACTTAAACACTGACTGAAATGTGCTAAAAATTTGCATAATGTGTTATATTTATAGTACAAGACTAAATTACACCCCCCCCCCCCCCCCCCAGGCAAT
This sequence comes from Lithobates sylvaticus, assembly GCA_028564925.1. Classification (NCBI taxonomy): domain Eukaryota; kingdom Metazoa; phylum Chordata; class Amphibia; order Anura; family Ranidae; genus Lithobates; species Lithobates sylvaticus. The sequence goes on from CM053027.1 coordinate 516,967,415, forward strand.
CTGGATAAGGAATATAAGCTATGCAGATACACAAGATTGCATTATATCGTCTCTGGTAAACATTAAGATTTACCTGGTGGGTGGAGGAGACGGAGACGGAGACATGTCGGTTTTAATCCCTGGATCTGCCGGTGATTCCACTGATAACAGCGCACTATATGGGAGAGAATGTGTTCGTTAGGGTCACATTTAACAGCTTATATTAAAGAAGGATTTATTTTTTCAACTTTTAAATGGTACTGCATTAAAGTGGTAGTAAACTCTGTACTACCACTTGTACCTACAGGTAAGCCTACCTGTAGGTATTGTGAATATCTCCTAAACGTGAAGTGATATTCAGAGTGCATGCCAGCGATGACATCATTGGCGCATGCGCTCTGAAGGTCCGGCTTACAGTGTTGGACCTTCAGAGCCGTGCCGAAAATGGCAGCTCCTGCACGTGGGAGTGATGTCATGGTGGCTCTGGCCAATCACATAGTTGGAGCTTGCGAACCCAGAACCCAGGGGCAACATGTCAGCCCTCTCAGCGGTGACTTTACAGCGCTGGAGGGCTTCGTTTAATAATAAAAAAGTCCCTACACTAACCATTATTCAGTAAGGAATGTAAATACTACTCCCAAGTGCCCTTCATGTCCATACACAACCCTTTGGTGTGCATATGTATCTACATCTCATCTTACTGTACAGCACAAGGCCCATAGCTAGCTATGAGGGGGGGGGGGGGGGGTGTCTCTAAAATCATAAGGAGAGTGCCCCATGTGTGTTTAACACTGGCGTTAAAAAACAAACGTGTGGCTTAAGCCAACCATAGATGGATAAAATCCTGCTGAACCGGCCGAGATTCGAACTATGAATAGGCAGGCTTAATGTACCAAAGTCGAGAGATCAATCAATTTGGGTATTACCAGCCTGCCAGACGCCCGCAAGTAATAATCACCGTTCTCCCAGCCAGGTTGGCTTCCCTGTCCGGAGAACACAATAGCTCCCCAGACGGGATTCCCTCTATCAACACTGTTGGGGGGGGGGGGGGGGGGGGGAAGAGATTGAGAGTCATGGGTCTCAAATCCCCCATCAAAACCATGGTTGCAGGAAATAAATTTGCTCTGTCTATGGCCAACCTCAGTATTATGCTGGCCAGACATGCGTCACACATCTGAATGTACAATCTCCTTCAGCTTTACCATCACAATATTGTTTGCATCTGTCAATATAGTGCAAGGCCCTGCCTAATTGGATAATCATGAGGGGTCTTTGCACTACATAGTTGTTGGTAAACCTAAAATAGATCACACACACACACACACACGCACACACGTAGAAACAGAAGAACCATGTAAAATAACTTACTGTGCTCCGAACAGCTTGTCTGCTTTTAATAAAAATCAAAGCAATTCCATCCTCAATATAGAACTCTGCCAATCACATAATGGTCTTGTAGTTTACACACCTAGTGGTAGACCATCAGAAGACCAAGCTGAGAAAGGACTGAAGACTAGATCTTCACTATAACAAGGATGACGCACAAGTGAGCAGTGCCGTTTTACTTGCCGAGGCTGCCAAAAATTCTGCTTGTATTTGAAGACTTTAACATCTAAATGATACATAAATTATGCAAAATATTCCAAGATTGCACCACTCGTAGGAGGGAAGAACAGCGAGGGGACAGTAAGCTATTTTTGTCTGTCAGTTCAGAAAGACTTGTCAATGTTTGACGTTCAGTGGCGAACAGCAAAGATTTTGATGCCATTTTAGTTTGGTGAGCTGCTAACAAAAAGGTATATACTTTTAACACTAAACATGTAACATATGCTGGGGGGGGGGGGGGGGGGGGTAAAAAAAAAAAAAAAAAAAAAAAAAAAAGTTTCAAGGGCTTTCAACTGAAGATAGGGGGATATTTTGACGAACTAATAGAATGTTAACCACTTGACGAAAACTGCAATAAGAGTAACCCATCCATCTTGCGTTCAGGACAGGATCACAGGAATGTCAAGGGTGAAATTTAATAAATATGGGTCTGAATTAAGTCTTCCCTTCACAAAACTATGGTTGCCCAGTGAAGGTAGATGGCAAAGTGGTGAACCACCTGCTTGTGTTTGACAAAAAGGAGTCTGCATAGAAGGAACATTCTTGATTACCACCCAATAGTCACAGCACTGCAGACACTGGGTTTAGGGATTTTCGGCACCAGCTTGTTTTTCATCCCTCCCACCCCCTCTATCCCAGAGGGGAGAGCCAACTGGGAAACAATCATTTTAAATACAAATTCTGTACATTTTCAGTCTTTTGGTAATCTGCAAATCAGAAAGACAACTGCTGAGATTGAAGGATAAGCCACACAAAAAAGGTGCTTTATTGTGAGCAGAATACTAGATTGCATTGTGATATAGGACAGTAAAGCGCAATCGCTGTGTAGCATCTAAGCAGGAAGTACAATGATGAGAGAAAATGAGATAGTGTAATGAAGATAATTCTTCATTAAAGATTTACTAAAGTAAAATATTTTTTTTCACCCCCAATTAAAACAAAACATGTTATACTTACCTGCTCTGTGCAGTGGTATTACAGAGTGGCCCTGTCTCCTCTTCTGGGGTCCCCGGCAGCGATCTTGGCTCATCCTTTTTAGGACTACCATAGCCAGCCGCTGGCTATAGGGAGAGCATGCGCTCCATAAACTTACAGTCACTTGGCGCGCCGCCTCCCCCACTTCTTCACTACATCTGATTGACAGCATCAAGAGTCAATGACTCCTGCTGCTGCTTTAATGCTGTGTAAAGAGGAGAATAGATGCAGATGTGCACAGCGCTGATCACGTCTCCCCTCTTCCCCTTCACACAGGGAAAGGGCACAGAGAAACACACACACACACACACACACACACACACACACACACACGAAGAAGAGCCATGTCAAAAGGCTAGCATTTGAGCATTACTGCATTCCAATGGCTTAAACGCAGGAGTTCTGGCTTTCAGAGGGACTAAACACCATGGGGGTTATTTACGAAAGGCAAATCCACTTTGCACTGAAAGTGAACTTGGAAGTGCAAGCGCTCTAAATCTAAGGGGTAGATCTGAAATGAGTGGAAGCTCTGCTGATTTCATCATCCAATCATGTGCAAGCTAAAATGCTGTTTTTTATTTTCCTTGCATGTCCCCCTCGGATCTACAGCGACTTTACTTGCAAGTGCACTTGCAGTGCAAAGTGGATTTTCCTTTAGTAAATAACTCCCCTTGTGTGCTTCTACCTTACTGTTTGTGCTGACAACTGCAATGAAACTACCAGAAACTGCCCCTGCAAGAATTTTATAAGCCTGGTGATAACAAAAACATTTTTTTGTTACAAGAACAAGTTAAAAAGGGCTGGGCGCAGAATAAAATAAAATTGTATCTAATGTTTTTATATTACGAATGTTTTGCCTTTCATTTCCATTTTAAACTAAATGGATTGTTTCACAAGGTGCTTTGCAATCACTTTAAAAGAAAAATTAAAGCGCTCTTTCCTAAAAAAAATATTTTACTTACCTGCTCTGTGCAAGGGTATTGCACACAGTGGCCCTGAACCTCATCCCCCCCCCCCCCCCCCCCCCCCCCCCCCCCCCCCCCCGCTGGCGATCTTGGCTGCTCCTCTTCTGCATGCACCATCATAGCAAGCTGCTTGCTATGAAGCGCACATGCAGGTGCGCTCCTAAGCCAGGCTGTGTGCATCCATAGACACACACACAGCGCAGACCAGCCTTTTCCCACTCCCTCCTCACTGTATTTGACCGACAGTAGCAGGAACCAATGGCTCCCGTTGGTCTCACTGTAACGATTGAGATACCACATCCAACCGACTAAAAGAATGTATCAGGCCCTTGGCAAGGGTCAATGGAGTACCCTTAATAGTCACTGATCAAGGATAAAAGGTCAGCAGAGGCAGCCTATAGCTCCAGCTTCTAATGCAAGTGGGGACCCTAATGTAGGATGCAATGGGAAACTGATGGATTTTATTTTTTTTTGGCCTGCAAATACCAGTATATGATGTGGTCCTCTTACTAGAAAGTTTGGAGATCCCTGCCCTATACAGCATATAGTTACAAAGTCCAACAATGGATTTCCCTTCGCATACAAATCAACCTTATTAAACAAGCTGATGACCTGACATCTGTACTAAAAGTATATTAGTGACATAACAGAGGTTATGGCATTTGTAAGTTTCACATAATCACACACAAATTCCAGACAGACAGCAATACACCAGCCCAGAGAGGAGACTTCTCACCTGTTATCCTCACAAATTCCAAACATATCACTACTCTTTAGTAGAGAGAGAGCCACTTCTGCTGCTTTGTGCTTGGCTGCCTTCTTGCTGGGTCCTTGACCTAGAAGAATGAAGGAGGAAAATTTAAGGAACCCATCAGCTCAAGTGCCCTGCATACTGGATTTGATTGCTGGGCAGAGCAGACATGCCATATCTCCAGGACTTGTCTGGAAACATTCCCTTAGCCAGTGACCAAAAAAGAGCAGTAGCAACCTAATTGAGCTTCCAAAAAGCATTCTGTAATGCAACGCCATCATGTGTTTAGTACAAAACTGATCAAAGTATTAAAAAGCAAAATCCAGTTGTACTGGCGGTCAGGATCTTTATTGGCAAAGAAAAAAAATTTAAATAAATACAATAAAAAGCGCCACTCCAAGTGAGACTCCAGGCACAAGGCATAGTATTTGACGCCTCACAGGTGCAAGCCCCGGGTCACCTGCCGTGGAAGAAATTGGCTGCACACCGACGTGATTGAAGACCATTTATTGAATATTCCATGCAAACTGACACCACGGGTTGCAGTAGCCGGAACAGAGGTGGACTAGTTTCGCACAGCTACACCTGATGAGTAAGCACATTGTAGCTGTGCGAAACTAGTCCACCTCTGTTCCGGCTACTGCAATCCGTGGTGCGTCATTGTTTGCATGGAATATTCAATAAATGGACTTCAATCACATCAGTGTGCAGCCAATTTCTTCCTTCATTCAGGACCTTTATTGCCTATCCTCCGACAACCTTCCTATTATAGACTTCCTGTTTTAAACACTCTTAATATTAGGTTTATGAACAGCCAGTTCTGTCTTGAAAGTAAAAACAGAAAAAAAAAAAAAAATATTCAAATACATCTTACGATAGTTTTCATAGCAGCATCGGTATCCTCTATGCAGGGGCTGGCAATCAGTCGATCATGGTCTACCTGTTGACAACGGGCAGGTAAAAAGACTTAACAGGTTACTGCGCCACCGACCCCTGCCTTTTAGGTGCCAGTCCCCCCCCCAGAGGACAGATGGCGTGAGCAAAAGCTGGCCAAATTAACTTTTCAAGTTAAAATCGGCAGGTCATTGGTTGCTGGCACAGCACACATTACCTTCTTATTTGCAATCTTACCTTCTAAACATTCCAAGCACGCCTTTACACGTGCTGCAGCCTTTGCCTCCTCCACTATGAAAAGTGATATGTGATGGGTCACTTGTTCAAAGGCGGTTGACAGGCAGTGAAGAGATGACATGTAACTGCTTGATTTAACCCGCATTCTGCACTGCAACACCCACTGGGGGGGTTGAGCATGGTTCTTCAACCTCGACTGCCCACCTGAACACTGACATGCAGCAGCTCAGGGCTGCATGTCATAGCGGCTGCCTAAAGCAACAGAGGGAATAATTCCTGCCACAAAGCAAAGCATCACAGCTGTTGCATATGCAAGTAAAGATGGTAGCAATTGGAGTAACTAAATGTGTGGCTCAACCGTGGGGGTTTTACTGCCCCAACCACTAGTGTAAATGAGCCCTTAGGCCACTTTCTGATATCTGCAACAGAAACCACAGCAGCACTGTACAGAAGGTTATAAATCATACACACTTTTATTTTTAAATAGAAAATGATACTCAATAGCTATCAAGTCCTTGCACAGAGTTTATAATTCAAAAGGGAATAAGGAACATAGAACAATTGACTAGGAAAGATATCAGGCTTCCCTAGAGACTTGCAGATCCAGATCCTGTCCGATAGATATCAAACCGATGGGCGGTGGTTGCGCTATCCCGACGTCATGACTGGATAAGCTGCGGAGGCGCGCAGCGATAGGACATGTCCCTTGGGAGTAGGCCACCAACGATCACAGTAAACAGCCAATAAAATTGGCTGTGTCCAATCACAGCCGTTCATATTTGCAAACAGAAGAGAAGGCGAGCGCACCGCGGTTATCAGGGATGGTGCGTGTCTCAAAGGGGATTTCATTGGCTGTTTACCACTTCTAATCACAGTCGGTCACAAGTGTAAACAAACACCTTTCACTAGGAGATCCCTGCTACTGCTCCTCACACTGATCGAGTGAGAGGAGAGCAGGGATCAGTGAGTGATCAGTGTGTCTGTACTGTACATCTTACTGTGCGCAACATTTGGCCGTGCTCCCCCCCAATAAAGAGAACCTGTCACCAGTACCGTCACACAGACCATTTGGATCTGTCACACAGGCCCGCCACCAGTACCACCACACAGGCCCACCATCATGTCTCAAAGAGAGTTTACACACCTAAGGCATATGCCATGCTTACCATGCCGGATGAAGAGAGCAGCAGGGGGCTCCCATCATCCGATCCTGGTTCGGAAAAAGGGCCAGTAGAGAGCAGTGGATCAGAGTCAAAATCATCCGTCCTAAAAAGAATACAGGAGATCAGGACCAAGTTCAGAAGACCTGCCTACCACCAGCAGCGCCAGACCCCAAAAAGAGAAGCCCAGTACCAGTACTGGAATTACACACCCAACTCAAAAGAATCCGGGCCAAGACCTACCAGACGCCCTGGCAAACCCCTTAAGAAATGCGTTTTCTTTTTCCACATTTTAAAACTTCTGGAAAAAAATTAAAATAAGAAATGAACTGGTCAAAAGACTCAGGATTATAGGTTGGGGTGTTTGCTTTCCAAAATGGGGTCATTTTGTGGGCAATTCCATTGACCTGGTGCGCCAAGGCCTTCAAACGTGTAATAGGAGGTTGAGAAGTTAGGTGTAATTTATGGTCCTAGAACGCCTGAAGGTGCTACTTCAATGTTGGGCCCCTGTGCGTGGCCAGGCTGTGTAAAAAAAGTCTCACAAGTGGTATAGATTATATTTCATCCGCCCGCTCCAGTGTGAAAGCCCTCCGTGAATGGGGCCGGATTTTTTCAGGCGCTGTACAGGCGCTATTTTTAGTGCTGTAGTGCCTGAAAAACGCCCCAGTGTGAAAGGGGCCTAAATAATATATATATAAAAAAAAAAAAGAAGGTTTCCTCAACATTTTTGCCCTTTTTCTGCTTATATTGCAAAAAAATAAAAAACCCAGTGGTGAATAAATACCAAACGAAAGCTCCATTTGTGAGAAAACAAAACAACATTTTTGTTTGGCTACAGTGTAGCATGACTGAGTAATTGTCTGCTGAAAATTGGTCCAGTGTAAGTTCACCTCACAGATTTTTCTGTAAAAAGTTGGTTACCATTTAAGTACAAAGTATCACAAAAATGGAGAAAAATAAATAATTACCCAGAATAGGCAGGAAGAGGAGAAGAAAACAGGGGACTACCATGACATCCCAATTCCTTAATGGAGCTCCAACAACCAGAGGGGGAGTGAAAACCAAGGGAGGCCATCAAGGTGGGTCTTCCTTAAGATGCCATAATTCCCAAAAGAGATTATGGGCCTCCAACTTATCTTGGATTCTAGCAGTCAGTCAGTCAATTTCTCCATGAATTCTACAGCTTTGATTCTAGCATATAAAAGCAGCTAAAGAGGGTGGAGTGTTTTTTTTTTCAATTAAGTGCTATAAAAGGTAGCTTGCAGCCTTAACCTCTTGCCGACCGCCCGCCATTTGACGGCGGCAGAATTGCTCCCCTGCCGCTTCACTGAGAAGCCGATGCGTGTGCCCATGATGTGCGCTGGGCACCTGTGATCACTCCTGACAGAGCAAGAACAGGGAAGTGTGTGTAAACACCCAAATCTACGTTCTGGGAGGGGAGAGGAAACAGATTGTGTGTTCTGTCTACTATATAGGAACAACGATTGGTCTCTTCCCCCAGGCAGGCAGTCCCCCCCCCCAGTTAGCACACACTTAACCTCTTGACTGCCTCCCTGCCAGGGACATTTATACAGTAATCAGCAGCTATTTTTAGCTCTGATCGCTGTATAAATGTCAATGGTCCAAAAAAAAAAAAGAATAAAAAAAAAAAGTGTCCAAAAGGTGTCCGATCTGTTTACCACAATCCCAAGAAAAAAAATTTAAAATTAAAATGTCATAAATCGATCCCTTATGTTCAAGGCGATATAACTTTTGCAGAAACCAATTAATATACGCTTATTGCGTTTTTTTTTTTTAACCTAAATAAAAAAAATAATGTAGAAGATTATATATGGGCCTAAATTGAGGAAGAATCCCCCCCCCTCTTTAAAATTGGGATATTTATTATAGCAAAAATTAAAAACATTGTGTTTTTTTCAAAATGTTTTTGTTTATAGCGCAAAAAATAAAAAAAAAACCCAGGAGGTGATTAAATACCTGTAAAAAAATGAAGCTGCGCCAACAAAAAATGTGATAAACCACAAAAACTAATATAGTTGAACAAATGCAAATATGCTCCACAGGATGTCCTTAGTGATGAGGACTTGTACTGCCTACAGGGACCCTAATGTCCTCTGAAGGTAGACAGTCTCTTGACAGCTACAGTCTCTTTAGCAACAATGTTCTGAGGGTGTTGGTCAAAAGCAAAGGTCGAGCTGTATCAACAATATTCAGGTGGAGACATATCAGGAATAAATATTGATGGAGAAAATAATCCTGATGTTGCAAAGTAGACAATTAAGGCACCCAGGTGACTTGAAAATGGCAACAAATAGTGAACACAGTGCCCGACACCCTTATAAGCTGGCTGCTTACCAAAAAGCAGAGGTATGAAAGCTCTGCTAAAGTAATGGATGACCAATGGCTGCAATCCCTCCTGTGTTCTTGTGGCAACTACCGATAATCCAAGCGATAGGGATGTAGGGGACGAAATTGCTCACATAGGGTCCATATGAGAAGTGAAGGAAAAGAGGCAGCCCATAGTGTAAATCCGATAAAAAACAATTTATTTAAAACAAAATAAGAAGCACTCACATTTATCCAAATGTTATATGCGCATGTAAAAAATGCCGGCCGGCAATTGTGGGAGCCCGTCCTCCTCTAAGTCATATGGTGGCGTCACTGCATGCCCTCCCAGACCAGTTTCGACAAATGTGTCTTTCTGAGAAAGACACATTTTTGAGAAAGACACATTTGTCGAAACTGGTCTGGGAGGGCATGCAGTGACGCCACCATATGACTTAGAGGAGGACGGGCTCCCACAATAAAAAAACCCCCATTGAGAAAGACACATTTGTCGAAACTGGTCTGGGATGGCATGCAGTGACGCCACCATATGACTTAGAGGAGGACGGGCTCCCACAATATGTCTCCACCTGAATATTGTTGATACAGCTCGACCTTTGCTTTTGACCAACACCCTCAGAACATTGTTGCTAAAGAGACTGTAGCTGTCAAGAGACTGTCTACCTTCAGAGGACATTAGGGTCCCTGTAGGCAGTACAAGTCCTCATCACTAAGGACATCCTGTGGAGCATATTTGCATTTGTTCAACTATATTAGTTTTTGTGGTTTATCACATTTTTTGTTGGCGCAGCTTCATTTTTTTACATGTGTTTGTGTGTGTGTATCCCACCTTGAGCAGCAGCCTAAACATTGTACACTAGTTGTAGCGCGGCTTTTTTTCTGTTATATACGGTGATTAAATACCACCAAAAGAAAGCTCTATTTGTGGGGAGAAAAAAAAAAAAAAAAAGTTTTGTTTGGTTACAGCGTCGCGCAGTTGTCAGTTAAAGCGACGCAGTGCCGCATCACAAAAAAAAAAAAAATGGCCCGGTCAGGAAGGGGGTAAATTCTTCTGGGGTTGAAGTGGTTAAGCACATGGCGTAGCAACTTTTTATAAGGTTTAGTAAGCTTCAGGGGAGATAAGCCCAATAAGAAAAATGTGGGGATAAGTACCTCAAAAAGGTGGGATAACAAGTTTTGTACAGAATTCCAAAGGGCGATTGCTGGACAACTTTGGCAGATGTGAAAGAGGGCACTTTTATCTCGCCAGTGATCGGAGCTAGTGGAGTAAATAGCGTAGGAGTATATCAGATAGCAAAAAAAAAAAAAAAAGTAGAGTATTTTATAGACCTGTAAAAAAAAAATTGAAGCATCGCCTATGGAGAATTTTAAGTACTGAAGTCTGGCGCCATTCCAAGAGAGTGTGCAATTTTAAAAGCGTGGCAGGTTTAGCATCCATTTAGTCTACATAACATCAGGTTTGACATTATACAAGAAAATCATTTTTTTTTTTTTATTAAATTGGGGGTAAATATTGCGTTTTGTGTTACTCAAGTCATGAAAGAGCCCCATGTACAGCTGGTGCCCAGTGTTCAAGTGCCTCTACAAAGACATAGAGATTAGAACATAGGTACTTCAACACTGGCGTGTTTGTTTTATGGTAGATCAGTTTTAATTCAAAGTAAGACAAGTGACTCAACGCATTGCACCTCTAACACTAAATGAGTAGAACTGACCAGTGCAGTTGATGTCTCCAACAGATACACGGAAGGTAAAGTTGGGTTGATGTGCTTGTCCCTCAGCTTTGAGCAGATCATACACGGGGGTCTTTCCTACCCGAGTCCCATACTCTTGAAGTAAGCTGATAGGGGTCTTCCCGGGACTCGACGCCAGCATCTGTTCTACACTGCAGAAAAAAATAAAATAAAAAAAATTTAACAATTATCTCCAGTATTCACATGATGGCAAAATCATAAAAACTACTGTGTGGTACAAGATGCAGACTGATGTCTATAGAATGATTCACTCTGGACCAAAGCCTGAACTAGAGAGGCATTTCTCTACATCCAGTAGAACAAGCCTGCACGCAGGAGGGACGGGGGAGGGGGGCACTGATGGCAAGCCTGCACGCAGGAGGGATACTAAAGTTTAAAAGGATGGGAGCACCCCACCAGCTTGTACAGTCCTTTGAAAGATTTTATTTTGCAACAGCCAACGCGTTTTAGGGGCTTAGCAGTCCCCCTTCTTCGGGGCTAAAAAGCTTTACCAACCCATGCACTTACATGATCTGCTTTTTAGCCCTAAAGAAGGGAAGAGTTGAGCCCCTAAACACATTGCCTGTAACAAAATTAAATCTTTGAAAGGACTATACTCCTCCAGGGTCGGGTATGACCCCAGTTGATGGTGAGCAGCTTCTAGGACCACAAACCACCCATCATGTTATAACACAAGGTTCAGCGTGCCTACATCACAAAGACTGCAAGAACACAGAGGATTGGGGCGCCGATGACGGGCACAGAGGGATTGGGGCGCCAACGGCACAGAAGGATTGGGGCGCAGAGGGATTGGGATGCACCGACGACGGGAACAGAGGGATGGGGCGCAGAGGGATTGGGGCGCAGAGGAATTGGGGCGCAGACGGGCACAGAGGAATTGGGGCGCAGACGGGCACAGAGGAATTGGGGCACAGAGGAATTGGGGTGCACCGACGATGGGCACAAAGGTATTGGGACGCACCGACAACGGGCACAGAGGGATTGGGGCGCTCCGACGACGGGCACAGAGGGATTGGGGCGCTCCGACGACGGGCACAGAGGGATTGGGGCGCTCCGACGACGGGCACAGAGGGATTGGGGCGCTCCGACGACGGGCACAGAGGGATTGGGGCGCTCCGACGGGCACAGAGGGATTGGGGCACTCCGACGACGGGCACAGAGGGATTGGGGCACACCGATGCCAGAATAGTAGGTGGGTGTTTATAGTGGGTCTGCACACACTTCTAGGTGCCATGATAAGGTGCGGTATGGATGTGCCATCAGCCCTCTTCCGGTACTCCGCTCTCCTGTCAGGACCACTCCCGGGGAGGACTGCACCGCCTACCTGGGACACCCGGAGTACGTCTGGCTGTCACAGTCCTCCGGCTCACTCATTCCCTCCTGCTCTCCGCTCTCCAGCTACAATGGCCGGGGCGGGAAGCCGGGCTCGGAGAGGTCATACCGTCAGACCCCATGGCTCGACGGGAATTGTAGTGAGATCGCCCGTATGCTGCCCTGCCTGCGTGCGGCTCATCAGACTACATTTCCCAGCATGCACCTTTTCTCCATCATCCAATCACAGCGGGTCTCCGGTGTACAATGATTGGCTTGTCAGGCGGAGACGCGCTGACGACACGGTCACTCTTTCACAGTGGAGGCACAAAGTGGTAGAAACAAGCAGGCAGATCACGCCTTTTAATCCACGCGGCGCTCATTTCGTTTGCTGATAGGTTTAAACCTAAGTTATAAACTCCACCCATTAGGTTTGCAGGATCTCTACTGGGTTCTGGTCATATCCACCACGCCCTCTCGTTTCCTATTGGGTGAGCCGGCACACTAGCTAATGCTGGATAATTCCCCAGCAGTAGCAGGCTGATCACACTGCGGGACATGGAAGGATCTCTGATGAAATGGACCAATTACCTGTCAGGTACTGGCAGCATCACATCTCCATGCAGAGGGGTCCTTACTTAGAGCTGGGTGCATGGAGCTGTCATCACTGGGTGTCCTGGGCTCTGGGTAGGCTGGGGCTTGCTGGAACTTGTAGTTCTCTATTTGTAGATACAGGCCAGTAAAGGCATCCCTGTTATAAAGTCATGCTGATTTGGCTTTGTATTGACCGATGAGCTAATACTTCTTATTGGAAGCTTTTTTCCTCAATATACATGGGATATATGGGGTAAATTTATTTATTACAGGACAGTATATAGCACCAACAACATAGTCAGCCTTTACATACTGTACATCAGTCTCTGGACTCAAAATATCGCTAATGGTGGCCATACACACTTCGATAAATAATCAATTTATTTCCAATCCTTTGACCCCAATAGGACTAGTTGACAACCCATTTGATCAATATGTCACATGCGAGAACGTGGATTTATTGATCAAATCTCTGTTTCCACCATGTCATCTTATAATCGATCGAAATACAATTGTGTTCTTGAACAGGGTATCTCAGTTTTGCCGATTGATGCAAAACAATCGATAATCCCCCCTCTACTCAGTTTGATCGAATCTGATTGAAATGCAGTCTGAATCGATCAGAAGGGCAGTTCTGGTTATATGATTCTTTGCAGGTTCGATGGTTTTGATTGAATCGCACATTGATCGGATTAAGAAAAAAAAGTGTGCATGTCTCCAATGAAGGTGCAGAAAAAAGTTGTGACAATGTGTATAGTTGGCCATATTTACACCAAGGGTCTCCAAACTACATAAACCATGTAAAGCAGCTACAAGATTTTACCTGGGCCACAGCAACTCTGAATGGGGGACTTCTGATGTAAAAAGAGAGACTTCTGGTTCGAAAGGTGGGTTTCTTATGTAAAGAGGGGGGTTTCTTATGTAAAGACGGGGGCTCTGATGTGAAGGGGGGTTTCTTATGTAAAGACGGGGGCTCTGATGTGAAGGGGGGCTTCTTATGCAAAGAGGGGTGCTTCTTATGTAAAGGCGGGGGCTCTGATGTGAAGGGGGGCTTCTTATGTAAAGACAGGGACTCTGATGTGAAGGGGGGCTTCTTTTGTAAAGATGGGGGCTCTGATGTGAAGGGGGGCTTCTTATGTAAAGACAGAGACTCTGATGTGAAGGGGGGCTTCTTTTGTAAAGATGGGGGCTCTGATGTAGTGGGGGCTTCTTATTCAAAGACAGGGGCTCTGATGTGAAGGGGGGCTTCTTATGTAAAGATGAGGACTCTGATGTGAATGGGGGCTTCTTGTGTAAAGATGTGGGCTCTGATGTGGGGGGGCTTCTTATGCAAAGATAGGGGCTCTGATGTGAAGGGGGGCGTGTTATGTAAAGATGGGGGCACTGATGTGAAGGGGGGCTTCTTATGCAAAGATGGGGGCACTGATGTGAAGGGGGGCTTCTTATGCAAAGACAGGGACTCTGGTGTGAAGGGGGGCTTCTTATGTAAAGATGAGGACTCTGATGTGAATGGGGGCTTCTTATGTAAAGAGGTGAACTCTGATGTGAAGGTGGGCTTTTTATATAAAGAGAGGGAGACTCTGATGTGAAGGTGGGCTTTTTATGTAAAGAGGGGGACTCTGATGTGAATGGGGGGGCTTTGTATGTAAAGAGGGGGACTCTGATGTGAAGGGGGGTTTATGTAAAGAGGGGGACTCTGATGTGAAGGGGTGGGTTCTGATATAAAGAGGGGGGCTCTGATGTGAAGGGGTGGGTTCTGATATAAAGAGGGGGGCTCTGATGTGAAGGGGGGGGCTTCTGATATAAAGAGGGGGCTCTGATGTGATAGCAATCCTGTTTGTGGTGACCAGGATCATTGGTGTGACATGTCCCTGAGTGTGCGGGCAGCCATCAGGCCCAAAGTAAGCAAAGCTCAATAAATTAGGGACATAAATCAAGCATAAATAAACCTGCACAGTTATAATAATTAAATAATAATTTTTCAGGATCCTGTTCAGTTCATGTCTTTAAAGTAATGTACAGGAATGTTGGCAATAGTAGTTTAGCCTTCCAAGCACAGCATTAGAAATCGCTCACTGTCTAGCTGTAGTAGTAAGTAGTAAGTAGTTCTTATATTGGTGGTGCATTGAAATTTAAATTCTGGTGCCGAAATCGAAATTTCAGGATGCCATTGGCTGAAACCGAAATTGATGTTTTTTTAATAAACATACATGATTTTAATTAAAAAGTCAAAAATAATGCAATCATTTATAAAAAAAAAACAAAAAATGATATACTTTATTTTTTTTTATAAATACTTGCATTATATTCCACTTTTTAATTAAAATCGTTAATTCAAATGAATATAAATTTATTATCGGCACCTTTTGAAGCAGTGTTAAAAATCATGCTTGCTGCATTTTTGGTGCATATTTGGTCAGTGTTGCGGATTTGATGCATTTTTTTGAGTCACATGACCTATAAAAAACAGACCATAAACACAGTAAAATCGCAGGTGTATTCGGCAGTCATTATCGGCAAATCTGGAACTGTTCCTACAAATAAGGAATAGTTGGTAGTTGTTGATGGACACTAACCATTGCCTAATGGAATTTATCTTCAGTCTAGAGCAGTCAGTGACAAGTGCTGATTGGTGATAACGGTTGCATAGTGTCTGTGGCTGCTTGAATATGCATATATAACTCAATCCTCTGTTGTGTTTATTTTATTTCATTCAGAAATCAACAGGAAGTATAAGACCATCCTTAATTATAACAAGAGAAGTGAGACCCCATGGTAAACCAGAATGACGCTGGTGTAGCACAAACCCAAGTCTGGTCTGGCAATTTTGTCCCAGGTTCTATTCCCTATGAGGCACACAGGAGCTCCACAGTCTCACAACTAAAACCGGCAGTGTCTGTCTTTTTGTAGTTTAATGCTGGTTAAATTTGGATAGGGTGCAGGGTGGGCCCTGGGATACTCCAAATGTAGTGCAAAGTACAACCGAGGACACTCTCTGGCTTTAAAGCGGAGCTCCACCCTAAAGTGGAACTTCCGCTTATCAGATTCCTCCCCCCCCCCCTCCGGTGCCACAATTGGCACCTTTCAGGGGGGAGGGGGTGCAGATACCTGTATAATACAGGTATCTGCACCCACTTCCGGGACTAGCTAGCCGAAGCTGGCCCGCCCCTATCCGAGGATGCCTGCCCATATCCGAAGATGCCCTGTTGTGTCTTGGGAAACACACAGTTCCCAGGACACAACGGGGACTAATAAAGACGCGCAGCGTGACTCGCGCATGCGCAGTAGGGAACCAGGCAGTGAAGCCGCAAGCTTCACTTCCTGATTTCCTGACAGAGGATGGCGGCGGGAGCTGCCGAGAGACGAGCGATCGCTCGTCATCTTCTGCCGACATCGCTGGAACCTGCAACAGGTAAGTGTCTATTTATTAAAAGTCAGCAGCTGCAGTATTTGTAGCTGCTGACTTTAAAAAAAAAAAATTTCAGGTGGACCTCCTCTTTAAATTAAGTAAGTGAACATACAGCTCAGGAAGCTCCAATCCATAAGCAACCAAAGCCAGCAACTCTGGAACAGTCTCTCCAAAGTTTAACAAGGACAGTCACTAAGATCTCTCTCTCTTAGGCCTTTACTCACTGTGCCCCATGTACTTGGATGCCTTCCTCCAGTGCCAGCCAGATTCTGTACCGTGAGCCCACAGACCCTGGTCCTCTGTGGACCAGTGTTCATTTTATCGACTAAAATATTTTCGTACATGAAATTAACACTACTTTAGTCAACTAAGATGCGACTAAAACTAAAACAATTCAGATGACTAAAATACGACGAAAAATAAAATGGCATTTTAGTCAAAAGACTATGACTAAAACTAAGTCGAAATTTGACGTCAAAATTAACACTGGTTATATATCACAATGGCTAAATCTGTGTCTGTAGTGCATGTTTAAACCTTAATATCATTAATAATAACATGTTATTAGATTTTTACTCCAGGAGTATATAATGAGTTTGGAAACTCCACAGAAATGCTCAAATAATGCATTACAGTTTAACTAAACCCATTAGATTTTAGTGGATTAAAATTAGTTTATTAGACAAAAATGTACTGCAGGTTTTAGTCAATTGAAATACGGCTAAAACAATTCTGAAGACTAAAATACGACTAAATCTAAAATGGTATTTTAGTCAAGACTATAACTAAAACTAAATCGAAATTTGACGTTAAAGAGGAAGTAAACCCTGGTGGGTTTTATTTTCTCTTTATTTCCCTGCAAAGGTAAATCCATAATGAGCTAGTATGCATCGCATAGTAGCCCATTATGTGTGACTTACCTGAAACGGAAGCTCGCAATGTCACCGCTGTCCCCACTACCATCTTCGCCCCTCTTCCCTCCGGGGCCACAAACTCCGGCAATGGGACTGGCCGAAGTTGCACACGGGAGCCGCCAGTCACGGCATGACCCCTATTAGAAACGGCACGATGTAGTCACCGGCGCTTGGTTTTTAGTAAATATCTCCTAAACCGTAGAGGTGTCAGGAGATATTTCAAGCACACCTACAGGTAAGTCTTAATATAGGCTTACCTGTAGGTAAAAGTGGTTGTACAACCACTTTAAAGTTAACACTGCTGTGGACTTCCTCCAAACTGCTCCCAGCAACTTCAGTATTAGGTCCCGCAGCTCTCCCTGAGCTGGAAGCTCATCCTCCGCTCGTCCTCCGCTAAGTGACCCTAAGGCCCCTTTCACACTGGGGCGTTTTTCATGCGGTACAGCGCTAAAAATAGCGCCTGTTCACCGCATGAAAAAATCCGGCCCCTTTAACTCCAGTGTGAAAGCCGGCGGGCTTTCACACTGGAGCGGTGCGCTAGCAGGATGACAAAAAAAGTCCTGCTAGCAGCATCTTTGGAGCGTATAGGAGCGGTGTATTCACCGCTCCTATACCGCTCCTTCCCATTGATTAGAATGGGACACCGCGGTGAAACCACGGCAATACCGCCGCAAAGCGCCGCTACGGCGGCGCTCTGCGGGGGGTCTTTAACCCTTTTTCAGCCGCTCGCGGGGGGTAAAACCGCACCGCGAGCGGCCGAAAACCGCGGTTAAAATGCCGGTAAAGCAGCGCTAAATATAGCGCTGTTTTACCGTCACCGCGGCTCCCCGCCCCAGTGTGAAAGGGGCCTAAGTGACCCACAGACCTCCAGGCTCTGTCTTCTCCACCAGGACAAGGACACTGCTCTTCCGAGTGCCAGCTTATTTATACACACCTCAGCCCTCTACTGGTCATTCTTCCTCACAGGGATTGGCTGTATAAAAATGCAAGTCCAGGGTCCGTCTCTTCCAACCCACTGAATTCTACAAGTCGCTAGAAAGCAGGGGGAAGCAGTTGGGACTGCAACCAGCAGAACCCAGAAAAGCCAAAAGCAATTAAACTTTGCTCCACTGGCTACAGAGGAGCCAAAAATGAGATTTGCTTTACTCCTACTAGCATCCTTTCTAGAAAGGTGCTACACTGGGAATGTCAGAACTCGCTTCACAAATCCAAATAGATTGTAACAGGTGACACAACCCCCTGGACTCCTTGATCACTGAAATCTCCTAAGTGCAGTAACCCCTCAATTTTTGTTCTCTAGCCACAAGAAACCATGGGATAGAACCTGCTAAGAAATGTGATTGACAAATGTCATTTTCTTAGTTAAACCATTTTTTGTGCATGTTTCCTGAAATTAGAACGTGAGATCTCAGATCTTTCAAATGTCCCGCATGTAGTGTAATCGGGAATGTGTGCAGTAGGTATAGCTGGCAGGGAAGAATATTCATTTTCAGGACACTATTACATCCAAACCACGTAAATACCTCTTTGCTGCGCTTCCCGGGGTCTGCTTTTATAGTTTTTGTCTGGGGACTGAAAGGTAACCCAATTTAACCCTGATGTAGATTTACTGGGATATTACTGGGCAGATATTGAATGTGTGAAGGTTATGTTGTATTTGTTTATATAGGGTGAAAGGCACAATGATATTCATTGTTTTTATATTACTTTCACAGAATGCAAAGCCTGTGAATGGAGGACAAGATCTCCCTCCTTCATTCACAGAAACCTTTGAATTCTGGTAAAAAAAAACTGAAAAGTTTGGTGAATGGACGAGGTGGGTGCAAAATTGCAGATTGGTGAGATAACCAGAATATTTTCAATTTACAGTGCCGGTTCACACTGGAATCGCATAGGAACATGCTCTGCGTTCTCGTGCGATACCTGTGTTATGGGATTTTCTGCCTGTTCATTTGGGCTTAAATAGAACTGGATGAAATAGCACTGCATACAATACTTTTAAAAACGCACTGCAACGATATCTCTTGGTACTGCAATACTGCATTTGGGGTTCCATAAGGAATCTATTGACACCCGCAGCAGATTACACACCCAGTGCCTGTTTACACCCAAATGCAGTGCGGGAAACTCGCATTCCGTGCTCGTTTTCTGCACCACATTTGGGTGTGAACAAGCACTTAGCACTGTGGTTTCTGGGTTTCATTATTTCAGAAATGTTTGCACAGCAAAGAAAGCTTTGTGACACATTTGAAATGTATACAGGATCAATGTAGAAAAAAGGTTTTGGCCATTGTGTGTATGTACATAACGTGGGGTTTACATTACACTCTGTATTATGCTACCGTATATACTCGAGTATAAGCTGAGTTTTTCAGCACATTTTTTGTGTGCTAAAAGTGCCCCCTCGGCTTATACTCGAGTCAAGCACTATTCTGCAGCAGAGAAGGACATTTTCCAACCCAACTTTGGGGCCCGGTATCTCGGGGCCACTTGGTGCTAGGAATCCCAAATTTGGTGTGCAAACACAGTGACACTATAACATATCCAAATTTGGGGTTCCTAGCACCAAGTGGCCCAGAGATACGGGGCCCCAAAGTCGGTTCGGAAAATGTCATTCTCTGCTGCAGAAAAGTGCTTGACATTTTCCGACCCGAATTTGGGGCCCTGTATCTCGGGGCCACTTGGTCCCAGCGGAAATAGCTCTACAACATATCCAAATTCGGGGTTCCTAGCCCCAAGTGGCCCTGAGATACAGGGCCCCAAAGTCGCTCAACTGTGTCCATCTGCAGCAATGTTATTTCAGGATCCTTTGGGTCTAGAGACCCCAAATTATGGCAATTAGGGGGCATCTAGGAACCCTTAACTACCAAATTTGAAGTTCGGGGGACCTATGGCTGCAAATGGGCACAGTGAGGCTGCAAATGGGCATTGTTGACCCTCTTTTCCACTTAAGCCCCATACACACGGTCGGATTTTTGCATAGATTCTGTCCGATCGGACAATGTTGTTGAAAAATCAGACCGTGTGTAGGCACCATCGGACAGTGTACGTCGGATTGTCCGACGGACAAAGTCCTATCTCCTGCTGGATAGATTTTCCGACAACACGGTCCGATCACACCAAATCCGATCGTGTGTACGGTTGTCCGACGGACAAAGTGCTACGCATGCTCAGATCACATTACAAGACCAAAGCTATTGGCTACTAGCCTCTACGTAGTCCCGTCGTAGGCAACAAACGTCACCACGTTCAGAATGATCGGATTTTCCGACAACTTTGTCCGACCGTGTGTATGCAACACCAACATCGGACAAAGTATGACGGACAGGATCCGACGGACCTGGTCCTCGGATAATCCGCGCGTGTGTATGGGGCTTTACAGTAGCTGCGCATTTTTCACCCTAGGCTAATACTCGAGTCAATACGTTTTCCCAGTTTTTTGTGGTAAAATTAGGTGCCTCGGCTTATATTCGGGTTGGCTTATACTCGAGTATATACGGTATATATTTTTTTTCCATACAAGAAATATACTTTCCCATTAAAGCTGGGCATATATGGTGCGATTTTTCTTTCCTGCAACCACGGTTTGCAGGATAGAAAATCACTCGATTTCCCCACCAACACAGTCAGTGTTAATTGGGGAATCCCTGAGCAAAGTGATTATTGCTAGCCTCTATAGCCTCTGGCAAGTATCACATGCAGAAAATCAAAGCTGCTGGTTGTACCCAAGTTGATCGATAGACCGACTTGGGTACATTCATCCAGCCTGGTCCCTGCTGAACTGGCCCGAGATTCGCACCTGCTATGAATTATCCTATGTTTGAAATATATAGGCCACTGAAATTGTCTGTATAGTATTTTCTTTGCAGAATTTTAAAATGAAAATAAAGGGGTTGATTTACTAAAACTGGAGAGTGCAAAATCTGGTGCAGCATAGAACCCAATCAGCTTCCAGGTTTTTTATTTTCATCAAAGCTTAATTGAACACGCTGAAGTTAGAAGCTGACTACCATGCACCAGATTTTGCACTCTACAGTTTAAAGTGGTGGGACACCCTGAAAACAAAAACTTAAAAAAATGTTAGTAACCATTTAAAATGAAAAAAAAAAAAATTTTTTTTTTACTTACCAGAAATGGCTGTTGCTAGGCAGATCGTCCTAATCTGCCTCCTCCAGCGCCGCTGTGATCTTTTCTTCTTCCGTCTTCTGGTGAATGGGGCGCGGTGTGTTATGGGAACTATGTCCCACAACACATCGCGTTCCCCATTCATAAATTAGAGTCGCGCATGCGCAGTAGGCCGTGTGCCGACTCACGCAGTTAGACAGAGCATTAAGGTTGACTTGTAAATTGGAGACCTCCTGTAAGGACGTTATTCCACTGCATAGCTTGGTGTCATCTGCAAAGACAGAAATGGTACTTTTAATCCCAGACCCTATATCATTTATAAATATAATAAAAAAATTGGGGGCCAAACACTGAACTTTGGGGTACACCACTGATAACCTTAGACCATTCAGAGTAAGAATCATTAACCACTACTCTCTGAATTCTGTCTTTTAGCCAGTTTTCTATCCATTTAAAAATTGATCTTTCCAAACCTGTAGACTTTACCTTACACATGAGCCGTCTGTGGGGAACTGTGTCAAGCGTTTTTTTGCAAAATCCAGGTATACCACATCCACAGCTTTGTAACATTTAAACGATGATGGTGTTCCTTCATTTTTATATTTTTTTAAAAGCTCTTTTTTTATTATTTATAGCCATTTTAAATTTGGCTGTGAGCCACATAGGTTTTATTTTTAACCTTTTAAACGTATTGCCCATGGACAGTGGCGGAACTACCAGGGTCGCAGCAGTCGCACTTGCGACTGGGCCCTGGAGCTCGCCGCTATGGGTGGGGGCCCCCGTCTGCCCGTTCTCCGCTGTTAGGTGCCGCCCGCTCTCCACTCTTAGGGGCCGCCCGCCCGCTCTCAGGGGCCGCCCGCCCTCCACTCTTAGGGGCCGCCCAACCGCCCGCCCGCTCTCAGGGGCCGCCCGCCCTCCCCTCTTAGGTGCCGCCCACCTCCCGTCCGATCTCAGGGGCCGCCCGCTCTCAAGGGCCGCCCGCCCTCCACTCTCTAAGGTGCCGCGCGCCCGCTCTCAGGGGCCGCCCGCCCTCCACTCTCTAAGGTGCCGCCCGCCACCCGCCCGCTCTCAGGGGCCGCCCTCCACTCTCTAAGGTGCCGCCCGCCCGCTCTCAGGGGCCGCCCGCCCTCCACTCTCTAAGGTTCCGCCCGCCGCCCGCTCTCAGGGGCCGCCCGCCCTCCACTCTCTAAGGTGCCGCCCGCCTCCCGCCCGCCCGCTCTCAGGGGCCGCCCGCCCTCCACTCTCTAAGGTGCCGCCCCCCCGCTCTCTCAGGGGCCGCCCGCTCTCCACCTTTAGGGGCCGCCAACCCGTTCTCCGCTGTCTCCACTGTGAGGGGTCCGCCTGTCCTCCACAGTTTTGGCTGTCCATTTGTCCCACCACGGGACACCATGTAGGGAGGCAGACGCTGGAGTGAAAGGGGAGGAGCTCTCCCCTCTGCACAAGACCCCATGACATAGGAGCATCCCAGGCAGAAGGAAGTCATGATGAAGGGGAAGGAATCAACTGACAAAGTAAGTGACACATTTTCAGTGCAACTGATCCCAACCTCTGCCTCTCACTGACCAGTGACCACCACCACAGATCTCATCCCTATCCCCCCAAGGGATAGGAATGAGATCTGTGGTGGTGGTGGGATGGGGTCAGTAAGAGGCAGAGGTGGTGGTGGGGGAGGATGGCACTGCCACTGATTCCACCCCTTCTCACCACCACCACTGCCGATGCCACTGATCCCACCCCCCTCACCACCACCGCCACTGATCCCACCCCCCCTCACCACCACCGCCACTGATCCCACCCCCTCACCTCCACCGCCGCCACTGATCCCACCCCCCATCACCACCACCACTGCCACTGATCCCACCCCCCTCACCACTGATCCCACCCTTCCTCACCAATGCCACCGCCACTGATCCCACCCCCTCACCTCTACCACTGCCACTGATCCCACCCCCCTCACCACTGATCCCACCCTTCCTCACCAATGCCACCGCCACTGATCCCACCCCCTCACCTCTACCACCGCCACTGATCCCACCCCCCTCACCAACACCACTGCCACTGATCCCACCCCCCCTCACCACTGCCACTGATCCCACCCCCTTCACCACCGCCACTGATCCCACCCTCCCTCGCCACCGCCACTGCTCCCACCCCCCTCACCTCCACCACCGCCACTGCTCCCACCCCCCTCACCACCACCACTGCCACTGATCCCACCCCCTCACCACTGATCCCACCCTTCCTCACCAATGCCACTGGTCCCACCCCCTCTCCACCCCCACTGCCACAACTGATCCCTCCACCGCCACTGATCCCACCCCCCCTCACCGCCACCTCTGATCCTACACCCCCTCACCACTGCCACTCATCCGAGCCCCATGCTCCAGGGGGCCCATGCCTCACCCCTGTACACCTGGATAGGAGGGGCGGAAGGGGCGGCATATAGAAGATCCAAGACCCTCCATTGTCCTCCTGCAGTTACTGAAAGCCTACTTCTCCTCTCCCTCCCACCGATATTCAGAGGCTAGAGAAAGAAAATGGAGGGGATTGGTTCCTCTATATGCCGCCCCCGCTGCTCCTTCTATCCAGGTGAACAAGGGTGATACATCGGCCCCTGAAGCATGGGGCTGGGTCGCCCCGGGGTCAGGGGGGCCCTTCATGGTTTCTTGCACCGGGGCCCTGAAGGTTCTAGTTACGCCTCTGCCCATGGATATATACTTTGCAGTGAGTTTACATACAGTCACCCATTTCTGTTCTGTGTCCATTGATGTCAATATTCCCTTCCAGTCTAAGTCCTGGAGAGCAGCCCTCATCCTTGGAAAATTTGCTCTCTTAAAGTTAAGTGTATCCATCTCAGTATCAATCACACTGTATCTCAGTATCCATCACCTTTAAAGAGTAACTCCACTTTTGTTGAAAACAAAAAAAACATTTCCCTCTGGGTGAGCTATCTACGTTACAAGGATTTTAACAAACTTTGTTGCAGATTCCTACCTTTTTGTTATACTGAAGAAATCCCTGTGTGTTTGTCTGTGTCTATGTTCATAGGGAATCTAATGGAAGTGGTGTCATAATTATCAATTAGCTGCTGCACCTGCAGGGCTCTGAGGAAAGTTGCATGGTCTGCATCCCTTTAGATGTGATTTCCTATTAGGAGTATCTCACCAAAAATTACATTTTTGTTGCAAGGGATGCCTGAAATCTGATTTGTATCTTAGTGTAGACTTCTGTGAAAATCAGTGAGCCAATCACACAAGCAGGAAATTATGTTTCTTGGGGGGCGTTCTGTACACATTCTGTGTACATAACTCCTATATGTAGCCATATTGCATTTTACAGAAAATGTACATAGCTTCAGATTGAAAAGTAAAGGCCATTTTTAATAACCTCCAATTACAATATGACTTGTGTCGCAATTGTACATGCCATATTATAATTTTTTTCATTTGCTATTTTTTTCCCCATGAAAGTGGTTGTAAATGCTGAAGGTTTTTTAGCTTCATGCATTCTATGCATGAAGGTAAAAACCCTTCTGTGTACTGCTCCCCCCTCACAGCCCCCCTAATACTTACTACAATACTTACTACAATGAAAAAGTGTGAAACGCATCAACCTCTGTACCGACTATTGCTTCTGCGATTTGTGTCATGCATTCTATTGGGATTATGCAATAAAAGGACTTTCGGTATTACGGTGTGCAGCCACTTTCCTTCACATGGTTATGCTATGGCTGGCGAGCCGAGGTGTGCACCCGTGAGAGGAGTCCCACCCATTCAATCCATTTACCTGGATCTACTCACCTGGAGCGGCGGCTTTCTTGTTTTTATCACCCCTAATACTTACTTGAGTCCCCTCTTGGTCCAGCGATGTGCACGAGAGCCTCGACTGTCCCGGGACACCTTCTCCTCATTGGCTGAGACAGTAGCAGGTGCCCATTGGCTCCTACTGCTGTCAATCACCGCCAATAAGCCAATGAGGAGAGAGCGGGGCTGAGCCCTAGTATGTGTCTTATGGGCGCATAGATTGGGGTTTGGGAGCGAGTACACACCATTTCAAGAGAGATTCTCCCATGGGATTTCCCTGAACACAAAGTGTTTCTGTGAATGGATGAGAGAGAAAAAGCAAGTGAATGACAGAATACAATAGAGATTCTACTATTCAGTGTGGATGGGAGAATTGATTGATTTTCTCTTATTCAGCCTGCGGGCTGTACAGGAGAAAAATAGGCCATCAATGGTCACCCTTTCATCGCAACAGATATACAGCTATAAGGGTGTAGGGACATTCACATACCAGGAAGTGCACTGCTATATTCCAGGAGGAATTTAAAGTATAACTAAAGGCAAACATCTTTTTTTTTTATTTTTTATTTTTGGAATGAAGAGATTCACACTCTTTGTCCTGTTTACTGTTATCATTGAAAGTGAAATTAAAAGAAAATCCCAAATTTTGGGGTGGCACCAGAACAGGAATAGAGGGGAAATCTTCCAATTGGGACACTGGTTCTGGTGACAACCAGAAATTCCTCATCAATGGAGGAATTTACTCTCACTTCCTGTTTTGGCTATTGGACAGGAAGTGAAGGAAATCTTCAATCGTGGTAAAATTGCGCAAATAGAATCGCGGGACGCCGGTCGCCCAAAAGAAGCTCATTTACTTATTTTGGGCGACAGGCATTCCGAGATTCTGTTTGCGTGTTTCTACTGTGATTGTCGCCCGACGAATCGCGAGAAAATTGCGTCGCATTTGGGGTGCTATTGAAATCGTCAGTAAACGCACGGGTGTCCTGTGATTTGCCGCTATTGTGAATCGCAAGCAGAATCGCTTTAGGCTCCATTCACACTTGTACGACTCCAAAGTTGCACCGACTTTGGAGTGCAACTTTGACATAACTTTGGATGGGGGCAATTTTTGCATACGACTTTGGCTTTGACCAGTGATAATAGACAACAGTTACACAACTGTTGCATTGTATAACATTCAGGTACGACTTTAATGGGACTTTTGAGGGTTAACATTGAAGTCTATGGCCCTCAAGTTGCATGAAAGTCGGACTAAAGTAGTGCATGAACTACTTGGAAGTCGCTGCAACTTTAAGTTGCACATATATGAATGGTTATTATTCGAAAACATGGGGAATGACTTGTGCACAAGTCGCACAAGCGTGAATGGATCCTTATTGTATCCAAAATGAAAAAAAATAAGTTTTTCTGTAATTCTAGTAGGGTTGCACTGATATCAGTATTGGTGCCGATAACGAGTATTTTCACGAGTACTCGTGAAAATTCTCCAATAACCAAAACCGATACACTTTGCAGTGCGATTTGAGCCTAAAGAAAACGAATAGGCTCAAATCACACTGCAAAAAAAATTGCACGTGAATGCGCTGCGACTTCTGTCCGAATCGCATGCCTTTTTCGCACCGCTTTTCTGTGAACTCAGGCTTGTCATAGTGATTTCAGCCTGGGATCACACAGGAGCGGTGCCGAAAACTGAGATTCGGACAGGAATCGCACTGCATTTCTGTTCAAATCGCATTTGATCCTTTTGCCGTGCATTTTGAACCCATTCTTTTTGCAGTTTAAGATAAGGGATAATATTTTCAGGGTACTGCTTAGGCACAATTAACATTGCTAGATGTTCCCTATAATATACCAACTCTTCCCTGTGTGAGTATAGGTTTCAGAATCTATATACGTTTATGAATTGGATATTCACATACTACCCTGGTGGTTTAAAAATGGGCAGTGCCTTATAACATGCAATAATCTACAAACAACCTAAATCCACTGAATACACAGCTCCCTGAGTGATAATTCACCAGACAAATAGGATTTATTTATAACCTGTTCATGTAATATACAAATGTCAACATCTGGTTTGTTGGATAAGCTGCCATGTTGACTTTATGGGAGATCTACTTCACACACACTTGGCTTCAGTGTAGATGGGGAATGTATGTTGGTTTTTGTGTAGAATAGCCTTCTTCTTTTATTATTTTTAAAACTTAAAATAACATTCAATTTTTTTTATTTATTTTTATATGAAATATGGCAGTCAGAGAAATTAATCATAAGCACCCCGTGCACCTTTTTGTGCACGTATGGATGAGAGACCGTATTGAAATACAGATAACCTTTAACCACTTCAGCCCCGACCAATTGGCAGCCAAAGGACCAGGCCCCTTTTTGCGATTCGGCACTGCGTCGCTTTAACTGACAATTGCGCGGTTGTGCGACGTGGCTCCCAAACAAAATTGGCGTCCTTTTTTTCCCACAAATAGAGCTTTCTTTTGGTGGTATTTGATCGCCCCTGCGTTTTTTTTTTTTGCGCTATAAACAAAAATAGAGCGACAATTTTGAAAAAAATTCAATATTTTTTGCTTTTTGCTATAATAAATATCCCCAAAAAATATATAAAAAAACATTTTTTTCCTCAGTTTAGGCCGATACGTATTCTTCTACATATTTTTGGTAAAAAAAATCGCAATTAGCGATTATTGATTGGTTTGCGCAAAAGTTATAGCATTTACAAAATAGGGGATAGTTTTATAGCATTTTTATTAATTTTTTTTTTTTTTACTAGTAATGGCGGCGATCAGCGATTTATTATTGTGACTGCGACATTATGGCGGACACATCGGACATTTTTGACACATTTTTGGGACCATTGTCATTTATACAGCAATCAATGCTATTTAAATGCATTAATTCCTGTATAAATGACACATGCAGTGAAAGAGTTAACCACTAGGGGGAGGGAGGGGTTATGGGCTGTGACGTGTGTGTGTTTTTTTTTTTACATCAGGGGCGGGGCTGACGTCATTGATCGGCTTTCCCGATGACAGGGAACAGCCGATCAATGACAGGCAGAGTAGGAAGCGCGGGGAGAGGTTTGTTTACACAGACCTCTCCCCGTTCTTCAGCTCTGTGACCCGATCACGGGACACCAGCAGCGATCGGGTCCGCTGGTCCCGCGGCCGGGGTCACGGAGCTCCCGACCGGGTCGCGATCGCGACCCACGGCCAGGCAATTAAAGGGCCACGTACCCGTATGTGATTTTGCCTGGCCGTGCCATTCTGCTGACGTATATATGCAGTGGGCGGTCGAGAAGCAGTTAAAAGGCAACAGAAAAACACCCTGCGCTTACAAACCAAAATGATGAAAAACCTCTTAGTATCCTTTTGTAATAGATTGCAGCCATCCTTTCACACTTGTGTGACTCGAAAATCATGCAATTGCTGCGATTTTGGCACGACATTGATGTGACTTGAAGCAATGCCTGTTTACTCTTGAGGTCTATGGACCTCAAGTCGCATCAAAGTCAGACCAAAGTAGTGCAGGGACTACTATGAAGTCGCACAGATATGAATGGTACTCCTTGGAAATCATGGGGGTACGACTTGTCATGCGACTTTGCAGTCCCAAGTTTCAGGACAAGTGTGAAGGGGCCTAAAGCAGTAGTAAACTGCCAGCGATTTTTTTATTTAATTTTTTACTTGCAAGGTAAAGTTATGATGTGCTAGTATGCATTGCATTTTTTCTTTGCATTCTGCTTGGTATCATAGCCTGCCTGTACTCCAATGGCCAAGACTTGTGCTGATCTGCCCCCCTGAACAGGTACTCAATGGATTGTACATCTGTTTCTCTGTTGACCCACCTTCATGCAGTCTTCACCCCCCAGTCTTAGACTCCTTTCACAATTTTCAGGTGTTTTAGCGCTAGAAATGGCGCTTGAAAAGTGCCTGAAAACTGCCTCCCATTCTGTGCAATGAGTGCTTTCACACTGGGGCATCTTTGGGGTGGCTTGGGAGCTCCCAAAACGCCCCTGCCCTTTGAAATGAATGGGCATCGCTTCCAAAACACTTTTAAAAGCGCCACAAAACTGGACTTGTTTTCCTTTTTATTTTTAGGCCACATTCACACTGAAGCACCGCTTAAGTGCCGGTCGTTTTTACAGGCGCTAGCGGGGCGGATTTTTTTAAGGGACGTGACAATGTGAGTTTTAAAAAAAAAAGGGAAAAAGTCCTGTTTTGCGGCGCTTTCAAATAGCTTTTAACCGCTTGCCGACCAACCGCCATCATTATACTGTGGCAGGTTGGCACATTCCTGCAAACCGTCATAGCTATATGTTGGCTCTTTAATCAGGGATAGCAGGCATGTGCCCACTGCACTGCGGGGGTGCCAATGCGCGTGGCCGGCGGTCGTGCGCGATCGCAGGCACGAGAACCAGAACAGGTACGTGTGTTTGTGTGTGTGTGTGTGTAAACACACAAAATCCCTGTTCTGTGAGGAGAGGAGAGACAGATCGAACCACGATCTGTCATCTCCTCTAGTCAGTCCCCTCCCATAACAGTTAGAACACACCTAGGGAACACCGTTAACCCCTTCATTGCCCCTAGTGTTAACCCCTTCCCTGCCAGTGACATTTACACAGTAATTGTCAATGGTCCCAAAAATGTGTCAAAAGTGTCTGATGTGTCCACTATAATGTCGCAGTCTCGATAAAAATCGCAGATCGCCGCCATTACTAGTAAAAAAAAAATAATAAAAATGCCATAAATCTTTCCCCTATTTTGTAGACGTTCTAACTTTTATGCAAACCAATCAATATACGCTTATTACGATTTTTATTACCAAAAATATGTAGAAGAAAACATATCGGCCTAAACTGAGGAAAAAATTAGCTTTTTTTAAAAAAAATTGGGGATATTTATTATAGCAAAAAGTACAAAATATAGTTTTTTTTAAATTGTCACTTTTTTTTTTTTTATAGCGCAAAAAAAAAAAAACGCTGAGATGACAAAATACCACCAAAAGAAAGCTTTATTTCTGGGAAAAAAATCTTCCAGGGCTGAAGTGGTTAAGGTGTTTTGGAAGCACTGCCCATTCATTTCAATGGGCAGGGGCATTTTGGGAGCACTATTTATAGCGCTCACAACAGTGGCGTAACTAGAACCTTCAGCGCCCTGATGCAAGAAACCATGGAGGTCCCCCTTACCCCTGGACAGGGCCCTTTCCTCCGAGCCCGGTGGCGGAACAACAGGGCCGGTCGCAAGTGGGTGGCTGCATATAAAGAAACCGATTTCTCCATTTCCCCCCGCTTCTCCTCCTCTCCTTCCCGCAGGCATTCAGCGGCTGCAGGAGGAAAATGGAAAGACCGGTTCCGCTATGTCGGTGATGATGCATTTAAGGCAGGGGTGCCCAACCTTTTGAAGAGCGAGGGCCACTTAAGCGAATTGGTAACTGGTCGTGGGCCACAATGAGCGGAGCGGGAGAATGACAGGTCTGTGTCCACGGACACAGCCCACTCTAATCTATGGGCCCTCTGATCCGATTGGCCCAGACGGAAGGGGCAGATCCCTTTCTATTTTTGTTTTTTTAGGTAGGCGGGTGTAAACAGACACAAGTCCGTTTACATCTGCTGCTCCATGGATGTGAATAGTAAGTCCGATTGAGTCGGACCAATCATGTGAAAGTGGCCTAAGGCAGCTTTCACACTGATGCGCTGCGATTTGCCCAAACCGTGGGTGCAGCGCTGTGAACCTGTGGATTTTCTGCGGGTTAGCTGCACTTTGCCGTAAAATTCAATTATATCCTGCAGGTGTGGCGCACTTTCTGAAGGCGCAACAAACCTGCAGGTAATAACAGAAGTCTATGGCTCAATGCAGGTAACCCGCAGCTGTGGATCAGTTTGAAAGCAGCCCTGCAAAACAGATATATCCATATATACTGTGAATTTAGTAGTAAACGTACCTTTAATAACCATCTTCCATTCTGGTATCACTGGCTGTTGCTGTCCCAGGCGGAGTGCATTTGGTATCACTCCACCTGTGACAGGAGGTGGCGCTATACAGGAAGCATTAGCTTGTGTGGCTCTGCTCCGCAGACACTTGCTTCCACTACCAGTGGCTTCATTCACAAAACTGCTGCTCTGGCATGGTAATCTGGGCTTGCCAACCTGCCATCTTAGAGCAGGAGGTCGAGGGCCACACCAGAGGGGTCCGCGGGCCACATGTGGCCCCCGGTCCACTGGTTGGGCACCCCTGATTTAAGGGGTTAAAACAGGCGGTCATAAGGCAAAAATATTACCTCTTTACCGGCTGTCAAATGCCTCTGAAATGCGATCTGAGCATGGATCGCTTTTCAGAAGAACAACATTTTTTTGCTGGTACTATGAACAAGCAAGAAAAAAAATCAGTTCTGATTGTACACATATAGGGGGTCAGGATTAAACACGCATACATAAAATGTGCATACATACATGTAAACACACACATATATATATATAACACATGCACACACACCTACATACATGCACATACACACATACACATGCGCGCGCGCACACACACACATACATACAGATAGCCTTTTAACCGCTTCCCGACCGGCCACTGCATATATACGTCAGCAGAATGGCACGGGCAGGCAAAATCACGTACCTGTACGTGATCGTGCATTTGCCTGCCCGTGGGTCGGGAGCGCGCCGCCAGCGGCACGCTCGCGACTCGGTCGGGAGCTCCGTGACCCCGGCCGCGGGACCAGCGGACCCGATCCCCGCTGGTGTCCCGCGATCGGGTCACGGAGCTGAAGAACGGGGAGAGGTATGTGTAAACAAACCTCTCCCCGCGCTTCCTACTCTGCCTGTCATTGATCGGCTGTTCCCGGTCATCGGGAAAGCCGATCAAAGACGTGAGCCCCGCCCCCTAATGTAAAAAAAAACACACGTCACAGCCCATAACCCCTCCCCTCCCCTAGTGGTTAACCCCTTCACTACAACTGTCATTTAGACAGGAATCAATGCATTTAAATAGCATTGATTGCTGTATAAATGACAATGGTCCCAAAAATGTGTCAAAAATGTCCGATGTGTCCGCCATAATGTCGCAGTCACAATAAAAATCGCTGATCGCCGCCATTACTAGTAAAAAAAAAAATATTAATAAAAATGCTATAAAACTATCCCCTATTTTGTAAACACTATAACTTGTGCGCAAACCAATCAATAATCGCTAATTGCGATTTTTTTTTACCAAAAATATGTAGAAGAATACGTATCGGCCTAAACTGAGGAAAAAAAAAAGTTTTTTTATATATTTTTTGGGGATATTTATTATAGCAAAAAGCAAAAAATATTGAATTGTTTTCAAAATTGTCGCTCTATTTTTGTTTATAGCGCAAAAAATAAAAACCGCAGGGGCGATCAAATACCACCAAAAGAAAGCACTATTTGTGGGAAAAAAAGGACGCCAATTTTGTTTTGGAGCCACGTCGCACGACCGCGCAAATGTCAGTTAAAGCGACGCAGTGCCGAATCGCAAAAAGGGGCCTGGTCCTTTGGCTGCCAATTGGCCCGGGGCTGAAGTGGTTAAAAAACGGCAGTGCTTTACCTTACCTCTTCCTGCTGGGTACTGCACTGTAGGGGGAGACAAAGAGCACAGCACACACTGTGCTTTCACTTTACGTCAAATAATGCCGCGTACACACGAAGGGACTTTGTCCGCCGGACCTAGTCCAGCGGACAAACCGCCGGACTTTCCAGCTGGGCTTCGCCGGACTTGAAAGCGAACGGACTTGACCACACACGATCACACTAAAAGTCCGGCGGTTCACGCGATGACGTACAGCACGTACGACGGGACTAGAAAAAGAAAAATACTTGCTACTGAGCATGCGTCCATTTTGGTCCGCCGGACCATACTACAGACGGCCATATTGTCCGCCGGACTGCCAAGTCCAGCGGATAATTTTAAAACAAAACTTAAAACCTAGTCCGCCGGACTTTTGGGAAAAAAAGTCAGTCGAAGGCCCACACACGAGGGGATTGTCCGGCGGACTCGAGTCCAGCAGACAATCCCGCGGGATAGTCCCTTCTTGTGTACGTGGCATCAGTGTGACCGAGCTCCCTGAAGTGCCGATTACAGTTCGGCTGATCGGTCTCAGCCGTCCTTGTCACTCCTCCTATCAAGGTATACAGGGGGCCTGGTTGCTATGGCGAACCTCAGCGACCCCTATACTCCGTCCACTGGCTCCCAACCCGCCCCAAAGATGTTGCTTTCAGGACTTAGCCTAACGTCCCGCAAGCGCACCGCCCGAGTGTGAAAGCACACATTGCACAGAATGGGAGGCAGATTTCAGGCGCTATTTCTAGCGTAAAACGCCTGAAAACTGTCTCAGTGTGAAAGGGGTCACGTGACCTTAAAAAAAATCGTGCCCGAAAAGCACCGCAGAAACACTGCAAGAACGGCCAGCGCTTCAGTGTAAAAATGGCCTAAGCCCCTTATGCAGCTGAGGACAGAGATTTTGTGATCACAAAATAAAAGGTACTAATGTTTTATATATATATATATATATATATATATATATATACACACACACAAATCTTTTGCATTCCCTTCCTATTTTAATCTGAATGGGTTGTTTTACATGGTAAGGGTTCATATATACAGTTCTGCTCACATAGGAACTGCAGTCTGCTCACATAATTTGTAATAAAAACCTCTTTGCTATTCTGAAGCTTCCCTCCAACTACTTTGCATATTATTTTATATATACTGCGATTCTGTACTTGCCAAATAAGCTGCTGCCTGTTCACTTCCTGGATTTACACAGAGGCACACCTCCAGCTCTGCAGCTCTCATTTGCCCTCTTATGACTCATCCCCTCCCTTCCTGGCAAACTTTAACCAGAGAGAGAGATAGAGCTGTGCATGATGTCATAAGCCTAGGCTAATGACCAGACAAGAAACAAGAAGTGGGCTGTATACAGTATTTACTGGCAGAAAAAAAAATGTTTTACTATCCAAAGTTAAAACAACAAGGGCAGAAGATTTAATAGATGGAAAGATGAAAAAATGACTGAAGTTCTGCTTTAAGCATTATCACTCCTAATAGAATTTTTATGTATTTTTATATTTTATGAATATTTTATGTATGTTTGTTTTTTGGTTTTTTTAATACATTAGTGTTTGTTGATTATAGGCTGGCAGCCACGTTATTTTGTATTGGACGGAGGCATCTTATCATACTATGACTCTCAGGATGATGTTGGGAAAGGAAGTAAAGGAAGCATAAAAATGGCTGTGTGTGAAATCCGAGGTACGATTATTTTTGTTATTAATGATTTGTATATCACTATAGTATTAGCTTCTTCTGTTTAATAGTTCATATAGTATAATGACTGAGGAAGGGACCTGACTGCTCCTGAAAGCTTGCATCCTTTTATTACTTTAATTAGAGAAGACTGGGCATGAATTAAGCCCCAATAATTGATAGATAACCCAATACGAGACTCTACACTTAGAACGTAGTAGTAATGTTAGTTCATACAGGGACTATAACTAAAACAATACCATCTTGACATAGTTTCTAAGAAATGAGGATGGGGGAACTTTTACCGGAAAATATTACTTTTACCAGCGTAAAAGGTTTGTCAGCATTAGATAAAATGGCGTAGTAATGGGGGAAGTTTGATATATCCTAGAGGTAGAAGAATGGTGTCAGAATCGGGAATTTATACCTCAATATAAAATTAACTTTAGGAACATTTCTAAACCTTCACGGATTTGTGAGTGCCTTAGAGCAGGGATCTCCAAACTTACTAAACAAAGGGCCAGTTTACTGGCCTTGAGAATTTAGGGGGGGCTGGACAGCGGCCATCGGGAGTGGAAAATATCCCCGTTTCAGAGGGAGCAAGGCCGGTGCTAGACTATTTTGCACCCGGCAAGACCAGCTACTTGTGCCCCCCCCCCCCCCCCCCCCCCAACCCCCCCCCCCCGCCACCCCCCCCGGCCCCCCACCCCCCCCCCCCCAAAAACAAAAATAAAACTGAATGGCTTTGTGCAGTGTCATTAAATAATAGCACAATACACTCTTTGATCACAGATCCCAATGTGTATTGTGTGTCAATCTGTCACAGTTTTTTTTTATTTTATTTTTTATAATGGCACTTTTTAATTATTTCACTGTGTGCCATTATAAAAAAAATATATATTAGTGGTGGAAGTGGCCACAGTGGCAGTAACCCAGGGCCCGATTGCAAGTACGACCTTTGCGACCTTGGTCGTTCAGCCTCGATTAAGAGCATCATGGGCCTGGTGCTGAGAAAATTGGTGGGCCCTGGATTATGAAGCCCTCTTGCCCTGTATACTACATTCAAATTTTCTCTACAGCCTTGCCTTTATTGACCACCACTTGTGCCTAGGCATTCCTTCCATCACCACCCACTGCAACTGGGACCCCTTTCCTCATTATCTGTGCCTGCAGCCTCACTTGCCTTACCACCCAACATGCCTGGGCCCCCCATGCCTCACTATCCACCATGCCTAGGTACACCTTCCCTCACCACCTACCGTGCCTGTAGCCTCCCTTTATTGCAGAAATACTACAGGACATGGTCACAGACTGCAAAACATACTACAGGGGAGGGTCAAAGACTGCAAAATGTACTACAGGAGAAGGTCAAGGACTGCAAAATGTACTACAGGAGAAGGTCAGAGACTGCAGACATGGTTCAGGAGAAGGTCAGAGACTGCAGACATGGTTCAGGAGAAGGTCAGAGACTGCAGACGTGGTTCAGGAGAAGGTCAGAGACTGCAGACGTGGTTCAGGAGAAGATCAGAGACTGCAGACGTGGTTCAGGAGAAGGTCAGAGACTGCAGACGTGGTACAGGAGAAGGTCAGAGACTGCAGACGTGGTACAGGAGAAGGTCAGAGACTGCAGACGTGGTACAGGAGAAGGTCAGAGACTGCAGACGTGGTACAGGAGAAGGTCAGAGACTGCAGACGTGGTACAGGAGAAGGTCAGAGACTGCAGACGTGGTACAGGAGAAGGTCAGAGACTGCAGACGTGGTACAGGAGAAGGTCAGAGACTGCAGACGTGGTACAGGAGAAGGTCAGAGACTGCAGACGTGGTACAGGAGAAGGTCAGAGACTGCAGACGTGGTACAGGAGAAGGTCAGAGACTGCAGACGTGGTACAGGAGAAGGTCAGAGACTGCAGACGTGGTACAGGAGAAGGTCAGAGACTGCAGACGTGGTACAGGAGAAGGTCAGAGACTGCAGATGTGGTACAGGAGAAGGTCAGAGACTGCAGACATGGTACAGGAGAAGGTCAAAGACTGCAGACATGGTACAGGAGAAGGTCAGAGACTGCAGACGTGGTACAGGAGAAGGTCAGAGACTGCAGACGTGGTACAGGAGATGTTCAGAGAATGCAGACGTGGTACAGGAGAAGGTCAGGGACTGCAGACATGGTACAGGAGAAGGTCAGAGACTGCAGACATGGTACAGAAGGTCAGAGACTGCAGATATGGTACAGAAGGTCAGAGACTGCAGACATGGTACAGAAGGTCAGAGACTGCAGACATGGTACAGAAGGTCAGAGACTGCAGACATGGTACAGGAGAAGGTCAAAGACTGCAGACATGGTACAGGAGAAGGTCAGAGACTTCAGACATGGTACAGAAGAAGGTCAGAGACTGCAGACATGGTACAGGAGAAGGTCAGAGACTGCAGACATAATACAAGTGTGTCCTAGCAATGCCCTATCTTTGGTGTCAGTGAGATGAATTGTGCCCTATCAGTGGTATTATTGGGAGGAACCGTGCCTCATCGTTGGTGTCATTGGCAGAAATTGTGCCCCTTTGTTGGTGTCATTGGATGAAATAGTATTCCAAGGGCCGGATAAAAGCAAGCAAACCACAAACCACAGTTTGGAGACTATTGCCTTAGGCTTGATTCACACTAATGCGTTTTTTGATGCATTTTGCATTTTGCATAAATGCAGGGAAACTTCTTAACATGTTCACATCAATGCATTTTTGTGCCTCTGCGTTTTTGGAGAGGGTCGGGGACTTTTTTTCATGCAAAATTCAGCGTTTTGCATGTAATAGAAGTCAATGAACCCGCATCCAAACTGCGTTTTTACAGTGATTTTGCCACGATTTGCGTTTTTTTTTTCTTTTTTTACACTGTATATAGCTGATTGCTAAGCAACCACAGTGTAAAAAATAAAAAAAAAACGCGGTAAAACGCGTGTCCAAAAACGCGGCAAGCACCGGAAAAAAGCACTGCAGAAATGCTCAAAAGCAACATGCATAGATATGAATCGAGCCTTAGATCACCCAGAAAGCAGTAGGAGTCTCAGAGGAAATGCTTGCAAAGATTTGTGCAAACTTTATTTCAGATCCTTAGCTGCCTCTGTTTTAGGCCTGGTTCACACCTATAGATTTTTTAGTGCGTTTTCAGTTTTACAGAAACACACTACAGTCCATTTAACATGGTTTCCTGTGGATGTAGTTCCCATCTGTGTATTTTATGGAAAGGGCCAGGGACTTTTTTGTGGTTATTGGTTCCATAGACTTCAATGGATTAAAAATGTGTATTGAAAAATGCAAAATGCACCTGAAATATGGAATTTGCAACCTGTATAGGTGTGAACCAGGCCTTCGAGATATTATTGTAGGCTTGCAAGCACTTTCGAAAAACAATGCTAAGTGGGAGGATATGCCTTCAGTGAATATGTTCCCTGCATTTAATAGAAAAGCTGCAGCCTCTGTATCCCTTTTACATGTCCTAAAATGTATGTATCAAGATTAATCTCCCATTGCAGGTTATGATTTTAATTTATCATCAAAGCTATGTGCAGACTTCTAGAAAAAGCTGTGCGCTAATCTTGTTTGAAGAGGATAGGAAATCTGTGTTTGGTCATTTTAGCAAATCGTAGCAACTGCAGATTGAAATGCAAAGGAAATTTAATAGCAATGAAATATAAAATGCGTTGCATGTCAGCTATACATGTCATGTTTGGTTTGGCAAAGATAGAATGTTACTTTTAAATATTCAGTGAATCAGGACAAAAGCTGCCACATGGATCCTTATCTCTTCCTGGTAAAAATCCCACACTTGTCATTCAAATGCCAGAGTCTATCTTACCCATTAAAATTCTTTGATAGTTGGACGACAGGGGTGGGGATTGGCACCTGGAAGGGTAGAGCTTAAGGCCCCTTTCACACTGGGGCGGGAGCCGCGGAGACGGTAAAGCAGCGCTATATTTAGCGCTGCTTTACCGTAGTTTTACCCGCGGGATTCGGCCGCTAGCGGTGCGGTTTTAACCCCCGCTAGCAGCTGAAAAAGGGTTAAAATCCCCCACAAAGCACCGCCGTAGCGGGGCTTTGCGGCGGTATTGCCGCGGTATTACCGCGGTGTCCCATTGAAATCAATGGGTAGGAGTGGTGAATACACCGCTCCTATACCGCTCCAAAGATGCTGCTAGCAGGACTTTTTTTTATTTCTTTTAGCGCTGTACCGCCTGAAAACCACCCCAGTGTGAAAGGGGCCTAAGCCTTGAGCTCCAAGTACGCTACGCTAAGGCCCCTTTCACACTGGGGCAGTTTTCAGGCGGTACAGCGCTAAAAATATCGCCTGTACACCGCCTGAAAAAAATGGCCGCATTCACTCCAGTGTGAAAGCCAGCGGGCTTTCACACTGGAGCGGTGCGCTAGCAGGACGGTAAAAAAAGTCCTGCTAGCAGTATCTTTGGAGCGGTATAGGAGCGGTGTATTCACCGCTCCTATACCGCTCCTACCCATTAATTTCAATGGGACACCGCGGTAATACTGCCGCAAAGCACCGATACGGCGGCGCTTTGCGGGGGATTTTAATCCTTTTTCGAATACCCTTTTTCGAATACCGCGGCTAAAACGACGGTAAAGCAGCGATAAATATAGCGCTGCTTTACCGTCGCCGCGGCTCCCGCCCCAGTGTGAAAGGGGCCTTAGGATCCAATATGGTTCCACAGGGATTTCTATAAAACATCACAAGGTCCCTGCACCTCATCACTATTGTAACCCTGGAAAAGTTTTAGACCAGGTCAAGGGTAACTATAAGTAGCCCATAAGGATGAGATGTTGTGCATTTTAACCAGACAAGTTTATGCCCGTGCAGATACCCAACAGCTGTTACTACCCTAAGCAAGAGATCTAATGAAGTTCTCAATAGGTGCTGGCTTATAGGTTGGAAACCAACTTTTATTGACAGAAGCAGATGGAGAGTTCCATGAGATCTGCTTACTTTAAACTTTTATATATATGGTCCTTTAATTTGTACACACTCGTCCTGTGTTATCTGATTGAAGCAGCTCTTTCCATCCCTTGCAGTGCACCAGGCTGACAGCTGCCGAATGGATCTCTTCATACCGAAAGAGCAGTGCTTCTACTTGCGTGCGGAGAATGCAGCTGAACGGCAGAGATGGCTGGTGGCCCTGGGCTCTTCCAAAGCCTGCCTTGGAGATATCACCACCCATCAAGCAAAAGGCATGTAAGGACAGCTGTTCAGCGTAGAATAAAAAATGATGGTTATGTGTACTCTAATTCAAGACACAATAAATAAAGACTTTGATAAGTCTATGAAAATTCCCCCCTCCGACCCACTGATACCTTCCTGGAGATACTCCACAGCTCCTTCCTCTGCTGCAGGCATCCCCAAAATAACCTGGTGTTGGCTGACATCACTCCCTCTGTCATATGCCATTGGTGGTCAGACCTGAGCACTGTCACACGGGAGGAGGGCACATGGTCTCTCATACCTAGAAGCAGCAAGCGCTTTTACTAGCTGAGGCAGGAGTGGCGTGCAAGCACTGCGGAGGTAAGTTTCAGCGGGTCAAGTAGGTAATTTCACAAACCCTGTTCATATGTTCTGATTGGGCATAGTTGCAGGGGTTGATTTACTAAAATTGGAGAGTGCAAAATCTGCAGCTCTGCATAGAAACCAATCAGCTTCCAGGTTGTTGTTTCTTTTTTGGTAAAGTTTAAAGTGATTGTAAGGGTTGTTTTTTTTTTTTTTTCTTTCTTTTTTAAATAACAAACATGTTATACTTACCTCCACTGTGCAGCTCTTTTTGCACAGAGTGGCCCCGAACCTCATTTTCTGGCGGCTCTCGCGGCTCCTCCCCACATCAGATAACCCCCTAGGAGAAGCGCTCTCTCGAAAGGGGTTACCTTGCGGGTGCGCTCCCGAGTCCAGCATTTGGCGTCCATAGCCAACGAATGTATGACTCAGCCCTGCCCCCCGAGCCCACGTCATTGGATTTGATTGACAGCAGCAGGAGCCAATGGCTACGCTTCTATCCATCTATCTAATCAAGAGCTGAGAACTCCAGGCAGAGAGACAGCGTTTCCCCGCCCGGTCAAATTCCAGGGCTCAGGTAAAAACGGGGGGGGGGGGGGGGCTGGGGGGCCCAGTCACTGCGAGGTGTTTTTTCACCTTAGGATGCATTAAGGTGAAAAAACACGAAGGTACAACCCTTTTAATTGAACAAGCTGAAGTTAGAAGCTGATTGGCTACCATGTAGATCTGCACCAGGATTTGCACTTTCCAGCTTTAGTAAATCAACACTGGTGTGTTTCATTACTGTCACATGTTCCATCTCTGTGCTACGTAGGTCCATCTAGACCAGGGATAGGCAACCTGGGGCCCTCCAGCTGTTGTGGAACTAAATTTTCCATGAGGCATTGCAAGGCAGGCAGTTACAACTCACCGAGGCATGATGGGACTTGTAGTTCTGCAACAGCTGGAGGGCCCCAGGTTGTCTACCCCTGATCTATACTCTAATCCTGTATTTACCTGTTAAGGTGACTAAAAACTATGTTACATCTTTTAATACATGTAACAAAATGTTATTATGTTTTAAGCTGTAATTTGTGAGGCAACCAATGCATTTAAAGGTAGTCAAGTAGCCCGTGGTGTTGTACAGCCAATTTATTTTGTATCTGACACACTTAAAGTGGAACTTCACCCTAAATGGGAGGTCCTGCTTTATGCCCTTCTCCCCCCAAACCACTCCCCCCTCCCTTACCACATTTGGCACATCATTTTTATTTATTTTTTGGACGGAAGGGGTACCTAGATAGTTATCTGCTCCCACAACCGCTCGGATTGCCTAGGCGATCTGAGTAGAAGTTTGACCCCCCTTTGCCTTCTGGGGCACGTCACAGGTCCCAGAAGGTTGCAGGTCCATTCACAAAGTGCAGCGTGGCTTGCACGTGTGCTGTGGAATTAGGCTGTGAAGCCACAAGGAGTCACAGCCAGCTTCCCACAGTAAACATGCTGGTGTCGGGGACCCAAAGGCCAGCAAAGAACCGGCCTGGGTGAGGACAGTGCTGGATCCCTGGACAGGTAAAGTGATCTTTTATTAAAAACCAGTAGCTACAGCATTTGGCATAGAGTAAGCTGTAACACTGTAAATGCCAGAGAACAAGAGGACCAATTAAGTTATTGTATGGATTGGGGACCTAGGCTTTCAGAAGAATGCAACCCTGTAAGAAGACCAGTCAATAGTTAGGGTGCCTCATTTTCCTGGTAGAACATGGGGAGGTTTGTTGGCTCTGGAAGCCCAAAGGCAGAGGAAAAATTTGACAAGAGTATTATCATTCTCAGTAGGAGAGGTGAGCAGTGGCAGCCTACACATTTCACTTATGACTGGTTTGCTTTAAATAGAGGCCCAGTTTGTATATCTACATATAGCCCCTTTGGAGTTTTCATTCACCACTGGCTTAGGTTATTCTTTTATATGTTAAACTACTACTAAGGGAGGGTTTTAACCCCTGTCAGTTTTTGCCATCTGTGTCTCATCGGGGAGATTCCCCTTTACATCCTGTCCCATAACCAAAACAGGAAGTGAGAGGAAATCCCTCCAAAGCGAGGGAATCCTGAAGTATCAACAGTGTCACCACAACTAGTGTCCCCATTGAAGACTTCCCCTCTTACTGCTCTGGTGTCTACCCAAAATTTAGGATTTTCTTTTATACTTTCAATGATAATGGTAAACAGGACACATAGAGAAGGGGCACAGAGCAAACTTATTGTTATTGTAAACAATAATAATATATTTAAACAATATTCAACACCAATATAAAACAAATACTATTTGGGGGCTGCACTAACTAACCACAGTATCGAAATCTCTCAGTAATGTCTTTCAGTTGCATTTGCAGGAAGCATGCATTACTGTGTGATTTGCTAAAGTGGAAAGTCCTGCATAACCACGTCACCCCCTAAACCTAGGTTCACATCTATGTGGCCCTCCAAGCCGTGTTTTACACGGACACGGCAGCCCATTAATTTGAATGGGCTCCTGTGCCTCCAGAAACGCAGGGTAAAGATCCCTGCACCATTTCTGGAATCGCAGCCCGCATGGAAATTGCAAATGGCGTGCAGTTCCCAATGCAGGTGTGATTTCCATTGCGTGCGGCGGGCCATTAAGATTATTGACACCTGCAAGTATCCAGCATATTTTACTGTGCAGGTGATTGCGGGTGCGGGTACAGGTGCAGATCCGCAGTGGGAACCACCCACACAGATGTGAACCCAGCTGAAATTATATTTCAGAGTTGAATATGTCAGCAGACTCTAAATGATCCACTTTGAAAGTTTATCTTTCGGAGTGTAATCATGAATGAAATCCTTGTCACTGGGATCCCTGGTCTAACATTTTATACAGATATTAAGAGTGTCTAGCTCTTTTTGGAGCATTGCTTTAATTCACATTAAATACACATTCCCCCATCCATACAATCAAAGTGGATGAAGGAATTCTCCCGCCACGCTATTGTATTCTGACAGAGGGAACTCCTCTGCTGTCAGAATACACTGATCAGTGCTGCAGCCGATTGATTGCAGGCGCTGATTGATAATTTTCCAGCATTCCCATTCAAGAGAAGTCAATCACTAGATCGACTCCAATCGATCGGAAATGACCATAGATTGAAATTCGGCTGGTCGCTCTATGGCCAGCTTAAGAAAGGACAGTAGAGCGTCCGCCCCACCAATGTTCACATATCACTAAACTAACAACTTTGGTTTGGCCAATGCTTTTAAAGTAGCACTAAAACCTTTTTTTTATTTTGGATAAAGAAAGGAAGGGTTATAACCCCTGTAAGGTTTATTTTTGCCATCTTTGTCCCATTGGGGAGATTTACCGTCACTTCCTGCCCTATAGCCAAACAGGAAGTGAGAGGAGAACTAGTGTCCCCATTGGAAGAGTTCACCTCTAATATTTTTTGTGGGAGCCTAAAATTTGGGATTTTCTTTTATTTTCACTTTCAATGATAATGGTAAACGGGACAAATAGAGAGTAAATCTCGCTACCGGGGGCACAGGCAGCAGTAAAAACAGGTGTTTTAACCCCTCTCCACTTTGTCCAAAAGTAAAAAAAAGGTTTTGCCTTTAGTTATACTTTAAGTGACATTAATTACAATTTATTTTGCTGTCTGTGTCCTTTCAGGGAGATTTTGCTTTTACTTCTTGTCTCAGAAACACAGCAGAAAGTAAGAGGGTATCTATCAAAGTGAGGGGATATGATCTTTAAGACTGTT
Organism: Lithobates sylvaticus; assembly: GCA_028564925.1. NCBI lineage: Eukaryota > Metazoa > Chordata > Amphibia > Anura > Ranidae > Lithobates > Lithobates sylvaticus. Next base: position 517,010,808 of record CM053027.1, read on the forward strand.
GCCACCAAAATATTTGTCCTATTAGATGATCTCCTGGTTCTAGGACAGCTCAACAAAAAGTTAGTATTTCCCATCACATCACTGTACTGGAAACCATGGCCATCAAGACCAAAATAAAGCCTAAATCTCTTCATTGGGGACACACAGCAATAAAACCTGACATGGGTTCTAACACTTCCTTTATCTCAGGAACCAATAGATATCTGGGCATCCACATGGCAATCAGTCAATCCTTTTTTCATTTACCTGCATAAGGAAAGGTTTCAGTGAAAAATGAAAATTGAGATACTCAGTGAGGATAGCCATAGAGTTTCATCCAGACATAGCTGTACTGTACCAGTCCAGTCCACTTCCTTTTTGTCTATGATCTGGTGCTCCTGAAACACTGCTGCTGGTGTTCCTGGAACACTGCTGCTGGTGTTCCTGGAACACTGCTGCTGGTGTTCCTGGAACACTGCTGCTGGTGCTCCTGGAACACTGCTGCTGGTGCTCCTGGAACACTGCTGCTGGTGCTCCTGGAACACTGCTGCTGGTGCTCCTGGAACACTGCTGCTGGTGCTCCTGGAACATTGCTGCTGGTGCTCTTGGAACACTGCTGCTGGTGCTCCTGGAACACTGCTGCTGGTGCTCCTGGATCACTGCTGCTGGTGCTCCTGGATCACTGCTTGCTGGTGCTCCTGGAACACTGCTGCTGGTGCTCCTTGAACACTGCTGCTGGTGCTCCTTGAACACTGCTGCTGGTGCTCCTTGAACACTGCTGCTGGTGCTCCTTGAACACTGCTGCTGGTGCTCCTTGAACACTGCTGCTGGTGCTCCTGGAACACTGCTGCTGGTGCTCCTTGAACACTGCTGCTGGTGCTCCTTGAACACTGCTGCTGGTGCTCCTGGAACACTGCTGCTGGTGCTCCTGGAACACTGCTGCTGGTGCTCCTTGAACACTGCTGCTGGTGCTCCTGGAACACTGCTGCTGGTGCTCCTGGAACACTGCTGCTGGTGCTCCTGGAACACCTTCCTTGCCACCTTTCGCATATAGAAAGCCTCATATAAAAATCATTAGTATGATGTTTCTATCATCTGCCAATATAGTTCGATCCTACTCTGAAGGTTTAGAGGAGATAGAAGCAGACAGAAAGGAAATAACATAACCCAGGCTTCATCAGGTAGGTCCTACTAACCTTGTGAGGTTTGTGTGGTCTGTGGTTGCAATGGAGTACACAGATTTTGGTGAAGAATACAATTTCTAATGAAGCCTGGTGTGTTAAAATGCATTAATAGCTCACTGACTGGCTTCACTTGTTGCCTGTAACTGTTTTTGCTGTTATCTGATTGGTTGCAAGGCACAGTACAGATCAGTTAGAAATTGTTTCTTGCCAATGTATTGAAGCCAGACAACTGGTAAAAGATTTCTGATTGGTTGCCGTTTGGTCCTAACCATGATTACAGTTGTACAATAGTAATCAAGGTTTTAAGACTTGTGTGTAACATCCATCCATACATTTTTTTTATCTGCACAAGAAGATATACACTTGGCTGACTTAACAGAGCAGCTTTTATTAAGAGTATTGCCATAGTAAAGTGTATGCTGTAATTTATGTAGTATCTCTACATGGACTGTTAAGCAACCTTTATCACTCTATGCTACAGTGCTGTATTTTTATGCACCTGCTAATGAAAATGTACCTTCTCTAGAAATTATTTCAGACAGCGAATCCCTGGGAAGGAAACTGTCAGAGCTTCGGCTGTTCTGTGATCTGCTTATGGAACAAGTGATGGAAGTAAAAGGAGCAGTGGATGCAGATGATCCCAGAGAACCTCCCAACAAGGAGGTAAAGTAACTGTAACAATCCAAAAACATGACACACAAGGACATCATGGCTGGATCCCTCATGCACAAAAGTTATTTGAGTGGCTCAATACATTTGTATTTTGGATCAGCCAAGGCGACATGTTTCACCACCATACTTTTATCAGGTCAGACAAAATCCTTGGGTCTGAAATCTTAAAGTGGTTGTAAACCGCTGAATAAAAAAAAAAAACCTGTAAGGCAGTGGCATAATGTGCTAGTATGCATTGCATACTAGCACAATGTGAAATATTTACCTTAGAACAAAGCCCTTCCAGTGATGCCTGCTCACCCCTGAGGCGGCTGACATCTTCCCCCGGTGTTTCTTCTGGGTTCGCAAGCTTCGGCGCTGTTGATGGCGTCACTCCAGCACATGCACACGGGAGCCGCCTTTTCTGTCACAGGCTCTGAAGCTCTAGCACTGTAAGCCGGACCTTCAGAGCGCATGCGCCGATGATGTCATTGACTGCATGCAGTCTGAATATCTCCTAAACAAGTTTAGGAGATATTCACAGTACCTACAGGTAAGCCTTCTTTGTAGGCTTATCTGCAGGTACAAGTGGTGTAACAGAGTTTACAACCACTTTAAGGTGAACCTGAATAATAATTAAAAAAAAAAGAAAAACATTTGCTTTTCTAGAAAACATCTAGAAATGTTAATTGTGTCTAATCTGAACCTTGAATAATGTAACCTTGGCCTGGAATTCCACCTGAAAGATAGAAGATCTCATCCGTTGCCCACTTCCTAATCGCTTATATATACTGTATCTGCAGTGTGAGATCATTTAAGGCACTGCTGTTTGTTTTGATTGAGATTGTGTGTTGTCACTACTGGGCTGCTAACTGTTCTCCTTGCTGGAGAGGAAGCTTTACCTTAGGACCTGCAGACAAGCATCTCCCTGCTTCTGTTCCATTTGTTTTGTGGATCTGTGCCTTCTGAACCTCTGCTTCTTGAGCATTGCTCCCCCTGTCATCAGATCACCAGCCATTATGGAGGGCAGCCATGACGTGAGGAAGCAAAACCCTGCTTTTCTGCTGAGATTACCACCTCCACGCAAAGTGCAGAACAAGACAATGGAATTCTTGCAATAGCCAGATTGAAGCTATGGAGTTCTGTGCCAGACAGATACATTTTCACAGAGACTAATTCCAAACTTTGTATTTATTTAACCTTACGAGGCAGTGTGCTAACCATAGACACTGGCAGGTAGACATTAGTAAACAGTCCAACTGATCTTCTTTTCCTATGACCATGGTACAGTGTTATCCAATGAGTAGCCTTGTTTCTTGTTTGGAAGAAAATTGATTGAATAATATTGTCCCTTCTTTTTTTGAGAATGGAATAAAGAGATCTGGAGTCATCGTAAATAATCTCTTGGCAGTTTGATCACTCCCTGATCCTCCTGAAACTGCAGTCATTTGGAAAAAACAGTTGACAAAACCACAACTTTTAAATGGGATCACTTCTGAAAGCTGTTGTTTGGGTTGTAGATAACGGGTACTCAAAGGATCTGCTAGCCTAGAGAATTCTAGTTTGGTTGCTTACCAAATTGGTTGATAAAGCCAATATATGAATGCTTTCTATGGGAGACTATGCGTCTACGGTTCTTTGCCATGTTTGGACATTTGACTTCAAAGTACAGTCAGATTTCAGGTCAATAAATGAACATTTGAGGAGTTCTGATTGGTTGCAGAGTCACTGCATTTTTGAATAACTGCATGTGATTTAAAATGGTCTAGACAGTTGCCTCTTATTTCGCCAGTCATGGTTTGTTTCTGCAGCAAGCTTGTGCTTTTCAGAGAACGCTTGTGTCACAGAACAGGTTTTGCATGTTGACTGACCTCTGTACATTATATGTAATTTAATCGCTTAACATGGCTAATAGGTTAGGTGAGAAAGATGGAGCTTTTAACTATTCATTGGAGCCTAGATTGGTATTGGTCTAGTTTAACAGAAGTAGCAATAAGTCCATTGCGTTGTATTGTGTAGCTTGTTAACGATTACTGTATGTGTGTAAATTCATTTATATTAACCACTTCCTTCCCAGCCTATAGCAGAATGACGGCCAGGTGGGGGGTTTCATTGTTCTGAGTGGACATCATATGATGTCCCTTTAGAACAATTCGCTCGTGTGCGCCCAGGGGTGTGCAGTCTGGCGATCGGTGGGATGATCCGACACACCGCATCTCTAATCTCGGTAAAGAGCCTATGACGTAGGCTCTTTACCATGTGATCAGCTGTGCCCAATCACAGCTGATCACAGTGTAAATAGGAAGTGCCAGTTATCGTCTTTACTCTGCTCACTCTGACAGCGCGTAAGGCGAGAAAAGACGATAAGCGACTTTCCTCACAGGGGGATCTGCACGAATAATCAGTGCAATGATTATCAGTGCAGCCCAATCAGCGATGCCTATCAGTGCCCATAAATGCTGCCCATCAGCTCCGCCTATCAGTGCTGCATAGTAGTGCCTCCTCATCAGTGCAGCCTATCAGTGCCCATCAGTTCAATTTTATCAGCACATTAGTGAAGGTGAAAATTTACTTATTTACAAAATGTTATAACAGAAACTAAGAAAAACTTATTTTTTATTTTATTTTTTTCAAAATTTGCTTGTTTAGCAAAAGAATTAAAAAAACGTAGTGGTGATTAAATACCACCAAAATAAAGCTGTATCTGTCTCAAAGTAATGATAAAAATGTAATTTGGGTACAGTGTTGCATGACAGTGCAATTGTCATTTAAAGTGCGACAGCGCTAATACAAAAAATTGTCCGGGGCAGGAAGAGGGTGAAAGTGCCTGGTATTGAGGTGGTTAATATTTTTATGTTGTGGTTGCAGATTAAATGGCTAATTTTTCCAGTTTCACAACAGTGCTACTTAGTGACAGAGCATTGTATGTATGTGTGTGTTACATAAGTAGGTTTGCTGGCTATATTATCAGTGTTTGCAGGGACTTCTAGTTCGTCATTAAAGAGTCAGTCTACTGGGAACTGACATGAGCCTGCTAAGTGGATAAATCACCTACCTGCTTCTTACTTGTTCTGGTGACCAAATTTCGAACTCCGGTTTCTAGGTGTGAAGCTATTACATAGGAGTTCCACACGTTTTTTCCTGCCAGATTTTTACATGTATTTCTAATTACAGATAATTCAGCAGAAAGATTGAGACTCCATAGTAGGGAATGGTTTACACAAGTCAGATTCAACGCAGAACTATCCAATAAACAAAAATGTCAGTTTTGGGTGCAATGTCCAGTTCAAGCTGAAATCCTAGCACACCATTTAGTCCAATGATGTTTTTTCAATTAGCATGGATTTGTCATTATGTGTACTTACTGTAATTCCATGCAAGTCAAAAAGCCTCTCCTGCAGAGTACACAGTGTTATCAGTCTAAAGCTGGATACACACTATACAATTTTCTGTAGATTTTTTTCCTTCAGATTTACCAAAACCATATAATATGAGGTCAAACCTTAACCATTTCAATTTGTATGCAATCAGGCAGGTCCTTGCACTACGTGGTTTTGGTAAATCTAAAGGAAATCAGACAAAAAAAAGTTGTATAGTGTGTATGGGGTCTAACATTAGGAACGCGCTTACAGGAGTACAGGGATGATGTGTGCTGCTGCTAGGATTATAGTTTTATCTCTTGAGTATATCCCTTTTTGATACATGCTAATATTCTGCCGGCTTTGGTAGCTGCAGCTTGACATTGCATGCTATTGCTCAGTCTGTCTTCTACTAGGACCCCCAGATTCTTCTCCTTCTTTGATTCCCCCAGAGATTGTAGTTGCCTACCCCATAATTATTTTATTCAGGTCTTTCTGTAAAATTTCTATATCCTGATGTGAAGTTATTGCCCGGTCTATTTTTGTGTCCTCCGCAAAAACTGAGACTGAGCTATGTATCCCATCCTCTATATCAGTGATGGCGAACCTTTTTGAGCCTGAGTGCCCAAACTGAAATAAATACATTGGTTTTGTGTTTCAAAGTGCCAACACGACAGTTCGCGCATGAGAGGGGCAGAGATATGCTGAAAGAGAGAGGGAACAGAGAGAGGGAGAGGGGCTGAGAGAGAGGGAGGGGGGGGGCAGAGAGAGAAAGGGGTGTGAGAGATATGCTGAGAGAGAGGGGGGGGAACAGAGAGAGGGAGGGGGCTGAGAGAGAGGGAGGGGAACAGAGAGAGAGAGAGGGGGGTGTGAGAGAGATGCTGAGAGAGGGGGAACAGAGAGAGGGAGGGGGGCTGAGAGAGAGGGAGAGGGGCTGAGAGAGATGCTGAGAGAGGGGTGTGAGAGATATGCTGAAAGAGAGAGGGAACAGAGAGAGGGAGGGGGGATGAGAACGAGGGAGGGAGGGGGTGTGAGAGAGATGCTGAGAGAGAGGGGCAACAGAGAGAAGGAGAGGGGCTGAGAGAGAGGGGTGTGAGAGAAATGCTGAGAGAGAGGTGAGCTGAGAGGGAGGAGGAACAGAGAGAGGGAGGGGGAACAGAAAGAGAAGGGGGACAGAGAGAGAGAGAAGGGGGACAGAGAGAGAGAGAGAAAGGGGACAGAGAGAGAGAGAGAGAAGGGGGACAGAGAGAGAGAGAGAGAGAGAGAGAGAGAGAGAGAGAGAGAGAGAAGGGGGACAGAGAGAGAGAGAAGAGGGACAGAGAGAGAGGGGTGCGAGAGGGGTGAGCTGAGAGAGAGGGGGAACAGAGAGAGGAGGACACAAAGAGGGAGAGCTGAAAGAGAGGGATGGGGGGCTGAGAGGAGAGAGAGACCTCTAGCTCTGTCCTGGACCCTCTTGTGTGCCCACAGAAATGGCTCTGCGTGCCAGCTGTGGCACGCGTGCCATAGGTTCGCCATCACTGCTCTAGATCATTTATGAATAAATTAAAAAATAATTGGTCCCAAGACAGAGCCTTGGGGTACCCCACTTACCACTACAGACTGAGTACACGTTATTTATCACCACCCTTTGGACGCGTCCCTGTAACCAGTTTTCGATCCAAGAACAAGCCTTATGATCCATGCCTGCAGTCCTAGTGTTTGTAGATTAAGCATTTATTGGGAACTGTATTGAATGGTTTTGCTAAATCCACATAATCACTATCAGAAAACTCTCATTTTATAAGTGCCATTTAGCCATTGCTGGTGCAAGGAAATCAGCAGTACTGGGATGAAAAAAGGCAATTGTTTATGATGCAGTATTTCAGCAAACTAAATGTCAGCCAGTTTGGGTTTACATAATGCTGAGCTGTCTTCTTACATAAGCATTCACAATGTAGTAGACGGCAAGCCTGTAATTTGCTGCATGTCAAGAATTTCAGGTTTATGATGTAAACCGACACATTGGACAGGTTTTCTTTGGAATTCTTGGTGAAAGCTTCAGGAAATACAATTACATTCTGGTAAATGGTTACAGATCCTGTGTAGTTTCATCACATTTCTGCTAAGCAATGCTAGTAATTTTGACATGTTTTCTTAAAGGTGAAGTATAGCTAAAGCTTGTTTGGCTGTACTTCTATGGATCACAGGAGAGTAATTCAAGTAATTCTCTGCTGACGTCGCCAATGTCGGTCCAGGCACCGTGCCATCCCGACCACGGAGCCTGGATCCGCCAGGTGCGTGGACTGACACCGTCTCATGCTCTGAGTCGCTGAGAGCCTAAGAAGCCCGCTGCACCCCCGACACAGCCCAGCACACCAGTAAACGAGGATGGAGAAGAGCAGAGAGATGTGACTGACAGTCTGCAGCTCTCTGCTCACGGAGATCTAAAACTGAGTGATCGCCGATGTTCGATGGCTCGGTTCTCAGTGCAGAAGCGGCAGGGGACAGATGCAGCATCAGACCGATGCTGCATCCACCTAGGTAAGTATGATGGAGGAAAAAAAAAGAAAAACTTCTCTTTTAAGTGTATTATTATTAAATACAAATGTCAAAGTATTGTAAAGAACTAAGCAGTTCCCGGATGAAAGGTAAGCAAATTAAAATATGTCCCTGCTCCTGTAAATCAGAAACTTTCTATAGTTCACAAAGGAATTCAATGACTGAAGCTCACAGACAATATATCAATTGTGCCCGATTAGCTTAAATAAATTTGTATTTATATTAAATTCCAGGCATGGTATATTTTTTCATAGTTACATTGGTCCATTGGACCAATATAACTATGCATATACCATACCTGGCTAATGCCCCTTGAAGCTGTAAATCACTGAAGTAAACGCCACTTCAGTGATCTCCACTTGCCTCTGGGTCCCATGCTGAGTGGCCGTAAACACAGGAGATCGGCTGCTCAACATGGGCACCATTCAGGGAATGCTTTGCATTCTCTGGACGAGATGGAGCATGTGACATCACTGCTCTGCCTCTCCACCTTGTCCAATTATAAAATGCTTTGCATTCATTCAGGGGATGCAAAGCATTCTCTGAATGGTGCATGTTCTGAGTGACTGACCTCCTGTGTTCACAATACTTCAGACAAACCGCTCAGCACGGGACCTGGAAGCTAGTGGAGATCAATATAGTAGCGGCGTCTATTTCAGTGATTTCCAGCTTCCAGGGGCATCGGCCAGCTATGGTATATACCATGCCTGGCTGATGCCCCTGGAAGCTTGGTCCAATATAAAAATATACGATGCCTGGAATTCTTCAAGTAATGCCACGTACACATGAGCGGAATGTCCGTTGGAAAAATCTGGAATGGTTTTTCAGACGGAATTCCGCTCAAGCTTGGCTTGCATGCACACGATCACACAAAAGTTTGCTGAACTTTCGACCGTCAAGAACGCGGTGACGTACAACACTACGACGAGCCAAGAAAATTAACTTCAATGCTTCCGAGCACGCGCTGAATTGTTCCTGAGCATGCGTAGGAATTTTGCGTGTCGGAATTGGTACAGATGATTGGAATTTCCGATCTAAACTTTTTACGACCGAAAAATTGAGAACATGCTCTCAATCTTTTGCTGGGTGGAATTCCGCCAGCAAAAGTCTGATGGAGCATACACACGGTCGCATTTTTGGACCAAAAGCTCTCTTCGGACTTTTGCTGGTGGAATTTCCGCTCGTGTGTACGGGGCATAACACTTACAAGCCTTGTCCTTCCCAGAGCCTGTTACAAAGGTAGCAGCCGCAAGCTGATGAGCTCATTTCTGTTACTCTCAGCATGTTTCTTGTTAGCACATGAGCACTGCAGCACAGGTGATTGGCTCCTGGTGCTGATTTTCCTCCTCTCAGTCGAGCACAGCTGTACAGTGGATTATAGGAGTCTGAGGCTGGATTCACACTGCTGCGGTGCGGGAACGCTGCAAATCTACTGCGGGTTCCCGCACCGCATGTCTCCCGCCGGCAGTTCACACTGTGCGAGTTTGAGCCGAATGCGATGCAAATTCAGCCATACTATCTGTATGGCTGAATTTGCATCGCACAGAGATCGCATATGATTTGAACTGCAGTGCGGTGCGAATCATATGCGATCTCCCGCACCGCAGCAGTCTGAACCGGGCCTGAAACCAAATACATTTGGGTATTTACACTGTTTACATTACAAAATGTATTCAATGTTGTATTACTGAATGCATTTTTACATTCATTTATGTCTTTTAAATCCGCTTGGAATTTTAGCCTCGAATTAAACCAGTGAGGGTAGAAACATTGGAGCTCTATTGCTTGTTTGGGTTTTAAAGTTGCAAGCTCCAGGGGGCGATTGGTTGCTGATCTTGGCCTCTTTTCTCATTAAGGCTGCTTTCATACTGAGCAGTTTTTGAAGCGCTTTTGTGTGAAGAAAAGCGCAGGAAAAGCTAAAGAAAAATGCATCCCCTTAAATTCTACGTATGTTTTTACACTGGTCCGTTGAGCTTCCGTTGCGGTGTAAAAAATCCTGCCTGCCACATTTTTGGTGCATATTTGGTCAGTTAAAAAAAAAAAAAAAAAACGCACCAAAAATTAACCTCCCCATTGAAATGTATTGAAAACGCAGAAAAAATGCACAAAAAACATACCAGTGTTGCGTTTTTGATACTGATTAGTGTAAAAGCAGCCTAAATTGGTGACCAAAACCAACCTGCAGCCAGTAAAGTGAATGATTTACTATGCAGATTAAATGTTGATGCCAGAATCAGGATGATGGCCCTAAAAGTTGCCTTTTTTTTTTTTTTTTTGTTAAATGAGCAATGGCGGCACTCATTTTTGTTCTTAAAGGTTTTCTGACTTGAAGCAAAATGTCTGGTTAAAGCTGCCATTCCAGGTCCAGGGCAGGTCTTTACTATAAATCTATTGGGCACCCCAGAACAAGGTGCTCTATTATGCAAAGCTCCAAGTTTTCACGCCTTCTCCTGCCACTTACTATTGGTTCATTACTGTAACGGGAAGCCTCAATGACCAATAGTGAGATGCAGGGGAGGGAGCAGACCTAAGTTCCACTTCAGGAATTAGAAACAAGATTTGTTTAGAGTGTCCTGGGTCTTGGGGTTCACATGGTGCTTTGCAAGCTACCTGAACGAACACGTGAACAAATTATAATCTTTCCTTCGCACACGTTCCTTGAAACGGCTTGAAGCAACTGGGTGCTGTAGCAACTACAGGCTAGGAACTGATGATCTCAAAAGTCAAAGCATACAGTATATCCCCAGAGCACCATGCATGGATCTTCAAAGTCATCCAAAAATTGATTACCACTATCACATCACAGCAGTAGATTACAATTTACTGCTGTAATGTGATCCCTTTAAATACACTTTTGGATGCTCTTTTGAAGATCTATTTTGTGCTGGCAATATATGCTTTGAATGTACACACGGGCCCCCTTAGGCAGTTATTTTAGTAAGAATAAAAGGAACACAAGTTGACTTAACTTTACTGCCTAGAATGTGCCTCGTTAGTCAAGAACTGGTCCTTCCATCGCACACTTCTGAGACAGGTATTTCCTTCATATCAGGGCATAATCTTATCATTTCCATTGATGGCCATTTCCATTACATAAATTTTTTTTCCTTTTAGAAACTTGGTTCTGCCTGCTCTGTGTTACACGGGACCTGCTCTCACATCTGTTCAACACTAGACGAATGTATGAAGTATGTCAACAACCTGCATCCGCTGATACAGAGCCCCCCTCTGCCTGTCCTGCCAGAAGATGTTGTTGGCAGCAAACTTCCACAAAGCCGTAAGGTATATTGCCCGGACTTGTCAACAAGAAACAACTGTCAAAAGTGACCATGACTGTTTTTGTTCTAATTGGTTGAGATCACACAGGGGTTGATTTACTAAAGCTAAACTCAAACTAAAAACTAAACACTAAAACCGAAGAGAGCTAAATTTGGTGCAGCTCTACACAGAAACCAATCATTTTTTTTTGTCAAAGCTTAACTGAACAAGCTGAAGTTAGAAGCTGATTGGCTACCATGCAGAGCTGCACCAGATTTTGCACTCTCCAGTTTTAGGAAATAAACTCCAAAGCGTTTCCTTGATCTTGCAAGTATATGTAAATATAGGCCATTATTAAGGATCTACTACAGCAAAATAAAAGGCAGTTGGTAATCTGTTAAGTGAACCCATCAAAAGGTTTTGCTGAAGTTTTTTTGGCTTTATTGAAGGTGTGACTTCACCAACTTTGGTTCTGAGCAGCTTCTGCAAGCAAACTCACCTGTCATCCATAAAGAGCTCCATTCTTTTTCCTTTGAATAGGTTAAGGCCCCTTTCACACAAGCGCCTCTGTACAACGGATTGCACTTGCTTAGCGGGGGGATGGCTCCAGTGATCCCCGCTGAGCAGGTGGGTGACGGGTCCTGTCCGCTCCACTGTGCAGAGCAGACATGGACACAGTCCTGCTCTCCTCTATGGGGAAATTGGATAGAAATGGACCACATGGATGGATGGACGGGTCCAATCCACCAGATGGATGGAAAATAGGACCACCATCCATCTAGATATCCATCTCGGATAGCAGGGGATGTCAGCAGACATGTGTCTGCTGACATCTGCCACTCCATAGGGGGAGACTGCAAGGTCCTATCAGGTCCGCCTGAAAAACTGACAGGCGGACCTGATCAGACATCCCATGTGAAAGGGCCCTGATGGTGGGTAAGTGGCACTTAATTGCAGAAATAGGGACTTGGCCCTGAAGTCAGGATAGGCCAGACAGTAGTAACAAAGTGAAACCTCCATTAGAGAGGAGCACAAAACATGGTTTTCGTGCCTAACAGTGCTGGTTACTATGCACAGCTGCACCAGTTTTAGTAAATCTCCCCCATAGTGCCTGAACCTAAGACCATCGTGTAGTGTCTGGGGAGCCTACATTAGATTCAAATGTAGAGAATGAACTGCCTGCTGCAGAAAATATGTCAAGATAAAATTTAGCATCATTCAACTTATTTGATTTACCTGGGCCAGTTTGTATGCAAGTTGTTGTAAAGATTCCTGCTGCCTTCCGTTACTTTGTCTTACGGCTTGCTGTCTTTTTTTTTTTTTTTTTTTTTTTTGTAGCTTGTGTTAAGCTGCTTTTTCCTTCTTTCAGATAAAACGTTCCATCAGTCAGCCAGCACCCCAGAGGTGAGTAGGATTGGTCTCATTTTCTGCAGTGTTAAAACCCGACAAAACCACCAAAAAGTTTGGATCGCCACACCCCCGCTCCTGTGATTGACCGACTGCGTAGTTCTCTCATGCATGAGAGAAGGGTGCGTGTGTCCAGCATTTCATCACAGATCGCTTCCCCCACCTCTTCTGGCTCGCCCAGGATTGGCTGATCCACGCTTGAGCGTTATTGGACTAGATGACGTCAGTTGGTGCTTTGTGTGTGACGTGCGCACACAGTGGGGAGTGCCGTGGAAACAGTATTCGATCTCCATGCGTGCTGCTAAGCTGCGCTAATGTGATTGCTGGGGGGAGTGCACAGATGGGAGGGGGTGTCACAAATCTGCCTCCCGAGCTCTGGCATGGAGACACGCCCACAGATCATGGATTTTCAAAGGGCTGTGATGTCTTTGATAGTTCTTGAACTTGAGGTTTACAACCACTTTAATCCTTTAAAAAAAAAAAAAAAAAGATTTATTTTTTTTGTTTTGTTTAGTTTTTTCTGTCTCTGGGAGTTTTTTCTTCAGAGACCCAGCAGGAAGTAAGAGGAGAGCTCTCAAATGTAAGGGGATATCCCCTCTAAGGCCTCGTTCACACCATACGTGCTTAAAAAGGGATGGAAAAAATGCACAGATTTGACTTGCATAAGCTTGTTTACACCATGTGCAGAGATGCGCCTATTTATTATGTACGTCTCTTCAAGGACACAAAGAGAAAAATTGTTCTCTCTGTGCCTTGTTCACACCACAACTTTGATGTCACGTTCATTTTATTCCCACCAGAAAACATACATGCAGATACCAGTATTGTGGTGTGAACAGGGCACATAGGGATCGATTTACTAAAGGCAAAAAGACTGTGCACTTTGCGAAGTGCAGTTGCCCCAGAGCTTAGTAAATGAGGTAAAGCGTCACTTTGCTAAGAATACCCAATCGCGTGCAAGGAAAAAAAAAAAAACAGCATTTTTGCTTGCACGTGATTGGATGATGGAAGTCAGTAGAGCTTCTGCTCATTTACTAAGCTCTAGAGCAGTAGTCTCCAAACTGTGGCTGGGGGGGGGGGGGGAGGGGGGAAATGTGGCCCTTCGCCTGCTTTTATCCAGCCCTTGGGGCAATATTTCATACTCTGACTCCAACATTGGGGCATAATTCCCCCCACTAACACCAGCGCAGGGGTACAATTCCTCCTAATGACACCAAGGATGGGGCACATTTTCTCCCAATGACACCAAGGATGGGGCACAGTTCCTTCCAATGACACCAAGGATGGGGCACAGTTCCTCCCAATGACACCAAGGATGGGGCACAGTTCCTTCCAATGACACCAAGGATGGGGCACAGTTCCTACCAATGACACCGATGATGGGACACAGTTCCTCCCACCAAATGACACCAATAATGGGGCACAGTTCCTCTAACTGACACCAAAGATGGGGCATTGTTTATTCCCACTTATGCCAGGGCATTTTCTACTTCCAATGCCCACAGTCCGGCCCCCCTAAAGTCTGGCCCTTTGTTTAGAAAGTTTGGAGACACCTGCACTAAAGCAACTGCCTTTTGGCTTCAGTAAATCAACCCAATTGAGAACAATTGTTTTATTTGAGCCCTTGCAGAACACGTGCAGGAAAACTGATGTCTCTGTACCATGGTGTGACGAGGCCTTAGCTGGCAAAAGAACAGGTGTCCTTATTGGAAGATTTCCCTCACCTCCTGTTTCTAAACCAAAAATGCTTGCATTTCTTATAACTTTCTGTACCGGAGGCAATGGTCACCAGGACCCAAAGAGAAGATGAATTTACCTAGTGGGGACACAGACAGCAATAACTTCCTGACATAGGCTTACCCAATCCAATATATAAGAAAAAGAGTTGGCATACACTTTATGTTATGGGAACAAGAGAGATGATTTCACAGTAACTTCACTTCTTCATAGGACTGTTGCATCACCAAGGCGGAGTAACGGGGTGACAGTGGTAAAGAATCTGGAGGAAATGGCAATGCGTGTACACTCTCGGGAACAACATTATATGACATCTGGTAATGGCATTGTTGATTGAACAGCATATACGTAACCAGCCACGCTGCCAAATAGGTAAGTCATATGTCTTTAAAATGACATCCAATCACGACGATCAGCAACTTATAGCGGGACTGTGATAATGTGGCGGACAATCTGACACTGAGTAGGAACTGACTAACTGCCACTGACATCACCAGTGACACTAATACAGTGATCAGTGCTAATAATATGCATTGTCACTGTACTAATGGGTAGAAAGGGGTTAACATCTGGGGCAATCAAAGGGTTATTGTGTGCCCAGTAATGTGTAAAGTTTTTACCGTGTGGTGCTTTTACTAAGGGATGTGACAGTTTTTTTTCCCTGCTTTGCAGAGAGACAAAAAAACAGCACATCCCCACTTCCTGTAGAGATCTGTTTTTTTTACCAACACAGATCGGCGAGCCCCTGGCCATGAATCATTGGCTGGTACCCGCTGATTGGCATGCGCTGGAACCAGTGACAGCACAGCCGGGTCGGCGGCCGCGCACGCTCGCGCCCCCTACCCAGAGATAGACAATCACATATATACATATATACTTGATTATGCGCAGCTGACCCGCACTGTTGCAGTAAAACTACAGCGCGCTGTCAGCAAGTGGTTATTTGTTTTAAATACAGTTGATAATAATCCTATATTAACTCATCCAAACTGTGAAATGGTGGATGGGTTTAATGACATTTTAAATGTACTTTTTTAAATGCAAGCAGTGTACCTAAATATGACTTGGTATCAACATCTTGCAATCCACTGTACAGCAGAGCTAAGACTGGGAGAAGTGAGCAAGTCAGTTGTGCTGTAACACATTTGTGCTAACAAGGGACTTTCTGATTGGAGGAGAGAGTAGAGTGCCAGAGATGAGCACAATATGCTGTTTCTACTTTATTGCCCAGACTGGGGCAGAGACCAGATCTGAAAGTGTTACTTAAGTGCAGCAGCAGCCAGGCTTTTATGATGTGAGAGAGCTGTGTAAATCTCAGAACTAGGTGGACAGAAATTAAAAATCCATTGATAGGGAAGACAGCTGTTTGCCTGGAATATAGCTTTAAAGGTAATATGTGGCTTTTTTAGTTTTTCTTTTAATCCAAAAGAGTTTATTAGTATTGAAATGTGCATAAAGTAACCACATCAATGTTGACCACGACATGCACCTATGCAGGTAGCACTACTTTGTTTTAGGGCTCATTCACACCAGGGAATGTTATAATAAGAGGTGCACCGAATGGAAATGTTGGTACCAAAAATGCAGGATGCACTTGGCCGAAAACCAAAAATGACAGTTTAAAAAAAAAAAAAAAATATATATATATATATATATATATATATATTTTTTATTTTTTTAGATATAATTGTATTATATTCGACTTTTTAATTAATATCATGAATTTAAATGAATATGAATTTATTGTCGGCCATTATTAGCACCGTTAGCGCAAGAAAAGTTCAAGAAAAATGCATCCCTTTAAATGTATGTTTTCACACTGGTCCGTTGTGGTATTAAAAATCCTGCCTGCTGCATCTTTGGTGAGTTTAAAAAAATTCACCTCCCTATTGAAATGCATTAAAAATGCATCAATAACGCACCCATGTTACGTTTTTGATGCAGCTTTTGAGTCACGTGACCTATGAAAAACACACTTATAAGCATAGTAAAATCGTGGTAAAATTGCAGCAAAATCACGGTAGTATCGGCACCCTTTTCTCTTATCAGCAAGATGCCAAAAAACATTTTTGGTTGAAGTTTCAGTGCATCTCTAGTTGTAACACAGCCATGGTGTGTACTAAGAAAGAAGCAGTAATGATGCATTTGCAAAGTTCTTTTCTTTTCAATTTTATTGAAATGTCACACAATGGTATTTCATTAATGTTCATGCATGGCAGTTTGCTGTGATATGGTGTAGTGCATCGCAACATGCTGTACTTTTCCTAAAAATGCAGCATGTCCTACTTTTTTCAGCACACACCACTAGTGGTATGAACTGAACTATAGGAGTTGATTAACTAAAACTGGAGCATGCAAAATCTGGTGCAGCTGTGCATTGTAGCCAATCAGCTTCTATCTTCAGCTTGTTCAATTAAGCTTTGACTGAAAACCTAGAAGATGATTGGTTTCTATGCAGAGCTGCACCAGTTCTTGCACTCCCCTGTTTTAGTAAATAAACCCTATAGGGTTGAAAGTAAATTGCCTATGCATTCGGACTACGTTGGGCAAGACTGCCTAGTACAGCCCAGCATATACAGGTGATACTAAAAAAAAATGAATATTGTGCAAAAGTTCATTTATTTCACTAATGCAACTTAAAAAGGTGAAACTAATATACAAAGTGGGGTATGCCTGTATGAGATAGACTCATTACATGCAAAGCAAGATGGTTCAAGCCGTGATTTGTCAAAATTGTAATTATGGCTTACAGCTCATGAAAACCCCAAATCCACAATCTCAGAACATTAGAATATTGTAAAAAGGTGCAATATTCTAGGCTCAAAGTGTCCCACTCTAATCAGCTAATTAAGCCATAACACCTGCAAAGGGTTCCTGAGCCTTTAAATGGTCTCTCAGTCTGGTTCAGTAGGAATCACAATCATGGGAAAGACTGTTGACCTGACAGTTGGGCAGAAAACCATCATTGACACCCTCCATAAGGAGGGAAAACCTCAAAAAGTAATTGAAAAAGAAGTTGGATGTTCCCAAAGTGCTGTATCAAAGCACATTAATGAAAGTTATGTGGAAGGGAAAAGTGTGGAAGAAAAAGGTGCACAAGCAGCAGGGATGACCGCAGCCTGGAGAGGATTGTCCGGAAAAGGCCATTCAAAAGTGTTGGGGACTGTCACAAGGAGTGGACTGAGGCTGGAGTCAGTGCATCAAGAGCCACCACAGACAGATCCTGGACATGGGCTTCAAATGTCGTATTCCTCTTGTCAAGCCACTCCTGAACAACAAACAACGTCAGAAGCGTCTTAGCTGGGCTAAAGGAAAACAGACCTGGTCTGTTGCTCAGTGCTCCAAAGTCCTCTTTTCTGATGAGAGCAAAATTTGCATCTCATTTGGAAACCAAGTATGGAGGAAGAATGGAGAGGCACACACTGCAAGATGCTTGAAGTCCAGTGTGAAGTTTCCACAGTCTGTGTTGATTTGGGGAGCCATGTCATCTGCTGGTGTTGGTCCACTGTGCTTCATTAAGTCCAGGGTCAACGTAGCCGTCCACCAGGAGATTTTGGAGCACTTGTGGCTTCCTTACGCAGACGAGCTCTATGGGGATGCTGACTTCATTTTCAAGCAGGACTTGGCATCTGCCTACACTGCCAAAAGCACCAAAACCTGGTTCAATGACCGTGGGATTACTGTGCTTGATTGGCCAGCAAACTCGTCTGACCTGAACCCCATAGAGAATCTATGGGGCATTGCCAAGAGAAAGATGAGAGACATGAGACCGAACAATGCAGAAGAGCTGAAGGCCGCTATTGAAGCATCCTGGTCTTCCATAACACCTTAGCAGTGCCACAGGCTGATAGCTTCCATGCCACGCGGCAATGAGGCAGTAATTGCTGCAAAAGGGGCCCAAACCAAGTACTGGGTACATATGCATGCACATACTTTTCAGAGGTCCGATATTCTATGTACAATCCTTGTTTTATTGATTGCATGTGATATTCTAATTTTCTGAGATTGTGGATTTGGGGTTTTCATGAGCTGTAAGCCATAATCATCACAATTTTGACAAATCACGGCTTGACGTATCTTGCTTTGGATGTAATGAGTCTATCTCATATATTAGTTTCGCCTTTTAAGTTGCATTAATGAAATAAATGAACTTTTGCACAATATTCAAATTTTTCGAGTATCACCTGTATGGCATGAATGCGCCCCAAAAGAATCCAGTACCTGTGGAAGGACATGGGACATGGGACATGTGTAATTTCTTTTACAATTTAAAATCTAGCTACATGAAAAGTGATTGCCATTTTTATTCTTTTTTTACAGAAAGCTACCTGTTGTGAATTCCGAACTCCCTGAAGTAATTCTATTTTGGTCATAGAAAATTTTTGTATGCTATTGAACAATATTTTATATATTAAAATGAAGAATGGAGGGAAATTTCTATTTCTGAGTCAACAACTTTTCTTTGTTATTTATGTGTCCAGAAATTGTGCAGTGATACACAACATTTTGTAATATAAACTGTCAAAACAAAATAAAAGAATCCCTTTTATATTTTTAGAAATTGATGAGTTTTGGAAAGCGTTTCTGTTATACATTATTTGGATTATTTCTTTGGGGTATATTCCTATTTCATTTAAGATTATATATTTTCTTACATACACTTTAATCTGTCTAAGCCGGGTATACGTGCTTTCGTTTTTTGGGGGTTTTTTTTCATTCAGAAAATAAATGGATTCCTCCATTCACACAAATGAGATGGCTGGAGGAATCTTCCCAATAGCAACATTGTATTCTGACAGCGGGCACTTCACTGTCAGAATACACTGGTCGACAACTGCAAACGATTGGCTGCACACAGATAGGAATTCAACTGGTCACTGCTAAAGCGACTAAATTTTGATCCGTGTACCCACCTTAAGCTGTTAACCAATGCCCCACCACCACCACCACCAGCCTAAGGCTAAATGTACACACAGCCTACTTTGACTGCCGGCCGTGGGAAAGTGCAAAATGCAACTCCTAAACTCTGCTAAAAGCCTATGTGCACAATGACACATAGGGGTTCATTTAATAAGGCTGTGACCTTTGCAAAGAGCAGTTGCACCCTGCAAATGCAGTTGCTCCAGAGCTTCGTAAATGAGCAGAAGCTCTTCTGACTTCCATCATCCAATCATGTGCGTGCAGAAATGCTTTTTTTTTTTTTTTTCCTTGCATATGATTGGGTATTCTTTGCAAAGTGAAGCTTTACCTCATTTACAAAGCTCTGGAGCAATTGCACTGACAGAGTGCACAGTCTATTTACCTTTAGTAAATCAAGTCCACAGGATTATATGGAAAAAACACCAAAAGGTCCTAAACTCAAGTTTAGGATCTGTAGTGATCATGAAGCCAGAGAAAAATTGAGAACAAAGTATGGGACTTTCACGTTGCTTTACATCTCAGGAATGAACAGACACGTGATAGAATAAAAATCGCATTTTGTTATGTACAAAAGATTAAAAACAAATCCTGATTTTAACATCCATAGTCCATCATTAAAATATACCAGACACTCCCAGCCTAGGAACCACTATACCCACTTGTAAAAAATAGCCAAAAGCTATGACGATCCAAACACAATATTGTCACATACAGTATATATAGTGGGACTAAAAGGCTATAAAATCGCAACACGTTTCGCTACTGTTGCTTTTTCATGAGATATCTGTGAGTGTACTGGTATGGTAATGTAGTTAGCTCTGCTTGCAGCCAAGAGGAGGAAGGAAGGAAGAGGAAAGGGACCACAGGTGGTGATGACCCCCAGTCTGTGATCAACCCCAAAGGGAGGGCACAAAAACGGAGGCGCGCTCAGTAACCAGGACAAGTTTCCCTGATTAGGACGAGTAAGGGACTATTGATGCCAGAGTCTCCATTAACCACTTGACAACTGGGCACTTAAACCCCCTTCCTAACCAGACCACTTTTCAGTTTTCGGTGCTCTCACACTTTGAATGACAATTACTCAGTCATGCAACACTGTACCCATATGACATTTTTTATTTTTTGCACTATAAATGAAAAAAGACCGAAAATTCTGTAAAAAATAAATAAATTTTTCTTTGTTTCTGTTATAAAATTTTGCAAATTAAGAATGTTTCTTTATAAATTTTGGCCAAATTTTATACTGCTACATATCTTTGGTAAAAATAATCCAAATAGGTGTAAATTATTTGGTCTGTGTGAAAGTCCACAAACTATGGTGCAAATCACTGAAAATTTATCACACCTGATGTACTGACGGCCTAGCTTATTTCTTGAGACCCTAACAAGCCAGGACAGTAAAAAAAATCCCCACAAAACACCCCTTTTTGGAAAGTAGACATTCCAAGGTATTTAGAAAAAGGCATGGTGTGTTTTTTGAAGTTGTCATTTTTTTCCCACAATTCTTTGCAAAATCAAGATTTTTTTTTATTTTTAATTTTCTTCACAAAAGTGTCATATTATCAGGTTATTTCTCACACACAGCATATGCATACCACAAATTACACCCCAAAATACATTCTGCTACTCCTCTTGAGTATGGCGATACCACATGTGTGAAACTTACACACTGTGGCCACATACAGAGGCAAGCAGGGAGCACCATAATGTGTTCTTGGAGCATAAATGACACATCTAATTTCTTGACTACCTCTTACACTTTTGAAGGCCATGGAGCACCAGGACAATAAAAAACGCCCAAAAAATGACCCCATTATGGAAAGAAAACATCCCAACGTATGATCTATGAGGCATATCAAGTCTTTTGAACATGTCATTTTTTTTCTAAAAGTTTTTGGAAAATGTGGAAAGAAAATAAACGCATTTTTATTTTTATTTTTTACACAAAGTTGTCTATACAATAATTCTAACACATAGCATGTACATACCGAAAATTACATGCCAAAATAGATTCTCCTACTCCTCCCGAGTACAGCGATACCACACATGGGAGACTTTTACACAGACTGGTGACATACAGAGGCCCAACATGCAGGGAGCACCATCAGGTGTTCTAGGGGCATAAATGTTAAATCTAATTTGACTACCTATTACACTTTGAGGCACTGTAGTGGCACGGATGAGCCATGGATGGAGATGGCTTAGTATGGCTGGGTGGGCATGGCTGAGTATGGCTGGATGAGTATGGCTGAGTATAGGTGGCTGAGCATGGATGGATAAATGAGTATTGCTGAGCATGGATGGATGCATGAGTATTGCTGAGTATGGATGGATGAGTATTGCTGAGTATGGATGGATGAGTATTGCTGAGTATGGATGAGTATTGCTGAGTATGGATGGATAGATGAGTATTGCTGAGCATGGATGAGTATGGGATGGATGGATGAATGAGTATGGATGGCTGAGCATCAATGGATGAGTATTGCTGAGTATGGGATGGATGGGTGAGTATTGCTGAGCATGGATGGATGGATGAGTATTGCTGAGCATGGATGAGTATGGGATGGATGAATGAGTATTGCTGAGTATGGATGGATGGAGGAGTATTGCTGAGGATGGATGGATGAGTATTGCTGAGCATGGATGAGTATGGGATGGATGGATGAATGAGTATGGATGGCTGAACATGGATGGATGGATGAGTATTGCGGAGCATGGATGGATGGATGAGTATTTCTAAGCATGGATGAGTATTTCTGAGCATGGAGTAGTATGGGATGGATGAGTATTTCTGAGCATGGATGGGATGGATGAGTATTTTGAGCATGGATGAGTATTTCTGAACATGGATGGATGGCTGGAATGGGCACAGATAAGCGCTGTGGGCAGTACACATCCAGCCCACAGCACTTTTGCACCCGGTCTCTCCCCTCGCACTGTACCAATAGGTACGGGGAGAGGAGCCGAACGGTTTGTTTACAAGTGATCGCTCCGTCATTTGATGGAGCGATCACGTGGTAAACGGCCGCTGTCAGCGGCCATTAACCATGATCTGCGATGCGCCGGGTCCAGCGCGGATATTCCCGGGTACTCGCCCCATGGACGTCCTCCCAGAATAAGCCGACCGCGATGTAGCCATCTTTCGGCTATGGCACGGTCGGCATGTGGTTAATACACATAACGAAACAGATTACAGCGCGCATATTCAAGAATGACATTTATACTACAGGGCTAGTTAAAAACACCTGAACATATTCAAAAAAATGCAGGGGTTTGGTCACACTATTTGGCCATATAGTGCTAAGCCCACTTACTGCACCAAAGTACCCCGATTAGTGGTTCCTACCCTAGTAATAGAATGAAAGCTCCTGCATCTCAACCATGGGAGCCAAACTCCTCTATGTGGGAGAACTGAAGGGATTCCTCCTATACACTGGTGGCCACTAAATAAGAGGTAATGAGGAGGGGGAGGGGTGCTCCAGCCCAAAAAAACCTGGTCAGGGTCTACTACAATATACAAAAACATATTTGGGGGGCATACCCTAAAATGCGTTTAAATTCAAGATGGTGCTGCTATAAGACCAACAAACAGTACAAAATAGATTACAGCGCACACATTCAAAAATGATATTTATCCTGCAAGGCTAGTAAAAAACACCTGATCATATTAAAAAAAACTAGCCTTGCAGGATACATGTCATTCTTCAATGTGTACGCTGTAATCTGTTTTGTACTGCACCATTTAAGAGATCTTTACTTTAGATGCCACCGGTGACGTCACCAGCGCATGCGCTCTAAGGGAATGGCATTCCCATGCCGTTCCCTCAGAGCCATGCCGTAAACAGCAACTAGTGCATGCATGCTCAGGAGTAATGTTGACGGCTCGGCCAATCAGATAGCTGAAGCCCCCAAACCTGTAAAGAAGACCGGTGAAGATGGTAGGGCTTAGTTCAGGGATCCTCAAACTACGGCCCTCCAGCTGTTGCAGAACTACACATCCCATGAGGCATTGTAAAACTCTGACATTCACAGACATGACTAGGCATGATGGGAATTGTAGTTCCTGAACAACTGGAGGGCCGTAGTTTGAAGACCCCTGGCTTAGTTTCTTAGGTACAGTGAGGGAAATAAGTATTTGATCCCCTGCTGATTTTGTATGTTTGCCCACTGACAAGGAAATGATCAGTCTATAATTTTAATGGTAGGTTTATTTTAACAGTGAGAGATAGAATAACAAAAAAAAATCCAGAAAAATGCATTTCAAAAAAGTTATAAACTAATTTGCATTTTAATGAGTGAAATAAGTATTTAACCCCTTCGCAAAACATGACTGAGTACTTAGAGCCCTTTCACACTGAGCCGCGGGGGGCATCGGCGGTAAAGCGGCTCTATTTTTAACGCCGATTTACCGTTGTTTTAGTGGCACTATTCGGCCATTAGCAGGGCAGTTTTAACCCCCCCCCCGCTAGCGGACGAAAAGGGGTTAAATCTGCCCGCAAAACGCCACCGGAGCGGCGTTTTGCCGGTGGTATTGCAGGGCTGCCCCATTGATTTCAATGGGGAGCAGCAGTGGAGGAGTGGTGAGTACACCGCTCCAAGAAGCTGCTGGCAGCACTTTTTGTGACGCCCTGCCAGCGCACCGCTCCGAGGGCTTTCACACTGGAGTGCATGGAGCAGCTTTTTTAGGCACTATACAGGCGCTATTTTTAGCGCTGTAGTGCCTGAAAAACGCTGACAGTGTGAAAGGGGTCTTAGTGGCAAAACCCTTGTTAGTAATCAATCACAGAGGTCAGATGTTTCTTGTAGTTGGCTACCAGGTTTGCACACATCTCAGGAGGGATTTTGTCCCACTCCTCTTTGCAGATCCTCTCTAAGTCATTAAGGTTTCGAGGCTGATGTTTGGTAACTTGAATCTTCAGCTCCCTCCACATATTTACTATGGGATAAGGGCTGGAGACTGGCTAGGCCACTCCAGGACCTTAATAAGCTTCTTCTTAAACCACTCATTTGTTGCTGTGCCGTGTGTTTTGGGTCATTGTCATGCTGGAATACCCATCCACAACTCATTTTCAATGCCCTGGCTGAGGGGAAGGAGGTTCTCGCCCACCCAAGATTTGACGGTACATGGTCTCGTTCCATCGTCCATTTGATGGGGTGAAGTTGTCCTGTCCTCTTAGCAGAAAAACACCCCCAAAGCATAATGTTTCCACCTCCATGTTTGACGGTGGGGATGGTGTTCTTGTGGTCATAGGTAGCATTCCTCCTCCTCCAAACACGGCGAGTTGAGTTGATGCCAAAGAGCTTGATTTTGGTCTCATCTGACCACAACACTGTCACCCAGTTCGCTTCTGAATCATTCAGATGTTCATTTGCAAACTTCAGACGGGCCTGTACATGTGCTTTCTTGAGCAGGGGGACCTTGCGGGCGCTGTAGGATTTAAGTCTCCATGGCGTAGTGTGTTCCCAATTGTTTTCTTGGTGACTATGGTCCCAGCTGCCTTGAGATCATTGACAAGATTCTCCCGTGTAGTTCTGGGCTGATTCCTCACCGTTCTCATGATCATTGACACTCCACGAGGTGAGATCTTGCATGGAGCCCCAGACCGAGGGAGATTGACAGTTATTTTGTGTTTCTTCCATTTGCGAATAATCGCACCAACTGTTGTCACCCTTTCACCAAGCTGCTTGGCGATGGTCTTGTAGCCCATTCCAGCCTTGTGTAGGTCTACAATCTTGTCCCTGACATCCTTGGCCATGGTGGAGAGATTGCAATCAGATTGATTGCTTCTGTGGACAGGTGTCTATTATACAGGTAACAAGCTGAGATAAGGAACACTCCCTTTAAGGGCTCTTTCACACTTACGGACCGTATGTCCGTTTTTCATCCTTCCATTTTAGGATGAAAAACGGACATACATGTATCCCTATGGGATAGCGGGTGTCAGCGGATGAGCATCCGCTGACACCCGCTCTCGTCCGTGCCCGCTATGCTCCGTTTCTGCAGACGGAGGAAAACCCAATTTTTTCATCCATCTGCAGAGCGGATCGGATGACGACGGACTCTACGGTCCGTCGTCACCCGATCTCCCATAGGGGACAGCGGTGCTCTGACAGGTCCGTCCCTGCACAGAGTGCAGAGACGGACCTGTCATCTTCCTGCTCAGCGGAGATCGCTCCGGCGATCCCCGCTGAGCAAGCGGCTATCCACGGGGCGGATCAGCACTGATCCGCCTCGTGTGAAAGGACCCTAAGAGAGTGCTCCTAATCTCAGATGGTTACCTGTATAGAAGACACCTGGGAGCCAGAAATCTTGCTGATTGATAGGGGATCAAATACTTATTTTACTCAATAAACTGCAAATCAATTTATAACTTTTTTGAAATAAGTTTTTCTGGATATTTTTGTTGTGGTTCTATCCCTCAATGTTAAAATAAACCTACCATTAAAATTATAGACTGATCATTTCTTTATCAGTGGGCAAACATACAAAATAAGCAGGGGATCAAATAGCTTTTTCCCTCACTGTATATCTGTCATAATGTGCTAGTATTGGATGCATAATAGCACATTATGAACTGCCTGGGGCCCTTTTATTTTTTGGATGCAGTTTACTACCGTTTTAAACAGCATTTTGTTTAAGGAACTTATTTGAAAAAAAAATGTTTTGTTTATATTTAATATATGCAAAAAAATACTGGTTGATCCTGCCAAAAGTCTGATAACTTCCTGTGCAATTATCAGTTCTTCCTGTGGACTACAGAACACCTCCCCTATGGTATGGATAAGGTTGAAAACTTTTTTAAATGTTACCTTGAGGCGATTCAGTTCGCATTTGCAGCGCTATACAAATCATTCATTCAAAGTTGCCTGACCATTGAGCCAAGTGCTTGTATAATCTGTATGCTGATGCATTGCCACCCTATATGAAAGTTTTTTTTTTTTTGTTTGTTTCTAGTAATATCACTGAGCATTTATCAATAAAACGCACCTAGTTAGAGTTTTACAATTGAAAAGGGCTAAACCGTGCTGCACAGACATGTGACAAGAAGAAGCATGGTCATCCCAGGTCATCTTGAGCCCCATGGGAGGAGGGGAGGTAGAGGAATTACCTTGATCTTGGCACAGAAGTCCTATGAGAAAGGGAAATGTCAAGGATAGATTTAATCCACTTTAGTTTGCAAATGTCATTAAAAATCATGTCATTGACAATTTAATAAACCAGATACCAATTTCAATTACTTGATAGCATCTGCAACTTTTGTAAGAGTACAAAAAGAGCCCATAGATTTTAAGGCATATCTGCTGATTGCTATCAGGATAAATAAAATGTGACCACGTGTCTTCAGGACACATAAATCCCGGCTACACCAAATCAGCAAAGCTGTGGCCAGACTGGGACATCAATCCTACGGAGCTGTCTGACACTAAAAATCGTTACATTGTGGGCAGTGCGCACCTCTCCAGCCTCTTCCTGCCATTTTTTATGGGCAAATCAAAGAGATTAAACTTCAGTCTAATGAAGCGTCTATTGGTCATCTAGAGAATGGCATTGTTTATAGGAGTATTGCACTGTAAAATATACAGAACAGCTTTTTTATCAAACACTCAAAGAAAATAGGGCAATATTTTAAGATGTTATTTTTATGGGAACTTTGTCTGTTAAGGAGAACTCCGGTCAAGTCCAAAATGAGTAAACTTTTAGTGGGAGATTTACTAAAACTGAAGCACTCAGAATCTGGTGCAGTTGTGCATGGTAACAAATCGGCTTCTAACTTCAGCTTATTCAATTAAGCTTTGACAATAAAACCTAGAAGCTGATAGGTTACTATGCAGAGCTGCACCAGATTTTGCACTCTCCAATTTCAGTAAATCTCTCCCTTAGAATTACCTGATACAATTTTTCATCCAAATCTCTTCTGACCATTAAAGGTGAATGGGATAAGCAAATGTAATGAGTCGTGTGTATTCTTAAATCTCGATGTGCTTTGTGTATTTCTTCCAGATCTTTGTAGTAATCCAGTGTAAGGCTGGGTTCAAACCCGCATCCAATTCGCAAAAGCAGGAGCTCTCTTTGGAGCCAGCTCACATATCTCCGATGCGGCTCCGGTGCCAATTTGCATGCGTCTTTTTGTCCATTTCAGGTCCAAATTCAGCCAAATATTCAGGCTGAAATCTGACCTGAAACGGAGACGCACAAGACCCCTGCTGGAGCCCCATCGGTATTAGGTGTAAACCCAGCTTAAAACGTTTCCACTGTATAATAAAGGACTGGGCTCTGCTGTTTTCGCTCCTTGGATAGGGTGACTGGTCTTGTCTCCGCCCCCTCCTGTATTATAGCCTGCAGTTTGTGAGGCTGGTTGGGTTCCTTCCACAGCTCTGCTTTCTGCACAGGCCATGTAAAGCATAGCGATTATTTCACTGCTAATTTTACATGGGTTTGCAGAGGCATTTGATCGTTGTCCCTATCATTTAAATATATTTCTCTGTAGAAACAGAGGATATAAATCTACTTTCTGTGCACCAATCAGACAGGTTGGCAAATCTGTCTATCACTATTGTTCACCCCTTGCGTAAGCCAGTGTCAAGCTGCTGCTCTCCTCTGCCAAGTGTTTATTTCTGTAGCATTTAAATTTAAACTGATTATTTTATAAAAAAAAGAATCACCCCCCTTTAAAAACAAAAATCACATTTTGTTGCTTTGCAGCCTGAAATGAAGACACGTTTTTTGTTTTATCCAGCTGTTTTTACTAGTGCAACTTATAACATCTAAGTGAAAGATATAACACCAATATGTCAGAAAAAAAAGAAAAACAGTTAAAAACCAGAATCACTGAGTTTGAAAAAGGATTCCCCCTCATTGCCCTCAAAAAATCTTAAAACGGTTCCTTGCAAAAGAAGAACCGCTGTTTAATTGTGCAAGATAATTTTCCCATCAGCTTAATGAATGAGATGAAGCTCTGCTGACTTTCCTGGTCCATCGTGTGCAAGAAAACATGAAGGGGTGGGGGGGACTTTATCATGGCAACCACCAGCTTTTGTCAGATAGGTAGGTTTACATGCACAACTGGTCCACATTATGGCTGTTCCAGTTTTGATCAATTCCTCTCAGAAGTTTTAAACTCAGACATAACCATTTTTTCTTTTAGTATTGGATAGAGTAGGTAAGGGGGAAATTCTCCTTACTTCCTGTAATGAAACGTCCCACACTGAGTGCTTTCATCATATACCACTTCCTCCAGTCTGAATATAGATATCAGATATTCCAAACCGTTGACAACCAATAACTAGACAGTACTCGTTTTGGCTGCTGAATATCAAACTTTTTATTAAAACACAGAATACAGTGGAAGCTCGGATTACATGCATAATCCGTTCCGGCGGCCGGAACCCACTAATCAGGCACAGTGCACTTTATTTTTATGCTTCAAAGAATTGATATCTGGTACGCTTAATTTATTTGGGGGGCTTTGAATTAATAAAGTTGTGAAATAGGACTACACTATGGTGCTATCTCCATTCCTTTCACATGTTATATTGGAGCCCTTGGTAATTGACACTGACATCTAGTGGACGATGAGAGAGGAGCCATGGAGAGGTTTTATTTGAAAGGCGGATTAATGCTGGTTCTCTGGTGAGTGCCTCCCCATAGGGGAGTTTGTGCTGCACGTGGTGAATTTTGGTGGAAGATTTCTACAAATCACAGCAAGGACCTTCTAATACCTCTCCCCTGCCTCTCTCTCCCCTGCCTCTACACAGTCGTGTCCTTTATTGACTTTTTATGTGAATCTGTTTCCACTTGGATGTGGACAGGAAGCGCTGCTACAATATTCTAAAGAGGACATTTATTGCTAATCTTTATTTATATTGTTTTTATATGTTCGTTCCAGGAGTATGCTCGTAATCCAAAGTATATCAAAGTGAGTTTTCCCATTGAAGTCATTGGAAACGAAAATAATTTGTTCCGTATTGACTTCAATGGGATGCAATACTGCATGCGGCCAGAGGCGGGGGGCGCCGAAGAGCCTCGGAAAGGCCAAAAAGGCCCGAGCACACTTTGGCTGACCTCGGCAAACCTCAGAAAGACTCCGTTTACGAGCCTTTCCGAGGTTTGCCGAGGTCAGCCGAACTGTTCCGGTGCCCCCCACCTCAGGCCAAAAGCGGTACTGCACACCGCTTTTGGCCTGAATCCTGCTCGTTTCGCGAGACAACACTCGCAAACTGAGTTAGGATTTTTAGAAATACAGTGCTCATTTTGCGAAACGCTCGTTAACCACGTTACTCGCAAACCGAGGTTCCACTGTACAGGCTTTTAAACATTTGAGTAGGAGGTTCCCCTCTCCTGCTCATATTCCGCTAAGAAAACATCTGTAACCAGAAACCTAAATTAACATGAGCTAATTAACTAATCATTTCCAGACTAGCTACCTAACTACAATACACATTGTAGCAGATAATTCAAGACAAGTGGCTGGCTGATGACATCAGCATCTGCTTTGAGTCCCAACAGTGCGAAGCAATCACTATTTCCAATATGGCATATAGGCCCTATAAAGGGTTCCCAGAGTCTGTGTGTCTTGGGGGACATGTATTTGAATCCAAAGTAACATTACTTCAAGGGTCCCCAGGCATATACCTCACAAAGAGTATTGTTCCTTTAAAACCCAGGGCCCATAATCAGTGGCTGACAGGCCCGGACTGGCTATAGGGCAGACCGGGCAATTGCCTGGTGGGCCGGGGGCCGCCAGGCCGCTGGGCTGCATGTCTGGCATATGCAGAGTCGGCCGCGGGTTCTGACATGCAGGACCGGTGTTCTAACACCGGCCGCTGATGTTCCGCCAGTGGTGTACTAAGTGCTGTAGTTGCGCTTTGCAGTGGGGGGTGGGTGAGTGCGAGCCTCGGAGCCGCACTCGAGTGATACCCATCGGGACATCAGGGGGGCAGGACCTGCAACGATCCCCTTCTCTCTGGCACGGTGGCCGCGGCCCTGATCAGTCTCGGCTCGGCTGTCTCACACAGCCGAGCAGAGTGAAGCCGCCTCCCCCTCCTCCTTTATGTCTACACAGGGGGAGGGGACTCGACATGCAGTCCCGCGCTGATCTGAGGTACATTATGGGTCTGAAGGGGGGGGTCTGTATTGTAGGGGGTTCTGTAATGTAGGGGGGTCTGAAATGTAGGGGGGTTCTGTAAAGTAGGGGGGGTTCTGTAATGTAGGGGGTTCTGTATTGTGGGGGGGTCTGTAATGTAGGGGGGTCTGAAGTATAGGGGGGTTCTGTAATGTAGGGGGTTCTGTATTGTGGGGGGGGTCTGTAATGTAGGGGGGTCTGAAGTATAGGGGGGTTCTGTAATGTAGGGGGGTTCTGTAATGTAGGGGGGTTCTGTATTGTAGGGGGGGTTCTGTAATGTAGGGGGGTTCTGTATTGTAGGGGGTGTCTAATGTAGAGGGGTCTAAAATGTAGGGGGGTTCTGTAATGTAGGGGGGTTCTGTAATGTAGGGGGGAAGTTCTGCAATGTCGGGGGGTTCTGTATTGTAGGGGGGGCTGTATTGTAGGGGGGCTCTGTAGGGGGGTCTGTAATGCGGGGGGTTCTGTATTGTAGGGGGGTCTGAAATGTAGGGGGGGTTCTGTAGTGTAGGGGGGGTTCTGTAATGTAGGGGGGTTCTGTAGTGTAGAGGGGTCTGTAATGTAGGGGGGTTATGTAGTGTAGGGGGTTCTGTATTGTAGGGTGGTCTGTAATATAGGGGGGTTCTGTAGTGTGGGGGGTCTGTAGTGTAGGGGGGTCTGAAATGTAGGGGGGTTCTGTATTGTAGGGGGGTCTGTAATGTAGGGAGGTTCTGTAGTGTAGAGACGTCTGTAATGTAGGGGGGTTCTGTAGTGTAGGGGGGTTCTGTAGTGTAGGGGGTTCTGTATTGTAGGGTGGTCTGTAATGTAGGGGGGGTTCTGTAGTGTAGGGGGTTCTGTAATATAGGGGGGTTCTGTATTGTAGGCGGTCTGTAATGTAGGGGGATTCTATAGTGCAGGGGGGTCTGTAATGTAGGGGGGCTTCTGTAGTGTAGGGGGTGTCTGTATTATAGGGGGTGTCTGTAATGTAGGGGGGTTCTGTATTGTTGGAGGGTTCTGTAGTGTAGGGAGTCTGTAATGTAGGGGGTGGTCTGTAGTGAGGGGGTCTGTAATGTAGGGGGGGTTTTGTATTGTAGGGGGGTTCTGTATTGTAGGGAGGGGGTCTGCACTGTAGGGAGGGGGTCTGCACTGCAGGGGGGTCTGTGTAACATGCAGGGGGTCCAGAACTGTGGGGGGCTGTGTAATCTAAAGGGATCCAGAGGTACAAGGTGCTGGAACCCCACATCCCATCATCAACCGTCCCCACGAAGCACCGCCACCGTGCCCCCCCCCCCCCCGGGCTGCTCAGTTTAAAATGCCCGGGCCTATTTTTTGTCCCAGTCCGGGGCTGGTGGGTGAGAAGCTTGCTCCTAGTCCTCTCCAGAAGCCTTAGTTAGGTCTGTCACACTTCCTGCATCAGTGATAACATTGTCATCTGGACAGGAAGTAAGGTAGAGTCTCCTGTGTGGGGCCTTAGACAACTGGAAATGTAGTTTAATTGCTTCCTGGTTTCTGGTGACCAAATCATTAAAAACTGATTAGATCAACCTCAATGTCACTTAAAAAAAAAATGTCACTCTGTATTTTATTGTCTGATTGCTTAAAGCTCAATAGATCACAGGGGGCTGGTCTCAGACGATCTTGGAGGTGAAGATGCTGGATGTGGAGGTCCTGGGCAGGTGTGGTGACAGGTGGTCTGCGGTTGTGAGGCCGGTTGGATGTACTGCCAAATTCTCTGAAACGCCTTTGGAGACAGCTTATGGTAGAGAAATGAACATTCAATTCAAGAGAAACAGCTCTGGTGGACATTCAGGCAGTCAGCATGCCAATTGCACGCTTCCTCAAAACTTGCGACATCTGTGGCATTGTGTTGTGCTAAAACTGCGCATTTTAGAGTGGCCTTTTATTGTGGCCAGCCAAAGGCACAACTGTGCAATAATCATGCTGTCTAATCAGCATCTTGAGATGCCACACCTGTGAGCTGGATGGATTATCTCGGCAAAGCAGATGTGCTCACTAAGGCCCCTTTCACACTGGGGCGTTTTTCATGCGGTGCAGCGCTAAAAATAGCGCCTGTTCACCGCCTGAAAAAATCCGGCCCCTTTAACTCCAGTGTGAAAGCCGGCGGGCTTTCACACTGGAGCGGTGCGCTAGCAGGACGGCAAAAAAGGTCCTGCTAGCAGCATCTTTGGAGCGGTATAGGAGCGGTGTGTTCACCGCTCCTATACCGCTCCTTCCCATTGATTTGAATGGGAAACCACGGTAAAACCGCGGCAATACCGCCGCAAGGCTCTGCGGGGGTGTTTAACCCTTTTTCGGCCGCTCGCGGGGGTAAAACCGCACCGCGAGCGGCCGAATACCGCGGTTAAAACGACGGTAAAGCAGCGCTAAATATAGCGCTGCTTTACCGTCACCGCGGCTCCCCGCCCCAGTGTGAAAGGGGCCTAAGGCTGGGTTCAGACTTCTGCGTTGCGGGAACGCTGCGAATCTACTGGGTGTTCCCGCATTGCATGTCTCCCGCAGGCATTTCATACTGCCCTATGCGAGCTGCTGGGAGTGTCAGTGAAATATTAATGACAACCCCATATCAGTTCGCATATCGCAGTGCGATCTGCAAACTCGGACAGGAATCGGATCGCATGGTGAGAACACCCATGCGATCCGATTCTGCTGCGGACCAAAAAAAGGGTCCTGTGCGAGTTTGGGCCGAATGCGATGCGAATTCAGTCATACTATCTGTATGGCTGAAATCGCATCGCACATAGATTGCATATGATTTGCACTGCAGTGCGGTGCGAATCATATCCGATCTCCCGCATCGCAGCAGTCTGAACCCGGCCTAACACAGATTTAGATGGAATTGTCAACAATATTTCAGAGAAATAGGCCTTTTATGTACATAGAAAATGTTGTCGATCTTTGCGTTCAGCTCATGGTAAATAGGGGCAAACACAAAGGTGTTGCATTTATAATTTTGCTCCGTGTATTTACTGTTTGCAATTGTGATACACAAGTGCGGCTGTCATTTTGACAGGCAGTAATAGCAGCAGGAGCAACAGAGCAGGATGTAACAGATGCATTATAGAAACTTTGTTGGACTTATATCTTGCATTCCAAAGAGATGGAGAAGAGATTATGTCTTACCTAATTATTTATTGCTCCTTCTATGCACTTCCTCCACTGGGGTTGATTTACTAAAGGCAAATAGGATGTGCACTTTGCAAGTGCAGTGGCTCCAGCAGGGCCGATCCGTCCCGGGGTGCACGGGGTGCAGTGCACCCAGGCGCCACAGAGGTGGGGGCGCTGGAGCGCCAGAGTGCTCCGCTCCCTCCTCCTCTCCTTGTCCGTAGGCGGCGCGGCTCTCTCCGCCTGTCACAGCCGCGGCCGCTCCCGCAGTGACGCCACGGGGGGGGGGGGGGCTCCGTGGCCGAGCCCGACTTGTTTAGAACAGAGCGTGTGTGATGCTGGTGCTGGTGGGCAGGAGGCGGAAGTTAAACACAGGAGGAGTCCTGTGTTTAACTTCCGCCTTCTGCCCACCAGCACAAGCATCACACACGCTCTGTTGTTCTCCACCCGGGCGGCGCGGCTGCACACTGTCCTCTCCAGCTGCCGCCCGGGTGGTTTTAATTAGCCTAGTGGTGGGGGTGGTTTGTCTAGGGGGGGTCTATACCAATGTGGGGGGGGTGGTTTGTCCTGGGGGGGTCTATACTAATGTGGGGGGGGTGGTTTGTCGAGGGGGGTCTATACTAATGTGGGGGGGGTTGTCCTGGGGGGGGGTCTATACTAATGTGGGGGGGGTTTGTCCTGGGGGGTCTATACTAATGTGGGGGGGGTTGTCCTGGGGGGGTCTATACTAATGTGGGGGGGTGGTTTTCCTGGGGGGGTCTATACTAATGTGGGGGGGGTTTGTCCTAGGGGGTCTACTAATGTGGGGGGGTTTGTCCTGGGGGGGTCTATACTAATGTGGGGGGGGTTGTCCTGGGGGGGTCTATACCAATGTGGGGTGGGGGGTTTGTCCTGGGGGGTCTATACTAATGTGGGGGGGTGGTTTGTCCTGGGGGGGGGGTCTATAACAATGTGGGGGGGGTGTTTTGTCCTGGGGGGGTCTATACTAATGTGGGGGGGGGGGTTTGTCCTGGGGGGTCTATACTAATGTGGGGGGGTGGTCCGGGGGGGTCTATACTAATGTGGGGGGGATTGTCCTGGGGGGTCTATACTAATGTGGGGGGGGGTTTGTCCTGGGGGGTCTATACTAATGTGGGGGGGGGGTTTGTCCTGGGGGGGGTCTATACTAATGTGGGGGGGGGGGGGGGGGGGGGTTCGTCCTAGGGGGTCTACTAATGTGGGGGGGGTTTGTCCTGGTTGGGTCTATACTAATGTGGGGGGGTTTGTCCTGGGGGGGTCTATACTAATGTGGGGGGGGGGGTGGTTTGTCCTGGGGGGGTCTATACCAATGTGGGGGGTGGTTTGTCCTGGGGGGTCTATATTAATGTAGGGGTGGTTTGTCCTGGGGGGTCTATATTAATGTAGGGGGGGTTGTCCTGGGGGGTCTATACTAATGTATGGGGGCTGGTTTGTCCTGGGGGGGTCTATACTAATGTGGGGAGTGGTTCGTCCTGGGGGGTCTATACTAATGTGGGGGGGTGGTTTGTCCTGGGGGGTCTATATTAATGTGGTGGGGTGGTTTGTCCTGGGGGGGGGGTCTATACTAATGTGGGGGGGTGGTTCGGCCTGGGGGGTCTATACTAATGTGGGGGGGGGTTTTTGTCCTGGGGGGGTCTATACTAATGTGGGGGGTTCGTCCTGGGGGGGGTCTATACTAATGTGGGGGGGGGGGGTTTGTCCTGAGGGGGGGTCTATACTAATGTGGGTGGCGGGCTGGTTTGTCCTGGGGGGTTTATACTAATGTAGGGGGGGTTTGTCCTGGGGGGTCTATATTAATGTAGGGGGGGGTTGTCCTGGGGGGTCTATACTAATGTGGGGGGGGGGGTTTGTCCTGGGGGGGTCTATACTAATGTGGGGGGTTCGTCCTGGGGGGGGTCTATACTAATGTGGGGGGGGTTCGTCCTAGGGGGTCTACTAATGTGGGGGGTTTGTCCTGGTTGGGGTCTATACTAATGTGGGGGGGTTTGTCCTGGGGGGGTCTATACTAATGTGGGGGGGGGTGGTTTGTCCTGGGGGGGTCTATACCAATGTGGGGGGGTGGTTTGTCCTGGGGGGTCTATATTAATGTAGGGGGGTTTGTCCTGGGGGGTCTATATTAATGTAGGGGGGGTTGTCCTGGGGGGTCTATACTAATGTATGGGGGCTGGTTTGTCCTGGGGGGTCTATACTAATGTGGGGAGTGGTTCGTCATGGGGGGTCTATACTAATGTGGGGGGGTGGTTTGTCCTGGGGGGTCTATACTAATGTGGGGGGGGTGGTTTGTCCTGGGGGGTCTATACTAATGTGGGGGGGTTCGGCCTGGGGGTCTATACTAATGTGGGGGGGTGGTTTGTCCTGGGGGGGTCTATACTAATGTGGGGGGGGTTTGTCCTGGGGGGTCTATACTAATGTGGGGGGGTGGTTTGTCCTGAGGGGGTCTATACTAATGTGGGTGGCGGGCTGGTTTGTCCTGGGGGGTTTATACTAATGTAGGGGGGGTTTGTCCTGGGGGGTCTATATTAATGTAGGGGGGGTTGTCCTGGGGGGTCTATACTAATGTGGGGGGGTGGTTTGTCCTGGGGGTCTATACTAATGTGGGGGGGGGTTCGGCCTGGGGGGTCTATACTAATGTGGGGGGGGGTGGTTTGTCCTGGGGGGGTCTATACTAATGTGGGGGGTTCGTCCTGGGGGGGTCTATACTAATGTGGGGGGGTGGTTTGTCCTGAGGGGGTCTATACTAATGTGGGGGGGTGGTTTGTCCTGGGGGTCTATACAAATGTGGGTGGCGGGCTGGTTTGTCCAGGGGGGTTTATACTAATGTAGGTGGGGTTTGTCCTGGGGGTCTATATTAATGTAGGGGGGGTTGTCCTGGGGGGTCTATACTAATGTGGGGGGGTGGTTTGTCCTGAGGGGGTCTATACTAATGTGGGGAGTGGTTCGTCCTGGGGGGGGTCTATACTAATGTGGGGGGGTGGTTTGTCCTGGGGGGGGTCTATACTAATGTGGGGGGGGGTTCGTCCTGGGGGGTCTATACTAATGTGGGAGGGGTGGTTTGTCCTGGGGGTCTATACTAATGTGGGTGGCGGGCTGGTTTGTCCTGGGGGGGTTTATACTAATGTAGGGGGGGTTTGTCCTGGGGGGTCTATACTAATGGGGGGGGGGGTTGTCCTGGGGGGGGCTATACTAATGTGGGGGGGGTCTGTACTAATGTGGGGGGGGGTTGTCCTGGGGGGTCTATACTAATGGAGGGGGTGGTTTGTCCTGGGGGTCTGTACTAATGGAGGGGGTGGTTTGTTCTGGGGGGTCTGTACTAATGGAGGGGGGGTGGTTTGTTCTGGGGGGTTTGTACTAATGTAGGGGGGGAAAGGTTTGTCCTGAGGGGGGGGGGGTCTATAATGATAAAGGGGGGTGTTTTGTCCTGGGGGTCTATACTGATGGGGGGGTCTGTCCTGAGGGAGGTATTTATACTTAGTGAAGGGTCTGCACTGACGGAGGGGGGGTCTATACTTAATGGAGTGGGGTCTGTACTGAGGGACGACTATAGTTGGTGGAGGGGGTGATACCATGTTTTACTGCACCAGGTGACATCAACCCTAGTGATGCCACTGCAGCTGCGGGCTCTTATTTCCCCTCTCCCTCACCTCCTCGTGCGCTGCTGTACTAATGAGCGGCACACTATGTTTCTTCCCCCGCCTTCATAACGGCCAGGGAAGAAAAAACAGGAGCAAAGAAAAGGATTGTGGGACATGTGGTCCCAAGGACTGGCAGCCCCACTGTAACACGGAAACTGCAGCCCACACAGCATGCTCAGCTGAATGGGAGAGAGAAAGCCAGGAGCCCGGGGAAGCTTTCAGGGAAGGGCACCCAGGACTCCAGAGGGAGAGGGCAGTGCTGAGAGAACACCATCAGAGAGAGAAAGCCACACAGTCTGGCACCATCCCTGGTGGAGAAAGGAATGGAGTCATTGCAGGAATACAGATCTGGGCTCTACCCAGCAGAGCCGCCGTGGGCAATTCAGACTGAGCTGACTCCTGATCAGAGGAACCGTTGTTGCTGTATCGCTGGGTCAGGTGAGAGGGCCGATCGGCCATTATTTACTACCATCTCTTGTAACATGTCTGCAGTCTCTGACCATCTCCTGTATTGTGTGCAGCCTGACCATCTCCTGTACTATGATTGCAGTCTCTGACCGTCTCTAGTATCATGTCTACAGTCTCTGACCGTCTCCTGTACTATGATTTCAGTCTCTGACTGTCTTTAGTATCATGTCTACAGTCTCTGACCATCTCCTGTACTATGTCTGGGGGCTCTTTCTAATAGACTCTCTAACAGAAGCCCCCTCTGTGTGCATCAGAGAGACTCCCCTCCAGGTCTCATTAGTGTACGCTCTTCCTGTATTTTATTTATTGGTAAAAGATCATGGGAGGATCCCAGGGTAACGAAGACTTCTTACGGGAACATCTCTGTGTTGAAGTCGTTGTCATAGAAACATTTGTAAAGGGGAGGAGTTGGTAAGATGACCACGCCCACGTGGGGGCGCCAGAAATATTTCTGCACCCAGGCGTCTGTGACCCTAGGATCGGCCCTGGGCTCCAGAACCAAGTAAAAGTTTAAATTTGCAAAGAATATCCAATTACATACAAGTAAGAAAAAAAACAGGATTTTTGCTTGCACGTGATTAGATGATGGAAGTCAGCAGAGTTTCTGCTCGTTTACTAAGCTCTGGAGCACCCGCTCTTGCAGAGAGAAACTGCACTTTGCAAAGTGCACAATCTAGTTGCCTTTATTAACTCAACCCCACTGTGTTTAAAGTAAGCAAGCTGTTGCATTTATTGAGCAGATTGTACATGTTTACCATAGGACGCATAAGCCTGATCTTCAGTCACACATTTACATTTTTCATGCTGTGTGATGCTATAATAAGCAGCCAAACTAATTAATAATTGACTATGCTGTAGTATGTTTCTTTTTAGGTGGGCATTATCGTCCCTTCTAATTGCAGAATGGAAATGCATTCATGTTCCACACATTTATACACACATGCACAATACATTCATATACTAATATATGTATCAATATTTATTTTTTCACAAGGTTGCAATGTGTTGATTTATTTTTATATGGTTGCAATAATTAGGTTTTGGTTGCAATGTGTTGATATTTATATATGATTTTATAATTATATTATGTTTATACATGTATATGAAATAGCAATACACATTAAAATGGGGGGGGGGGGGGGACAGAACCCCAGACAAATACCTTAATAGAATTATGATATCATTTCTAACTTTTAATTACTATAAATATAGCTGTTATAATTCTCATGTAAATGCTTTTTTCCCCCCAAATACGTTCCCATAATCCTTCAGACCCCAGATATCAGGCAAGGATAGGAGTATCAGCTTTGGTATCCGAATAGGATGACCAGTATCAGGTAAAGACTATGGAAAAGGGGTGGGGGGGACCTAAATTGTGAGCAGTGAACAGGACCTTACAGTAAAAATCCTGCAAACCATGTTGCATGCTTGATGTTTGCATAAGTTGCTTTTGTAAATGTGAAATGGATCTAGTAGTAGACATAGGCATGAACAAAGAATACGGTATGAGGAGTTCCCAATCTTCCCTAGAGCCGCATATTGAAAAGATGGAATTGGCGCCAGAAGGAAGATCACCTCTCCCCCCTCCCCCTCTCGGCAATCATATGGGACACATCACAGGTCCCAGATGGTTCCCCGGCCAGTCACAGCGCGCACGGCTCGCGCATGTGCAGTGTGTGCCAGGCTGTGAAGCCACAGCCGGGTACCCACAGTGACAA
The DNA here is from genome assembly GCA_028564925.1 of Lithobates sylvaticus. Classification (NCBI taxonomy): domain Eukaryota; kingdom Metazoa; phylum Chordata; class Amphibia; order Anura; family Ranidae; genus Lithobates; species Lithobates sylvaticus. Next base: position 517,049,899 of record CM053027.1, read on the forward strand.
TGCCGCAGAGAGGAGGGGGAGACGAGCGGGGCTTCATTCCCCCGCATTGCTGGACCCTGGGACAGGTAAGTGTCTGATTATTAAAAGTCAGCAGCTGCAGTATTTGTAGCTGCTGACTTTTAAAAAACATTTTTTAGTCGGAACTCCGCTTTAACTACACCAAATCTGAGATTCTTCCGATCACAGTTCCCTCAGCTCTGGCTTCCTTCTTGAAGGGATCTTTCCCTTTCACATGGGCATCCCCCTTTATGCCATACTTCGGCATCCAGCTCACTGATCGCTCAGACTCCCTGTACACATATAACTATGTCCCCCATTCGGGAAGATTAACCAAAATTTGTAGTCTTGGGATAGAGCATCCTTCACATGGGTTGGTCGAACAAATACTATTAAAATTACAATATTACCCCACATAATCTTTCTCCTGCAGATGGTACCTGTGCCTTTATCTCAGCGCTTCTTCAAAGATCTCCGTAGCCTTTTCATTAGGTTTTGTGTGGGGCGGTAAGAGACCGCGACTTGCCATGGCACTGCTACAAAGGTCTAAGGGAACAGGGGGCCTGGAAGTACCCAATGTTTTAAAATACTACCAGGTGGTTGCACTGCAGCATGTTCTCAACTGGAGGTTCCACTCTACCTCCAAGCTTTGGGTTCCCCTGGAAAAGACTATGGCAGGTTGGGACCTGTCATGCGCCATGGGTTCTTCCGAGGGACAGGGGATTCTCCTCCGACTGGGTGTCCCCATTGACCACTCATTCTGTGAGGGTTTGGGATAGAATAAATGGCCACTTGGCACTGGCACCTCAGACGTCTCTGTTGGCGCCCGTGGGCTGTTACCCATAGTTTCCCCCTGGGGAGTGGCTGTCCTTCCTTCGAACCTGGGTGAGTGTGGGGGTTGTCAGCCTGGCATGCTTTGTAGAAGGTCACACACTGGTTCCACTTACCACCTTCAGGGAACGATATGGTAGCTTCCCCTTTGATTTCTGGAGGCATTGTTAACTAGCTGATTTCGTTGCCACACAACACAGAAATTCACAGATTAGGGCTACTCTTACCGAATTTGAAGGCCTATGGGCAGCTAACGACCCTATACCAATAGATAGGAAGTATTTCTGGACAGCCGCACTCCGAAAAAAAATTGCCTTTTATTAAAAAAAACACGATCAAAAATACATGCCACAGCAGAACGGACAGAAGACTGACACGTTTCACACTACAAACAGTGCTTACTCATGAGAAAGGGATAATGTTTGTAGTGTGAAACGCGTCAGTGCTTCTGTCCATTCTGCTGTGGCATGTATTTTTGATCGTGTGTTTTTTTTAATAAAAGGCAATTTTTGCGGTGTGCGGCTGTCCAGAAATCCTTCCTATCTATTGCTATATGCATTGCCAGCACCTGTGGCTTCTAAGAGGTTTACCATTGTTTGAGCTTCCTGAAGCGGTGATACCCCCTCCTTCCTCAATGACCCTCTACCCCACATGATTTCAGACTTCTACAAGATTCTGGAGGCAGCTGAATCTAGCCCCAAGCCCTTTTTTGTGAGAGAATAGGAGAGGGACCTCCAGTGTGACTTCACTGATGAGCAGTTGCATCACTTATACCGCCTGACCCATTTGAGTTCAGTGAACTCCAAGACCCCAGAGAATAATTACAATCTCTTATCGAGGTGGTATGGGGTGCCCTAATCCCTAGCTAAAGTGTATCCCTCCAACTCCGACCTGTGCTGGAGGGGATGTGGACTGAAGGGAACATTTATACATATATGGTGTCAATGGTTAGTAAGCACATATCGGATGGTCTTGGTATAGCTCTCCCAGTCTCACCAAAACACTTCTTGCTCCACATCCCTCCCAAGCCTATCTCTCACTACAAACGCAGTGCTCTCCCCCACCTTTTCAATGCTGCAAAACGCCTCATACCAGTTTATTGTAAAAGCCTGCGCATTCCGAGCGAGCTTTACTGGGTTGGGAAGGTGAGGTGAGATCATGGAGGCAGAGGACTGGCTTTCCACTTGTAAAGGCACTCCAGAATAATTTGAACTTACCTGGGCAGCCTGGAAAGACCACATACATGGCACAATCCCAGTTTTGGCTTGCCTGGACATGGCTTTATTGGCTTTGGCAGATCCAACATTTAAGCGACTTGTCCAAACTAACCAACGTCTTATGGTCGACAGCTCTACATAGGCTGCGTCTAATCGGCCAACAAACCAGGTGCAAACCTTTCTGTACATTTGGTACACCTTAATTTTTGTTATTGATATATGAGCGGTACCCTAATTCTTGATAGTTCATTGTATCCTGAGATGTCATATGTTTCAAAAGAACTTTGAGCCATGTATGCACTACCTATCGACCTTAGCTGAGATTGCGATCCCCCTATTCTCTCCCTGTAAGGAAGGGAGGCTTGTCCACATGGACCGAATGTCCAGGACAAGGGAGGTATCCCCGTTTAACACAACATTGTTTATTGTCCCTTATTGTTTTCCTAGGGACCATGGCAGATGCACCCTTCTTATTCCTTTTTGTTTTTTCCCTCTTTGCTCTCAAAATTTAAACTAAATAAAGATTATATATATATTAAAAAAAAGTAGTTGCAGATCATCAGTGGAGTAAATTTCAATAATTTCACTCATTCCTATGGTACTTTTGTATTTCTAAATTAAATTACTAAGTATTTGATGTGGGGGATCTCTAATGGCAGAGGCATTAGTCATACCACTAATCAGTACATTTCCAAATAACAGTTTACATTTTTTACACTATGCTGCTTGTTTCTGTTTACCATGTACCCCCTGCAGGTGGTGACAAACATTAATTAAGATCTCTGTAAACAGATAGCGCAGATTATCGCCTAAACATAGTGACACAAATATAAGTACCGCATGCAACATCTAATTACTGTTGAGTTAGTCAGAAGATCTATTGCTATTTGGTTTCAGCCATCACCCTTTGCGTCCTAATAATACTATTTTTGGTGATTTTTTGCAATGTGAGCGGAGTTGTGATGGATAGGTATCCAAAAGCCCAGTGTTATTACATCTCCTCCATCTTCTCTGTGTATGTTGGGCTCATCTGCCTTCAGATCACTTAGGCCATTAACAGTGTGTGCTGGTCATATCAAGTTACAAATGGCTAAGACCTTAGGGGCTTTATAACATTACCATCGCTGCTCTTAGTTGGCTGGTAACTTCAGATCAGCATCAAGCACCATAGCCTTCAAAGTTAACTATGACAGCACTGTATCCCATTACCTTTCAAAATATCGATGCACAAAGCCCTTGAATGTGGAAAATTCCTTTTTGTGTATCAGTCTCAGGACACCTGTGTCTTACTATAATGACCAGTAGGGACATCACCTATTTAGTCTACTGTAACGGCAGGATACACACATAAGCTTGTAACATTTATAACAGTTAGATTATACAAAAAAATTGAAAATGTAAATTCAATTGAAAAATTGCAAATTAAATGAAATTAATGTGATCATTCATTTTAAACAAGAAGAGACTGACTTGAAAAAGGTTTCCCTAGATGTAGACGAACTGCAGTGGGTATCATGTAGAATGTTTTGGGGTATTACTATGACAGTTCAAGTCTTTATGTATTTAGGGGTCATCATAAAATATATTTTGTATGCAATCATGTGTACATTTTTAAATCTTTTTTTAATTCTGTTTTATTAATTTTAGTAGAAGTACAAAATGCAGCACAAAAACAATTGGGCAGCCTATACAGCAAAACACTGCTGACAAAAATAAAAATCATGTATAAATGTAACAATCTAAAGATATAACAATTTCAGAATAAAAAATAAAATTACAATGTTTGTTTTTATTTGACTTACGGTAGCTATGTGACAGATTGTAAAATTCTTAAAGTTTCCAATTCCTTTTACAGAAAACTTTACATGTGTAGATACATGAAATAACCTCATAAAATACAGTGCAGCTGTGTTAAAAGAAAAAGCAATCAGTCAAACTGGCAAATATTTATTGCACACAATCTAATTTCACTAGTGTACAATTCTGCATAAAAAATCAATGGGAATCTTCATGCGATTGTGTAACCCGGCTATCATTGAAATGCACCTCTTATTAGTTACCGTATTTATCAGCGTATAACACGCACCCCAAGTTTAGGGGGAATTTTAAGGAAAAAAACTTTTAGGATGGAAGTTTAAAGTGGAAGTAAACCCTCCTATCGTTTTCAGCCAAGGAAGCTGCCATCTTTGCCTCTGTTTAATCTTCAACTGCCACAGTGCTGCACATGTGATCCGTTATGACACGAGCCATTGGATGGTTTGACTGTTTGGTTGAGAGCACAGCCAATGTGCAGTTAGCATTCACGGCATACCTTTTTTTTTTAGACTGTTAAATCGATGGGTTTACTTCCGCTTTAAGGGAAAAAATAAATTACATTTAAGTGTCCATTGCAGCCTTGTCCCAGTGCAGCCTTGTCCCTTTGCAGCCTTGTCCCCTTGCATTTTCCCCCTGATTTTAAGGGGAAAAATGTGCTGGTTATACGCCGATAAATAAGGTATCTTATTATTTTATTGTTCATTTTTAAGAGTAACTCCACTTTTGTTGAGAAAAAAACATTTCCCTCTGGGTGATCTATGTACATTACAAGGAGTTTAACAAACTTTGTTGCAGATTCCTAGCTTTTGTTATTCTGAAGAAATCACTGTTTGATTGTCTGTGTCCATGTGGTAAGTGAACCTAATGGGAGTGCTTCCAAAATTATCAACCAGTTCCTGCACTTGCAGGGCTCTAATGAGAAAAAATGCAGGGTCTGTATCCCTTTAGATGTGATTTCCTATTGGGAGTATCTCACCAAAAATTACATTTTTGTTGCAGGGGATGTCGGAAATCTGGCTTGTATTTTAGTGCAGATTTCTGGGGAAATCAGTGAACCAATCACACAAGCAGAAAATGATGTTTTTGGGGGGTGTTCTATACATATTTTGTGTACAGAACACCTCTGGGTAGCCATATTGCATTGCATTTTACAGAAAAGCTGCAGATTGAAAAGGAAAGGTAATGTTGTTAAAAATAACATTAAATTACAGTATGACTCGAAATTATATATGCTATATTATAATTTTTTTAATTTACTATTATTTTCCCCATGAAGTGGAATTACCCTTTAAGTGCAGTGCCAATGTTTAAACATTTAAAAAACTAACAAGCAGTGGCAGCCCGTCCATATGGGGCACAGGGTCTCTGCATCCCTAATCCATGCACCCGGCCCCTAATTTACATACGTGACTGACGCATGGATTCCAATGGGAGTTTTTAGAAGCACATGATTAGAACCTGATGCTTTAATTGGCTTCAAAAAAAGGGTGGGCTCGGGGGGTGCAGAGCACTGCTCCCCAAGCCCAACCACTTGTGTGAAGATAACCAAATAATATTCGCTATTGTCTTCCTGCTTCTCCTCCCGGCCAATCCCGGCTCAGGAAGCAGGGCCTGAGACCCAATTGGCCGAGAGGAGAAGCAACCCTATTGGCCATCGAGGAGGAGTTGCAGGAGAAGCCGTACCTCCGTAAATCCATCGATGGAGAAGACGCAGAGACCTGCCACCTGGAGGAAGCCCGTGACCTAGATGGGGTAAGTGCAGGGACCAAGAAACTATTGGTATGTGGCTACTATTTTTTTGATGATCAGCAGGGCACCAAATGTCTTTTTAAAGTCTTTACTTATATTTCAGTTTTCTTGTAAGTTACTTACATGATCACTTACATGATATTATCATACTCAATACTAAAAAAAAAAACTGAACAATTCTGATGTAATTAAACAGAACTGTAGCTATGTATTTGCAAAGCCTGCCACCAATGTATTCTTTAAAACCAATAACCGCTTAAAAACTTTTTTCCATTTTGGAGTAGAGATGGGTTAGTCCTGTCAGTTTTTCTAGCCATCTGTGTCCCATTGGGGAGATTTACCTTCACTTCATATCCTGTATACGAATATTTCTCAACCTTGAAACCAGGACTCACTAAATTCTTCTAAAACCTTTCATAGCCCAACAATAAAAAAAAGTTTATTCTCACACAATAAAGTACAGGAGTAAAAAAACGAATTGACATTCTGGAAGGCTATGGATGGGGTTAGGTGTTCTTTGTGGAGGAATGTGAGTCATGGAATGGGTTAGGGGACTGTATAGCAGACTTGGTGGTGGCCCTGTAATGTAACTGTGGGGGATCTGTCTCCGGAGGGGGCTCGGGGTATCTCTAGGAGGCTGGGTACTATGCAGGGGCACTGTGAGAGACTGGAGGACACTGTTGGCTACTATGGGGAGCTGCAGCAAGTTAGGGGGCACCAAGGGTGGTTGGGCAGCACTGTGGGAGGTTGAGGGGCACTGCAGCCCACTATAGGAGGCTGGATGGCACTATGAGAACTGGGAGACACTGTGGCAGGTTAAGGAATCTGCAGCTGGCTTGAGGCCGGAGGGAGGCTGAGGCCCCACAGCGGCCGAGAACCACTGCTGTAAAAAAACAAGAAGTGAGAGGAAATCTTTCAGTAGAGGATTATGACCTTTTAGAAATATTAGAATAAATGTTCCTGTTGTAAAATGTTCTCAAGACATCTCCCATCACTTTCACTCCCGGTCATGGTGGTCATTACAATTAATAGAAAGGAGGAATATCCCTATCAGGGACACAGGGTTCAATTCACTAGCAATTATTGCATGTGTTTTTTTTTAACTACTGCATGCAAAATTAAAAAAGTTAATTCATCAAAGTAAAATATCAAATTTTAAGTAAATATCTTAATTAAAATGTGAGGTAAATACAAAAAAGTAAATTCACAAATTCACCAAAGAAAACATACATTGGTTATTTATCTAGGGTAGGGGTCTAGGGGGTTGGTTTGTGGCGAGTGGGAGTGGAAATTTTCTTGGCATCAGTGGGAGTAAGCATTGTCACGTTTAGCATTAGTGCCCCCATCAATGAAGAATAGTGCCCCCATCATTGATATCATAGGGAGGAATAGTGCCCAATGATTGGTGTCAGTGGAAGGAATGGTGCCCCATTATTGGTGTCAGTGGGAGAAATGGTGCCCCATTATTGGTGTCAGATGGCAGAATAATATCTCATATCAGTGGGAGGAATAGTGCCCCAAGGGCTGGATAAAGGCAAGCAAATGGGGCGCATCTGGCCCCCGGGCAGCGGTTTGCAGACCACTGATTTAGGGTATTGGCAGATGATATTTTAGCAATGTACAAAATAACAATGAGGAGACATCTGCACTGGCCAGTAAGTTAAAAGTATACAATGTATCAATGTGGAAGTATTCTGTCCTGAGCTCAGGAATGTAAATAAACATTTCACTAGATGGTTATTGTTATGAGAATGAAGACACACTAAAGCCCCATACACACGCTCGGATTATCCGAGGACCAGGTCCGTCGGATCATGTCCGTCGTACTTTGTCCGATGTTGGTTTTGCGTACACACGGTCGGACAAAGTTGTCGGAAAATCCGATCATTCTGAACGTGGTGACGTTTGTTGCCTACGACGGGACTACGTAGAGGCTAGTAGCCAATAGCTTTGGTCTTGTAATGTGATCTGAGCATGCGTAGCACTTTGTCCGACGGAATTCGCTAAACACACGATCGGATTTGGTGTGATCGGACTTTGTTGTCAAAAAATCTATCCAGCAGGAGATAGGACTTTGTCCGTCGGACAATCCGATGGAAACTGTCCGATGGTGCCTACACACGGTCGGAATTTCCGACAACATTGTCTGATAGGACAGAATCCATCGGAAAATCCGACCGTGTGTATGGGGCTTAAGGATGAGTTCATAATTTCACATAAAATCAGGAAGGAATGAGAGAGAGAAAAAATCTGTCCCTCAAAAAGTGATGGGATTTTCACGGATGCATATTTCTATCACTAAGGTAAACACAACCACAGAGGTATAAATCAAAAAATATAATTTACTACAAAGTATACATGATAAAAATAGTAACAGCATTCGGTCATATATATTTGTGACCAAAATTGATACTCAGTTCCAAGAGCTTGAACAGATGCTTGCGTGTATGGATAGCCAACGCATTTAGCAGACTGTTTTGCTGCTTCTTCGGGGCTGTTCATCATGCATCAAAACGTCCTGGCATTGACAGAAAAAAGGTAACCGCAACATCAGAGAGAGCAAAGTTGAGTCACATCCAGTGACAATAAGGCGATGCCAAAATCACCAATATGGTCTTGTGGACGTTGGACCATATATAGGGCTTTGATAGTTGGATCGATAATAATCTGATCAGTATCCACCAGGGGGAACAAGGAGTCAACCATGAAGTACTGATGGTCAAAGTGCGGAAGCACCGCGATATAAGGCCAGTCCTAGCTCGTCACCGATCTGTGCGTCCTGGCTGAAGGCTGAATAAAGTTCCTCTTCCACCTGTGGTCAGGCTGATCTGGTCCTCCCTCACTGCCGTGATGTACGTCCCAAAATGATAATTTCACAATATTTCTGTGTGCCTCCATTAACAGAACAGTCCTCCTTTGGTGCAGTGTTAGCCTGTGACAAAAAAACCTGTGATAAAACAATGTAAAAACAACACTACATTGTGCTAAATATCAGAAAACATATTTGTTAAATAACACCCCCCCCCCCCCCCCAGATGAGGTCTTACTAATGATTTGTACAGACAGCCAAACCAAAAACCTCTCACCACTTAATCCAGAACTACAAGTGTTTGATGTTTAATATACTTTATTTATTATTAGGATTCTTTTTTATTGTATTATTTGTATTTAATTGTATGTTACATTTAGTATATGTTACATTTAGTGTATATACATTTAGTCTATGTTACATTTAGTATATGTTATATTTAGTAATTAGTCTATGTTACATTTAGTATATGTTATATTTAGTAATTAGTATTTGTTACATTTAGTATATGTTACATTTATTATATGTCAAATTTAGTGTGTGTTTCATTTAGTGTATGTTATATTTAGTAATTAGTATATGTTACATTTAGTATATGTCACATTTAGTGTATGACACATTTAGTGTATGTTACATTTAGTGTATGTTACATTTAGTGTATGTGACATTTAGTATATGTCACATTTAGTATATGTTACATTTAGTGTATGTTATATTTAGCATATTTTACATTTGGTGTATGTTACATTTAGTATATGTTACATTCAGCATATGTTACATGTAGTGTATGTTATATTTAGTATATGTTACATTTGGTGTATGTTATATTTAGTATATGTCACATTTAGTATGTTATATTTAGTATATGTTATATTTAGTGTATGGTACATTTAGTATATGTTATATTTAGTATATGTTATATTTAGTGTATGGTACATTTAGTATGTTATATTTAGTGTATGGTACATTTAGTATGTTATATTTAGTGTATGGTACATTTAGTATATGTTATATTTAGTGCAGGGGTGGACTGACAACTCATGGGGCCCCCGGGCAAAAGGAGATTATGGGGCCCCCAGGCAATAGGAGATTATCGGGCCCCCAGGCAATTGGAGATTATGGGGCCACACAATATACACATACAATCACACAGTATACACATACATGTACACACAGTATACACAGACATGTTTCTATTGGCTGAGAAGGTACTGGAAAGGTGGGGCAGCTGTAATCTCGGGATTTTTAGACCAAAAGGATGTCGGCAAGGGACATTTCAGAGACAGATGTAAAAAAAACACAGATTTTTACATACCGTCCCTGGTTTTACTGAGGCTGGCAACCCTGATGGGGCCCCCTAGTGGCCCGGGGCCCTCGGGCAGTGTCCGAGTGGCCGAATGGTCAGTCCGCCCCTGCCCTCCTGTCTCCTCCTCTTCACCGGGTGCCCTGGTGGCGCTCCTGGCTCCTCCTCTTCATCAGGTGCCCCTCCTGGCTCCTCCTCTTCATCGGGTGCTCCGGTGGCCCTTCTGTCTCCTCCTCTTCATCGGGTGCCCCAGTGGCGCTCCTGGCTCCTCTTCATCAGGAGCCCCCATGGAGAGCCGCGGTCTCTGGGGGCACCTGTGCGGGCGCGCTCACGAGTACTGCTGCTGCGATCATTGACACAGACAGCAGGACTCGCCCCCCCCCCCCCCCCCAGCTCCCATGCCACTGGATTTCATTAACAGCAGCGGGAGCCAATAAAAATTCCATAAATCTATCCCCTAAATTGTAGACAATTTTGCGGAAACCAATCCATATACACTTATTGGGATTTTTTTTTTAACAAAAATATGTAGCAGAATACATATTGGCCTAAATTGATGAAGAAAATAGACGTATTACATTTTTTATTGGATGTTTTATAGCAGAAAGTAAAAAATATTATGTTTTTTTAATTGTCGGTCTTTTTTTGTTTATTGCGCAAAAGATAAAAAAAAACGCAGAGGTGATCAAATACCACCAAAAGAAAGCTCTATTTGTGGATAATTTGTATTTGGGTACAGCATCGCACGACCGCGCACTTGTCAGTTAACCACATGCCGACCGCGCTATAGTCGAAAGACGGCTACAGCGCGGTCGGGTTATCCTGGGAGGACGTCCTACGGACGTCCTCCCAGAAACATGCTCCCGCGCGCCCCCTGGGGCGCGCACTCGGGAACATCCGTGACCGCCGGGTCCCGAGGACCCGGCGCATCACGGATCACGGTAAACAGCCGCTGATAGCGGCCGTTTACCACGTGATCGCTCCGTCAAATGACGGAGCGATCACATGTACACAAACCGGCGTCACGTCATGACGCCGGTTCCTCCCTCCCCTCTCTGTACCGATCGGTACAGAGAAGGGAGAAGCGGAGAGGGGGAGAGACGGGACCAGCGCTGTGGGCTGGATGTGTAGTGCCCACAGCACTGGTCAATACACTGCCACCACTGTGCAATACACTGCCACCACTGTGCAATGCTCTGCAATCACTGTGCAATGCTCTGCCACCACTGTGCAATGCTCTGCAATCACTGTGCAATGCTCTGCCACCACTGTGCAATGCTCTGCCACCACTGCAATGCTCTGCCACCACTGTGCAACGCTCTGCAACCACTGTGCAACGCTCTGCAACCACTGTGCAATGCTCTGCCACCACTGTGCAACACTGTAATACTCTGCCAATACTCGCCAATACTCTGCCAATACTCTGCCAATACTCGCCAATACTCGCCAATACTCTGCCAATACTCGCCAATACTCTGCCAATACTCGCCAATACTCTGCCAATACTCTGCCAATACTCGCCAATACTCGCCAATACTCTGCCAATACTCGCCAATACTCTGCCAATACTCGCCAATACTCTGCCAATACTCGCCAATACCCGCCAATACTCGCCAATACTCGCCAATACTCTGCCAATACCCGCTAATACTCTGCCAATACCCGCCAATACTCTGCCAATACCCGCCAATACTCTGCCAATACTCTGCCAATACTCTGCAATAATTTTTAATAGAAACAAATATTTTTTTTTTTTTTTTTTACCGAATTTTCTGTATTTTTTGATTTATAGCGCAAAAAATAAAAAACCCAGCGGTGATTAAATACCACCAAAAGAAAGCTCTATTTGTGTGAAAAAAAGGACACAAAATTCATTTGGGTACAGTGTTGCATGACGGAGTAATTGTCATTCAAAGTGTGAGAGCACCGAAAGCTGAAAATTGGTCTGGTTAGGAAGGGGGTTTAACTGCCCAGTGGGTATGTGGTTAAAGTAACGCAGAGCCATATTGCAAAAAATGGCATGGTCATAAAGAGGGGGGTAAATCTTCTGGAGCTGAATTGGTTAATGAAAAAAGTAGACTTACCTGTATTTGTTAATTAGGATTTTGTTGTCTAAAATTTAGCTTTTGCTCCGAAGACTTTCTTTGGGGTGTATTCATTTTAATCATTCATAGCGTCAGCGTTAGTCTTGTATAGCATCAGGGTACCTGCCATATAGTCCCTAATAAAGGTTTAACCCCTTGATCACCCCCCTCTCCCCCAGTTAACCCTTTCACTTCCTGTCACAGAGTCATTAGTATAGCATACAGATCTGTTTTCTGATCACTGTATAAGTGTCACGGGTGACATCAGTTAGAGTTAGCGTCAGTTAGCGTCAATCCCAGACAGCATCAGATTTTAACCCTTTGATTTCCAGTAGCACTAACACACACACCATAGACTTCCATTACTAGTATAGTGTCTGAACGGATCAATATCTTTGATCTGATGAGAACTATACTAGCGTCCACAATAGTATAGTGTTCCCAAAAATGCAGCTTTAGCAGGATCAGCCCAGACACCTGCGTTTAGCCCCTCCGCCCAGCCCAGCCCACCCACTGTCACTTCAAATACACAGCACACAAAACTGCAGCATTAGCAGAGTCACGCCTGATCCCTGCTAGCACTAACAGTCCGTTTTTTTTTGTAGTGATTCAAGCAGTCTCTGACAACCAGGTGCTTTTTTACCTGTGAGACACAATAGCTGTACCTGTAAATTTAGTGGCCAAAATGTCAAACAAAAGGTACACTAGTGAAGAGGCCTTCAGGATACGGAGCATGACAGATGAGAGCGCAGTGGAGGCCTCACTGTCAGAATCACAATCTGATTCAGGCTCACTATACGAACCTGTAGAGAGCAGCGGCACCCTGACAGATAGCTCTGATGACGGAGTAGAGGTCCCTGCTAAGGTCAGGTATACCCGACCCTGTTCTTCTGTTGCTGAGGTGCAACAACCGCATGGTTCTCATATGGAGCAGAGAGACAGTTTTAGTACCGCTCAACCTTCTGATGAACTGGCAAGCACCAGCGGCCTAGTACATCCTGGTCGTAGACAAACCAGCACTGCAGTAACACTTGGTGACATGGCGAGTCCCATAAGTGCAGTTCAAGCTGGTGCGGTGGCAGGCACAAGTAGTGTCCCGCAGCCTCCAAGAATTCGAACACAGACCCATAGAGCCCCTAGTGTCCTTCCCGCTGCTCTTGCAAGTCCTGATTGGCAGCCCACCACTTCTGCAGCGCCTGTACTTCCCCCATTCACTGGCCAACCCGAAATTCAGGTGGAAACAGCAAATTTTACTTCCCTTGACTTCTATGAGCTGTTTTTCACTGAAGATCTGTACAGATCTATTGTGGACCAAAGCAATGTATTTGCTGGTCAATTTATCGCCGCAAACCCAAATTTGACCCTTGCCAGAGAATTTAGCTGGAAACCTTTAAGGGTTCCCGAATTTAAGACCTTTCTGGACCTATCCCTCCTCATGGGCATTACTAAAAAGAGTGAGTTGCGGTCATATTGGTCCACTGACCCAATTCACCATACGCCCGTGTTCTCTGCTGCCATGGCCAGGACTTGATACGAGCAAATCTTGCGGTTCATGCACTTCAACGACAATGAACTCTGTCGTCCTCGGGGTGACCCTGATTATGATTGGCCCCACATAATTCGGCCCCTTGTAAAACACTTCAACCAACAATTTGCAGCCTTGTTTATCCCTGATCACAATGTCTGCATTGGTGAGTCCCTGGTTAAGTTTTATGGCCGCCTTCAGGGGTGGACTGACAACTCATGGGCCCCCCGGGCAATAGGAGATTATGGGGCCCTCAGGCAATCAGAGATTATGGGGCCACACAGTATACACACACACAGTATACAATCACACAGTATACACAGATATGTTTCTATTGGCTAAGAAGGTACTGGAGAGGTGGGGCAGCTATAATCTCTGGATTTTTAGACCAAAAGGATGTCGGCAAGGGACATTTCAGAGACAGATGTAAAAAAAACACTGATTTTTACATACTGTCCCTGGTTTAACTAAGGCTGGCAACCCTGATGGGGCCCCTTAGTGGCCCAGGGCCCTCGCCCTGAGTGGCCGAATGGTCAGTCCGCCCGATTTAGTCTATGGTACATTTAGTATATGTTACATTTAGTGTATGTTATATTTAGTATATGTTATATTTAGTGTATGGCACATTTAGTGTATGTTCTATTTAGTATATGGCACATTTAGTATGTTACATTTAGTGTATGTTATATTTAGTGTATGGCACATTTAGTATATGTTATATTTAGTGTATGTTACATTTGGTCTATGTTACATTTAGTGTATGTTATATTTAGTATATGTTATATTTAGTGTATGGTACATTTAGTGTATGGCACATTTAGTATATGTTATATTTAGTGTATGGCACATTTAGTATATGTTATATTTAGTGTATGGCACATTTAGTATATGTTATATTTAGTGTATGGCACATTTAGTATATGTTATATTTAGTGTATGGCACATTTAGTATATGTTATATTTAGTGTATGGTACATTTAGTGTATAGTACATTTAGCGTATGGCACATTTAGTATGTTACATTTAGTGTATGTTATATTTAGTATATGGCACGTTTAGTATATGTTACATTTAGTGTATGTTATATTTAGTATATGTTACATTTAGTGTATGTTATATTTAGTATATTGCTGATTGCCATGGCCCCTGTGGTAGGATGATGGTCGGTGTAGGAGATCGGTGCTGTCCTTGGTGCTGATCAGGGTTAATGCTCTGCTATGTGTGTGTTCGGTGCTGAGCTCCGGGCGTGTCTGACCTCCGTAGGGATGCAAAGAGAGATAGGAGGATCCTGGTTTATGGTCCTCCTCCTCCCTCTATATCTCTCTTCATCCTCCTCCATCCACCCACCTCCACCCCTCCCCCAAAAAAAGCATTGGAGAAGAGCAAGCACTGGGCTCCATCAGTCCTTCCAAGGGGAGAGTAAACGGGAGCCCCCATCCCCATCCCCCTGCAGTCCTCCAATGATCCAGATGGGGACTATGCAGAGGCAGTGACAGGAGGAGGCCCTTGGGAGAGCAGGCTCCTGACTATTGTGTAAGGCGGACACACAGCCAGAGCCATCGCTGTGATTAAAGGTAAGGAAAGATGATGTGCAGGGTGGTCCATCCTCCTCTGATCCTGTGCAATCCATGTATACAGCTCGTCTATGGCTCCTTGTACCTGTGTGCTGCCATGGTGGGATCCATCCATCTGCTGCTGGATGATGATGATGTGCAATCACAGTCTGCATTGTGTGCCTGGCCAGGTTATGTGCAGCTATAGGCCTTCCCTGCCTCCAATTAGGACTGAATCTATAAATCCAGACACATTATTTATATAATATGGAATGCAATGGATTGTCTATGATAACCTGCTACTGACCTTCATAGAGTAGATCTGATTGCATTGCACTCTGCAGATAAGGCAATGGCATATAAATATGCCCACTCATCCCCATGTACAGATATTCTGCTGATGGCTGATCACACATCAGGTACATAGATAGAGGAGACAGCAAGATGGACCCAGGCTTCAGAGGGATGCAGCAAAATGGAAGGATAATGCCAGGATAGATTGGATAACTGATGGGGGAAGGTTAATGCACCTCTGCAGAGAGGAAGATCTCTTAGATTTGTTCTATGATGGCTGTTAGAACCCTAAAAATCTCATCATATGAAAATGCTGCTGGATAAATACATAAGAAATATCAGCCAGTCAGCCATAGCAAATACATAAGAAATATCAGCCATAGCAAATACATAAGAAATATCAGCCATAGCGTGTACAGCTTCATAATCAATAATGTAAACAGTGAAGAGTTAGGAAAAGTACAACTTCTGGCTCTGCGCCCCTCATTAACTGTTTAAATGGCACAGAATTGTCCTCCATGGGGTCTTTTTTTTACTTGGAGTCTGCAATTCCAGAAGTGGCCATGAAGGGGCACTAGAGGCTTATTCTTAAACAAGGGGGTGTGGTGTTGGGCTGTGTCTACACATAGCTGTTTGGACCACATAGGGGTGTGTGTGCACGTGTGTTCAATGGACAGAATGTCACTGCTGTGTTCATGTATATGTATATACATATGTCCATGTGTGTTGATGTATGTGTATATACATATGTCCATGTGTGTTCATGTATGTGTATATACATATGTCCATGTGTGTTGATGTATGTGTATATACATATGTCCATGTGTGTTCATGTATGTGTATATACATATGTCCATGTGTGTTGATGTATGTGTATATACATATGTCCATGTGTGTTCATGTATGTGTATATACATATGTCCATGTGTGTTCATGTATGTGTATATGCATATGTCCATGTGTGTTGATGTATGTGTATATACATATGTCCATGTGTGTTGATGTATGTGTATATACATATGTCCATGTGTGTTGATGTATGTGTATATACATATGTCCATGTGTGTTCATGTATGTGTATATACATATGTCCATGTGTGTTGATGTATGTGTATATACATATGTCCATGTGTGTTCATGTATGTGTATATACATATGTCCATGTGTGTTCATGTATGTGTATATACATATGTCCATGTGTGTTCATGTATATGTATATACATATGTCCATGTGTGTTGATGTATGTGTATATACATATGTCCATGTGTGTTGATGTATGTGTATATACATATGTCCATGTGTGTTCATGTATGTGTATATACATATGTCCATGTGTGTTCATGTATGTGTATATGCATATGTCCATGTGTGTTCATGTATGTGTATATATTCATCTATGAATGGGACATGGATTGGGGTTCTGACGGGCTCCATTTTTTACATTCTCTCTTATTTGTAAATGAATAGGTTTGGTACTTAAAGCAAAGTATTAAATCCAAAACCAAAATATAATATACTGCAGTGCCATTAAGAGTTAACAGCACCCCCTCGCGTTTCCTTTTAAGCACCGCGTTTCGTTGGCAGCGGTAGATGGGTGCGGGAACACATGAGATTTTAGACGCGTTCCTGCATCGGCACAGAACCTAGCCCAAGGATTGGTAAGCTGCAATATAATAAATGTTTCTTTTGGGTTTAATTCTGCTTTAAAGTTCATTTAAACCCTCGCTGGATGACATTTACTTTGCTAAAGCACTGCGTATCATAACCAACTGCCATTCTTGTCTAACTAAAATACACCTTTGCCCTTTGTTTAGTCCATTGCTGCTCCTTGGTGATGCTGATTTCCTAGGATGACTAATGGCGCGTACACACCAGCGGATTTTCCGTCGGGATGTTTTTTCCGATGGAATTGCGCTCAAGCTTGGCTTGCATACACACAGTCACACAAAAGTTCTGTGAACTTTCAACCGCTAAGAACGTGGTGACGTACAACACTACGACGAGCCGAGAAAATTAAGTTCAATGCTTTCGAGCATGCGTCAAATTGTTTCCGAGCCTGCGTATTTTGTGCGTCGGAATTGCTACAGACGATCGTAATTTCCGATCTGGACTTTTGGACTGAAAAATTGAGAACCTGCTCTCAATCTTTTCCTGGCTGGAATTCCGCCAGCAAAAGTCCGATGGAGCATACACACGGTCGCATTTTCCGACGAAAAGCTCCCATCGGTCTTTTGCTGGCCGAATTTCCGATCGTGTGTATGCGGCATTACTGTCTATATACGCACCAAAGATTGTTGCATGGCACTTCCCAGGGTGCCTGGGTAATGAGTGCTGGAACTTGTAGTCTCCACCAGAAGCCCATGTCTACCCATGACACAGGCACATGTCATTGTCACTGTATGGGCTCATTCATATAGGTGGCAGGCTCTACCGCCCCTCTGAAAAGCGATCTGAGGTAGATTGTTTTTTCAGAGGCTGTTGACAGCCAGTTTAGAGGCATTTAGGAGGTGATAATACCACCCCCGGAATGCGAATAATTAATTTCAACCCCAAGGGGGATTTTGCTTTGAACTACCGTGCTGAATCTGCCATAGTCACATTTGGCACGCAGTCACGGTGCAGTCCTGATGACAGAAGTGGGCGAATTTGACAGGTGTTGCTGCCTATCAAACTCTACATGCTGAATTAAAATTGCACTATGAAGCATCACAGCAGTGGCAACATAAACAGAACTGAGCATCAGCCATGTACACTTGTAGGTGGGTATTTGGGGGTGGTAAAAACACAGATCAACCACCTGTTTTTATTGTCACCTGTGTGAACTTACCATACACTAGGCAATCTGTTTTTACAAACTCCTTTAGCTCTACCAAAAATTAACTAATGTAAACGCCTGTGTGATTGGATAACAATTGATTGGCTTGTATAGGTTTGTCCTAATATTACGTACACTATATTACCAAAAGTATTGGGACACCTGCCTTTACATGCACATGAACTTTAATGGCATCCCAGTTTTAGTCTGTAGGGTTCAATATTGGGTTGGCCCACCCTTTGCAGCTATAACAGCTTCAATTCTTCTGGTTTAGGAGTGTGTCTATGGGAATGTTTGACCATTCTTTCAGAAACGCATTTGTGAGGTCAGGCATTAATGTGGACGAGAAGGCCTGACTCGCAGTCTCGCTCTAATTCGTCCCAAAGGTGTTCTATCAGGTTGAGGTCAGGACTCTGTGCAGGTCAGTCAAGTTTCTCCACCCCAAACTCCCTCATCCGTGTCTTTATGGACCTAGCTTTGTGCACTGGTGCGCAGTCATGTTGGAACAGGCAGGGGCCTTCCCCAAAACTGTTCCCACAAAGTTGAGAGCGTGAAACTGTCCAAAATGTCTTGGTATGCTGATGACTTAAGAGTTCCCTTCAATGGAACCAAGGGGCCAAGCCCAACCCCTGAGAAACAACCCCACAATCCCCCTACACCAAATGATTTGGACCAGTGCACAAAGCAAGGTCCATAAAGACATGGATGAGTGTGTTTGGGGTGGAGGGACTTGACTGGCCTGCACAGAGTCCTGACTGCAACTCGATAGAACACCTTTGGGATAAATTAGAACAGAGACTCGAGCCAGGCCTTCTCGTCCACATTAGTGTCTGACCTCACAAATGTACTTCTGGAAGAATCATCAAACATTCCCATAGACATAACTCCTAAACCTTGTCGACAGCCTTCCCAGAAGAGTTTAAGCTGTCATAGCTCAATATTGAACCCTACGGAGTAAGACTGGGATGCCATTAAAGTTCATGTGCATGTAAAGGCAGGCGTCCCAATACTTTTGGTAATATAGTGTAGTTTTGGTAAATTGGATGGTTCAGGGATTGTACAATTAGATTGTATTGTGTATGGCCATCCTATAGCCTGGTTCACACCTATGCGTTTTTCAGTAAGTTTTCAGTTTTGTAGAAACGCACTACATAATTTCCACAGACTTCAATGGAAACAGCAGAAACACTTTAAAAACGCAAATAAACACAGTACTTGCATTTTTTAATGTGTTTCTGTTGCGTTTTTGATGGTTTCTCCTGCATAACAACAGATATCTCCCAAAAAGGCAAAAACGCATTAAAGATGTGTGTAAAAAAAAGCAAACACAAAATGTAGCGGGGAAAATGCATCAACTGCATAAGTGGAAACCTAGCTTGAACAATGGACTTTTGTGGTAGGATCGCTTTATATATTATGATCACAATATTCATTTATTATGTTAAAGATTTATATAACATTTTAGTGAATGGGTTTGCATATACTTTGTCATTCATCCATAGCAATCAGCTATATTTCTCTTGCCGTTCTAACTACAGCTACCTGAATTTTGATTGGTTGCTATCGCTAACTGCATTGTGTAAATCACTTATGTCTTATAGGGTCTCATTGAATATTTGTATAATGATGTATATATGAGGTCTTAGCAGATATCTACATCAATATGCTGTGATTGCATCATTCTCAGAATGGAGTGGAATGGCCCATTGCTCATATGCTTTCGGCTTTATACATGTGTTTGTTCAAACAATCAGTTGTGTTTTTTTACATTTTACATAGGACATTGCTTCTTTTCTTCATTGATTCTTTATTTTAATTTTGAAAGTAAATGACTTGTGGCAATGATGTGGGTGATGTTGTTGTATTTGTACATAGCTTGATCTGTGTCCTTTGTACAAGTCTGCCTTCTGAGACTAGATCACAGTGTTGTAGAGCAGGTTTCTGAGACTAGATCACGGTGTTGTAGAGCAGGTTTCTGAGACCAGATCACTGTGTTGTAGAGCAGGTTTCTGAGACTAGATCACGGTGTTGTAGAGCAGGTTTCTGAGACTAGATCACGGTGTTGTAGAGCAGGTTTCTGAGACTAGATCACGGTGTTGTAGAGCAGGTTTCTGAGACTAGATCACGGTGTTGTAGAGCAGGTTTCTGAGACTAGATCACGGTGTTGTAGAGCAGGTTTCTGAGACTAGATCACAGTGTTGTAGAGCAGGTTTCTGAGACTAGATCACAGTGTTGTAGAGCAGGTTTCTGAGACTAGATCACGGTGTTGTAGAGCAGGTTTCTGAGACTAGATCACGGTGTTGTAGAGCAGGTTTCTGAGACTAGATCACAGTGTTGTAGAGCAGGTTTCTGAGACTAGATCACAGTGTTGTAGAGCAGGTTGTTGAGACTAGATAACAGTGTTGTAGAGCAGGTTTCTGAGACTAGATCATGGTGTTGTAGAGCAGGTTTCTGAGACTAGATCACAGGGTGTTGTAGAGCAGGTTTCTGAGACTAGATCATGGTGTTGTAGAGCAGGTTTCTGAGACTAGATCATGGTGTTGTAGAGCAGGTTTTTCAGACTAGATCACGGTGTTGTAGAGCAGGTTTCTCAGACTAGATCACAATGTTGTAGAGCAGGTTTCTGAAACTAGATCACGGTATTGTAGAGCAGGTTTCTGAGATTAGATCACAGAGTTGTAGAGGAGATTTATGAGACTAGATCATGGTATTGTAGAGCAAGTTTCTGAGATTAGATCACAGTGTTGTAGAGGAGGTTTCTGAGACTAGGTCTTGGTATTGTACGGCAGGTTTCTGAGACTAGATCATGGTATTGTACGGCAGGTTTCTGAGACTAGATCACGGTATTGTAGAGAAGGTTTCTGAGACTAGATCACGGTATTGTAGAGCAGGTTATAGAGTCTAGGTCATGGTGTTGTAGAGTAGGTTTCTGAGACTAGATCACAGGGTGTTGTAGAGCAGGTTTCTGAGACTAGATCAAAGTGTTGTAGAGCAGGTTTCTGAGACTAGATTAGTGTTGTAGAGCAGCTTTATGAGACTAGATCACAGTGTTGTAGAGCAGGTTTCTGAGACTACATCACAGTGTTGTAGAACTGGTTTCTGAGACTAGATCATGGTATGGTAGAGCAGGTTTCTGAGACTAGATCACAGTGTTTTAGAGCAGGTTTCTGAGACTAGGTCATGGTGTTGTAGAGCAGGTTTTTGAGACTAGATCATGGGGTTGTAGAGCAGGTTGAGGGGACTAGATCATGGTGTTGTAAAGGCAGGTTGAGGGGACTAGATCATGGTGTTGTAGAGCAGGTTTCTAAGACTAGATCACCGTGTTGTAGAGCAGGTTTCCGAGACTAGATCACTGTGTTGAAGAGCAGGTTTCTGATACCAAATCACGGTGTTGTAGAGGAGGTTTCTGACTAGATCATAATGTTGTAGAGCAGATTGAGGGGACTAGATCATGGTGTTGTAGAGCAGGTTTCTGAGACTAGATCATGGTGTTGTAAAGCAGGTTTCTGAGACTAGATTATAGTGTTGTAGAGCAGGTTTCTGAGACTAGATCATGGTGTTGTAGAGGAGGTTTCTGACTAGAGCATGGTGTTGTAGAGCAGATTGAGGGGACTAGATCACGGTGTTGTAGAGCAGGTTTCTGAGACTAGATCATGGTGTTGTAAAGCAGATTTCTAAAACCAGATCACTGTGTTGTAGAGCAGGTTTCTGAGACTAGATTATAGTGTTTTAGAGCAGGTTTCTGAGACTAGATCATGGTGTTGTAGAGCATATTTCTAAAACCAGATCACAGTGTTGTAGAGCAGGTTTCTGAGACCAGATAACTGTGTTGTAGAGCAGGTTTCTGAGACCAGATCACTGTGTTGTAGAGCAGGTTTCTGGGACTAGATCATGGTGTTGTAGAGCGAGTTAAGGGGAGGACTTGGTGTCTTTTATTTAAATGTCCAACACCTGTAGAGAACAGAATGTCAGCTGTACAGAAGCTGTGTGTAGCCTGTCTGCTAGCATTGCACTGTCTGTACATGTATCGGAATGGACACTGCACATTAATTTTCAATATGGCTGCGCCAAAGGGTGTCTTTTTATGGAAGCTGGCAGAATGAGCTTTCTTGTTTTATTGTTGCATGTCAAATACAAATTGCATGGCACAGCTTGTTTATTTGTTCCCTAAGGCCCCTTTCACACGGGTGCCTCCATTCCATCTCAGCAGGGGATTTATAGGATCCCCTACTGAGTCAGATCAAAAGGAAAACGGATGCCATACATGTGACATCCATGTCTGTTCCAGCTTTGCTCTGTTTTTTATTCATTGGCCATGGGGGAAAAAGTAACCTATATAATCCCTATGGGCACAAGGATGTAAGCAAATGTGCATCCGTTCCTTTCTTTTCAGGTCTGCAAAATTAGGCTGGATGCAAGACTACTGCTTTCAGTCCAACAACCCAGAATTAACCCGTTTAAAAACGGACGCACATCCCTTTGCATCCGGCCTTCCATAGGGATACATTGCAGTCCATTTGTGATTGGTCTAAAATACAGGTCAACAACAGACTGATGGAATGCCCTTGTAATAGGGGCCTAAAGCGCTATAAAACCAAAAACAAAAAATGTAATATATTGCAGCTTACCAATGCTTAGATGTGGAGGCTGCATTTGTTTTCTTTTCTAGGCATTTTTCCCTGTGTGTTCACCTGGTGATCTGGCCAATAACACACCTCCTGTATGAGACCTCATGCACACTGGACGTGTTTTCAGCTGTTCCTAGAGGCATCTGGCGTTTTTTTTCCCCTGCCTCTAAACACTACTGGATGTTAGCCTATATGTACACATAGGTTTTTAGAGGAGTTTAGAGGCAGGAATGAGTTGAGCTGAGTTTCAGCAGAAAAAGCAATTGCCACTTTTAACACGACCTTGACGCGACTTTAAGCAATGCCTGTGTTATCTTGAGGTCTATGGATCTCAAGTTGCATTTAAAGTCGGACCAAAATATGGACTTTTTTGAAGTCGCTGCAATTTGAAGTCGCACAGATATGAACTGTACTCATTGGAAATCATGGGGTACGACTTGTCATGCGACTTTGAAGTCTTAAGTCGCAGGACAAATCGCACAAGTGTGAAAGGGGCCTAAAGTGGAACTAGTCTGTATCTGAACACCACAGACCAAAAACGCTATTTAATTCATTTTTGTTATTTAAATCAAACTCAGCCATTTATTCAGTCTCCATGCTTTTTTCGATGAGAAATCTCTTTGGAAAACACCCACTAGCCTTTCTGGCTGTGGTCATCATATATACCATTTACTAGAATCCATTTGACTTTAGCTCAGGCATACAGGCAGGAGGGTGTGCTTAGCTGAGCAAACCCCTCCTTCCCTCCTGAAGACTCCTGGGATATATGACATCATTTGCCTAGGCATGGAAACCAAGAAGTAACCGAAAATATGCAAAAAAAAAAAAGTTTAAAACAAGTAAATATGATATACTGTCCTATCTATTTTCTAATGCTGGCAGCAATTACAAATAATCAATGTTGATTGAGAAAGTAGAGTTCCACTTTAATGCTAGGCATGTTTAGTGCTTGAGCATTAATTCATTTCAACGGCCAGAATAAATTGTTATTCTGGCCAATTAAATAAATGAATGCCTGTAAAATGCGCCTATACAGGCACATTACAATTAATGGGCTGTATTTTAGCTCAGTAAAAAAAAAAAAAAGCTGTCCTATGCAGTGTCCAAGAAGTCTTATAAGCAGTTACAGCAACAGTTTTGTTAAAGGGATAAAGGTTTTACATAAATAAATAATAATATTTAATAAATATTTGCTTGGGTGTAATACCATTTTAATGTAGCCATCAGTTAGAACAAAAGATTCAAGAGCCACTGAGCTGCCTGTTTGCCAACAATTTGCGCAGTATGTGGAATTTATATGCAGCATGCTGGAAGATTTATTTTATTGGCAAAGTCTGTTTTCCTCTCTCTTCCACCTACTGATAATCACTTGGTCATTAACTGGTTGCCGCCCGCCCACCATCATATGATGGCGTCCCAGAACGGCCAATCACGGCTAGGACACGGTGCGACCCAAAACTCTGTAAAGAGCAGTCCGCGGCTTTTTAACCATGTGATCGGCTGTGTGGCGAGGAGAGCCGATCAGCGGCATCTCCACGCAGGGGGACATGTAGTAATGTAATCGGTGCACTGATCATCAGTGCCCTGATTACAGTATAGTAAAACAGTGTCACCATACAGTGCCCACCAGTGCCCACCAATGCCAGCAATCCGTGCCCACCAGTGGCAGCAATCAGTGCCCACAAGTGCAATCAGTGCCAGCATTTAGTGCCACCTATCAGTGCTGCCCATCAATGCCCATCACTGCTGTCGATCAATGCCCATCATTGTCGCCCATCAGTGCCACCCATCAATGCCCATCAGTACCGCCTATCTATTCCACCTATCCGTGCCGCCTATCAGTGCCCACCAATGCCGCCTATCAGTGCCCACCAATGCCGCCTATCAGTTCCCACCAGTGATGCCTATCAGTGCCCATCAGTGCCCACCAGTGCAGCCTATTAGTGCCCAACAGTGCCACCTAACAGTGCCCATCGGTGCCACCTATCAGTGTTTGTTTGGGTACCACGACCGCGCAATTGCCATTCAAAGTCCGACAGCGCTGAAAGCTGAAAAATGGCTTGGGCAGGAAGTGCCAGGTTGGCAAGTGGTTAAACAATACGCAGCTCAGTTTTCACATGCAGTGCTTGACGTTTTAACATAGTACAGTAACTAATTAGAAATCCTATGACTGGTGAACAGCAAACTGTAATCTATTTACTGTATGTCCATCATCATTCTTTACACTGCCTTCAGATACACCTGTGATGGGAGAAATATAAGGCCCGCCCCTGCTAACCTCCTTCTGAAAATGCTACTTTCCTTGCTGTGCCTGATTTCTATACTTCCTAGTAGTTACCCTAGAACAGAGAAAGCTAGAAAAAGTTTGGATCCCCTATTATGCCCTGTACACACGATAGGATTTTCCGATGGAAAATGTGTGATAGGACCTTGCTGTCGGAAATTCCGACCGTGTGTAGGCTCCATCACACATTTTCCATAGGAATTTCCATCACACAAAATTTGAGATCTGGTTCTCGAATTTTCCGACAACAAAATCCGTTGTCGGAAATTGCGATCGTGTGTACACAATTCCGATGCACAAAGTGCCACACATGCTCAGAATCAAGCAGAAGAGCAGCACTGGCTATAGAATTAAATTTTTCTCGGCTCGTCGTACGTGTTGTACGTCACCGCATTCTTGACGTTCGGAATTTCCGACCAACTTTGTGTGACCGTGTGTATGCAAGACAATTTTGAGCCAACATCCGTCGGAAAAAATCCCATAGATTTTGTTGTCGGAAAATCCTATCATGTGTAGAGGGCATTACTGTACTTCTTTTGAGTCAACTGATAAGAAAATATTGAGGAGATCCACAAGATTTTTTGACAAAAAGGCCAGAATTTATTCAATTACCGCTAATCAACTTAGAGCAGGGGTAGGCAACCCTTTGGCCCTCCAGCTGTTTTAAAACTGCAAGTCCCATGAAACATTGCAAGACCCTGACAATCACAGGCATGGCTCCTAGAGGCAGAGGCATGATGGGATTTGTAGTTTCACCACAGCTGGAGGGCCGAGGTTGCCTACCCCTGACTTAGAGTTTGCATAGACCATTAGAGTTTATTTTATCTTTTAACCCCTTCACACCTAAGGGTAAAACAAATCTAAATGCTTAAGCTCAATTTCGCAATTTTGACATGTGTTCGTAAAACTGGCAGCAAAAGTGAGTACACCCCTAAGTGAAAATGTCCAAATTGGGCCCAAAGTGTCAATATTTTGTGTGGCCACCATTATTTTTCAGCACTGCCTTAACACTCTTGGGCATGGAGTTCACCAGAGCTTCACAGATTGCCACTGGAGTCCTCTTCCACTACTCCATGACAATATCATGGAGCTGGTGAATGTTAGAGACCTTGCGCTCCTCCACCTTCTGTTTGAGGATGCTCCACAGATGCTCAATAGGGTTTAGGTCTGGAGACATGCTTGGCCAGTCCATTACATTTACCCTCAGCTTCTTAAGCAAGGCAGTGGTCATCTTGGAGTCAGTTTGGGGTCATTATCATGTTGGAATACTGCCCTGCAGCCCAGTCTCCGAAGGGAGGGGATCAGGGGTCAAGTCCTGGGGAAAAAAGTGTGGGAACTCCCACCCAAGATCCACTCGCCCACCAAAAAAAAAAATGATACGCTCATATACACGAACGCTTCAAAAGTGGTATTTTTCATCCAATTTTCGTATTGTGTGTATGAAGCTTAACTGTTAGTACATAAAAAAAGCAATCCTCAATAAACATAAATACGGTAATTCTCTGAATAATCAGCATTCATTCAATTGTGCTTCCATGCAAATGTGAACATCATGTTCTGATCTTTATTGGGGGTTAAACGGAAAGGTCATAAATGAACTGCACATTATCTGGGCAGAATGCTTGGGGAGATGGTGATGTGTTCCTGCTTAGGAGATGTATATTAGCTTGGGGGGCTGCAAACGCTGCAGGGCTCCAACACACACTCGCTGCTATTCAAACCCTTCACATATTTCCACATAAACTTCCCTCCTGGCATTAAACTTTGCCAGGTATTGTGCTCAGCTTACCACCCCAAACTGATGTTCCTCCCTCAGCTCACCTCTCTCCCTGCATGTCCTGTGAGCAGAATAGCTGTGCTCCTCCTCTGTGTTCTCTCATCATATGGCACTGAAGATAGAGGAGGGGGG
Organism: Lithobates sylvaticus; assembly: GCA_028564925.1. NCBI lineage: Eukaryota > Metazoa > Chordata > Amphibia > Anura > Ranidae > Lithobates > Lithobates sylvaticus. The sequence continues at coordinate 517,076,713 of CM053027.1, forward strand.
GATTCAGCGCGACACACAGAGCAAGTATGCAGGAGACTGGGGGGGGGGGGATGAGGAGACAGAAAATCAGGAGGGACCGGCGGGGAGGAGCACATCACGAGAGGTCTGACTAAATACAATCTATTAGCAGCAGGGACCTGATCTACCCCTCAGCTAGCTGTGATTAACAGGTAGATCAAAGCGTAAGCTGTCATGAGGCCCCCTACTGGCAATGCCTGACTGGTCAGGTGTGCGGCACTTACTATTGCGAGCTGTGTCGGCAACTGCTGGTGTAGCACCTGCCACACAGCTCGCATACTTCAAAGTCTTGCAGGACAAGGCTGCTAACAGGAACTGAGTTCCTGTTGTGGAAAAAGTACAGGAACTCCGTTCCCATGCGTTCCCGCAGGATTTGAGCCCTGGAGGGGATCATGCTTTGCTTCAGTATGTCACAGTACATGTTGGCATTCATGGTTCCCTCAATGAACTGTAGCTCCCAGTGCCGGTGTCTTGCCGAGTTGGTTCCCCTGGCGGATTGGTTCCTCTGTGTACTGCGCAGGCGCAGTACGAACGACTAGCCATCTTCCGGAAATGTCCGAACCTAAACAGATGCAGTGAAGTGTACACCGCACAGCTCATTTTGTTTGTTTACAAAAAAAAGTAAGTTTAAAAAAATACACTCCGAATTCAAAAGAAAAACCCCACAGATAGCACTGTAAAAACACAGCTTTTATATTCTCTCCTCGATATCCACAGCTGAACGATTTGTTTTTCTTTTTCCTTTGCCCCTTGCTTACAGTTATAATAGATACGCCCCTTAGTTAGACTTCCCCGGCATCGTCTCGTACACCGACTGCGCGTGCGCGGTGTACACTTCCCTCGCTTCTGTTTAGCTTCGGCAATTTTCGGAATTTCGCCGCGCATGCGCAGTACGCATCTACACCAATCCGCCGAGGGGAACCATATCGGCAGAACACCGGCAGCACTCATGCAGCCCCAGACCATGACACTCCCACCACCATGCTTGACTGTAGGTAAGACACACTTGTCTTTGTACTCCTCACCTGGTTGCCACCACCCACGCTTGACACCATCTGAACCAAATAAGTTTATCTTGGTCTCATCAGGTTCCAGCAATCCATGTCCTTAGTCTGCTTGTCTTCAACAAACTGCCTACTTTATTGTGCATCATCTTTAGAAGAGGCTTCGTTCTGGGACAACAGCCATGCAGACCAATTTGATGCAGTGTGCGGCATATGGTCTGAGCACTGACAGGCTTACTTCCCACCCCAGTAACCTCTGCAGCAATGATGGCGGCACTCATACGTCTATGTTTCCCAAAGACACCCTCTGGATATGATGCTGGATATGATGCTGAGCACGTGCACTCAACTCTTTGGTCGACCATGGCGAGGCCTGTTCTGAGTGGAACCTTTCCTGTTAAACTGCTGTATGGTCTTGGCCACCATGCTGCAGCTCAGTTTCAGGGTCTTGGCAATCTTCTTATAGCCCAGGCCATCTTTATTTAGAAAAACAATCCTTTTTTTCAGATTCTTTGCCATGAGGAGCATGCTGAACTTCCAGTGACCAGTATGAGAGAGTGAGAGTGATAACACCAAATTTAACACACCTGCTCCCCATTCACATCTGAGACCTTAGTAACACTAACTGGTCACATGACACCGGGGAGGGAAAATGGCTAATTGGGACAAATTTGGATATTTTCACTTAGGGGTGTACTCACTTTTGTTGCCAGTGGTTTAGACATTAATGACTGTGTGTTGAGTTATTTTGAGGGGACATCAAATTTAAAATTTTATACAAGCTGTACACTCACTACTTTACATTGTAGCAAAGTGTAATTTCTTCAATGTTGTTACATGAAAAGATATAATAAAATATTTACAAAAATGTGACGGGTGCACTCACTTTTGTGAGATACTGTATATATTTATATACAGTATCAAGATATATACAGTATACAAGATATATACAATATATTATATATATATATATATATATATATATATATATATATATATATATATATATATATATATATATAATAAATATATATACTGTATATATCTTGTTTGGCAGTGCCGGCTGAGTTGTTTTTAGTGTTGATGTAAAATGATGACGTTGTGTCTAGTATTGTATTTATGTTTACAAAGACTTGGAGTATGCAGATCTCTAGAATTTTGGCCTGCGTGGAGCTAATAATTTATGTGTATTTATGTGGCTAAGGGTAGAAATGCTGAGCACTCACAGGCTTGGATCAATGTTCATCGATTATTAGTAAGAAAACATTAAGTGACAGATAATATGAAAGACCAGAAGAGCTTAGAGTGGGCGGGAGGAGAGAGACTCCCTGAGTGATGAGGTTACACCAGAAAACGTCTCATGTAAGCTCTTCAGCATGGGTGGGGGGCCTTTACTAAATCAATTACTCCACACTCTGTTTTGTTCTTTGCTCTGCAATGTATGAATTTCTGTCCATAGAAGACTAAAAACAGTCTGTGGAGGAAAAGGATGCATGTTTTGATTCCAGAGATCTCTACCCCAACAGCTCCAAAAAAAGTCAGTCAACAAAGGCTTGGGATTTGCTGTTGAACATTGGGTCTGGCAGTCGGTTAACATTAGAGAATGTCAGATGAACCACCCAAAAGCCTACAACTCATGGCTCAGCTAAGTTTCCCATTTGTTCCTGGCAGGGGATGGAAGATGAAATCAATGGCCACCACTGGTAATCACAGATGTGAAGCTGCTAGAGTCATAGGTAGAACCTTCAGGGCCCCGGCACAAGAAACCATGAAGGGGCCCCCTGGCCCCCGACCAAGGCGCTTCCCACTGGTAGTTCTGCCACTGTTGTCAGTAGATTTTTATTTTTGTTGTTTTATTTTTTATTATTTTTTTTATTTATTCTTTACATGTTTTTTAAGACTCTCGTTGGGGGGCTTTGGTGAAATATCAGGGGTCTAAACAGACTCCTCATGTCTCAGTTTTGAGACAGAGAAAGGGACTGAGGACAGGTTCATCAGTCGCTGTCTCTGCAGCCTCAGCTGCACAGAATGAACGAACAGGAATAGCTCTGTACAGAGCTTCTCGTTCATTCATAAACTGTAGCATAGTAAACACAGTTTACTATGCCTCAGCTATGAATGAAAAAAAGAAAACAGAGTCAACTATTGGTACCAATCGCTGACTATTCATTAAGACAAGGAAGAGGCTGGTAAATTACACATTTACCTGACTCTTCCCCGCTCTCCATCCTGACAGATCTCCGCAGCAGCCGGCAGGAGGTGGGGGAGACCCGGCAGCACTGCCAGGTTGGGGGGTCAGGGAAGCACACAGGAGCCCAGGGTAGCAGGACAACTATAGGAAGGCAGCAGGAGCGGCATGTAGAGGAAGCAATGCCCTCCAATTCCCTTTTGCAGCCGCTGAATGTCTGTGGGAGGGAGAGGAGGAGAAGCAAGCTTTCAGTGTATACATAGAGGGATCAGTTACTCTACATGTCGTCGCCCTCTTATGCAGGTGTACATGGGGGGCCACACAGGTAATGGCGACCCCTGCAACCCCTGTAATACACGCCCCACGGTATAAGAGGCCGCCGCGGCGGCGGCCTCGCATATTATGTTTCACTCACTGGTATGGATTTTAAGGGGAACCCTAGCCAAAAAAAATGGCGTGGGGTCCCCCTCAAAATCCATACCAGACCCTTATCCGAGCAGGAAGGAAAAGAGGGGGGGACGAGAGCGGCCCCCCCTCTCGCCTGAACCGTACCAGGCCACATGGGAGGATGCTTTGGGGGTCTAAGACCCCTAAAGCACAGCACCTTGTCCCCATGTTGATTAGGACAAGGGCCTCTTCCCCACAACCCTGGCCGGTGGTTGTGGGGGTCTGCGGGCGGGGGGCTTATCAGAAGCATGAAATCGTGGACTAATCCAACTGAAAACAGCAATTAGCAGTTTGAAGTAGACCTGACACTAATATAGGCAATTCCAACTAAACCTACAATAAATAATGCACAGGTAGAGCAATGTGAACATTATGTAAAAGAAATGAGAAGATCCAGAAATATAGGCAAGTAAACTTGAATGCAAATCTTAGATTGGGCTCTTGCATACCAATAGAAGCTCTGGAGCCAGAGGAACCAGGCCAAGCTCAGCTTTTCCAGGAAAAAAATGCATGAAAGTGTAGCTGCCAATATTTCTGAAATCACTGATATTCCACCATGTTATATTCATTAAAGATTACCTCTGTTTATATATTTTATAACCATCTCATACGGGCTCATTTACTCCACAGCACACGTTGTGACATGTGCTAATGCTTTGCATTTTGCATGTACTGCTATGTGTTTTTTTTACATGCAGCGCTGTTTTTTTTTTCGTTTTTTTTTTTAAAAAGATATACTTCAGCTAACATGTACTACAAGCATGTCACAATGTGCTGCAGAATGATCCACCTCGTTTGTGTAGATGAAAGAATCTGTTTTTTTTTTCCTTTTTGTTCAGCCTATTTGCTGATTAAAAAAAAAAACACAGTTTATAGCCAACTAAAAGGTGTAGCTAAATCCGCTTTGTGATTTTTACCTACACGTAAGCTTATAAATAAAGCCTACCTGTAGGTAAAGTAAATATCTCCTAACTGTGCACCGTTTAGGACAGGCATGTCCAAAGTCTGGCCCGCAGGCCAATCGCGGCCCCCCTCCCTGTCCCCTTCGAGGCTGCAGATGGGCATCAATCAGGCTGCACTGATGGCAATGGGGTGCTGCATTCCTGGCAATGGTAAGGCATGGCAATGGTAAGGCTGCATTCATGGCAATGGTGGGGCTGAATTCATGGCAAAGGTGGGTCTGCCTTCACGGCAATGGTGGTTCTGCATTCATGGCAACGGTGGGTCTGAATTCATAGAAAATTAAATGGTGTGTGGCGCTGAGATGATGGTATTAACCATCAAATAAGTGATAATATAGTACAGTTAATATAATATATACAAGGATTGCATACAAATACCGCTGCAAAAAATAAACATAAACGCAGTGTATGCTGCGTGATGCAGTAAATATTAATGTGAACACAATTAATACATTTAAGAAACAATTAATGTATCTCAAATATACACATCAAAAGTGATACATGAAATTATAAATCATATAATAATGAATCAGTGACAAAAGTCCATAAGTGCTCAAAATAAGTGAAGTGACTATGTGACTTGTCTGCAGGTATCCACCACCATATGAAAAGAGGCTTACCGGATACAATTGACTCAACTAGGCTTATACCAAGTGAGTCTAGCAGGCTTGTAGGTGTAAACACACCTTATGGGATAGACAACGGCTCAGGCTGCTGACATGTATCGACTGGCAGGGATCCGTCCTTAAACAGGCATATGGATATCGACTATACAGTGTGCTGACATATTGTTTTTCATCCCAACATAGGTAAAAGGAGAAAAGATAGGGCCCGTAGTGTGATACCGTTTGAGTTAAAAACAATTTATTGAAAGTATAAAAATGGTCACTCACATGATGGATGACATTAAAAGCATGTAATAAATTTCCTGGCAACGCAGTGGCATCGGCATAAGCCCTTCCAACGCGTTTCATCCTAAACAGGCATCTTCTGGGGGTGCTGACTCACTGCGGCCACTGCGTTTTTATAAATAAAAGAGTGTACCCTAATTAGGGCCAGCTCCTATTCTGTCTGGTGCATAAATCTGGATACTTCCGGTTTTCCAATATGGCGCCCATGGCTTGTGTATCAAGCCTCTTTTTGATAGTGAATCAAGCCTCAATGGGAGAGATTGTATATTCTCTCCGTCGAACGTACTCAACGGGGAGAATCTCAGTACATTACCCCTCTTAAGCAACACCAGACAACAAGGACTTGTCTAATTACACACGAGCCCCGTGTCTCATGTTATGAGGCTCCACGATTGCAGCATTGTCCGCACAGACCGCTCATAGCGCCGGACCACAACAAAATGGCGCCCGATTGCGGAAATTCTCGGCCTCTGCAGACTAGCTACAAAAAAATGGCCGCTGGAACGCACATCATTACAGCATCATATGAGAAGCACAGATATCCCAGATATGACAGATAACCAGAAGTACACCGCTAAAAAAACTGCAGTGACATATGGCCCTACAAAGAGCCAAAAATGAGTCTGCGGCAATGTCACACAAGGGCAGTGTCATGCGAACATAAAACCAGCGGAACGTACATTAAATACAGTAAATTGCGGATTTGTGCCTCCTATTAGAAAAAGAAAAAGAAGAAACCAGAAGTAATACAAACATTATAAAATTTTAACGGTGTCACCATTTAAAATTATGTATTAAAAAAGAAAAACATATTGGGTGACCAGAGTCTAATCCAATTATTGTATACATATAATAGCTAGCCCTATTACAGGATCTCGCCATATTCAATATGATATACAATTATATATACAAAAATAAAAATTGTAAATTATAAATTATTGACATATACGCATATTCGACAAAAGTCGACACTCTGAAATAATTATAATAAAATGAAACTATCCCAGAGTCCTAACAAAATTAAGAGCAATTATATTAAAATTATAAACAAATAGACAAGAAAATTTGTAAAAAATGCAACATATATATAGTCGAAAATGGGACGACCTAAAGTTAATTTAGGCCTTATTCAAAAAGGCGTTTATGTCCCATTCAACGTTGATACCCCATGGCTGATATGATTAGAGTTCATAAATCCAATATGTTTCTAATTGAGAACGCCTCTAGTCATGGCTCCACCCCTCCATGGTGGAACATAACTGTCAATCACTAAAAAAACTTGTACCCGCGGGGTTACGGTCATGGCATTCCCTGTAATGACGTGGGACTGTGTGTCTAGTGTTCGAAAATATTTTGCTCTGAAGTGAGGGAACTCCCTTGAATGTCATTTTAGCTCGATCCGGTAACAACGGACACAGAACCTTGTCAGTCTTAAGTACGTTCCAATGTTTATTCAGGATCACTTGTAAAACAGGTGGACAGACACAGAGTCAGAAAGTATGGTAGGTAGACCTCAGTGTTGGAATATCCAGGACATGTAAGAAGCCAGGGGCTGACACAGCCCTCCAGGATGAAACTATAAATAATATATAATGTTTGGGTGGACTGACCCTCTAAATCCAGTCATGTCTTGTGCACGTAAATTGCTGCTCGTCTTAAATATAAGCTTTGAAAATGAGAGTGCGTTATCAGACAAGCACTCAATGCAGTACACAGAATAATTAGGACTTTAAAGGACAGAGGGCTGACACTGAAAAGCGGGGATGAACCATGAGCTGTCCCTGGAAATGGGGGTCTTTGGGTGACAATGAAATCTTCTCTGCAGTCTGGTAACCTATTGTGTGCTGGGGAGAGAAATATTATTGCAGCATTCATCAGATGAAGATTGTACTGCAGCAGAAGAAGAATGTCGAATGAAAGAATTATGTGCCGTAGACAAGAACAAGGGCTGGGCATCTCACAATGAAGTTTTTTTTTTTTTGTGTGTGTTTTTTCTTTTAATTTGCTTTTCGTGTCTGACATAAAAGATATCACTCTGCCTCCCAACATCTCCCAGCAACACCTGTGCCAAGATTACAATTCACCAATAAGCACTTCGAACCACCATGTGCCCACCAATCCGGTTGTGGCAGAAGTTGCTGTTTACCAATCCAGTGTGCTCTGATTGGTAGGAGTGGGCAGGAGCTAGCAGCTGATTGGCTGCTGTTTGTGTATGGGGGGAAATTTGCAAGGTTTCTGTGTCTGGACTGAAAATACAAGTACGGAGGAACATTGGGCATGCAGCGTTAACCCCTTCAACCAGTGCTGAGAGGAATCAATGCATGCGCTGCTGTTTTATGATTAAAAATGAACCAAGACAGAGGGGAATTAAACTCCAGACAAGCTGATGATGGATTTTTAAACAAGCACACACATATAACATGTACATTAACAAAACTTAGATTAAAGCTTAACTCCAGGCACCAGGAAAAAAAATAAACCCTTCTAGTAGGGCCCCTCTGCACTGCAAGGGTTAAATGCTTACTTAGTTGGTCTAGGTGTTGAGGGTTAAGCTGTAATACTTACCTCATTCCTCGCTCCGGCAAGCTTCCTCTACACCGTGCAGATGGTCGCCCCCCCCCCTCTAAGCTTTTTCTCTAGGGTGCCCTGGCTGGTGATCCCATGATGACTTCATCATATACAATGCAGGACCAATATCCAGGATTCTAGGTGGGGATGGTGAGGACCCGCCCATAAATCGAGTGCCAACTGCCTGGGAAATCAAGGAATAAGGTAAGTGTTACAGTCTCTTCCTCTACTCCTAGACATAACCAGTATTTAACCCTTGAAGAACATTACCGGTTCAACTTTAAAGGATCGATAAACCGACAATACAACTTACCTTTACAAAAAAACAGATCCTGAGGTTATAAGTAAATATATATGTGAAAACGTCCTTATCGGTGCAAAATAACGCATTAATAAAAGTTAGACTTATTGTAAAGAGCACCTGTCCATCATACTGATGTATGATGGAGGCAGCCATTGCTGAAACTTCTTGTTACCTGGCTGTCATGTCAGAGTATGCAGGTCAGGAGCTCTTACCTAACTCTGGCTTTCCTGATCTGTATGCTTGTTGTGCGTACAGTAAGGGACTCAGACAGTATTAAAACCATTGGATCTGCATTATGGCCAGGCAACCCACATTTTCCCAAATCTGTCTGCAATGGTAGCCTCTGCATTCATCTAAGTAAAAGTATATTTTAGTCTTACACGGATCTCAGGGAATAGCAATTAAAAATCAACACACTGAACAAAATAATGGCTACTCTGTTATGGCTTATGGCCTGTACACACGATCCGAATATCGTACGAAAACGGACGTCCGAGGAAGGATCGTACGATTTTCGGATCGTGTGTACACTACTTTCGACAGACGTTCACGACCGTTCATCCGATCTTACTTGATCGGCATGCACAAAAATTTTCCCTGCACGATTCCAGATCGTCGATTTTCGGTTAGTCAGTATAGTTGTCGTCCGAAAATTCAATACAAATATATTACAACACATGACATCACTTTTTTTTTTTTCAGTTGTACGAGAATTTTCGTGACTTTATTTAGCTATTCAATTTCTACTTGCGACTATAAGCGAATAGGGTCTTTCAGGTCCAGATTCCGGTAGACCCTTAACATTGCTTACTGGGTATTCTAGATATCCTCGCCAATAGAGGAAATTTCTAAACAGGCTATTGCCAGGGCCCTCTCTTCAGGCCCGTAAAATGATATTTGGATCGTGTGTACAGGCCATTAGTCAGGTGAGATGCTTCATGTCCAGGTGGCATTTTGTCGTGCACTTAACTTAGGACTAAACAAGCCATTTGTAATCCCCATGACTAGAGAAAACTCCTGGAGACAAAATCATGGTATATTACCAATCCAAGGATTGTTGAGAGCTCAGTCTCACAAACCCAATCATGTGGGGGGACTACTTAGAATGGTAAAAAAAAAAAAATAATGATCTTAGAAGAGAGTGATTCGTTTCTTTCTCCCTTTCACCCTAAGTGGACATTTAATGTTCCCAAGTGGCCACATGAGAAACTGGGACTGTTGTGGAGGGCCAAACCCGATTCTGCTCATTATTAATTCTGGACCTGGGAAGGTCAGTATACACTGTACATAAACATAGAGAAAACAAACACCTGGTGCTAGAAACAGCGGGTACGAAACAGGTCATGAGCTCAGGTGCAGAGTTTGACAAGCGGCACCGCTTGTCAAACTGCCTATTGAGTTCAGTGGGGCCTCGCCACAACCGTGTGCAATGGTAATACAGCATTATAGGATTAAATCAGGCAGTGAGAAGGTGAGATAACACTCCTTACTGCCTGTTCAAATGCCCTCTGAAAAACACTAACTGGAAGGAGAGAGCCTGAGATCAGTACAGGGGCATGCCATGTACTGTGGAGCCCAAGATGATGAGGATGGCCTTTTGCACAATTCCTGTCCAAGCACCCCTGGCGGTGGAGCCAGGGACTGCTAGGGCGGTGGAAGGGCGCAGGTGCCAGGAAGCTGGAGTATTGAACTGAAGCCTGGAAACACAGGAGTCCTTCCTTCCAGTCCTTCAACTATTGCTGAAGATATGCCAACCTGGATGGCTGCATAGGGATACCAGCTTAGTACACTATAGATAAAGTCCTGATTAAAAATTAACTAAAAAAGAGAAAATGGCAGGAAAAGGAGATAATAGAGAATAAGATAGAAAAGACATCCATCCCCCTAGGACACTAGTAAAAAATGAAAGCATGCTAGGAGTGGAAGGGAATATGTTACTCCTTTAAAGCGGAAATTTAACCACAACAACTTGATAAAAAAGAATATTTTTTGGCAAGGAATATACATTCTACATGAAGAATTATGCAGTCTACTCATGTCTTTAATGACCTGTTTGAGGTCACTGCGTACATGCCTCCAGCATTGCTCCTGTTTCTTCTTGCTGAAGACTGCCATTTTGTTGAAGCCCAGAGCCCCAGCAGTAAAATATAAAGCCATTGATTTAACAGTTTCAAAAAACAGTTGCATTCCTGGAAGGCCGGATTGCTATCTGTCACATTTGTTTGTGTCCTCAACCAAACTGTCAAACCTTCAAATGGCTGGTGTCATAACTGATCACACGTGCAGCACCATGGCAATTGCAGATTATACAGAAGCAGCTTACTTGGCTGTAAAGGATAGGAGGATTTAATTCCAGGCTGTCAGCAGATTGGCCTCTACAAACCCAGAAGTGCCTAAAAATGCCTAAAAATAGAGCGCAACTGACCAGAGTAGGGGGAGACCATATATTACTGGATTTTAAACAGTATAGGAACTTATTTCTTAATGTTTTACATAGCTATACCTGCAAAAGGGCCTGAAGTGATCTAGCAGGACTTCATTTTCTGACTAAAGTTCCACTTTAAGCAACAGTATAGCCTACGGTAGTTATCTTGGAATAACTGAATATTGGGTCCCTAATGAAACTAGAAAGAAACTTTGACCACTCTACATCTTTAAAATGTAAATGGAAAAAATATGTAAAAATCCAGAGTGACTCCTGGAAAGATACTGTGTATGCTTGTCGGTTCACAAGAGTTCAATCAGTAGCTGTACCAAAGAAACAAAATACAAGGTTATGACACATTGGTAAAAAAAAAAAAACAGCAGAAATACACAACATGAATCCTCAAATACCCCAAAATGTGCTAAAGTTTCCACAAAGAAATAGGCACCATTTCACATATCTTCTGGTTCTACTCTCCAGTCCAACTATATTGGAGTAAAATTCACAAACTGATGACAAATATTAGTGGGATTTAGATTAACATCCGAAGTATATCTTTGACATTCATATGCAGATGTAGCACCCTGATGTTTACGCAGGGTTGCTAGTAAATTTACCTGCCAGGTATAGTTGCCTTGGCCAATTGTTAGGAGATCAATTAGTTTCATCCTAATTCTGTAATTGCTGCACTTCCCTCTTCTGTCACTAGATGACCGGGTATCTGGTGGCATTAGATAAGACAAGGACATTGCAAGGACAGATTAGGTATAGGTGAGGTATCTCCGCCAATGGGCAGGGATCTTCTAGGGTCCCTTGGCCTGCTGGGAGAACCTATTTATTTGGGTGAGGTCAGGTGATCGGGGTTCTGTGCCACTTGGACTTGGTCTTGGTGGACGTGTGCTGTATTGCCCCAGGCTGCTTGGCCAGAAACCTAAGGCCTATCCCGGGGACATCTGGCGGGTTGGCACTGCGGCTTCCAGTCCAACCGTAAGTGACGGTTCTGCTGGCCGGAGAACCTGCCATGGTCAGAGGTAGAGGGGAGGCTTCCGCCACTAAGGGACCATCCACCTTGTTACCAAGGACCACCATGAGTAGCTGAAGCAAGTATCAGAGCAGTATTCTCACCAACCAGGGACTGAAGAATTGGGAAAATTCAGCAGGTGTCAAGCCAGAGACCCAGCCAGCGGAGGTGACGCTTGCAGAGCAGTCTTGTGTGCCAAGCCAGGGACCGAGCAGGCCAGTGCGGTGGCGCTTGAGGAGTATCTGTGAGTGTCAAGCTAGGGACCCAGCAGGGACGCGGGGTGAGGAAGATACTCAGTGAGAAGATTGGGAGAGCTCAGGAGATCCAGTGGCAGATCTAGGTGATAGACTGGGAGCTCAGCTGAGTGAAGATCGAAAGAGGAGATTGTGGAGGAAGTGAAAGAGTTCATTGCAACCTTTGTTAGAAACTGTTCAAGATTGTTGCCATAGGAGACAGCGTGTCTACACATGCAGATGTGGCATCCAGCTGAGTGCCTTTCCCTGCATGGTTGTCTACCTATAGAAGTCTCGAAGTCTGCCAATTAACATTGCATCTACTAAAGGGTGTCCTGGCCCTAACCCTCTCTCCCACAGTTCTGTTTAAGAGAAAATAAATCTCTTGCATTCAAGAAGTGTCTGGCGCCCATTAATCTACCTTGCATTGCTCCCACCGTGCCTTGTAACCCACTCTACATAGAAGGATGTCAGCTGTCCCTGACTCTGGAGGTCACCATTAGGCCTGGAGAGGGAACTAAAGATGATGAACAAAGAAAATATGAGCAAATTCATCTTCAAATTTAAAGTAATCCTACCCCTTGCCCATATGGCAGCACTATTTGCCCAAGTAGTACCAATGCTGTAGTGCTCCCCAATATCCAGAAGGGCTAGGCAAACAAAGGAGAAGGCAGTGAAGGAAGACGTAAGCTGGCCATACATGGTTAGAAAATCGATCGGAAATACGTCGGTAACGCTCGATCGATCGTCTTTCTAAACGTTAGTGGCTACATTCTCGACATTCAAATTTCGAGTAAAAAAAAAAATCCAACATGTTGTTTTTTTTTCGGGAAAACGATTGATTTTCGAAAGATTAGTAGTGTTCTCGAACGAAAAGAGTTCAAAAAATCGACAGCGCATGCGCATGTTACACTGCTTATATAATCGATCGAGGAAAATTGTACTATATATGTTGTTACCGATCGATATTATGTTGAATATTGTTCGGCATCTATTGATACGATGTTGGCGTTCTCGCATGCACGTTGGAAAATTTTCACATTTTCGAACGTTTTTTCCGATCGATTTTCTAACCGTGTATGGCCAACTTTAAGCTGGCCACTCACATAGATTTTTTTACGGATGGACAAATCTCCTGCCACAGATATTGTTTTCTGACAGTTGGCACCGCCAGCTGCCAAAATATCCAAACAGTGTCTGCATCTGTTTGGACGGAGACGCTTTTCTCCTTATAACTTTCAGATTTTTTAATCTTGTGATGTCGGGTTGGAGGCAGCCGACAGGGTTACCCACAGAAGGAATCCGAAAATCAAAGATTCGGAAATTCAAAAATCCGAAATTCGGAAATTCTAAAAACCTAAAATAAGAATGAAAATCCGAAAATTCAAAAGATCGAAAATACGAAAATTAGAAAACCCAAAAATGTTAAGATCTGAAATAATAACTAACAATAACTATTACTAACTATTAAATTATAGATATTGTAATTTCCTTTCAAATTTGGCTGTTAGTGAACTTAACGAATTTCAAATTTATCCGAAATAACAAATGTTGCATCTAAGGGAATGGAACGTAACAGTTTTAGAATAATGAATAATAATAATAATAAAAAGTTTTTATTATTTATTATTATTAATTTGTTATGTTTCATAGGTTTAGATGCGACATTCGTTATTTTCAAATAATTCGGAACTTTGGATAAATTTGTATTCGTTACACCCACTAACAGCCAAGTTTGAAAGGAAATTATAGGTATTGGAAATAGTTGTTAGCTAGTTAGTTAGTTATTATTTAGAATTTTCGGATTTTCACATATTCGTTCTTATTTTGGGATTTTCCTTTTTTCGAATTTTCAGATCTTCTTTCTTATCTTCGAATTTTCATATTTAAAAATTTTTGAATTTCCGAATTTTTTAATTTCTGAATTCGGATTTCGAATTTCCGAATTTCCGAATTTTCAAACTATCGGATTTCGAAATTTTCGAATTTATGAATTTTTTCGAAATAACGGATTTCGATCATAACGAATGACATGAAAAAAAAAAAAAACGATTAAAACGAAAACTAAATCAAATGAATTTTTTGGCAGTGCACATGTCTAAGAATAAGCAGCTGACAGCACTAAAATAAATGTGGTAAGTTGCCATTTATAGATAAGGAACAGGTTCACTTAAAATGTTTACAATTAAAAAATTATACTCGATGTGGGGTACAAGAGCGAATATGAAAAAGTAATCTCAGTACAGAATGTCCCCTCTGGCCAATTCTAGAGCTAAACCAGAGTCCAGCTTAACATCACTAAGGCAACAAATATAATAATAAACGAAGGTCGGTAATAAAGTTCAGCACATAGAAATGAATGTAGAGATCACTCAGAATTGACATCACATTGTCATCTTGTTACTGTACAGTTGCATAAAATCGACAATGATTATCAAAGACTCCTTGGTGTGTATTTATATCGACCTTCGCCACGTTTGTCACAATGGCCAACAAATCATTTGCTGCATTTATAAAGCACAATCGAGAACAATTCACCAGCATCTGTACTGGTTCTTCAGTGCGGTTAGTTACTTATTGTACTAGTCACCCTATTTATAACACAACAGAGGCTTTAGTCACAAAGACCTTTAATTTCAAATTTTTCTTGTATAATTAGAACATTTTAATATTTTGTGATTTTGTTTATTGAGCCTCTTTAAGTGTTACTAAATCCACATCAGTAAAAATCAGTCTGTATATGCAGTAAAGCATGCTTGTTATACTCACTGTGGAACCTAAAGGGTTAATCATGCAATCATGCACATTGTGTAAAAAGGCTGTTTGATCCTGTCTTCTCTGATCCTACCCTTCTTCCACAGTCCCCAATCCATATTTTTGGGGAGAGTGCATGTGATCACCATAGGGCCAATCAGCACTGTCCAGAAAGAGGGTCAGGGTTCATGCAGCCTCATAGGACAGTCAGAGGAAAGTGAAAACTCCTCCTACAAGCTTTAACCAAACACTGATAGAAGTCACAAAACTGCTATATACTGCTGATGAGAAAAGGTATTTATAAGTTTATATTTACTAAAATAATTGCATTTCCATGTTCTGTGTACAATGGGAGACCAGATATACTGAATGCAGGGTCTATTAATACTTTAAGTGTCTCATTCACTGCTCATTCAACACATTTTTCAATAAAAACCTTACTTTGCACATTTGCAAGTCTGAAGTAGTGAATCATATTTTAACGAACACGCAAGGATCCCTTAAAGGGCCAGTTCACACAACATCATACAACATTTTGAGATGGGAATGAGGGACACCTACTAGCAAATGTATGTAGGCATAGGACAC
Organism: Lithobates sylvaticus; assembly: GCA_028564925.1. NCBI lineage: Eukaryota > Metazoa > Chordata > Amphibia > Anura > Ranidae > Lithobates > Lithobates sylvaticus. The sequence continues at coordinate 517,092,136 of CM053027.1, forward strand.
GCCCCCTGTCACACCCCCTTAAAGGGGAAATAGCCCAAAAAAAGGTTAATTAAATCCACAAGTGCTTTTTTTACCACTACTTTTCCCTTATACTGGCTTTTTAAATTGATGCAGCAATTTTAGAATTTGGATAAAAGGTTTAGCACTGGGAAACAATTTTTGAAAGATAAAAAGTGCGTTTTATATACAACTATATGGATAAGACCAAAATGAGGGACAAATGAGGAGGAAAGAGGGACAGAGGGACATTCATCCAAATCAGGGACAGTTGGGAGCTATGACTACATGTCTGCATCAAAAACGCATGGAAAGTAGGTTATCTGGTTTTCAATAGATTAGTTCACACCAGTGCTTGCAGTTCCAGTGCTTTCCAGTTTCAGGAAAAAAAGTAAAACATGCACTGGACTATACTGGAACGCTGTAAAATGCCTCGAAAACGCAGTGGAACGCCCCAAACGCACCTAAAATGCACTTGAACACACATGTCCTTATTTAAGGTTAAGAAAAAAGAAGGGGAACAAATGTACTGGACTGAATCAAAAACGCACCAAAAGCACATCAAAAATGCACTGGAACGCATCAAAAACTTGCATGCAGAAAAGCATCTGTAATGCATCCGGACTGTGTTTCGATCCTCTGCTTATGCAAAAGTTCAGCACAGGACACATGACTAATTCTTTTTTTGATTCTTTTTACTTTTTTAGTTTTTATACATGAACAGCCAGAGCCCTATATAACTGTTCACAAGTTTAAGAATGATTGTTCTATCAGTATCTGCAATGTGGTAGGACTTTGGTATGGAGATAATATATTTTAATTACTTTACATTCTACAGTTTAATATTGTGCCTGATGGTTCTGTCCCACCACTGGCAGGTGCATGCCCCAAACAATGATGGTGGTGATTTTCATCACCTCTCATATCTAACGTGGCCACGTCACAACGTGATCTGTCCATATACTGTAGCAGGTTCTCCAAAGTAGCCAATAAATGTTGTGATGTTGATTTGGTTAAGTCCTTTTTAGTCTGTATAATTTCAAAAGGCAAGAACAGAAGCACATTGCACTCAGTAACTGATATCAGTCTGTTATACAAAATAGATACACAATTATCTTACCAAATACAAATGCAGCATGTACCACTACCATAAAAACAACATATCTGTCATCTAAAATCTTAGATAAGCCCAGGGTACCCCACATTGAACTAGCACAGACAGCTTGAGAAGTCTCCTTTACATTATAGTGAAGGTCACTTGTTCATTCATGAATAATTGCCCAAGGGGATAACCTCCTCTTTGCACTTAATGAATGTAAAATCCAGGATGGTGCAGCTGTTCCTCATTTAACCCCAAAGGGTGCTTTCACGTGACCTTGTTATTGATAAAGAATAATACACTGGGGTTCCCCAGCCTTATTTCTCCCAATTGCTTATCCTTATAAAAAGCTTGCTTTTCCCGCTAAGTTTCCATGTATGTGCAGGTATCACTGAATACAACGTTTAAACATATATCTATTCCTTCGCAAACTTCCAGTCTCATAGTACACTATGTAGATGTAGCCCACTTTATCTGCCTTCCTTTGCAATTGTCAGAAACCATGAAATCAGACCGAGACAGAAGTACAGTTAAATCACACTTGTTTAATAATACAAGTAAATAGAACAAACGTAGTCAAAACATAGCCAGAGTTCAGGAACCAAAGCGGATAGTCAGCCAAGCCAAACGTCAGGGAGCCGGAGATGAGCGTAGTAAAACAGCAAGCAGGATCTGGAGCCAGAAGGGATGTCAGCCAAGCAAGTCTTTTAACAGGAATGCAGGAGATGGTCTCTGTGATGTTGACTAAGGCGAAGGCAGAGATTCTCTTGGCTGGATGGCTTAAGTAGGCAGGACTGACGAGCAGGATATCATCAACAGCTGAGTAAAACTGTGGAGAGATAGGAGCTGGCAACTAGCCGACAGCTGAGCGGCCAGCTCAGAGAAGGAAAGGCTGAGCCCAGCCCTGACAGCAATATCCACTTGCAAGAGTTTCCATTTCTAACAAGCTGCTTTTGCTGTATCGTCCGGCCATAAAGCACATGGTATGGGGTACTTGGGCCGCTGCATCAAACCAGCATGTTTTGCTCAAACAGTATGCTTCATCAGGTTGCTACTGCGCATGCTCAAAGTCCTTTCTTTTCATCTACTTAGTGGAACTTCACTCTCCCACTATACAATGATTAATTTTAATCCTCATAATCCTAGCATTAGTAAATAGATAGGAAAGTATATCATATTTACTTGTTGTAAGCTTTTTTTATTTATCTTTTACATTTCTTCAGTTACAGTGGTGTGAAAAAGTGTTTGCCCCCTTCCTCATTTCCTGTTCCTTTGCATGTTTGTCACACTTAAGTGTTTCGGAACATCAAACCAATTTAAACAATAGTCAAGGACAACACAAGTAAACACAAAATGCAATTTGTAAATGAAGGTGTTTATTATTAAAGGTGAAAAAAAATCCAAACCATCATGGCCCTGTGTGAAAAAGTGATTGCCCCCCTTGTTAAAACATACTATAACTGTGGTTGTCCACACCTGAGTTCAATTTCTCTAGCCACACCCAGGCCTGATTATTGCCGCACCTGTTCACAATCAAGGCATCACTTAAATAGGAGCTGCTTGACACTGTAAGGTCCACCAGAAGATCCTTAAAAGCTACACATCATGCCGAGACCCAAAGAAATTCAGGAACAATTGATAAAGAAAGTAATTGAGATCTATCAGTCTGGAAAGGGTTATAAAGCCATTTCCAAAGCTTTGGGAATCCAGCGAACCACAGTGAGAGCCATTATCCACAAATGGCGAAGACATGGAACAGTGGTGAATTTTCCCAGGAGTGGCCGGCCGCCCAAAATTACCCCAAGAGCGCAGCGACGACTCATCCAAGAGGTCACAAAAGACCCCACAACAACGTCCAAGGAACTGCAGGCCTCACTTGCCTCAGTTAAGGTCAGCGTTCATGCCTCCACCATCAGGAAAAGACTGGGCAAAAATGGCCTGCATGGCAGAGTTCCAAGGAGAAAACCACTGCTGAGCAAAAAGAACATCAAAGCTCGTCTCAATTTCTCCACAACACATCTTGATGATCCCCAAGACTTTTGGGACAACATTCTGTGGACCGATGAGACAAAAGTGGAACTCTTTGGAAGGTGTGTGTCCATGTATATCTGGCGTAGAAGGAACACTGCATTTCAGAAAAAGAACATTATACCAACAGTAAAATATGGTGGTGGTAGTGTGATGGTCTGGGGCTGTTTTGCTGCTTCAGGACCTGGAAGACTTGCCGTGATAAAAGGAACTATGAATTCTGCTGTCTACCAAGAGATCCTGAAGGAGAATGTCCGACCATCTGTTCGTGTACTCAAGCTGAAACGAACTTGGGTTCTGCAGCAGGACAATGATCCTAAACACACCAGCAAGTCCACCACCGAATGGCTGAAGAAAAACAAAATGAAGACTTTGGAGTGGCCTAGCCAAAGTCCTGACCTGAATCCTATTGAGATGTTGTGGTATGACCTTAAAAAGGCCGTTCATGCTCGAAAACCCTCTAATGTAACTGAATTAGGACAATTCTGCAAAGATGAGTGGGCCAAAATTCCTCCAGGACGCTGTAAAAGCCTCATTGCACGTTATCGCAAAAACGCTTGGTTACAGTTGTTGCTGCTAAGGGTGGCCCAACCAGTTATTAGGTTTAGGGGGCAATCACTTTTTCACACAGGGCCATGATGGTTTGGATTTTTTTTCACCTTTAATAATAAACACCTTCATTTACAAATTGCATTTTGTGTTTACTTGTGTTGTCCTTGACTATTGTTTAAATTGGTTTGATGTTCCGAAACACTTAAGTGTGACAAACATGCAAAGGAACAGGAAATGAGGAAGGGGGCAAACACTTTTTCACACCACTGTACTTCCTGGTTTCTTGCCTAGGCAAATTATGTCATATATCTCAGGAGACTGTTTCTCAGCTAAGCACACTCTACTGCATGCATGCTTGAGCTAAGGGCAGATGGATTCCAGGAAGTAAATTCTACATGAATCGTTTGCCCTTACTCCAGAAATGCCTTGGCCAGAAATACTAGATTGATGTTTTTCAAAGTGATTTCTCAACAAAGTAAAGCATGGAGACATGGATGAATGGGGGAAGTTTGTTTTGATTATTAAAAATTAATTAAATAGAGCTTTTGATTTGTGGTGCTCAGATGCAGTGAGGATTAGCTAAAAGGAAGAGCCTAACATCTTGTATCTATTGGTTATTACTAGGATACACTTTCCCTGTCATTCTAATCCTATATTAACGTACAAACCATAGATTACCCACATTCCTATTGTGGAAAGATTCCCAATTTCAGCTCACGATTCAAACATTTTGGTTGCAAGGTTGAACACTTGTAAGTCCAGGAGCTTTTACTTTGTAAGAAGATATGGTCAAAGTCACCTCTGTGGGATTTATTTCAAGTTGATAAACTCCTTTTACCCATTAGAAGATTTATTATGACTTGACGTAAAAGGTTAGGCCACTGGACTCTTATCACTACCTGAACATACATCTCTCAAATGCTTCATAATCTTAATTCTTACCTGCCCTTTCATCTTCACAATATATTTTACATTGCAGATACAAATTACTTTATACATTACTCTAGTTGTTGAACAGTTTATTAGGCTGTACTATACTGCTTAGAATCATCACAAGGTTACCAGTGTTGGTCATCTTACTTTAAAAAGTTAATTAGTTAAGTTACAAATTACTTCTCCCAAAAAAGTAATTGCGTTAGTAACTCAGTTACTACATTGGAAAAGTAATTTGTTACGCAGCAAAGTAACTGACTTTTTTTTAAAATATTCTATACGTGTAACTAAGGGGCGGGTCTAGTACTACTGTAAGCAAGGGGCGCATTTATTATTATTGTTATATATCGTGTAACCAAGGGGCTGCTCTATTATTACTCTAACCAAGGGGCAGATCTGTTATAGCGTGTAAGCAAGGGGCGGGTCTATTATTATTATATCGTGTAAGGGGCGGATGGCTACAGAAGAGGGCGAATGTTAAATTAATGGGCAGAGCTCGATGTATAACAATAATAATAAATGCGCCCCTTGGTTACAGTAATACTAGACCCGCCCCTTAGTTACACGATAGACGCCCTTTGCAGAGTAGCACGAGCATCAGGAGCGTGCGGCATCGCCTCGTACAATTACATGTTAACTGCGCCTGCGCGGTGTAGAGTTCACTCAGCTGTTGAGGTTCCGCAATTTTCGGAAGCTCCGTAGTCCTTCGTACTGCGCAAGCGCTGCGCCTGCGCAGTACAGGGGGTCCTTATCCGGCGGGGGAACTTTTTCTGCAGGACACCGGAATTACACTACTGCCATCTAGTGGCGGTAGATGTAATTGGGGTAACTAAGCCAAAGTAATGGGAACTGAGTTACCATGAGGGGAAAAGTAATCAGTTAGATTACTCGTTACCCTCTAAAGTAACTGCGTTAGGTAACTCAGTTTATTTTAACTCAGTTACTTACATCACTGAAGGTTACATATGGAGCAACTTCCATATATAAACATCCCTTTTATTCTGCAACTTTTCTTTCCCGATGGTTGGCATTTACTCCCTAAGAAAAGATACTGTAAATGTATTCCTCACCTTGATGTTATGGTCCTCACATTGATTATATGGTCCACGCATTGATGGTATGGTCCTCACCTTGATGTTATGGTCCTCACCTTGATGGTATGGTCCTCACCTTGATGTTATGGTCCTCACATTGATTATATGGTCCTCACATTGATGTTATGGTCCTCACCTTGATGTTATGGTCCTACTTTACCAACTACCACATAGTCTAGAAGCTGCTTTTTTAAAATCTCCTTTACATTATTCCATTATGTGTTGTATGTTGTAGTAACAATCCCACACTTTTCCTCACCGTCCTTACTTTACTCTACTCGGTCAGAGGCATATTCTCTTATAAAACCTTGTCAAATCTTTTTATGGGGAGGCACACACTGACAATTCCTTTGATTTACTCACTTCGATTGCAGGACAATTTTTACACAATCGCTGATACTGCCTGATTGGTGCTGCATATTTGTGACACTGTAGATTAGGGTTTCTCAACCAGGGTTCCATGGAACTCTAGGGTTCCTCCAGAGGTTGCTAGATATTTCTTGAGCAATGAGCAATTTCTGCTTCTCAGATGAGTTGCCACTGACACCATTGATCTTTTAAGCTAGCTGTAAGGGAGTAATTCTTCTCAATGACCACAAGTGTAAGGAGCATTCTTCCCACTGACCATTACACTCATGTATCATGACTTATAGATCTCAACCTTTTATGGTGAAGTACCCCTGCAGGTCTAAAGAAATTTCTTGAGAAAGTAATTTCTATTGTTTGGGTGTCATGATTTCTGTGTGTGTGTAATGTCAGTATGTGTTTGTGATGATTTCTGTGTGTGTTTGTGATGGTTTTTGTTTGTGTGCAATATCATTGTATTTGTGCATGCTGCAAACATGCACATAATCCGAAATTAACACATAGGTAGACACATGCACGCACATGCAACACTATACGACAGGGGACAGTAGGTTGTAGGGGTCTGTGGACAGAGGGATTATCAGAATCTGGAAGTCCTCTTTAACAATGGAGCCCCCAGATCCTGCCCCCCCTCCCATGGGAATGAGTAGGGGGTACCTAAGTGAGTAAAGACACAACACAAGTTTTTGACCATTTCATTATTAAAAGATAAAAACAAATGTAGTTCCATTGTCAATTACATTGCCTGCCGCACAACTGGACCCGAAACCCCCCCCCCAAAAAAAACTCTGCTCTCGTAGAAGGCTCCTGCTGTCTGCCTGCTCTGCTGTCTGATATTTCTTAAATAACTAAGGGGCAGAGTCACCAGGTGACGTCAGCAGGTGACCCTGCCTCTTGTGACGTCATCGACCCAGCATGCCCTGGCTGATGACGCCACTCGCTGATGTCATTGGGTGACTCCGCCCCTTAGCTGTTTTTTCTGGGGTCCAGCAGTATGGCGGGCTGCCCCAAAGCACCCCCCGATGTTGAGGGCATGTGGTCTGTTATGCACCTTGCATCATGCAGCATCCTGCATGCTCGGATAAGGGTCTAGGTATGAGTTTCTACATTTTGACGTGGGGTTCCCCAAAGGCTTTCTAAACGTTTTTTGATACATCTCATTCCCCTCCATCCAAATTTCCAAATTGAGAATTCGAGTCAGCTCCAAACTCCAATTATAGGTCATGTGAATATTGCTCTCATTCTAATGTTATTCTCTCACAGACCTTTCCAACTCGGGAACATGCCTTCTACATGCCACCACATCCCTCTGCATCCCTTAACCACAGAGCAAAGTGTATACCGAACATATCTCAAGTGAAAACTCCCCTCTCCTCTTATTAACCTAGATGGATACAGGCGTACACTGCGTACACTGGTGTACACACCCCCATCGCCACACCATTAAAAACAAGATTTTTACCTCTTGACCTCTGGAAGATTTACCCTTCTTCATGACCAGGCTATTTTTTGCTTCATGGCACTGCGTTACTTTAACTGACAATTGCGCAGTCATGCAATGCTGTACATAAATGAAATTTTATGTTTTTCCCCACAATTAGAGCTTTTGGTGGTATTTGATCGCCACTGGATTTTTTTTGCGCTATATAGAGCTTTGTCCTGTTTTCCTGCTCGCCAATCAGTGGGTGCCAGCGGACATCAATTGGCCGGCACACTGTGATTGGCTTGTGCTGTGACTATTTACAGCACAAGCAGCGCACCCCCTATACGGAAGAGCAAAATCATGTATGTATGATTCTGTGCAGCCGACCTGCACTGTAGTAGTAAAGCTACAGTGTGTGGTTAAATCCCCCAGGTAACCAAGTGGATGGTCCATGCACTTGGTATCCTGTGGCATTTATTAACGATTTTTCATATGTGTACCAGTGGCGGCTGGTGGTAAATTTTTTTTGGGGGGGTGATAAACAGTGCACCCACAGCCACCCTCTCTGGTCAGTCGGGGGTGGGTGCGGGTAGCCCACCCCCCCCGGTCTGGTCGACTTACCCCATCTATGGCAGGCAGCGCTTCACCCGGGCGACAGGCAGCGGCTTCTCCTTCCCCTACTCTGCTCCTCAGCATCACGGCGGCTTCCCCTGCTCTCCTCTGCAGGCATCACGGCGGCTTCCCCTGCTCTCCTCTGCAGGCATCACGACAGCTTCCATCTCCTCCCTCCTCCTCGGCGGCCAATCGGAAGGTTTCTCCTTCAGACCAATTGGGAAGTGGTCTCAGACCTGTTTCCTGATTGGCCAGGAGGAGAATCAGTGTGAAAATAGTGAATATTGTGACACAACTGGGTGGGCTCGGAACGCAGTGCTCTTCGCCAGGAGCCCACCCTTTTTTGAAGCCTGTTAGAGCCTCTGGCTCTAATCACGTGCTTTAAACCCCCCCCATTGGAATCCATGCGTCCCGCGCCCTGCATGAAGAATAGGGGGCCGGATGCATGGATGGGGGGGCGGCAACCGTGTTCCCCTAATGGACAGGCCACCACTGATGTGTACTATGAACTATGTATTAGATAACAAGTGCATTCTGCTTGTATGTGTGCTAATTTACCTAATACATTCTAAGGTTATCTCAAAATTTAAGATAGTGGTTTTAAGAATTGTTACATTTTGAGTCACACATTTATTCATTTAAGAAAAATCCTATTACCTAAAGTACAATGATTTTCAAAACAGGCTGGAATATATGGGATTGGAATTTTTGCCATTTTTTATTTTACCATTGTATGATTGATCTTCACATGTCTATTTTGCCATCTTATGAAAACAGAATAATTACACCCAATGTACATTTGAATGCAAGCATCATTTCAATATTAACCAAACCATCTCATGTGTATTTTGCAAACATACTAATTCCTGCGTAGATGACGTCTTCAGTGTTTTTATCAAAGAATAATGTGTTCCAACCATTGTTGTCCTCAATATTTCTTTCAATTATCACTGTGGTGTGCATAATCAAAGCATTTACATAGAAGTAGAATGCCACACAATAACACATCGGCCATCGGTATGATGTAATATTAAAATCCACTACACAAAGCACAGACACATCCAGAGATCTAAGCACAGATAGTAACACACCGTTAAACACACACATAGTACACATCTCTTTCTTGGTGCTGTCAGTGCTATCTTTAGCTCTGACTTCATGCACTGCTGCTAGGATGCATCTCCCTGGTAACGCCGCAGCGTGCTCTATCCCATAATACCCCCATCCACTCGCTGTTAGGCAATCATGTGACCTACAGGAAACAAGCGCAGGAGACAGCGCATCCCACAGGGGATAGTGCCTCCATAAACCACACAAACAAATCACTCCTTACTCACAGATCACCAAATACACTTAATGCGACAGGTTTACAAAGACAGATCCAGTGAAATCTGGATTATATGAAGCTTTCCTATGATTATCTAAATTCCATCATTTTTGCACAACACAATTATTCATCACTAATGCAGCTATGTTTTAGGATTCCACTAAATGCAAACATTTAAACACTATTTCCATTATTTATAATTTGTATCACTACTAACAAGTCTGTATGTCATCTTGACAGTTTAATATATTATACTGGTATGCCTAATGAGATACATGTTTACTACACTCTAACAAAGACGTCTTCCTTTGTCTTCTTATATATACCACTATTTAACTATTCTAAACCATAATATGTCACCATATTGTACCAGAGAATTTCTCAAGTAGGGTTCCTAGGGGTTCCTCGAGCAATAAGCAATTTCCGCCTCTCGCATAAGTTCCCATTGACAGCTACCTGTAATTCCTCCCAATGACCAAAAGTGTAAAGCCTCGTACACGCGATCGAAACCTCAGACTTTTGTCCGAAGGCGTGTGCCTGGATTTTGTCTTGCATACAAACAGCAAGGAATTGTCGGCCAACAAACATGAACGTAGTGATGTACTACGTGGTATTTCAGCTCTTTAGCGCCACCCTTTGGGCTCCTTCTGCTAATTTCCTATTCGTAGAAGTTTGGTGAGTGTTGATTTGCCCTTTTAATTTCGTGCTTTTCATTTAGCGCTTTTCAGTTCATTTCTGAACGGCCGTTCGTCAACCAGACATGTTGCGGAATCGGAGGAGATAACGTTTTATTTATTATTGACCTTGGAGTTGTTGCTTTGACCCAAGTCCAGTCCAGGAACAGGAGGAGGAGGAGTTCTTGGACCAAAAATTGGTTGCTTTATTAATCGTGACCAAGTATGTCATATGCCTTTGCTGTGGGAGCTCCTGGAGAATAATCCAGATGATTTTTGGAATTATCTCCGGATGATGGACCCCTGCTTTTACCAACTCTTGGCATTCCTGACCCCCTATATTAAGAAGCAGGACACATGCATGAGGCTTTTATTTTATTTTTTGGTTTGAATAATTTTTAGCAAGGGTTTCCTTGTTTTTTAAAGGGTTCCTCTGTGTTGAAAAGGTTGAGAAAGGCTGCTATACTGTATGTCATGTTATTGTTCTGTATACAGCACTATTCTCCTCTATATAAGTAATCTGGTTCCTCTACAAAAATATGCAAGATATCATATACACTCACCGGCCACTTTATTAGGTACACCTGTTCAATTGCTTAATAACACAAATTGTTAATCAGCCAATCACATGGCAGCAACCCAATGCATTTAGGCATCAAGACGTGGTGAAGACAATCTGCTTGAGTTCAAACCGAGCATCAGAATAAGGAAAGAAGGGGATTTAAGTGACCTTGAATGTGGCATGGTTGCTGGTCTGAGTATTTCAAAAACTGCTGATCTACTGGGATTTTCACACACAACCATCTCTAGTGTTTACAGAGAATGGTCCGAAAAAGAAAATATCAAGTGAGCGGCAGTTGTGTGGACAAAAATGCCTTGTTGATGTCAGAGGTCCAAGGAGAAATGGCAGGTGCCACTCCTGTCAGCTAAGAACAGGAAACTGGGGCTATAAATCGCACAGGCTCACCAAAATTGGACAATAGAAGATTGGAAAAATGTTGACTGGTCTGATAAGTCTCGATTTCAGCTGCGACATTCAGATGGTAGTGTCAGATTTTGGCGTAAACAACATGAAAACATGGATCCATCCTGCCTTGTATCAACGGTTCAGGCTGCTGGTGGTGGTGTAACAGTGTGGGGGATATTTTCTTGCCATGCTTTGGTCCCCTTAGTACCAATTGAGCATTGTTTAAATGCCACGGCCTACCTGAGTATTGTCGCTGACCATGTCCATCCCTTTATGACTACAGTGTACCCATCTTCTGATGCACCATATCACAAAGCTCAAATCATCTCAGTCACCACTGGTTTCTTGACATGACAATGAGGTCACTGTACTCCAATGGCCTCCACAGTCACCAGATCTCAATCAAATAGAGCATCTTTGGGATGTGGTGGAACGGGAGATTCACATTATAGATGTGCAGCTGACAAATCTGTAGCAACTGCGTGATGTTATCATGTCAATATGGACCAAAATCTCAGAGGAATGTTTCCAACACCTTGTTGAATCTATGCCAAAAAGAATTAAAGCGTTTGTTAACCCAAAAAAAAAATGGATCCTGCTCATTTAAAGCATGTTATATGACACAGTGCTTGTCCTGAGTCATTTGGCCTAAACAATCTGGCTGATCCTGACAGTTTCTCCCCACCCCTCTGAAAACTGACCACGGTGTATCAGTGCTGCTGAGACCAGACACCGTGGTCAGTTTATATGCCTCTGTCATCAGCAGCCTGCTATCTGCCCTCCTCTCTGCTTCTGTGTCCTCCTCTTCTTCCCCTCTCTGTCTGTGTGTGAGCCGCCCCTCCCCCTCCTGCTGCTCTCATAACACTAACCTGTATACACCATCAGCACTGCCCCCTATTGCAGTGTCCCCCTCTGTGAATGATTTATAAATATAAATGCTGTAAATACCTCAAGAGCCGAGATTGCGATCACATGACCAGCCAGCTCTCTCCTCCTCCCCTCCAGACTGACATCAGCAGTGGAAACTCAGTCCCGCCCACTGCATCTCTCAGAGCAGGAAAGGAGAAAGCTGTCCAGTCATGTGATCGCAATCTCAGCTGTGAAATTAGGTATTTGCAGCATTTATTTTTTATAAATCACACACAGAGGGGGATACTACAATAGGAGGCAGTGCTGGTGGTGTATACAGGTTAGAGTGGCTTAACAACCACTTTAAGGCAGTTCTGAGGGCAAAAGGGGTCCAACCCGGTACTAGCAAGGTGTACCTAATAAAGTGGCCGGTGAGTGTATATCTTTATAGATGGAGCTCCCTAGCCCTCAACATTTGCAGTACAGGTCTACTTTACTAAAGGAGTTAAGAATGTTCATACAGTAAATTGTGTTAAAATTCACTTCAATTATGCAATCATGTGTAGATGAAAAGACTAACTACAGAAGCTTAGTGTGTTAGCACTTCTGCCTGCCAGAGGTCTCGGTCAGGACACCATCTGTATATTATTTGCATGTTCTCCCTGGCTGGGCATCCCCCGGGTACTCCAGTTTCATCCCACACATCAAAGACACGCTGGCAGGTTAATTAGCTCCTATCTAAATTGGCCCTAGTATGTGTATTATGCATGTGATAAAGGGGCATTAGATTGTAAGCTCCCTGAGGGCATGTACTGATGTGAATGTAAAGTATGTAAAGTGCTGTGTAAATTGTGGGCACTTTTTAAATAACTCACCAAAGCATTTATTTAATTTTACGCACACATGTTAAAATGTGCATTTTTGGCAAGAAAATTACTTAAAGCTGACCTAAACCCTCAAAAATACTCACCTCCACCTTCCAGCGATGGGGAGATTGTATCCCTCACCTGCCACTGTCTTCTCTCTGACTACTTCATGGTGCCCGGTTTTCAGCCTCTCAATTGACCAGTGGTGGAATGACATCATACAGCATACGGGAGTCAGTCATTCCGGCACAGGATTTGCAGCTTCATGTACATTCAATAGAAGACTGTGAAAAGGTGAGGCAGGTAAGTGATTGCTATTGCAAAAGAGACAAATAATGTCTCTTCTGCAATAAAGAGGCGTCTGCTCGCAGTTTTTCACTTCCACTTCAACCCCTCCAAAATATTATACATTTTCTGAAAGCAAAGGCCCTATAGAATAAGATGGTACTTGAAGATTTTTAAGTCACATAATAATCGTGCAACTGTTTATTAAATCTATATTTTTAGTAAAGTGAATTTTTTGTGTTCACAAGCAAAATATACTCCCCATTTCTTTTGTACAAAATAAAAGATGAGGCTGTGTGTAGTAAATAATATATCAAGCCTTAAAACTGTGTCCACTAAACAGCAATAAATGATGGCACTCAAAATGATCAAATGTGTGTATGGGGCAAAGGAGGTGATTTAATTTTTATTTCTCTTTTTTAATATACCGTATATACTCGAGTATAAGCCGAGTTTTTCAGCACATTTTTTTGTGCTGATAATGCCCACCTCGGCTTATACTTGAGTCAAGCTCTTTTCTGCAGCAGAGAATTACATTTTCCGACCCGACTTTGTGGCCCCCGTATCTCGTATCATCTTTGGATATGTTGTAGTGCTGGTTCCACTGGGTTTGCACACCAAATTTGGGGTTCCTAGCGCCAAGTGACCCCAAGATACGGGGCCCCAAAGTCAGTTAACTGTGTCCATCTGCAGCAATGTCATTTCGGGACCCTTTGGGTCCTGAGACTCCAAATTTTGGCTGCATCTAGGAACCCTTAACTACCAAGTTTGAAGTTCGGAGGACCTATGGCTGCAAAAGGGCATAGTGAGGCATGCAAATGGGCACAGTGAGGCTGCAAATGGGCATTGTTGACCCTCTTTTCCACTTACAGTAGCTGCGCATTTCTCACCCTAGGCTTTTACTTGAGTCAATACGTTTTCCCAGTTTTTTGTGGTAAAATTAGGTGCCTCGGCTTATATTCGGGTCGGCTTATACTTGGGTATATACGGTACTTACATTTTTTAACACTTTTTTATTTTTTAACTTAATTTTGTTTTTATCACAAGGAGGATAAAAAGCCCTCTATGTGATAGCATTGGGCAGGTGACAGGTAATCTTTAGGGAGACATCAGGGGTCTATTAGACCTCCGATGTCTCCCCACTCTCTACTTTGGCTGATCAATCACAGACTGTGCTTGCTCTTTTGTTTACCCGGCTGTGCAGCAGGGATTTTGACAGCTCTGGACCTGAAAGCCAAGTGCTTTTGGGTTCACACTCTGCAGAGGACATCATGGATTAGATCACAGCTGTCAAACACAAGGCCCGCGGGCCGAATCCGGCCCTCCTCTGGTCCTCCTCCAGACCCCTACTTTCTGCTTTGAAGCAATGCATCCAGCTTATTCCCAGCAGCAGCATAAGGAAAGGGGGTGCACTGTGATGTTAGGGAGAGTAGGGGACTCAACTTCTGATGGTGGGGTGGCTCTTGACATCTAATGTAAGGGGAGGGGATGCGCTGGACATCTAATCTTACAGATACAACCGGCCCTTTTGAGGACAATCATAATGCTGATGCGGCCCACGATGAAATTGAGTTTGACACCGCTGGATTAGATGTTCCTTGATGTCTTTCTGCTAATAATCCTAATATTATTTACTATGATCCTGCCTGCTACTGCAGCCGTGAGCTTATTAAGGCTGGACATATCAGTTATGCCCAAGCCAACAAAAATAAATTTACTTTTCACATGATTGGATAATAAAAATATTCAGAAAATTTGTGTGAAGATTTTTTACTCCTGTAGACCTCTTTCACATTGGCCTAGCTGCTGACTTGCAATTCGAGGTGAATCACGTTGTCAGTATTGTCTTTCCTGGAGGTAATATGCCATCTCCCACATACCCGTTTGAAGAGGTATTTCAAACTGAAGTTGATCTTCACCGTAATACAACTGCCTCCACTGCTCATGGTGTAGCAGGATGACCCTGTTCTACTCAGATGTTAGGTTGTTTACGCCAGATTCTTGGAGCACCAGGCATGCTTATGGTCCAGGTGTGGGCTGGCTTTATAATATACCCAGTGTTAGAGTTAAGGACCCAACGCTCCTAAGGGAGGTTGCTGTGTCTGAGGGGAGCCATGTGAGATGCTATGTGCATCAGGCAGTCCAGGTGGGACAGAAGCAGACAGGAGGTCTGTGTATAGGGGTCAGGAGGAGCCAATCCTCTACAGGAGTCAGAGAGGCTTCATGGGGCAACCAGAGCGGGCATGTTTGCAGGAGACATATTTAGTCTGAAACAGAGTAGCAAGGAGCTGATCGTGAGTAGGCTATGAGAGAGCTTGACTTCAAGGAAATCTGTGTATTGGTCTGAGGAGCAGACCTAAGGCCTAGGCTTGAAGCCTGAAGATCCTGTGGTCTGTGTGACCAGTGAAAAGAGTAGGGGTACTGCTAAAGAGAGTAAGCCAGGAGGCTGAAGTATGCTGACTGTGCAAGTTACAGTAATGGTGGAACCCCCCCCCCACTTTTCTGTAATTTTAAATAAAAGTGGGCTACAATGCCCTTGAAAAATACAGTTTTGGACTGGCGAACACTCATTGAAAACGCAATTACCGCTTGAGTCTAATCATCCCAATCTTACAATGGTTACATCTCAGTTGCGCCGCTTTGTATTGATCGTTTCCCCTTTTCCTGACCTGCCGCGCTGTGTGCTCGGATAAGGGTCTGGTGTGGATTTTAGGGGGGCCCCACGCCAGTTTTTTTTTTTTGGCGAGGGTTTATCATGATCTAATGTCTGGTGTGACTTCTATTCAAATCAATGGGCTTTCATAGGGAACCACTGATTTTGAATAGAGGCAGAGGAACGCTGCTAAAAGCTAAACGTGCATTGACACCAATGTACAAAGCTACTAAAAGTATGTTTTTATAGATACTCAAGATTGTAAATCATTAAATCATTTCAAACAGATGAATTTGTGTTTCTAATCAACCTTACCTATTATAAAACTCCTTAGTCCATTCAGGGCAAAGAAACCAAACAACAAATACCTTTGTTCTACTCTCCAGCCACTCCATTCAGCACTGTGAGCCAAAGGAAATACCTAGTATGTCCGGGTAAGGAGGAGCATGCGGTTCACTCCATGGGACACTGCTGGGCCAATCAGTGCTGACACAAGGCCGGTCCATAGCCACGGGTATGCTACGATTGCAGTGACCTGTGGCTCACACAAGGCTTTGCTTTCACTCTAGAAGCTGAACAGAGCAACGAGGGTGGAAAAGTGACGTAGGTATCAGTGGTGGCTGGTGGTATATTTTTTTGGGGGGAGGGGTGGGTCACACGCACCCCCAACCCCCCCACGTGGGTCGGTCACATGCACTTACACCATCTATGGCGCGGGCAGCGCTTCCCTCCGGGGGCGACAGGCGGCGGCTTCCCCTGTGTCTCCTCCTTGGCATCACGGTGGCTGTGCATCTCCTCCCTCCTCCTAGGCCAAAAGGATCGCTTCTCCTTTAGGCCAATCAGGAAACGGTCTCAGGACCCGCTTCCTGATTGGCCGGGAGGAGGATCAGTGTGACTATAGCGAATATTCATTTGCTATTGACACACAACTGGGTGGGCTCGGGACACAGAGCCCACCCTTTTTTGAAGCCTATTAGAGCCTCTGGCATTGGAATCCATGCACCCATCCTTTTTTGAAGCCTATTAGAGCCTCTGGCATTGGAATCCATGCACCCATCCTTTTTTGAAGCCTATTAGAGCCTCTGGCATTGGAATCCATGCACCCATCCTTTTGTGAAGCCTATTAGAGCCTCTGGCATTGGAATCCATGCACCCATCCTTTTGTGAAGCCTATTAGAGCCTCTGGCATTGGAATCCATGCACCCATCCTTTTTTGAAGCCTATTAGAGCCTCTGGCATTGGAATCCATGCACCCATCCTTTTTTGAAGCCTATTAGAGCCTCTGGCATTGGAATCCTTGCGTCCGGCGCTCCCCATGTAGATTAGGGGGCTGGGCGCATGTATAGGGGGGCGGTGCCCCTGTGCCATTCATTATGGTCTGGTAAGTATATGCTCCTGAAAATTTCTGCATTAAGGTGAACTTGTTGTTTTGACCTATAGGAAACTATACTAGAAGATCCTTATAGGCTGCCATTGTTAGCCTTCTTCTGAAACTTCAAATCCCTTGGCAGTCTGTGACATCAATAATTTATGAGTCACTCAGCCCAGAACACCAGAAAAAGAATGCAGCCAGTAAAGTCAGGACCCTTGAACTAGGTCAGTGACGCAGAGGGGGGGGGGGGGGGATTTACTAAAACTGGTGCATGCAGAATCTGGTGCAGCTGCACATAGTAACCAATCAGCTTCTAACTTCAGCTTGTTCAATTACTGTAGGTTTTGTCAATAAAACCTGGAAGCTGATTGGTTACTATGCTGAGCTGCACCAGATTATGTGTGCACCAGTTTTAGTAAATCCCCCCCAATATATTAAAGCAATTAAATCAGTGGGACATCTCTTGTTTCTCTTGTGACAGGTTTACATGAGCTATATCACAGAAGAGAGGGACAAATATCTCCCCAAGAACAACAGCCAAGGAAATATCTGCTCATACACAAACAAGTTACATGACCATCGGCACTTGTCGTCATTGTAGCCTGGCAGTCACTTCAGTGTATTTGTGGTATTTTAATTGGGCCTGTTTAGATGGAGATGGGATAATAGGTACCCCTGACTGCCGGAGGTACTTATTGTGGCCCCCTTGGCCATTGGCAATGGCTAGATAATTGCAAGAAATGCTAGAAACCGCAAACACTTCCTGCGCTCATTGAACTAATAATGCCCTTACCTGAAATACAAAGTAGTTGCAAGTTATTTGGAACATACACTACTCTCCAGCTTCCTTCCCTTTTCTGGAAAGACTGATGTAGACCACTGATTTTCAATGTCCAAAGTCTGAGCCCCCTCAGAGTTGTGCTCCTTGGACTTCTGCCCATAGTATTACCCTTATTATGATCCACCATTTCAGAACCTGACTATGCAGAATTAAAGCCCGAGTTTGATATCACACAGGAATATTTTAGCTTCTTGTAATGAGATAAAGTCGTGATATTGAAGAGCTTGTTTAGACATACAGAAAGTCAAGGAAATTGGTTTCCATGACAAATGTACAAATATAGTTAAAACTGTAATGTATTTCTGAGCAACAGAACTGATGTAAAAACACCCAACATAACAGATGTTAGTCATAGAAACCAATAAAGTGCTTGCTTTCATTGTTTAGCTTTTACCACAGAAATGGCTTTTGGGCCTGCTTGCTTCTCTTCAGGGCAGAGCAACAGGTTCACTTTAATTCTGGATTCTGCAGGGGTTATACTCACCTTTTCCTTACTTTCTTACCACTGTGTTTATCAGCCAGGAAGGAAAAGAAAAACCGAGTACATCTGGATACGGAGGAGCATTTTATTACTCCCCTTCCTTTAGGGTTGCCACCTTTTCTTCAAATCAAACCCGAACACTTTAGCGGGACACAGCATTTTTTTTTTAATAGTATATTTTTCTATTAAATAACATTTCTAAACATATGGAGTTAATAACAAGAGTCCCCCTTTAAATCAGAGTCCACAGAGTTCCCTTTTTATATCTGAACTCACAGAGTTCCCTTTCACTGTAAGGGGAGACTCTGCAGACTCTGATGTATGGGAGAACTCTGGGGACTCTGAGGGATGCTCTGTAAACCCTGATTTAAGGGGGAGCACTGAGCATTCTGATGTACAGAGAGGACTCACTTGTAAGCAGGAACACTGTGGCCTCTGGTGTAAAGGGGAACTCTGATGTAAGGGGTGCTCTGAGAACCCTGATTTACCTTAATGTACTCACTCAGAGGCAGAAGAGAGAAGGGGGGAGACTTCAGTCACAGACAGGGATGGATGGTGAGCTCACTCACCACTTGGCAGTCAGCACCTCTCATTCAGATGTATCTGAGGCTGCTAGACTTCCAATTTCCGACCCCCGCTATCCTTTTCTGAGGTATAGTATTGTTAGTTCTGGCTTTGGGCAATGTGAAAAGGAATGCAACAGACAATTTCAGCTTAGCCAACCGCAGCCAGCAAACCTGCTGGGAAGCCATAGTCCAGTCTGAATAATGTGTTTGGGCTTCAGGCAGTCTGAAACCCGGACGCATGATTCCAAACCCAAACTGTCCAGGTGAATCCCGGACAGGTGGCAACCCTACCTTCCTCTCACATAACAGCGCTGGTGCATGGTAATTGGCCACTTAGACACCCAGGGTGATTACAAAACAAAGCTTACAGAGGACTTTTTCTTCTTGCCCCTGCAATGTGCATTATTATTTTCAAGTACAACGGTCACTTGGCTATATACATTCAAATAGTTACACATTGTAATTAAGCAGTAAATGAGCTTTAAAACAAACCCTTCCTGACCTCTGGACCTGTATGCACTGTGGAGTAATTCATCTTCAACATTTTCTGCAGACGTACTTTCTCTTTCATTCTCAGCAGCTTAGCTCATTCTGCTCTCACCTCTCTGTAAACTTTCAGCATTCTAATTTCTAAACACAGAGAAGTAGTAGTAAAGTAGTAGTAGTTCATTGGAAGAGCGGCGCACAGAGTGAGTGCTGAGAACCCACATGGACGACTGTAATGTTTGAAGATGAATTTCTCCACAGTGTCTGCAGCAATAGAGATCCGAAAGGACTTGTTTCAATAGCTCATTTACTGCTTGCTAATTAAACTCTGGTTTAAAAAGAAAAATTCTATTCAAGTAATTCCTAACTCAAAAATACACCTTCTCTTCAGCCTCCTCCAAATTGCTTTTTTTTTTTTTGCTGCTGTGATCCACCTTCCTATTGAAGGTTGGCAATGTTTGTTCTCAATGGTTCTACTGTGCGTAGGAACATGTCTACCCCCCATAGGTGTGCACAGCCTATTGCATTAGGGTGTGCACCCCAAAGTTCAAACACTTATGCCTTTCTCTAGCAGCATCAGCTGCACAGGGCAATGAATGGATGAATGGGAAGTGCTCTGTGCTGAGGCTTCCTGTTCATTCACAAACTGAAGCATAGTTAACACGGTTTACTATGTTTCAGTTATGAATGGACACAGTGAGCGAGTGTGTTCATTTAGAAAAGGAAGAGGCCGGTAAATTCCATATTTACTAGCCCCTTCGCCCACTCTCCATCCTGAAACATACCCGCAGCAGCAGGGAGAGGAGGGAAGCCATCAGCACTGTGGGGTAGAGGGGTCAACAAGGGGGGGGGTCTGGGCAGTAGGGGGAAATCGGCACCACACATAGTGATTAGGGTGTGCCCAGGCACACCCCCTACGCACGCCTATGTCTACCTTTTATTGTTGACTTGTTAGCTGGGCTTGGGACTATGGACTATGGTATGTGCAGTGTGTAGTGCGCTTGACCCCAATTAATGTGCACTTCTTGTTCCAAACAAACAGAAGCGAGTGGAAAAGGAGAGGTTCTGGAGCTCATTAAAGATGAGACAGAAAAAGTCAGTAACAGTAATAATTTCATGAAAAATATATTAAAGAGCCATTAAGGAGCTCCAGACTCTCCCCCCCAAAAAAATTAAAAGTCAGCAGCTTCAACTACTGTAGCTGCTGACTTTTAATATTAGGGCACCTGTCCAGGGATCCAGAGGTGTCCTCACCCGGGCTGATTCTTGAATTGGCTATCGCAGTGATGGCGAACCATGGCACCCCAGATGTTTTGGAACTACATTTCCCATGATGCTCAACTACACTGCAGAGTGCATGAGCATCATGGGAAATGTAGTTCCAAAACATCTGGGGTGCCAAGGTTTGCCATTGTCACGTCACTTTCGGCTACCCATCACATTTTGCTACCCGCTGGAGTGCGCATGCGCGACGCCATATGCATTCCAACACTGTTGTAAGACAGCACTTTGCCACAGGGCCCCTCGCCGCGCTTCGCTCACCACGCTTCGGGCACGGCCTCGCTTCGTTCGGCATAATTATAATCTAACTCTATGTCCACTTGGATGGTGGGGCTTGAACCTGGACTGAGGGGTGTGGCCACAAAATTCAGCACAAGCGCAGATCGCCAAAGTGTTGGAACGCATATGGCGGCGTCGCGCATGCGCAGTCCAGCGGGTAGCCAAATGTGATGGGTCGCCATATGTGTCGAAACACCATCACTGGGCTATTGGGTGCTGGTGCCGCCATCTTGACTAAGGGGTACCGGCAGTGAAGCCTTGCCCAGTACCCTCTTCCCCCCAAAAGGTGCCCACAGTGGCAGGGAAGGAGGGGAGGAGGCAGCAGACAAGCAGAGCTTCCCCTTCTGGGTTGAGCACCACTTTAAGTAGTGGATGCGTTTGGATGTTTTTTGGAGAGTAAAGATTTTGTTAATGTCACTTTAGGTATATATTAATACCTAGATGTCCAAAGCTTGGCCACAGACTGACTTTAAACTAGGTTTTGTCATAGATGTATTTTTTGGTCAATCTTTCAGTAATGCCTGCAGGCTGACCATAATGAGTTAGCTGGAGATGTCTGTCCCTGAATGGATATAGCCCAAGTGCAGGGACCTGCCGCATGTCACCTAGAGTAAGTGACAGTGTCACATGCCTGGTGTTTAATACTTCCCTTGTCTGCATAGAAGACACATTGAATAAATCAATAAGATTTCTTTGACACCACATCAAGTAGAACTCCTGTCAAAAGATAAAGAAAAGAATAGATCATTGACGATAAAATAACAAATCCAGCTTTTGCTTCAATACTCACTTTCAATACAAAGATTTATTCTGCAGTACTTTCTTTCCTCCACTAGATGTAATTATTCTCATGGCCAGTATCATTCAATCCATTCCTCTGAGCCCAGGTTATCTTAGACCCACCCAGCCCATGACTGGACATTGAAAGGAAAAGCAGTACATAGATGAACGCATCTCTCTGTCACTCTGCTTTCTGCTCCTACCCTGTTTCCCCGAAAATAAGACCTGATTGTGGGTGATGGCTGCAATATAAGCCCTACCCCCAAATAAGCCCTAGTTAAAGTCTTTGTAGGTCTTATTTTCAGGGTAGGGCTTATTTTCGGGGAAACAGGGTAGGGCTTATTTGGGGGGTAGGGCTTATATTGCAGCCATCACCCACAATCATGCTAGGTCTTATTTTATGTTTCCTGACAGCACTTGAACTGATTGGCTCCTTGTATTGTTTCTCCTCTGACACTCCAGCTCTGCTGTACAGAGACTGATCCTGGGTTAAAGCCAGGCGCACCTTGCATAGAAAAATATGTTTAATAATGTTCTAAGGATTACAGAGCTGCATTAATGCGTGTCTTTTTACATCTGCCTAGAATCCAGCTTTAAAATGTTCAGCATTTTTCTGATGATTGAACAGGCTTTTAAACTTAGTTTGCCTCTATTTATGTTACTTTTTACATCCTGCATACCATATGTGATGCAAATATACACTATATTACCAAAAGTATTGGGACACCTGCCTTTAACCACTTCAGCCCCGGACCAATTGGCAGCCAAAGGACCAGGCCCCTTTTGCGATTCGGCACTGCGTTGCTTTAACTGACAATTGCGCGGTCATGCGACGTGGCTTCCAAACAAAATTGGCGTCCTTTTTTTCCCACAAATAGAGCTTTCTTTTGGTGGTATTTGATCGCCCCTGCAGTTTTTATTTTTTGCGCTATAAACAAAAATAGAGCGACAATTTTGAAAACAATGCAATATTTTTTGCTTTTTGCTATAATAAATATCCCCAAAAAATATATAAAAAAAAATTTTTTTTTCCTCAGTTTAGACCGATACGTATTCTTCTACATATTTTTGGTAAAAAAAAAATCGCAATTAGCGATTATTGATTGGTTTGCGCAAAAGTTATAGCGTTTACAAGATAGGGGATAGTTTTATAGCATTTTTATTAATATTTTTTTTTTTCTAGTAACGGCGGCGATCAGCAATTTTTATTGTGACTGCGACATTATGGCGGACACATCGGACATTTTTGACACACTTTTGGGACCATTGTCATTTATACAGCAATCAATGCTATTTAAATGCATTGATTCCTGTATAAATGACAGTTGTAGTGAAAGAGTTAACCACTAGGGGGAGGGGTTATGGGCTGTGACGTGCGTGTGTTTTTTTACATTAGGGGGCGGGGCTGACGTCTGATGTCATTGATCGGCTTTCCCGATGACCGGGAACAGCCAATCAATGACAGGCAGAGGAGGAAGCACGGGGAGAGGTTTGTTTACACATACCTCTCCCCGTTCTTCAGCTCCGTGACCCGATCGCGGGACACCAGCGGCGATCGGGTCCGTTGGTCCCGCGGCCGGGGTCACGGAGCTCGCGGCCGGGGTCATGGAGCTCCCGACCGGGTCGCAAGCGCGCCGCTGGCGGCGCGCACACGACCCACGGGCAGGCATTTAAAGGATCACGTACAGGTACGTGATTTTGCCTGCCCGTGCCATTCTGCACACGTATATGTGCATGAGGCGGTCGGGAAGCGGTTAATGGCATCCCAGTCTTAGGGTTCAATATTGAGTTGGCCCACCCTTTGCAGCTATAACAGCTTCAACTCTTCTGGGAAGGCTGTCCACAAGGTTTAGGAGTGTGTCTATGGGAATGTTTGACCATTCTTCCAGAAGCACATTTGTGAGGTCAGGCACTGATGTGGACGAGAAGGCCTGGCTCGCAGTCTCCGCTCTATGTCATCCCAAAGGTGTTCTATCGGGTTGAGGTCGGGATTCTGTGCAGGCCAGTCAAGTTCCTCAAAGTTGGGAGCATGAAATTGTCCAAAATGTCTTGGTATGCTGACGCCTTAAAGTGGTTGTAAACCCTTACAAACTACTTTGACCTACAGATAAGCCTAGATTAAGGCTTGCCTGTAGGTCCAATAAATATCTCCTAAACCTACATGGTTTAGGAGATATTTAGAAAAGAAAAGGCACCGCTATCTACGGCACATGCGCCGTAGACAGCGGCGCGCAGGCGCACTGAGCATGCCGAGATCACGTCGATATGCCGCTCTCGTGCGCATGCGCGGGAGTGACGTCATCGCCGCTCCAGCGAATGACAGCGCTGGAGCGGCGAGACCCGGGAAGTCACTCCGTGTTTAATGGCGGCGCAGAAGATCGTGGATGAGGGACGCTTCGGGGGCTTTGTTCTCAGGTAAGTCATTCATAATGAGCTAGTATGCTATGCATACTAGCTCATTATGCCTTTGCCTTGCAGGTTCCGTTTTTTTTTTAAATAGGCTTTACTTCCTCTTTAAGAGTTAAGGCATCAGCATACCACAGGAGGGCTTCCTTTTTTAGGTAAGTGTTTTATAATGTGCTAGTATGCAATGAACGCTAGCATATTATGACATTCATTTGCAGGTAGAAGATCTTTTTGCAGTTTACTACTGCTTTAACTCCTTTCGAATGAGAATGGCCATAGTTAGAATGAAATTGGGCCGGTTCAGCAGGGACCAGCCACATTTCAATCACCATGTGGCTGTCCCTGCTTGACAGAAGTTGATAGTTTGATTGCATTCAGCTGCAGTATAGCGCCGTGTCCCCGATGGATGTGATTCCTCTATCCACCTTGTTTGTGTGGATGGAGGAATCTTGTAGCTTTCTTTTGCTCGGCCTGCTGGCTTGGTGAATACAAATTCAGGATGGGTTCACACTGGAGATCGCAGCGGCTCACAGCAGGAGTCCGGTGCGTCTCCATTCACCACTTCAGGTCTAATTTCTACCTGAATTCGGACCTGAAATGGACTAAAAGACGCACAGGACGCAATTCGCACCGGAGCCGCTGCAGAGATGTGTGAACCAGCTCCATAGAGAGCCGGTCAAAATCTCCTGCTATGCAAATTGGATGCGGGGACACCTGCATCCAATTCACAATAGTGTGAACCCAGCTTTACTGTCTATGGAGGTCTTTGGATGGAGGGACGATGGAGACATCCTTAGACAGCAACATTGCCAATCTAAGGGAAGATTGGTGTACGAATAGCAGATTTAGATGGACTGGACTAAACAATTAAAGTTGAACTCCAGCTAACCCTTTATAAGTAGTTACAGCAACAGTTTTAAATAAAAGATTTAAAACTGATCATTGTAAGCAAATGTCAGAAATAAAATGTTTGTGTCAACCCTCTAACTGCCACTTTTACTTGACAACTTGCTCTGTTTATGGAAAATATTAAAAAGAAAATTACTGGCTGTACCACCAGGTGAAAATAAAGGGAAACAAATCATAAAAAAGAAAATGAATGCAGCCACCATGTCTAAGAATTGGTAGGGTGAAATATATTACATTTTTCTTTTGGGCTTAATACCGCTTTAAGTTTAGCTTTTCTTTCTGTTTGACTTGTCCTTTTATTTTGTATATTTGTGTGATAATTCTATTTTTTATTTTTTTTTTGCCCTTAAATGTGACTGTCTGGCAGTCTGGTTAGCAATACTCTTCCAATAAACATTATTATGTCTACTTACCTCTCAAAAACAATTCAGTTTAGAACACAGAACAATCCATAGACACCTCTCATCTGTTAGTACACATGTTGCTTAGATACATGTAGCAATTTCTTTACAAGTTCTTTTCTTAACATAAGATCACACCACAATGCAACAATATAAACAACATAATGCTGTGGATAAAAATGTCACACTGATCTGTTACAATAAAATGACACTGTACCCTACACTTTTTTCTCTGCATTCTGCTGTATATATTGACAGCTATATAGATTATGTGCTGTGGCTAGGTAAACGTATCCTTCGCAGCTTGAACGAAAAAAAAAAAAAATGTTAGCTCCGGTAGAAGCACCTGTACTAACAATATGATGTTAGTACAGCTATATTCCCCCGTTGAGCTGTTGTGTTCTGACAGGGGGTGGCCCCTCCGCCAAAACTTTCCGATCAGCACTCTCTGCCATTGGCTGAGAGCCTTGATCGGGAGCCGGTCGGCTGTTGGTTTTCCAGCCTGCTAGTGGCCAGCTTCTGTTGGACCGGCTAACATACACACGGGCCAAATGTCGGCTGTTTTTTATTGAACCAGCCAATGTTGTCTGGCATTCGGCCCATGCGTACAGGGCTTAAGAAGTATATTCCAAAGAAAATAAGCACTTCTATGCTATTTCAGTGGAGTGGTTCAAAAAACTGTGCCCATGCCCTATTTGGGCACAGATTTAGGACAGATATTACCAATGGCAAAGCATAAAAGGATCACACGATGATGCCACCTTCTGCAAGTAAAGCTCAAAATTCTTTAGGACACGCTTTCTCAACCTTTTTTTTCCCCCAGAGGAACCCTTGAAATATTTTTTAGGAAGGAACCCCTTCTTAAACGAATTCAATGTTAGTCAGGGTAAAATGCCCCTTACATTGGTGGTTATCCCATCTAGGTGGCGGGCAGCTTCGGCTCCTTCCTGCGTCTCCTCCTCCTTGGCGGCTTCACGGTGCCAAGGCAGGGCCAGGGAGTCATGGCTGTGATGTCACTGGTTGCAAGATGCCAGGCGGCACTAGCAACCATTAGTGTCTCAGGTGGGGGCAGGGGCAGATTGTTTTCTGCCCCCCTTAAAGTGCCACCCTAGGCCTGGGCCCTGTCGGCCTAGACCAAAATACAGCACTGTCTGTACCAAGGCCAAACATTCCGGGTATGGAAACATTTGATGAGGACCATTCGAGTGAATTCTGTTAATATTATAATTTAAAAAAGAGCCAAACAAATATGTAATAATAAATGGCTTCATATGAGCACTATCCTTAACCACTTCCCTACCGCTGTATAGTCATATGACGCCCGCAGGAACCATTTGTCCCTCCGGGAGG
Source organism: Lithobates sylvaticus (assembly GCA_028564925.1). NCBI lineage: Eukaryota > Metazoa > Chordata > Amphibia > Anura > Ranidae > Lithobates > Lithobates sylvaticus. The sequence continues at coordinate 517,119,013 of CM053027.1, forward strand.
GCATCGTATGATGTCCTGGGAGTCCCGGCATTGTGGAGAGCGTGCGCATGCTGCATCACTTGGGACCCAGGCCGCGATGTCCGCCGGGCACCCGTGAATAAAATAAAAAGAATAAAAAATATACGCTTATTGCGATTTTTTTCTTACCAAAAATATGTAGAAGAATACATATCGGCCTGAACTGAGGAAAATTATAATTTTTTTTTTAAATTGGGATATTTATTATAGCAAAAAGTAATAAATATTGTGTTTGTTTTCAAAATTGTCGCTCTTCTTTTGTTTATAGCGCAAAAAATAAAAACCGCAGAGGTGATCAAATACCACCAAAAGAAAGCTCTATTTGTGGGGGGGAAAAAATTATCAAAATGAATTTGGGTACAGTGACCACACAATTCTCATTCAAGTGTGACAGCGCTGAAAGCTGAAAATTGGCCTGGGTAGGAAGGGGGTGAAAATGCCCGGTATGGAAGTGGTTAAAGCAGAGTTCCACCCAAAAGTGGAACTTCCGCTTATCTGATCCCCCCCCCCCCCCGGTGCCACATTTGGCACCTTTCAGGAGGGGAAGGGGGAGCGGGTACCTTTTTGACAGGTACCCTGTCCCCACTTCTGTCGGTCCTCGCTGCGGCAAGGTCCTTCAGAAGTTCGGCCCCCCTTTTTATTTTTAATAAACTTGCAAAGATTTCAAACAAACTTCTTTCATGTTGTCATTATGGGGTAATGTCTGTAGAAGTTTGAGGAAAATAATGAATTTAATCCATTTTGGAATAAGGCTGTAACATAACAAAATGTGCAAAAAGTGAAGCCGCTGTAAATACTTTCCGGATGCACTGTATATTTGGTTTCTATTCCTGAATTCCCAGACAAAAACGATTCCACTACTTCCATTTACAGCCAGTAAAAACTTCTAAAGCCTTCTCTTGACATGACTTTGTTGGTTCCTTTACTATACTATTTTCATTTATATTATAACAAATGGGTGTTGGGCAGTGTTGGTCATCTTACTTTAACCACTTTACAACCGGCCCATAGCCGAATGACGGCTACAGGCCGGTTGCTTAACTCTGGGAGGGCGTCATATGACGTCCTCCCGGAATTCCCCTCTTGCGCGCCCCCTGGGGCGCGCACTCGAGTACATCCGTGATCGCCGGGTCCAGAGGACCCGGCGGATCACGGATCACGGTAAACGGCCGCTCATCGCGGCCGTTTACCACGTGATCGCTCCGTCAAATGACGGAGCGATCACATGTAAGCAAACCGGCGTCATTTGATGACGCCGGTTCCTATCCCCTCCTCTCTCTGTACCGATCGGTACAGTGTGAGAGGAGAGGGGGAGGGATCGGTGGCAGCAGTGCTGTGGGCGGGATCTGTAGTGCCCACAGCCTGCTCTGCCACCACCGATCCATCCATCCATGCTCAGCCATCCCTCCATACCCTGCAATACCCAGCAATAGCCTGCAGTGTATTGCTGGGTATTGCAGGGTATGGAGGGATGGCTGAGCATGGATGGATGGATACCAAATCTGCCATACCCTCCAATACTGTGCCTTACCCTGCGATACTCTGCCATTCCCTGCGATACTCTGCCATTCCCTGCGATACTCTGCCATACCCTGCGATACTCTGCCATTCCCTGCGATACTCTGCCATTCCCTGCGATACTCTGCCATTCCCTGCGATACTCTGCCATTCCCTGCGATACTCTGCCATACCCTGCGATACTCTGCCATTCCCTGCGATACTCTGCCATTCCCTGCGATACTCTGCCATTCCCTGCGATACTCTGCCATTCCCTGCGATACTCTGCCATACCCTGCGATACTCTGCCATACCCTGCGATACTCTGCCATACCCTGCGATACTCTGCCATTACCTGCGATACTCTGCCATACCCTGCGATACTCTGCCATACCCTGCGATACTCTGCCATACCCTGCGATACTCTGCCATACCCTGCGATACTCTGCCATTACCTGCGATACTCTGCCATACCCTGCGATACTCTGCCATACCCTGCGATACTCTGCCATACCCTGCGATACTCTGCCATACCCTGCGATACTCTGCCATTACCTGCGATACTCTGCCATACCCTGCGATACTCTGCCATACCCTGCGATACTCTGCCATACCCTGCGATACTCTGCCATTACCTGCGATACTCTGCCATTACCTGCGATACTCTGCCATACCCTGCGATACTCTGCCATACCCTGCGATACTCTGCCATACCCTGAGATACTCTGCCATACCCTGCGATACTCTGCCATTCCCTGCGATACTCTGCCATTCCCTGCGATACTCTGCCATACCCTGCGATACTCTGCCATACCCTGCGATACTCTGCCATACCCTGCGATACTCTGCCATACCCTGCGATACTCTGCCATTACCTGCGATACTCTGCCATACCCTGCGATACTCTGCCATACCCTGCGATACTCTGCCATTACCTGCGATACTCTGCCATTACCTGCGATACTCTGCCATTACCTGCGATACTCTGCCATACCCTGCGATACTCTGCCATACCCTGCGATACTCTGCCATACCCTGCGATACTCTGCCATTACCTGCGATACTCTGCCATTCCCTGCGATACTCTGCCATTCCCTGCGATACTCTGCCATTCCCTGCGATACTCTGCCATACCCTGCGATACCCTGCGATACTCTGCCATACCCTGCCATACTCTGCCATTACCTGCCATACCCTGCCATACCCTGCCATACCCAGCCATACCCAGCCATACCCAGCCATACTCAGCCATATTCTGCGATATTCTGCGATACCCTGCAATACTCGCTACGATCAAAGCCAGGATCGTTTTTTATTTTATTTCAGGCTTTCCAGCCTAGAGGTGAGATGTGGGGTCTTATTGACCCCATATCTCACTGTAAAGAGGACCTGTAATGCCATATTCCTATTATAAGGGATGTTTACATTCCTTGTAATAGGAATAAAAGTGATCAAAAAAAATTTTTTGGGGGAAAAAAGTGTCAAACTAAAATAAATAAAGTAAAATGAACAATAAAAAAAATGTAAAGCGCCCCTGTCCCCGTGCGCTCGCATGCAGAAGCGAACGCATACGTAAGTCCCGCCCACATATGAAAACGGTGTTCAAACCACACACGTGAGGTATCGCTGCGAACGTTGGAGCGAGAACAATAATTTTGACCCTAGACCTCCTCTGTAACTCAAAACATGTAACCAGTAAAAAGTTTTAAAGCGCCGCCTATGGGGATTTTTAAGTAGCGAAGTTTGGCGCCATTCCACGAGCACGTGCAATTTTGAAGGGTGACATGTTAGGTATCTATTTACTCGGCGTAACTTCATCTTTCACATTATGCAAAAACATTGGGCTAAATTTACAGTTTTGTTTTTTGTAAAGCACAAAACTTTTTTCTCCCAAAAAAAACGCGTTCGAAAAATTGCTGCGCAAGTACCGTGCTAGATAAAAAGTTGCAACGACCGCCATTGTATTCTCTAGGGTCTTTTCTAAAAAAACATATATAATGTTTTGGGGTTCTATGTAATTTTCTAGCAAATAAATGATGATTTTTACATGTAGGAGAGAAATGTCAGAATTGGCCCGGGTGCTCCAGAACACCTGATGGTGCTCCCTGCATGTTGGGCCTCTGTATGTGGCCACACTGTGTAAAAGTCTCCCACATGTGGTATCGCCATACTCAGGAGTAATAGCAGAATGTGTTTTGGGGTGTAATTTGTGGTATGCATATGCTGTGTGTGAGAAATAACCTGCTAATATGACAATTTTGTGAAAAAAATAAAAATAAGAAAAAAAATCTTGATTTTGCAAAGAATTGTGGGGAAAAATTACAACTTCAAAAAACTCACCATGCCGCTTTCCAAATACCTTGGAATGTCTTCTTTCCAAAAAGGGGTCATTTGGGGGGTATTTGTGCTTTTATGGCATGTTATGGACTCAAGAAATGAGATCGGCCGTCAGTACTTCAGGTGTGATCAATTTTCAGATATTGGCACCATAGCTTGTGGACTCTAAAACTTTCACAACGACCAAATAATATACCCCAATTTGTACTTATTTTTACCAAGGATATGTAGCAGTATAAATTTTGGCCAAAATTTATCAAGAAAAATGACAAAATTTGCTAAATTTTATAACAGAAACGAAGAAAAATTCATTTTTTTACCGAATTTTCAGTCTTTTTTCTTTTATAGCGCAAAAAATAAAAAACTCAACGGTGATTAAATACCACCAAAAGAAAGCTCTATTTGTGTGAAAAAAAGGACAAAAATTTCATTTGGGTACAGTGTTGTATGATCGAGTAATTGTCATTCAAAATGTGAGAGCACCGAAAGCTGAAAATTGGTCTGGTTATTAAGGGTGTTTAAGTGCCCAGTGGTCAAGTGGTTAAAAAAGTAATTTGTTTGGTTACAAATTACTTCTCCCAAAAAGTAATTGCGTTAGTAACTCAGTTACTACATTGGAAAAGTAATTAGTTACTCAGCAAAGTAACTGTGACTTTTTCTTATATTCTATACGTGTAACCAAGGGGCTGCTCTATTATTACTCTAACCAAGCGGCAGATCTGTTATAGCATGTAAGCAAGGGGCGGGTCTATTATTATTATATCGTGTAAGGGGCGAGTCTATTATTATTATATCGTGTAAGGGGCGGATGGCTACAGAAGAGGGCGAATGTTAAATTAATGGGCAGAGCTCGATATATAACAATAATAATAAATGCTCCCCTTGGTTACAGTAATACTAGACCCGCCCCTTAGTTACATGATAGAGGTCCCTTGCAGAGTAGCACGAGCATTGGGAGCGTGCGGCATCACCACGTACAATTACATGTTAACTGCGCGGTGTAGAGTTCGTCAATTTTTGTAAGCTCCGTAGTCATTCGTACTGTGCAAGTGCTGCGCCTGCGCAGTACAGGGGGTCCTTATCCGGCGGGGGAACTTTTTAGGCAGGACACCGGAATTACACTACTGCCATCTAGTGGCGGTAGATGTAATTGGGGTAACGCCGCCCAAGTAATGGGAACTGAGTTACCATGAGGGGAAAAGTAATCAGTTAGATTACTCGTTACCCTCTAAAATAACTGCGTTAAGTAACTCCCTTTATTTTTTTTTTATTTTAACTCAGTTACTTACATCACTGGTGTTGGGTATAGGAAAGTAGATTTTTGGAGTGCCAGCTTTCTGGTTTAGGGTTCATTTGTTAATGAGAGTTATGGCCGCAACAACTAAGAAAAATGTCCTATTATTTCTCTACGGAGGATTATGTAGGCTGCCATTAAATATTATAGAGAGACCTCATGATTTACATTCTATGGCACCGACCTTCAGTTACTATTACAGAAGCTGTTGTATGTTCAGTATATCAGTGCCGAACCAAACAGCAAAGCAAAGTGACATCCTTTGTACAAATGGAGAATTGACAATATTTTCAGCTTCGTATTATTATCCATTATAAAAAAAATCTTGTCACAAGAGTCAAGTGACTCACTGGCCAACTAACAACCGTCTCCAGGGTATATGATTGCTGCTGGTATAGAAATAGCTCTTGTCTCTAACCAGGTAAATGCTTGCTGCTTGCTAAAATGCGAGTGTTGCTCCTGGAAAGGTAAATGCTGATTGTGCTTACATCTGGTGTGCTGCTTCATTCACAGCTCCTCTGTATAGAAAGGAATAATCGGGTATATATAGCTACATACAGTATAATTGGGACAAGCGTCACATGCTTATTCCATGTGCAAATCACATGCTGCAAGTATAGAAACGGATGAAACTGGCCCGTAGTATACACATCTACATGCAATACTCTTTAGATTAAGAATATTTCTTTGCTCTGTTAGGTACAGATGCAAAATTATCATCAAGGTTTTGGACAAAGTGAGAGTTTACCTTGATGGCCCTTTCATCCTCGCACTTAAAGCAGAGCTCCACCCAAAAGGGAAAGCTCTGCTTGTTTTGCTAAGAATCTCACCGCGGCAAAGTCAGCTGGAAATTTGGCCTATTGAGAAAGACCTACTGACGAAACGCGTCTAGGCGTGTCCACGCGGCTTGTTGCATCTGTCAGCTGTTACGATCTCCACCCGAGTATCATCACGGGCGAGAATCCTACAATCAGTGAGCGAGTATCGTTTTATGCTGCACATGGTATATGGATTCATCATGAAATGCTGTTTTTTAATCTATGTTTTTGTAGGTGCAAATGGCTTGCTATGGGGGCACCCGAGCCGAGCTGCTGCTCTGTGTGTCCATTCAGACACAGAGCCACGACTCAGCCCTGCCCCCTCTCTCTCCTCATTGGCTCACTGACTTTGATTGACAGCAGCGGGAGACAATGACATAGGATCTTTACCATGTGATCAGCTGTGTCCAATCACAGCTGGTCACATCGTAACCAGGAAGTGCCGTTTATCGGCTTTTCCTATATTTGCACTAACAAGGCATGAGTAGAGCAGAGCTAATCAGCGGCAGCGACAGGGGGGGTCTGCCTTGATAATTAGCGCATTGATTATCAGTGCAGACCCATCAAGGATGCCCACTAGAGACCACCAGGGATGCCAACCTGTGCCCATGAAGGATGCCAACCCGTGCCCATCAAGGATGCCAATCAGTGCCCATTAGGGATGCCAATCAGTGCCCATCAGTAATGTCTGTCAGTGCCTCCTCATCAGTGCTGCATATCAGTACAATCTATCAGTGCCACCCATCAGTGCCCATCATTGCCCACCGGTGCCACCCATCAGTACAAAAAAACCTTCTGCCTTTAGAACCACTTTAAAGTGACACAAAACCTTCATCGTTATTCCTCAGGAATTATACATACACATCCACTACCTAAAGCGGAGCTTCACCCAAAAAGGGAAGCCCCACTTTAATTCCTCCTCCAAGGCTAAACCCTTGGAAATGTCTAGGTGTCTGGTACTTCTAGGTAAGGGGAGATTATTTAACCTTTTTTTGCGTCTTCCCACAATGCAGTGGGTGAGGCTTGAAAGGCCAATCACTAGGCCTAGCACTGTCACATGTGGAAAGGAGGAAGGTATATAGACCTTCCCAGAGCTTATACAGTGCCTCAAATGAACACGGGGAAGATAGGTATCGGAAGTAGGTGGGTGGGCTGTCAAGAAAACCTGTCTCTGACATGTGCCATAATATACAGAGGGTAGTTCAGAACAGAATTTGGTGCATTTTAGGAGTGTTGGTATTTAAAGACTTTTATATTAGCAGAAATCGTGCCACATGTGCCTGTGAGTCCTCTACAAACAAGCAAAATAACCTCTGCAACAGCAAAAGTGGACCTCACGTGCTTCTTCTGACACTACTGAGTTCAAGTTAGGTCAGATATAATCAATCCTCCAAGACCACACTGTACTGATGCAGCCACAATACAACAAAGGCAAAGGAGGGGGTGACAGGTTTACATCATTACCGGCCAGCTAAACAGAGATTACAAGGCGCTTTATGTAAAGAAGCTTTAAATGCATTCATATGTAAATATGTGGAAGTATGAGGAGCTTACATATCACCAGAACAGAAGATGTTTAAAATGAAGCCAGTATAGCGAGAGGCAAGATTTTCAAACACATGGCTGACCTCCTGCCAGTACCCCAACAATGGGCAAAGCTGGATCACACTTGTCTGTTTTCCAGCATTAATATACATTTCATATACAAATCCCATTTATTGCAGTGGTTAATGTACCTTTCTCAAATGTTTTCATGCTTCTTCATGTATTTTTTCACCAAAAGGCATGCAGATGCATAAAGATGCACATCAACATGCACTCAAAACACACATGCATTTGTTTGTTGGGGTGTTCCACTTCCTATTCATTTTAAAGCCTACATTCAGTCGAAAAAAAATAAAAAATCAGCACAAGGGACAGTACTGTACTTAGATTCAATGTGAAGTGCCCTTGTCCTGCTGGCTGATCTGTTAGTAGAAATCCAAAGTTCTCTGCCATCTCCCATCCCAAGCATACCTTTGCAGCAGTAATCTTGCAGTACTGTAGAGGTTAAAACGAGTGCTGAACATGTGACAGGCACTCATCAAGAGTGCCAACTATGCCCACCCATTCTGCCCTCTTCCTCCATTCATAGAAGCTGTACTACAGCTTCCATCAATGAAACATGAACATCTATAAATGGAGGATGGGTGAAAGAAGGGCACATTCACGTGGTATAATATGCATTTCTGCAATGCATGGGAGTTGGGGAACTTCAGCCTTATCCACTACACTAAAACCCTTCCCATTTTTTTCTTAGGCCCAAAACGATTTGGAATGCAATTTTGCAATAATGCTGTTATTGTCACACAACAAAATGTTTGAAAATTGTGCCAAAACCTGCATGAAAAATCACGCCTAGCTAGTGGCAGAATTTGGGACACAAGCTTCTTTGGCGAGATAAACGCGCATAGGGCAGCCCACTGAAGTGAAGCAACACGGGGGGAAAAAAATGTGAGCTGGAATGCGCATTCCCGCTATATGAAATGTTTAACCAGCCTAACCCATTTTCCAGGGCTATTTTCAGTTCAGATACTCACTATCTAGCAAATTCAGCATTGTTCTGCTGTGATCCACTGCTCAGTTACCGCAGCCCAGATTAATTTTTCACTCTGACGTCATTGAGAGTTCAGCTGCCTTTTACTGAGCAGTCAGGCCCCCATGACACACGCCAGGCTCGCTCTGAAGTTCATGCTCCTGCAACCTCCTGGGATATGTGACCTGCACATCCCAGGAAGCTACGGGAGCAGATACCCATCATTCTCACCAAGGAGAAAAGGGTGGCGGGCTACAGTAAAATAAATTGCAAAAAATGGCCATTTTAGATTGTGGAGAATAGGGAGATTGCTGGGAGAAAAACTCTCTAATGAGACTGAAGGTCCACTTAAATCTCATCCCAACGCACATCTACAATGCACTGCCACACATTTGCATTTATAAAATGCATACATTTTTTAACTAGGGGAAACCGCACAAATGTGCAAAGAACTATTCTTTTGTTTGTGTCAGAAACCATGAATCAGACTGAGACAGAAGTACAGTTAAATCACACTTGTTTAATAATAATAAAAAAAGGTAAACAGAGTAAATGTAGTCAAAATATAGTCAGAGTTCAAGAACCGGAATGGATAGTCAGACAAGCCAAAACGTCAGGGAGCCAGAGAACAGCGTAGTAGAACAGCAAGCAGGATCTGGGGCCAGAAGGAATGTCATCCAAGCAAGCCTTTAACAGGAACACAGGAGAGCGTCTCTAGAGATGGGACCAAGGCGAAGGCAGAGATCATCTGGACTGGATGGCTTAAGTAGGCAGGACTGACGAGCAGGATATCATCAACAGGTGAGTCACTGTGGAGAGATAGGAGCTGGCAATTAGCCGACAGCTGAGTGGCCAGCTTCAGAGAAGGAAGGGCTGAGCCCAGCCCTGACAGTTTGTAGGCAGCAAACACAAAAGTGTATATCCTAATATGTGACAATAATAAATAAGTGTTGCGCTGATGTGTAAAATAAGAAAAAAGTGTAAAGGCAGAACTTAAACCAATATGCAAATCACACAAAAAATAACGAATGTAATGGAAAACATCTGCTTATGACGAAACGTGTTGGGTGGAGCCTCCCCGAGACGTCATTGCATACAAGTTTAGCAGAAGTTGACGCGGATATGCCGATTTGGTGATTAAGCTGATGTGCACATGTCTTTTTATGCTTGTAGGTGTGGCTCTTGTTCAATAATTGTTTTTTTAAAGTTATCTACACTATGAGGAGAATTTATCCTTTTTGCCTGCTATGCATCTATTATACGTCTGAGGAACAGTGTTGGGTAACAACGTCTGGATGTACATGGAGAGTCGTCTGTCTGATTGACTAGTTTGAGCATATATTGGCCACTCCGAATAAGAGGGTCGATGCACATGGTGAGCTCCCATCTTGTCTTCACTGTGGTGCTGGGACACTGGTGATTTCTGAGGGGAGGGAGAAGATTTTGAAGTGGACTGGTACTTTATTTCACTGTGGATTATTTTCTATTTAATTTTTCTTTGGACACTTTTTCAATGGACCACTTCACTTGATGCACTATATATTATTTCATTTTTTTTTTTTTCATTTTTTTCTATTTGGTTTATTCCATTCATTCTTTTTCTGTTTGATTTCTACATTGGTTTTAGTTCTGCCTTAATAAAAAAATCTTATTATACACATCAGCGCAACGCTTATTATTTACTGTCATATTTAAAATACATTGCAATGTGCATATATGCATATTTTCTGTGCTTTGAAGTGAATTGCTGCATACCACGCTATTGTGTGAATAGACGTGTTCTCTTATTCTATATAGGTATGGGTACTTAGATATTTGTGAAAATTTGAAGAAGTTATTTTATGTTACTTTTTCATTTTCATTTTACAGGGTAATTGAAGTCTCAGAGACAGAACATTTTTTTTAAAGTATCAGTGACTTTACGCTGAACTTCACGTTTTTGTCTTGTTTGTTTTTCACAGTTTTTCTGTGTGCTCCATTTACTTTTGACTTTCTAAAGCTTCCACCTGATTAATTCTTGATGTTAAGGTTGCTCTGCTGTGCACGACAGTACCCAGCCCTTGTATGAAGTCTTACAAGACATTTTAGACACACCTGACTAAGTAAAAATCTAGATAATAACTCAAATAAAATAATAATAAAAATAAAAATAAACGATTATCTCTCTCAGCGTTCCAACTCAAGAACAAAGCATTTTGCTTTATGTCCGATCACACCAGAACACTGTGTTGGTGTGCTCTGACAAAAATAGGACAGGTTGCATTTTTGCCCAGTGTGTTCAGACACGCTGTAATGTACCGCAACTCACTGCAGTGCATAGAATTATACTGAATGGTAAAAATAAAGAAGGAAAAATGTAAGCATCGCAATGTGCTGTCTGTCCACAGATTGCAGTCCACAGCATGGCGCGATCACATTGCACACTAGAGCACATGCATTATATCTGTGTGGTGTAAATTTGCTTATGAGTGCGTTTCATGCAAGGTGCAGGGCTCAGGGATGTTTATCATGCAGGGTGCACAGCTCAGGAGTGTGTATCACAGGATGTAGGACCCAGGAGTGTGTATCATGCTGGGTGCAGGACTCAGGAGTGTGTATTATGTAGGGTGCAAGGCTCAGGAGTGTGTATCATGCAGGGTGCATGGCTCAGGAGTGTGTATCACAGGATGTAGGACTCAGAAGTGTGTATCATACTGGGTGCAGGACTCAGGAGTGTGTATTATGTAGGGTGCAGGGCTTAGGAGTGTGCATCACGCATGGTGCAGGGCTCAGGAGTGTGTATCATACAGGGTGCACGGTTCAGGAGTGTGTTTCACGCAAGGTTCTGGGCTCAGGAGTGTATGTATCACGCAGGGTGCAGGGCTCAGGCGTGTGTAACAGTTAGGGTGAAGGGCTCAGGAGTGTGTATCACGCAGGGTGCAGGACTCAGGAGTGAATATCATGCAGGGTGCACGGCTCAGGAGTGTGTTTCACTCAGAGTTCAGGACTCAGGAGTGTATGTATCACACAGGGCTCAGGAGTGTGTTTCACACAGGGTGAAGGACTCAGGAGTGAATATCATGCAGGGTGCATGGCTCAGGAGTGTGTTTCACTCAGAGTTCAGGACTCAGGAGTGTATGTATCACGCAGGGCTCAGGAGTGTGCATCACACAGGGTGAAGGACTCAGGAGTGAATATCATGCAGGGTGCATGGCTTAGGAGTGTGTTTCACTCAGAGTTCAGGACTCAGGAGTGTGTGTATCACACAGGTCTCAGGAGTGTGTTTCACACAGAGTTCAGGACTGAGGAGTGTGTATCACACAGGATGAAGGACTCAGGAGTGTGTATCATGCAGGGTGCATGGCTCAGTAATGTATAGCACAGGGTGCAGGACTCAGGAGTATATGTATCACGCAGGATGCAGGACTCAGTTGTGTGTATTACACAGGGCCCAGGAGTGTGTATTGTGCAGGGCACATGGTTCAAGAGTGTGTATCATACAGAGTGCAAGGATCAGGAGTGCCTATCAGGATTCAGGAGTGTGTATCATGCAGGGTGCGTGACTCAGAAGTACGTTACACTGAGTGCAGGGCTCAGGAGTACATTACATAGAGTGCAGGGCTCAGTAGTAGGTATCACGCAGTCAAGTATCAAGTAATCAGTAGAAGGTTTGTAAAGAATTGATCTTTTGGACTAGAAGTGGAATCTAATGGACTAAGTCACACACTGGCTTCTTTTGAATGGACGGTCAATGAACTTTAAGCCATGTAAAAATAGATCCTTCACAATTGTTTCGAAATGCAGAACACCCCAGTGCACAGAACATACACATGTGTGTGTTGTTGTGTGCTGTAGGGCAGGTGTGTTGCATGGCACTGTAGATACCCTGGGCTGGACTGACAACCACAACACACGTATATACAGTAGGTTGTTCTGTATTACCCCCTGACGTTTCATATGAGGTGTGTTACGACATACAATATGATGTGCATCACGGTTTGAACGAGCCTTCCATATTGGAAACGTCAGCCCATCTCCAATGTAAAGTTCCTAGCGTTTCACTCATACTTCAGAATCTCACTCCTCTTGCTGCAATACCAGTAAACCAAAACCATTGTCCTTAGTATGTCCAGCACTATGTTCCTGTGTGCTGTATATCAGTAATAGTATATCTACAAAAATCTTCTAGTAGTCAACATCAACAATGTGCTGTCTACGTGTTGTCTACATGTTGCACATCCCTGCAGGCCACAAACGCTTTATTTTTGTTCAGTCCCTGGTGGTCCAGCCTACAACAAGGAGCATAATAAGGAAGGGCTGAAGATTTTCAATAGCACAGTACTCTTTATGGCATTGATAAAACATGTTTATGCTGTTCTCCATATTACAACTGTGACTGACATTGTTTATAACACTTAAAATCCAGGCAAACAGCTACACAGTTGAAATATATATGCAAAAGCTGATGTACCTGCCAAAGGGTTCGCATTGCTACAATCCAGTCTGGAGATTTACACAGGATGGGCTGATGAGGGTTGTAGTACATGGACAGGTATATGAGAAGGTAGATCAGAGATGAGTATATACACAGGGTGTAGCCTGGTCATCTTTCTGCCCCTGGTCTGTGATTTGACAATAAAGTAGCAGCAGCAGACTGCTGAGGTCATCTCTCTGCTCTCTCTGCCTTGTGCTTGTCAGTACATGTACATGCAGCATACCCTTTTGGCTTCCCTTTTTCAGTATGAGTTCTGCTGTCCAGAGGATTACAAGAGGCTGATACTAAGGTCCATGTACACCAGTGTGCTAACACACAGTAATGCATGTAATCTACGTGTGTGCTCTGTGGTGCTGTTCATTGTCAATGGCACCACATTGCATCTTTCCAGCACACCTGCATTGTACTTGCCAAATGTAGTTCAGGAGCGATTTGTGGTCTGTTGTGATGGATTAGGCAGCCCATTCACGTTGGATTTAACCCTTTTAGCCCCTGTACACACCGGTGCAACTTGACAGTTGAAAATCGCATGTGCCTATGGAACGGTTCAAATCAGTGCGATGCCGACTTGCACCGATATGTAAAAGGTTCCTACACTATTTTTGGCGATTACATGTGTGACTTGCCTTGATATCTGTGCATGAAATCACACAGATGTTGGCAAGCCGCACATGAAATCACATTAATCGCTATATATATATAAAATTAATTCATGAAATATTATTATTATATATTTATATTATATTTGATTATATTTAAAAAAAACTAAAATATATATTTTCTATATACATATATTAATATATTATTATATAATATTTAGTTATATAGTCCAAAATATTTTGAAAATATGATATTTAAAGCGGTTCTGCACCCATTTCATTTAGTAAATCTCTTTGCCTTCCAAATCAGGCAAAGAGTACTAAATGAAATGTTTTTTTTTTTTTACTTACCTTGTAATTGATGACTTCCGGTCTTCTCTCTCTGCGGCGGTGGGCGGGGTCTCTGCGTCGATCGTCGTCACGCCGCACTGTCTCCTGGGATCTGGTGTCATTGATCCCAGGAGTCAGTGCGGGCATCTTCCGAAATCTCGCGAGATTTCGGCCACATCTTCCGAAATCTCCCGAGATTTCGGCCACATCTGCCGAAATCTCGTGAGATGTCGGCAGATGTGCCGTTACTGCGCACGCGCGAGTAACGGCGGTGCATGCTGGGCCATCTACAGTGCCTGTGGGGTTTCACATGCCCACAGGCAAGATGGACCCCAGCAGACAAGAAGAAGACAAGAAGAAGATGAAGATGAAAACCGGCGGCGATCGAGATGGAACATGGAACAGGTAAGTCCCCCAATTGAGCTATATGCCCTTGGCATATAGCCCAAAAAAAAAAAAAAAGAGTGCAGAACCGCTTTAATAATATATATTCTTATATATACAATTAATCTATTATTATTATTATATATTTATATTATATTTGATTACATTTTTATAATCTATCATTTATATTTACAATATACTGTATTATATATTTAATTAAAGCGGTGTTCCAGTCGTTTATTAAAAGTCAGCAGCTACAAATAACAGACACTCTGTTCTGCGGTCCAGTGATGCGACCGACTGAAGAATCGCTCCTCTCCCCCTGCTCTCCGCAGCGCCGGCATTGCAAGTGTGGGCACCCGACTGTGACAGTTTGCGGCTTCAATGCCGGGTGTGCACTGCGCATGCGCGAGTCGCACTGCGCCTTGTCAGTGGCCGGGCAATCACTGTGACGTGTCCCAGAAGATTGCAGGGAGGGAGGGGGAGAGAAGGAAGTCGCCTAGGCAGCAAGAGCAGAAGTGGGAGCTGGGTACCTGTCAAAACGTGACATGTAAGGAGGCGAGGAGTGCTTAAAGCGGAACTTCCACTTTTGGGTGAAACTCCGCTTTAAAGTGGTTGTAAACTCTGTTACACCACTTTTACCTACAGGTAAGCCTATAATAAGGCTTACCTGTAGGTACCATGAATATCTCTTAAACTTGCACCATTTAGGAGATATTCACTGTATCCGCATGTGCCGACATCATCGGCACATGCGCACTGAAGAACTGGCCCACTCGTGCCGTTACCGGCAGCTCCCACGCGCATGCTGTGACATCATTGTGACTCCGGCCAATCACAGCGCCGGAGCCTGCGAACCCGGAAATAACTCCGGCAGAGATGTCGCTGGTCTCAGCGGTAGGGTTGCCACCTTTTCTTCAAGCCAACACTTTAGCGGCGCACAGCAATTTTATTTTTAAGGGGAACACTGTGGGCTCTGTTGTAAAGGGGAACTCTGATGTAAAGGAGTTACTGTTTACCAAACCTCCAACTTACATCAGTTCCCAGCATTCCCCATTAAATTAGGGTCCTTAAAGCCCCCCTTATATCAGAGTCCACAGGGCACCCCTTACCCTGGTGTACTTACTTGCTTGGAGGCAGGAGAGAGAAAGGGGGGGGGGGGACTTCAGTTACAGACATTGGATGGTGAGCTCACTCACCTGAGGATGGAGGCTCAGGCATCGACACCTTCAATCCACCATGTATCTGAGCTGAGTTGCTGAGTTTCAAACTTCCAGCCCAAACATCCCCTTCCTGACGCACAGAACACTGGGGAATGAAGTGTGGGTGGGCAGACAGAGGGGTAGAAGTGGGAAAGGGAGGAGCATATCAAGCTCTCCCTCCTGTCCGTGTATGGGGATAGGGCCCGTGTGGACACCTGTGCACTTGGCATTTGTGGTACTTGATTACTTGGGGAGCCACAGTCCATTCTGGATATTGAGGATGGTCTGAAACCCGGACACGATTCAAAACCCAAACTGCCCGGGTGAATCCCAGACAGGTGGTTACCCTACTCAGCGGTGTGCGGGGACCGCTGCAACAGCTTTGATCTAAGGTATTTCATAATGAGCTAGTATGCAATGTGTACTAGCTCATTATACCTTTGGCTTGCAGGTTTACAACCACTTTAATATATTATTATTATATAATATTTAATTATAGTTATATATAAATAAATGTTTATTTAGATTCTATGATATTTAATAAAATATATTATTATATACAATTAATATATGATTATATAATAATTATAATATATTTATATCGATTTCTATAGATTTAAAGATCAGCTTATTCCCTTTTACTAGACAGGCTACAAGCTGACTCCATACCATAGCAGTGTGAGGACAGGCAGGGTCCACAACACATTGCCATCTCCGGAGACACATGTGACAGCTGCAGACTCCACATCCCAATTGTCCTTTACCTGGCATGTGGCAGAGCTGTGTGCTGGCCCCGCCCATCCCTCCTGTGTATGGCTCCATCTGCCTCACTCCTCCCCCTCTCTCCACTTGCAGCGCCGCTATCTCCTTCCAGCCCCGCCCTGGGCGATGACGTCAGAGGGTTGCAGGCATAGCTGCTGCGCTCTCGCTCTCACTTCACCTTCAGCGCTGTTGTGACATCCTAACCCGAGCAGCTTCCCTCCCCCTGCCTGGGCTGCTGATTGGCTGCCTCAAGTGATGAAATAATAAGCGGGGAGGGGGGATGGACACATGCATGGAGTATGGAGATGTACTGTATGGAGAGTGGTGAATGGAGGGAGATGTGTGGATAGGAGAGCTGTGCTGGGTGTCTATGGAGGAGGGATGTACAGGATGGTAGTCTAGGTGAGGACCAGTGTTAATTTCATTGACAAAAACATTTTCATCGCCTAAATTAATAGTATTTTAGTAGACTAAAATATGACTAAAACTAAAACAATTGAAATGACTAAAATATGAATTAAAATTTGATGTCAAAATGAACACTGGTCTGTAGGGCATGTTTATACCTCAATACCATAAATAATAACATTAGATTTTTCACTCCAGGAGTATATAATGATTTAAATTGTAGAGAAATGCTTAAAGGGGTGTTCCGGGGAAAAAAAAAAAAGATAAATACACATACTGCAGCTGCTGGCTTTTAATAAATTGACACTTACCTTTCCTGCAGTCCCTCGATGTCGGCACCGCAGCTGATGTCTCCATCAGCTGTCGGGTGCTGCCGCCGCCATTGCGGGTAAGGTAACCCGGCAGTGTAGCCTTTCGGCTTCACACCGGGAACCCTACCGCGCATGCGCGAGGCCCCGCTCCTCTCTCCTATTAGCCCGGCGGCCAAGGGAGAAGGAGGAGGGAGCCCTGCGGTGACGTCACGGCCGCATCGCGCCGCAGCGTACTTCTGGAAGTGGGAAAGGATACCTGTCTTTGTCCCCCCCTGAAAGGTGCCAATTGTGACACCGGAAGGGGGGAGAAATCTGATGAGCGGAAGTTCCACTTTAGGGTGGAGCTCCCCTTTAAAGTGGTTGTAAACCCCCCAAAAAAACAAACCTGCAAGACAAAGGCATAATGAGCTAAAATTAGTTTTAGTCGACTAAAATGATTTTAGTTGATTAACCGCTTGCTGACCAGCCGCCGCAGTTGTACTGCGGCAACATGGCTCGGCTGCGCAAATCGCCGTTATGTTACGTCGGTAACATAGACGGCCACTAGTGGGTGCGTGCACGCCGCATGAGGCGCATGCCCCCCGCATACTCCCCGAGCCGATCACCGCCGGGCTCCCGCGATCGATCGGGGCACACGGAGAACCGGAAACTCTGTGTGTAAACACAGAGTTTCCGGTTCTCTGAGGGGAGAACTGACAGATCGTCTGTTCATACAGAGTATGAACAGCGATCTGTTAGTTTCCCTGCACAGTCCCATCCCCCTTTAGTTAGAACACACACTGCCCCCTAGTTTTAACCCCTTCACTGCCAGTGACATTTTTACAGCAATCAATTCATTTTTAATCGCACTGATCGCTGTATTAATGCCAATGGTCCCAAAATGTGTCAAAAGTGTCCGATCTGTCCGCCATAATGTCGCAGTCACGATAAAAATCGCTGATCGCCGCCATTACTAGTAAAAAAAAATATTAATAAAAATGCCATAAAACTATCCCCTATTTTGTAGACGCTATAACTTTTGCGCAAACCAATCAATATACGCTTATTGCGTTTTTTTTTTACCAAAAAATATGTAGAAGAATACGTATCGGCCTAAACTGAGGAAAAAAAAATAGTTTTTTTATCTATTTATCTATTGGATTTTCCAGCAACAAATGTTCGATAGTTGCTTGTTGTCGGAAATTCCGACCGTGTGTAGGCTCCATCGGACATTTGTTGTCGGAATTTCCGACAACAAAAATTTGAGAGCAGGTTCTCAAATTTTCTGACAACAAAATCTGTTGTTGGAAATTCCGACAAATAATACCAATAAAGCTGGCCATACACTATGCAATCTGATTGTACAAGTGTACAATTGTTAAAGCTGGGTACGCACAGCAGTTAGGGGCACCTGGGCTCAGCCCTTCTCTCCACGCCACCCCCTATATGCAATGAATAGATTCATGCATACCATGCATTTTTTTTAAGCACCTGATTAGAGCTAGAGGCTCTAATAGGCTTCAAAATAGGGTGGGCTAGGGTCGCAGAGAATGAGCTCCGATCCCACTTAGGTGTGTTACAACAGCGAATGAATATCCGGCCAATCAGAAGCGGGTGTTAGACCCTGTTTCTGATTGGCCAAAAAGAGAAGACTCCCGATTGTGCGCCGAGGAGGAGGGAGGAAACGGAAGCCGCCACTGGGGTAAGTGCTACCGACTGGGTGTGGGGGGGGGGGGGGGTGGTCATACTGTTTGCCGACCCCCCCCAAAAAAATTCCACGACCACCACTAATGCACATATCAAAATTCAGCAGGTCCCAGTCCTGGTTTCTGTCTATAAGGACTGTTGGAAAATCTTGTTTGATCACTGGCTTGCAACCAATCAGTGGCAGTTTATTCTGACAGCAGAGAGTCCCTACTGGAAGGATACAATGTCCCAGCGGGAGGGGGGGGGGGGGATTCCTGTATTCACCACATTGCTTGTGGATGTGGTGTGGATGCACAAATTATTTTTTTTTTTTATTTTGGTTCAGCCTAATGACTAAATAAAAAACTATTAAAGTGTCTACCACGCTTTAGATTTACCAAATCTCTGTAATATGAAGACATACCTATACAATCCATTCAATTTGTACCCAGTCATGTAGGTCCTTGGATTACATAATTAAATCTGAACTCTCGACACAAGAGCTTTCATTTAAAGGAGTTATAAAGGCAGAGGGTTTTTTTTAATCTTAAGGCATTCTATGCATTAAGATAAAAAGCCTGTGTGCATCAGTCCCCCCCTAATACTTACCTGAGCCCCCTCTCTGCCCAGCGATGTCCACGAGTGCCTCAGCCATCCGAGACGCTCCCTCCTGATTGGCTGAGACACAGCAACGGCGCCATTAGCTACCGCTGCTGTCAATTAAAATCAGTCAAACAATCAGGAGAGAAAGGGGGCGTTGCCGAACTGGGGCTCCATGTCTAAATGGACACACAGAGCTGTGACTCAGCTCGGTGCCCCCCATAGCAAACTGCTTGCTATGGGGGCACTCGACAGGAGGGAGGGGCCAGGATTACAGGAGAGGGACCCGAGAAGAGGAGGATCCGGGCTGCTCTGTGAAAATCAACTGCACAGAGCAAGTAAGTATAACATGTTTGTTATTTTTATTGAAAAAAAAAAAAAAACTAGAGTTTACAGTCACTTTAAATATCTTTGTTGTTAGCTGACAAGAATATAAGTGCACTTTGTGTGTATGAGATACCTTTGGTAACCCCAATATTACCTTGTAAATGTAGTGGTGACATCATCCTTGTGCCTACATCACCTGTGTAAAGAGCAGAGCTGTGGGAGGGGCCCAGCAGGCTCCACCTACTACAGGCTGCCTGCAGAAAACTACAGGAGGGGGCGGAGTCACCCTGAAGAGGGATCAGCAGTGACCGATCTTTATTAGGCTGCTTTCACACTGGGGCGGTTTGCAGGCGCTATTGCGCTAAAAATAGCGCCTGCAAACCGACCCGAAACAGCTGCTGCTGTGTCTCCAGTGTGAAAGCCCTGAGGGCTTTCACACTGGAGCGGTGCGCTAGCAGGACGGTAAAAAAAGTCCTGCTAGCAGCATCTTTGGAGCGGTGAAGGAGCCGAGCATTCACCGCTCCTACCCATTGAAATCAATGGGACACCGCGGGGATACCGCGGTAATACCGCCGGCAAAGCGCCGCTGCAGCGGCGCTTTGCGGGGGGTTTTAACCCTTTTTTTGGCCGCTAGCGGGGGTTAAAACCACCCCGCTAGCGGCCGCATACCGCAGGTAAAACGACAGTAAACCGCTAAATATAGCGCTGCTTTACCGCCGCCGCCCGCACCGCTCCGATGTGAAAGCAGCCTTAGAGGAAGTTCTGCACAGAGGCAAAGTTTCACACTGGAATATTGCACAGACCTAGAAGAAATACAAAAAGCACATCAGGATTTAAGAAGGAATACAATCTCTTGTATTTAGACAATAGTCAGAGATCAGCTTTAAAGAAAGTGTTAAAGAGCCTAGGGGGCACTCTGCACATGTTCAGTTTGGTGTGTATTGCTAGAGAGTTTTGCATGCAATCAGCACTGTGCAGACTGAGGGTCAGGGGTTATGCAGCCTCATAGGACAGTTAGAGGAGAATGAGAACTCCTCCTACAAGCTTTAACCAGACACTCATAGAGGTCTTTATTTACTAAAATAATTGCATTCCCATGTTCTGTGTACTGTGAGAGACACGATATAGTGAATGCAGAGTCCTGGGTTTAGTGACACTTTAATGGTAGATCTACTGGAGCTTGTACAATCAGATTGCATAGTTTATGGTCAGCCTAATGGTGGTTATTCACGCTTCCATTTTATTATCTGATTGATGTGCAATTCAGAAACCGATCGAATAGCCATAACATCCCATCTGATTGATTTGGACTCAGTTTTGATAGGATTTGTTCGGCCAGAGTGGAGATTTACTGATTGTGTTGCAACAATAAACAACATTTAGATGATTCCGTCATAAATTTGATTGATTGGATTATGAAGTTGCCTGATGGATAAAGACATACGATGGATGACTTGCGATCATATCTTCAATCTATCGATTGAATTCCACTTTTCCATTTGTAGCATATTGATCGATTGTGTTGTCGACTATAGATTGATTTTTCCTATTGGGAGAGATTGATTGGAAAATAAATCCATCATTTATCAAAATGTGTATGGCCACTGTAAGAATATATAGGTGCCAAACACACCCAATGAGAAGCAAATCATCAAAGATGAGTCTATACATGGGAAGGCATGATGGGAATGTAGTACATGGACAGGTATGAGAAGGCAGATCAGAAATGACTATATACACAGGATGGGATGATGGGTGTTGTAGTACATGGACAGGTATGAGAAGGTAGATCAGAGATGAGTATATACAGGATGGGATAATGATGGTTGTAGTACATGGACAGGTATGAGAAGGTAGATCAGAGATGAGTATAAATACACAGGATGGGATGATGATGGTTGTAGTACATGGACAGGTATGAGGAGGCAGATCAGAGATTATACATGGGATGATGAGGGTTGTAGTACATGGACAGGTATGAGGAGGCAGATCAGAGTTTCAGAGACGAGTATATACATAGGAAGGGATGATGGGTGTTGTAGTACATAGGCAGGTATGAGAAGGTAGATCAGAAATGAGTATATACACAGGATGGGATGATAAGCGTTGTAGTACATGGACAGGTATGAAGGTAGATCAGAGATGAGTATATACATAGAAAGGGATGATGAGGGTTGTAGTACGAGAATATAGATCAGATGAGTATATACACAGGATGGGATGATGGGTGTTGTAGTACATGGACAGGTATGAGAAGGTAGATCAGAGATGAGTATATACAGGATGGGATAATGATGGTTGTAGTACATGGACAGGTATGAGAAGGTAGATCAGAGATGAGTATAAATACACAGGATGGGATGATGATGGTTGTAGTACATGGACAGGTATGAGGAGGCAGATCAGAGATTATACATGGGATGATGAGGGTTGTAGTACATGGACAGGTATGAGGAGGCAGATCAGAGTTTCAGAGACGAGTATATACATAGGAAGGGATGATGGGTGTTGTAGTACATAGGCAGGTATGAGAAGGTAGATCAGAAATGAGTATATACACAGGATGGGATGATAAGCGTTGTAGTACATGGACAGGTATGAAGGTAGATCAGAGATGAGTATATACATAGAAAGGGATGATGAGGGTTGTAGTACGAGAATATAGATCAGATGAGTATATACACAGGATGGGATGATGGGTGTTGTAGTACATGGACAGGTATGAGAAGGCAGATCAGAGATGAGTATATACATAGGAAGGGATGATGGGTGTTGTAGTACATAGGCAGGTATGAGAAGGTAGATCAGAGATGAGTATATACACAGAATGGGATGATGAGGGTTGTAGTACACGGACAGGTATGAAAAGATAGATCAGAGATGAGTACATACACAGGATGGGATGATGGGTGTTGTAGTACATGGACAGGTATGAGAAGGTAGATCAGAGATGAGTATATACACAGGGTGGGATGATGAGGGTTGTAGTACATGGACAGGTATGAAAAGATAGATCAGAGATGAGTACATACACAGGATGGGATGATAGGTGTTGTAGTACATCGACAGGTATGAGAAGGTAGATCAGAGATGAGTATAAATACACAGGATGGGATGATGATGGTTGTAGTACATGGACAGGTATGAGGAGGCAGATCAGAGATTATACATGGGACGATGAGGGTTGTAGTACATGGACAGGTATGAGGGGGCAGACCAGAGTTTCAGAGACGAGTATATGCATAGGAAGGGATGATGGGTGTTGTAGTACATAGGCAGGTATGAGAAGGTAGATCAGAGATGAGTATATACACAGGATGGGATGATGAGGGTTGTAGTACATGGACAGGTATGAAGGTAGATCAGAGATGAGTATATACATAGAAAGGGATGATGAGGGTTGTAGTACGTGAATATAGATCAGATGAGTATATACACAGGATGGGATGATGGGTGTTGTAGTACATGGACAGGTATGAGAAGGCAGATCAGAGATGAGTATATACATAGGAAGGGATGATGGGTGTTGTAGTACATGGACAGGTATGAGAAGATAGATCAGAGATTAGTATATACACATGATGAGTGTTGTAGTACATGGACAGGTATGAAAAGGTAGATCGGAGATGAATATATACACAGGACGGAATGATGAGGGTTGTAGTACATAGACAGGTATGAGGAGACCTTAGGCTAGCACGTGGTGGGAGGAGCCAATCATCATCCACATAGGAGGGCCCCTCCCCCCAGACAGACAGCACAGCGCTTCCTATAGGCACACAGTAGAAGGCAGGAGAGGACAGCGCCGGTCCTGTTAGCGGAGAGCAGAGCTGGGATGGATCGCTGATCGGGCTGAGTGCTCGGGGCCGGTACCCATGTTGTGTCATCTCCCCGGGAACACAGGTCAGTCCGCCCCGTGTGTGTCCTTCTATAATCATCTACATCACTGACATGACATCATAGCCGAGGTCCGGCCATGCGGTGTGTGCGCCTCCTCATCACATCCCACCAGATCCGTGTATACAATGACATCCCCTCCATCCCCTCCATACCCCTCCATACACTCCATACACCGCACTGTGTACATTGTTATCTCACCCATCATACACGGTCTGCACCCAGAGATGTATAGGAAAACGAGAGCATATGTGTGATCCGGGCTACAGGAACTCTCCACCACCACCATCATCATCATCATCATCATCATCATCATTATTATTATTATTATAATACCACATCACATGCTGCAGAATGGCACTGACAGCGTGTATTTCTTATATTAACCGTTTCCTAAATTCCTAGATCATTCATTATGTATGGAAAAGAGCATGTGATAGATAGATGGATAGATAGATAGATAGATATGGAGAGATAGATAGATAGATAGATAGATAGATAGATAGATAGATAGATAGATAGATAGATAGATATGGAGAGGTAGATGGAGAGATAGATAGAGATGGAGAGACAGATGGAGAGATAGATAGATAGAGATGATAGATAGATAGATATGGAGAGATAGATAGATAGAGATGGAGAGGTAGATGGAGAGATAGATAGATAGAGATGGAGAGGTAGATGGAGAGATAGATAGATGGAGAGGTAGATGGAGAGATAGATAGATAGAGATGGAGAGATAGATGGAGAGATAGATAGATAGATAGAGATGGAGAGGTAGATGGAGAGATAGATAGATAGAGATGGAGAGGTAGATGGAGAGATAGATAGATAGAGATGGAGAGATAGATGGAGAGATAGATAGATGGAGAGGTAGATGGAGAGATAGATAGATGGAGATGGAGAGATAGAGATAGATAGATAGATAGAGATGGAGAGGTAGATGTAGAGATAGATAGATAGAGATGGAGAGGTAGATGGAGAGATAGATAGATAGAGATGGAGAGATAGATGGAGAGATAGATAGATAGATAGAGATGGAGAGGTAGATAGATAGAGATGGAGAGGTAGATGGAGAGATAGATAGATAGAGATGGAGAGATAGATGGAGAGATAGATAGATAGATAGAGATGGAGAGGTAGATAGATAGAGATGGATAGATAGATAGATAGAGGTGGAGAGATAGATGGAGAGATAGATAGATAGAGATGTAGAGGTAGATGGATGGATAGATAGATATAGGGAGATAGAGATAGATAGCTGGAGAGATAGACGGAGAGATGGATAGATATAGAAAGATAGAGATAGATAGGAGAGATAGATAGTTGACTGGATAGACATATAGAGAGATTGATAGGTAGAATAAAAAGATGGATACATAGAAAGAAAGAGAGAATGATGACTGGTAGACAGAAAGATAGGTAGATAGGAGAGAATGATGACTGGGTAGACAGAAATATAGGTAGAATAAAAAGATAAATAGATAGATAGGAGAGAATGATGACTGGGTAGACATATAGGAAGATGGATAGGTAGAATAAAAAGATACATAGAATGGATTGGACATATTAAAAGATGGATTGATAGAAAGAAAGAACAAAAGAAAGAGAGAATAATGACTGGATAGACAGAAAGATACATAGTTAGAATAAAAAGATAAATAGTATAGATCAATAGAAGTAGAGAATGATGACTGGATAGGTAGAGTAAAAGATAAATAAATAGAATACAAAGATAGATGAATAGATAGATATATAGACAATGGGTTATTTAATAGATATAGTATATTTTGTTGAGCAGCCTATAATTGATGACCCCCGCCTGTATACTATGGTGTACACTGTATATTTATTACCTATGTAGGTGATGGGTTTGGAAGGGACCCAGCAGTGTGGATGTACAGTCCCCATATATAAGCCATTCCCTGTACCTGATATGGAGTGTATAGTATGGGAATGGAAGGAGATAGTGCTAGGTGTAATATATTTTTTATTATAGATGATAGTTACATAGTTAGTCGGGTTGAAAAAAGACACAAGTCCATCCAGTCCAACCGCAAAAAAAAAAAAAAACCAATATCATACAATCCCATATACCCAGTTCTATACCCACAGTTGATCCAGAGGAAGGCGAAAAAACCCCAGCAGAGCATATGATCCAATTTGCTAAAGCAGGGAAAAAATGATAAATATGTATGTTATATAAATGACTTATAATATACAGACAGTAAATATTACAGATGTTTTCTCTTTTTTTTTTTAAATTCAGTAATTTTTTTTGTTTGTTTTCATTACACACATATATACATAATAAACATTGCAGATACACACATTATATACATTCCAGATGTTTTGTCTTTGGCACGTTCTGTAGGTATTCAGTGGAGGGGTGCCTATCTTTTCAGGCACACTTCTTTCTTATATATGTGTGCCAGTTGCTGTTGTTGATGTGCTGATTATAGTTTATGTTTGGGATGATGGAATATGTTTAGGTGAAATGACTGATATAATCATTATTGATCTGTACTTGAATAATAAAGCTGTTTTTATCATTTAATCCATATGTTGTTAGGAGTGGATGGGTAGAGGCTGTCAGTGTTCTCTGCACACTGTATAGTAGACAGAGCCGGTTAGGCATTCTGTTGAGCCATTGCTGGGGGGGGGGGGGGGGGGGGGGGATATTTAATGTACGAGTCCTCACTTCTCTAGCGGTGAATGATGTAATTGTCATTTTGTAAAGCCTGGGTGCAGCTCCGGTGTAATGGATGGGACTGGCAGCACTGTGTGCAGTCAGTGGGTAGCATTGGATACTGCTGGGACTGTCTGGGGTTGTATGATGGAGAAGAGAGCGGTGCTGCAGATGGTAAACACACTGCTGTGTATGAATGGAAATCACAGTATTAGTGGGAGGCAGCTGGTGCTCAGCATGCTGTGTGCTTTACTCCACACTTTCCCTTCACACACACTGCCTGTGGATCTGAATATTGCTGCTGCCATTGTATATATGAAATGTATCCTCTATCGCTGTTTGGATTATGCTTGTTCGGGGCTGTATCACTATAGGAAGGTGTTATGGCAGCATTGTCCAAGGAGCAGTATAGGCAAACCAAAGCACAGCGTGCAAAGGACTGTAACCCCTAGTATCCAATTATTTTTTTATTGTTCCAAAATTCTAACAGGATGCGATGAGTTACCGCACGCTGTGTGCCTTACATGCTTTTTGCTGCCTAGAAAAAAATGTTGTTTAATATTTTGCTCACCAACTATTCATTCATATCATTTTGATTTTTGTTGTCTGAGAACAATTAAAGTGAAAA
The DNA here is from genome assembly GCA_028564925.1 of Lithobates sylvaticus. Lineage (NCBI taxonomy): Eukaryota > Metazoa > Chordata > Amphibia > Anura > Ranidae > Lithobates > Lithobates sylvaticus. Next base: position 517,145,828 of record CM053027.1, read on the forward strand.
GGAGTATTGAGAGTTCAATCCGATTTCTAGGTGAATGCATATCCAAAGTGGACATGTGCCTCTCAATGGTCTCGGGATATGGAATTACCAACTCTGTTCTCATAAAACCAATAAAAATATTGAAACAGAAAAAAAATATGGATTATCTGGATAGAATTGAGGGTCTGTGCACTTAGGATATTAAAGACAGCATAGGCACATGTAAAATGTTTACACAGAATCTATATAATGTTTGATGCCTATTGATCATCCTGTGAATCAGTACTCAGTATCCTTCTGTATACCGTTATGCGTGGTTCGGAGTTATATTTCATACCGCGCAACAGTATCTGTACATAGAGATGGGGGATCTTCCCCGGCAAAGATTTTTTCAGTTCGGAAATATTGTCCCAATATGAAAATGTATGCATGAAGTATGTCATTTTTTTTCTGGAAAAGCAGAGAGCATGCTTCTTATTGAATGCCTACAAACCAGACCCTATATATTTTAATACAAAAATGGCGTCTATAGGAAAACATAATAAGGGCAAGGTGAATTTATTATGGATGGTGATAAATAACTAGCTTTTGCCATTGCTGCCTTCTTTGGATGTTGTATATTGGGCATGTATGAAACTGTAAATAAATAAATATATATATATATATATATATATATAGTATATATAATATAATATAATATAATTAATATATTATACATTAATTATATATTTTAATATATTATATATATTAAAAACAAAAAATATAAAAAAAACGAAATATATATATATATATATATATATATATATATATATATATATGTTTAAAATATATATTATATATGAATTATATATATATATCCATAGGAGATGGAAGGAGTTGGGCCAAGTCACAGCTCCATGTGTGAATGGACACCGCAGCTCGGGAGTGCACCTGCTTGGGTGCCTTCAGAGCAATCTGCCTGCTGTTGGGGCACCCAGCAGGAGGGAGGATATTGGAGCGCTGATGAGGGACCCGAGAAGAGGAGGATCTAGACTGCTCCGTGCAAAGCCATTGCACAGAGCAGGTAGGTATAGCATTTTTGTTATTTAAAAAAAAAAAAAAAAAGGCTTTAATATCACTTTAAGGAACCTTGAAGCACAGCATTAGACCCCTTTCACACTGGGGTGCTTTACAAGCGATACAGCGCTAAAAATAGTGCCTACATAGCGCCTGTAAAGAGCCGCTCCTGTCTCTCCTGTGTGAAAGCCAGAGGGCTTTCACACTGGAGCGGTGCGCTGGCAGGAGGCTAAAAAAAAGTCCTGCTAGCAGCATCTTTGGAGCGGTGAAGGAGTGGTGTAAACACCGCTCCTAAACCACTCCTGCCCATTGAAATCAATGGGGCAGCGCATCTATACCGCCGGCATAGCGCTGCTGCAGCAGCATTTTGCGGTGGTTTTAACCCTTTTTTGGCCACTAGCGGGGTGTAAAAGCATCCCGCTAGAGGCCGAATAGCGCCGCAAAATTGATGGACGCACTCACCGCCCCAGTGTGAAAGGGGCCTAATTAAACAAGCTGAAGTTAGAAGCTGGCTGCCACGCACAGCTGCACCAGATTTTGCACTCTCCAGTTTTAGTAAATCAACCCCAGTGGGAAGTAAAGATTACTGACAGTGAGCAGTTAACACTGAGAATTATTAAATGCATTATCTTTAATGAATGATGATAATGACTTCATGGCACTGAGCGGGAAGATTGAACCCCCAATGCTCTGATCAGCACTGAAAGGAAGTATGCAGTACCAGTGTATTCAAATAACGGAAAAAGCTGTGCTCCCATGATGCTTTTATATGGATTTGCATCTGATAGCATAACCCCTCTTGATTGATTGCCCTCTTGATGGGAAAGGGTGTATAGATACAGAGAGGATGGGGCACAATGTATAGGTACAGAGATGATGGGGCAGAATGTATAGGTACAGAGATGATGGGGCAGAATGTATAGGTACAGAGAGGATGGAGCAGAACATATAGGTATAGAGAGGATGGGGTAGAATGTATAGGTACAGAGAGGATGGGAGAGAATGTATAGGTACAGAGAGGATGGGGCAGAATGTATAGGTACAGAGAGGAAGGGGCAGAATGTATAGGTACAGAGAGGATGGGGCAGAATGTATAGGTATAGAGGATGGGACAGAATGTATAGGTACAGAGAGGATGGGAGAGAATGTATAGGTACAGAGAGGATGGGGCAGAATGTATAGGTACAGAGAGGATGGGGCAGAATGTATAGGTACAGAGAGGATGGGGCAGAATGTATAGGTACAGAGAGGATGGGGCAGAATGTATAGGTACAGAGAGGAAGGGGCAGAATGTATAGGTACAGAGAGGATGGGGCAGAATGTATAGGTACAGAGAGGATGGGGCAGAATGTATAGGTACAGAGAGGATGGGACAGAATGTATAGGTATAGAAAGGATGGGGCAGAATGTATAGGTACAGAGAGGATGGGGCAGAATGTATAGGTACAGAGAGGATGGGGCAGAATGTATAGGTACAGAGAGGATGGGGCAGAATGTATAGGTACAGAGAGGATGGGGCAGAATGTATAGGTACAGAGAGGATGGGGCAGAATGTATAGGTACAGAGAGGATGGGGCAGAATGTATAGGTACAGAGAGGATGGGGCAGAATGTATAGGTATAGAGAGGATGGGGCAGAATGTATAGGTATAGAGAGGATGGGGCAGAATGTATAGGTACAGAGAGGATGGGGCAGCATGTATAGGTATATAGAGGATGGAGCAGAATGTATAGGTATAGAGAGGATGGGGCAGAATGTATAGGTACAGAGAGGATGGGACAGAACGTATAGGTACAGAGAGGATGGGACGGAATGTATAGGTATATAGAGGATGGAGCAGAATGTATAGGTATAGAGAGGATGGGGCAGAATGTATAGGTACAGAGAGGATGGGACGGAATGTATAGGTACAGAGAGGATGGGACGGAATGTATAGGTACAGAGAGGATGGGACGGAATGTATAGGTACAGAGAGGATGGGGCAGAATGTATAGGTACAGAGAGGATGGGGCAGAATGTATAGGTACAGAGAGGATGGGGCAGAATGTATAGGTACAGAGAGGATGGGGCAGAATGTATAGGTACAGAGAGGATGGGGCAGAATGTATAGGTACAGAGAGGATGGGGCAGAATGTATAGGTACAGAGAGGATGGGGCAGAATGTATAGGTATAGAGAGGATGGGGCAGAATGTATAGGTATAGAGAGGATGGGGCAGAATGTATAGGTACAGAGAGGATGGGGCAGCATGTATAGGTATATAGAGGATGGAGCAGAATGTATAGGTATAGAGAGGATGGGGCAGAATGTATAGGTACAGAGAGGATGGGACAGAACGTATAGGTACAGAGAGGATGGGACGGAATGTATAGGTATATAGAGGATGGAGCAGAATGTATAGGTATAGAGAGGATGGGGCAGAATGTATAGGTACAGAGAGGATGGGACGGAATGTATAGGTACAGAGAGGATGGGACGGAATGTATAGGTACAGAGAGGATGGGACAGAACGTATAGGTACAGAGAGGATGGGAAGACATGCAAAGCTGTATTCAATAGCCCATCTGAGGTCACTGGGAACCAACAATGAAGTAAACTGTTTGATGTACTTCTCTAAAGGTTCACTGATTTCTACATAGTTTGAATTGGTACAAACTGTGTTTTTTTTATTTAATTTTTTTACTAAACCTTAAAGAATTTTTATTGGGCACAGCCTGTCTTTTAATTCTACCACAGTGACAAATTGACATGTATATTTTTACTTCTCTGTTGTACATTTCTATACACCAGCCATTCTCAACAAGGGTTCCTCCAGAGGTTGCTAGGGGTTCCTTGAGCTGCGTCTGGTTGACATCCCATCTGATGGTACCTGCATAATTCCAGTTACAATGCCAGTTGGCAGAGCCAGCGGCATGACACCAATTAGCTTTATAGCTGTCTGTAAAAGCACCCTTGTGGGGGGGGGGGGGGGGGCATTCTTCCTACTGACCACCAATGCAAAGGGGCATTATTTCCCCCTTCGCCCCCAATGAATTCATTTTAACATAGGTCCCTGAAAATGATTTCAATGGTTCGTCTGGGATGAAAAGGTTGAGAGAGGCCACTATACATATAAAGGTGATTGATATCATTCCATATGGTGTAGGGTATTTCAGCACCATGGACAGAGCAATGCATTCATGTGCTCACAGTCCTTGTTCAGACTGGCTAAAGCAGCTGTATACTAATCTAATCTGTAAATCAGGTTACTAAGCAATGCGGCATTGCATAGTAAGCAGTTACTGTGTTATGTAACATGGGTTGCCAGGTTTTGTAGGTAAACCATATGGCAAAATATATTATACAGTGCACTGGTGTCTGTATTTTGTGTTCTGTGCTGAGTTGCGTTCCCACAATTTTGATAGCAGAACCATCATCCATTGATGAATGGTACGTAAAACCTACTACCCTTAATACTGTTTGACTCTAAAAGGTCCACTGATGCAATTTACTTTACATGTATTGTATAATGTGGTTTAAAAAAGACTTTCAAAGTAACCTGTCAGAATAGAAATATGGCAGTTGTCATGGCTGACGCATATTCTGGGGCTCAGCCTTTTCATCTTCATAAGTCACTCACCCACAGCAAGCACGCAGCCGCAAAAATGTTGTGACATTTCACTTGGATACTTGTATCAGATCTGTGAGTCACTTACTAGTAAAGAAAAGAATAAAACCTCCTGTAGGCAGTTCTCAAATGTGTGTCCTGCCGGGTTACCATTCAGCACTGCAAACAAAATTTCTGCCACAATTGGCCAACTATGTATTAAAATATAATTCCACACTTCTGACAAATATGGCATAGCCAGGAAATACGGAAATTCAAAAATGCCCATGATTACCTATTTCAATCCTTTTGCTTCTGAAAATGATTTTGTTTAGAGAATGTACTGTAAGGGAAAAACTGCCTAGTATCATTAGGATCAGCTAACGGTTAGGAATGCTTGCAGGTACTATATTCCATAAGCTTTACTTAAAGTAGTTGTTACACAAAAAAAAAACATGCTCCAGTCCCTTTAAGGCACGAGATATAGCACCGTGCTTTTGCCATGTTAATCGTCCCTTTCTATGTTGTACAATACCTGGCTGATCCTGCCTGTTCCTGTCTTCCCCTCTGTAAAATGACCACGTTTGTCATGGCTGCTGATCTCTGATAGTGTGGCCAGTTTACGTGCCCCCGTCATCCAGCTTTCTCCTCCGCATCTCTGCAACTCCCTCCCCTTTCCTCTCCCTGTCAGTTCCGTAGTCTGTGTGAGAGCCGATCTCCTCCCTGCCCCTTTCTTCTCTCATGCCTGTGTAATTCTATTGCCTGCTGCTGCTTCAGTGCTTGTAAAGTAAAGAAACATGTATTAATTACTTTGATCCTCTCTGGTTTAGGTCCCTGTTCAGTACAGTGTGTGTGTGTGTATGTGTTTTCCTAAAATTATAACGCTAAATACCGTATATACTCGAGTATAAGCCGGGTTTTTCAGCACCTTTTTTTGTGCTGAAAATGCCCCCCTTATACTGGAGTCAAGCACTTTTCTGCAGCAGAGAATGACATTTTACGAACCGACTTTGGGGCCCCTTATCTTGGGGCCGCTTGGTGCTAGGAACCCCAAATTTGGTGTGCAAACCCAGTGGAACAGCACTACAACATATCCAAAATTCGGAAAATGTCATTCTCTGTTTCAGAAAAGTTCTTGACATTTTCCGAACCAACTTTGGGGCCCCGTATCTCTGTGCCACTTGGTGCTAGGAACCCCAGCTATGGATATGTTGTAGTGCTAATTCCACTGGGTTTGCACACCAAATCCAAGATACGAGGCCCCAAAGTCGATCAACTGTGTCCATCTGCAGCAATGTCATTTCGGGGCCCTTTGGGTTAGGAACCCTTAACTACTGAGTTTGAAGTTCGAGGGACCTATGGCTGCAAATGGGCACAGTGAGGCATGCAAATGGGCACAGTGAGGCTACAAATGGGCATTGTTGACCCTCTTTTCCACTTACAGTAGCTGCGCATTTCTCACCCTAGGCTTATACTCGAGTCAATACGTTTTCCCAGTTTTTTGTGGTAAAATTAGGTGCCTCGGCTTATATTTGGGCCGGCTTATACTCAAATATATACGGTACCTTCTTTGCAGAGCCCTGCTGTGCAGACATGTGACCTCCTTCTTTCAGCTTGCATTCATCAAAGGGGAATCTCAGCCCCTTCAACTGTACTCACTTACTCAGGAAGGGAAGCAGAAGGAAGTCACATGACAGGACAACAGGAAAGAATTTTAAAGCATATCTATCTCCCAACAACACCCCCCCAAAAAAACCTTACCCTCTCCTCATCTTGATTACATAGAGAGGCAGTATCCAGCAGTTCACAGAAGGTAGCTGGGGAAGCTGATAACATTGTCTGAGCTTCCAGTTCATTGTACAGAAAGTTATAAGGACAGTAGGATTTTGGCAGGATTAACAGATATTTTTCTGTACTTGCAGAAAATATTCTTGGTCTGAAAAAGGAAACCTAATGCAGCCACCACATCTTGGAACTTTTACGCTGAAATATATTGCATTTTTGTTCTTGGTTTTAGATATCCTTTCAGAGATGCACACTACAACACACATTAATGTGCTGATTGCAGTATTCCATAGCTACCAATTCAATTTCACCTTTTATTTATGTAAAGGAGAAGTAGGCCCACTTTAGGCCCTATTTCTCCTGGAGGTCCCGGGAGTGTACTTTATTCTGCACTCCTCTGACCCAGACTCAGCCGGACCAGACTCTGGACGGATCCCAACTTCAATGTCGGGATCCACCCAAATGCCTGACTGGCAGCTGGCTCAGCATCTCAGCGTGCTTCTGAAAACGCTTAGCCAGCTGGCCCTGCCCCTTCCACAGTCCAACATGACTGTCAGTAACCGAAGAACCGAGCAATCAGTGGTCTTTGATTACTTGGTTCTCCTAAAGGTGGTGGGGACAGATGCAGTCAAGTACACATGGTTAAAAATTTACAATCAAACAGCTGCCTGTGAACACATTTGCAGAATTTCACTAATATTTTCAAAGACGACCCAGTTCATTAAATTGTCTGAAGAACTCGATAGAAGCCAACTGATGTAATGGACTCAGTCCACCATCCAGTGTATAAAACAGAAGGGGGCTGCACATCTAACAGTAGACAGTGTAACAGTGTAAATAAAGTTGTTAATTTTTTCTTAATATAGCTCTAAATAGCATTTTAGCACCATTAGTGACACTTCTATGAAAAATGATGAAAACAATGAATATACCACTTTAACCACTTGCCTACCGGGCACTTTTCCCCCCTCCTACCCAGGCCAATTTTCAGCTTTCAGCTGTCACACTTTGAATGACAATTGCGCGGTCATGAAACACTGTACCCATATGAAATTTTTATTATTTTTTTTCACACAAATAGAGCTTTCTTTTGGTGGTATTTAATCACCACTGGGTTTTTTAGTTTGTGTTAAACAAACTAAAAAAGACCAAAAATGTTGAAGAAAAATTGTTATTTTCATAGTTTGTTATACAATTTTGCAAACAGGTAATTTTGTCCTTCACTGATGTGTGCTAATGAGGCTGCACTGATAGATGGCACTGATGGGCACTGATAAGGCAGTATTGGTGTGCACTGATGAAGCTGCACTGATAGGCGGCACTGATGGACACTGATAGGTGGAACCGATGAGCACTGATAGACAACACTGAAGGGCAATGATAGGTGGCACTGGTAGGTGGCACTGATAGGCAGCACTGATGAGAAGGCACTGATTGGCAACACTGTTGGGACTGCACTGATAATCTGTACATGGATAATCAGTGCCCTGATTATCAATGTAGATGTCTCTTTAACACAAGCCGGTTATCGGCTCTCCTCACCCCTCCTCACGCTGTCAGTGCAGGGAAAGGAAAGCAGATAAATGGCTTATGTTTACATTGTGATCATCTGTCATTGGACACAGCTGATCACATGGCAAAGGGACACTCTGGTTGACCCTTTATCCCGATTTGTGCTCAGCTGATTCTGAAGATTGCGCACGGTCAGGCGGCACGCGGGCAGCGCGATCACAAGAGGGCATCCATGAATGCCCTCCTGGCAAAGTAAGCCCGAGCTGTAGCCGTCTTTCGGCTATATCGCGAGCAGGAAGGTGTTAAAGGCCCATTCACACTAGGAACTGCATGTGAATCGCACCGCACCAAAAGTAGTGAATGCACTACTTTTGGAAACACACTGCAACCGGACCACATGGCAGTGCATTTGGTGTGTCGTGAACTTTGCACTGACCCCACTGCAGATTGCAAGAGCAATGATTGGAATGCAGTGCAGGAAGCTGGTCCAAAACACGGGTTTCCTGCACAGCATTCTAGTGCAAGTGGCCCCTAAACTTCTTGCATAGTTGTTGTGCTGAGCCTCGAGGCTCTAAGACTACAATGAAGGTTACAATAAAGTCACGTGAAAATTCCTGTATTCAAAGCAACCATTCAGAATCTACCTTGCAATGGTCTGGCTTAGGCCTAACTGTAGGTTTTTTGTGACTTTAAAGAGGAGCTCCAGTCGTTTATGTGTTTATTAAAAGTCAGCAGCCAAACAAACTGTAGCTGCTGACTTTTAATAATACACATTCTCCTGTCCCATGATCCAGCGATGTGCTCACCCGAGCCGTCCCTTCTCCCTGTCTTCTCTCCCCGGCATCCTAATTGTGAGCACCTGGCTGTAACAACTTGTGGCTTCACAGCTGGGTGCCCACTGTGCATGCCTGAGTCACGCTGCGCCTCCTGAATGGTTCGGCAGTCTTCTGGGACCTGTGGTGTGACCCGGAAGACTGCAGGAGTTGGGGTGGGGGGAGAGGAGAATTTCTGCTAGGATCACCTAGGCATTCCGAGTGGAAGTTGGGGTGGGTGCCTGTCTAAACTAGGTACCTGCCCCCCCCCCCCAAAAAAATGTGCCAAATGTTTCAGGGGAAGAGTACTTAAAGCGGAACTTCCCCTTTTGGATGGAGCTCCGCTTTAATTAGTTCATTTGAATCAAGCTGCTCCAAACAAGTTTTTTAAAGCGACAAGAAACCTTGAATTATGCCGCATACACACGATCGGACATTCCGACAACAAAATCCATGGGATTTTTTCTGACGGATGTTGGCTCAAACTTGTCTTGCATTCACACGGTCGCACAAAGTTGGTCGGAAACTCCGAACGTCAAGAATGCGGTGACGTACAACGCGTACGATGAGCAGAGAAAAATTAAGTTCTTCTGCTTGATTCTGAGCATGCGTGGCACTTTGTGAGTCGGAATTGTCTACACACGACCGGAATTTACGCAAACGGATTTTGTTGTCGGATAATCTGAGAACCAGATCTCAAATTTTGTGCAACAGAAATTCCGATGGAAACTGTCCGATGGAGCCTACACATGGTCAGAATGTCTGACAACAAGCTCCGATCACACATTTGCCGTCGGAAAGTCCGACCGTGTGTACGCAGCATTAGGCTTAATAAAAATTCTGATTGGCTGGCTTACCATACTTTGCATTAAGAACATTTTTCCTTGCGCTACAGATGCAATGATGAAGTATGTGCAGTAACATTACACTTGCAGGGTTCTTTTGCAACCACATTTGGAGGTGAGCAACAAGAACTGACAATTCAATAAATATGTAAATCTACTCCAATAAAAAAATCAAATGGAAGACTATACAAAGAGCCAACCCATTTCAGGGGCAGAAACCTTGCCTGACCCCTTCATCAGGGCTTGAGATACTGTATAGGGAACAACGTCTGAGGATTAGGTAGAAAATATATCGATTGATAAAAAAAAGGCATAACAAAGTGCTGCTACTCTGCAGGTCGTCTGCCTAAAAAAACTCATAAAAACTTTATTGTCCTCCCAGCAAACATAATGTTCCTTGTCATAGCTTGCCAAAAGAGCGCGGGAAGGAAGATGCTGATTGGTGTGTATTAGGAGCACAGACAGCTCTTTTAGTATGTTAGGTCACTTGGACCTCCGCTTTGTGTCCTGACGCTGACCCCTGAGTTTACTTATGCAGTGAAAGGTTTAAAGTAAGTGTAATTGCACTATGAAAGCATTAGTGTTATAAGAATTACAGGGATTAGTTTTATGAAGCATCTATTACTCCCCAGTAGCTGCAGTCATAAGTCTCTGCCAGCCTTTGTGAGGTTGGCATTTTTTTGTGAAATCCCCAAGATTGCATTATACACTTAGAGGAGATTACTAGTAAGATTTGAGGCTTTCAGACTTATAAATGCAAATGAGTTAATGGAATTCAAGTACAGTATAAAGCATGTTGCAATAGTGTACTGTATAATATGATTACGGGTGTTTTGTACAATTGTACTGTGATACTGTACTGTAATTGTATTATTGGAAGATTACACATAAGCAATACAATCAGTTCTAATACGACAACTGTAACCGCAATATTTCTGTGACCTGACTTGAAATATCCTGTTTAGTAGGAGAGATGTGTATACTTACCTAATTAAAAAAAAATCATTTATAGAGATTTGATTTTAGCTTATCCTAATCCTAGCACTATTATAATGTTTAAATAGGTAATCATTTGTTACCTCGATGCTTTAGCCCAGATGAAAAAAGTGATAAAAAAGCTTGTTGCATTGGAAATATAAAATATCCATCTACAAAGTAAGATGTATTTAAATGAGTTGGCTTAGAAAATGTAAGTCCTTACATTTAATATTAATTATAATAACCTTCTTATTCTTTTTTTTTCTTTTTTTTTTTTTAGGTTCATCGCTAAGAATTTAGCAGATATTTCTAAATTAAATTCTATTATCTTGCCACATGAATTATAATGGCATGCCTACATGACACCCGCACCCCTTCTCCATCCTTTGCCAGCCTACTGATAGATGGACCAATCCGGAGACTGGACACTGATACGCCACCTGGATGCACCCCCGAGCAAGAACTAACCCCCACACAATGTGTATTGCGTGATATGGTGCGGACAGAAGTCACTCTTCCCCATGAGGATTCATCCTCTCCTCTTACATACAGTGTTCCTCAAGACCAACTAGAACCCGAGGACAGAGGTGGTGGAGGAGCAGCAGCTGGCCTGGGAGATGACAGGCCATGTCGAGCTCTTGGGGAAGGACGCATGCAGTGTCAGGCTGGCTTCTTGGGTGGACTTTTTGGCTGTCTGAAGCCCGTTTGGGCTATGATTGGAAAAACCTATTCTACGGAACACAAGCACGAAGAAGGTAAGTGGAGAAATGCAAACATGGAGTGGACATTAAAGTGGTTGTAAACCCTTCATTATACCCAATGAAGTGACTGGCCTTAAGTGATACACAGAAATGAAACAAATCCTCCTACATACTGTAAGTTGTACTTGTTTACCTGCAGCCCTCTTTTCTCTACATCTCTTCAAAGTGCTGAAATATAAAGCTTGCCTGAGAGTTCAGAAAAAAGGGGGCGGAGAGCTGAAGTTACACTCTGCAGAACTCAGCGAGGAGACCTCTGAGAGCTGATTGGAGGAAAGGGACACTCCTCGCCTCTACAGAGCTTACAAGGAACAGGGCTGAGGCTGTCAATCAGCAGCAGAACCGTCCCCTGTTACCTTTTTTCTCTTGGTGTCAGGAAAACTTCACAGAAGTGACTCATGCTGATAGCAGAGGAACGAAGCAGCAGATAGAAATGACACTTAGCGCTTTTAATTGAGACAAGCACACACTATAAAGCAGGGATATGTAATTAGCGGACCTCAAGCTGTAGCAAAACTACAAGTACCATCATGCCTCTGCCTCTGGGTATCATGCTTGTGGTTGTGAAAGTCTTGCTATGCCTCATGGGACTTGTAGTTCTGCAACAGCTGGAGGTCCGCTAATTGCATATCCCTGCTATAGAGGGATATGCTTTGTACATATTTCATGTCTGAGGTTTACAACCACTTTAAAGCCCCATACACACGGTCGGATTTTCCGATGGATTCTGCCCTATCGGACAATGTTGTCGGAAATTCCGACCGTGTGTAGGCACCATCGGACATTTTCCATCGGATTGTCCGACGGACAAAGTTGTATCTCCTGCTCTAAAAATTTTCCGACAACAAAGTCCGATCACACCAATTCCGATCGTGTGTAGCGAATTCCGACGGACAAAGTGCCACGCATGCTCAGATCACATTACAAGACCAAAGCTATTGGCTACTAGCCTCTACGTAGTCCCGTCGTAGGCAACAAACGTCACCACGTTCAGAATGATCGGATTTTCCGACAACTTTGTCCGACCGTGTGTATGCAACACCAGTGTCGGACTAAATCCGTCGGACTAAATCCGATGGATTTGGTGGTCGGATTTTCCGACCGTGTGTATGGGGCTTAAGTATTAAACTAAAAGTGTATTTTGCCTAAAAAGAAATCGTGCAATGAAGGCTGATTGACAAAATACAATACTGTATAGGGATTCTGACTGTCAATCTATCTTCTGTATGTCTCCTAATGGACTAGTTACCTAAGAAGAGCATGAATGTGGTTACCCATGCAACCTGAACAAAATACAAGATCTTCCCTGAAATTGGTCTCCTAGGACTTATTGTGTCACAAGTAAAATAAGTGTTTGTGTTTTTTTTCCTTTCACACTTTTTTATAAACATATCCTTTTATGTTATCTGCTTCCATATATATGTAGTGTCATTATATATGAAGAAGCCAGTGTAGTCTGATCAGTTTTTAAATGTTTCTCTTAATTGAGAAAGTCAGTAAAATAGTATGTTACACTGCTGTGACCCAGAAAAAAGAGATGTAACATTTCATTACATTCTCTTGGTGTTCTCTAAAATGCTTCATTGTAGGTCACAAATGTTCTTTCCCACAAATACTAAATAGGGATCACACGGACAGACCAGCTTAGTAGAAGGTATCACTGCACTCCGTCCTCTAATGATTGCAGTGTCAGGCCTATTAAAGGAGTTGTAAAGTCTCAAGGTTTTTCACCTTAATGCAATCTATACATTAAGGTGAAAAACCTTCCGTAGGGCAGCTGCCCCCCAGAGCCCTCCTTTTCCTTATCTGAACCCGATCGTTGCAGCATCGAGGACAAGCCCAGCAGCTTCAGGCGCTGTCTCGGGTCCTCATTGGATAGATTGATAGCAGCAGGAACCATTGGTTCCCACTGCTGTCAATCAAATCCAGTGACACGGGAGCTGGGGAGGGGCTGATTCCTGCTGTCTGTGTCAATGAATGCAGCAGCAGGACTCGGGAGCGCGTCTGCACGGGTCTCCATGGGGGTACCCGCCGAAGAGGAGGAGCCAAGAGCGCTGCCGGGGGACCCCAGAAAAGGAGGATCGGGGACGCTGTGTGAAAAACCCTTGCACAGATCAGATAAATATGACATGTTAATAAAAAAAAAAAAAAAAACCTTTACAATCACTTTAAGGAGGAACTTAGGGTGCAGAGACTAGAGTAAGCATAACTTTATGGTTTTCTTCTATCTCCTAGGAGGGAGTTTATGATAGCTTATCAACTGGTGGAACAAGACATAAAGAACAGAGATCTCCAATATCCACTCACTCCTGTGCACACTAGCCTTAGTTGGTGCTCTCCCCATAATTTCTGTAGTGGCCTTCCCCCATTTTACATTCTCTGACAACTATCCACGCAACAGCCTGATCTTGTCCATGTTGATTTTTCACCATGATCTCTATCCTTCTGACCCAGTTCACGCTTCGGAATCTGGAATCGCAGGCACCCCAAATTCGGTGTGATTTTGCCTTGATTAACACACGATAGACTCGTGCGGCAATCACGGCAAAATGTGCCTTTAAACATTGCATGAAGCTTGTTGCCCGAAAAGATGCAGAAGCTTTTTTTGGGTGACAGACGGTCATAAGGCAGTTCATTCAAGTAGTGTGAACGGGACCTACTACAGTGTAATGCATTCTGTGTTACACACTCCTTGATGCCCTATGCTTTTTCTAGTACTCTAAAGTATAACTAAAAGCAAAACTCTTTATTTTTTTTTTTTTTGTGGATAGAGTGGAGAAAGATTGCAACCCCTCTCAGGTTTTTATTGCTGTCTGTGCCTCTGTTAGGGAGGTTCATCCTCTCTACTTATCCTGTTTACTGTTATCAGTGAAAGTGAAAGAAAATCACACATTTTGGGTTGTCACCAGAACAGGAAATCTTCCCATGGCGACACTAGTTCTGGTGACAATAGGGACACCGAAGGATTCCATAACTTTGTAGAGATTTCTCCTTGTTTTGGTAAAGGGACTGAGAGTGAAGGGAAATCACATATGTGGGATACAGGTGGCAGAAAAGAAACTGACAGGTGTTATAACCCTGCCTTACTCTATCCTAAATGAAAAGTAAAATGTAGGCTTTAGTTCCACTATAATGGGAAATCCTGTAGCTAGGGGGGGGGGGGGCGCAAGCAAACTGAAAAATACTGACCCCCCCATCAATTGCAACAAACGCAGCCACTGTGCCCATCATATGCAGCCACGTGTGCCCATCGTATGCAGCCACTTGTGCTCGTCATATGCAGTCACTTGTGCCCGTCGAATGCAGCCACTTGTGCCTGTCGAATGCAGCCACTTGTGCCTGTCGAATGCAGCCACTTGTGCCCTTCATATGCAGCCACTTGTGCCCTTCATATGCAGCCACTTGTGCCCTTCATATGCAGCCACTTGTGCCCTTCATATGCAGCCACTTGTGCCCTTCATATGCAGCCACTTGTGCCCATCAAATGCAGCCACTTGTGCCGATCATATGCAGCCACTGTGCCCATCAAATGCAACCACTTGTGCCGATCATATGCAGCCACTTGTGCCAATCATATGCAGCCACTTGTGCCCGTCAAATGTGCCCAGTATATGCAGCCACTTGTGTCCAGTATATGCAGCCACTGTGCCCACCGACCCCCCCCCCCCCCACTCGCGGGGCTGGCAGCACTGGCAGCAGCCCCAACCCCCCCCCCCCTGCACAAGGCTCGGACGGACCGCCCTGGCACTTACCACCAGGCAGCAGCTCCTCTCAGTGCAGTGAGTGCACCAGAGCGGCGGCGACCTCCGCTCCAGTGTGTGTCTCCTCCGCTGAGTCCGCTCCTTTTCCTAAGCGCCAGGCATCCAGTAGGGTGGCCTGGCACATTGGCCAATCAGGAAACAAGCTTGTTGCCCTGCCTCCTGATTGGCGGGGAGGAAGGTTAGTGTGCAAATAGCAAAAATGTATTAATTGGGTGGGATCAGGGTGCACTCTCTCCGCCCCGAGCCCACCCTATTTTGAAGCCTATTACAGCCTCTGGCTCTAATCAGGTGCTTCAAAAAGTACCACCCCCTCCCACAGTGCACGGGCCGCCACTGTTCTGCACCCTGTGTTTCCAGGCATTCTGAGCTCTCTCTTTTCCATAGTACTGCCCTTTCTGTGCCATAGATACCATATCTGTTGTCCCCAGACGACTACCATAGTGGATATTGAGTATCAAACACATTTAAAGTGTTCTCCTACATAAATGTGCAAGAATCCTTTTTGTGCAAGGCCATTTCCCTTACTGTAGATTGTTGCGGATGGTGCAAACAGCTGCACAGTACTTAATCTTCCAAATGCAAAATACAGCATTGCCCATTTGTTGTGCTGCCCTGTTTTTCTTGTCTGACTGTGTCTGCATTACAGATGATTATAAGTCATAATCCCTGTTTCCATTGCCTCCATTCAATGATCAGCTGCTGTTCTTCCTTCCTTTTTCCAAACATGATCCCTTACACTCCATTTCTTTCCTGTCTTGATCAGCTGCTGCTCTCCCTTTTCCTGGCAATAATCAATTCCTGCTCTGCCTTCATCCCTATCTGTGCCACAAACAGCATCTGTTTTGTTTTCCTCCCCCACCACTGCTGCAAACAGCCTCCACTGCACTTTACTTCCTTGCCCATAATCGCCTACCATTGTGTCCCATGCTGAGCTCTCTGTCTACCCTCCTAGTGGTTCTATGCCCTCCCTCCTAGGAGACCTATGCCTACCCTCCAAGTGGTCCACATGCAGCTGCTGCTTGTCCCCTTTCTGTCTCAGCCCTGACCAGCTTCTCCTCTGCTTTCTGAATCCCTGGCCCATGATACCTCTTATGCCGCGTACACACGAGCGGAATTTCCGACAGAAAAAGTCAGACGGGAGCTTTTCATCGTATATTCCAATGTGTGTATGCCCCATCGGACTTTTTACGTTGAAAATTCTGACGGACCTAGAAAGGGAACATGTTCTATATTTTTCTTTCCGACAGAACCAATTCCTATTGGGAAGACCACTCGTTTGTATGCTGTTCCAACGTACCAAAAACGACGCATGCTCTGAAGCAAGTACGAGACGGAGGCTATTGGCTACTGGCTATTTAACTTCCGTTTTCTAGTCCTGTCGTAAGTGTTGTACGTCACCGCGTTCTTGATGGTCGGACTTTGGTGTGACCGTGTGTATGCAAGACAGCTTGAGCGGAATTCTGTCGGAACTCCGTCGGAAAAGCCTTCAGAGTTTATTCCGACGGCAAAACCAGTCGTGTGTACAGGGCATCACACTGCTTTCCTCTTTTCTGATCTATGACCAGTTCTGCTTCTCCACCTCTCAGCAACAACTATCTTGCGGGTCCCTCCTCTCTCCCCAGTCTACAGTTGGCCTGCTTTGTCTCCTCCAAGCCATGCTCATCCCCACACCACCACCTCTTCACCCATCCTCTGCCTGTTATCTATTTGCACTGTGCCCATGGTTTCTCAATCCAGGTCAACAAGTTCCTGCTCTCCCTTTGTTAGCAAAAATATTTTTTTCGGTCACCCCCCTTATCCACCCACCATGATCAACTTTTCTCTACAATCTGCTTCCTCTTCAATCTCCAAGCCCACAGTAAACTACCATTCCGTCCTCTTTCCTTTTTACACGTGGTCGACAATCATCAGCTCTCTAGCCTCCTCTTTCATTCACCCTGGTTTTCAATCATGCTCTGCCTTTTATACCAATGGTTCACCTCCGTTCTCACACTGCCTTATGATAAGGTCATTCTGCACTCATTGACTGTACATATCAGCCACAAGTTGACCAAATAATACATTTTGCAGTTAAAATATTTTCAGATTTTTACTGTCTGCATATTGAGGTGTTATGAATGACTCTGCCTAAAAACAATTCAGCCTACAGTGCCTTGCAAAAATATTCACCCCCCTTGGCTTTTTTACCTATTTTGTTACATTACAGCCTTTAGTTCAATGTTTTTTTTAATCTGAATTATAAATGATGGATCAGAACATAATAGTCTAAGTTGGTGAAGTAAAATTAGAAAAATATATACAGAAATAAAAAACTGATAATTGGCATGTGCCAATTCACCACCTTTGTTATGAAGCCCATAAAAAGCTCCGGTGCAACCAGTTACCTTTAGAAGTCACATAATTAGTGAAATGATGTCCACCTGTGTGCAATCTAAGTGTCACATGATCTGTCATTACATATACACACCCTTTTGAAAGGCCCCAGAGGCTGCAGAGGCTGAAATGATGTCCACCTGTGTGCAATCTAAGTGTCACATGATCTGTCATTACATATACACACCCTTTTGAAAGGCCCCAGAGGCTGCAACACCAAAGCAAGAGGCACCACTAACCAAACACTCCCATGAAGACCAAGGAACTCTCCAAACAAGTAAGGGACAATGTTGTTGAGAAGTACAAGTCAGGGTTAGGTTATAAAAAAATATCCAAATCTTTGATGATCCCTAGGAGCACCATCAAATCTATCATAACCAAATGGAAAGAACATGGCACAACAGCAAACCTGCCAAGAGACGGCCGCACACCAAAACTCACAGATCGGGCAAGGAGGGATTAATCAGAGATGCAGCACAGAGACCTAAGGTAACCCTGGAGGAGCTGCAGAGTTCCACAGCAGAGACTGGAGTGTCTGTACATAGGACGACAATAAGCCGTACGCTCCATAGTTGGGCTTTATGGCAGAGTGGCCAGAAGAAAGCCATTACTTTCAGCAAAAAACAAAATGGCACATTTTGAGTTTGCGAAAAGGCATGTGGGAGTCTCCCAAAATGTATGGAGGAAGGTGCTCTGGTCTGATGATTGAGATTGAGATTGAACTTTTTGGCCATCAAAGAAAACACTATGTCTGGCGCAAACCCAACACATCACATCGCTCAAAGAACACCATCCCTACAGTGAAACATGGTGGTGGCAGCATCATGCTGTGGGGATGTTTTTCAGCAGTCGGGACTGGGAAACTGATCAGAGTTGAGGGAAAGATGGATGGTGCTAAATACAGGGATATTCTTGAGCAAAACCTGTACCACGCTGTGTGTGATTTGCAGGACAATGACCCAAAACACACTGCTAAAGCAACACTTCAGTGGTTTAAGGGGAAACATGTAAATGTGTTGGAATGGCCTAGTCAAAGCCCAGACCTCAATCCAATAAAAAATCTGTGGTCAGACTTAAATATTGCTGTTCACAAGTGCAGAGCAGCCAACTTGAAGGAGCTGGAGCAGTTTTGCAAGGAGGAATGGGCGAAAATCCCAGTGGTAAGATGTGGCAAGCTCATAGAGACTTATCCAAAGCAACTTGGAGCTGTGATAGCCGCAAAAGTTGGCTCTACAAAGTATTGGCTTTAGGGGGGTGAATAGTTATGCATATTGACATTTTTTTGTTATTTTGTCCTATTTGTTGTTTGCTTCACAATAAAAAAAAAAAAAAAGCATCTTCAAAGTTGTGGGCATGTTCTGTAAATTAAATGATGCAAATCCTCAAACAATCTATGATAATTCCAGGTTGTGAGGCAACAAAACACGAAAAATGGCAAGGGGGGGGGGTGAATACTTTTGCAAAGCACTGTAAATGAACATGTTGCTAAAAGGAAACAAGCATTGGAAGAAAGCGCACCAGTCTAGTGTAAGACTCTTTAATGAATAAAATAAATGGCAATGAGTCTTATGCCGCGTACACACAAGCGGATTTTCGGTCGGAAAAATCTTGGATGTTTTTTCCGACGGAATTCCGCTCAAGCTTGGCTTGCATACACACGGTCACACAAAAGTTCGCTGAACTTTCGACGGTCAAGAACGTGGTGACGTACAACACTACGACGAGCCGAGAAAATTAAGTTAAATGCTTCCAAGCATGCGTCAAATTGTTTCCGAGCATGCGTAGGACTTTTGCGCATCGGGAATTGCTACAGTCAATCGAAATTTCCGATTAGAACTTTTTCCGACCGAAAAATTGAGAACCTACTTTCAATCTTTTGCTAGCTGGAATTCCGCCAGAAAAAGTCAGATGAAGCATACACACTCTCTCTCATCTGACTTTTGCTAGGGGAATTTCCGATCGTGTGTACACGGCATTACGGTAATGCACTAGGCTGGTGCACTTTCTTCCAATGCTTGTTTTGTAGGACTGGTTCTCCCCAAATTGAAGAAGGCAACAAAGCCGATCCAGGGCAAGATGTTGAGGTTGTCAGTGGGGGCTACTTATACATATCTATACTGACAATATTGAAGAGGCACCTGCCTGAGCTTTTGTGGGGACTAGTGTGTCTTGAGGGCCTTTTTTACCTGTAGTTCTGCTTATGTTCATAAAAGGACTCACATTTTCTAGTTTATTTGTGTGATATAGCGAGAGAAGCCCTCTAGTTGCTTCCTCTCAAGTGTTTCCTCTTGTATTACCCAGGTCAGCACCAGTATTTGCTATATTATAGATTTGAGAAAATGCAGCAGTTATGCATGTCATCAGTAAGCAGAGCTCAAAAGTGAACATAGTGGTTCCTAGAAATAAAAAAACATATAGTGTTCTTCTATAACTGCTTTGTGTTTCTGTATTTCTGTTTTTGTTCTGTGAAGGCTCTTGGGAAGTGCCATTTGAAGAGATTCAGGACCTACAGTGGGTAGGCAGTGGAGCTCAGGGAGCTGTCTTCCTGGGGAAGTTTCATGGAGAAGAAGTGGCTGTGAAGAAAGTCAGAGAAATAAAAGAAACCGATATCAAACATCTTCGGAAACTGAAGCACCCCAATATCATCACCTTCAAGTGAGCAAAAAAAAAAAAAAAAACATCTACCTTTTTAACAATTCAAAAACAATTCAGAGATGAAATCATTTTGTTGTGTTATAGCCTCTGAAAAGCATATTATTGCCACACCATCTCAACTCCATCACAAATAATAACGAAAAAGCTGCTTGACATGAGAAACCTTTCTACTTTTGTATACTAAACTTGTTAAAGCGGTTGTATAACCGTTGAAGTTTTTTTTTTGCAGACCTGCAAGGGAAAAGGCATAATGAGCTAGTATGCACTGCATACTAGCTCATTATGAAATACCTTAGAACGAGGCCCCAACATCTCGCCCGATCTACGCTGAGGGAGCTGATATGTTCCCTCGGCGTGTCTTCCGGGTATCGCGGCTCCGGCGCTGTGAGTGGCCGGAGCCGCGATATCGTCACTCCCGCGCATGGGCGTGGGAGATTTCCTCCCGGCAGGGTCTGGCGGCTGCCGGGGCTTTCAGCCAAGAATCCCCTTTGCGCATGCACCGATGCAGTCAGCGGCTCATTGCGAAGGGAATATCTCCTAAACCGTACAGGTTTAGGAGATATTTTTTCTACCTACAGATAAGCCTTATTATAGGCTTACCTGTAGGTAAAAGTAAAAAAGAAACACTACACAACCGCTTTAAGCATGGAATGTAGCAAACTTGTCTAGGAGACAGACCAAGTAAATGTATTCACACTGTACAGGAGGATATTTAAAGCATAAGTTCATTCTACTCCTCCTAGATTAATGCGGTTCTGCACACATTTCATTTAGTAAATCTCTTTGCCTTCCAAATCAGGCAAAGAGTACTAAATGAAATGTGTTTTTTTTTTCACTTACCTTGTAATCGCTGACTTCCTGTCCTCTGTCTCTGCGGCGGTGGGCGGGGTCTCTGCGTTTATCGTCGTCACGCCGCACTGTCTCCTGGGATCTGGTGTCATTGATCCCAGGAGACAGTGCGGACATCTTCCGAAATCTCGCAAGATTTCGGTCACATCTTCCGAAATCTCACGAGATGTTGGCATTGTGGGCCAGCAACCCGGAAGAAAGGGGCCTGTGTGGTTTCAGGTGCCCACACGGAAGATGGAAGCCGGCATGAACTCGTTTTAAAACTACATATTGCGGAAGAAAAACGGCAGCATTAACATCAAGAAGTAAAACAAGTGAGTGATGAATATGCAAAGCGCATTACTGCACATTAGACCAACAAAAAAAAAAACATCTAAGACAGTGTAGAACCGCTTTAATATTGTTATTGGAGCCCAATTATGAATATCATGGTTACCTTTGCTGTAGATGTAATTTCAGGCAGGGCGGACTGTAGTCAAAAAGCTTTATGTTTTTCTGTGAGGAAACTACTCCTGTCCATCATTAAATAGGAGGCCTACTTTGCATTCTACTGAATGATTTATCTCCCAAGAGCAGCTTCTGTATAGTAAGATGCAAACACAGAGTCAGGAGGCTGCAGGTCATGATGCTTTAAATATGTTGGCCTTTTTCATAAGCCTCAGAGACCAGCATTAATCCATAATTTATACAAAAAATGAACTTATACTTTAATTCCAAGGACTTTGATAAATTTTCTCTTGGACTGAAACATTGCCTTGTAGTGGAAAAATAAACTAAACTGAATGGAATCCCATTATTATTATTCTCTAATTTATTCAGATAAAGAGCAACTCAAAGAAAATGCATTTCTTTGCTCTGGGTGGAATGGAACGAGGTGTGCTCCCATGCTTGGTCTAAACTGGTGGTTTGGACCTTAGTGTTGAGATAACACACCATACCTAGCCCAGCTGTAATAGGCCCAACATTCTCTAGATTAAGCAACAGTTTTGTATCTTCAAACTGGAAGGTTTGACTCCTCCACAGAAATATACAGAGAGCGTATTAGGTTGGTAGAAACGGCATCTTGGCAAAAAGGTCAAACCGAGACTCAAAGCCATGCCAGATCGCAAAAATCCTCCAAACTTTTCTTAGTATACCACAGATGTGTGTTGCCTTTGTGTTTCTACATATGTATAAAATATGAGTTCCATATTATACAAAAATATGTGCAGGCTTAGTTACATTACAGCTAAGGCATGCGATACTTGAGAGATAAAAGAGGAGAAGACAAGCTGTCACTTTATTTGGAGAATTCAGGGAAAAGTGCAGTTATTTCAAAAGATATAGAGTTTTTCTGCCTACCTACACTGTATTGGCAAACGTTTTAGGACACACAATCATCACACTTACTACCACCTTTCCCTGAAAATAAGACCTACACCAAAAATAAGACCTACTGTTATTTTACAGGAGGGCTGCAATATAAGCCCTACCCTGAAAATAAGCACTAGTTTAGAATGCTTGAAAAATCCTATAATCCACTCTATTACAGTAGTATATAATGTACAATGTGTGTGTCTCTGTAATATAATTGTGCCAAATACCTTTGGTACAGCACTGCTCGGTGCTCAGCTGACCTCCCGCTGCTCTCCTCCTCTTCTTCCAGCTGTCAGCAGGGGATCCCCCCCCCTGCAGTGCTTGGAGTGGGAAAGAGAGCTCTGGCGGGTCAAAGAAGCACCAAGTGGTGCTATAACGGAGGTATTTGGCACAATTATATTACAAAAACACACACATTGTACATTATATACTACTGTAATAAAGTGGATTATAGGATTTTACAAGCATTTTTTACATTGGGGAATCCTGACAGGCAGGGAGGGGGAGAGAAGACAGCATATTACATGGTAAGACCTACCCTGAAAATAAGCCCTACTGTTTATTTTGTTGCCAAAATTAATATATACGATCCAGGCTTATTTTCAGGGAAACCCGGTATACAGTATGTCCAATAGTATGCGGAGACCCGTCCAAATTATTTTTAATCCACATTATTTGTACGTTTAGTTGTTTCCAGTGAGCAGTACTGGTAATGCAACCGCATACAAAGACATTTTAGACAATCGTCCATTTCCAATCTTGTGTGTACATTTTCGGGAGGACTGCACAGGGCCATCAGTCCCACTGAACACCGACTGGGAACCAGATCTCCTTGTCCAACATCCGTAGTTGACCTCTCAAATGCTCTTTTTGCTAGATGGGTGCAAATTCCAACAGACACACAAAAATTGTGGAAAGCCTTCCCAGAAGAGCACAGGCTGTTATGGCCCCAATCACACTTGAGAAAGGGGCCGTTAGCAATTAGATGCAGGAAACAGCTTCTATGGTTATTCGCAGCCACTCGCATGTAATCGCTCAAACAGCAATTACCTGTGAATAATCAGCCCTGGAAACAGACTGTCTACATCAGAGCTGCAGATAGCTGCAGAAGCTGTCAGCCTCCCATTGCTTCCATGGGACTTCCACCCATAGCAAATTCCTGGGAACCCCTACCAGGTCTCCCACATTTAATTGCTAATGACCCAATTCGCACGTGTTAAAGGGTATTTTAGCTGCAAAAGGGGGGCCAACTCCATATTAATGCCCATGGTTTTGGAATGAGTTGCCCAACAAGCACAGATTTGATAGTCCGTTGTCCACAAATGTTTGGCTATATAATGTACTAAGATAAATGGGAGGATTTTAACAGAAATAGAGGAAAAACTTCTAAAAAGCTAAACTAGTAGCATTATTCCTGAGAATGTACTGTTTTAACTTTATGGTGATAAATTCTTCTGGGAACTGTAGTGTATTGGAATGCTATGTGGTAATTGTGCGCTATTATGTTGAAAAAGGGAAGCAGGAAAGAACAATATTGTATAGCAACACTTTTAAAGATAACTTTACTAAACCTGGTAATTATAGTACCTTCTGTTTATGTGTATAAAACATAAGCAGAGTTTGCTGCCCTTAAAGAGTAACTCTACATTTGTTGAAAAAAAAAAAAACAACCCCCTCTAAGTGATCATTGTATATTACTAGGATTTTAACAAACTTTGTTGTAGATTCCTACCTGTTTCTGCTCTGAAGGAATAGCTACCCTGTTTCCCCCAAAATAAGACCTAGCGTGATTGTCGGTGATGGCTGCAATATAAGCCCTACCCACCAAATAAGCCCTACCCTGTTTCCCCGAAAATAAGCCCTACCCTGAAAACAAGACCTACAAGGACTTTAACTAGGGCGTATTTGGGGGGGTAGGGCTTATATTGCAGCCATCACCGACAATCACGCTAGGTCTTATTTTCGGGGAAACAGGGTAGCTGTTTGTTTGATCATGTTTTTGCATACTGATTCTGAATTGGAGACCCTTATTCATAATAATCGCCTGGTGCATTCTCAGTGTTATAAGTAGGCAAATTAACAGCCATTCTCAATGCCAACAGTGTTTGCCAGTTACAGTTGCAATACATTTATAAACACAGCCTTCAGCAATTGTTAGAGCAGAAGATGAAGGGGGTCCAGGAATCAAAGCACAACGGGTTGTTCTATGGGGGACAAGAGTGGTGTCTAGCTTAGTACTTTTACTGTTTGTTTTAGTTTGGTCTCCATGTCTCATGGTCTTGGCTAGATCTCCAAGAATGTGATCTGGGTAATACTGGAGGGCAAGACTAGTTCATAGAACCCAGATGTGGGTCCAGCCAGTTTGAGATGGGGTTGGGTTCCACTTCTAGATACTGAAAAAAGCACTGAAAGTTTCTACGGAGTGGATAAGGTTTTCTTAATTTGTACATGGAAATTATGTCCCCACTTGAAAGTAGCTAAACTCTTATGCCGCGTACACACGCCCGGACTTTCCGGCAGACTAGGTCCAACGGTCTTCCCGACGGACTTTCAGCGGAGTTCCGACAGACATTGCGAACGAACGAACTTGGCCACACACGAACGGACATAAGCCCCATACACACGCGTGGATTATCCGAGGACCAGGTCCGTCAGACCATGTCCGTCATACTTTGTCTGATGTTGGTTTTGCGTACACACGGTCGGACAAAGTTGTCGGAAAATCCGATCATTCTGAACGTGGTGACGTTTGTTGCCTACGACGGGACTACGTAGAGGCTAGTAGCCAATAGCTTTGGACTTGTAATGTGATCTGAGCATGCGTAGCACTTTGTCCGGTCGGACTACCATACACACGATCGGATTTGGTGTGATCGGACCGTGTTGTCGGAAAATCTATCCAGCAGGAGATAGGACTTTGTCCGTCGGACAATACGACGTACACTGTCCGATGGTGCATACACACGGTCTGATTTTTCAACAACATTGTCCGATCGGACAGAATCCATGCGAAAATCCGACCGTGTGTATGGGGCTTAAGTCTGTTCGAAAGTCCGTTCGTTTTGAACGTGATGACGTAAACGGGACTAAAAAAGGAAGTTCAATAGCCAGTAGCCAATAGCTTCCCTTGTATCGTATTTGGTCCGTCGGACCAGCATACAGACAAACCTTTTTTCCTATAGGAATTGAGTCCATCGGATAGATTTGAAACATGTTCTATTTCTAGGTCCGTCTGATTTTTTTAACGAAAAACGATCAGATTAGCCCACACACGATCGGAAAGTCTGGTCGTGTGTACGCAGCATTACAGTTTTCTCATTATTATAATTTTACAGAATTTATATAGCTCCAACAGTTTGCACAGTGCTTTACAACATGAGGGCTGACAGTACAGTTACAATACAATTCAATACAGGAGGAATCAGAGAGCCCTGCTCTTTAAAGCTTACTATCTAAGAGGGAGGGTCAAGTGATGCAAAAGGTAATAGCTGTGGGGGTGGGGGGGTAGACTGATGGAAAAAATAAAAGTACAGTTGTTAGGTGAGGGAAGAATAGGCTTCTCTGTGGAGGGGTTTCAGGGATCGTCTAAAAAGTGGACAGAGTTAGAGCTACTCAGACAGATTGGGGTAGGGAGTTTCATAGGATGTGAGATGCTTAAGAAAAGTCCTGGAGGCGAGCATGGGAGGAGGTGACAAGGGAACTAGAGAGCAGGAGATCTTGGTAGGAACCAAGAGTATTTTGAGACTAGGTTAGTGATGTAGCTGTGGGCAGAGTTGTGGATGGCTTTGTAAGTTGTTGTTAGTATTTTGAATTTAATTTATCGGGTGAGTGGAAGCCAGTGGAGGGATTGACAGAGAGGTGTAGCAGACACTGAACGATTCCTACCTGTCAGATTGAGTCCAAGAGGGGTTTGCACTCTCAATGTTCTGATGAGAAAGATTGCAGTGTCTGCATCCCTTTCAAAGTAATTAACCCTTAGGAAATATCTCACCAAAAATGTAAATTCTGTTGCAGAGGATGCCTAAAATCAGAGTTGTATCTTAGTGCAGACTTCTGGGAAAATCGGTGAGCCAATCACACAAGCAGGAAATGCCATTTTTGAATGTGATGTGAACACCAGCAGTGTACAGAACACCTCCAGGTTGCTGAATTGCATTGAATTTCACAGAAAATGACAGTGCTGCACATTGAAAAGGAAAAGTAATTTTTAATAACATTCAAATTCAATAAAGCTTGGGTAGCATTTGTATACTGTATATGCTATAAACAATTGTATACATGCTATACTTTTTTTTAATTTGCTGGGGTTATTTTTCAACAATTTCCCTGTTTAAAGAGGAGTGCCAACAAAAAAAAAAATAATTAAAAGTCAGCAGCTACAAATACTGCAGCTGCTGACTTTTAATAATGGGACACTTACCTGTCCCGGGGTCCAGCGATGCGGGGGGAACGAGACCCCCCCCTCGTTCCCCGCTCCGCTCGCGGCGCCGGCATTCTTAATGTGGGAACCCGGCTGTGGCTTCACAGCCGGGCACCCACTGCGCATGCGCGAGCGGCGCCGTGCGCCGTGATTCGACACTCACTCATCTGGGACACATGACAGGTCCCAGATGACTGTGCGGCGCCTACAGGAAGTGACGTTTAGCCCGGGCAATGAAGGTGGCAGACTACGAGGGACCCCCTAGCAACAGGCATTTAGAGGTGAGTAAAAAGTTTTTTTTTTTCCCAATTTTTTTTTTATGATTTTTAAGCCATATTTTTTTTTTTGGTCGCAACCCCACATTAAGTTAAAGAAATCATGAGATTACAGGATGTACAGAGCATAAATGAGAATTCCAAATCTCAGGGCAAATCTCAGAAAAGGGGACTCAGTCTATCTGATTCTGATTAATGTAACATCATCACATCTCATGTTCCCTGATTACCTGGTGGAATTTGTTGTGTTTGTTGTGGCTATACAAGGAGTTAATGATCGTGTTCATATTTTGCTTTATAGGGGTGTATGCACGCAGGCTCCATGTTACTGTATCTTAATGGAGTTCTGTGCTCAAGGGCAGCTCTATGAAGTGCTTCGTGCTGGGAGGAAGGTCACCCCCTCCTTACTAGTGGATTGGTCCATGGGTATAGCTGGGGGAATGAACTATCTTCATCTCCACAAGATTATCCATCGAGATCTCAAGTCTCCAAAGTAAGTACCGATTGTAGAAACTTGCTATACTGTACTGTTAGGTGTACTTGGCTAATAATGATCATATGTTTGTATCCAACGGGCATGGATTGCATAAAATAATGTCAAATATTTGGTCGTTAAGTCTTCAATTATGCTCCCCATTACCATGGTCAATTTGTGCACAATCTTTGGAAAAGATTATCCCTATGACATACATCCCCCCCAGTAATATATTGACTCATCCTCTTTTATTCTGAGACACCTGGGTCCATGGCAGGATGGGGGGTCAGAACGGGGTCAGAGCTGCAACCACTGCAGACCACAGAGAGGCCTCTGCTGTTTGTTGCTGAAATAAATGGGATTTTGCTAACCGTAAAAAGCTTTCCCATGCAAAATAAAATACCTTCACAATAATGTCACTGCATCCACATTGATTCTAGACTTAATTAACAGCTGAGCTTGTAGCACTTGCCTCAGGCCTTCTCAGCATTCAGTAAAGCAACACTTTATTCTCTCCAACATCACACTGATTCACAAGGGTTTCTCCATTCCAAATCAAAACTGACAAAATATTCCCTATGAAAGGAGACAAGGGTACATTGCGGTGTTCTTATTCGAAGTATGAGGCACTGGCTGACAGGATAGTGGATGATGTCTGTGTATTATCCCGGGTTTCTCTGCTACACAGGGTGAGGGGCTCGAGGGTTTATGGCTGATGTGGAAGAAACAAACATTGATGTTTTCTCACATCCTAATTATTCTCCAGGGTCCCGGAGCCTGGAGCCATTAGCTGGCATAAAGCATGTCCATATCCTACCTGGTAGCTAGACCTCATTATTAGTCTCAGATGTCCACAGGCCTTTTTATATGTGAGCTGACTTATTCTAGAGTCCCTCTCTCCCACTCTCTCTGTGCTGTGGGATTCTGCTGCTTGGAGAAAAGGCTGACTGCTGACATCATACCTTTAGCCCCTCTCTCCCACTCTCTGTGCTGTGGGAGTCTACTGCTTGGAGAAAAGGCTGACTGCTGACATAATACCTTTAGCCCCTCTCTCCACTCTCTCTGCTGTGGGGGTCTGCTGCTTGGAGAAAAGGCTGACTGCTGACATCATACCTTTAGCCCCTCTCTCCCACTCTCTGTGCTGTGGGAGTCTGCTGCTTGGAGAAAAGGCTGACTGCTGACATCATACCTTTAGCCCCTCTCTCCCACTCTCTGTGCTGTGGGAGTCTGCTGCTTGGAGAAAAGGCTGACTGCTGACATAATACCTTTAGTCCCTCTCTCCCACTCTCTCTGCTGTGGGAGTCTGCTGCTTGGTGAAAAGGCTGACTGCTGACATAATACCTTTAGCCCCTCTCTCCCACTCTCTGTGTTGTGGGATTATGCTGCTTGGTGAGAAGTCTGACTGCTGACATAATACCTTTAGTCCCTCTCTCCACTCTCTCTGCTGTGGGAGTCTGCTGCTTGATGAATAGGCTGACTGCTGACATAATACCAAACAGGTATATGTGGTGCCTGTTTGTTTTGTTCTTGGGTGTTCCTGTCTCATACATAGTTTACTGCAACCAATGCCAATTAACAGGAGTGCCACGGCTGGGCGGGACAGGGTTAATAAATTAGAGAACAGTGTACAAAATATACAAATTAAATGATGTACATTGTAAATTAGAGCGGCTCTGGATAGAGTTTACTTTCTATAATTGTTGCCATGGTTGCCAGATATGTGTTGCCAATTTCATGTGTGTTCAGATCATCTGTTCATTATATTGTTCATTATATGAAAGAAATGTTGTATTTCAATTTGTCAGGTTCCATATTTTGTGCATATAACCCATGTGTACCCTTACATGGGCTGAAATTCTTGCACAGCTCTGTGCATCGGTGAAAATTATAATTTGAAATAGTTTGTAGCGATCAGTGCTGATAAGATGTACACAGGATTTATGGTCCTTTTTAGTATAGCTCATGCTGGCATTTGTTACAGCACTGGTCTGTGTCTTCTGTGTGGGTGGGAAGTGCGAGTATAGCATGCATGTTGCCTTGGCATGTCTTAGCTCTCGCATTAGCGGGGACCGAAGTGCGTTGAGCGGATGGGTCATGCAAGCTATATAAGAAGTTATTAATCAGAGAATCTGTAGGAAGAATTTTTCTTGTTGCCCATAGAAACAAATTCTCTCTTTCACTCTCCCACATTGCCCTCATAGAATGAAAGGTACAATCCGCTTACTGTGGAAGAGCAGTTCTTACTTTACTAAGTAAAAATTGTGCATCATTGCTGTAAAATTTACCTGAAAGGAGACCAGTCATGATTTACCTGCCAAATGATTTGTATTTCAGTCCATCCAATTGTGAGAGTTACATAGCTCTGCCATACAGTGCAGCCCTGTTCAAGAAGGGAAGAGACTTGATTTTTTTTCTTCTTCAGTTAAGTAACAGTTACAGGTCTTGTCCCTCCTCCAGCCTGTGACTGGACAGTGAAAGTAGAAGCAGCAGATTGACGAGCTCATCTCTCTGTCACTCTGCTCTCTCTGAGCCTATAAGCATGTTCCTTGTTAGCACTTGAGCACTGCAGCGCAGCTGATTGCTGCTTCTCCTGTACAGCAAAGGTAGAGACTTGTTTTTTTTCTTCTCTTCTTCAGTTAATTAACAGTTACAGGTCTTGTCCCTTCTTCAGCCTATGACAGTGAAATGAGAAGCAGCAGATTTATGAGCTCATCTCTGTGTCACTCTGCTCTTTTATCCTGTCAGCACTTGACCATGGCAGCACAACCGATTGTTGATTCTCCCTCCCCAGTCTGGGCTCTGTAGTACAGAACCGAGCCTGCACAAGTGCCCCCATAGCAATCTGCTTGCAATAGTGGACACTCGGCAGGGTGGAAGAGCCAGAAGCGCCGATGAGGAACCCCAGAAGAGGAGGATCGGAGCTGCTCTGTGCTAAACCAGTGCACAAAGCAGGTAAGTATGGTATGGTTGTCGTTTAAAACTAATATGACTTTACAATCACTTTAAAACATGTACCGTATTTGCCGGTGTATAAGGCGACCCGGCATATAAGACGACCCCCTAATTCTACATGTTTTTAAGAGGTTTTGCCTGTACTCACCGTTTAAGACGACCCCCGTTCCGCGGCTTCCGACGCCTTATATCGTTCTTCATATTGTTCATTTTCGTTCTTGCTGGAGCCTTTTCCTTCTTCCTTCTTGCTGGTGCTGGAGCCAATCACGGCGAGTGATGTATTCTATTAATGAATACAAAGCCTGCTTGGATTGGCAGAGGCTGTAACATCATCAGCCCGCGCCCCTCTGACTCTCAAAGCCAATCCGAGCAGGCTACTGTATGTAGCCTGCTTGGATTGGCAGAGCTTGTTACTCCAATCCAAGCAGGCTTTGTATTCATTTGAATACATCGCTCATTGGGATTGGCTCAGCGGTATATACTGTATGTAGCCGAAGCTACATACAGCATTACCGCATCTCCAGCAGGCATCCCAGCAGTTGACCCGGCGTATAAGACGACCCCCGATTTTTGGCCAGTTTTTTTAAGTGTAA
The DNA here is from genome assembly GCA_028564925.1 of Lithobates sylvaticus. Taxonomy (NCBI): domain Eukaryota; kingdom Metazoa; phylum Chordata; class Amphibia; order Anura; family Ranidae; genus Lithobates; species Lithobates sylvaticus. The sequence continues at coordinate 517,176,847 of CM053027.1, forward strand.
AAGGTCGTCTTATACGCCGGAAAATACGGTATTAGTAAATACCAAACTGCATAAATGTTTGGCATTTGTATCTACCTGGAGTTAATCTTTATGGTATGTATTATTTGTTGCCCCCATGTTTAGCTTTATTTTCTTATTCAGAGAAGGAATCTGAAACGAAAGGATCCCTAAGTTCTGACAGTCAGCTAACTACTTAACTCTGGTTTTATTTTAGTGCATGCAAAATGTCTTAAAGTGCCCTGTTTCCCTCTAATGTATTACGTACCTACATATCTATACATAATTTACCTATGTACATAAAATTGAATAGTATTTCTAATATTTAAGGTATGCATATGTCATATTTAAACTTTTGTTACCCACAGCATGCTGATCACCTATGATGACCTAGTAAAAATATCAGATTTCGGTACTTCCAAAGAGCTGAGTGATAAGAGCACTAAAATGTCCTTTGCCGGTACGGTAGCTTGGATGGCACCAGAGGTCATACGCAATGAGCCCGTCTCTGAGAAGGTGGACATCTGGTGAGTGACTACACGATGAATCATAATCCGGTCATCTGCTTTTATCCTGTATACAGGGTTTCAATCCACCAATCTTTTTTTTTTTTTTTAATTCCTTTATTACACAAATAATTACCCGCAGTCTTCTGGTATGCTGATAACATAAGTATGCAGGTTGCCAGCTGCATTAATACCAGCCCATGTGCCATTTATCATTAAGCTGCTTCTGAAAGAGGCTGGTTCCTTTTAGGGTTAATCCTCTATATAGCAAAGAACTAATTCAAATATTCACCCACTGGAACATTACTATAGCATTGGTACATATGGTTTAAAGAGATTCCTACAATTGGTTAATTTATCCATTAGGTTCAACGAAAATATTGGAAAATATTTATATGCACTTGATAATTCATTTTTTTGTTGTTTTGTTGTGTATGAAATTTGAATGGTCCTGCCGGAGGGTGAATTGCATATCTGGGTGTTGTGCACCATCCCTCTATTTATTATCCTGGATGTTGGTTATGAAGTGGAGCCCACTTGGTGCATGCACCCGTGAATGTAAAGAATCAAATAACGGCACATGCAGCTCACCTTTTGATTGCTATATTATATTATATATATATATATACACACAGCAGGTAAAATAAGTATTGAGCACGTCACCATTTTTCTAGGTAAATATATTTCTAAAGGTGCTATTGACATGAAATTTCCCCCACATGTCGGTAACAACCCATGCAATCCATATAACAAATCAAAACAAATACATTTAGAAATTAAGTTATGTGTAATAAAATTGAATGACACAGGGAAAAATTATTGAACACATGAAGAAAGGGAGGTGCAAAAAGGCATGGAGAGCCAGCCAAGACACCAGCTGAAATCTATCAGTAATTAGAAAGCAATCCTGCCCCTTGTCAGTGCAAATTAATATCAGCTGGTTCAATCTCAACTGATGGCCTATAAAAAGGTGTCTCATTACCAAGGTGTCACACAAGAAACATCTCATGATCGGTAAAAGCAAAGAGCTCTCTCAAGACCTTCACAACCTTATTGTTGTAAAACATACTGATGACATTGGTTACAGAAGGATTTCTAAACTTCTGAATGTTCCAGTGAGCACTGTTGGGGCCATAATCAGGAAGTGGAAAGAACATAATTTCACTATAAACCAGCCACAACCAGGTGCTCCTCATAAGATTTCTGACAGAGGAGTGAAAAGAATTATTAGAAGAGTTGTCCAAGAGCCAAAAACCACTTGTGGAGAGCTTCAGAAAGACCTGGAATTAGAAAGGTACAATTATTTCAAAGAAAACAATAAGTAATGCACTCAACTGCCATGGCCTGTATACACACTCGCCATGCAATACTCCATTGCTGAAGAAAAAGCATGTTAAAGCTTATTTAAAGTTTGCTGAACAACATTTAGACAAGCCTGTGAAATACTGGGAGAATATCGTCTGGTCAGATAAGACCAAAATTGAACTCTTTGGATGCCATTATACACACCATGTTTGGGTGTTTGACACTGCACATCACCCGAAAAACACCATACCAACAGTAAAGTTTGGCGCTGGGAACATCATGGCGTGGGGCTGTATTTCAGCATACCATACTGGCAAACTTAATTTCATTAACCGCTTGCCGACTAGCCGCTGCAGTTGTATTGCGGCAACATGGCTCGGCTCCGCAAATCGCTGCCATGTTACGTCAATAACATATTTGGCCACTAGTGGGCGTGCCAGTGCGAGTGCCCGGCGGTCACAATGACTGCCGGGTTCCCACAATCGCTCGGGGCACACGGAGAACTGGGATCTGTGTGTGTAAACACAAAGTTTCCAGTTCTCTGAGGGGAGAACAGACAGATCATCTGTTCATACAGAGTATGAACAGCGATCTGTCATCTCCCCTGCACAGTCCCATCCCCCCTTCAGTTAGAACACACAATAGGGAACACATTAACCCCTTGATCGCCCCTAGTGGTTAACCCCTTCACTGCCAATGACATTTTTACAGTAATCAATGCATTTTTATTGCACTGATAGCTGTAAAAATGACAATGGTCCCAAAAATGTGTCAAAGTTGTCCGACGTGTCCGCCATAATGTCGCAGTCCCGATAAAAATCGTAGATCGCCGCCATTACTAGTAAAAAAAAATGTAATAATAAAAATGCCATAAAACTATCCCCTATTTAGACGCTATAACTTTTGCGCAAACTGATCTATATACGCTTATTGCGTTTTTTTTTTTTTACCAATAATATGTAGAAAAATACATATCGGCCTAAACTGAGGAAAAAAATCGTTTTTTTTATATATTTTTGGGGGATGTTTATTATAGCAAAAAGTAAAAAATATTGACTAGTTTCTCCATACAGGAGGCGTCTTGAAGCTGTCATTAAGATAAAAAAAACTTCTGCCTTTACAAGTCCTTTAATTTCTGAACTTAGTTGTTTTGGTTGGTTTTGGTGAGAATTTCATGTCCATAGCACCTTTAGAAATATATTTACCTAGAAAAATGGTGACGTGTTCAATACTTATTTTACCCGCTTTACATAAAATACATTGAACTTAAAATGTTACTGAAACCAGGAGCCTGCATTCACTATATCTGGTCTTTCACAGTACATGGAAATGCAATAGTTTTAGTAATTATAAACTGTTAAATACCCTTTCTCTTTGGCAGTTAGAGCAGTCTTGTGAATTGTATCAGTGTCTGGTTAAAACTCGTAGGAGGAGTTTTCATTCTGCGCTGGCTGTCCTATGAGGCTGCAAGACCCCTGACCCTCTGTCTGGACAGTGCTGATTGGCCCTGTGCTGATCACATGCACTCTCCCAAGAAAAAAAAAAACTCTCTAACTATACACACCAAACTGAGCATGTGCAGCTTGTCCTCTAGCCTTTATTCTATTAGGAGTTGGATTGGGGGCTGTGGAAGAAGGGGAGGATCAGAGAAGACAGGATCAAACAGCCTTTTTACACAATGCAGAGGATTAGCCCCTTAGGTTTCACTGTGAGTATCACAAGCATGCTTTACTGCATATACAGACTGATTTTACTGTTGTGGCTTTGATAACACTTTAAAGCAAAACTAGCGATAAAGAAAAAAAAAAAAAATACACCACTCAGTTGGACCCTTTAACAAAGATTGTGGCATAAGAATATTGTGCTGGTTTCCATAGTAGCAAATGAGATTACAGTTGTGTTTCTTTCTTTTAATTTCATGCTGATTAACATTACTAGACCGCAATCTGACTTTGTTTAGCAGCAGCTATAAATGAGCGTCTTCCATTATCTATCTTGTAGAAATGTACTCTCATTATACATAGCCCTAACAGTGTTTAATAAGATTAACGCACAACTGAAATATCTATAATTGATGCAAACACTCTGAAATTGCAAGTTGGAAATTATATATATATATATATATATATATAGAGACTAAAAAATCTGTGTTACCTTTTTTCCATATTTCATATTACTCATATGCTTTTTTTTTGCCTTGTCTCTTTATTAGTATTAGTGGAAGTGATAAAGGGGTGCTACTATCTGAAGAAAGTGATATATTCATTCCCTTGCAGGAGTCCCCTGTAGGAAAAATTATTTATTCTTTGCCAAGAACTGACATGTAACAGGTCCATTCTATCCAATCCTCACCCTCTCCTGCTCTTGTTATTTAGGCAATTGGTTACTTAAAAAAGAAAAAAAAAATATATATATATGTGTGTATATCATCTGCCAACAAATGAGAAGGAAGAACACAGGACCTGCTCTGTGTAGTGACGGACCTGCCCTTTAAAGTATTACTAAACCCGCAACAGTGAAATCAGTCTGTATATGCAAAATAGCATGTTTGTTATACTCACTGTGGAACTTAAGGGGTTAATCCTATGTATTGTGTAAAAAGGATCTTTGATCCTATATGGACAGATCCTCCCCCTCCTGCAGGGTCTCTCTTAGCAAGGCCAGATAAGACACAGTGAGGGTAATACTGTTACACATGCTCAGTTTGGTCTCTATTGCTGGAGAGAACATTTCCTTGTCGATCAGAGCCAATCAGGTCACATGGTATTGACATCACACATTTGGGCGTGTATATAGATCCCAAATGGCAGCCCAGTCCCTCCCTCCTCCTCCATACCCAGCAACTAAAAAAGAACACAGTGGGTGGGATGTCACATCTTGATTCGTGGATGATCCACCTCCCATAACAGCATGACGACACATGTGGCTATAGTGGATATCTCCTCCTACCTGAACACTCAGCACTCAGGCAGACCCTGTAGTTTATCACATGACTGTGGTATACAGATCAGCCAAAAAGGTATATAGTGGCTGTATTTTAACAAGTTCCCAACTGGCGCACAACGATGTACATCGGCAGAATGGCTCAGACAGGCATATGGACGTACAGGTACGTCCCTTTAAATTTGCTGCCTTGCCATGCGCCGGTCAGGAACTCCGTGAGTCGGATCGCGGGTCTCGCAAACTCGATCACGGGGATACCCGCGATTGTTTTACGGGGAGATGCTAATGTAAACAAGCATCTCCCCGTTCTGCCTAGCAACAGTGTCACTGATCTCTGCTCCCTGTGATTGGAGCAGAGATCAGTGATGTGCCACGCCCCCCACAGTTAGCAACATGCCCCTAGGACACACTTAACCCCTACACTGCCACCTCCTGGTTAACCCCTTCACTGCCAGTGTCATTTACACAGAAATCGCTGTTATTATAATATTATTTATTATTAATAAAAATGCCATAAAACTATCCCCTATTTTGTAAACGCTATTGCGCAAACCAATCAATAATCGCTTATTGCGATTTTTTTACCAAAAATATGTAGAAGAATACGTATCAGCCTAAACTGAGGGAAATAAACGTTTTTTTATACATTTTTGGGGGATATTTATTATAGTAAAAAATAATGTGTTTTTTTTTCAAAATAGTTTTTTTGTTTATAGTGCAAAAAATAAAAACGATTAACTATTTTCATATTACTGGGTTTAGTAACACTTTAAGCAAATATAGGAGTATAATGACATACACAAAAAGACATCCTCTACACACTTCAACTACCATAGCTGAAGCCAAGACGTCATTGAGTATCCTTGGTTCTGCATTGTGCCTGCCTGACAGAATGAAGACCTGGAAAAGCCAAAAGACAAATAGGTTTTACCAGTGTAAATGCATGGACTATTTTTAATTTGCAATATCAGAGACTTTGCATTTAAAAAAAACTCTAGTTCTGCCTTAATTGTATTATTGTATTGACCTATTTGGTGTACTGCATGTTTTAGTTACTTTTAGTTCCTTGTAAATGTGGGGTCAATTCGCTAATGGTTGTTACATGCAATATTTGCGTCTTTTTGGAAAATATTGCATGTTATAAAAGATAATAAAAGAGTGAATTCATCTAATTAAAATATTGAATTTGTGGTAAATACCAAAAATTCTTTAAATATATATAATAAATACCACAAAAAAATTGACATAAATCATTAAAGTCAATTCACACATTTGTTTTTAGAAAAAAAGGAGCCATTTTACGGACTAACGTTATCAGAAAGAGACGCAGCAACCAAAATCCTATCAAAAATTATTCATTACAAAATTTGTTAAAATAACTTGGATAAAACCATTAATACCAAAAAGCTAATGTGTAAATATAAGCCGTTGACCAAGCTATGTTGGCTTGTACTGTTCTGTCAAGAGGTTGATGCGTTTCGCAATCTGCTTCCTCAGGACCATTATATCTTAACAGACAACAGTAGGCCCATCCAAAAGAAACACAACAAAATGTATTAAATCCAAACATACAAGGTGAACAGCATTGCATGTATAACATAATCTCAAGGGTTGAGAAGAGAGGGAAATTACCACTTACATGCCCTCCAGCTTAGACAGAGTAATAGCGCGCAATGCACAATGCAGATGCAGCTCATGATTGATATGATATCAACAATTAATTGATAATCTCTAAATCTTCCTAGCGACAAAAAACACACATTTGTTTATTATCTCATGGTACAAGCAGTCGATATTTTAGGGATATCCTTAAAAAACATTATCTATAGAAAACGATAATTTGCCCTTTAAAAGGGGAGAAACACGTACAACAATTGAATACATACATAATTGCCAATTTATTAATGAATAAGTACAATTTTCATTATAATACATAAGAAACAGATAAAGTGATAAGCTGATTTGTAGTAATTCCATAACGGTATTTCGTACATTCCAATGTAAATACATGATTGGATTGAACAGTGCATCCTAAAACTCAACGTGTTTCGTGAATCTTTGTTCACTTCCTCAGAAGTAGATGCACACATAATTGTCTGTAAAATAAAACATCAATTTTGGAATATATACTACAGCTGATGATGATTAATATTGGTCAAAACTCAAGAGCTATTTAAAGGACCCCATACTTACAAATCAGCTAAAAAATTCACTACACTAAGTTTTCCAAAATGGTGACCGCCAGGGATGTCTAACCCGGGAGCTGTGGAAGTAGAACCCACATGAACTCCAGGGGGACAGGTATAGCATGGATTTTATCAATTTTGCAATATTTTAGGAATGTTCAACACAACAATGTGGGGAACTCTGCACTGGGCAGTGATTTAAAAGTATACAACGTATCAGTGTGGAAATGTTCTGTCTTGAGCACAGAAGTGTAGATTATTGGTAACATTGCACTAGATTGTTCTGTGAATGAATGCACGGTAAGGCAGCCTATACATGAGTCTTTTTTTTTTTTGTTCAGCCTGTGGCTTTAATGAAAAAATGAACCTGATTCCCCCCCATCCACATATTCAAGGTGGATGGGGGAATCCTCCCCACTGAGCTATTGTATCCTTATGCCCTGTACACATGATAGGATTTTCCGACAACAAAATCCATGTTTTTTTTCCAACGGATGTTGGCTTAAACTTGTCTGGCATACACACGGTCACACAAATCTTGTCGGAAATTCCGAACGTCAAGAACATGGTGACGTACAACACGTACGACGAGCCAAGAAAAATTAAGTTCAATAGCCAGAGCAGCTCTTCTGCTTGATTCCGAGCATGCGTGGAACTTTGTGCGTCGGAATTGTGTACACACGATCGGAATTTCCGACAACGGATTTTGTTGTCGGAAAATTTGAGATCCAGATCTCAAATCTTGTGTGTTGGAAATTCCGATTAAAAATGTCCGATGGAGCCTACACACGGTCGGAATTTCCGACAACAAGCTCCCATCGAACATTTTCCGTCGGAAAATCCTATTATGTGTACGCGGCATTACAGCGGGAAGACCTCCCTATCATTAGAATACACTGATCAGCGCTGCCGGCATGAGATTTGTTATTAACAACCAGTTTCCTCCTACAAAAAAGAACACAGAAGCATTAAAACACATCAAAAACATTCCTCAAAAAAATGCATCAACTGCACACATATAGATATGTACCTAAAACTATGAAAAAAATGAAAAACAATTTGCAATAAAACATTGTAAAAATAACACTAAATGCGAGCACTAAATAGCACACAAAATAAATATTTGATGCATTCGTTGAATAACGCACATGTGATTTGACTACTTTTAAGATAAATATTGAATGAGTTATTTTAAGGCCAAATTGTATGCAGTATTGAGCCTTGTATGCTGTAAAAAAAATTATGTTATCACACAATTTAAATATACTAAGGAAGGGCTTAGAAATAATTAACATTGCTGTAATGGTTATAACACATTTGCAGCACATACTACCCAACGAGAAGTGATAAAATACTGACATTCAGCATTTTACAGTAAATAACTCCACACAGTTGTAGAGATGGCAGTGTGACAGTTAATTATTCTCCGTTAGGTGCCATGAATAATTTACAAAGGCTGTAATGTCCTTAAAGCAAAACCAAACTTCCTTATGCTGCCAGCATTAGTAAATAGATAGGAAGGTACAATATTTTTTACCTTTTTTAGATTACTTTAGTTGCTTCCTGGTTTCTTACCTAGACCAAAATGATGTCATACATCCTATAAGTCGTCATGGGCCTTTTTGTTTCTTTCATCTGGAAGGGAGGAGGGGCTAAACACACCCTCCTGCCTGCATGTCTGAGCTAAGGGCAGATGGATTCCAGGAAGTGAATGCTACATTAATCATTTGCCCTAGGGGTGTGATTTCTCAGAAAAATAAAGTATGGAGACATGGATGGATGGGGGAGTTTGCCTTGAATAATAAAAGGTAATGAAATATTGTTTTCAGTTTGTCGTGCTCAAATACAGTTAAGTTCTACTTTAAGACAAAAAAAATTGGACCTGCCACCATAATCAAACTTGTCCAAGGAAAGCTGCATGCTGCCTTCTATTAGGGATGGGCCGAACCCCTTGGGGTGCTTTACCCCATCTGCCTGGGCCAACAGTACAATAGTGCAGACAGCAGTGCTGATAATATGATTCTCTGCAGTACTGCAGACCACCAACAACCAGAACAGAAGAGTAGGCATGGGCCAAACGGACCCCTGTTCGGTTCGCACCATAACTTTCGAACACTGCAAAAGTTCGGACCCGAATATTGAACCCCATTAAAGTCAATAGAACCCGAACTTCAAAAATCAAAAGTGCCCATTTTGAAGGCTTATATCCAAATAATTGGGCATACAATGGTTATAGGGGTCTGGGTCCTGCCCTGGGGGACATGTATCAATAAAAGAAAAGTTTGTGCAATATAGTGCCTGGGGGGTCCCCTTAGTCTACCTGTAAAGTGGCAGATCTGTACCATGTCTAGAATCTTTTGGATACATTCTGGTGTCACTTTGACTTTGGATAGAAGTAACGGGTGCGTAAAATTGGTCTTTGGGTGTCAGTGGCACCTTCCCACCGTAACCCTACACACAAAGCTCCTATTTTTTTAAAGAATTGCAGGTATGTTTTTTTTTTTTTTTTACGTAGTTACATTGGTTCAGCTCAGACTAATGTAACTATGTATATACCATACCTGGCTGATGTCCCTGGAAGCTGGAGATCACTGAAGTAGACACCATTACTCCCTCCAAAGCCTTTTCTGATTGGACCAGGGGGAGAGGAAGAGGAGTGATGTCATGCTCTCCACCCCATCCAATCTGAGACTGCTTTGTATTAATTAAAAAAATGAATGATGCCCAGGCTCAGCAGCCAACCTCCTGTCTTTAGAATGCAGCTAGGCAGCCGCTCAGCGCATGACCCAGAAGCGAGTGGAAATCTTTGGAGTAGCGGTGTCTACTTCAGAGAGATCCAACTCCCAGGGGTATCGTTTAGGTATTTTATATACATAGGTTTAAACTGGTCCAATGCAACTATCTATAAGGTCCTGTTCATACATGCTGCAGTGACCTGTATTTTACTGGACTAGAAAAATGCAGGTGACCACAAGACACATAAAAACAATTGTTTTCTATGTGTCCTTTTAACACCACAATTCTGGTGTCCTGGGCAGTGCAGTGCATTGTGTTAGAATGCTACATATATGCATTTTACCGCAACACAATGCACAAAAATGCACATAAATACAATGCAAATCTATGGAGGAAAAAAAACGATTTTTTATTATTTTATCTCTTACAAGGACCCATAGCAATTTTACGTACAGGGGGTCCCCGACTTACAAACATCCGACTTACAAACGACTCCTACTTACAAACGGAGGGAGACAACAGGAAGTGAGAGGAAATCCACCCCTAGGAAGGGAAATTCACTCCTGTAAGAGTTAATATGGGAAAAAGGTGTCTCCACTGATGCTTTATCACCAGTCCATGCTTCCCTAACAACCCCAAATTTTCAAAATCCAATTGTCATTGGGACAGAAGGTGAGGTTAAATCTTCTGAACAGGGGCACAGACAGCAAAACAAATGTTACAGGGGTGATAACCCTTCTCTATGTTATCTAAAAAACTTAAAAATAGATTTTTTGGCTGGAGCTACACTTAAAAAATGTACCTGTTCCGACTTACAAACAGATTCAACTTAAGAACAAACCTACAGTCCCTATCTTGTTTGTAACCCGGGGACCCCCTGTACATAAAAACGCATGTCAACGCACATCAAAGTGTGTTAAAACACGTGCCAACACACATAAAAATGCAAGCCATTTTTCAAGCACTTTCATGCATTTTAATGCATGTTTATTTGTGAACTGGCCCTAAAATATCCATACCTGGATTTCCTCTTTAAAGAGGAGCTCCAGTCTCCTGTGTAAAAATTAAAAGTCAGCAGCTACAAAAACTTTAGTGGCTGACTTTTAATAAACAGACATTCACCTGTCCCACAGTCTAGCTGTGTGCTCTCCCCAGCTGTCATCTCTCTCCAGTGAGGGGCGGCTTTGGGGGTGATGGGCCTGGGGAGAGGAGAGGAGAGGAGAATAGGAGAATGGGAAGAAGAAGGAGAGGAGAGGAGAGAGGAGAGGATGAGGGAGGAAGAGGAAGGGGGAAGAGGGGAGGAGGAGAGAGAAAGGAGAGACGAGGTGGAGAAAGGAAGGGAGGAGGAGAGGAGAAAGAAGGGAGAAGGAGAGAAGGTAGGGATGGAGAGCGAGAGAAGGAGGAGAAAAGGAGAGGAGGAAAGGAGAGGGAGAACTAGGAGAGGAGAAAAAGGAGAGGAGAGAGCGAGAGAAGGAAAGAGGAGAGAGGATAGAAGGAAAAGAGGGAGCAGGAGGCGAGGAGAGGTGAGGAGAGTAGGAGGAGAGAGGTGGAGATTGAGAGAGAGAGAAGTAGGAGAAGGGAGAAGAAGGAGGGAGAGGGAGAAGGAGGAGACGGAGAATGGAGAGGAGAAGAGGAGAAAAGAGGAGAAAGGAGAATAGAGGAGAGGAAGGAGAGGAGAAAAGAGGCAAAAAGTTGAGAGGAGAAGAGAGGTGGAAGAGGAGTAGGAGAGGAGAAGAGGAGAGAGAAGAGAGGAAGGATAGAGAAAGATGAGAAGGAGAAGAGAAGGGGAGAACTAAGGAGAGTAGTGAGAAAAAGGAGAGAGAAGGAAGATAGAGGAGGAGGAGGGAGGAGAAGGAGTGAAGCGAGAGGAGAATAGAGAAGGAGAAAGGAGAGGAGAGAGAGTTGGAGAAGGAGAAAAGGGGATAGGAGGAGAAGAGGAAGTGTGAGTGAAAGGAGAGTAGAAGGAGAAAAAGGTAAGGAGAAAGGACGGAGTAAGGGGAAAGGAGAATAGAGAAGGAGAAGGAGAAGAAGGAGAAAAGGAGAAGGAAGGGAGAGGAGAAAGTGAGAAGGAGAAAGGAAGAAGGAGAAGAAGGAGAGAGAGGAGGGGAAGAATGAGAAGAGAGTGAGAGAGAAGGAGGAGAATGAGAAGGAGAGGAGAGGAGGAAGGAGAGGGAGGAGAAGAAGGAGAAGGAGGAGAGGGAGGAGAAGGAGAGAGGAGAAGGGAGAAGGAGGAAAGAGGAGAAGGAAGGAAAAATGTAGACAGGAGAAAGGAGAAAGAAGGAAGGAAGGAGAGGGAGAAAAAGAAATGGGAGTAGGGGAGAAAGGGCAGATGGAAATAAGAGGAGGAGAGAGGAGGAGGGTGAAAGGAACGGAGTGAGAAAAGGAGAGGAGAGAGATGAGAGAGTAGGAGGAGAAAGACAGGGGAGAAGAGAGGAGGAAAGGAGAAAGATGGAGAAAGGAAAGGCGAAGCGAGAGGAGAGAAAGGAGAGGTAGAGGAGAAGATCAAAGGAGGGAGAGAAAGTAGGAGAAGGGGAGAGAGAGGAGAGAAGGAGAAAAAGGTGGAGAATAGAATGGAAGAAAGTTCCGAAAAATGGAGGGAGAGGAAGAGGAGAACGGGAAAGAAGGAGAAAAAGGGAGAGGAGGGAGAAGAGAGTGAGGGAGAAAAGAAAGGAGAAACGGAGAAAAGGGAGAAAGGAAGAGGAAAGAAGGAGGTAGAGGAGGAGAAGGAGGAGAGGAGAAGAGGAGAACTAGGAGAGGGTAGAGAGAGGGAGAGGAGGAGACAGGATGAAGGAAGGAGAAGGAGAGAAGAGGAACGGAGGGAGAGAGGAGGAGGAAAGGATAGGAGGAGAAGGAGAGAAAAGGAGAGGAGAAAGGGAGAAGAAGAGAGAGGATAGGAGACGAGTAGGAGTGAAAGAGGAAAAAGAGGATAAGTAGGAAAGAGAAGGAAAGAGAGTAGGGGAGAAGGAAGGGAAGAGTAGCAGGAAGGAGAGGGGAGGGAGAAGGAGAAGGTAGAAGGGGGGAAAGGAGAAAGAGAGAGAGCTGAAGAGGAGAGGAGAGAGAGAAGATGGAGAGGAGAAAGAGAGCGAGAAAGGAGAGGAGAGGAAGGAGGAAAAAAGAGGAGGAGGGAAGTAAGGTGAAGAGAGGAGGAGAGGAAGGAGGGGGAGATGAGGAGGGGAAGGAGAGGAGAGGAGGAGAAGGGAAGGAAAGGAGAGGGAGGAGAAGAGGAGAGGAGAGGAAGGAGAGGAGGAGAGGAGAGGAAGGAAGGAGAGGAGAAAGGAGAGGGTAGGAGAGAGGAAGGAGAGGAGGAGAATGAGAAAGGAGAAGGTAAGGAGAGTGAGGAGAGGGGAAAAGGAGCGGGAGGGAAGCGAGGAGAAAGGGAGGAAGAGGAGGGAAGAGAGGGAGAAGGGAGGAGAAAGGAGAGGAGAAAAAGAGAAGGAAGGAAAAGGATAAAGGAGAAAGGAGAGAGAGGAGAGGAGAAGGAGAAGGAAGGAGAGGAAAGAGAGGGGAAGAGAGGAAGAAGGAGAAAAGAGGAGAAGGAGAGAGAGGGAGAGAAGTAAGGAGGGAGAGAGAGAGGGAAGGAAAAGAGGAGAGAAGAGAAGGAGAAGGAGAGAAGGAGAGAGTAGGAAAGTAAGTGGAGAGGAGAGGAGAGTAAAGAATAAGGATAAGGAGTAGAGAGAGGAAAAGGAGAAAAGGAGAGGAAGAGGAGAGGATAGAAGGAGAGAAATAGGGAGAGAGGAGAAGGAGCAGGAGAGGAGGGAGAGGAGAGGAGAAAAGGAGTGAGAGGGAGATGGAAGAAGTAAAACGGAGGCAGGAGAAAAGGAGGGAGAAGGAGAAGAGAGGAAGAGGAGATGGAGGGATGGAGTAGGGAGAAGGGGTAGTAGGAAAGGGGAGAGAGAGGGGACTGGAGGAGAGAGGAAAGAGAGAAAAAGGAGAAGGCAGAGAAGGAGAAGGTGAAGGAGGAGAAAAGAGGAGAAAGGGAAAGAAGGAGAAAGGTGGGAGGAGGGAAGGAGAGGAGGAGAGGAGAGAGGAGAAGGAGGAGGGGAGAGGAGGAAGGAGAGAGGAGAAGGAGATGGAGAAAGAGTGAGGGAAGGGAGGAGGAAAGGAGAAGAAGGAGAGGCGAAGGAGGAAAGGAGAGGGAGAGGAGAGAGAACAAGATGAGAAGGGAAAGAGGGGAGAAAGAAAGGACGAGGGAAGGAGAAGGAGAAAGAGAAGGAGATAGGAGAGGAGAGAGATGTGGAGGAGAGAACGAAGTAGAAAGAGAGAGGGGGAAAGGGTAGGAGGGAGAAAAGGATAAGAGGAAGAGAGGAGAGGAAGGAGAAAGGGAGTAGGGAAAGAGAGGGAGAAAGAGAAGTGAGAGAAGGGGGAGAGAAAGGGGAGAGGAGAGAGAGATAAGAGAAAGGAAGTGATGAGGGAGGAGAAAGTAAGAAAGAGAGAAGAAAGAGGAGGAGAAAGAGGGAAAGATAGAGGGAGAAGAGGATAGGAGAGGAGAAGGGAGAGAGGAAGGGAGAAAGAGGAGGAGTAGTGAGGAAAGAGGAGAGAGGAGAGGTAAGAAGAGGAGAGAGGAGAAGGAGAGAGGGAGAGGAGGAAGAGGAGAGGAGAGGGAAGAGAGGAGGAGAAAGAGGGAGAGGAGGAGACTTTTAATAAACAGACATTCACCTGTCCCACAGTCTAGCTGTGTGCTCTCCCCAGCTGTCATCTCTCTCCAGTGCCAGCATCTTAACTGTGGGCACCCGGCTGCGACAGCTTGTGGCTTCACAGTCGGGTGCCCACTGCGCATGCACGAGCGGTGCTGCGCATTGTGAATGGTTCTATAGTCTTCTGGGACCTGTGACGTGTCCCAGAAGACTGCGGGAAGGGAGGGAGGGGGAGGAGAACTTTTGCTTCTGCTCGCCCCAGCAATTGGAGCAAAAGTGTGAGCGGGTACCTGTCAAAATCAGGTACCCACTCGCCAAAAGTGCCATTTCTTTACCAGGAGCTTTGAGGAAAGATTAGAGGAACTGAATTTATTCTTCCCTGAGAAGAGGAGATTAACCACTTACCCCCTTAAGGTTTTACCCCCTTAATGACCAGGCCATTTTTTGCCATACGGCACTGCGTTGCTTTAACTGACAATTGCACGGTCGTGCGACGTTGTACCCAAACAAAATCAATGTCCCTTTTTTCCCACAAATATAGCTTTCTTTTGGTGGTATTTGATCACCTCTGCGGTTTTTATTTTTCGCGCTATAAACAAAAAAAGACCGACAATTTTGAAAAAATGAAACAATATTTTTTTCTTTGTGCTATAATACATATCCAAAAAAATATATAAAAAAAATAATTTATTCATCAGTTTAGGCCAAAATATATTCTTCTACATATTTAAAAAAAAAAAAAAAAAAATCACAATAAACGTATATTGATTGGTTTGCGCAAAAGTTATCACGTCTACAAACTATGGGGAAGATTTATGGAAAATAAAAATAGCGCCTGTAATGCGCCTGAAAAAAGCGGGTCCTTTAACTCCAGTGTGAAAGCCGGAGGGCTTTCACACTGGAGCGGTGCGCTAGCAGGACGGTAAAAAAAGTCCTGCTAGCAGCATCTTTGGAACGGTGAAGGAGCGGTATTCACTGCTCCTATACCGCTCCTACCCATTGAAATCAGTGGGACACCGTGGTGCTTTGCGGGGGGGTTTAACCCTTTTTCGGCCACCGCCCCAGTGTGAAACCGGCCTTATCACTTTTACTGATAATGGCGGCGATCTGCGATTTTTAGTGAGACTGCGACAATGCGGCAGACAAATCTGACCCCAAGTGGCACTTTTTGGGGACCAGAGACATTATTACATTGATCAGTGCTAAAAAAAATGCACTGATCAATGTATAAATTACACTGGCAGGGAAGCGGTTAACATAGGGGGCGATAAAGAGGTCCCCTGGTTGTGTTCTAACTATGTGGGGGCTGGGTTTACTGGAACACCACAGAGATCTCCATGATGTCTCCATTCAGAATGGGGATCCGCCTTGTTTACACAGGCAGATCCCCGTTCTGCCTCTGTGTACCACAATCACCGGGTACGACAGGTTTGCGCAATAGAGCTGACCAGCCGCCGTATATATACAGTGGCTGGTTGGCAAGTGGTTAAGGGGGATATGATCAACATGCATAAATACATAAGTGGTCCATATAGTGAACTTGGTGTTGCTTAATTCTCTTTATGGTCATCACAGAGGACAATGGGGCACTCTACGTCTAGAGGAAAAGAGATTTAATCTCCAAGTATAGAATGGTTTCTTCACAGTAAGAGCTGTGAAAATGTGAAAATATTAACATTTGTAGGTAAAGTTGATCCAGGGAAAGATCTGATTGCCTCTTTGGGGATCAGGAAGGAATTTTTTCCCCCGCTAGAGCAAGTTGGTTCATGCTTTGCTGGGGCTTTTTGCCTTCTTCTGGATCAACTGTGGGTTTTCCCCTCTATTGGTTGAGTTAGATAGACTTGTGTTTTTTTTCAACCAGACTAACAATGTAACTATGTATCTGAGAAGGAGGCTTTACAGCGGAACTTCCCCCTTTTGGGTTTAGCTCTCTTTTAAGCATTGAGGACATGGAGAAAATCTAAGGGGCCTATTTATAAAAAAAAAACTCTCTGGATGAAAGTCACAGGTATTTGCCCAGGTGCTATGAATAATCACTGTAATTTGCCGAATACGTTTATTTTATGTGATCTTCAGCTACATCTAGTATCCATAACGCAGTATTTTCTTGATTGAGGTATTTTAAAAAAAATACCACATTGTTGCCACTAGAAGGAGCTGATGATCATAGGAAATAAACATATGGGGATTATTCTTGATGGCTAGACGAATGCTTGTGACATTCGTCCAGGATTTTTATTTTATTTTTTACAAATAGACCCCATAGTGTTTTCTTCACAGTTTTTCTGCAGTTGCAATGGGGTTACATTATGTAAGGTTTTTTAGTTTTTGAATAATAACTACATTATGTCAATTTAGATGCAAACAGAGTTTTTTAATTACCCACAAGTCTTTTAGTACCAGAAGCAGTAGTCTTCAGATCTAAACATCACGTTTGATTGGATTACTGCTATGTGAAGAGCTGATGGCTGACTCAATAAACAATTAGTGTACCTGCTAGCAGTGCTGAGATTTTGGTTGTGTTGATGTAGTGACATTTCATGCTCTGTATACGCTATGCTTGAGATTTGGCAGTTTCTACGCAGGTTGCAGTCTAAGAAAACCTCTCCTATGGGAAAACTGAGCATGTCAGACATCTGGCTGGCTGCCCAGGCAAGAGGGTCCAGGGAGCCCAAGACTCGGTGTTTCCACTTAATTATATTAGTCATTTTTTCCACTAAGTGTGGCGGAGCAGGAAATAGGGACTAGGGGAGGCAGAGGAGGGAGGAAGAAGAGCATTTGGTAATGCCCAGAGGTCGTTTGGAAAAACCTTGGTATTATTTTTAACCTCTTTTGTTGAACAAGGCATTAACCATCGCCTTCACAGATAATTAGTGGGAATGGCTTCCATGCAGCTCCCAGTACAAACAGCCATTATAGCGGCGACCCTCAGATGGTGCCTCCTGACATGTGCTTCTCAGCTGCCAGCCTTTCAGCAGATACTCATCATCTGTCTTTATAAACAGATGCTCTGCTTGTCAAAATCAATATATATTCGTAAACATAAAACTTATATGCTGTCATTGGTATATTGAAAATTCTATGGAAAATTGAACATTAAAGGGATAGTTCACCTTTACCACAAAACTGCCTATGCAGATAAGGGGCATCTGTAGATAAAAAAACAAACTGTGCAGCTCTGACTTAAGTTAAAGCGGAAGTAAACCCATCGATTTAACAGTTTAAAAAAAAAAGGCATGCCGTGAATGCTAACTGCACATTGGCTGTGCTCTCAACCAAACAGTCAAACCATCCAATGGCTGGTGTCATAACGGATCACATGTGCAGCACCGTGGCAGTTGAAGATTAAATAGAGGCAAAGATGGCAGCTTCCTTGGCTGAAAACGATAGGAGGGTTTACTTCCACTTTAAATAAAGCCCTTGCTATAGGTGTAGGCCATTTACATACCTTATGAAACCTGACTGAAATACTCCCAGGATGTTGCTAAGTACTCCCAGGACGTTGCTAAGTACTCCCAGGACGTTGCTAAGTACTCCCAGAATGTTGCCAGGCGAGGCCTAGTCATCACTGCTCACCTCCACCATCAAAGGAGTGAGCTGTCAAATGCTGAGTTCAGAGCTCCTTCATCAGGGAAAGAGAAAAAGTACGTGAGGAGGTTTGAATCAGAGAAAGAGCTAACTCCTGTGATGGTGGAGGTGGGCAGTGATGACTAGGCCTCACTTAGCAACGTCCTGGGAGTATGAGGTATGTAAATGGCCTACACCTATAGCAAGGGTATTATTCATCTTTAGTCAGAGCTGCACAATTTGTTTTAATCTACAAACATCCTTTACCTGCATAGGCAGTTTTTTTGTAAAGGTGAACTGTGTTTTTAAAGGCATATTCATGTAGAAAACAAAAATTAAGCCTTGTCATGCATGAGAGAAACATGGAGGCTGCCACTGCTAACCTGTCCTAAAAGTGTCTGTCCTCCTGACACCCTTGCCTCATTACTTGGAATCAGTAACCTGGCATAGATATGCAAAAAAGGGACTTTTCACTGACTTTCCTGATCTGCATACTTGTTCTGGGTCACTGACTCACTAATTGCTGAAACCAAGCAACTAGAATTTTCAGGTCAGCAATGGCAGTCCCTGGTATTTCTCCTTAAAGGAGAAGTACAGCCAAAGCTCGTCTGGCTGTATTTCTCCTGTGGATCACAGGAATGTAGTTCATTGTGCACTCCTGTGACCTGTTTTCAGCAGACAGCGAGCTAAAGTCCGCTGTCGGCTGATGTTACAGAGCCAGTCCAGGCTCGAGAAAGATCACGACCATATGGTCAGGATCCGTCTACATACCTGGAACGGCACCCGGCTCAGTCTGTCAGTGAGCCACTGAGAGCCTAAGCCGGCTGCTCCTGCCCCTCCGCAGCCCGACATTCCAGTGAGCTGGCAGTCACCAGCTCTCTGCTCAGGGAGCTGTGAGAACCGAGCGATAGGCGGTGTTTGATTGCTCGGTTCTCAGTGTTAGAGCCGGCGGGGACAGATGCAGCATCGTCAGCACTTAGGCTCCTCCCGACACATTTCGTGCCACACATGTCAGGAGGGGCCTACGTGCCGACATCACGCCGCCGTGTACACGTGTCTGGAGCAGCAGCCACCAGTGTATTTTTTATGCTGAAATGATTTTATGGATTTTAAAGTCATTCAATAAATACTACACTATATAAGCTTTTTTTGGGCTCCTGGCTGGTGAGCTTTTTTACATTTAGTCTGGTGTTTTGGAAGCAACTCCCCATGGCATTCACTGAAGAGGACTGAGCACTGACTATTGATTGATGCTTGTACTAATCCTCCATCTGGTGAGTGCATTGTTTGGGTGAAGGCTCAAATGTGGAGATATCTTTATGCACCTTGGTGATACTTGATGGATGTCAGATTATTTATTACCTTTTTACTTCTGGTGAGCTGATCAACTACATACTGAATGAACTTTCTCATTATATGAACTTGCTATCCTAACTCTATATACTTGCATCCCAGCAGTATTGGGTTCATTGCATATATGCTTTTGCTATAATATTGTATCATTTCTATCTAAGGCTGCACATTTTATGGATTTTATGGATTATAAGGGTTGGTATAGTCACCGCTGCTTTAGTGATTGGTGCGCTCATTAGATACATTACTGTTTGACTTTGAACCCATGTGTAGAGCCTAGGCTATGATTGCCTTATTCATCAAGATGTTTCAGCTCTCTCTATTAGCTACTCGGGGGGAGAGGGGTGCCAGAATCTGTACAGTTTTACAGAATCATGTATGGCCTGCCTTAGTAATTGTCTGTAATGACTTGAACAATCCCTATTACATTTCAGATGGCTACACTAGGACCATGTAATTGCACCAAGTATGAGCTGACATATTCGTTAAGCACTAATTGACAGGTAGATATGCTCTTAATGAGGTCGTAAGGTTTGCAAATTCTGCTAATGTTTAGCAAAACTCTTCTGTGGCGGGATCTTATCTAGTATTTTGTCGCCGGTATTTACAAAGCATTTGGTAAGACCAAATGACTGTTTTGGGTCTAGAGTTTCTCAGTGATGATTGTTATAAATCAGTGTGGCTCGTTAACTGACTGGCTGTAGACTGCTGCATTATGCCAACAAACACAATGTCTGCCAGGTTCCTGCTAGGGTTGATACCCCTCCGTTTTACAACTGCTGTCCTGGTCTTTAATTGGTTTGCAGAATGTTTGGTTTGGGCACTTTTCATAGTAATCTGGACTTTCCCATGTGTGCCCTGCCTCATTGTATTTGAAAGACTCTGCTATAAATTTTAAAGCCAGGTCCTGTTCTGTGTTTTAGGAGTACCAGCAGCAGCTGTGTAAATGAAGTCTGCAAACATTGTTTGCAGGCTTCATTTATAAATATATTCTAACAATATTGTTATCATAATGTTATTGGAAACCTGGCAGTTTTATCATGATCACATGCTCATTTTGAATAAATAACACTGGCTTAAAGTGATTCTAAAAAAAATTCTAAAAAAAAAAAACACAAACATATTATATTTACCTGCTCTGTGCAATGGTTTTGCACAGAGCAGCCACGATCCTCTTTTTGGGTTCCCCGCTGGCAGTCCTGGCAGAGGAGCCAAAGCCTCTTGCTATGGGGGCACTCGAGCAGGCTAGCTCCCGAGCCCTGCTCCTGTGAATGGACGTTGTCCATTCACACACAGACCATGGCTGGACCCCCGCTATATACTCATTGGCTCACTGGCTGTGATTGGCAGCAGCAGGAGTCAATGACTACTGCTGCTATGTGAACCAATGAGGAGGGAGAGACCCAGGAGATGGGTCCCACGTAAGTATAGGGGGGCTGGGGGGGGAGCTGCACCCAGTTTTTAACCAATATGCATTAAGGTAAAAAAAAAATTCTACCTTTAGAACCACTTTAACCATTTCTTCTGAGCTATGCTCGCTTTAGATGAGCTACAACAGACTTAATAATTGTAATTAACCAACAGGTGTCATGAAAATGTCATCCTAAAGGCAAACATTTTAACTAGAGATTTAAAGTGTATATCCACTTTTGCAGCCACATTGAGAATAAATTCTACTATTTATTTGTTACATGTCCCCGTTCACATAGCATAACTTAAAGTAGAAATTAAAAATGGAAGCTTACCTATTTTAGATGCTCTATTCTGAACACTCCAGCAAGGGAAATTCTAGGTAGGTTTCTTTATGAAGGTGCTGGGCAGCTGTATTTGCCATAATTATCCCTGTCTGTAGTGTGCAGGCAGATTTTCATTATCAATGGTAACTAGATTTGAGCACTGTCTGTCCTAACAAAGTGTTTAAGATGCAGAAGTTGGCTTCTTGCATTGTATGTTAATGAGGACAGACTTGGGGCAGGCTCACTTTGATATTGTTAAAAAAAAAAAAACTTGCAGTCAGCCATGACACCTCCTCCTGAGAAACATCTAAAAGATAAAAAATATTTACAAAAAAAAACATTTTTTTAGGCATACTGTGTGATTGGGAATACATAACAAAGGGTTTCTCAAATTTGATAGCAAAAGTGGAAATACAAACAATGAGTCTGCGCACTGGTGTAAATAAAAATCTGCACACAAAAAAAAGTGGAAAAAACACTAATAAACAAATATGCTGCAGTACTAAAAAAAAATCAAAACACATGATGTGTTTTAGTGGATGACTCAATCCACTAAAAAACGACATATTGCATAATGATACAATAAACATTAATAGAAAATTCTTATAATCTGAATCCAATAAAGTCTCTAGAAATGTGAAAGATCCAATGAAAATAATCCAAACTTTCACCAAGAAAGTGGAGAAGATTTGTGCAAAGTAGAAACACCTTCATCGGCGCGAACCCACTTTGGGTATGCTCGCACCTCAGTATATTGACTGGAACTCTGATCGTCATCAGCAGCTCAGGTGGTGGGTGGATGGATCAGTGGAAGTCCTATGCTCAAAAAACAATAGAAACTGGCATAATGCTCACTGCAATTTTATTCATATAAAAAAAAAAAAATCAAATGCCACTCACATTCTAAAAGAAGAGAAGATTGCACAGATCACTTTAAAATCTACTTGTGTAATGTTATTAATGCAGATGGCTATGTATGGTAAATGTCAATGAAGTTTCAACAGCCAACAGCTTTCTCCCATTCAACTCTGTGTAACCTTGCCTAGGCCAAATCCTACGCGCTTCGTCGTAATGGTTTCATCAGTGGCACCAGGCTTTGGAAAGACGATTTAAGGTTATTGTTAAGTTGAGGTTAAGGGGGTTCGTTTAGGGGTTAGGTTAAGGGTTAACTTTATAGGTTTTGTTGAGGTCAAGCAGAAGTGACTGTTACATTGTTTGGAGTGATAAATATTTTTGGGGTTTTAAGTGTGGTAAGTGTATAACAAACGTCGTCAAAAAAATCTTGCGCTGAAACATCTGATGTTGGAATGTTGGTTTATTTTTTAAAACTAATAGGATTTCCATCATTTGTATTAACTTATCACACTCGGAAACTGTATTTATCACTCATAAAAAATGTAACAGTCAATTGGGACCTCAACCCTCATAAAGTTCACCTTAACCTAACCCCTAAAAGTAAGCCTTAAAGAGTTTGTTACTCCAACACTTCATCTTCCTGATATGTGCCTGTTGTACCATGTACTTGTGTTAAAAGGTCTCCTGTTCTCCTTGTATTGCTTCCTTTGTGTGATACCCCTGGTTTTCCTGACAGTCCCTCTGCTTTCCTATTAAAAACTGACCACACTAAGCAGGAGAACACACCATGGTCAGTTCTCTAGCTATACTGGGAACTCAGTTGTACTCTAGTCAAATGATCAACTTGTTCTGACACTCCCCTGCTGCACAGCCATTCACCGGGAAGCTCAGTGTACTGCTGCTTATCCCCCCCCCAGCTTTTATGCAGCTGAGAACAGAGGGAATGTGTTAATTTATTAAAAAAAAGGGGAAAAAGATATTTATAATGTATTTTTATATCTATACAAAAATGTTTTGCCATTCATTTCTATTTTAAACTGAATGGGTTGTTTTACAAGGTGATTGTATACAATCACTTTAACCTTAACGTAACACTAACGATCAATGATACTTTTGTCATTAAAAAACATTGCACATTTCCGTAACCAGAAACTAACATACCTTATACTGTATACCTACAAGTCTTTGTAGCAAATGTGTAACATGAGTGCATCTTAGGTGTGTAACACACAGTGGCGGCCCGTCGATTAAAGGCGCCGCCCCCCCCAATCCAATCCATGTGCCCAGCCCCTAATCTACATGCAGGGCGCCGGACGCATGGATTACAATGGGGGTTTTTTTTTTTTGAAGCACATGATTAGAGCCTGAGGTCCTAATTGGCTTCAAAAAAAGGGCGGCTCTGGGCGCAGAGCACTGCACCCTGAGCCCACCCAGTTGTGTGACAATAGCAAATTAATATTTGCTATTGTCTTCCTGATTCTCCTCACGGCCAATTAGGAAATGGATCCTGAGACCTGATTAGCTAGGGAGTCTTAGGACTCCCGGGCAATTGGGTCTCAGGACCCACTTCCTGTTCAACCGGCCTCGGAGCAAGGAGTAGCTGTAGCGAGGAGCAGCAGCCCTACCCCAGATCCTTCTCATCTAGGTAAGGAGGCCTCTGATCGCCGCCTTCCTGTCTGTCTCCCGTGGGGGGGAGTGATCGCCGACTTCCCATCTGTCTCCCATGGGGGGGGGGGTAGCCCCCTTCCCGTTAGTCTTGAAGTGTTGCCTTTGCTTCTAAGATTAGCACACAAAGATGATTTCAGTACTGTTCATAAGAAGCAGGAGATCTATTATTTATATTTTACCTTTAAAGATATTTATATAGTGCTGACAATTTACATGGTGCTTTATATATATTGTACATTCACATGAGACCCTGCCCTCAAGGAGCTTACAATCCAAGGTCCCTAACTCACATGCATACATACACATACAATTTAGACAGGAGCTGATTAACCTACCAGCATGTCTTTGGAGTGTGGGAGGAAAGCAGTATAAACAGAGGAAACCCACACAGGCGCAGGGAGAACATGCAAACTCCATGCAGGCATTGTTGTGGTTGGGCCATTGCTGGACCATTGTTGGGCCATTGTTTGAGGGTGATGTTTTAACAGGTGTAAAATCTTCCAGGGAGATAACAAGCACCTCCAACTATGGCCCAACACCACGACGTGCCGGACACCCCAATAATAAGTTTTTTATGGTCGTTATTTCAGCCAATATCGCATTAGTGGAAAGTGACAGTTTCTATACATTTGTCTATATCATTAACAATTGGGTGACTGTCCATCTTCGTTTGCGTTACTCCCTTCCCATTTCTTCGTTTAGCTTACACGCCTTCCTTTTCTTTGTTCAGCGTCGCGGTCATCAGCCCACTTTAATCAGAGAAGGGGGGGGGGGTCATTATCACTGAAGCGCAGGGCCAGACAGTGTTACTATGGAAATGGGTGTGGGATTAGTGTCCATCTGTCATTGTATGACCCCTCTTGAAAGGGCTCCATCACATATTATCCCTATGCGGCTTGGCACACAGGCACACATACTTGCACGCACACACTTAGCCCTCATCTGCACTAAATAGGCTTCCCAGGAACATGCTGCAGATGGGACCTCATTTCTGGCCTGCTCTTTTTAATCAAGGCAAGGATGAGTCATTTTTATTAGGAGCTGTAAATAAATCGACTGAAAATAAATGCCTAATGGGTTTGATTTCAGATTATTCAGGAAAAATCGAAAAGATTTATTTAATCATAGCTGATGCTTAAAGTGCTAACTAAATAAATGTAATATTTAGGGCAGGATAGGGAAATCTTCACTTTTGTAACCCGTGTTAATTATTTATCTTATTCCATTGATAGAACAGATTCCATTTTTGGGATCTGTGGTTCAGAAAGAGGAACGTTCCCTTTTTTTCCTGGCGTCTGCTTTACTAAAATGTAAAGAGGGTTGAAATAAAATGAAGTGAATCAGTGCTTTCCAGCCATTCTATTATGGCAAGAGTTTGTGGTCACATGATTATTAGCACTTTACCTGAATTATATGGAGATAAAAAGCACCATTTACTGCAATATTGTAGCTATTAAAAAATGTACGTTTTTATACACAGAACCAACATAATGGGTACCTGAAAATGTCTTTATATCACCTGTAAAGCAGCGCTCAGACTGGAGAAATGAAGGGCAGTACTCTGAGCCAATGAGGGCTCTACCGCTTTTGTACAATGCTGTCAGGAGAGGAGAGCACAAGGATGACTTCATCAGTTTCCTGCTGCTATGTAATTGTCCTAGCACAGGCAGGGGTGGGTCCTGGACCAGGCTGTATTGGATAAATGCAGGGAAGTCTTCATGGAGGTCCAGGATTGGGCTGTGCTGTCTGGCAGTGGTACCTGAATCATAAATCCATCGGCATGTAAAATATTTCCCCTATACATGTGTAAACTGTATATGTAGCTGTTTGCTTGGAGCTCAGCTTTAAAGTGGAGTTCCATCCAACTTTATAAGGTGGTCTTAAGCTAAAGACCACCCCTCGTTTTTGTATATATATATATATATATATATATATATATATATATATATATTTATTTTTTCTTTCCTACCCTTTAAGCAGTACAAAGTGTACTTCTGTCCTAGCCAGGCCACAACAAAGTATGTTTTTTCCACTTCTGCTGCGAGCTTTCCTCCTTCTCCCCCGCTGCCTCCTGGGACCTGTGTGTCTCAGAAGATGAGGTGGCCATTCAGAAAGCGCCACGTGACTTGCGCATGCGCAGTAGGAACCAGCTGTGAAGCCTGAAGGCTCCACTGACGGTTTCCCTTAAAGCACTTTCACACTGAGCCACGGGCAGCATTAGCGGTAGGCGCTGCTTTTTTAAACGGCGCTTTACTGCCGTTATAGCGATGCTATTTGGCTGCTAGCGGTGGTTAAAAGTGTCCCGCTAGCAGCTGAGGAAAGGGTTAAATGTGCCTGTGTAGCGCCACTTCCGAAGCACTTTGCAGGCGCTTCGGCAGCACTGCCCATTCATTTCAATGGGCAGGGGCGGTGGAGGAGTGGTGTATACACCACTCCTTCACCGCCCCAAGGATGCTGCTTGCAGGACTTTTTTTTTAACGTCCTGCCAGCGCAGCTCTCCATTGTGAAAGCACTCGGGCAGGGGAGGTGTTTTTCAGGCACTTTACATGCGCTGTTTTTAGCCCTTTAGTGCCTGAAAAACGCCTCAATGTGAAAGGGGTCTTAGTTGTAATGGTGGCACCTGCACCCAAGCCGCTGGACAAATCGGCCTCGAGGGGCCGACATGGCGGGCTCCCCTGACAGATAAGTGTCCTTATTAAAAGTCAGCAGCTACAGTACTTGTAGCTGCTGACTTTTAAAAAAAAAAATTCCTTTTTTGCGGCTGGAACTCCACTTTAAGTAAATTGGACCCAGTGTAGGTAGCTAATACCAAATATAACTGCATGTAGCACACAGATGGCCTTATTTAATAGAGGATTCCTATTACTAAGTGCCATAACACATAGAAACCAATCAGAGCTCTCTAAAGTCAGACTAATACATGTATTCTGGTTGGTTGCTATGGGTTATTATTGCAATTAAAGAGTGGGAGCAGCCACTGTTGACTCATTGTTTTAAATATACAGGGTCCAGGTTGTAATAATGATTCTGGATTTACTGTTTAGTGAATCAATGACCTGGAAGAAACATGCAATCAGTTGAGTCTGGAAACTGTAAATTCCTGTTTTGAATACTTGTGTGGGGTCATTGACTTAGGAATCAGATGGCAGCCTTGCACCCTGCACCTTCCATATTTCTATCCCCACAGATGATAACTCTTTATTAATAAGGCCACATGTCTCTTGTCATAAATTTTTTGTGAATTGGTAGACTGTATTCTTTAACATATTCGTTAAAAAATGTCTCTGAAGTCCTCAAGTTCTGCCTGAAATATTTAACTATATAGGGTATATTACATTTTGCTTTACAAAACCATTTTCAAGCATGCAGAATGCCTGTTATAATGTATATTCCATTGAAGGCTTTGCCTTTCCCTGTGTTGTACTGGAATCATGGGTGAACTTTTTTTTCCTATTTGTAGAACACTGAGGAATACACCACAAATCACCTAGCACCACCTAGAGGTAGCTAGAAGATACTGCACCATAATCATTATTGTTACTATAATTCTGTAGTACTTGAATTGTAATTAATGAAGTCAAGGTGCAGCTGTTCAGCTCTGCACTATATTAACACAATATGTATGAGATTAACAAAGTGAAATATTGAAATAATATTGCAACAACATTTTAGTATCAAAAATACTGTAGAATCCGCGCTTAGGATTAGAACTGCAGCCTCCCAGGGAGATACTGCACACAAGTGTGTAGTAAAAAGAAAATGGTATTAAAATAAGGGATGGTGGCGCTGTTCAGGGTAAGTATGGGGAGAGTCAACTTGACTCTCCCCATACTTACCCTGAACAGCGCCACCATCCCTTATTTTAATACCAACATTTTAGTATCACTCACCTACAGTAACCTCCTTTTTTTATGTTTCACCTGCATTGATAGAGCTGAATCAGGCTCATTCAATAAGAGTGTAAAGGGCAGTTAGGACCTGTAAAGTGCGGTAATCTATAACCACTCAACAGAAAGCATCTGTTTACTGATCTCACCATAGGAAACGGAAACCTGATTAGTTGCAATAAAATACATTATCGATGCTGTTTGGACTGCTTTATTGAATAAGCTGAAATTGTGTTACTAGCCAGTTTCAATCACTTTAAGCAAGATTTGAGGCCCATTGGGCTTTAGGTCTGAGTTTAAAGACAATAAAGGATTGGTGAATACCTGCTGGGATTTCCAAAGAAGGGAGCCATAGGACAGTAGCCCTAAAGGTGTAAATAAGTGGTGACCAGGAAGGAAAAATTAGGGTAGAAAGATATAAATATTCTAAGTCTTTTATATGGTGCTTAATACTTTGAAAAACAAGGCAGCTCCTTAAGTTGATTAAATTGTTCTCCAAATTGCAACTGCTTGACAGCTTACATAGTACACTGAAAAAACAATAACAAGAACACCAGAGCACACTGGCATAGCACAATGAGGTCATTCACTACAACAATGGCTCACTAACATAAAATCCTCTTAGTTCATCATCGGAAAACTGCTACCCTGGAGAATCCTTCAGGACACCAGGTTGTTCCATACCATGCAAATAAATTAAGACATTAGCTCTGTACTATACCAAACCACAAAGCTTCTGGTTATAATTTTTCAAGGGCTCCAAGATTATTTTATGTTGTGAGTATAAAATATATATTTGTTGTTTTAACAAATCCATTTTGGTTTCACTTTCTATGCCATGCCAGAACATTTGGGTTTTCTGATATTATTATTAATTTATGTATCTTAATGCATTTAAAGGAGCATGATAAAATGTTAATAAAATAAAATAATTCTGTAAAAATTCAGGAAGGCAAATAAATCATATATATCATTTTATTATTATTCTGTTAAAACATTTGTCTTTGTGAAAGAAAACAGCTTATGACATTACTACCATGGCCAATCCTGTTTCAAGTGAAGTCTTATGGGTATAAGCCCAGGCCAGTAATAATGATGGTCCCTGTACACTATCTGTATTTTCACTGGTCCCCATGAGATCCATCCCTTTGACCTTCCATAAGTGTGAGTGGAGTCATTTTGTGCATATTTGTTGTCCTAATGACTAATGAGTCACAGTAAGAGACTCACTGTTCCACAAGGATTTTCTCTGTGACCTCTACTCCTGGTGATATCATAGATAATCATTTATTTTTCCAGATCAACATCCCGAGCCATTCTCTTCATGGAGTACAATAAGAACGGATAGGTGGTGGTATAATGATCTCTTTTTGATCTAACAGCTGACCATAAACATGAGATGACAGCTACAATAATCTCTATTGTGGCAGCACATCCAGCTAGCGTACTGCTCTAGAGAGGAAAAACAATGGATCATATTAATTTAAAGATTTCTTCCAATCATTGTTGCACCTCTCTCCACTCACACATACACTATATTGCCAAAAGTATTGGGAAACCCCTCCAAATCATTGGATTCGGGTGTTCAAATCACCTCCATGGCCATAGATGTACAAAATCAAACACCTAGGCATGCAGACTGCTTCTACAAACATTTGTGAAAGAATGGGTCGCTCTCAGGAGCTCCGTAAATTCAAGCGTGGTAATGTGATAGATTGCTACCTGTGCAATAAGTCCATCTGTGAAATTTCCTTGCTACTAAATATTCCACAGTCAACTGTTAGTGGTATTATAACAAAGTGGAAGCAACTGGAAACAGCAGCAACTCAGCCACGTAAAATGACAGAGCAGGGTCAGCATGCTGAAGCTCACAGTGTGCAGAAGTTTCCAACTTTCTGCAGAGTCAATAGCTACAGACCTCCAAACTTTGTGTGGCCTTCAGATTAGCACAACAACAGTGCGTGGAGAGCTTCATTGAATGGGTTTCCATGGCCGAGCAGCTGCATCCAAGCCTTATTTTACCAAAGCGTCGGATGAAGTGGTGAAAGTGAAAGCTCTAGAGTCTCTGGAGTAACAAATCACACTTCTCTGTCTGGCAATCTGATGGAAGTGTCTGGGTTTGGTAGCTGCCAGGAGAATGGTACTTGGCTGACTTCATTGTGCCAAGTGCAAGGTTTGGTGGAGACAGGTAATTATGGTGTGGGGTTGTTTTCCAGGGGTTGGGCTTGGCCCCTTAGTTCCAGTGAAGGGAACTCTTAAGGCGTCAGCATACCAAGACATTTTGGACAATTTTATGCTCCTAACTTTGGGGAACATTTTGAGGATGGCCCCTTCCTGTTCCAACATGACTGCGCACCAGTGCAAAGCAAGGTCCATAAAGACATGGATGAGCGAGTGTGGGGTGGAGGAACTTGACTGGCCTAAGCAGAGTTCTGACCTCAACCCGATAGAACACCTTTGGGATGAATTCGAGCGGAGGCTGCGAGCCAGGTCTTCTTGTCCAACATCAGTGCCTGACCTCACAAATGCACTTCTGGAAGAATGGTCAAACACTCCCCTAGACACACTCCTAAACATTGTGGACAGCCTTCCCAGAATAGTAGAAGCAGTGTTTTGTAGCATTAAATAAAAAATTCCAAAACTTTCAACAAAGAAAATATCATGTAATTAAATAGTGACTGATCACATATGAGTGTGCAGGCACCTGTAGCTTGATGCCCGATGTTCCAAATGCCACATGATCTTTGAGGCAGATTTTAGCTCTTTTGGCCCCTAATAAGAATACTTATAAACACTCAAATCAGTCATTTTGTAATTTACAGGTATATTTTAAGCATTTTTTAGCCTGTAAGAACTGGTCTCTTTCCCCTGGTGCTTTCCATTAGCTAAAACTGTTTTACTGTTGTCTCCAAACTGCAGCCCGGGGGTCAGATGCGGCCCTTTGCTTGCTTTTATCCAGCCCTTGGGGTACTATTTCATCCACTGATACCAACAATGGGGCATAATTCCCTCCTACTGACAAAATTGAAGGGGCACAATTTCTCCCAATGATACCAACGTTGTGGCACAATTCCTCCCACTGACACCAACGATGGGGCACAATTCCACCCACTTACACCAATGATGGGGCACTAATCCTCCCACTGACACCATCGATGGGGCACTATTCCTCCCACTAATACCAACGACGGGGCACTATTCCTCACACTGAAACCATTGATGGGGCACTATTCCTCCCACTGACACCAACAATGGGGCACAATTCGTCCCACTGACACCAACAATGGCACACTATTCCTCCAATTGACGCCCAACGATGGGGCACAGTTGTTCCTACTGACATTGTTTTTTCTCACTGACTTCAAGACCTTTTCTACTCCCAATGGCCACAGTTTGGCCCCCCTAAACTCTGAAGGACAGTAAACTGGTCCTTTGTTTAGAAAGTTTGGAGACCCCTGAGCTAAAACAAAAATGCCAGAAGCTTGAATATATGAATTGCACACTTGAAATGCACTTCTGAAAAACTCATATGCAAAAATATAATGCTCAAAAATATTTAAATAAAAACGCCTGAAAGTGGCTATGCTCAGGTTTGAATGCAGCAATGTTATCAGATCATACCCACATGGACAGCTGTCCTCATATGTCTAAGACCATCTTTACGTTTTGATCTTCTGTACTTTGCTTGCCTTTCTTTTTGTTTACTTTGAAACTATATGCAGTAGGAAGATCAAAGTTGTGCACAGTGGTTGTATGCAGGGGCATACCTCCCACGAGGCAAGGCGTTTGCTTAGGGCGGAATTTTTTAATAAAATAAAAACATAGTAATAAATAGCCCTTTCACACGGGCGGGCTCCGTAAAGCGTATCCGCTTGCTCAGCGGGGGGGATCTGTCCGCTATGCAGAGTGAACAGGGACACAGCCCTCTGTCCTCTATGGGGCGGTTGGATGGAGATGGACTGCCTGTCCATTTCTATCTGACTGCCATCCAATCCACCAGACAGATGGGCAATAGATTCCCTATCCGTCTGTTTTTAGTGGACAGGATCAGATCGGATGGCGGCGGGTGTCAATGGACAGGAAGGGGTTGGACAAATTTAGATGGGGGGGGGGGGGGGGGGTCCCGATTTTAGTCTTGCCTAGGGCAGCACGAAACCATAATACACCACTGGTTGTAAGTAGGAAAGGCTATATAATAGTCAATGGAGTAAATTAGTTATGAAAAATACTACAGAGATATTGAGTTACACATCTGAAGTGTGAGAAAAGTAAATACAGTAAAACCTTGGTTTGAGAGTAACTTGATTTGAGAGCGTTTTGCAAGACCAGCAACATTTTAAAATACATTTTGACTTGATATAAAAGTAGTGTCATGTCACAACTGAGTGTAAAAGAGAAGAGAGGCGCCTCTAAGTGTAGCAATATGGTTACATTTAATGAAGTTACAACATTTAGCTACATATTGCTACACTTAGAGGCGCCTCTCTTCTATTTTATACTCTGTAGCGCCTGCTGGATTTTGCTTCTAATCCCCTTGTGGAGGCTTCTATTTGTAGATGGACATTTTTTGGTTACACAACCTATCACATTGCTATGATCTTTTTATATAGACTATAAACTGAAGGACTTATGGATAAATGGTTGTGGAACAAATCATCTCAGTTTCCATTATTTCTTATGGAGAAATTTGCTTTGATGTACAAGTGCTTTGGATTACAAGCATGTTTCTGGAACTAATTATGCTCGCAATCCAAGGTTTTACTGTACAGGCAGTCAGCTTCTTCCTAATCATAAGGTACGAGTAATGAGAGAGATACTACAGAATGCTAAGCTTGTTTCTTACCTTTTATTTTATTTATTTTTTCTGTAGTGACCATAAATTAATATGTATAAATGATGTTACCATTATATTAGGCCTGGCCTCACTTTTTTAATTTCTGTTTTTGATTAGGTCATTTGGAGTTGTCCTGTGGGAGCTTCTGACAGGGGAGATTCCCTACAAAGATGTGGATTCCTCAGCTATCATATGGGGCGTGGGCAGCAATAGCCTCCATCTTCCTGTACCATCAAGCTGCCCCGATGGATTCAAGCTTCTCTTGAGACAGTGCTGGTCAGTATGGTAGAGTGGGCATTCCCCTAACTTGCCTAAAATATTAGTTACTCAATCTTTACATGGGTTTGCAGGAGTAAATGGTTACTATGTACTAGTTGGGACTTAAATAGCTGATGCACACAGAGGGAATAAATTACAAAATATGCTGTATGCAGGAAAACATGCCCATAAGAGTGCATGTGTAAACACAAGTACTGGTGATTCATGTGGGCGTTTTTTTCTGAATGCGCAAGTTTCACGTATACCTGCATAAGCATAATCTGTTATTCATTCCTATAGGGGCAATTATACCCCAGCTGGGCTTCCCAGGGACCACAAATACAGGCATATTTTACACTGTACATCCATACACCTGAAAATGCATATGTGTGCGTGAGCAGGCTTCCAATGCTCTCCTCTTCCCCCTGATGTTTTGGGTTGTGGGAAAGCACTCACTGCCTTCACTTACAGTGCAAGATTGCCGGTCCTGCATTGTATGTGATGACATCAAAGTGCGACTAATGAGCAGACAGAGCACTAATGAGAAGTGGCTTTGGGGGACCGGTGGAAGTCTGCCAAAGCAAGGAATCAGGTAAGTATTACAGCTTATTCCTTAACCCCTAGACATAACAAGCTTCAACGTGAGGGGAGGCCCCACTACATAGGGTCATTTTTAGTGAAGGTATAAGTCTATAGTTTATTACTCTTGGCTCATTATAGTCTATCTTAAACAGGAACAGCAAGCCAAGAAACCGACCCTCTTTCCGGCAAATTTTACTACATTTAGATATTGCCTCTGCTGATGTCCTGTCCACCCCACAGGAAACCTACTTCCAGTCACAGGTATGTCATTGTACATTCACACCTTGTATTGTGGGGCATTTTTTCGTCTGACACATTTTCCAGTTAAATCAATAGAAACACTTTAAATTACAGTATGCCTTAAGGTACAGTGCACTATACACTGCACATAGACGTGCATTGATGCGCAACATGACATCCATTACAATGTTTGTTGACATGTTTTAATGCGTTTCGCTTGAATTTATTCCAGCCTGTTTTTAAAGATGACAAATCAGGTATATTGCACCCACCATAAAACTATCAGTGTAAAAAAAACAACCATAGAGATACAGATACAGTTTTCTGTCTTTTATAAATCCATATTTAAAACATCTGTAAACCTTATAACACTTTTGGATGTCATTTGCCAACTCCTGTGATATCTATACCATCCAAAACAGTGCAAACATTTTCATTGATTTAGGCTGGATTCACTTATATGTAAATTAGATGCAGGTTTTCCCTGCATCCAATTTGCATGACAGGCGAGTGTGATCGGCTCTCAATGAAGACAGTTCACATAGGTACGGGGCAGCCATGCAGCACGTTGCAGAAGGGTCCTGTGCGTGTTTGGGTCCAGTTCAGGTGCGAATTCAGGGAAAAATTTGGACCTGAATCGCACCTGAACCAGTGAACAGACACGCACCAGATCCCATCACCAATTCCAACGCGCAAAATTCCTACGCCTGCTCAGAAACAATTTGACGCATGCTCTGAAGCATTGAACTTCATTTTCTCAGCTCGTCGTAGTGTTGTACGTCACCGCGTTCTTGACGGTCAAAAGTTCAGAGAACCTTTGTGTGACCGTGTGTATGCAAGCCAAGCTTGAGCGAAATTCCGTCGGAAAAACCATCCAAGTTCAGCAGGATCACTGTCATATTTCATACAACTTCTACTACTACTACTACTACTCTAGGCTCTCAATGAAAGCGCTGTAGCTACCTTTAGGCCCCTTTCACACTGGGGCGGTGCGAGCGTCGGCGGTAAAGCAGCGCTATATTTAGCGCTGCTTTACCGTCGTTTTAGCAGTGGTATTCGGCCGATAGCGGGGCGGTTTTAACCCCCACTATCGGCCAGAAAGGGGATAAGACTTTGCCGGCAGTATTGCCGCGCTGCCCCATTGATTTCAATGGGTAGGAGCGGTGAATACACCGCTCCAAAGATGCTGCTAGCAGGACTTTTTTACTGTCCTGCTAGCGCACCGCTCCAGTGTGAAAGCCCGAGTGAAAGGACTCGCTTTTTTCAGGCGCTATATAGGCGCTATTTTTAGCGCTGTAGCGCCTGAAAAACGCTTCAGTGTGAAAGGGGCCTTAGGCTTGGTACATTTAGGCTTCAGCATGTATAGGAGGAGTGTGTATAGCAAGCTTCTATTATGAATGTGCAAAGTTTTTAGCCAGCCTCCAACATTTTATCTGAAACTGTTGAAGCACCCTTCAGCTTTACCTGGGGAAGTTATATACAGATCTTATTGAGAATGCCGACTGTCACTTTAAACAAGCTGCTAGCAGGCTTCAGTAAGAACTGGTTCACACTTTGTGCACAGTTAAATTTACCTTTTTTTATCTTTTTACCTTTATTGAAATGTTGTAGTGTAACATTTCATACATTTTTTTGCACTGCGGCTCTGTGGGTGAGCTGTAGTTGCGTGATAGAAAAACATATTGCAGATTTTTGCACCGCACCACCACTGCATTCAATTGTGAACAGGGCACAAAGAAAACAATTGTTTTCGATGTGCCTTTGTGGAGACCGTTTCTGGTGCTGGAAGTTTCAAGTCTTTGCGAGAACACACAGAAAACAATCTTTTCTTTAAATGATACAACAAAGCTGAAGGCTTTGCAAATGCTTTGTAAAAGGATGCTATACACAGTGCTCCTTCACATGCTTCAGACCATATTCACAAAGTCTTTTAGCAGGTTTCAGCAGCACTCTTATAAAAGGGTACCTTTGAGAATGCAGACTTGTTTTTAGATGTGTAGAGTCTGGCGCTGTCACCCTGATTTTGATGTATTTTCCTAGCAAGTCACTGATATAAGGAGGCATGCAGCCAGTGAAATCTGGTTCCATCTATTTCTTCCATGTCTGTGGCTCTAAAGATAGTAAATGCAGAAAAAGGATGACAATCTGTATCCTTAGAAACCTGTGTAAATCTTGCTTGGAGAGGCTCCAGCAGCAGATGAGAAGAACTGAAAATAGGAAGGAGAGATAAAAAGAAATGCTGCTGAAATCTGTACTCTATATAATGTGAGTACATAGCTGCGCATAAAGGAATGCAGCCTCTATAGCTAGTTCCTCTAACCTCATAGACTCCAGATAGTGGTGGACAGTCACCAAAGGGCCACTGTGAAAGACCAATATTTAGGCCCCCCCATTCAACTAAAGTACAAGAAAAAACACTTACATTCTTTGTACTGATTGGCATGTAGATAGAGGGGAGCTGCGTCTTTGATCTGTGTTACAGTGGAAGGGGCTCCACCACCCATCTGGCCCATATCTGCTTTAAATGGGCCCCTAATTCCCAAATGGCCCCTGTGCAGCTGAGCATTGGTCAAATACATGGAGCATTGTACCCTTTGCACTATTGGTAGTCTCACCCAAGGAGAGATGCCAGACCCCAGAAACTTAGAAAATTATGCCAAACAGGGGCTGTGTCTTTACATGTGTACAGGATACAATACAGTGGGGATCATATTTATTTGATCCCCTGCACATTTTGTAAGTTTGCCCACTTACAAAGAAATAAGGGGCCTGTAATTTTTATCATAGGTGTATGTTAAACGACAAAGACAGAATATCAACCAAAGATCCAGAAAAACACATGATACAATTAAAATAAATTGAGTTGCAGTTCAGGGAGTAAAATAAGTATTTGATCCCCAAGCAAGACATGACTTAGTACTTGGTGGAGAAACCCTTGTTGGCAAGCACAGAGGTCAGACGTTTCTTGTAGTTGGTTACCAGATTTTCACACATCTCAGGAGGGATTTTGGTCCACTGTTCTTTACAGATCTTCTCTAAATCCTTAAAGTGGATGTAAACCCAATGTCATCCTTTCTAAACTACTGTCATAGGGGTTATCTATAAGGATATACTGTACATGCCTCCTGCATGGATCTTTACCTGTCAAATGTCTCCCCTTTGTCTGTTATGAGACCCGAAAAACTGCAGATTTTGTGGGTGGGTCTGTTGTCTGGAGCTCGGTGGGTGGAGTTGTGATGTCAGTAGACTCCCGCCCACCTCTACACTCCCCTTGTCAATATGCATTTTCTCCTGTGTATTTCTTACACTGAACTTCTGCTATGATCTCTAACATCAGCATGCCCAATTATGCTGAGGTGTGGAACATCCAATCCTGGCAGAGCAGCAGAAGAAAGGAGTGGGAGGGAATTAAAAAATAATGCATATCTCTTAGGCTAGTGCACGAGATATGTAAATCACCTGTCACTCACAGCAAGGGGGAGGATTTGACAAAGTTTTTCTCTGTTTGTCAACATTTATCTCACTGAACAATAAAAGAGGATTGCTCAGAGCTGGATTAACTCTTTGTGGCAAGACTGGGCTCAAATGATAGGAAATCTTATACTCTACATTATGACATTAAAAAA
Organism: Lithobates sylvaticus; assembly: GCA_028564925.1. NCBI lineage: Eukaryota > Metazoa > Chordata > Amphibia > Anura > Ranidae > Lithobates > Lithobates sylvaticus. The sequence goes on from CM053027.1 coordinate 517,213,760, forward strand.
ATAAAAAAATTGGGTTTACATCCAATTTAAGGTTTCTTGGCAACTCGAAGTTTCACTTCCATCCATAAATTTTCTATAGGATTAAAGTCTGGAGACTGGCTAGGCCACACCATGACCTTAATGTGCTTTTTCTTGAGACACTCTTTGTTGCCTTGGCAGTATGTTTTGGCATTGTCATGCTGGAAGAACCTATCTATGACCCATCTTCAGTCTTCTGGCGAGAGAAGAAGATTCTCATCCAAGATTTTACAATACATGGCCCCGTCCATTGGACCCTCAATGCGGCAAAGTCGCCTGTACCTTTATCAGAGAAACAGCCCCAAAGCATAATGTTTCCACCTCCATGCTTGACTGTAGAGATGGTGTTCTTTGGGTCATAGTCAGTATTTTTCTTCTTCCAAACACGGCAGGTCAAGTTCATGCCAAAGAGCTCAATTTGTGGTCTCATCTGACCACAGCACTTTCTCCCTATCCTTCTCTGAATCATAAAGATATCATTGGCAAACTTCAGAAGGGCCTGTAAATGTGCCTTCTTGAGGAGGGGGACCTTGTGGGCACTGCAGGATTTCATTCTATGGCTGCGTATTGTGTTACCAATAGTATGCTTGGTGACTGTGGTCCCAACTGCCTTGAGATCATTTACAAGCTCCTTCCGTGTAGTTCTGGGCTGATCCCTCACTTTTCCCATGATCATCCATCAGACGAAATTCTGCATGGAGCTCCAGACCGAGGGCGATTGATCGTTATTTTGTATTTCTTCCATTTCCGAATAATCGCTCAAACAGTTGTCTCCTTCTTTTTACCAAGCTTCTTGCTGAGTGTCTTGTAGCCCATTCCAGCCTTGTGCAGGTCTAAAATCTTGTCCCTGACGTCCTTTGACACCTTGCCCATGATGGTGAGGTTTGAATGGAAAAAGAGATTCTTTGGACAGGTGTCTTTTATACACATAACGAGTTGTCATTAGGCACACCTTCTTAAATTAACAGAACTACCGTATATACTCGAGTATAGGCCGACCCGAATATAAGCCGAGGCACCTAATTTTACCACAAACAACTGGGAAAACGTATTGACTCGAGTATAAGCCTAGGGTGAGAAATGCGCAGCTACTGTAAGTGGAAAAGAGGGTCAACAATGCCCATTTGCAGCCTCACTGTGCCCATGCAGATGGACACAGTTGACCGATTTGGGGCCCTATATCTCGGGGTCACTTAGTGCTAGGAACCCCATCTTTGGATATGTTGTAGTGCTAATTCCACTGGGTTGGAATACAACATTTGGGGTTCCTAGCACCAAGTGTCCCCGAGATATGGGGCCCCAAATTCGGGTCAGAAAATCTTAAGCACTTTTCTGCAGCAGAGAATGACATTTTCTGAACCGACTTTGGGGCCCTGTATCTCGGGCCACTTAGTGCTAGGAACCCCATCTTTGGATATGTTGTAGTGCTAGTTCAACTGGGTTTGAATGACAAATTTGGGGTTCCTAGCTCCAAGTGTCCCCGAGATATGTGGCCCCAAATTCGGGTCAGAAAATGTCAAGCACTTTTCTGCAGCAGAGATTGACATTTTCCGAACCGACTTTGGGGCCCCGTATCTCGGGGCCACTTAGTGCTAGGAACCCCATCTTTGGATATATTGTAGTGCTAGGTCCACTGGGTTGGCACGCCAAATTTGGGATTCCTAGACCCAAGTGGCCCCGAGATACGGGGCCCCAAAGTCGGGTCGGAAATTTTTTTTTTTTGCTGCAGAAAAGTGCTTGACTCGAGTATAAGCCGAGGGGGGCACTTTCAGCACAAAAAAATGTGCTGAAAAACTCGGCTTATACTCGAGTATATATGGTAATTTGTGTACCACATGAGCACATACTGTCTATGGGAGCAATAATTGTTGGTTGGTAGGGGATCAAATACTTATTTTACTCACTGAACTGCAACTCAATTTATAACATTTGTATCATGTGTTTTTTCTGGATTTTTGATTGATATTCTGTCTTTATCATTTAAAATACACCTATGATAAAAATTATAGCCCCTTAAAGTGATTGTAAAGGCTTGTTTTATTTTTATTTTTGAAATAACAAACATATCATACTTACCTCCACTGTGCAGTTCATTTTGCACAGAGTGGCCCTGATCGTCCATTTCGGGGTCCCTCAGCGGATCTCACGGCTCCTCCCCACATCAGATAACCCCCTAGGAGAAGCGCTCTCACGGGGGGTTATCTTGCGGGCGCACTCCCGAGTCCAGCATTTGCATCCATAGACACGAAAGCTGGACTCGACCCTGCCCCCGGCACCCGCATCATTGGATTTGATTGACAGCAGCGGGAGCCAATGGCTGCACTGCTATCAATCTATCCAATCAAGAGCCGGGACCCCGTGGAGAGAGGGACAGCATTTCCTTACTGAGGGAAATATGGGGCTCAAGTAAGTAAAACGGGGGTGGGCTAGAGGGCCGGGCACTGCCAGGTGTTTTTTCACCTCAATGCATAGGATGCATTAAGGTGAAAAAACATGAGGTTTTGCAACCCCTTTAATTTCTTTGTAAGTGGGCAAACTTACAAAATCTGCAGGGGATCAAAAGAATAAATTCCCCACTGTATGTACTTACTATCAATTCTAATTTCCTACTTCTTGATTTACAGGTAGAATGGCGGGAAGAAGTACGACTACATTTTGAGAAAATTAAGTCAGAGGGGACATGTTTACAGCGCCTGGAAGAGGAATTGATAACACGTCGCCGCGAGGAACTCAGGTGTGGTTTTGTATAAGAATGTAATACAGCTAATTACTTCTCACTTGACAGGGTAAATCTTGATTTCTCAGCGTTTTCCCTCATTACATCATGTTTTGTTCCGTTACAAATGGAAAAAAAACATAACCTGACAAGTGAGATTCAGTATTCTTGTTCTTGATGTATGAAATCAGCCTCATGGGTCTACATGAGGAAATTGTTTTGGAAATATGGTGTAAATGACACAGGCTATAATAAGTACAGTATCTCACAAAAGTGAGTACACCCCTCTCATTTTTGTAAATATTGTATTCTATCTTTTCATGTGACAACACTGAAGAAATTACACTTTGCTACAATGTAAAGTAGTGAGTGTACAGCTTGTATAACAGTGTAAATTTGCTGTCTCCTAAAAATAACTCAACACACAACCATTAATGTCTACATCGCTGGCAACAAAAGTGAGTACACCCCTAGGTGAAAATGTCCAAATTGGGCCAAAGTGTCAATATTTGGTGTGGCTACCATTATTTTTCAGCACTGCCTTAACCCTCTTGGGCATGGAGTTCACCAGAGCTTCATAGGTTGCCACTGGAGTCCTCTTCCACTCCTCCATGATGACATCACAGAGCTGGTGAATGTTAGAGACCTTGCGCTCCTCCACCTTCCATTTGAGGATGCCCCACAGATGCTCAATGGGGTTTAGGTCTGGAGACTTGCTTGACCAGTCCATCACCTTTATCCTCAGCTTCTTTAGCAAGACAGTGGTCATCTTGAAGGTGTGTTTGTACTCCTCACCTGGTTGCCGCCATACACGCTTGACACCATCTGAACCAAATAAGTTTATCTTGGTCTCATCAGACCACAGGCTTTTAAACTAGGGGGGAGGGTCCAGACATAGAGATAGCCAGTGTGGAACGTATTTCAGTGGGTAGTATTGGAGGCATTAGTGGTAGGTTGACTAAAACAACTAAACCCATGATAAGTATGGTAACAAGTCCTATTTGCAACCTCAGAACACCCAATAAGGAGATAGTATTCGTCTGGACAAAACTACGAGGCATGTTCACTAATGGCAGGAGTCTGGCGGACAAGATGGGAGAACTAGAGCTTCTACTGTATGAGGAGGTATTCGATTTTGTGGGAATTTCAGAGAACTGGTTCAATATCTCTCATGATTGGCTGGCAACCATTCTAGGGTATATCGCAGGGACAGGGAGGGTAAAAAAGGAGGTGGGGTATGCCTGTATATCAAAAATGATATAGAGGTGAATGTGAGGGATAACATCACTAATGAAGCAAGGGAGAGGTGGAATGCTTATCGGTAGAGTTACAAAGGCAGGAAACAAAGGGGAATGTAATACTAGGAGTATGCTATAGGCCCCCTAACCTGAGGGAGGAGGGGGAGACGGACCTCCTATCACAGTTTGGAATGGCGGCAAGGATGGGAAGTATCATTATAATGGGGGATTTTAACTATCCAGACATAGACTGGGCAGAAGGAACTGTGCATTCATCTAAGGCTCGCCATTTCCTAAATGTCTTACAAGACAATTTTATGGGTCAGATGGTAAATGCACTAACAAGAAACAATGCGTTACTAGACCTACTGATTATTAACACTACAGACTTGATTGCAGATGTAGAAATCTGGTGCAACTTAGGAAACAGCTATCACAGGTCAATTAGTTTCAGCATAAATCACACAAATAGGAAGCATAAGGGGAATACAAAGACACTGAATTTCAAAAGAGACAATTTTCCAGAAACTACGCTCCTTGCTAGAAGATACTAAATGGGATAAAATCTTAGGAACAAAGAACACAGAGGAAAAATGGGTGTGCTTTAGGAGCATATTAAATAAGGGTATTAGCCAGTGCATCCCAAAGGCTAATACATTTAAAAGAGCTAATAAAATCCCTTGGTGGCTTGACGCCAACGTAAAAATTCATATAAAAGTAAAGGAGAAGGCCTTCAAAAAATACAAGGCTGAGGGAACATCATCAGCATTTTAACTGTACAAAGAATGCAATAAGAAATCTGTAATCAGGGCAGCTAAGATAGAACACGAAAGACACATAGCGGAGGAGAGTAAGAAAAATCCCAAGAATTTCTTTAATTACATAAATAGTAAAAGAGGTAGGACAGATCATATTGGCCCCATAAAGAATAATGAAGGGATTCTGGTTACAAAGGATGGTGAGATGGCAAAGGTTTTGAATGTATTCTTCTTCTCAGTCTTCACGAGGGAAACAGGGGCTTCAGTAACCAAAACTGCAATGTTTATCCTCATGACACGTCACAGGAAGCACCACCATGGTTAACAGAGGATAAAATAAGAAACAGACTTGAAAAACTTAACATAAATAAGTCACCAAGACCAGATGGCTTACATCCAAGGGTCCTTAAGGAACTTAGTCAAGTAATTGCCAGACCATTGTTCCTAATTTTTACAGTTTACTGACTGGTATGTTGCCAGCTGATTGGAGAAAAGCCAATGTAGCACCAATCTTTAAAAAAGAACCAATATATATCCCTGGGAACTACAGACCACTTAGCCTAACATCAATAGTATGCAAGCTCTTTGAAGGGATGATAAGGGACTATATACAAGAATTAGAGTGGTAATCTTCCAGTAAAGACGCTTGTTCTGGTGACAACTCTATAAAAAGGGATTTTTATGCAATCTTCCTGTGTTTACAGTACAGGAAGTGAAGGAAAATCTTCCCAGTGGGACACGGTTGGCAAAAAAAAAAAAAGAAAGCCAAACTGACAGGGGTATAACCTTTCCATACAGTACACAAAATAAAAATGTTTTTCACTTTAGATATACTTTTTCATTTTATGTACCCTAATGTAGATCGCATGTTTACCTTTTTTTCAAGGCATGCTCTGGATATTCGAGAACACTATGAACGCAAGTTACAGAGGGCGAATACACTATATGTGGAACTGAATTCTCTCATGCTTCAACTGGAGCTAAAGGAGAAGGAGCTTCTCAGGTGGGTAAAGAGCAATCTGAATTTATTTGGAAACACAAATATATTTTACAAAGTAATGATATATTATGAGTTTAACTTGACAATTTTGCTTGATGAATGGGTATCTGTTAGATATGGCAAAGGCTAAGATGCATTTATCAAACAGTGTTGCTCTAAAGCCTCGTACACACGATTGGATTTTCCGCAGTCAAAACCTCTGACTTTTGTCCGAAGGCGTGTGCCTGGATTTTGTCTTGCATACAAACGGCATGGAATTGTCGGCCAACAAACACGAACGTAGTGACGTACTATGTGGTTTTTCAGCTCTTTAGTGCCACCCTTTGGGCTCCTTCTGCTAATTTCGTGTTAGCAGAAGTTTGGTGAGTGTTGATTCGCGGCCGTTTTTCAACCAGACATGTGGCGGAATCGGAGGAGATAACGCATTTTGGCCTTGGAGTTATTGCTTTGACCCAAGTCCAGTCCAGGAACAGGAGGAGGAGGATTTCTTGGACCAAAAATTGGTTGCTTTATTAATGGTGACCATTTATGTCATATGCCTTTGCTGCAGGAGATCCAGGAGAATAATCCGGATGATTTTCGGAATTATCTCCAGATGACTGACCCCTGCTTTCACCAACTCTTGGCATTGTTGACCCCCCTATATTAAGAAGCTGGACACATGCCTGAGGCTATTATTTTATTTTTTGGTTGAATAATGATTTGATTTGGTATATTTTCTATATTTTTGGATGCATAGAATGCACTTTTTGGTTAAATTATATTGGCAGATAGCATGTCTAATTTTATTTGTTTTCTTTTTTTTAATGCAAAATAAAAAAATTGTGGGTAATGAATAATACTTGGCTGTGTGTTTTACTTCAAATGACAGTTTGGGAGTAGGCAGTTACATTTAAAAAAAAATACAATGTAAAATTGACAAGGGACACCAACATAGTTGTATCTTTGATCTTAAAAACTACGGGATAATGGTGTGGTAATTTGCCCAAAAAAAAACCATCAGTTCCCTGATTACAATATAGAAATAAAGTGACCCACCAATGCCAGCATACAGTGCCCACCAATGCCAGCATACAGTACCCACACTGCCCACAAGTGCCACAAATCAGTGCCCATTAGCCATCCCAGTCAGTGTTGGCAATTAGTGCCGCCTATCATTGCTGAACATCAATGCCCATCACTGCTGTCCACCAATGCCCATCAGTGTCGCCCATCAGTACCACCCATCAGTGCCCATCTGTACCGCCTATGCATGCCACCTATCCGTGCCCACCAGTACCGCCTATCAGTGCCCGCCACTGCCGCCTAACAGTGCCCATCAGTGCCACCTAACAGTGCCCATCAGTGCCACATATCAGTGCCCATAAGTGCGGCATATTAGTGCCTCCTCATTAGTGCCACCTCATCAGTGCCCATAAGTGCCACCTCATCAATGCCCATTAGTTCAGCCTATCAGTGCCCATCGGTGCCGCCTCATCAGTGCACATCAGTGAAGGTGAAAAATTACTTAGTTAGGTTATTTTTCTTTTTTTGTAAAAAATAAAAAACCCAGCAGTGATTAAATACCACCAAAAGAAAGCTCTATTTGTGTGAAGAAAATTATAAAAAAATGTGTTTGGGTACAGTGTAGCATGACCGCGCAATTGTCATTCACAGTGTGACAGCGCTGAAAGCTGAAAATGGCTTGGGCAGGAAGGGGGTGTTCGTGCCTGGTAGACAAGTGGTTAACAAGGGGGCCCCCAGATCCCGGCCCCCCACCCTATGTGAATGAGTATCGGGTACATTGTACCCCTACCCATTCACCTAAAAAAAGTGTCAAAAATAAAACACAGTACACAGGTTTTTAAAGTAATTTATTAGGCAGCTCTGGGGTCTCTTCCGACTTCTTCTACCCTATCCGGCTCTTCTGCCTCCTCCGCTGATGTCTTCTGCCTCTGCCAGTTCTTCTCCCTTCTCCGGGTCTTCTCCACTCTCCGGGTCTTCTCCATTCTCCATTGATGTCTTCTAGCCCTCTCCGGTTCTTCTCCCTCTGTTCTTCCGATGTTGACTCTGCGCTCTCTCCCACTCTAATGCTGGGTGCGCCGTGTGCCACTACTTATATTGCTCGGATAAGGGTCTGGTATGGATTTTGGGTGTTCTCCTTAAAATCCATACCAGACTGAAGGTCCTGGTATGCTCCTGGAGGGGGAACCCATGCCGTTTTTTTTTTTTTTTAAATTTGGCGTGGAGTTCCCCTTCAAGATCATCAGAGCACAAGTAGCATGCCAAAGTCGGATCAGTTAATACGGCAATCCGACTTTGATTCAGCTTCAGTGATATTCAGGATCAAAGTCGGACCAAAGTAGTGCAGGGACTACTTTGAAGTCGGCACGACATGAAGTCGTACTAATATGAATGGCTGTCATTGGAAATCATGGGGAACGACTTGTCATCTGACTTTGCAGTCCCAAATTGTAGAACAAGTCGTACAAGTGTGAAAGGGGCCTTTGGCTATATACAATAATATCCAAATAAAGAAATTGTAGTTTGGGGATATTAGATTGAATTTTTTGTCCAGAAAAAAAAGAATGTGTTAAAGTGGGGTACACAGTCTATAAAAAAATGGGGCAAACGATCGTCCAGTTTTCTTCGTTGTTTCACAGCAAACTGATGAACGAAAATTTGTACAAAAATTGTACGGAAACGGTACACATTAAACGAAATTCGTTTGTTCTGTTACCATATGAGAAAAATTTTGGAGTTTGTCCCTCAGATGAAAATTTGGAATCGGCTGTCGAAAGTTGTGTACACACTATACGAAAATCGCATGCAAATTGTTTGGACGAAAATGATCGCCCGATTATCATATAGTGTGTACGAGCCTTAAGTCATACCTTTTTTGATATCATTATTATTATATGTAATGTATGGCAAATGAATCTGTAGTGCTAAAGAGTAAATTATAGTAGAAAATGAAACCAATGGAAAGCTTATGCTCCCAAGAGATTTCATTGAAGTACATTGCATTGTATGCCTAGTGAAATGCCTCTGTTATTTACAGGAGAGAACAGACTCTGGAGAAAAAACACCCAGCCATTCTGCGACAGCAACCCCGGCCATCAAGCACTGTGGAAAAACTAATCAAGAAAAGAAATGTACCTCAGAAATTGTCGCCACATGGAAAGAGGTTAGTGTGTAGTGGGAGCAGCAGCGGCGATAGCCCCATGCCTCTATCGCGTCTCAGCCACAGCAGAGCTGTGCGGGATTTCCTCCTCCTCTGCTCCAGTACTAGGAGTCACCCCCTCCTCCCTGCATTGTACCCGGGCAGTGACCGCGGCTCCTTTGTATATGTGCAGCTCTGAATGTGTCACTGCACACACCATTCAACTTCACCATGGGTGGTTGCTGCCTTTAGTTTTCTTGGCTGGTTGTCTCCTTCTGCTGGAGGGAGGTGATAGAGGGTCTGTGTTTGGGTCCCCCTTAATCACTCCCCTGCAGTCCTTCTAATCTTAAAGTCTTTGTTAATTGGAGGGGGAGGGGGATTTCCTGGATAGGGATCTCCTGTCATTGATTTCCGGATGGATGGGAGGGGTCCCTTCTAATTACCCCAATGCCCTTCTCTTGTTCAGCAGGGGTCTTCTTCTCCTGGTGGGGGGGCGGGCAGTATTCCTAGATGGAATCACCCCAGTGCACTTCTCTTCTTAAGGGGTCTCCTTCTGGTAGAGGCAATATTTCTGTAGTGATGGGTACTTTCTAATCACCCCCATTCACTTCTCATCCTTTTGTTCAGGGGTCTCCTTCTCCTGGAGGGGGGTTAGTATTCCTGGATAGATAGAAGGGGGTCCTTCAAATTACCCCCATGCACTCCTCCTGTTAAGGGGTCTCCTTCTATTGGATGGAGATGACTGACTGTTTGTGTGTGTGTGTGTGTGTAGGGTGGAGATGAGTGTGTGTGTGTGTGTGTGTGTGTGTGTAGGATGGAGATGACTGTGTGTGTGTGTGTGTGTGTGTGTGTGTGTGTGTGTGTGTGTGTGTGTGTAGGATGGAGATGACTGGCTCTGTGTGTGTGTGTGTGTGTGTGTGTGTGTGTGTAGGATGGAGATGACTGTGTGATGACTGTGTGTGTGTGTGTGTAGGATGGAGATGACTGGCTCTGTGTGTGTGGGGGGGGGGGGGGATGCAGATGACTGACTCTGTGTGTGTGTGTGTGTGTGTGTGTGTGTGTGTGTGTGTGTGTGATGGAGATGGAGATGACTGTGTATATGTGTGTAGGATGGAGATGACTGTGTGTGTGTGTGTGTGTGTGTAGGGTGGAGATGAGTGTGTGTGTGTGTAGGATGGAGATGACTGTGTGATGACTGTGTGTGTGTGTGTGTGTGTGTGTGTGTGTGTGTGTGTGTGTGTGTGTAGGATGGAGATGACTGGCTCTGTGTGTGTGTGTGTGTGTGTGTGTGTGTGTGTAGGATGGAGATGACTGGCTCTGTGTGTGTGTGGGGGGGGGGGGTGCAGTTGACTGACTCTGTGTGTGTGTGTGTGTGTGATGGAGATGACTGTGTATATGTGTGTAGGATGGAGATGACTGACTGTGTGTGTGTGTGTGTGTGTGTGTGTGTGTGTAGGATAGAGATGACTGTGTGGTTGTGTAGGATGGAGATAACTGTGTGTGTGTGTGTGTGTGTGTGTGTGTGTGTAGGATGGAGATGACTGACTCTGTGTGTGTGTGTGTGTGTGTGTGTAGGATGGAGATGACTGTGTGTGTGTGTGTGTGTGTGTGTGTGTGTGTGTGTGTGTGTGTGTGTGTAGGATGGAGATGACTGGCTCTGTGTGTGTGTGTGTGTAGGATGGAGATGACTGTGTGATGACTGTGTGTGTGTGTGTGTGTGTGTGTAGGATGGAGATGACTGGCTCTGTGTGTGTGGGGGGGGGGATGCAGATGACTGACTCTGTGTGTGTGTGTGTGTGTGTGTGATGGAGATGGAGATGACTGTGTATATGTGTGTAGGATGGAGATGACTGTGTGTGTGTGTGTGTGTGTGTGTGTGTGTGTAGGGTGGAGATGAGTGTGTGTGTGTGTGTGTGTGTGTGTGTAGGATGGAGATGACTGGCTCTGTGTGTGTGTGTGTGTATGTGTGTGTGTGTGTGTGGGGGGGGGGGGGGGGTGCAGTTGACTGACTCTGTGTGTGTGTGTGTGTGTGTGTGTGTGTGTGTGTGTGTGTGTGTGTGTGTAGGATGGAGATGACTGTGTGTGTGTGTGTGTGTGTTTGGATGTAGATGACTGTGTGTGTGTGTTTGTGTATAGGATGCAGCCCAGGTGACCATGAATAAAAGCTTGGAGGGCAGCCGGGCACAATGCTGTATGCTTCCTAGTATTACCCACACTCCATTAACCTGACCCTGCAGCTTGGTCACGGTGAGTGAGACAATCCCATCTCCCCCATACAGCATTCCATACCCCACTCTATCCCCTGGGGACAGGGACCCTATCTCCACTAGAGAAAGGGACATCATCTCAACTGGGGATGGAAACCTCATCTGCCCTGGGAACGGGGATCATACCTCGCCTAGGGACAGGGACCCCATCTCCAGAGCATGCAGGCCGAGGGCTCCTTTCTCTGCCTCAAAGGTGGAACATCAGATGTCTGCTTAGATCCCTGATAATTCACCAACGCCTCTCAGCGGGGCTCCTAAAAAAATTGTAAGAAATAATAAAAAAAAATTGTAAAAAAAAATAAATGAATAAAATAACAAAAATAAAAAACTACTGATACCAGTGGCGGAACTACAGGGGTCATGGGCCCTGTTTCTTGCATCAGGACTCTGTTACGTCACTGATATATAAATATGGTATATTTTGACGATCTCTGTTGCATTTTGGTTGCTTTGCTGCATTGTTTTCTGACCTGCATACTGCAGACAATGATAAAACATGTACCCAACCATGGGTGTTCTAATTTTAATGGAATCACCAGTAAGATTTCTTTCTCAGTTTACATCAGACATTTTTAGTAGCAGTAAGTTAGAGAAGTCAACCATTAGTTAAAGCAATATTAAATTTTTTTTGTTTTATTTCTAGGCCAGATATTTTGAAATCTGATGTGTCTAAAGACTTTGTCCTGTCCCCCTCAACACCAACTGGTTGCCAGAAACTGCCACCTTCTCCAGGACGTGGTCGTCGGGGAAAGCCTCGTTATCGTAAAGCAAAAGACATGGTCAACCTGAGGGCCGCAGTGACTCCAGAGCCAACGCCACAAAGTCAGCCACCACCTCGTGACCCACACCCCTTATCTTCTTCCAGCCCCGATCTGCTTTGTACCCCATTGGAAGCAGAGGCTCGTAGAGGCAGTCAAAGTGCAGAATGTTCTCCAGTCCGTTCACTACCTGGACCACCAAGCCCCGACTCCCCCTCAGGAAGAACTTCTGGGGGCAGAGCAGCTAGAGGTGGACAACATCTGACACCAGCAGCAATGCTCTACAGAGCTGCTGTAACTAGAAGCCAGGTATGTATTTAAAACTGTAGTTCACATAAGATTGATAAAATTTGAGAGCATATATTTTAGAATTCTATACTAATACCTCTGTCAAGCAGTATTATATGGAAAAATGTGAGGTAGACCTCCAGGAGACTATTGAGGGGAACGAATGGCACTCTATAGCTCAGGAGGTCTCGATATCTCTCATTAATACCTGTATTGTTGAAGCGAGTTATAAAGTGCCTCTGAGATGGTACATGGTACCAGCTAGGCTGGCAATTTATATACTGGGAGCATCTCCCCTGTGTTTCTGCAGATGCGGGCACGAGGGGACGATGTACCACATTGGGTGGCAATGCCCTAAAGTAAGGCGTTACTGGATCAGGGTGTACAACTTTATCTACACTCTCACTCAAGTAAACCTTGTCAAATCCCTGAGACATGCTCTGCTTGGCTGCAAGGTGGAGACAGCTTTGAGGCCTCAGAGATGTCTTATAGCCTTTATATTCATATCAGCAAAAATCACTATTGCAAAATCTTGGAAATCGGCCATCTTGCCATTCGAACAGCTCAAGCACAAACTTTCCTGGATTATACTCAATGAGCGAATGTCAGCGATCTTGAAGGATAAAATGCGGATGTTTGAGAAAGTTTGGGATCCAAGGGATACCTGACTGCAGATCCTCGATCCATACCCGACTAAGGTAGGTAAGATTCAGGTTGGTGGGACTCTGCGCCCGGGGGTCATACCCTACTTTTCCCCTCAAAACTCTTCATTTCTTCTCTTTCTCTTTTCTCGGGTCACCTTGCCTATCCCTTATAAATCTAGAAGTGTTGCAACTTCCTCAGTGTGTGAAGACCGCCTCCTGGTTGACGAGGGGGGGTGGCTTACTTTTCTTGGAAGTATAGGTCCTCTTCCAGAAACGTATACAGATGTTATTATGTGCATCCCCCCAGTCATTGGGGTTTATGAGCTGACCCTAAGCTTAAAATGCAATAAGTAGTTGCTCTGTCCTTTAACCGGTTCCTGACCAGCCGCCGCAGTTTTACTGCGGCAGAATGGCACGGGTGGGCGAAACGACGTTACCTTATGTTGGTTTGCCTTTTGACCACTAGGGGCGCACTCGCGGCTTGCCGCCGGAGCAGATGCGAGTGCCCGGCAGTCGCGATGACCGCCAGGCACACGCAATCGCTCGTCACAGAGCAAGAACTGGGATCTGTGTGTGTAAACACACAGATCCCAGTTCTCTCAGGGGAGAGGAGACATATCATGTGTTCATACTAAGTATCAACACTGATCTTTCTCTCCTCCTAGTCAGTCCCATCCCCCCCCCCCACTTGAAATTGCACTGAAAGTGCACTTGGAAAGTGCAGTCACTGTAGATCCAAGGGGGACATGCAAGGAAAATAAAAAAACTGTACTTTAGCTTGCACATGATTGGATGATAAAATCAGCAGAGCTTCCCCACATTTCAGATCTACCCCTCAGATTTACAGCAACTGCACTTTCAGTGCAATTTCAAGTGCACTTTGCACTTGTAGTTTGCACTTGTAGTGCAAAGTGGATTTTCCTTTTGTAAATAACCCCCAATTGTGTTTTTTTCAAAATTGTCGCCCTTCCTTTATAGCGCAAAAAATAAAAACCGCACAGGTGATCAAATACCACCAAAAGAAAGCTCTATTTGTGGGGGGAAAAGCGTCAATTTTGTTTGGGTACAGTGTCGCACAACCGCGCAATTGTCAGTTAAAGTGCCGAATCGCAAAAAATGCTCTGGTCATTAAGGGGGTAAAACCTTACGGGGCTGAAGTGGTTATTGTACAATGAGCCTGGTAGGTGCCTCGTAAATGCATTATGTAGAATTTTGAATAAGTTCTGGGGTCACCCCACATTGAGAGTACAATCTGTAATGACTGTGAAGATTCCTGACTGGAAGAATGCCCCTTTTATATGTTCTTTTATGTCTAAAACAGTTCGGACTTATTACTTATTCAGTGAGTATTTTATATTGAGGAAGAAATGCATTTTTTATCGACATTTTTGTAATTTTTTTTTTTGTGAAATACTTCAATAAAAAAATATTAAAACACAAAAAAAACAAAACTGTAGTTCCATAATAAGAGGTCTTGTTTGGGAATGTTGTAGTTCTCAGACCCTTAAGTGCGAGAGAGGGTGGGCGTTTACAGGCATATAAGAGTGGTTGGATGTATGTTGGTTGTGTCTGGGTGGACCAGTGAGGAGTCTTGAAGTTGTCACAGTGTGAGATTTCCAAGTGTAGTTTATAAAATAGAAGTTTAGTGTGTAGTTTTGTACGATATAAGCAAAACATCATAGAGAAAAGTAATGGGTGCATTTGCATTTTCGAATTACATACAAAATCTTCCATCCAACAGATGGATGCCATCAATGCAATTGACACCACAGTGCCATGCCCATATGATGCTTCAGGTACCATTATTATGTGTACCTTCCCAAAGGCCCAACATTAGAGGAGCTTTATGTGGGCATGAGGTTTTTTTCTTTTGACGCTTGTATGTATGGAGCCTTATACTAATGTCTGTAGACAACATTGAAAAGTAATTCTAAGTCATTTGTTTGTTTGTCAGAAGCGAGGTGTGTCCTCTGAAGAGGAAGAAGGAGAGGTGGACAGTGAGCTGGAGATGGAAAGGAAACAAAGGTAAGTGATCATAGTCTTAGAAGGTGGTAAAAACAAGCCAAAGGTTTTGGATTTTCTCTTCTGGGTATTCCACCTAAAGTGTGCCAATATAATAGTTTTTGTATGATACATTTTTACATACTTATTGAGGTTGATTTACTTAAGGCAAATAGACTGCACACTTTGCAAGTCCAGTTGCTCCGGAGCTTAGTAAATGAAGGGAAGCTCTGCTGACTTCCATCATCCAATCACGTGCAAGCAAAAGTGCTGTGTTTTTTTTTTTCGTTTCCTTGCATGTGATTTGTAGTCTTTGCAAAGTGAAGCTTCACTTTATTTACTAAGCTCTGGAACAACTTCCCTTGCAAAGTGCACAGTCTATTTGCTTTTAGCAAATTAACACCATAGTGCCATCATTTCAGCACCCTATTTCATATACAGATATATAGGCTTTTCCCTTGGTGGCTGTCAAAAAGTGCATTTTATTCAATACTCTTTAGGGTTCAGTGATCTAACCAACAGACCGGCTTTAAAATAAAGGAACCAGTAACTCATGGCTGCATTACTAAGTACAGCTGTGCTCATAGGTTCACATACCCTGGCAGACTTTATGATTTCTTGGCCATTTTTCAGAGAAAAAATGGTTAGTGTTTGGCTGAAGCCATTTATTATCAATCAACTGTGTTTACTCTTTTTAAATCATAATGGCAACAGAAATTACCCAAATGACCCTGATCAAAAGTTTACATACCCTGGTGATTTTGGCCTGATAACATGCACACAAGTTGACACAAAGGGGTTTGAATGGCTATTAAAAGTAACCATCCTCACCTGTGATCTGTTTGCTTGTAATTAGTGTGTGTGTGTATAAGGGCTCTTTCACACGGACGGACCGTATGTCCGTTTTTCATCCATCCGTTTTCGGATGAAAAACGGACATACAGGTATCCCTATGGGATAGCGGGTGTCAGCGGATGAGCATCCGCTGACACCCGCTCTCGTCCGTGCCCGCCATGCTCCGTTTCTGCAGACGGAGGAAAACCCCATTTTTTCATCCGTCTGCAGAGCGGATCGGGTGACGACGGACGCTACGGTCCGTCGTCACCCGATCTCCCATAGGGGAGAGCGGCGCTCTGACAGGTCCGTCCCTGCACGGAGTGCAGAGACGGACCTGTCATCCTACTGCTCAGCGGAGATCACTACGGCGATCCCCGCTGAGCAAGCGGCTATCCACGGGGCGGATCTGCACTGATCCGCCCCGTGTGAAAGAGCCCAAAGGCTGGGTTCACACTGCTGCGGTGCGGGAACGCTGCGAATACACTGCGAGTTCCCGCACCGCATGTCTCCCGCCGGCAGTTCACACTGCCCTATGCGAGCTGCTGGGGGTGTCAATGAAATGTTAATGACACCCCCATAGCAGCTCGCATATCGCAGTGCGATCTGCAAACTCGGACAGGAATCGGATCGCATGGTGAGAACACCATGCGATCCGATTCTGCTGCGGAGCGAAAAAAAGGGTCCTGTCCGATTTTGGGCCGAATGCGATGCGAATTCAGCCATACTATCTGTATGGCTGAATTTGCATCGCACAGAGATCGCATATGATTTGAACTGCAGTGCGGTGCGAATCATATGCGATCTCCCGCACCGCAGCAGTGTGAACCCAGCCTAAAAGGTCAATGAGTTTCTGGACTCCTGACAGACCCTTGCATCTTTCATCCAGTGCTGCACTGACGTTTCTGGATTCTGAGTCATGAGGAAAGCAAAAGAATTGTCAAAGGATCTGCAGGAAAAGGTAGTTTAACTGTATAAAACAGGAAAGGGATATAAAAAGATATCCAAGGAATTGAGAATGCCAATCGGCAGTGTTCAAACTCTAATCAAGAAGTGGAAAATGAGGGGTTCTGTTGAAACCAAATCACAGTCAGGTAGACCAACTAAAATTTCAGCCACAACTGCCAGGACAATTGTTTGGGATGCAAAGAAAAACCCACAAATAACTTCAGGTGAAATACAGGACTCTCTGA
The DNA here is from genome assembly GCA_028564925.1 of Lithobates sylvaticus. NCBI lineage: Eukaryota > Metazoa > Chordata > Amphibia > Anura > Ranidae > Lithobates > Lithobates sylvaticus. The sequence goes on from CM053027.1 coordinate 517,230,617, forward strand.
AAACATGTGGTGTGGCTGTTTCAAGATGCACAATAAGGAGACACTTGAAGAAAGATGAGCTGCATGGTCGAGTCGCCAGAAGAAAGCCAATACTATGCAAATGCCACAAAGTATCCCACTTACAATACACCAAACAGCACAGAGACGAGCCTCAAACCTTCTGGCACAAAGTCATTTGGAGTGATGAGACCAAAATTGAGCTTTTTGGACAGAACCATAAACACTACATTTGGAGAGGAGCCAACAAGGCCTATGATGAAAGGTACGGAGGTGGATCACTGATGTTTTGGGGATGTGTGAGCTACAGGCACAGGAAATTGGTCAAAATTGATGACAAGATGAATGCAGTATGTTATCAAAAAATACTGGAGGAACATTTGCATTCATCAGCCAGGAAGTTGCGCATGGGACGTACTTGGACATTCCAACATGACAATGATCCAAAACACAAGGCCAAGACGACCTGTCATTGGCTACAGCAGAATAAAGTGAAGGTTCTGGAGTGGCCATCTCAGTCTCCTGACCTCAATATCATTGAGCCACTCTGGGGAGATCTCAAATGTGCAGTTCATGCAAGACAGCCCAAGAATTTACAGGAACTGGAGGCTTTTTGCCAAGAGGAATGGGCAGCTTTACCATCTGAGAAGATAAAGAGCCTCATCCACAAATACCACAAAAGACTTCAAGCTGTCATTGATGTTAAAGGGGGCAATACGCGGTATTAAGAACTGGGGTATGTAAACTTTTGATCAGGGTCATTTGGGTAGTTTCTGTTGCCATTATGATTTAAAAAGAGTAAACACAGTTGATTGATAATAAATGGCTTCAGCCAAACACTAACCATGAGTGAAAGAAAAGTTTTTGTGTTATAATTCATATTCTCAGAAAAATGGCCAAGAAATCATAGCCTTATGAGCACAACTGTACAAGCACAATACAAGTACAATAAGCAAAGACTCAATGCACATACACAATACACAATTTAGAATATTTAGAATATTAATGTTTGCTGATTCATATTAGTTGATTGATATATGACACATATACACTATCCACTGCCAGCCAGCGCCTCACATACCCTCCCCCTCTGCTCAGACCTGTGGGAAGTAGCGCAGTTAGCCAATATAAAGCCAATGAGTGGCTATACATTAGCATTCTATTGTTGTGTCCATGACCTGCATTTCCCACAAAAATCTTAGGCTGGCAATATATTATACAATTTACTTGTACAATTTTCCGTTAGATTTACCAAAAACATATAATATGAGGTCACACATAAACACTTTGAATTTGTATGTAATCAGGCAGGCCCTTGCACTACAGAGTTGAAGGTAAATCTAAAGGAAATTGAATAAGAAAATTGTATAATGTATGTCCAGCTTTATAGTAGGCCTCTTGGGGCTCTCCTCTTAAAAGGATGTTAGCACATACCACTGCTCCACAGGCTGTATCTCACATTCAGCAACTCTCTCAAAGATACAGAAGCAGGCTTCAACATCTCCTTCAGAGACAGTTTCCGTAATGTGCTTTGCAAGAGCTGGCGAGGTCTAGACATCAGCTCGTGCCACCATCTGCCTCTCTAACAGAGTCTGTATCTGCTGCTGTAGAGACAGGTTCACTTGCTGTTGTGCCTTCAAAGAGGCCCGGAGGGCTTTAGTCAGCTGTTGCATCTGCTCGCCAGTTAAAGTGATTGTATACGATCACCTTGTAAAACAACCCATTCTGTTTAAAATAAAAATGAAAGGCAAAACATTTTTGTCTAGATTAAAAAAACATTATAAATACCTTTTTTCCCTTTTTAATAAGTGATCACATTTCCTCTGTTCTCAGCTGCATAAAAGCTGGGGGAAGGAGAAGCAGCAGCACACTGGACTTCCCACTGAATGGTTGTGCAGCGGTGGGGCATCAGGACATGTTTGATTATTGGAGGAGAGTACACTAAGGCCCCTTTCACACTGGGGCGTTTTTCAGGCGCTACAGCGCTAAAAATAGCGCCTGTACAGCGCCTGAAAAAAATCCGGCCCCATTCACTCCAGTGTGAAAGCCGGAGGGCTTTCACACTGGAGCGGTGCGCTAGCAGGACGGTCAAAAAAGTCCTGCTAGCAGCATCACTGGAGCGGTGAAGGAGCGGTGTATTCACCGCTCCTATACCGCTCCTACCCATTGAAATCAATGGGACACGGCGGTAATACCGCGGCAATACCGCCACAAAGGCGGCGCTTTGCGGGGGGTTTTAACGCTTTTTCGGCCGCTAGCGGGGGTTAAAACTACACCGCTAGCGGCTGAATACCGCGGCTAAAACGACGGTAACGCAACGCTAAATATAGCGCTGCTTTACCACCGATGCCGCTCCTGCCCCAGTGTGAAAGGGGCCTAAGTTCCCAGCATAGCTAGAGAACTGACCACGCTGTGCTCTCCTGTAGTTTGGTCAGTTTTTAATAGGAAAGTAAAGGGAATGGCAGGAACACCAGGGATTTCACACAGGAAGCAATACAAGGGGAACCGGATACTTTGTCATAAAAGTACATGGTACAGCAGGTGTTCTGTCAATTACTGCAAATCGTCGGATAATGACTCCAACGATCTGCGCATGTGCAGTAGTGACGTCACTCCAGCTGATCTGCCGATTATCTGGCGTGGCATCAACACTGCACAAGCGCAGATCTTCGGAGGCATTATCCGACTATCTGCCATAATCGACAGATACGTGGGATAGTCAAGAGTGGTGTTGTGTTATAGCATGCGCAGTACAAAGAGTGAGCAGTGGGCAGTTTGAAGGGAGAAGCTGGAGCCCATCTCCATGGTACCAGCACAGTGTATTGTGAAGGAGAATGGTGGAGGGGAGCTGAGGAAGAACAGTGCAGTGACCAGTGTTCTGTCGATTACTCACGCTTTGCTGATCGTCGGATAATGCCTCTGACGATGTGCGCATCCGCCGCGTTGACGTCACGTCAGCTTATCGGCAGATCAGCTGGAGTGACTTCACTACTGCGCATGCGCAGATTGTCAGAGGCATTGTCCAACAATCTGCAGTAATCGGCAGAACATATCAGGACTATGAAGTGTTGGGGTAACAAACGCTTTAAGCGGGTTGTTTCTTGTTGGTTAGTATTACCTCTCTTTATTTTATTTATAGCTGTGCATGCCCCAGGGTGGGTGCTTTGTAGTATAGAGTAAGGTACCACGCTGTGCACAGAGAGCTTGATGAAGCAGTGTGGCTTCCACATAGATTTAAAAATACATGCCACTGACACCTCTGCTTTTAATACAGAGCAGTTGCTTTACTAAAGGGAAAAGGCTGTGCACTTTGCAAAGTGCAGTTGCTTCAGAGCTTAGTAAATGAGCAGAAACTCTGCTGACTTCCATCATCCAATCATGTGCAAGCAAAAATGCTGTTTTATTTTTTATTTTCCTTGCACGTGATTAGGTACTCTCTGCAAAGTGAAGCCTTACCTCATTTACTAAGCTCTGAAGCAACTGCACTTTGCAAAGTGCACATCCTTTTTCCTTTTAGTAAATCAACCCCTCTGTATTAAAAGCAGAGGTGTCAGTGGCATGTATTTACAAATCTATGTGGAAGCCACCCTGCTTCATCAAGCTCTCTGTGCACAGCGTGGTACCTTACTCTATACTACAAAGCACTCACCCTGGGGCTCACACAGTCTATTTGTCTTTAGTAAATCAACCCCATAGTGTCACGGTTGGCCTTGCACTCGTCTGTAGTGGCTTTGGTGCGGGACAAGTTGACATGTTAAATAAAGCAGACTTCTGTTTTCATATAAGGAGCTTCTATAATCGATAAACTTAATTAACATTTCTGCCTACATTGGAATAGGGAAGCAGGTATTACACAGACCAGGACTTGGCACTTTAAACAATGTTATGTCTGTGCCTGCTCCTTCTATTACATCAGTACACAGAGCACGACAGGCTCCTACTACATACATTATAGGAGCAGAACCTGTTCCAGGTCTGCTTTGATGTGATGTGTCGAGAGAAGAATTTTCACATGCAAATTCTTCTTTCAGATTGTTGCTTGGCTAAGTTCATCCTAAAAACAGACTGTCTTCCTAGTTTTTTTTTTTTTTTTAAGAGAAATGGTGAATGTGTTGTCCTGCTCAGTTTAGTATATTGATTGTTTCGTGGTCCTGTGCAGGTGGCAAGCAGGGATGTCCCAGAACCAGTCTCCAAGTTCAGAAAACCTATCAGATGGGGAAGAAGGGAATACTACAGACCTTTCTCACAGTGTCACCCCTGATGTGCTCAGCACCAACACGGATGAACGTCCAGATGAACGCTCAGAAGACCTCGCATCCCAAAGCTCAGAGCCTCCATTGGATCTCCTGACTCAGTCTGATGGCCTGTCTGAAAAAGAAGCTGTAGTGCAGAAGGTGAAGACACAGCTTAGCAATGAACAAACGGCAGCAGAGGTGAGCTATAGGAAACAAAATAGGATGGAATGATCCAGGGAAATAATGCTGAATTTCATGCAGATAGAAAAAAATTGGTTGTTTTTAGCCTCCTGTAATCCCCTACATGGCGCTTTGTGACTGGTAGAGGCAGGGCCAGCACTAAGAACCAATAAGGCTCTACTGCTCCGTACATGTGTTGACAGGGAACATGCTAACAGGAGGAGAGAGCAGAGTGAATAGAATAGCTCAACAACCAGTATGCTATGCAGCTGCAACACCAAGAGGATTCAGAAACAGAAAAGATCTGAGGTACAGCTAACTGGCACCGTGGCTGGTGATTTTATTGGCTGCAGGATAAAAAGAGTACTGTGTACAGCTTGTTACTACTCCTCCGGATCAAAAGACTGGCAATAAAGTATCACAAATATTTTGGCAGTTCTTTTGTACTGGAACTAGAAACCATAGGATGCTGTAAGAAATTTAAATGGGTCCTCCCTGAAAAAAAAAAAGAAATTCAACAGCCTGCTTCTATAACATTGACAGCCATGGGCCTATTGCACAGATAAAGCTGGTTGTTTAGTGTTGGTGGTCAGAAGTTTATAGCACACTAATCATGCCCATTAACCCCCCTGGCGGTATTCCCGAGTCTGGCTCGGGGCGGGATCTTCAGTACCAAAAGCAGTAACCCCGAGCCAGACTCGGGCTTGCGTTGCAGGATACAGGGGAAGTTACTTACCTTGTCCCCTGGATCCTGCGATGTCTCCCCGCTGTGTGAGCGAGCCGTCTGCTCGCTTGATTCACACAGTGCCGAGTGCCGCTGATATCTGTTCCCTGCGGCGTTACGACGCACGGGAGTGGAGATCGGTGCCAAATTCAAAAAAGTTCAAAAACACAATACACATACAGTACTGTATAAAAAAAAAAAATGCCACGAAGAATTAAGGCAGTTCTAAAGTAAAGTAAAGTAGCCGGTGAATGAATATACTACCTGGAATTCAGCACCCAGCTTTTCTCTATAGAACCTGATAGAAATGTCTAGTTGAGTTGTAAGAAGCTTCTTTTATACATTCAATTTAATATGAATTCCTGTTGTAAATGTTTTTTTTTCTTTGTGTCCGCAGAATGTCATTCTGTACGACGACTCTGACTGCGATAGCGCTGAACTTGATCATTCGCTGACTGCAACGACTTCATGATTCCAGAGTAAAGATACCTCCTGACTGTATATAAAGGAAATATTTATATAAATATTATCTATAAATATAATACATAATATGTGAATAGACTGAGCCACACCCCCAAATGCACACATCCTTCATTTCCCACCCAATGACAACACATACACAACCCTTCGCTCACCAAGCAGGGGATCAAAAGTTTGGAAGCACTGGAAATAAAAGCCTGCACACCAAAGCAGACAAAGACTGCTAAATGATGAATTCTTGCCTGTTAATGGGAGTTAATGGGCACTGAATGAAATGTTACTGCGTTTCACTGTACAGCTACAGGGGGTGGTGTGGTTTAATCTCACAGATTACCTCCTGTCATTGATGAACCACGCCAGCTCTTTAAAATGTTACCGTTAAGCAGGAGTGGTTCAGTCACTGTGGAACTCAATTTAAAGGACCACTGCAGTTTAAATTTAAAAGTGATCCCATATGAAGTGTCATCTTGTAACATTCACAAATGTTTTTACAAAATTAAATGTAGATATTTAACACTGCATGCCTAATTTGTCTTCTGTACTCTCCCACAAAAGGAGAAGAGGCTTGCCGCACTCTGTGGACCTCTGTTTTGACATACATATAGAAAAAAAAAAATCCTCCACTGAAAACAGAGCAACTTCAGTTCTAGCAAAAGCCAAAAAAAAATTCATATGCATTTGTGAATGTTCTTTTAGGAACATTAAATATTGTAATTTAGCTACAGCTGCAGCCGTTTTTAGAGGACCACCACATGTGCATTGCCTTTTCTAATAAATCTAAAGGACATAGCCTGCAGAGAGACTCTGCCAAATAATACTAGAGGCAAGCCATGAGTGTCCATAACTGTTGCCCTAAGGAAATGTCTGGTTGGCGCTTACTGGGGGGTTGTACTGTACCAGCAAGCCCATACCAACTCCCTGCCTTACTAATGTGGTTGTCAACAACCTACCACTATGTTCCTGTCATCTTCCCTATTATCACCAATTGTGGAAAATGGCGGCTCTCTATCAGATTCCAACAGTTCTGGCTTCCTAGTTTCTAGCAATAAAATCATCTTAAAATGGGGTGAAAATTGATTCATATAACCTCCATGTCAAATTAATTTGCATATCTAAATTTCTTGTTTGCTTTAAATCCAGAAAGGTTTTTGGTTGAAAGCTGATTGAAAACAACAGTGCATAATGCTGTCCACACACAGTAATATTCAGGCAGTTTTAACCATTTTCAACAAGCTTTCAATTACAAAGACAGCCAAACGGATCCAGGAAAAATACCACCAGAGCTATAAATCACTTCACAGTGCTGATAGAAGCTGTTAATAGTAGTAGGTTTGTAGAAAATAGTTAAAGTTTCCTGAGAATTGTGCTTCTCAGGTAAAACAGGTATTCCCTGATAATCACATGAGGACCAGGGCAGAACACTTTCATACTACCCACTCAGGTGATCCCCCGAGTAACACAGTGAAGCACTCCCATACTTCTCCAGTGATCCCCTGAGGAATAAGGTGGAGCATTCCCATACTTTCCCCATGATCTCCTGAAAACCCCAGTTAAGCAATTCCCATACTTCCCTGATCTCCTGAGGACCAAGGTGGAGAACTCTTATACTTCCCTGATGATCCCCTGAGGACCAAGGTGGAGAACTCTTATATTTCCCTGATGATCTCCTGAGGACCAAGGTGGAGAACTCTTATACTTCCCTGATGATCCCCTGAGTATCATAGTGGAGCACTCCAATATTTCCCCGGTAATCCCCTAAGTAATTTCCCTGTCGATCCCCTGAGCACCCTAGTGGAGCACACCCATACTTCCCCGATAATTCACTGAGGACCAGGGTCGAGCCATCACATGCATCTCTGATGTTTGCCTGAGGACCAGGGTGGAACACTTCTATACATGCCAGATGATCCCATAAGGACCAGGGAGGAGCATTCCCATACTTTCCAAATGACCCCCCTCAGTATCACAGTAGAGCACTCATATGCTTCCTTGATGATCACCTCACTTGGCCTCTCACCCAGTGGGGCTCCTCTGTGGCAGTACAAACTACACAGGCAATATGCCTACCTTGGACATCTAATAAAGTTCACAGATATATATATAAAAGTTTGCACGTCTTTGCAGCACTTGAGATATTTGATACTTGGGTGCTTGTATGTTGAATACGTTCTTATTTTTATTGTCCAGAAGCCTGATGTATATAGAGAAAAAAGAACATGCTATGTGGCTAGGGGCATATTTAAAAAAATGTAAATTTGCCCAATGTAATGTTTGTGTTCGATTGGGAATTGGCTAAGGACACAGCTTAATGTGGCTGGATAAACGTTACATAATTTATCAATTCATTGCATGAATTGTATGTATTGTTCATAGATAATGACTATAAGCCAGTGACTGAACATTCTGCTGCTTCTGGAACAATGCAAAATATACTGTTGTAATATGTATCCTACATGTACTACTTCCGTAGGCTGCTGCTATTTCACTACTGGTGATATACTGTGAGCTACTATTGTGGGATTAAGGGCAAAGTCAGACAAACTATTTTACATACAACTGAATGGTAACCAGGGATATTTCTTAAGTATCACACAAGTGTTGGTTGTAGTGATCAACTTCCTAAAATGCTACATGCAGCATTTTTGGCTCATGTGATAGACAGAGGACCCCCAAATCATTCCAACACTGAACTAATACAAAAACATTCAGTACTGCCTTTAAAATTGCCTGTCTGACATTACTGGCTATATACACATTATGGTATAAGTAACCCTTTAATCTCTTTCTCATTGTATTTGACGTCAAGCCTCACTGTATACAGTGTTGTTGAGCAAATAGTTTTTTGTGACTATGTTGCAGGATTTCTTACTTGGAGATCTTGCCAGTGACAGCACTTCCTGTTGCAGGCCGACGTTGACCCACTGCTGTGTTATCAGCTTGTCGCCAGTGCTCCTTCAGTTGGCTGTTGGGCTGCCTATCAGGTCTTTCATAGAGGCAGAACACCCAACTGAAGGAGTGCTCATGGCAGGCTGACAACAGGAAGTGGTTTTGCTGTCAGGATCTTCAGGTAAGAAACCTTACCACACGGTCACTAAAAACGATTTACTTAAAGCTAGTTCAGCTACTGAGAAAAGTGTGCAGGCATACTATGAGTTAAGTTCAACGATGTGCTTGTCACCTCCTAGACTTTTCTCTGTTATTTACATCTGACAGGTTTATGGTGTGGAGGAAACACTTGGGACTCTGAGAGGAGAGAAGAACACACCTCAACTCTGCCTGCCCCTCCCCTCTGCTTCCCATTCACAGAAGCCTTTGTATTTTGTGAATGAGTTCACACAATAGAAAGGCTTCTGTGATTGGACAGTTGGAGGATAGGGGCAGGCATAGCAGCTGCATCTACTCTGCTGCTGAATGAGCAAAGCAGCTGAATTCCTGGAGTTGGGCTTTATGAAAACTGTAAACAGTGCATGACGTAATGTAAAAACATGCTGAAAAATAGGTATAGGGTTTACATATGCCTTAAAGGTGTCCTTTTAAAAACAGCTTGCCCGTAAATAAATTTTTCTCTGACTGTCAGATACATTCATGCATTTTAGTAGAATCTCATAAGCAATCATTGCGGCAGTGACACAGTCACTCTTACAATGGAAATCTGTGACAAAGAGACAACATTTACTATTCTGGATCAGATTCAAGAATTTGTTCCTTTCTCTACAGAATTCATGTTGTTAGCTGCCACACAAATGCCATCCTGATGTGTATATTTGCCCATAAGTCCACTTTTAAAGGAAAACACACAAATAATGTTGTGCTTAGTAGAGAGTACTTAGAGAACCTTGCACATGTAATTCTATTTACCTGCGGATCCTTGTTGTGCAGATCAATCACAATAGTGTTCCCCCAGCGATCTCTTTCTTGCCAATGCTGTGTCTATTGACGCATTTTGCCAATGTGTCTATTGACGCATTTTGACAATGTATCTATTGACGCATTTTTTAAATATTCTCCAGTGCAGTCCTAAAGGGGAGAAGCCTGCTGGAGGAGTTCACAGCAGAGTTCCGGAGGCAAATACACATCGTCCTCTCTTTTGAGTTTTAGGGGTTACCCATTTCTACATTGGTGATGTCATGAGGACAGTTTTTAGCTGGTTTCTATGCAGCAATGTAAAATGTATTTTTTCATATGCCTCAGGGTAAATGGTATTTGATGACAATCGCTTGAAAGATATTTTGTTAATGTAGCATAATGAGGTACAATGGTCACTAACTCTACTGTGAAAAGGTATTTTATAGGATTCACAGCTGGCTATCTAATGGTGGTTACAGCAGTTAAGAAAAGTTAAACTGGCAGGGGACTTGAGTATATTTATACTGTTAATTTGTTCTGTTTTCTGGGAGGCTTTGATCTGAACTATATAAATTAGTATATTCATTACTTAAGAAGTGTATATACTTCATTTCTATTTTAAGCATGACTTTGATTGTAAAATATGTTAAGTTAAAAGATGCCCTCAAAGTGGAACTAGCTCTTGCAGCCAACTGTAGATAGATATATATATATATATATATATATATATATATATATATATATATATATATATATATATATATATATATATATATATTCAACAATTGCAGTGCATGATACTTAGCAATTCACTTGAATGGTGCCTCAGTGGTGTCATTAGTTCATAGATATAGTGAGTTGATGTGCACAGAATGGCTGATGCCACTGAATTTAGACAGCAGGTATATAATATTTCACAGTTAATGTACCCATCTGTAATTAACATTAGTTGTCCACACTATATAACTAATGTTTTGTTACTGTACAGGTTACAGACAGAAAGGGCTTCCTCCTCACATCACAGCCATATCCACAGTGCTTAGCGTTCTTGTGTCTACAAATAGCTTGAATATTTATAGATGTGTTTGTGAATGTTACAAGAAGCTCATTTACATAACCGAAAATGTTTTTTTTATTTTTACTGAACCTTTAAAAAAGTGTGCAGCGGTCATCTTGTTAAGAGATACTTATTGGTGCTAAGCTCTGTAGATGTTTCGCATGAAGCGTTTCATTGAGGTCCAGTTATACATTCATAGAGGTTATATGTCCTGCAACTGCCACATTTAACAGGGGCTGACATATTGTGGGTTGAACGCGTTCCGACTGTCAGGTCACTTGATGATATACTTGTTGCAAATAGTCGAAACCCATGAACAAAAATGTGAAATATTGTAGCTTACCGGTCCTGTGTGAAAAATGCCGGTTAATCTTTGCCAGAAGAGCAGTGTCCTTGTAATTTCCTGTGCACTGCACTTCTAATTGAGGTATCAGATTTCTCAGCTATCCTCTGAAATACAGATCTCCTCATCCCTATGGTAAGGAGTTGAGGAGAGGGGGAGGCATTCGTAGTACAAATCAGTAGTGCAGGCTAAGGTGACAACTCTAGGACAGGAAGTGTGTTACTGGCAGTTACTGGTTAGCCCACAAAATGGTTTCATTCACATTCTCATTACTGACTGGAGGATGGCTCCAAGAGATATTTGCTAAAACAGCACCCAGATGTTGAAAATGTGCATGGATTTCAGATCTCATTGTTGGGGTTTTCTCATATATTCACCTGGCAGCATGTTCAGTACACTAAGACCGAGTACTGTCACAGTGGGCACTATGGCCTATTAGCAACACAGGCCAACAGGGCATAATTGCCACAGTTGTGGTAATTTGGCCATGAAGGATAATAAGGTGGACACTTGATGGCACCTTCTTGCAGGAACTAGGCCAGCAGAGCATTCTTCAGCACAGGGTGCTAGTGGATGGCAAGCTGTTCAAGGTGCTATTTAAATATTAAAATTGAGAAAGATATAACCAAGACTTTATATAACAACGTGCATTGAGTAGTGCTTGCAGAGTAGCCTGTAGCAGCCAATCAGCTTGCAGCAGTCTACATTATAACTGGATGCCATGGCATATAGTAGTCCACTGGTTTGGTATTGGTGTATTTCCACAGAAGAATGAAGGCAGGAGCGTAAGAAAGATTTTACCAAGAATAAGCCCACATTCTTTTTTACATTGTCCCATTTGATTATAGAATATCTCTAGTATACAACATCGTAGACCTGAGTATTAGTGGGAATAGTAATTTTAAATCACCAATGCAAGTGAAAAACTGAAAGTTGAGAAAACATTGCCTTTGTTTAGCTAATATAGAACTAAACTACATGTGCTGCTTTTATTAAAGTGATAATACATATCATATAAATACCATTCAGGTAAAGACATTCAAGGAGTGCCAGGGCATAATAACTCCAAAATGGGTTCAGCGCAAATCTTGGCTTTAAAGAAACATTCCCTAATATTTTTTTACATTTTTTAACAAAGGACAGAAAAAAGTCTGTAATCGAAAGATACTTTGTTTGACTGATATATGTTTCTGAAAAAATCATGTGACATATTACAAGGACTATGGCTGTAAATGCAGCTGTGGATTTTTCTGGTCAATAAGCCAGCAGTTCTAGTGAAGCCTCAGTGATTTCCATCTAATGACTGACTTCACATCACTTTAATTTTACCACAACATGAACTATTCTGCTATCATACAAAAGTGTTGAAAGTCCAGTAGCAGGCCTGTCCTCCTATGGCCCATTTCAGAAGTCTATCTTTTTGGTTGTGTCCATAGTTTGAAGATCTGTAGAGAACTCAAAGCTGAGGTCCAGGTATGATCTTTATTGCATTGTTACATTAGTCCATAATTGGTAATTATGCATATCCCATACCTGGGGGGCTACTGTGGCAGGGGGACAATAACTGTATTAGTCGTTGCTACTACAGTATTCACCACAATTTTCCAGGCCCCATGCCGAGCAGCTTTCCATCTGCATGTGACCACATGGGATCACCCGCCCAGCACTGCTGGCATTCACAAAATGGCTTGTATTTTTTTTTTATGAATACAAGACATTGGCTCATTGGACGAGGTGGGGCGGTGATGTCTAGACCTCTTTTAATCCGACAATGACTTGTATTCATTGAAATAATACAAAAAGGGCTTTTTGTGAATGACGGTGATGCTGAGCAAGTGACCCCCCTATGGTCACTATGCAGAAGGTAAGCTTCTTGGCACAGGACCCAGAAGATCACTATTCTCACTGTAATAGCGCTGATTGCTACAGTGATTCACCTTCTACAGCGGTCCCTCAGGTATGAAATATGCACACTTACCCTGGTTCATGCAAACCATGTATGTATGCAATAAAGGTCATACCTAGCCTTTAGCTTTAGTTGCATCAAACTACCACAGGGACAGATTCCAGCTTTGTCAACACATGTTTATCCATCATAAAGTTCTCTGGCATGCAAGGGGCTCCATCCTATAGAGCTGGGCAATTACACTACAGATCCCTTAAGGAAACCTGCACTTAAAGTAAATATAGGCTGCCACTGCTGACCATACCTTCCAAAAAGGCTTATTGCCTTGCTGCTATGTTGATCAGGTGGCTTTAATACTTAAACAAAAAAAAAAAAAACTAAGCTGGAACAAGTATACTGATCATAAGTTTGACGTCACTCAGCAATGGCAGTCCACATATTTCTTTCAGTACAGGTTTTATTTAACACAAGGCATGCCAAAGTTATACAAAGACATCACCTCTGAGTTGAGTTCTTTTCATTCTAGGTTCAATGGAGATTAGAGATGGTACTCACTTACAGTTGGTTCAAATGGAGCTCTTAATGGATGGCCACCACTATCCACACAGGTTTCAGTGAGCCCACCATGCAGTATGACATGAGCTCTGTTCAACTTGCGCAACTTGAGTATAGATGATCTAGGACCAGAGACATAAGCATAGTTTCTGTGTCATGAAGCCAAACAACATTCTTCCCGGCAAGGATGAAAGCTAGAATGTAGGTTATAGACATCCTAAAATACCACACTCTGTCCCCAACTAAGAGCTTAGCATGATAGAGATTGCAGTGTTGCGTACACTGCATGGTATGGTGTACTGGGCCAAAATATCCTTCAAATAAAGTAGATAGAACCATTCCAGCTAAAATTTAGCTAATGTAGCTACCCTAGAACCTGTGATAAAGAATGTATTTATTACATAGACCAAAGAATAAAATATATTGCAGAAGACAAAGTGTAGTTTGAATATTAAAGAGTTACAGCATGTAAAGACACATGATCATAATATATATGAAGATCTTACGTGTTTGTGTATGGATGGAATGTAGACTGCCAGGTATAAACTCTGGTCTGCAGGTGCATGAAGTAATTTCTTTAATACATATATTTAAATGGAGATTCTAATTATAGGGGGAAAGATATACAGAGGGATCCATCTTAATTATGATCACTGAAAACAGTTACATTCTCCATCAAATGTGTTGCCATAAACTGAAATTCATAAACAAATTTACCATTAAACTTCCAATTCAAGATTACAAATGACTAGTTGTACTGCAGGAAATATATAAGCACTGTTGGAAAGATGTGAACAACCAATCATATGTAATTTTTCTGGTGCTGTTGAGAAAAAATAAACAAGCATTTGATTGGTTGCTTGGGAATAAAGAACATTGCACACACTCTGTACATCACTTGTTTACTGAATAAGTAATGAGTGCTATCAATCTTTTAGATCAATGAAGTTCTACCTGTATTACTAGGGGCAGGACAGAATGCTTCTTTACAACAAATAACCACATTTTCCATTCTGTATCCTACACTTGCATCCTATATCTTTCTGACTGCACCCTGGCTAGTACTACTCTCCTTTACGTCTTCAGAACAAACTTGTAAACACATACACTTAGAAGTTTTTGAAACACTCCCATAAGGCTGAATTCTTGATGTTCAACTCACAGTGCTAATCCATACCAGACTGGTGCATCTTAGTGTGTATGTATTACAATAATGGCAGGATCTTCATGCTGCCGTCAACCTACCCTTCACATTACCTATTAAAATCAATTTTGTATTTAAAATTATATGGGCTACTGTAATTTTTGTTCTCTTTTTATGTGACTCCTAAATGTAATGTCAACTGTAAAGGTTAAGCAGTTAAAGTGACGCTACACAATATCCTTATTCTCCAAAAATAATCCATACACATCCATTACTTTACTTTAACGTCCTCTGTGAGATTCCAAACCTCCCCTTTTCTCCACTTCTGCTTGTTTGAAACAAGTGGTATATGTTAGTTGTGGTCAAGAGCACTGCTCTGTGTACACTACAAATCCCATAGTTCATAGTTCCTAGTCCATCCAAGACAGAATGACAGAATGTTTACATTCCTGCATACATCGGGATCAAGAAGAACAAACATAGCCACCCTCCAACAGGTATTCGGATCACAGCAAAAAAAAAATGGAATTTGTAGATTTGGAGGAGGATCAGGCTGGGTTCACACCATCGTCGGATCCGGCTCACAGCAGGGGTCCGGTGCGTCCTTGTTCACTGTTTCAGGGCCGATTTCAGCCCGGATTTTTGGCTGAATTCGGGTCTGAAACGGACCAATGCGAATTGGATGCAGGGAGCCGCATCCAATTCGCAATGGTGTGAACCCAGCCTGAAAGGTACTTCTTTGTGTTAGGAATAAATACTTGAATTTTCTTTTTTTAAACTAGAGTTTTGTCTCACTTTTAGTGAACCCTGGGTATGGGGAGCAGGTGGCTGGTGCATTCTGCTAAGTGCATAGTTTGTTCTTGCTATTCAAAAAATGGGTTTAGGGAAATTTAAGAACATTTCCATGGTTTTTATGCAATAAAAAGATGTTGAAATGATTGGTACAGCATGTTCCTGCTTCTCTTTATTCTCATGGGCCTTAAAGGCTTAAAGTGATACAGTGGATATAAAAAGTCTACACACCTCTGTTAAAATGTTCAACTCAATTGAAAAACAAACTAAAATCTTTTTTGGGGGGAGTCAAAATAAAAAACTAAAATAATATAGTTGCATAAGTATGCACACCCTCTTATAACTGGGGATGTAGCTGTGTTCAGAATTAGGCAATCACATTAAAACTCATGTTAAATAGGAATCAGTACACACCTGCCAACATTTAAAGCGCCTCTGATTAACCCCAAATAAAGTTCAGCTGTTCTAGTAGGTCTTTCCTGACATTTTCTAAGTCGCATCCTACAGCAAAAGCCATGGTCCGTAGAGAGCTACCAGAGCACCAGAGGGATCTCATTGTTAAAAGGTATCAGTCAGGAGAAGGGTACAAAAGAATTTCCAAGGCATTAGATCAGGGGTCTCAAACTGGTGGCCCTCCAGCTGTTGCAGAACTACAATTCCCATGAGGCATTGCAAGGCTGACAGTTACAAGCATGAGTCCCATAGGCAAAGGAATGATGGGACTTGTAGTTCTGCAACAGCTGGAGGGCCACCAGTTTAAGACCCCTGCATTAGATATACCATAGAACGCAGTGAAGACCGTAATCATCAACTGGAGACAATATGGCACAACTGGATGTTTATCCAAAATTGATGAAACGACGAGAAGAAAACTGGTCATGGAATCTGCCAAGAGGCCTACAGCAACATTAAAGGAGCTGCAGGAATATCTGGCAAGTACTGGCTGTGTGGTCCACGTGACAACAATCTCACGTATTCTTCATATGTCTGGGCTATGGGGTAGAGTGGCAAGACAGAAGCCTTTTCTTATGAAGAAAAACATCAAAGCCCGGCTAAATATTGCAAAAACACATCTGAAGTCTGCCAAAAGCATGTGGGAAAATGTGTCCTGCTCTGATGAAAGCAAGGTTGAACTTTTTGGCCATAATCCCAAAAGAACCAGACTGCTGGTTGGAAGCTAAACAGTGGGGACCTTGAGTGGAGAGTGTGAACAAGTTTTGCTTTTGACTGCTGGTGATTGCTGGGTTGCATATTTAGTTTTTTTTGGGGGGCTTTTCCTTGTAGCTTTTTAACACCTTTTTAAACAGCTTTCTTTTTTTTTTGCTTCCTTCAGCCTACTAATTAACCAGTTCCCTACCGCCGTATTGTAAAATGACGGCGGCAGGAAACGTTCCTCCCTCAGGGTGGGCGCCATATAATGTCCTCGGCTTCCCGGCATTGTGGAGAGTGCGCTCACGCTCGCCGCATCACTGGGGACCTGATGCGCATGCCTGGCGGCCGCGATGTCCGCCAGGCAGCCGCAATTGCTCATCACAGAGAAGGGACGTGGAGCTGTGTGTGTAAAAACACAGCTCCAGGTCCTGTCAGGGGAGGAGAACTGATCTATGTTCCTTGTACAGAGGAACACCGATCGGTATCCTCCCCTCATCAGTCCCCTCCCCCCACAGTTAGAATCACTCCCTAGGACACATTTAACCCCTGCAGAGCCCCCTAGTGTTAACCCCTTAACCTAACAGTCACATTTATACAGTAATCGGTGCATTTTTTATAGCACTGATTGCTTTTATAAATGTGAATGGTCCCAAAATAGTGTCAAAAGTGTCCGATCTGTCCGCCGCAATGTCACAGTCACGGTAAAAATCGCAGATCGCCGCCATTAGTAGCAAAAATAAATAAATAAAAATGACAAATCTATCCCCTATTTTGTAGACGCTACTTTTGCGCAAACCAATCAATATACGCTTATTGCGCAAACCAATCAATATACGCTTATTGGGATTTTTTTTTTACCAAAGATATGTACAAGAATACATATCCGCCTAAACTGAGGAAAAATTATTATTATTTTTTTTTTAAATGGGATATTTATTATAGCAAAAATTTATAAATATTGTGTTTTTTTTCAAAATTGTCGCTCTTTTTCTGTTCCTAGGGCAAAAAATAAAAAACGTAGAGGTGATCAAATACCACCAAAAGAAAGCTCTATTTGTGGGGAAAATTTTGGGCACAACGTCGCATGACCACGCAATTGTCATTCAAAGTGTGACAGCGCTGAAAGCTGAAAATTGGCCTGGGCAGGAAGGGGGTGAAAATGTATTGAAGTGCTTAAGGGGAGTGGTTAATTGGTCACAGGTGCTTGAGGCCTATATAACTTTCTGTGAGCCTGCTCATCTTTGAGCTTGCTGGAACTTAGACCAAGTGGAACTGGACTAAGTGGTGAGTTAAAAAAAACAGAGTTGAAAACAAGAGGTTATAATAGGGGTCAAGTACCTGTGTAGGGTGAGTGTGTACCTGTGTATTGTAAGTACATGAGTGCTGCGAGTGTACGTGGGCTGTATTAAGTATTAGTGTCAAGTAGTACCTGTGTATTGTCTGAGTAGTGTGTGTGGATCATTAGTACTTGTGTATTTTGTTTGTGTGCAAGTGGGTCTGCGAGTGCATGTGGGTCAGCGAGTGCACGTTGGTCTGCGAGTATCTGTGTATTGTCTTGTTGAGTACCTGTGTATTGTCTTGAGTATTAGTGTCAGGAAGCTAGTTGTTAGGTAATTTGGACAGGGTATAATCCCCAATCCTCATTAAATTAGTAGGTACGATGCCCGGTGGGTGTGGAGATGTGACTATGTGTACATCTTGCGGCATGTATGCGTTCCTTGATCATCCGATCGAGGGCGAATACTGCTGTGCAAAATGTAAGCACATTGTTTCCCCGGAAGCCCAGGTTCTGATTCTGAGGAAGAACTGTCAGCACTGAGAAGACCCTCCATATTAAAGGAGAGCCAGGAACGTACACGGCAGGTGCCAGCACAGAGGCGGGTAGAGAAAAAGAGGTGCAGGCACTAGGAAAGAACTGAACTCCTCCAGTAAGAGTGGGGGGGAGGGAAAGGAAAGACAGATTCTGGTGGTAGGGGACTCAATTCTTAGAAGGACAGAGAGGACAATCTGTAACAAAGACCTGAAGTGCCGAAATGTAAGTTGTCTACCGGGCGCTCGGGTTCGGCACATCATGGATTTGGTGGACAGATTACTGGGAGGGGCTGGGGAAGACCCAGCTGTCATGGCAGAGTCAGAGGCAGATGGAGTGTCCTAAAGAACTATTTTAGGGACTTGAGAGCTAAATTGAGAAAAGGGACCTCCAAGGTAGTATTCTCAGGAATACTACCGGTACATCGAGCTACACCAGAAAGGCAGAGGGAGATTAGGGAAGTAAACAAGTGGCTGAGGAGCTGGTGTAGTAAGGAGGGGTTTGGTTTCCTGGAGGACTGGGCCGACTTCTCAGTCGATCACCAGTACTATAGAAGGGACGGACTCCACCTAAATGAGGAGGGTGCAAATCAGCTGGGAGTAATGATGGCCATGACATTAGAGGGGTTTTTAAACAAGGCGAAGGCCCAGAGGTAGAGATAATCAGCGCAGAACATATTCCAGAGGGTAGTATTGGGGCATTAGTGGTAGGTTGACTAAAGCACATAAACCCAAGGTAAGTATAGTAACAACTAGTTGCAATCTAGGAAGACCCAATAAGAGGATAGTATGTGACCGGTCTAAACTACGTGGTATGTTCACCAATGCCAGGAGCCTGGCGGACAAGATGGGTGAACTAGATATACTATTGTAGGAAGAGGATTTGGATTTTGTGGGAATTTCAGAGACCTGGCTCAACAGCTCTCATGATTGTCTGGCAACCATTTAAGGGTATACCCTTTATCGCAGGAATAGAGAGGGTAAAAAAGGGGGAGGAGTATGCCTATATATCAAGAATAATGTACAAGTGAATGTGAGAGATGACATCACTATGGGAGCTAGGGAGGAGGTGGAATCCTTATGGGTAGAGCTCCAAAGGGATGACGCTAAGGGGAAAATAATACTGGGAGTATGCTATAGGCCCCCTAACCTGAGGGAGGAGGAGGAGACGGATCTCCTATCACAAGTTGGATTAGCAGCAAGGATGGAAAGTGTTATCATAATGGGAGATTTTAATTATTCAGACATAGACTGGGCGGAGGGAACCACGCATTTATCTAAGGCTCGCCAGTTCCTAAATGTCTTGCAGGACAATTTCTGATTACCAACAATACAGACCTGATCACGGATGTGGAAATACGGGGCAATTTAGGAAACAGCGATCACAGGTCAATTGGCTTCAGTATAAATCACACAAATAGGAAACATAAGGGGAATACAAAGACACTGAATTTCATAAGAGCCAACTTCCCTAAACTCCGAACCTTGCTAGAAGGCATGAATTGGGATAAAATCTTAGGAACAAAGAACACAGAGGAGAGATGGGT
The DNA here is from genome assembly GCA_028564925.1 of Lithobates sylvaticus. Taxonomy (NCBI): domain Eukaryota; kingdom Metazoa; phylum Chordata; class Amphibia; order Anura; family Ranidae; genus Lithobates; species Lithobates sylvaticus. The sequence continues at coordinate 517,250,384 of CM053027.1, forward strand.
TTTCTTTAAGAGCATATTAAATAAGGGCATTAGCCAATGCATCCCATTGGATAATACATTTACAAAAGTCCTGGAGTGCTTAACTCCAATGTAAAAATGCATATAAAAGCAAAGGAGAAGGCCTTCAAAAATACAAGGTTGAGGGATCATCATCAGCATTCAGACTTTATAAAGAATGCAACAAGAAATGTAAGAGTGCAATTAGGACGGCTAAAATAGAACACGAAAAGACACATAGCGAAGGAGAGCAAAAAAAAAAAATCCTAAGAAATTCCTTAAGTTGTAAACAGTAAAAAAGGGAGGACAGACCATATTGGCCCCATAAAGAATGAGGAAGTACATCTGGTTACAAAGGATGGGGAGATGGTGAAGGTATTAAATTTATTCTTCTCCTCAGTCTTCACGAGGGAATCGGGGGGGGGGGGGCTTCAGTAACCAAAACTGCAGTGTTTATCCTTATGACACATCACAGGAAGCACTTCCATGGTTAACAGAGGACAGAATTAAAATTAGACTTGGGAAACGTAACATTAATAAATCACAGCAACTTTATGGCTTGCATCCGAGGGTACTTAGGGAACTCAGTCAAGTAATTGCCAGACCATTGTTCCTAATTTTTATTGACAGTCTAATGACTGGAATGGTACCAGCTGATTGGAGAAAAGCCAATGTAGCACCAATATTTAAAAAGGGCCCAAAATACATCCCTGGGAATTACAGACCAGTTAGCCTAAGATCAATAGTATGCAAGCTCTTGGAGGGGATTATAATGGACTATATACACGATTTTAGTAGTGAGAACGGTATCATTAGAATTAATCAGCATGGATTCATGAAGAATCGTTCTTGCCAAACCAATCTATTCACCTTCTATGCGGAGGTGAGCTGCCATCTAGATAAAGGAAGGCCCGTAGACGTGGTGTATCTGGATTTTGCAAAAGCATTTGACACAGTTCCCTATAAACGTTTACTGTACAAAATAAGGTCCATTGGCATGGACCATAGGGTGATTACATGGATTAAAAACTGGCTACAAGGGCGAGTTCAGAGGGTGGTGATAAATGCAGAGTACTCAGAATGGTCAGGGGTAGGTAGTGGGGTCCCCCTGGGGTTATGTGCTGGGACCAATCCTATTTATTTTGTTCATAAACGACCTGGAGAATGGGATAAAAAGTTAATTCTCTGTATTTGTGGATGATACTAAGCTAAGCAGGGAAATAACTTCTCCACAGGATGTGGAAACCTTGCAAAAAGATCTGAACAAATTAATGGGGTGGGCAACTACATGGCAAATGAGGTTTAATGTAGAAAAATGTAAAATAATGCATTTGGGTGGAAAAATATGAATGCAATCTATACACTGGGGGGAGAACCTCTGGGGGAATCTAGGATGGAAAAGGACCTGGGGGTCCTAGTAGATGATAGGTTTAGCAATGGCATGCAATGCCAAGCTGCTGCTAACAAAGCAAACATAATATTGGCATGCATTAAAAAGGAATCAATTCCAGAGATAAAACGATAATTCTCCTGCTCTACAAGACTCTGGTCCGTCCGCACCTGAAGTATGCTGTCCAGTTCTGGGCACCAGTCCTCAGGAAGGATGTACTGGAAATGGAGCGAGTACAAAGAAGGGCAACAAAGCTAATAAAGGGTCTGGAGGATATTAGTTATGAGGAAAGGTTGCGAGCACTGAACTTATTTCCTCTGGAGAAGAGACGCTTGAGAGGTGATATGATTTCAATTTACAAATACCGTACTTGTGACCCCACAATAGGGATAAAACTTTTTTGCGGAAGGGAGTTTAACAGGACACGTTGCCACTCATTAAAATTAGAAGAAAAGAGGTTTAACCTTAAACTGCGTAGAGGGTTCTTTACTGAAAGAGCGGCAAGGATGTTAACCACTTCAAAACCGGGCCATAGTAAAAAAAACGTCCTGACTTTGTGGGGGGATATCTGAATGATGCCTGTAGCCTGACACCCATAACAGTAGAGGCCGTCCGAAACCCAGACAAACCCCACCAACGCAATCAACATTAATTTAATAGTATTTATGTGTAGGCCCAGACAAACAAATAAAATAAAAAACACAAACACCACACACAACAAACCCCAGCCACTCCCAAAAATAAAACATTTTCCCCCAGGGAAAAACCAGGAGAAAAAAAAAAACAGTAGCAATCCCTCATCCACTATCCCTCTCCACCCAACAGCAATAGGTGAAAGGAGGGAAACGGCGGGTGCAGAACCGAAAAAATGAAAGATAGCGACAGTCACCCCCCCCCCCCCCCCCGACTGCCTCCAGCCATACATATAGGGAACATTTTCATATTTATATAGTGTCATTCTTCCTTGAATATTTTCTCATGATGAGGTAGCAGTAGCTGCTCATTCTTATCTAGCCAGATAGTGTCAGCCTTGGGATTATCAAATAAAAATGTTTCATCTCTAGCTACAATCCTTAGCTTCGCTGGATACATCGCGTAGGTCAGTTGCAGAATGCAAAGTAGCTTTTTGACCTCTGAATATTGAGCTCTCATTTTCTGCACTTAAACCGAGTAATCCGGATAAAATTTGATTTTGGATCCATTTATTTATTATTTATTTCCTTTTATTCGGGCCGTAGCCAGAATTTTATCTCTGTCTCTATAATGCAGCATCTTAAACAGACCCATATGTCAATCTCTGGTCGATTCCTTCAAGAATAATGCAGATACTGATATGGGATACAATGAAAGCATTTTTTTTAAGCGGAATACTAATACAAGCAATTAGTCGGTTTAAAAAAAAAAAAAAAAAAGAATGCAAAGTGGGAAACTCGCCTTGTAGGAGAAGTGCAACAAAAAGAATTTCAATATACCCAGAACTCTACTTTAATAAATCATTCTATATGGAAAGACACCCAACTTTTATTTAAAAGGACAATCCTGAAAAAAGCAGAACAAGATCTCCTATTTGTAAAGAGTAGGTATTACGAGGAAGGGGAAAGGAATGGGGAAATGTTAGCCGTAATAGTAAAATCTCAGACCTGTTCAAATTATATCCCTGCGGTCTGTTTGCCAACAGGAGACATCTCACATAATCAGATAGATATTACATAAACCTTTTATGGCGATTTATTTAGGAGCAAGGTGACTTATAAATTTGACCAACTCAGAGACTTTCTCCATACCCTGGAGATACACTCAATTTCTGCAGATGACAGAGAAAGACTTAATTCTCCACTCACATCGGCTAGCGGTAAAGTGCCAGGAACTGATGGCTTGCCGCCGGAGATTCATAAGATCTATGGAGAAATACTGCTCCCAGAATTATTGAAATGCTTAACCAGGCATTCGATACAGGTAGGCTTCCGGAGTTAATGAATGAAGCAACTATTAGCGTAATACCCAAACCAGATAAAGATCAGACACTACCAGAGTCTTCGGCCAATCTCATTGCTTAACTCAGATGTTAAGGTATTGGCAAGGGTGTGGCCAAAAGACTAAATACCGTTATAGGGAAATTGATACATCAGGACCAGACATGTTTCATCCCAGGAAGGTCCACAGCTATACATTTGAGGAAACTGTTTCATCTGCAGATGACTCCTGATAATGTGGGGGGGGGGGGGGGGGGAGGAAAAAAAGCGGTTTTGTCCCTCGACACAGCAAAAGCGGTTGACTGCGTCCGGTGGACATATCTGGGAGGTTTTGGAAAAATTTGGCCTGGGTGAAGGTTTTGTGAGGCAGATAAAATTATTATATCATGTCACGCGAGCATGTTTACAGATTAATGGTACCATATCAAACTTTTTTTTCTTTATCTAGAGGTACCAGACAGGGCTGCCCGTTATCCCCCATTGTTGTTTGCATTAGCAATAGAGCCCCTAGCGATAGTAATCAGACACACAACCCTAATTAAAGGGTTTAGGAGAGGAGAAAGGGGAGATAAACTTTGTATGCAGACAATGCTCTGCTGTTTCTGGGAAATATGGATGAATCACTAGTTTCTGCTGTAACCCTGATAGAGACCTTTGGCTCCTTCTCGGGGTTTCAGCAGAAACTGGGATAAATCCGTATTGATCCCACTAGATGAGATGGCTCCAATCCTACCACAGACGGTAAATCAGATTAGAATAGCGAAGTCTTCTAACCACTTTCAGACCGGACCAATTTGCAGCCAAAGGACCAGGCCCCTTTTTGCAATTCGGCACTGCGTCACTTTAACTGACAATTGCGCGGTCGTGCGACATGGCTCCCAAACAAAATTGACGTCCTTTTTTCCCCACAAATAGAACTTTCTTTTGGCGGTATTTGATCGCCCCTGCGGTTTTTATTTTAAACAAAAAAGTGCGACAATTTTGAAAAAAAAAGCACTCTTTTTGCTAGAATAAATATCAGTTTAGGCCGATACGTATTCCTCTACATATTTTTGGTAAAAAAAAAAAAAAAACGCAATAAGCGATTGGTTTGCGCAGAAGTTATAGCGTTTACAAAATAGGGGATAGTTTTATAGCATTTTTATTAATATTTTTTTTTTACTAGTAATGGCGGCGATCAGCGATTTTTATTGTGACTGCGACATTATGGTGGACACATCGGACATTTTTGAGACCATTGTCATTTATACAGCAATCAATGCTATTTAATTGCATTGATTCCTGTATAAATGACACTGGCAGTGAAGGGGTTAACCACTAGGTGGCAGTGTAGGGGTTACATGTACCAAGAAGAGTGTTTGTAACTGTGGGGGGCGTGGCTGTCAGCTAGTGAATGCTGATCTCTGCTCCAATCACAGGGAGCAGAGATCGGCGTCACTAGTTGCTAGGCAGAACGGGGAGATGCTATTTCCGCATCTCCCCGTTCAACCTTCCCGTGAGACGATCGCAGGTATCCCCGCGGCGATCGAGTCCGTGGTGCCCCGCGACCGGCCTCACAAGGGTCCCGGACGCTGGCGGCGCACGCTCACTGGCACGGCGGTATCTTAAAGGGGACGTACCTGTACGTGCCATTCTGTCGACGTACATCGTCGTGCGCCAGTCGGAAAGTGGTTAAAGTATCTTGGTATTTGGGTCTCCTTTAAAATCAAGGAATATTTGAATCAAAATTTGACGCTACTTATAGATAAATTTAAGGCAAAGAGTAGAATATGGACTAAATTACCTTGATCTCTGGTGTGACGTGCAAATTTGATTAAAATGTTCTGGGGCACTCAGTTACTTTATATTCTATGCAATTCGCCTATGTAGATTCCCCTTAAATGGTATATAAAAAATGATTCCCTGTTCCATAGCCTATGGAAGGGTAAAATTCCTAGAATTAAGCTTTTTACATTACAACTTCCCAAAAGATACAGGGGGACTTGCTGTGCCAAATACAAAGATGTACTTGATTGCTTCTCAACCGCAATAGATGGTGGGATGGGGCAATGTAGACAGGATGGACCCAAATCAATACTTTTGACTCAACCCTCTTGTAATCATTTAATAGCTCAATTGGAATCCAGATCCATTGAAAACGCTTTACAAAGACCCACCTTAGACATTTCAGTTTATACCCCTCTATGGCATCATATAAGGAGATAAATAAACTAGGATTCAGGGTATGGAAAGGATTGGGGATTCAATATATTGACCAATTATCCTCTGATGGGGTGCTAAAAAACAAAGCATTACAAAAAGAACATTCCTATTTTGAAGGCCGGAATATTCACATCTAGGGTTCCCCATTTCTGAAATAAAAAGATGAGAAAATGTCAGGATGAAAGGGCCATTTTCCTTTGTCCAGGCAGTGATGACTGAGAAAACCTACCTTTTCAATTGTCCACTTGCAAAAATGTTGAAGAGGAGGGCTTTGCTTTCCTTAGAGACCATGTCTAATAAATCTGAAACACTACTCTCCTGCCTGTAAGGCTGGCATCTGTTCTTTCTGACACATTAAGGAAGGCAATAACATTCCCAAAGCTGAATTAGTAATCCACTAAACTAGGGAGCTTGGCTGAAGAGAAATATAGGGTAATTGAGAAATTAAGTGTTTGTGGGCCTTGAGTGAAGCCAAAAGCCTTGAATGAGGCAAATGAGAGACACTGCCTGGATCTTAAGGTCTGAGAATGAGCGCTCGGGGGGGGGGGGGGGGGGGGGGAGGGTGGTGAGTTGGGGGGGGGGGGACAAAGTATTCCTTTATAGTGTGTACTTGTCTCTAGGGATGGGCCCGGTGTTCGAATCAGGCGTTCGACCGCTCGTCGAGCCCAGAACTATTTGGGCCGCTCGCATCAGATTCGTGTGATGCAAACAGCCCACAATGCACTGCCCCAGGGCAGTGCATTGCTGCCTGATGATTGGCAAAGCATGCACTGTGACCCCCGCATGCTTGGCCAATCATAGAGCCAGTGGCGAGGAGAGCAATAATTGGCCACAGGCAAGATGCCCGTGGCCAATTATAGCTCAGGGGGTTTAGTACACGCCCCACACTATAAAAGGCCACCTCGCTGGCAGCCTTGTGTAGTGTGTTCCAGCATGTCAGTGACATTATCTGCTGTGATCCATTCTGCAGTGCTGCTGAGTCTGACATTATCTGTGCTGTGATTATTCTGCTGAGTGCTGCTGACATTATCTGCTGCGATTCTGGGGATTAGTGTGTGCGTGCTGTTAGTACAGCATTGCAGTATCACATTAAAACACCTTTACCCTTCTGGCCTGTTGTGTCATCCAAGGCAGCCATCTGCGGCTAATGAATTGCCGGTTCCCGTAACACAGAGAACAGTCATTCATTGAAAGTCATTGATAAAACAACAAAAAAGCATAGGGGTCCTCCCAAATTTAATTACCAGGCCATTCAGGTCTGCTATGGATATTAAGGAGAACCCGACCAAAAAAAATGGTGCGAGTCCCCCTCAAAATCCATACCAGACCCTTATCCGAGCACGCAACCTGGCAGGCAGCAACCTGGCGGCTACCTCACACACTATCGCTGCGTGGTTAATAAAGTCCATTAAGAAAGCTTACACCATCCAACATCTGGCGGTTCCTGAAAACATCAGGGCTCACTCCACAAGGGCAGTAGCTACATCCTGGGCAGCATATTGCAGAGTATCACCAGAGACGATTTGCAGGGCAGCTCCTTCCCTTTGTGCAATTAGTTTTCCTGACACCTTCATGGCAGCACACACTGGGTTGTGGCTCCGCCCCCACAACCTGACAGGATTGGATTAACTATAAATTTGAAGGGGAACCCCCCGCTGCATTCTCTTTTTTATCCTCACCTGACAGGTTGGACAGACAGGATTCTCCTATTTCCGATGAATCAGCCTCTACCGCATTCCCCCCAGCAGGTTCAAGCCTCTCCTGTTTGGAAATCCCTGCCTGTACAGTCTCTAAAGGAGCTTCTATGGAGAGAACCCCCATTCTGGTGGTCTCAGGGGGCAACGAAATTCTGGCAAGTAATTAAGCTTTAAAGAAGCTTTTCTGATTTTGCAGTGGGCTCCATTCATGTATTCCCTCTATCATGTCCATACTCTTTACTCTAAAAAAAAATTAATGGTGCAAGTACTTGAAACTGCACCGTTTCGTACAGCTGGGCTTGCTGGCCCTTGCTGTCCTCTGGACATGGTCGCCGCTCCTCCCACATTGCGCCTGCGTGTGTGTGGGGAAAGGTAACGCCGCTGTATTGCCTAGGGCGCTGTGCCCTTATCGAACCCTCCTTTTACAGAACCTATCTCATTGTGGGACCCAACTCTAAAATTATCCTTCCTCATCGCAGTGACATCAGCAAGGAGAGTGTCTGAGATCCAGGCACTAATGTCATCAGAACCCTACCTGGTTATTTTTCCTGATAGAGTGGTTCTAAGGCCTTCAGACCACTTCATACCCAAGGTGGCTACTTCCTTCCACTACAATCAGGACATTGTCCTCCCGTCCAACAACGATCAAGGCGATCCTCACCCTCTGGATGTTAAAACAACCATCATCAGTTACCTGACAGCCACAACCTCCTTTAGGAAGTCAGACTCCCTCATGGTCATCCCACATGGAAGCAGTTGAGGGCAAGCGGCTACCTCACACACTATCGCTGCATGGTTAATAAAGTCCATTAAGAAAGCTTACACCATCCAACATCTGGCGGTTCCTGAAAACATCAGGGCTCACTCCACAAGGGCAGTGGCTACATCCTGGGCAGCATATTGCAGAGTATCACCAGAGACGATTTGCAGGGCAGCAACATGGTCATCCAGACATACCTTCATTTCACACTATAAAGTGGACTCTGCTCACTTAGCTATGGCAGACTTCGGTAGATCCGTGGTTAGAGCCAATTCTTCCGCATTATAAGGAATAAAAATTATTTTTCTTGCACCCACCCGACTGGCAAGTTATTTCCCAGGGTGTGCTGCCATGAAGGCGTCAGGAAAATGGAAAATTGTATACTCACCTTTCCATAATTTTCCTTTCCCGACGCAATTTCATGGCAGCACACAGATTCCCTCCCCGTGTTTTGTAATGATATACATAGAGAATGCAGCGGGGGGGGGGGGGGGGGGGGGGGGGGGGGGGGGTCTCCCCTTCAAATTTATAGTTAATCCAATCCTGTCAGGTTGTGGGGGCGGAGCCACAACCCAGTGTGTGATGCCATGAAGATGCGTCAGGAAAAGGAAAATTACGGAAAGGTGAGTATACAATTTTCCATTTTTGTCACATTGACTGCACCATATGGGTGTTCATATGGTGACTGGTTGAGCAATTATTTTAGTGGCTATATACAGAAAATCAGTCCAGCAGTTGATCCAGGCTTGATGAGATTTATTTCAATATTTTATCACGCAGTATTTACGCAGCTGTCTTGCAAACGCAATTTTTTGGGACAACACACACTTTAATGAATAAAAAGGAAAAAAAAGTACGTTTTTTTTGTATAATGTGAAAGACGTTATGGCGAGTAAATGGATATTCAACATTTCAAGCTTTGAAACTGCACATGCTTGTGGAATGGCAACAAACTATGGTACTTAAATATTTTTATAGGTTACTTGTTTAGAGTTACAGGGGTAGTCTTGTGCTAGAATTACTGCTCCAACAACCGCACGATTGAACAAAGTTTTCATATGTGGGCACAACTTATGTGTTCGCTTCTGCACAGGAGTACAGAGGGATGGGGCGCTTAATTTTTTTTTTTTTATTACTACATTTTACACTGTCCATTTTTTGATCACTTTTATGCCCATTACAAGGAATGTAAACATCCCTTGTAATAAAAATAAGCATGACAGGTCATCTTTTTGGAAAGATCTGGTGTTAACAGACCATAGATCTCATTTACTTTTAAAAGCAAAATAAAAACAAAATTAGCTTTTTGACTTTTTTTTAAAAAAACAAAAAAAAAAACACACTTTTTTGGCCAGAGAACCAGAAGCAACGTCAGAAGTCACTCCGGTCCTCCAAAGGCATAGAGACGAATGGGGGCCATCTAGCTCAGCAAACAGCCGGATCGCTTCCAGGCTTTACCGACAGCTTTGGTATGCCCAGAAACGACCTCCCGCCACCTCAAACTTATATGGATGCAGAATCATCTATAGTAAAAATACCGCTTTATGGCAGCTAGCTGTATTGTGTGGTACTTAACTTCAAAGTAATAACATTTTTACTATGGGATGGTTGTCAAGTGGTTATAAAAAGAAGTTACAATACTTCAAGCTATTTTTTGCAGCTTTTATAAGAATGTGGATAAGATTTAAGGGGGCTGTACAGAAAGGTTTGCCCTATAAGGAAAAGTCAAACACCAGGGGGGAAGCTACCACTTCCCATTGAAAAGGAGACCAATTTAGGAGTCTGTAGATGAAATCGCACGTTTCAAGTACTGTTTGTGACTACAGAGAAGGCTATCTGCTCAAGAGTATAGACAATAGTACCAAGCATGCTTCAGTAAGCAGAGAGGACACCCTAGACCATGGGTCTTCAAACTATGGCCCTCCAGTTGTTCAGGAACTACATTTCCCATCATGCCTAGTCATGTCTGTGAATGTCAGTTTTACAATGCCTCATGGGATTTGTAGTTTTACAACAGCTGGAGGGCCGTAGTTTGAGGATCCCTGCCCTAGACCTAATGGATGCCTTGACAGCAAACTTGTCAATTTTAAGCTTTATTTCCTTAAAGAGTTAGTAAACTTTCATCTTTGAATTTTACCTATAGGTAAACCTAACTTCTAAGTAGTGTAAATCTCCTAAAATGTGCACTGTATAGAAGACATTACTGTACAAGCAGCCAGTGATATCACTGGCACATGTGCTCTGAAGGAACAGCCACCCGTGCCAATCCTTCAGAGCCCTGTGCTGTGACAGGCAGCTCCAGCATGCATGCTCAGGAGTGACGTCAACGCGGCTCTGGCCAGTCACAGAGTTTGAGTCTGCAAACCCAGAAGCAAGACGGGTTAAGATGAAAGCTGGCACTTGCGATGACATCACTGGAAGGATTAGTTCTCAGGCAAGTTTCACATAATGTGCTAGTATTTGATGCATACTAGCACATTATGCCTTTGCAAGCAAGGGAAAGGAAAAAAAAATGTCTAGCGGTTTACAAACACTTTAAAGCAGTTTCTCAACATAACTACAGTCTGGATACTAGAACAAGTATTTTGCCTGCTTATCTTGTAGTCAAGCAGACATCTGTGCTGATAAAAGCAAAAGAAAACCACAAAATTTCAGTCCGTCTTTATTTGTTTTCTGAAAAATTCCTGACGTTACAGAACTAAATTGAAATGCCTTTAATAACCCACTCTTTACATTGTGACTTAAATAAAAAAAAATTAGGTAACAGGACAAACTTTTATAAAACTAAAATCTTTATCAGCAGGTTTTAACAGCAGAAGAGGAAAACCGAAAATTGAGTTAAAATGTCATTTCAATAAAAGAAAAAAATTCATGAGTGGATGAGGAAAAAGCACGATGAAACTGAAAACTTGCAAACTAGTTAAAACCTGAAAAAAGGCTGTTTGCAGGGCTATGCAGACTGACATGAGCTAAACAGAGGAGATGTTGGAAGTTGCTTAACTGCTTCCCATGCCACCAGCTTCTGAAGAAAGCCTAAAAGAAAAATGAAAACATCATGAAGGCTGAAATCAAAAAACGTCTACAGTGTGTTTTGTTACATAAAGCCTATTTTAAAGAACACATTTAAGCAGCTTGGAAATAATCACATCTAGCTATGCCTGGTGAAAAATGGGATACGTCTGGCAATGCAAAGTGTCTTACCCCTTTGAGAAGTAACTATTAAGAATGTCCATTTTGGCTGCCATGTACAGAGATACAAGCAAAATCTAATACTTAAGCGATTACTCAAATTACCCCTTGCAGTAGGGCTCCCCTGTACTACAGTGGTTAAAACACTCACCTTTGTCTAAGGTACCATTGAAAATAAGATTTTTTTACTTACCATAATATTCTCTTGAAGTCTTTAAAGAGGACACAGGAATTCTTAAACCGTTGGCTTATACTGACACCCACTAGAGGCTGGGACACTCGCAATCAGATGTTAGGCTAACCCCTCATAACCCCACCTCCAACCATCATGCTTGACTTTTGTACTGCTTGCTCACAAAACACAATCACAGAGGCAGGACCCATGTCTTCAAATGGACTTCAAGATGATTTCACAGCAAGATTTTATGTATAGTCCATTGAGAGACAGGAATTTTAGGAATAATTCAACAGTTAGGACATCCAAAAGCAGTCCACTGATGAGTGGGCAATAGCCACTAGGATTTAACAGATGTGGAAGATCATACTACAAGATAAACAAGGAATCAATCAATGCCTTAAGACTAGATGATGAATAAGGGCTAACCAAATATGAATATTTCCACAACCAAAGGAGGGTACTTGAGGATCAACCTGGTGGCCACACACCACCACTGATAACCACAAAGGGGAGGGAAAGGGCTACATGAAAATTGCTATGAGCTTCAATCTAAGTGAAAGACCCAGAAAATCTTCAGCCTAAAAAGAAAGAAAAAAGAAAAGTCAGCAGTTACAAATACTGTAGCTGCTGACTTAATAAAATAACCCTTCCCTGTCCAAGGATCCAGGACAGCATTCTTTGCCTCCCCTGCATGTTTGGTGTGGGAAAGCAGCTGTGACTTCTTGCAGCTTCACAGCTGACTTCCCGCCTGTGTGAACGGTCCCATAGCTTGCAGGGACCTGTGCGTGTCCTTGAAGGTTGTGGGTAAGGGGTGGGGGCCCAAACTTCCAAAAGTGGGTACCTATCAAAACCAGGTACCTGCTGCCCCATAAAAAATAATGAGTGCCACAAGCAGAACTTCCCTTTTGGGTGAAGCATACATATTGCAGGGTAAAAAGTGGTGTCATACATTCATGCAAAAGGCAGAGGACATAAGGGGAATTCTGGCTTTGAGATTTGCAGCTTGAGTGGGAGGTAGACTCTTGGTCACCTACAATCTACTACTGTAGTAGTAAGCTGGGGTTCTTCCATCATATCCACAAATCTCTTGCATTGAGGCAGATGCACAGTTCAACCAGTGCAGATTTTCTTTAAGTACTCTACTCTGGTTTCCTCCCACACTCCAAAGACATTAGTAGATTAATTGGCTCCTGTCTATATTGGCCCCAGTAGGTTAATGTATGAATCTAAGTTAGGGGCCTTCTACTGTAAGCTCCTGGGAGGGCAGGGACTCTTGTGAATGTACAATATATACATAAATCGCTGTGTAAAATTGTCAGCACTGTAATAAAAAAAAGTTTGGAGATAAGGCCCACCAGGGACAAAAAGACTGAGCTGTGGATGGGGGTCAAGAACATGCTAGAGTGCCTGGGAGCTAATGGCTTTATTAAATTGAGCATAGAACCACAAAATACCTGAAGTGGACATAAGTGGCCTTGTGGACACAAGAGAGGTCTTGGCCACGCCTGGCTACAATAGATCCTGATGAGGGACTAGGGGTCCCAGGATCTAGGTTTTGGCCATCTGTTTCTTCTGGATACTAGGAAATAATAAATAGAAGCAGCAGAGCAATATGGGCTGAGGTCACTCATTGCAGAACAGTTTGTGTGCACACCTTTAAAGGACACATTGAAACCTCGCCAACACCAGCTGCTTGGGTTTGTGAGGAAGCAATGGATGAGGCAAGTGAAACTGCTTTTAACTCCTTGTCACCGGCTCCTCCCAGCCCTTTAAGGGTTTAGAATGCCATGAGGAAGGGCAGTGCTTGTGGCCATGTGACTGCCGTGATTGTCTGTCACGGTGGTCACATGATCTGGCGCTTTCCAATAGCCGCCAGTCACTGTGACGGGAGCACGCTCTCAGCACATCTCTATTGCACATAAATATGCAGCTGCTCAGCACCACGGAGAGGCCGCATATTTACATGCACTCACTGCCAACAGGTTAATGGTACCCTAGACAAAACAAGAACAAACCCTCACAGTTCAAGGATGCCCCCAAAGCAAGATTCACTTTGAAATTCCTTCAGAGTTCAGTTTTTATTATTCTGCAGTGGAACCGTAGGCAAACCAAATACACATTTACTGCTTTCTTACCCAAAGGATGTGCAATTCGGCCAGCAATTCCTGCGACACATCTTGACAATCAGAAGATCGCTACATCCTTTAGAATACTGCCTCCTGGGTCAGCTCATTTGACAGAGCACAATGCTCTTTCACTGTCCAAGGAACAGGCTGGAGGCAGAGAGGTAACAAAGCTGAAATGCTGAACCAGTCAGACAAATCCTTTGTAAACGTGCATTTAAACTGTTGTGTCCTTTAACTTGCATGACATTTTAGTGGTTTAAAAAAAACAGTTTTTATGTATAGATGCCATCGTACCCTGTGCCTGGGGGCAGTGTACCACATTACATCTGCAGGCTCTTCTACATGCTTAGCAGTGCTCCCAATTATAGTCTATAGGTCTAGTCAGACGTATTAAGACTCCATGGAGCTTTTGACGAGAACAGCATATTTTTTGGTACCTTTTCATTATCTGGCCAACAGAATGATATGGAACCAAATATTTGACACCCGTCCGACACCTAGTCACAATACTCGCATCAAGCAATCAAAATTAGTTTTCAAAAAAAGACCTTTAACTGGCTTTATGGTAGTTTTCACCAACTCGCCCTCAGATATTGAATACAGCAGCTTCTAACAAAATAAATTCTAAGCAAAAACCTTGACAGAATGGTTATGGTTGCCATCACTATCTTCTTGCCTGAAATGTTAGTTGCTTGACTTGTCATAATGAAACTTTTGTTTAATTCTTTGGTCTAAACAGATACAAGCTAGCAGAATTCTGACACTTCTCTACATACATGTTGCAGGTAAAATCAATATTTAAGCCAGTGTCAGAGCAGCCAGGCAACTAGCATTTTTTAGGGCGACCTACACAACTTGTGCTAGACTGTATAAGTAATTTTAACCGGTTCCCGACTCACATAGATACTGTGGCAGAATGGCTCCCCTGGGCAAAATCCTGTATGGGTATGTCCATTTCTTTAGCGGCCACCAGATGCCCACTGCACATGCACGAGCATGGGGACAAATCCCTATGCTGTCAGGAAGGAGGCGTATTATTGTTTGTTCTCTTTCCTAGTCTATTTTATCCCCCCCCTAGTCTATTTTACCCCCCCCCCCCCCCTAGTTACACACTGAGGGAACACAATTAACCCCTTCCCTGCCAGTGACATTTGCACAGTAATCAGTGCATTTTTAAAGCACTTTTAACTGTATGAATGCCAATGGTCCCAAAAAAAAGTGTCAAGTCTCCGATTGGTAAGTCGCAATACTGCTAAAAATTGAAGATCACCGCCATTACTAGTAAAAAAAAAAACACACAAATTTTTCATAGTTTGTAGACACTGACTTTTTATTTTTTTAATTGGGGGATATTATAGCAAAAAGTAAAAAATAGTTTTCTTCAAAATTGTCGCTCTGTTTATAGCGCAAAAAATAAAAGCCGCAGAGGTGATTAAATACCAAATGAAAGCTCTATTTGTGGGGGAAAAAAATACAAATTTTGTTTGGGTACAACGTCGCACAACCGCAAAATTGTCAGTTAAAGCGCCAAATTGTAAAAAGTGCTCTGGTCAGGAAGGGGGTAAAATCTTCCGGGGCTGAAGTGGTTTAAAGTGGATGTAAATCCCCAATTTTTTTTTTTTTTGATGTCATAATGTAGAGAATAAGATTTCCTTTCATTCGAGCCCAGTCTTGCCACACAGATTTACTTGAGGCCTGAGCAATCCTCTTATTGTTCAGTTAGAGAAAAATCTTGACAAAGTCTTGAAAACTGTCAAAAACGTCCCCTTGCTGTGAGTGACAGGTGATGTACATATCATGCACTAGCCTGAGACAGGCACATCCTGTGTAAAAAGTTCACAATTCACATCCCCCTCCCCTCCAGCTCTCCCAGGATTGGCTGCCTTTACTGGATGTTTCTCATCATGGGATGCAGTGAACAGTCAGCAGACTATAGACAGACAAGTGATTTAGGGGACATGTATGTAGTCAGAGCTGGGCAGAGTAGAACATCCAGTGATCTGATGATAACCTGTCTCAGGCTAGTGCATGAGATATGTAAATCACCTGTCACTCACAGCAAGGGGGCATTTTTTACAAAGTTTTCAAGACTTTGTCAAGATTTCTCTAACTGAACAATAAAAGAGGATTGCTCAGGCCTCGAGTAAATTTGTGTGGCAAGACTGGGCTCAAATGAAAGGAAATCTTATTCTCTACATTATGACAAAAATATAAAAAAAAAAAAATTACTTTAATGGTGTCTATAGATACAATTACACCTAAAAACGTCAGCCATGACTTGAGATCTGTATTCTATAGATTTCAGGCAACCCAGAAGGAAGAAAAAGGCAGTGTGAATCCCAATAGTAGGAACCAGGGGCGGTCCTTGGGCTAAAAGGTGACACTGGGTGGAACTTGAAATCTTGTATACTTTTGTACATCTTTCAAGGTAAAATGGATTCAAAATATGCCATCAGTTATGAACACATTCTTTATGTTATTGTGTAGACCGAATGGATACAGGCAATGACATTCACATGTACTTAACTCCAAATCAGGCTTGTTCTTTTAACAGATGAATGGCATAAGTAAACCCAGTGTGAAAAGGAGTGCATGGTAACGTCAGGCTAGGATCTTCTAAAAAGACTGGATACTGTATATTATTGCAAGTGTTTAAACCGGGATATTCTCATCTTAGCACTGTTGGCAAGTAGACGTGCAATCCTACAATGCTTGAACCCTTATGCATATGGTATATTTGGTTATTTGTAAGTATACAAAAGGATATAGCAGCTGACCAGTCCTTAGATGTGGTGGTTTCATTAGTTTTCATTGTTGGGCTAAGAATATTCCAAATACAGAAGACACCCATTTTAATGATAAAAAACAGTGCCCTGTACACCGGCTGAGAAAGTAACCTTAAATTTCTCATATTAACTACCAAACTACCCCCCCCCCCCCCCCAATGCAACTGAGACAAGAGCAGATAGGTCTGAAGTGTTTAGTCAGGGTGGTAACCATGGCTCTAGTAGGTGAGTGACGCTATCCAGAGACAGGTGTATTACAGAATTACCAGATAAAAAAAAATGCAGCCACTACATTCAGGGACAAGCCAAGCCAGCTATATATGTGTTGCTTTAGGATTTTTGCGCCCTTATATCAAGACACCTACATCAGTGAGCCAGTGCTCTTTGCACCATCATGTATTGAACCTATCATTGTACCTAATGCAACCACTCAATTTTACTGAAAACAGACTAAGATTTAATGGTTGCCAAAGATTAAACCTGAAAAACATGGCGTACAGTGTAGTTAAGAAAAACCTGTAGTTTGAGGTTATACAGCCAATAATTGACTGCTTGTTAAGCTATAGCTCAGCACAAAATATACCTATATGTTACTGTATGTGAGGGAACTGGCAAAACTAGTGCTCCTAATGTGATTTTTTTTAATGATTAAAGCTGTGAACAGAAACCGTGTGAAAATCTGTTACACTATATAGGGCCTTTGAGAGTGTTTGTAGTATTTTCTTAAAATGCTTAGATTTTTTTCTCATATAAAAGCATTACTGGGCTTAATGAAACTGGCAAATTAAGTGCAAAATACTATGACTGTAACCCCAACTGTCAACCAGACTGCTTGCTTTGATTAGGAAAAAAGAAATTGGGTATGGGTTAACTGTCTTTAGCCCTTGCACTGCAAACATGCCAGTTTCTAAGCATTTCCAACATCTAAACATTTTCCAAAGAAAAGTTGTCAAGACTTAAAACATAAAGCCAGTATGAAGGCAAGACGTAAAATTATCTTTCTATATAAAAACAAACTAAAACATTGTCAGCAAACCAATGTTGCTTTATTGAAATACAGTGAATGCTAATAGCCAACACTACTGGCAAGGTTTACAGATTCACAAAAAAAAAAAAAAAAAAAAAAAAAAAAAACTACCTTTTCAATTACTTATAAGCCCCAAATATTGCAAACTAATCCACCATCTAGGTGGTACAACTTATGCGTAGCATACTGGGACTTTGATGCAGCAGAATACACAGTCAAATTTAATAAAATAAAAATGCGTAGGTGTGAACAGTTTGAACTAGTCAAACAGACTACTCAATAAGGAGAGAAACGCTGCTTTTCCGATTTCGCTTTAGTATACAGCTGGGTAGCAGAGGCAGGAACAGCAGAGGATGAGGTAGAGGAGGCGGTGGACACAACATTTAGAGCCAGGAGCGGGACGGGTTTCATGTCAAGCAGATTGGAGACACAAGGGACAGTCGAGGGATTAGGGAGGCTGGAAGGTGTTTCCGAGGAAGAGGAGTTGGAGGCGGAGGAAGGTTCACCACCCCCGGCCGTGGAGGCGTTCACCAGAGAAGGGGCAGCGTTGGAAGAGGAAGGGGTGGAGGATTGAGAGATGCTGAGAAGGTCAGGGGTCGTGATGCTCTGGGAGGAGGAAGGTTTAGCAGTTTCTAGACTGTAACAGAGGAGAAAAGAAAAGGGAACAAAAACAAAAACGGGTGGGTGGGAGGGTAGGTACAAAAACGAAGGAGTACAGGAGGATAACAATGGAAGCGGAGAGCAAGCAGAACTATATAATCAAGCACAAAGTCTACCACTATAGTTTACAAATGCCACCCAACTAGTGTCACTTCTGTTTTACAACCACCAAAAAGTTGTCGGACAGATAAGACATTAAAATTTGTTTCCCTTTAAATATATAACTCTTACAATGCAACCTGCAGTAAAATACCACTAGCGTTTTGAAATGGCCCCCACAAATATGTTGCACTGCTCAGTTTTATTCAATGGCTGGTAATGGTTTATTACAGACTTCAGGGCTGACTAAGCTAGAAACCTATTCTGAATACTCAGCTTTACAAAAAGGGCACAAAAACTAATATTGCCAAGTGTAAAAGAAAAAACAAATCTGGTCAACCAACCATTTCCTTATAATCCCAAAATCCACAGGTAATGTTTTCCCTGTGGGCGCTCCATTTTTTTGGTGTTGATTTGCCTTCCAGTATCCTTTTAGCATTTAAACCTGGGGTAGCCCCTTTGGAATGTACCATACATGCAAGGATAGATAACGGAATGGAAATTTTACACACCAAAAAAAGCCAAGGCTTTCATGGAAGGCAAATCTAGAGACTGTAGAATTTATATATTTATAGACATGCAAATAAGCCCAGTCATTATATGGAGCATAAACACAAGTACCCAAACAATCATGGTTTCCAGATCTTTATAATACAGAAGGTTGCATCGGGAAGAACCATATAACAGATCTGGAAAACATGTAGTGACTGGGGAAGACACTTGGAAATTGCTAAACTTTTATTATCAAAATATTTGTTCTGTTAAGATTTCAAGGTCTTACCTGACATTGATAAGGTACTGGGCCAAACTAATGCTGGCTGTGGACCCAGTAATTGTAACCTGACGATCTGTGGAACCTTCAACAGGGTTAGCAATCTTAATCTGTGCTCCAGACATCTGACGAATCTCATTTATTTTAGCTCCTTGACGTCCAATGATGCAACCGATCAGCTGTAAGAAAAAAAAAAAAAAAAAAAATCATAATGTACAATTTCTTATCCTTTTTAATTACCAACATCCAAGTTACATTCTAGGACAAAATGGTGTTTAGATTCAATGAAAGCCTAAATAACCATTTTGTTTGAATTCTGCCCCCCCCCCCATGCAATGGAGCATTGGGGGGGGGACCCTAACCACCTGTTTACATCACATGACGGCTGTGATTGGACACGGCCATCATGTGATCAGGAGGGCCAATCACAGAGCCCTCCTGCCGATCGGAGATGCACCATGTCCGGGTGACACGAGCGCATCGGGGCTGCGCGGGCACGCAATCCTCCTGAGGGACGTTCCTGAACACGGCTGTTTATATACATTGGCCGGGTGGGAAGTGGTTAATCTAAGACTTTCAAATATCTACTTTGGCACTCCAAATGGTTATTTTCCTCAAATTAAATGGCATTAGTGTTTCTCTTACAACATAGTAGTAGTTCAGAACTATACCCTGTAGACCTCAAGCCTGCACAAGTTTATAAACTTACATCATTTGGAATGGTGAGTTCGTGGGAAGTTGTCTGAGCTGAAGCATCAATACCTCCTGCAAATAAAAGTAGATTTAATTATTAAATCGTAGTTAAAAACAACCTGGACAAAGATACCCCTATGCTTCAAGCTTTTAAAGCAGAGCTTAGCTATGCATAAAACAAAGATGGGGTTTATCTGCTTAATGGAAAAAGCTATACAAGATTAAAGTTCTCCCTTTGAGAAGGTTAAATCATATTTCACAAATGTTATCAATACAATTTATGCTGGACATGAAGTGTAGCACCAATTCCCTGCCACGGTGAGGAACAGAAGGTGGATGGAGAAATCAGTTATCCATTCAGCCCACTGGGAAGGAGAACGGGACAGCTTTTTGAAGAGAAACATTTTTGCTCATAGTAATGGCCGGTTCAGCAAGGCCTAGCTGAGATTTGAGTCATCTGTTGGCAGCCTTGGTTGTGCTAAAGTCAATCCGTCATTCGACTTCAGTACAACCAACATGTCTTTCCCTTTCCATAACTGCCAGCAGCTATAGCCCCTCCCCCCATCAGTGGTCATTGTGTTCTGCTGGCAGGGAAGGCTCCCAGCTGGCAGAACACAATCGTGCTGCAGGAGGGATTACACCTAAAACACTGACTGTTGATGGGGCATTGAGCAATTTTCTGCTCTAGTGTATGAAGTCATGCTCTCCCCTCTCCAGCACACTTGTGCAGCAACTACCAAAATCTCTTGCATCAGCCACAGGGAGCAATAAGTCACCCCCTCCATTAGGTGACGGTGCTCAGGTCCCGTCCCCCCCATACCTGGAAGCAATGGTTATATTGTGCCAGGGAGCACCGAGGAGAGGGGCTAGGCCCCAAACAGGCAAAGTGGTTCTTTAAAATGCTGAGGTTTATAGCGGAGTTACAGCTGTTTATTAAAAAAGTCAGCAGCTACAAAAAGTGTAGCTGCTGACTTAACACTCACCTGTCCCACGATCCAGCCGCCGAAGCCTTGGTTTTCTCCCCCGCATCACTACTGTGGGCAACCGGCTATGACAGCTTGCGGCTTCACAGCTGGGTCCGCACTGTACATCCTGAATGGCCGAGCAATCTTCTGGGACCTGTGACATGTCCCAGAAGATTGCAGGGAGGGGGGAAGAGAACTTCCGCTCAAGTCACCTAGGCAGCAGAAGTGGGAAATGGGTATGTCAGGGGGGTTAGGAGTCCTTAAAGCAGAAGTTCCACTTTTGGGTGGAACTCTGGTAAGGGCTGAATGAGACAGTAGTATGCCCAAAAAAACTTGCACCAACTGTCAAATGAAGAAATGCTCAGGGACCGCAAGTGGTTAGAAAAAAATAAAAAATAAAACAAACAGGAGCACTTGTTCCCCTTCAGAGCTTTATAATCACAGGCGTCAGACAATTTGTCACCCAGAAGTCCTACTCCACGATTTATGACTATTTTGTTGGCTGAAACTAATATGCACGAGAAAAGAAGATTTTCCTTCAATACACAAGTTCAGCAAATTTGTACAAACAATGCCATTTAAAGCTAAATGTTATTTAGTCTTACAGTATCTGGTAGCAATGATTAAGAATAAGCATTGAGAGTGAAACGTGTCAACCATTTCATCCTGTACCCTGCAGCTGTAGGAATTTGTTATTTATACAATATAGGCATTTGTATCGGAGTGTGGCTGTCTAGATTCTCCATTATATGCTGAGCCGGCACCTGCTGCTTCCACCCTGAGGAGACTTGCCTACAACACACCTGCCTAGAGTGGTAACCTCTCTTCTTAAAGTTGTATACATGTTCCTCTGCTGTACTGAAAGTGCTTACTCTGATTTTACGGTAATAGAGTCTCACAATGTGAATTAGGAGCTGCAGCAAATCCTATCTAACTCAATACTTTACAGTATGACTGTCCCTGCTCCACCCCCTTTCATTGCAAGTAGGCAACGAGGAAACAAAAAAAAAAAAAAAACGGGGTGGCAAAACAAGCTGCATCATCTTCAGCTTTATGGAAAAAGTAGTATGAAAAAGAAAGTATTACTATAATAGCAGCTAGCAATAATCGCATGTAAAATTCTACAGGCTGGTTGCACCCAAGTTGACTGATTAACTTGGCTACATTCAGCCTGCCCCATACATTGTTCAATTCTCAGCCAGTCCGTTGAACCGGTGGAGATACAAGCAGTCTATGGCTGGCCTGGCAGCTGATTGGTTTCTATGCAGAGCTACACCAGATTCTGCACTCCCCAGTTTTAGTAAATCAACCCCACAAGCTGAAGAGGCGTGGTAATGAAAATTAAGACACATACAATAGAAAAGGGTAAAATCCATAATCTGAAAACAAATCCAAAGGATGAACTTTGCTACCATTTTAGTTGTTAAAAACATGACGATGCCGTCATTCACCCAATAAACTATTCTGTGCCAGGAAATTACTTCACAATTTCGTTTTTTTTTTAAAACATTAAACCCTTTTTAATTTTAACAGTTAAATGTGTCTACTAAAGACGGGAAGTATGAATTCAAAAGACACACATGCATGAAATACTATATGCAAAATATAAGTTTCCCTTATAAGATAGCACAACTATACTGATCTTTGAGTGAAGCAGCTGACAGACTGGAAAAATTGCAAAGCTAGCAGTGAGCAGTGTGGCTCAAAAAAAAAAAACTGAAAACAAGCAAAGATTTCTTACCACTGAATCCGGTGTTGCCACTATGGGACATAGGGAAGTGAGATTGCTGCATTGCCAGTTGGTGTAACTTGGTCAGCTAAGGAAGAAAAAATGCAGTTCTAGAGAGATGCAAGGCAAACTGGATATTAACTAAAAAGGAAGATGTGAACAGATTGCTTAGCTCAGTGTCCAGCTAGACTACCAAATATAGGAAAAATATTAGCGCTGTGATGGAGTACACTGCATAAATTGCAGAAAACAGTGCTAATCACTGTTCTAAGAGGGTACAGCTAAAAGCATACTTCCTGCAGGTTCATTCCATTTAGAGCAAAAGCAGATAAGACAAGAGGTGCACAGCTTAAAATGTGAATCGGATACTGAAATACCCAGAACTACAGCCCTCAGAACATTGCAAAGAGGCAAAAGCACACTTACATCAGGCTGAGGAATGGCATACTGTCCTTGAATGGTGTAGGCCTATAAAAAGGAGCAAAAAGTAGTCCAATTAAACCCATGTGACAGCCAGCAAGACCAAAGTGTGAAGGCAAGTGTTAGACAAGAAATAAAAACAGTAAGCAAAGCAGATTTAGGAAGACCAATTAGCATTAGCTGTTCAGAGTGCAGCAAGACACCATATTTAAAAAGGTGTTTCCTACACACGAGTCTAAGTGAAAGCTTGGCTACAAATATAATGTAGTGTAGAGTTTTTAGGCCCATGTAGGACTGCCAAAGCATTGAGAATTGCACATGATCTGTGATAAGAAAACATTGGCATCTAAAAGTTTCTCGTATTTTCACACTTCATTTTTAATAAGCCTGCAACTATTAGTTTTAGAAGCAGCTTATAAAAATAATAAAAGATTTGAAAATTAAAATAAAATAAAAATGTCTAGTAGAGTAAATATCAGGACCTACCCCATGGAGATCCACAGCATCTAGGGAGACTCCCCCTGTGTGGGACCTCCGCCCCTCCCACAGGTCAGTCTCACATGCGTGCCCTCCGGCTTGGCGCGACACCTGTTGAACAAAGCGAAAACGGGATTCAGTTATCTCTGATAAAAGTCACAGCCTCAGTCCTCAGACATCATAACCCCAGCCACCACATCCATTGGAAACATTGGAAAGGATGAGTCGGGTCATGGATCCAAAATGAGGCCACAAGTTTAAGCTATTCCTTAACTTCACTCATATCTATCTTCGTGTATGCTTATACTTAAAATGCATCTTAAACAGAACAGCAATAAGAATTTCAGACTGTTGATAAAGATATCTATGCCACAAGAAAATATCAGCATTCAAGAACTAGGACTTTAACACTGATCTCTGAAAAGTAAAAAACAAGTTATTCCACCAACAGTGCACTGTCTGGCATAAAATTTAAGTCACATGACCTTTATTCTAAGTCTAATCATAAGCATCAACCTAATGCTAAATCCTTAATCCTTCAGTTATTACAAGCCTGAAAAATTAGAACATGTAAAGGATTATTAGCAGCAACTTAAAAAAAAGGATTCATAGGTATATTAACAGAACTGAATACCGATTTACCCTGACAATGGCACAAAAGGCTGTGCGTATCTAACCCTAGTACTGCCTACGGGTAGTCCCAGTATCCTTTACCAATGCTCTACAGCAGATAATACATGCTAAATAGATGTTCTGTTACAGAATTGTGGCATGAAGTAACCATTTAATGCAGCAATAACTGCACTTGAATAGAGTACCCCCCTTTCTTAAACCAATATGGTGAGCTTATTATGTGTCAGTCATTTTGGATCCATGATTACAACTCTTAAGTGAAAGGAAAAAAATTTAATAAAAAGAAGACTTCATAAGGCAGTCGCTTCCATCAGAGACACTTAACACTTTGTTCAAATAAGGTGACAACAGATACAAGGAATTTTACATACAACAGCCTATTCAGAACAAATTATTAGCTCTGGGAGGAAAGTAAACCTGATTAAAAGCCAATCCTCAACATTTAACAGATGAAGTAGCTGTGGCACAAACAAGCCATCAGCTTTATTGACCTTTGAAATTAGGAATCTTTCAGCTGTGCACTGGCATGGAACCTAAATGTGCGACGCCTACAAAATTATGGCATGCAAAAACTTAATTTGTACTATTTTGGTAGCTGAAAATTTAAGATTAACACTTAACATTGCCTCACCATTGCCCCGCTTACAGTTTAATAAGTTGCACTATAATATTGCAATATAAACACTGTAAATGTTTTTTTTATATGGCTACATGACTGCAAATCTCCAGTTCCTCTGTATACAAGGAGAGCGAACAGCTGAATCAGAGCAGCATCACCCACAGGCATCCATAGAAAAAGTGATCAGCTGGGGGAGAAAAAAGGCATGTAGAAAAAAGGGAGCTTTGCTCAAAAATAAACACCCACACACCATAATTATAACATACAGAGCACTAGAGCAATGGCGAGGCAACATTTATAAGTTGTTTTAGTGTTTAGCATTTTAAGAATAGTTTCCCCATTTATGCTAATGTAGTTTTAGGATGCCAAGTAGTGTTATTTGCATAAATTAACATTTGCTAAGCTACTGATTTGGTGCAGGGGAAAAACAAAAAGCTGTATGAAAACCGAATTACAAGTTGCACAGGTATATAGTCCAAAAATTTAAAGTCCATGCTCTAATGTGCAAAAAAAATAAATATACAATCTACATACGTAAATCCACAGTACAAGCAAAGTGAAGAAATAGAAAAAAGCAATACAAGTATGTGAGATGCAAAAAAACTACCTGCACTGTGCACATAAATAAAAGTCCAAAATACGTATATATATTCTTAGGGCTCACAGTATATCAAGTTCACACTACAAATATTTAAGTGTAGTGAAAGCACTTACTTTTCAATTTATGGGAATCAAATCTTCTCCACCTGTGCACTCACCTAGATTATGGCCTGCTAAGTGAGTTGAATGTCCAAACTAGCATGAAACATCCATCCAGTTAGGCACTATAGCAAGCTCAAAAATACAATACTTAAAATAGTGCACTTCTATCATGAAAATTGTAAAAACTTGATTAATGCACTTGCGTGATCCAATAGTTCCAACCAGAATCAAGCAGCCTGTGTACATGTCACATTGGACTGGCTTTCTAGCAGCGGCTCACAGTCAATCAGATGTGGTGCATCCCTATCAGACCGCTGAGGAAGAGCCACTGCTTACAGGATAGAAGAAAGCCATGCACGCAGGCTTATAGCAATTCCAGTTGGGACTATTGTATATTACTTGCGATTTAAAGATATCAGCGCGCACTATGAAGTTCTTTATTCCATTTTGAGCTTGCCATTGCCTGGGGTAGACGCTGGAGAAATAGTGTCCAACTGGATAATGGTTCATGCTGGTTTTGATCATCTAAGTGATGTCCATCTAAGTGATCAGACAGCTGCACAGGTGGAGTGGACGTTATTACAGGCGATTTCAGAAGTCTGGTTGAAAACAGAAGTTGTTTCCCTACACTTGTTTATATTACACAAACTGGGAATACTGTGAGCGCGAGAAATATATGCATATTGTGCACTGTTATTTATGTGCACATACTTATTTTTATGTTGATGCTGAGTTTTCTGTTTCTTTAATTTGATTGCACAGTGTATTGATGTACGTTTATCTGTTATCTACAAGCACTAATTGTGCAGCGTATTGGTGTACCTACATGCCCGATAACGTAAACAAATGTTTACTTTATTGTATTTTTATTTTAGCGTCTATAGTAAGGTGAAGAGCACACTGCACTAATTTATTCAGTTATAAAAAAAAAAAAATAAAAAAAAAAACATTTATGGACATAGGCATTTAAAAAAAAAAAAATCAAATGTCTTGGATAAGGTTAATTGGGTACAAAAAAGCAGAATAGAAAACATTCCCCCCTTATCAGACCAATAAAACATGGCTGCCAAATACAGGTTATGAATATTGGACATACTAAGAGGCCGATTGATAGCAGGGACTCCCAACTGTAAAATTCAGGTATTAAGCAGGAGGGAACATTGATTTGTAAATATTGGAACTGGCCAATCTATATCCAAAAAGTACACAACAGTGCCTTTGACTGGTTTCCTATAGCAAGGATACATTTCCCCTGGGAAAAGCCAACACTTCACCAAAGATATGAAAACCTTTAAAAGATTAAATTGCATAGAACCAAAATGTTGGACAGTGGGAAGAGTTAATTTTTAATCAGAAATTTCTTTTATGCACACATAAAATAAAATTTTTAGGCTTAAAGATTAGCTGCTCCTTAGCCCCACTTTTCTAAAAGTAGAGACCCTAGAGAATAAAATGGCAGTTCCAATTTTCTGGATCACACACTGGTGAAATCGTTTATTAAGCACAGTTTAGTGCATACAAAAACAGAATTACCCAGTTAACATTCTAAAACATTAGGTTGCACCGAGTACATAAGATATCAAACATTTCAAGCCTTAAAATTGCACACGCCTGAGAAAAAAGGTGAAAGTTAATACCCAATATTTACCATAGGCAACGCTTTAAAAGCCCTTACAGGTCATCAGTTTAGAATTAATCTCGAATAGTGCGCCTAGAATTATTACCCTCACTCATGCATGGCAATATGCAACATTAGCAGACATACCAAGCCCCCCCCACCATGTGCATTTACTTATGTGGCCATGTGGGTGTAGACAATTTTTCCACTGAACTAGATTGTAATCAGAGGCGAATAGGTACAGGTGACATCACACTATACGAAGAATCCTTCAAACCCATTTTCAAAAAACGAACATTCAGCCATTAGAGCAAACTATAGTACCATCAGGTCATGGCTGATAAATTGTTTAATGGACATACATTAATCCATTTTTTGTTCGTTTTTCACATATACCTAGTGCAAACAGTTTGGACGGGAAACATATTAATTTTTAAATTTATCATTCGTTAGAAAGTTTCCAAAACGTGTCCTTGGTTTTTTTTCGGTTCAAACACGTCCCAGCCGATTTGTGCCCATTAACTGTCCGAAAAATGAACGAACTGTCTAAATGACCAAATTTCGGCCGATTTTTCGGTATAGTGTATGGCCAGCATTAGTTAAGAGAACCTGTAACCCAATTGTGCAGTCATATAGAGAACTACAATTTTTTTATTCTAAATATATGATATAGCCATGTTTTTATCACATCCAAACATTGGGTTCATTTACACCAGAGTAAAGGCAGTCATTCTAGGGCCAACATTCACTATTCACTCTGAACTGATGACCAGTGAAAGGTCTCTGAAGAGTTGCTGACACAACTTTGGATACTGTAATTTTCCCATTTTACAGGCACGTACAACATTAAACTTGAAATTGTTATCAATTTACTCGATGCAACCCCATTTTATATTCTGGGTACCTATACTGAGCTTGTTGGCAGTCATTTGTATTTATTTTAACAGAAAACAGATTTGATAACTAGAAATAAAACTGCCATTTTATTCTAAACGGTCTGTTTAGAAAATATGGGGGGGGGGGGGTTAAAGGTTTAGTAATGATTTATTTATCTTGACTCCTACAATATACAATTTTTTTTATCACAGATCATGTGTAAATCACTACAGGGGTTGGAGGGAACAGAAAACCCATGTTGAGGTCTATAAGACTTACCTGCCCACCTGCAAAAATAACCGGAGAACTGGAGGGTTTTGGCCGATATGGTATTGTTACCCCCTTTGGAGGAGACTAGAAAACAAGATCAAATATACAGTCAGAAACATCAATTGAATTGCTTTTTTGACATTAAAATCAACACATGGTTTGACAAAATAAAAAAATTAGGCTTCATAACTAAAGCAAAAATTATATGAAACACCTACAACTGTATATTAAAGTGGTTCGAAAGCCTAAAGTTTACCATAATGCATTAAGGGGAAAAAAAAAACAAACACCGAACAGAATCCCCTTTTTATAGTTACCCAAGCCCATTCATGACCAAGCACTGCATGAGTTCTGTCCCTCTTGGGGCAGATTGCATCTCAAAGGCATGATATACATTCTATAAATACTCATGATAATCTAGATCATGTATGCAAGCGAATACCCATTAAAATACTAAACTATATTTTATATGTTTACAAGTCTGCATATGGTCTTATTTTTCAGTTTTAAAATAAAATGTAACTAGCTTTTAAACTGGCAGTCTTGTTAGCACAACATGGTAAACTGTTGGGTAGCGGAGAATCAAGGCAGTAAAAGATGGCACAATACCTCCAAATGTGCAAGCCATAAAAGACAGCCCAGTGTAACCAATACTCCTACTCAATTTTTGAATTTCAACATTAGTCTTACCTCCAGCATTACCACACAGATCTGTTTGACACAGTCTATGATGGACTGAGGAATACCGGCAATAGTGATTGCACGTTCTGTGGAGTTCGGCAGCATATCCCCTGCAACCTGGACCTGTGCCCCTGTACTCTGGAAAACAAAGGATTTTTGGGGGCAGAAAGTCAAGCACGTTACCAAATTGTCATGAACATTCATACATCTGCAGCTACATGTTTATAAACTGCTAACACTAGCCAGCCAACACTGCAGCGATGCTCAGCTTGAATATTACAAAATACATAAAATCTGGGTCCTGTGTAATCTACTACAGTCATCGTGTAGCCTTGCACATGGAGTGTATAAGGTGGTTCCAGAGGAATTTGAGCATTGACACTTTATACACTGGGCTGTGTGTAAAAGACCAGAAAAAGTCCAGACTAAGTTCAGGGAAAAAGCGTCTGCACTACAAAATGAGCTTTAAAAAAAATAATATAAAATAAATGCCTATGCATTTAAAGTGAAAGTAAACTCGGTTTTATTTTTTTTCAAAGCACTTTTAGCAGCCGAGTTACTTACTGAATGTGCTGCTTCTTTATACTTTAATCCTTGGCCCACGTTACATTTTAAGCTGGTGCCATGATCGCTGCCCAGGTATCGTGTTTCAAGACGACTGTTCTCTTGCAGCATACTATGAAGCCACCCTTGAACACAGGACCCCCTACACTATCACTAGAAGATAGTCCCGTAGCCTAGGATGGCAAGGAACTCACGATTCTCCCTCTTCCTTCCTTCTCCAAACTAATAGGCCGGAAAAAAGCGCTGATCGCCGCCATTACTAGTAAAAAAAAAAATTAAACTGCTACTAAACTATCCGCTATAACTTTTGCGTCAAACCAATCAATTGCTAATTTTACCAAAAATATGTAGAAGAATACGTATCGGCCTAAACTGAGGGAAAAAATATTTTTTATATATTTTTTTTGGGGGTATTTAGTATAGCAAAAAATATATATTTTTTTAACTTGTCCCTCTTGTTTATAGCGCAAAAAATAAAACATAACAATTTCATTTGGGTACAGTGTTGTATGACCGCGCAATTGTCATTCAAAATGTGACAGCGCTGAAAGCTGAAAAATGGCTTGGTCAGGAAGGGGGTAAAAATGCCCTGTATTGAGGTGGTTAAACATCAGTTTGTATTGTGCCTCTTAATTTTATTTACATACTCACCTCCCTGATTTCCTTTATTTTACAACCTCCTTTGCCAATCAGCGATCCACACTGGCTTGCAGGAACCACTAGACGCAGCGTAACGGGTGGTTTGCTGGAGGCAGTGCTGTTTGTCATTGAGCTGCTGATATCCTATGGAACATGCAAAAGACGTTAAAGCAAAGTCAAGGCATATTTTTTACCCCGTCTAGAAAATCACATATGCCCATTTATTCGATTTCAACATTATTGCTCTGCAGTCAAAATTCTAGATCTCTCAATGTCACTACAATTAGCATGCTCTCAGTGGAAGCTCAAGGTTAATAGCTTCAGATCTCAAGCCATACAATCCCTCCACTGACCAGTAACCCGATCACACAATATTTCAACATGCATATACTAAAAGAAAAACGAATAAAAATCCTCTGTCCAAAACATCCGATACACTTCGAACATATAGCATCGCACACTGACAGACCTCCAATCAGTTAAATAACCCTAAAAGCTCTTGTGAGAAGAAAACTTGTGTTAAAATAAATTTGTGATTACAGTAGATATTGCACTGTCACTCAGGTTATCCTCTGGGGAATCACGATAGCAACAGTTAGACATTGTGCCTGATCTGAACGCTGTAATGGTGGCACAATACCGCAGAAGTTCGGGCACTTGGTGTTACCACGTTTATATACTTTATGGGTTCAAGGATGTTCATTTCAAGTAATTTGATCTTAACCCTTTTTACACCTAAGCCTATTTCTGATATTTGTTGCTTACAAGTTAAAATCCATATTGGCTATAAAATTACTTTATTACTTTATTTACATTATTTTCTTTAGCAGAGACCCTAGGGCAGGGATATGCAATTAGTGAACCTCCAGCTGTTGCAAAACTACAAGTCCCATCATGCCTCTGCCTTTGGGTGTTATGCTTGTGGCTGTCAGTCTTGCTTTGCCTCATGGGACTTGTAGTTCTGCAACAGCTGGAGGTCCGCTAATTGCATAGCCCTGCCAATGGTGATTGTTGCAATATTTTATGTCACACGGTATTTGCACAGCGGTCTTTCAAATGCATTTTTGGGGGAAAAATACACTTTCATGAATTAAGAAAAAAAAAAAACAGTAATAGGATTTTAAAGTCATGTAAATGTTAAATCATTTTGGAGTACATCATGGGGCACAGAGTCAGGCTAATATTCATTACCTGCTGGGACGTCCCAGAGCAATAGCCTTGAGGGGAGGGAGACACCCTGCCAAACAATAGCCATCAGAACTTATACGGCAGCCTGCAGTACACTGCGGCCGAAAGCCGAATCCTTGGCTGCTCGAACATCCACTTGATAACATTTTGTGAACGTATGCACTAAAGACCAGACAGCAGCCTTAGAAATCTGAGCAACAGATACCTGATGGTGATTAAGTCTGATCCTCGGATCTCTGCAGATCTAGACAAACCTTGACTGCCCGAACAACGTTTAAAAAATGCAGTCTCTTCCAAACGAGGCCAAGAGGGGAAAAAAGGCAAAATATCCTTATTTAAATAAAAGGCTGACACCACCTTTGGCAAAAAAGAATGAAAACAGGTCGTACCACGACTGTCATGGTGAAGGATCGAGTATAGCCCTGCATGAAAGGGCCGCCAACTCCGACACCCTTCTAGCCGAGGTGATAGCCATCAGGAAGGCTAGCTTGCGTGACAGCAAGTCTAATGGAATTTCCTTAATGGGTTGAAATGGTTGTTTCTGTAACACAGAAGGCACCAAGTTCAAGTCCCAAGACTAATTGGGGGAAGCAAGCGAGTTGCCCCATGCATAAAAGGTTCAGATGAGCGAATGGGAGGCTAAAAGCCTTTGGAAGAATACTGATCGGGCCGAAACCCGATTTCCGATTGTACTCAAAGCCAATTTGATTTCCACGCCTGACTGTAGACTAGATTATTCTCCCAATCACATATTTCCGAGGATGTCATTTTCTGGCTTCACACCAAGCAATACAAAGTCTTCCAGACCTTATGATAAATCTTCCTAGTGACAGCTTTTCTAGCATTCACTAGAGTAGACACCTCGGTCCTTTAGCACCCTGGCTTCAATAGCCATGCCATCAAATTTAGAGACTGTAAATTGGGGTGGAATAAAGGACCTTTAGACAGTAGATCGGGGCGACATGGACGCGTCCATGGCCCGTCTATCGTCAGTCTCAATCTCCAGGAACCAGGGCCTTCTGGGCCAGGTTGGTGCCACCAGAATGACTGGAACCCCCTCTGAATCCTGCACAACAAATGTGGAAGGAGAGGGATCAGAGGGAAAGCATAAACCAGGGAGTACTGGCTCCATGGAATTATCAGAGCATTTGCTCCAATTGCCAGAGGATCTCTTGTTTCGAGACACAAACTGCTGAAGCTTGTTGAACCTGGATGCCAGTAGGTCGTGCCCATTCGCAACGTTTGCAAATTTCCTGGAACACATCGGTGTAGGGACCCATTCCCACGGGCAGATCTGCTGGCGGCTGAGATAATCTGCCTTTCAGTTCTCTACTCCCGTGACATGGACTGCCGATATAATTGGGACATGTCCCTCTGCCCAGGCTAGTATGTAGTTCACCTCCTTCAGAGCTGAACGACTCCTGGTACCGCCTTGGTTTATATAAGCCACTGCCGTGGCATTGTCAGACTGAACCCTGATGAGGCAGTCCTGAAGCTCCACCGTCCAGGACCGCAGGGCCAGACATACTGCCCGTAATTCTAGGATGTTGATGGGCTCACAGCTCAGGGGAAATGGTCAGGGACAGAGCAGACCCTGCCCATCTAGGGTCCCTCCCCAGCCTGAGAGACTGGCATCTGTAGTCAGTACTCTGAAAGTTACCAGGAGAAAGGATTTTCCCTTTGATAGGTTCTGATCCTGCAACCACCAGTTTAGGCTTAAGCATGCCCGAGGAGATAAGCACATTGGATAATCCAGGGCTTTTTCTTCCTCTGTTCCAAGCCGACAAGAGGTCTTGTTGTAAAGGCCTGGAATGGAACTGGGCATAGGGCACTGCCTCAGAGGATACCCTCCTCCCTAGAAGACTCATGCAGAGCCGAATGGAGGGTTGTCTGGTGTCCCTCATCTGATGCACCTGATCCTTCAGGGCACAGATCCTTACGGGTGGCAAGAATACTCTTGCTTGGACCATGTTTAGAATCAGACCTAAACATCTTAGACTTTGAGCTGGTCTCAAGGCTGACTTTTCAGTTTTTATGATCCAGCCTAAGCTTTTAAATACCTCACTGTGTATATTAAGCTCTGTTCTAGAGTCTATACTGAGTGATCTGAGCAGGAGGTCGTCCAGATAACCGAGCACCAGGCTCCCTTGGACCCAGTACTGGTGCTAGGACCTTTGTGAACACCCAGGGAGCTGTAACAAGCCCAAAGGGTAGAGCCACAAAGTGACATTCCTCTACTGCAAAACGTAGGAACCTCTGATGAGGCTGAAAGGTAGGTACGTGTAAGTACGCATCCTTTATATATCGATGGATGGCTAAAAGGTCTCCCTTCTGGAGTGAGGTTACTACTGAGCGGACAGACTCCATCCGAAAGGATTGCATCAATAGATACTTGTTCAGGGACCTTAGGTCCAGAATGGGCCTTGTGTCCCCGTTTGGTTTCTGAACTGTCAACAGGTTTGAGTAAAACCCTGTGACCCTTTCAAATACAGGAACCTCTACAATCACTAATTGATGCACTAGATGTAGTGCCTGAAACAATAGGTTTCTTTTTGGAGGATCCGAGGGAAAGCTTCAGCTTGTAATCACAAGATATAATTGAGGTGACTCACGTCCTGAATTGTTGTGTTCCAAATGTCTGCAAAGTGCAGCAGCCTTCCCCCCACCTGATGGAGTGGGGGCGACCCCTCAAAAGGAGGGCTTGGTGCTGAGTTTAGAAGAATTTTGGTGGCGGAACCGCCCTGATGCTGAGACATTTGAGGAAGCAGTCCCTGGGTTGTTAAACAAGGGACGTTTGGGTGATTTTCTTCACAGGAAGTAGAGAACTCTTGCCTCCGGAAATCTTTTGGATATATTTGTCCAAGTGATCACTGAATAAACATTCCCCAGGAAACCAGCCAATAACTTTTTACAAGGAAGCTCGGCTGACCAGTTTAAGTCTGCGCATATGTGCACACAAGAGAGCCAGACGAGAAACCTGCTGTATTGAATCCTTTAAAGCAGCAACACCAAAACAGCGCTCAAGGAATATCTGTCTTACTTTCAGGCAGATCATCCTTTTGTTTAGGCTTATCAGACTGTTTGACCTGATCCTTTACGGACTGGCAAATTGCTGTAACAGCTGGCTTAATAGCTGAACTGGCCAAAGAAAAGGAAGCTTAACAATTTTAATTTCTTGTCAAATTGTGAACAAGGCTTTATTTCCCGATTCACTTACCGAAGATGGCGACAGCAGCATCCGAGGACCAAGGGATGGTTCGGCCTCGGGTGCTGACATTGCGGGTGCCCTGGACAGGTAAGTGTCCATATGTTAAGAGTCAGCAGCTGCAGCATTTGTAGCTGCTGACTTAAAAAAAAAAAAAAAATTTTGCGGGACTTCTGCTTTAAGGAAGACGCTGCTGCATCTACAGCTGGCATGATTCATTTTTTAACAAACTTCATCCATGGCATAAAAAAGGGAAAATCTTTTTGGAGGCAAAAAAGTCATGTCAGGATGTTCCCAATCAGCATACACCACCTGTTCCAACAGGGGGTGTAGTGGGAAAGACTGTGCGACCTGAAACGGTCTCAGGGATCCCAAAGAGGAACAGGGTGGCTTAGTCACCTCTGCAAGAGGCAACTTAAAGGCAGAACAAACCATTTCGGTCAGAGTCAGGATCAAAAGCTTCGGTGACAGAGGCAGATAACTGGATATCTCATATAAAGTCCCTATATTCCCCTTCTTGATAACTAGATATCTTGTTTAAATTGCTCAGAAGCAGGGCACTCCACCGAATTCTGAGCTTTCAGCTCTTCCTCAACACATTCCTGCTTCAGACTAGGAGACCCAGGGGAGGGGCGGGGATCTGTCACGCTTCCTGCCACCCTGCGAGATGGAGGCAATAAGTCCACCAATCCTGTGCTCTAACTCGGCTGAGGACAGTTCATCCTTCGTGATAAAGGATAAAGCAGCAGCGTTGACTGTAGGCACAATACCAGACAGGCGCAGTGGCTCAGATTGCCCGGGAACCTCTGGTCTTTCAGGGGATACAACACTAGTGATACGACTAGGTTCATCAGGAACTACTGATATAGGTGTGCCCTTCCCTATGGTGTTAGTCCCACTCCTATTTTTGGAAGACATTCAATAAAGCAAACAGAGTACTTGGGTGTAGTTAAAACACCTCAGAAGGAAGACCCTTTATTAGGGCTCACAAGCCCTTATGCAACAATCCTGCTAAGCATCTTTAGCCTGCCAAGCAACACCTGGTGACTCACGTGACCAGGGTAAGGAAAAATGAACCACTGCCTGCTCTGTGTCCCACAGCTGCCTTCTGGAAGCACCAAATGCTTGGCCTGCACAGCTTAAATAAGCTGGGTATGCGCCGGAACGCTCTATGTGTGTGCGCACGAATGTGCGCGGACCCGGCGAGCGTGCAAGACTGTATACGCGCAAGACAAATCTTTGCGCGCCCAGATAAAGGCTACGGTGCATGTGTGGCAAAGCCGCTTGCGCCATGGCCGCCAAACAAACTGCTGAGCCCAGCGACGATCTTGCGAACGCACGTGCGCCATGGCGAACCAAGGTGAAAAACAACCAGACAAGCAAAAAAGGTACACTTTGCAAACACCCACAGCAACCCCAGAACTCCACCGTATGGTCGACGCACACAGGTGCCCAGCCTTTAGCCATCTTGACTGATTGTTACAATCACTGGGACACCCCACAATAATAAAATAAAGGGGTTTCACTTACCCTTCCAGGCACAGGGCCACTTAGAAGCTAAGAGCCCAATCTTCACCCTTCACGGTGGATTCCTGTCACTTGGACCTTCAACAAGGACTGGGTACCCTTTCATGTTTAGGGTCCACTCCCTTGGACCTGTACAGCACCCTGCAGGAAATGCCTTAGCGCTGTAGTGTCCAGTATTTCCACTCCACAGGGTCCATCGCCCGGAGGCCACGTTACAGGCAGAACTTTGCAGGATCTTGAGTCTTTGTGAGGCTTGGGTACCATTTATCCAAGCATAAAAGCCTGTGTCAAATGGATCCAATCAGCGAATCCCTTGATTCATTTTTGGAACTGTTTGTAGGACTAGAGACCTGGAGCCCAGAGGGCTCAAACCGTGCCATCTACCTTGCAGACACTGGTAAAAAACTAAAGTACTTCCTGTATGGGAGGGGTTATATAGGGGA
Source organism: Lithobates sylvaticus (assembly GCA_028564925.1). Lineage (NCBI taxonomy): Eukaryota > Metazoa > Chordata > Amphibia > Anura > Ranidae > Lithobates > Lithobates sylvaticus. The sequence continues at coordinate 517,286,489 of CM053027.1, forward strand.
TCACTTCCTGTCTGAAGAACTCTGGTCTACCAGTGTCCATTCACTTAATGGAGTATAACCCAGCAGGTAATATTAGCCTCTGTGTCCCATGATGTATGAAAAAGAAAGTTAGCCCAATTAGTTTGTATAATGTGAAAAATGATGGAATGCCAAGTAAATAGATACGCAACATGTCATGCTTTGAAATTGCAAGTTTACACAACCTTGTGTGCACAGTCTCCACAGCGGCCATACTGGTGGGTTTTGCTACTGGAGACCTTCACCAGCATCAAAATCACATGCAAATTATAGTAAAATGCTGCTTTACCCAATGGGCTTCACATTCTCATTGGTCGAGACACTGAAGTTTTGACCCCTTTCACACTGGGGCCAGGCAGGTGTATTCGACCGCTAGCGCTTCTAACCCGACCCTGGCGGCCGAAGGGTCAATAGCCCCGCGTTGCGGCGCTGCCCATTCATTTCAATGGGCAGGGTGTTTTGGGAGCGGTGTATACAATTTTCCCGTCCTGCAAGCTCACCACCCCAGTGTGAAAGCACTCAAGCTTAAGGAGGTGCTTTTCAGGCGCTATTTTTAGCGCTAAAAGGCTTGAAAAGCGCCCCAGTGTGAAAGGGGTCTTTAAAGAGGTTGTAAACCTCAGACATGGTATATGAACAATGCATTTCTCTATAGTGTGTACTTGTCAATTAAGAGCACTAAGGCCCCTTTCACACATGCACACCGTTCATTTCATCAGTTCAGTCACGTTTTTTCCAAAGTAAAAGAAAATTAGGTTTACATCAGTTTTTTTTACACCTGCTAGCTGTAGTCCCAGAGCCCTTTTTTTATTTTATTTTTTTAGGACTTTGATCTGTTCCAAAAAATGGATGTTGACGGAAGTGGATGTAAACGGAAAATAATCATCCGTTTAAAACAATTTTCCAGAGAGATGCATTGACTTTCATCTGTTAACGGATGGATGAAAAAAGACGAATGGCTTGCATGTGTGAAGGGGGCTTAAGTGTAATTTCTTTCTGCTGCTTCGTTCCTCTATCACCAAGAGTGACTTCTGAAACTTTTCCTGACACCAAGAGAAAGATGACGACATGGGGGACCTCCAGCAGATTGACAGCCTCCGCTGTATTCCTGTGAGTTGTGTGGGGGGGGGGGGGGGGGGGGGGGCTGATCTATCCAATCAGCTCTCAAGTTGTCCTCACTGAGCTTGGCAGAGTAACTTCAGCTCTCCACCCCTTTTCGGAGCTCTTAAACAAGCTGTAAATTCGGCACTTTGAACAGATGAAGACCGCAGATAAACAGGTACAACGTGGAGGATTTGTTCAATCTCTGTGCATCACCTGAGGCCAGTCCCTTCACTGGGTATATGGGTTCACAACCACTAACTGTTAGCAAGGGAGCAGCCAGAGTGACCACTTCGTTCTGACAACGGAATGCAGCCATATGAGGTTGTAGTGCGTTACTTTTCAAAATGCTGGTCCTCAGCAACAGCATCCTTATGCCCAACTGCAAGAAATGCAAAAATCCTCCCTTGCATTGGGACTGCCCCTGCACATTAGCTGCTCGCTTGGTCTAGAGGAGAAACATTTCAAACCTGACCCTCTGCTACCTGGGCAGACAGCGTTCCCATGTGCTCTGGTGATAGACTCTCTCTTGGCATTATCACATCCAATGCATGGGCTATGGACCCAGCATTGGTCTTGATGTCAGGACCTCAAGACTGGAGTATGAGGGGGGGGGGGAAGACACAGAAAAGACCAGCCTGACAGCACAGAGGATCAGGTAAGTATATCTTTTCTATGTCACCTAGACCAATACAAGCAACTAACCCTTGTGTTGATGCTGACCCACTTGCAATGAATAATTTTTATGTTTTCTGGAGCTGGGTTTAAGGCTAGGTTCACACATGTCCGGCTGTGTTTTTTTTTCAGATTCAGGTGCAAATTTTTACATGTGTGAACCGGCCCATTGAAAGTAGGTCTAGTTAAAGTTATGCAAATCGGATGAGATTCAAAACGCATTAGTTTGCATATATGTGAACCAAGCCTTAATGCAACATGGCCTTTATGCAATACTGAGAATGTATATAAGCTTTTAGATACCCAGAAGCTCAACGGTTACCTCTTCCAGTTTATCAATTATCATTGAAAAGGCTTTGAAGATGGCATTTGTTGGACCAGCTAAGGTGATAATTCTTTCTGGGCAATTGCCTTCTGAGATGTTAATACGAGCACCACTCTAGAGAGAAGGAGAAAAAAAAAAATATGGAAACAGTTGGCATGCATTGAAGTATTGACCTTCCTGGCACATGAGGCAGTTACATAACAGGAAGTCTTATTTGCTTAAGATACCTCACTTGACAATTGTCAAAAATCTCAATAAATGAAGGGATATACTTTAATGCACTTGATACACTACACTGACAAGTTCCAAACAAAACTATGTGAAATCAAAGCAGTGGCTCGAAAGGGCAACAGCTCATGTCCTTTGACATTCTACAGTGCTCTCTAGATTAGCAATCCTGCTGGCTTCCAACACTCACTTCTTCGGCTACATTCTAAGTTTTGTGTCGTAGATTTAGGATGACCTTTAAAAAGGTTTTAGCGCAGCATTATGGAGAAAGAAAAGTGTACTGAAAAATAAGCCAAAAATTCAGCAAAGCAGACTAGTGCCTTCGTCCAGAATGTGGTCTTGTCCAGCCCACCATTTATCTAGGCTGCACGAGCTAGCTAAACTGCAGCAAGCAATTATATGGCATGTAATTACACCTGCTGATAAAAAGGACTGTTAAGTGACTGATCAGGTTTTCAAGTGTATGTGTTAAAGGCAAGCAAGTGGAGAGGGATCCTTATCAGACAATTAGCAAATGGCCAACTGCCTTACAAGTTCATAGCTAGACTCTACCATGTTACCTGCTCTTAATTTGCTACATTTGCAGGCCCCTGAAGAGGGTTAATACAACTCAGTTTCTGTCAAGATAGAGAAGCCATTACATTTACTATAAAAACACAAGAGTCGAAAACCATAACAAAGTAAAAGAATAAAGGTCTGACCTCTTCACGCATCTTTTTAACAGACTCTCCTTTCTTTCCAATGATGCTACCGACTTCCTAAGAGGGGGAAAAAAAAAATGTTGATTGTCACTTTTGTTGAAGTATCTTGCATCAAAACAGTCTTTTAGAACATATACATACACAAAAAAAAAAATAACACACACCCAAACTACCCCCTAAACACAATCAAGTTCATAACTTATAGTGGCCATGATGTTCACAAAGTTATCTTCAACCGTGTAATAGAGGTGCTCATCCTAACAGACAGTCTTGCAATGTAAATGGATCCCCTTAAAGCGGGGTTTCACCTTACAAAATTTTTTTTTAAAAGTCAGCAGCTAAAAAAAAGTAGCTGCTGACTTTTAAAAAGTACACTTACCCTCCCAGGGCGCCCGCGATGTCCGTCGTGGAGGACGAGCTGTCCCTCGGCGATTTGGTTCCAGCGCCGCCATCCTCGGTAAGGGAAACGGCTTCACGTTTCCTACTGCGCATGCGCGAGTCGGCGCGCGGCCGACTGCGCATGCGCGAGTCGGCGCGCGGCCTACTGCGCATGCGCAACTCTAATTTCTGAATGGGGAACGCGATGTATTGTGGGACATAGTTCCCACAACACATCGCGCCCCATTCAACAGAAGACTGAAGAAGAGAAGATCACCGCGGAGCTGGAGGAGGCAGATTAGGACGATCTGCCTAGCAACAGCCATTTCTGGTAAGTAAAAAAAAATTTTTTTTTTTTCATTTTAAATGGTTACTAACATATTTTTAAGTTTTTGTTTTCAGGGTGTCCCCCCACTTTAAAAGCAACAATCCTCCTTCCCACCACATAGTCCCAAAGCAAACTTTGCATTGTTGCTTTAATGTATTTTAAGACTGGATCACACCACTTGCGGTGCAGGGAACGCAAGTTTCCAGTACCGCATGGAAATATGCTGACCTTTAGGCCCCTTTCACACTGGGGCGGTGAGCCGCGGTGACGGTAAAGCAGCGCTATATTTAGCGCTGCTTTACCGTCGTTTTTACCGCGGTTTTCGGCCGCTCGCGGTGCGGTTTTACCCCCCGCGAGCGGCCGAAAAGGGGTTAAACACCCCCCGCAGAGCGCTGCCGTAGCGGCGCTTTGCGGCGGTATTACCGCGGTTTTACCGCGGTCTCCCATTCTTTTCAATGGGAAGGAGCGGTATAGGAGCGGCGAACACACCGCTCCTATCCCGCTCCAAAGATGCTGCTAGCAGGACTTTTTTTTTTCATCCTGCTAGCGCACCGCTCCAGTGTGAAAGCCCGCCGGCTTTCACACTGGAGTTAAAGGGGCAGGATTTTTTCATGCGGTGAACAGGCGCTATTTTTAGCGCTGCACCGCATGAAAAACGCCCCAGTGTGAAAGGGGCCTTAGATACATCCAGGTGTCATTAATTGCATCTCCATGCCTCTAGCAACCCGGGTGCGTTTGCAGCCACCAAAATGCATGGCACCACTGTACAATGTGGTTTGGCACAGGGAGGATTTTAAAAAATTTGAGCATGCCGTTTCTTTTGCTTGTCCCTGAAATGAATGGGCTACTAGGAATGTGCAAAAATGGCGCACTGAGAAGCACCTATATAGTGTGAATGAGCCCTCAAAGCGTTAAGCTGGGATGGTTAGGTGTATATTATATTAATTAGCAATTGGTAGGATGGACAGTACCTGTAAATTAAATCCAACAGGTTGCACCCTAAATGGGTTTGAAAGACTAAGGTCCCTCTAAACTTTAATCAGATTTCATACAATACCGAACCACTAAGGCCCCTTTCACACTTATACGACTTGTCATGCTACTTTGCAGTCCCAAATCGTGGGACAAGTCATTCCCCATGATTTCCAATGACAGCCATTCATATTAGTACGACTTCAAGTCGTTCCAACTTCAAAGAAGACCCTGCATTACTTTAATCCGATTTTGATGCCACTTACACAGGCATTCCTTGAAATCGCGGCCACGAATCGCAGTAAAATCACGCGACTTTGAAGTCACACAAGTGTGAAAGGGGCCTAAAGCTGAGCCCATGTCACATGAGGCGGTTATGTATTATATAAACAATCCTAAGTGGTTTCTGTTTAACACAAATTACCAGATAAGAGGTGAATTTCAGAGGGATGCGCAAATACTCTTAATTGTTACCACCTGTTAGAACAAACTTGCTGAAAACAGAACAAAAAAGTTTCAGGTCATTTAACAAGCAGAATCTTGGAATTCTAGGAAATCTCCCAAAGAGCCGTGAATAAAAAAATCAGGTCAAATTTTGCAAGATACTATAACTGTACTATTTTATGCTGGCCTTCATGGGGATCAGATGCCATGCAAAGAGAAATCATTCAAGCAGCCCTGATAAAGACTCCAATCCACAATACTCTGCATGCAAGCAAATCTGTAAGCAAATCTGTAAGCCATTTCAAAGGTGAAATCCATAAGCGCAGTTACCACAGGTGAATAGGAACATAGAACAGCCATTTATCATTTAGTTTTAATTAGTCTTAATCAGTGTTGGTCATCTTACTTTAAAAAAGTAATTAGTTAAGTTACAAATTACTTCTCCCAAAAAGTAATTGCGTTAGTAACTCAGTTACTACATTGGAAAAGTAATTAGTTACGCAGCAAAGTAACTGACTTTTTTTAATATTCTATACGTGTAACTAAGGGGCGGGTCTAGTATTACTGTAACCAAGGGGCGCATTTATTATTATTGTTATATATCGTGTAACCAAGGGGCTGCTCTATTACTCTGACCAAGGGGCAGATCTGTTATAGCGTGTAAGCAAGGGGCGGGTCTATTATATAGTGTAAGGGGCGGATGGCTACAGAAGAGGGCAAATGTTAAATTAATGGGCAGAACTCGATATATAACAATAATAAATGCGCCCCTTGGTTACAGTAATACTAGACCCGCCCCTTAGTTACACAATAGACGCCCCTTGCAGAGTAGCACGAGCATCGGGAGCATACGTCATCGCCTCGTACAATTACATGTTAACTGCGCGGTGTAGAGTTCACTTAGAGCTGCTCCGTAGTCCTTCGTACTGTGCAATCGCTGCACCTGCGCAGAACAGGGGGTCCTTATCCGGCGGGGGAACTTTTTTGGGCAGGACACCGGAATTACACTACTGCCATCTAGTGGCAGTAGATGTAATTGAGGTAACTCCGCCCAAGTAATGGGAACTGCGTTACCATGAGGGGGAAAGTAATCAGTTAGATTACTTGTTACCCTCTAAAGTAACTGCGTTATGTAACTCCGTTTATTTTAACTCAGTTACTTACATCACTGGTCTTAATATACATCCAATATATAAGCTTACCTCAACATCTGTATTTATTTAAATGCTATTTACACCTCTAGCTGGAAGAATGCTCTGTCTTTTGAAGATTTGTTCACTGGAGGAACTTGTGGAAGTAACATGTCTGTGTGAATGACCATTATCGCAATGAATTCCACCAGAAGGATAGAACTTCAAAGTGAAATAGTTCACTTAGCAGCCATCTTACATACATTGCGATAGATTTCCCAGCTAGTCAGAGCCATCTTTTTGAAGCCAATACTAATGTATGATGTTGCTCTCCTTGCATACATTAATAAATGCATCTACTTTTCAATTAGGCTTCAGCAGTTAAAGTTTTAGTGAAACCCCAAGAGACTGGGTTTCCCCAACAGGGCACCTGCCATAATATTTATTAGACATGCAAGCTTTTAGGAGTGTCTAAAATCTTTTAGGTGCTTTTACAGGCATCATGCTCTTGGGCGTTAATTTCATTGGCCAGAATTGACATAGGCCATTGAAATGAATTAGTGCACAAGCATTTAGCAACTTTTAGTAGCATCAAGCATTTTTCCTGCCCAAACTGCTCCTGGATGCACTGGCAGTGTTTCTTTTCCCCCTGCCTCTAAAAGACTCTGACACTAAATTTGTGACTGCGACATTATGGCGGACACATCGGACATTTTTGACACATTTTTGGGACCATTGTCATTTTTTACAGCAATTAATGCATTTAAATGCATTGATTTCTGTATAAATGACACTGGCAGTGAAGGGGTTAACCAGAAGGGGGCAGTGTAAGAGTTAAGTATGCCTAGGGGTGTGTTTTTTTTTACTGTGGGGGGGCGTGGCTGTCAGCTAGTGAATGCTGATCTCTGCTCCAATCACAGGGAGCAGAGATCGGCGTCACTAGTTGCTAGGCAGAACGGGGAGATGCTGTTTATCTCGGCATCTCCCCGTTCAGCCGATACGTGAGACGATCGCGGCGATCGAGTCCGCGATCGGACTCACGGGTGTCCCGACCGGCGCGCTCCCGATGGCACGGACAGGCTAAAGGAGGGACTTATATATACGCCCTCCTGCCTGTACGTGCCATTCTGTCGACATATATCGTCGTGCGCCGGTCGGCAAGTGGTTAAGGTGTAAAAGAAAAAAAAAAAAATAAATAAAACCACTGCTAAAAACAGCAGTAAAGATGCCCTCCCTGTGTAAATGAGGCCCAAAAGGTTTTTTGTTTTTAAACCATATACTTACCTGCTCTGTGCAATGGTTTTGCACAAAGCAGCCTTGATCCTCTTTTTGGGCAACTCCTGCTGGCGGTGCTGGCTCCTCCCCCCTGCCAAGTGCCCCCAGTAGCAAACCTCTTGCTCCCGAGTCACGCTCCTGGACAGTGTCCATTCACAGAGCGTGGGCTGGCCACGCCCCTAATGTCAGAGCCAATGGTAGACCTGGAGAGGAGCTACTGCTATAATGCACTTTGGTGGATTGAGCGTAGGCTCAAGTATAGGGGGGGGGGGGGGCTTTGGAACCACTTTAAGGATACTGCTAGTATGCCAGGCTTAGATCCGATGTCCGGATCCTACAAACTGAACCAAACCGGAGAGGCATAATACTGGCTTTTAGAGCCAAAAGTACCATCATAGAAAGTCTGAAGGGATTCATTTTATACATTTAAACCATAAACACTCACGTGTACCAGTAGCTTAGAAATCATTAGACTCATACTTGCCTTTCCATGCATCAGGAGTCTGATGGTGAGGGTAACATTCAGGCCTCCTTCAATAACACCGGTGTCCATAGTGAAACTAGTTCTGTTAGATCAGGGCAATAGTCAGAAGATGTAAAGGTAGTCTTTGGTCACAAGATAAGACAAGACTGTAAGAAAAACAAATAAAAAGTAAGCAATCTTAGAAAAAAAATAAAATACAAAAATGTAACACTTGCAAGCCACAGTAAGCTATGAAAGCCCATCATTGCACCCGGTCATTACAATAACAAAGACAAATCTATCTACTTGGCAGAATTTAATACAATTCAGGGCTCAAATTTCATTATAACCAATGAATCACAGGAATGCTGGATGTGCTGCATTAGCACTGAGTTTAAAGTCCAACACTGAGCACAATGGCCTTCACAGGTTTACAGGAACAAAACGAGCCCTCAGAAGCACATTTCTAGTCCCTTCAAATCAGTTTACATGACAGGATAAGGGATCCAGGATTCTCCACATGTAAGTGCTGCAGGTCTCCGATCCCAGTGCTGCAGTTATGTCTCCACCCTTTTTTTTTTAAAACAACTTTTTTTTTTATGAAGAAAATAATTGAATTAAAGCGGAAGTAAACCCATCGATTTAACAGTCTAAAAAAAAGGCATGCCGTGAATGCTAACTGCACATTGGCTGTGCTCTCAACCAAACAGTCAAACCATCCAATGGCTGGTGTCATAACGGATCACATGTGCAGCACTGTGGCAGTTGAAGATTAAACAGAGGCAAAGATGGCGGCTTCCTTGGCTGAAAACGATAGGGGGGTTTACTTCCACTTTAAAAAAGAAAAAAAAAAAAAAAAAAAAAAGATTGCCGTGGCACAAAGACAGAAAACGTACACCTAAAATAAACGCCTGTCCATACAAATCAGAGGGGTATACATCACCGGTCTTCAAAAGCTTAACCATAGTCATCAAAAATCTAGGCATCAACCACAGAGCAAGATTATTCATATATGCCGTTCCCACCAAAGGCAAAAAGCAAATCACAGAGAGAAAGATTGAGAATCCAGGGAGGAATGGGGAACAGGAAACGAAGATGCCAAAGCTGTAGCTGGTACACTGTTAGGTCTGGACCAGAGACCAATGGACCAATCCACTGGTCCACCGCTGCTATAGAAGTTGATCAGTGTCAAACCTCTAGCTTCCACCCAGGATGCCCATATTTTATGAAATGTTATAGGGCAGTTTCTACCCATGTATCAGACACAAGACATTTACTGGAGTCAGATCTTTCAGGGAAGATAAAAGTACAGTGTGAAGTCGCTAATCACAGTAGGAAAAACAAAAAACCTCCTTATTTCACAATATGTTGGCATTTTAGTTCCCTGGCTGTCATGCCAACAGCTTCAATACCATTTTACCAGCAACAAGGTATTTCAGCAGTTCCGCCTTCACTTATTGTCAAACAGCTAGATTGTCAGCATTTTAAGGTCAACAATGGCAGCCTACATATTCCTCACACTACAGACTGCCTCAATAACAATGCTGGCCATGTGTTCACATGGTAAAAAGTACCCAATCATTTTCTCCCCACTTTAGGTTTGTCCCTCTCACAAAAGTACCGTATATACTTGAGTATAGGCCGACCCGAATATAGACCGTGGCACCTAATTTTACCACAAAAAAATGGAAAAACTTACTTGACTCCAGTATAAGCCTAGGGTGAGAAATGCACAGCTACTGTAAGTAGAAAAGAGGGTCAACAATGCCCATTTGCATGCCTCACTGTGCCCAAACTTCAAACTTGGTAGTTAATGGTTCCTAGATGCCCCCTATCTGCAGCCAAAATTTGGGGTCTCTGGACCCAAAGGGTCCTGAAATAACATTGCTGCAGGTGGACACAGTTGGCTGATTTTGGGGCTAGGTATCTTGGGGTTCCTAGCTCCAAGTGGCCCCAAATTTGGTATGCAAACTCAGTCGAACTAGCACTATAACATAACCATGGGGTTTTTATTACCAAGTGGACCAAAGATACGGGGCCCCAAAGTCGGTTCAGAAAATGTCAAGCTCTTTTCTGCAGCAGAGAATGACATTTTCCGACCCGACTTTGGGGCCCCGTATCTCTGGGCCACTTAGTGCTAGGAATCCCATCTTTGGATATGTTGTAGTGTTGGGTCCACTGGGTTTGCACACCAAATTGGGTTCCTAGCACCAAGAGGCCCCGAGATAAGGGGCCCCAAAGTCGGATCGGAAAATGTCATTTATTTGCTGCAGAAAAGTGCTTGACTCGAGTACAAGCCCGGGGGGGGGGGGGGGGGGGGGGCGGGACTTCCAGCACAATAAAATGTGCTGAAAAACTCGGCTTATACTCGAGTATATACGGTAAGCCATCCATCACTCTTCTAGGTCCAAGGATATAAAAAGCATGTCATTCCATGTTGTAATTTTCCAATGCAGCTAAAGTTTTTGCCAACTGAATCTTCACCATCTTAATGGTGGTATGCCATAACACATGCCATAAGTGATAGTAAAGGATTTTTTATTTTTGTAAAGAGATTATGTGGTCAGATTAGGATGGGTATTGGTGAACCTAAAGTTAATTCAAAGCAGCTGCAGGTTTTTTTTTTAAACTTTACTTAAAACATCAATAGGCATGGCTGGTGTGTAATTGTTTTTCAGATTTAAAATTTGACAGTTGTATTAAACAGAAGCACATGAAAGGATTCACGTACCACTTAATTTGTGGATGAGGTTACCCCCATACAAAGAAGTTAAACCTTTTAAGAGCATTTGATCCCTTCGACTATGCAGGCACACCACATGGAGCGCACAGATTTCAGACTATCCTCTTGAAAGAAAAATTACACCGATTTTTAAATGCCAGCACTGGAAGCTGCCCAGCTTCTAAGCCACTACAACATTACTGATACACAGTCACTTGATGACAGTGCATGAGTAAAATGTCAGTCACAAGATCTGTTTAGTACAAAGATCAGAGGATAAGGGTTGCTATAGGTGAACGCCCTCATCAATACCCTATCAATTGGAACTAGCACTGGATGAAATGAGCCAAATCTATATTAAAGAAAACCAGTCGGCATCATAACACTAAACAAGCTATAAACCTACAAAACAATTAATGCCTACACATTAGAAGTCTAGCTAGCATCCCTGGAGACCAAAATCTCAAGAGATCTGTAGCATTCCCATTTTAAAGTGGTTGTTATGGTTATAGGTTTTTTACCTTCATGCATTCTATGCATGAAGGTAGAAAAAATAAAAAACTCATGTTCTGCATTTGGGGTATCATTAGGAACACAGACACCTGCAGCAGATTGCGCACCCAGTGCAATTTTAACGCAGTGTGGAGAATGCACACGGAACACGACATTCTGACATGCATGAGCCCTAAAACAAAGATAGCAAAAAAACCTCAACATATTAAGACGAGAAAGAAAAGTTACTTAAGTGTTACTAAACTCAGTAATATGAAAATAGTTCACAATAGTTCATCTGCCGCTGTGCCAAAGCTCCATGTATCCATTCATACACAGAGCCCAACCTGGCCCCGCCCCCTCTCCCCTGATTGGCTGACTGACTGACGCAGGAGCCAATGGTCCCGCTGCTGTGTCTCAGCCAATCAGGAGGGTCCCGGACAGCTTAGACACTCGTGAACATTGCTTGAGAGAGAAGGGGCTCAGGTAAGTAATTGGTGGCTGCTAGATAGGCTGCTACAAAGGTTTTTATCTTAATGCATTAATATAAAAAGGCAGAAGGTTTTTTTTTTTTTACAACTCCTTTAACCAAATTCTCAGCACAGAATGTTCAGAATTACTACAAAGTAGCAGATTACATTCCACAGGAGCACTGCTGACAAGAGAAACAGAGCAAGCTTTGTTTGCTGCGGCATAGCAGTATAATTAGGAGGCACAATATACAAAAATCAGATCCAATTAAAATAACTTTTTAGCCAAGAGTGAAAGTTTTAGGCTCCATGCACACTGGACGTTAAAACAACATTATAAAAACGCCAGTAGCTTTGCAGTGAGTCTTTTAACAGCGGTTTTTCTTGTAAGCGTTGAAGAAATCCCCCCCCCCCCCCCCCCCCCCCCCCCCCCCCAATGGGTCAAAAACGTTAGAAAACACTGGTGAGCCCACGTTTGTTTATCAAAGTTAATTAGTGTTTTTTGTGACAGAAAAACTGCTCCTGAACACGATTTTAGGGCATTCAGACAACAGCCAATAAACTACACTGATAAACGTCCAAGTGTACATGGACACGTAGGATAACAGAGGGGAGTTTATGGGCGTTTAAAAAACACTCAAACTCAAAAAACATTCGCTTGAGTGTCAGTGTGCATGGAGCCTTATCAAGATTTACCGTTAATATGTACTGCACAGGGAAGGTCAACAGGAGCCCCTTGGGGTAAATGTAAAAAAAAAAATAAAATGTAGAATCAAATGCTTTGCCATAGACTGGCCAGATAAATTAATCTAGGTCAACGTTTTACAAGGATCACTAATGAGACTCTGTACATATCTAAACGTTCTATTAATGGGGGTCCCAGGAGCCACACAACCAGATCTTCTATAGACAGCTGCATTAGGATGGTATAGGTTTATATAGACCAAGTGCATCCATTGTGCATATACCTATAAAGGAAATTAAAGGCTGCCGCTATATTAGCACTGGTTTCATTGAAAGTAAATAAGTCACCAGGTAAAACTGAAGTGTGTAATTAACCTTATTGCAAAGATAAATGTCTCATTCGGGCCAAAATATTACATTACCCCCTCCCATTCCGAGAGGTTGTTTACCTGGTAAAGGAAGTTGTACTCACCTAGGTCTGCCATCCAGATTCCATCGCAGGGGCCATTCCAAATACGAGGATAACTAATCCAGCGATGCAGATGCACCCATCACTCCCCCCCCCCCCCCTGCACTGAAACGCTTTTCTGGATCCTGAGAGAACCCCCAAAAATAAGGGAAGAGGACTCAGGACTGCAGAATCACAGTTCTATAAAGGGCATTTTTAATCCAGTTACCAGAGGGGGGGGGGGGGGGGGGGGGGAGAGGCAGGAGGGTTAACATTATCCTAGAGATGGACTGGGCTAGTTCAAACCATAAATCGTGCCACAAAGCACCTAAAGTAGTGAATGTACTACTTAAAAAATAAAAATAAAAAAATGCACGGCGACCCGCTCACATGGTACTGCTATACCACGCAGGGAAATGCACTGCGTTTACAGCTTACATTTGGGGTGCTGTTAACTACTTTAAGACCGGTCCAATTTTTCAAACTTGTTTACAGGTTAAAAATCTTTTTTTTTTGCTAAAAAAATTACTTGGAACCCCCAAACATTATATATATTTTTTTCTAACACCCTAGAGCAGTGGTCTCCAAACTGTGGCCCGGGAGGCAGATGTGGCCCTTTGCTTGCTTTTATGTGGCCCTAGGGGCACTATTTTCATCCACTGATACCAATAGGACAGGATTCCCCCACTGACACCAACGAAGGGGCACAATTCCTCCCACTGACACCAACGATGGGGCATGGTTTATTCCCACCGACGTCGGGACCTTTTCTGCTCCCAATGACCACAGTGCGGCCCCCCTTAAGTCTGAAGGACAGTAAACTGGCCCTTTGTCTAGAAAGTTTGGAGACACCTGCCCTAGAGAATAAAATGGCGGTCGTTGCAATACTTTCTTTCACACTGTATTTGTGCAGCGGCCGTAAACATCCCATGTAATAGAAAAAAAGCATGACAGGATCTCCTAAATATGAAATCTGGGGTAAAAAAAGACCTCAGATCTACACAAATGCAATAAAAAAAATGTCCCTTTAAGAGCTATTTTTATACTTACCTGCTCTGTTGCAGTGGATTTGCACAGAGCAACCCAGATTCTCCTCCTCTCGGGTCCCCCTTCTGTGCTCCTGGCCCCTCCCTCTTGTCGTGTGCCCCCACAGCAAGCAGCTTGCTATAGGGGCACCAGAGCCGAGTCACAGCTCCCTGTGTCCATTCAGACAGAGCCCCGCCCCCTCTCTCCTGATTGACTGCTGCAAAGCCAATGGCGCCGCTTCTGTGTCTCAGCCAATCAGGAGGAGCCAGGTAAGTTTTAGGGGGTGCTGGAGGGCGGGTGCTGCACACAGGTTTTTTGTTTATCTTGATGCATTAAGAAAAACCGTCTGCCTTTAAAACCACTAAGTTAACATGTTCTGGTGTGAACTGGCCCTTAACCACTTCATTACCGCCCATAGTCATATGACGCCCACAAGGTGGATCTACCATCCTGGGTGGGCGTCATATGACGTCCTCGCATTCCCGGCCGCCTGGGGGGCGCGCGCCGGCGGCATCGCTCGGGACACGGTGCGAGTGCCCGGCGGCCGCGATGTCCGCCGGGCACCCGCGATTGCCCGTTAAAACAACGGGACCGTGCAGCTGTGTGTGTAAACACACAGCTCCACGTCCTGTCAGTGCAGAGGAGACCGATCATGTGATCCCAGTACGGAGGAACACATGATCGGTCTCCTCCCCTTGAGTCCCCTCCCCCCACAGTTAGAATCACTTCTATTAGGGAACATATTAACCCCTCCAGCGCCCCCTAGAGTTAACCCCTTCCCTGCCAGTCACATTTACACAGTAATCATTGCAATTTTATAGCAACGATCGCTGTGTAAATGTGAATGGTTCCAAAAATGTGTCAAAAGTGTCCGAAGTGTCCGCCGCAATGTCGCAGTCACGAAAAAAAAAAAAAAAATCGCAGATCGCCGCCATTACTAGTAAAAAAAATAAAATAAAAATTCAATAAATCTATCCCCTATTTTGTAGACGCTATAACTTTTGCGCAAACCGATCAATATACGCCTATTGCGATTTTTTTTACCAAAAATATGTAGAAGAATACGTATCGGCCTAAACTGAGGAAAAAAATATATTTTTTTTTAAAAATGGGATATTTATTATAGCAAAAAGTAAAAAATATTGTGTTTTTTTTTTTAATTGTCGCTCTTCTTTTGTTTATAGCGCAAAAAATAAAAACCGCAGAGGTGATCAAATACCACCAAAAGAAAGCTCTATTTGTGGGAAAAAAAGGACGTCAATTTTGTTTGGGTGTAACGTCGCACGACCGCGCAATTGTTAGTTAAAGCGATGCAGTGCCGAATCGCAAAAAGTGCTCTGGTAAGGAAGGGTGTTTAAAAGCCCTGTATTGAAGCGGTTAAAGTAGTACTAAAACTTTTTTTTCTATATTTTGTAAACGCATCAGTAATTACAAATGTAGCACAATTAAAGCGGTAGTTAAGTCCTGGAAGAAACCCCCCCCCCCCTGCAAGTTAATGGCATAATGTGCTAGTATGCATCACATACTAGTACATTATGAAAGACTTACCTGTAAAACTGATCCTCACAGCGGCACGCTGTTGCCACTGATAGGTCTTCCATCTTTACCTGGTCTTCCTTCCATTTGAATGGCCACGGTGCGATGACATCACTCCTGCGCATGTGCACGAGTGCGGCACAGTGCTCTTGATTGATGGCACATTCAGCATGCCCTCAATTCAGAGTGAAGTGCACATTCACCATTGACGTCCCCAGCTACAACACATGCGAATACCTCCCAAACAGTGCACATTTAGGGGATATTCATTCTACCTACAGGCATTTTTATAAGCTTACCTGTAGGTAAAAGTGAAGCTTACTCCTACTTTAATACTCATCCAGAAACGCTCTTTAAAGCTACAAGCACAGCCTCTGGGTCCTTATATGCCACTTTCCTAAACTTTTAGTCACCTCTACATTCAAAATCCCAAGACCACATGCCCCCAAATAGACAAAGTACCCCTTAGCAAGCTGCTTTTAATAAGGTACAGCAAGGGCGTCTTACTATCCATCTGCTTGTGCCTATTGGTTCAACAGCTTATTCACATCAGCCATTATTCCCAGCGGTGTGCATGCAAGGATGACTCCAGTAAGACTCCATAGGACCCTAGAAGCCAAGGAGCCCCCCCTACAATGAAAGGACAGACCAGCATTTGGGGGGGGGGAGTAATCCAGCATCCAATATTGGGGAAAAAAATCAAGTTTAATGCCTCTACAAAAGTACCCACCATATCTTTCACACAAATAGAACCGCCTAACATCTTGGAAACCAAAATCTGGTCACAATTTGTATGTAAAACTGAATTTTCATCCGAGGCCGTGATTTGCCCTGAACTCAAAGAATGCGCTATAGAGCAGCATGCCCCCAGCACTGTGCCTTGGCTCAAATGGAGGTTGAGATTCACAAAAAAATCTTAAGCAAAAAGAATTCTATAGGTGAATGTACAAAGGATTCTCCAACAAAACGTATAACTGGTCATCCATTTTAACAGGCAACATAGTGATGTAAAATGAATTACATCCTAGCAATTAGGAGCAGTTTAGAAGCTGCTCCGGAAATAGCCTGCGACAACTAAAGCCTGGACACGAGCCAAAACTGCAGGCGCCACCTATTACCCTTGAACTGCAAGACCATGTGCAGACCGCCATCAACATGACAATGTCAGGAGGATAATCTGTGCAAGTTTGAGGTGGCAATCACAGAAGGTACCCGGGGGGGGGTTGGTCAGCTTGGCATAGCGTCAATTGCTCAAACTCAAATGAATGTTAAAGCTGAACTCTGGGAAACCAGAAAAGTCGTGCTTTGCAGTGAGCTGCCCCCACACTGCAAGGGATAACTGCTTGTTTACTCAGATTTTTACTTGCTGATCCAGTGGCAGACAGCACTGACCCTCTGCACCCTTACGTCTAATGCAGGGCTATGGACACTGCATCAATCTTGATATCAGAGGAACTTAGATCATGGGAATGCAGGGGAGAAAAGGCTGAGTGGACCGGTCTAGCAGCGCCTGTGGGAGCAGAGATCAGGTAAGCAATACTGCTTTATTCACACAAGCACATGTGCATTTTCTGTATCAATGCAGGTACTCGCTGACAGAGCTAGCAGAAGAGCCTGTTTAAAATATGTGCATAAAGCATTCACGGTTAGATACAATTCTTCAAATAACTATCTGCAAATGTGTATGGCCCCACTGCTGTGTCCTACTTTCCTAAGCAGCTAAATTCAGTGCACATTTTCGTTTGTAGACACAGATGTGAGCAGCCCCCATTGATTCCTATAGTATCTGTATCTAGATGCACCCAAAACTATACAATGTGTTTTGGATACCCCTAGAAAGAAGCAGTTAAAGGGTTAACCTTCGGGAACACATTTTTTAGGGTGAAACCCGTATCATTTAAAAGGTGAACTTATCCTTTAAAGTAAAAAAGCTTTAAATCCAGGTCTAAGTCATAATGTACCACTAGGCACTGGATACTAGCACATTATGACACTTGTCAAATGGAGCCCTCTAACGCTGCAGTCACCACTCCCGGGCACTTCCATCTTTGTCCAGTTATACTTCCAGGAACTGTCTCTTTGGCTGCTTGATTGACCTTTCTGTGATGTCACATCACCGTGGCACAAAGCCACATAAATGCGGTCTGATCTATGCGGATCAGATCCCATTACCCGCTGACAGGCAGGGGTTGGGCATTTATGATAGAAGAGAACACTAGGGTCTCTTGTTCCACAACCCTCGCAGTACAATACCGCTTTAACTAGTGCACAGCCTCACTGCGGGAGGCATTTTAGGTTTCCCAGAGTTCAGCTTTAAACTCCCTATTGGTGTTACCTTCACATTCATCACAAGACATGTGACTGAAGTAAACACGCTGGCTCTGACATATCTGCATACACGGACTTGCTACAGGTGTGGATACAGATCCAGGTGAAGAAAAAACACACAGCATGTACAGGACATACAACTTAACAGCCATGTGGACTACAATATCACACTGAAGGACGGGTCCTTAAAAAAAAAAAAAAAAAACATGGGTGTGACCAGAGCCAGGAGCTCCATTTTAGGGACCCCAAGATCAGTGCACAACACTCATCTGGGCCCCAATTTCTGCACCACCCCCCCAATCACAAGGAGAATGTGACAGATGACCTTGAAGGACCAGTTGCTGTGGACATAATTTACTGATGTTTATACTCAGGATTATGTTGAAAGAAAGATCCTGACTAAGGCTCTGTTCACACTTGTGAAACTCCAAAGATGCACAATTTCCAGTGCGACTTATGTCCAGAGTGTGAAGTCAGATCAAAGTAGGGCAAGAACCAATCTGAACGGGTCCAATAAAAAAAAAAAGAATAGGCTACGACTTGTGTCCAAAGTTACATGATAAATCGCACAAGTGTGAATGGAGCCTAAAATGTTCCGTAAAGACCTTATGTAAACAAATAAAACTCTCCTTCATTGTCAGTGTTGTATACATGCATAAAGATACATAAACATTTATGCACACAAACATAAAATCTTGAATTTGTGTTTCACATTCTGTACTCCTTGCTGTATTTGGCAATGTTCACACTTGTGCAGGTCGGGAACGTGTGAATAATCGCCCATTTTCCCCACCAGCAAGCAAAACATGCTGCTCTTTAGCAGATGTGCGGGGTGCCATTAAGGCTGTACAAAACCCAAACATTTCAGCTTACCAATTCCTAGATGTGATGGCTGCATTCATTTTTAGCCTCTCCCCTTATTTTCACCTGGTGATTTGACCAGCGTGTCTGTTGTTCAACAGAGGAAACTCATGTAGGTGTAGCAGTTAGAAGGTAATACATTTCTGTAATGGCTTAAAGAGGAGCTCTAGGCTTCAGAAAAAAATAAAAGTCAGCAGCTACAAATACTGTTGCTGTTGACTTTTAATTTTAGGATGCTTACCTGTCCAGGCATCCCGTGGTGTCCCCACCCGAGCCGATTTTTCAATCGCCACCAACATCTTGACTAAGGCAAACCCATAGTAAAGCCTTGTGGCTTCAGAGCCGGTTTCCTACTACGATGCGCTTTGTGAATGGGCTCGCTGCAGGGGAAAAGAGGGCGAATTTCCAACTGAGCAGAGATGGGAGCGGGTACCTGTCAAAACCAGGTACCTCCCAAAAAGGTGCCAAATGTAGCAGCAGAAAAGGGGGGGAGAAGAGCTTCCCTTTTTGGTGGAGCTCCGCTTTAAGTGTGAGGTGAAGTTTGGCTTAAATTTGTTAGTGTATCCAAATCTGCCAATACATCCAACACACCCCCCCCCCCACACACACACACCCACCACCCCACACACCCCCACCCCCCCACACACCCACACACACACACACACACACACACACACACACACACACACACACACACACACACACACACACACACACACACACACACACACACACACACATCCACAGTATAGGTACTCTAAAGCCTCATTCACAAGAGGTGGATCTGCTGCCACGGAGTCCGCCAGTTAAGCGGGAGATCTCTGCTGAGCCGGCGGATGACTGGTCCCTCTCTGCTCACTGAGCAGGGAGGGGCTTGTCGAGAGCCACTGGTTGCTATGGAGAGATCGGACGAAAGGTGCCAGGGACGGACCCGAGCATAGGGCCATCTGTCTGATTTTAGCAGATCGGACCGGGTTGTATGCCAGCGGACATGTCACCGCTGACATCCGTTGCTCCATAGACTAACATGGAGTGCCCGTTCAGGTCCGCTGACAAAACTGATAGGCGGACCTGAAAGGTCCGTTCGTGTGAAAGGGGCCAAATACAGAAGGTGTTTTACCAACCAGATCACCAGGTAAAAACAGAAGTAAAAAAGGTAGAGGTAAAAATAGAAAACTGATGCATCCACCGCATCTGATTGGCAAGCTGCAATACATGACATTTTTCGTTTTGGGATAAAAACTGCTTTCATTTTTAATGGCACCCACACATCAATAAACACAGTGCATTTTTATGTGCATAAAACAATATGGTGTTGCCGTGCCTTCTCAGTCCAATAAATGGTCAGATGTGGCCACAATGATACCTGACGGGACCGGCACAGGTGTGCGCGATCCCCCTACAATGGACGGGACCGGCACAGGTGTGCACGATCCCCCTACAATGGACGGGACCGGCACAGGTGTGCGCGATCCCCCTACAATGGACGGGACCGGCACAGGTGTGCGCGATCCCCCTACAATGGACGGGACCGGCACAGGTGTGCGCGATCCCCCTACAATGGACGGGACCGGCACAGGTGTGCGCGATCCCCCTACAATGGACGGGACCGGCACAGGTGTGCGCGATCCCCCTACAATGGACGGGACCGGCACAGGTGTGCGCGATCCCCCTACAATGGACGGGACCGGCACAGGTGTGCGCGATCCCCCTACAATGGACGGGACCGGCACAGGTGTGCGCAATCCCCCTACAATGGACGGGACCGGCACAGGTGTGCGCAATCCCCCTACAATGGACGGGACCGGCACAGGTGTGCGCGATCCCCCTACAATGGACGGGACCGGCACAGGTGTGCGCGATCCCCTACAATGGACGGGACCGGCACAGGTGTGCGCGATCCCCTACAATGGACGGGACCGGCACAGGTGTGCGCGATCCCCCTACAATGGACGGGACCGGCACAGGTGTGCGCGATCCCCCTACAATGGACGGGACCGGCACAGGTGTGCGCGATCCCCCTACAATGGACGGGACCGGCACAGGTGTGCGCGATCCCCCTACAATGGACGGGACCGGCACAGGTGTGCGCGATCCCCCTACAATGGACGGGACCGGCACAGGTGTGCGATTCCCCTACAATGGACGGGACCGGCACAGGTGTGCGATTCCCCTACAATGGACGGGACCGGCACAGGTGTGCGATTCCCCTACAATGGACGGGACCAGCACAGGTGTGCGATTCCCCTACAAAGGACGGGACCAGCACAGGTGTGCGATTCCCCTACAATGGACGGGACCAGCACAGGTGTGCGATTCCCCTACAATGGACGGGACCAGCACAGGTGTGCGATTCCCCTACAATGGACGGGACCAGCACAGGTGTGCGATTCCCCTACAATGGACGGGACCAGCACAGGTGTGCGATTCCCCTACAATGGACGGGACCAGCACAGGTGTGCGATTCCTACATCCACAGATCACACAATGTGAGCCATGTGCAGTACATCACCACCCCCCCAGGTGCGGAGGACAGGTCCTCGGATAATGGGTGTGCCGCCCCGAGCCATGTGTTGTGGGGTCCCCGGGATCTGTACACGGCACTCACGGAGGCCCCCCAGGAGGAGGCGACCTTGCATTGTACTCCGGGCTGTGTGTGAGGAGAGGCCTTGTTTACATGTCCCCGATCCTCCCCTAGGAGCAGACAGGACCCGGCGTGTGACCTCCATTGGCAGGCCTGAGGCCGGTCACGTGGTGTGGCCCTGTCCTGGGAAGGGTTTAAGGTGGAGCGGCCATGGAGGGGAGGAGTAGTTCGGTCCCCTCACATGGCCGGCCCGAGGCCTAGGAGCCCCGCCGCTGTCCTGACAACAAAGCCGGGAAGGGAGTGGATAGAGAGCGATGCTTACCTTCACACTGGACGAGGTGGAGAGAGGGCAAGAGCGGGACGGAGACCGGGGAGGGAAGGGAGAAGGGGGGGAGGAAAAACAAGGGAGGAATGGGGAGGAAGGAACGATCCGGAGGCGAAGGGGGCCCCGGGGAGGGAGGGAAGGAGAGAACCGGGCGGGCGAGGAATGGCGACGGCGGGAGGGGCTGGCGGGAGCTGCGGCTTCTGCTGCTGCCTCTGCTGCTCTGGGAGGGGGGAGGGAAGGAGGCGCGCGCTGCTATCAACCCGCCCTCACCGGAAGTCAGCGCTTCTCGCCGCCAGCCGCCAGGGGGTGCTACAGGGGAAGCCATTTATGAACTTGGCGTGAATATGAATATCAGACCAAAAAAAAAATAAACCCCGCTGGAGCTATGAGTTACCAACGTAATGTTGAGCTGGCGGTTTGATATGCTCGGCGTGGGGAGAAACAAACGTCTCACAGCCCAACATTAATGCGGCGGGTCATGTGTATTGTTATTACTGCGTGCAGCGGCGCCATCTTACTACACCCTTCTAAGGAGTCGCCTGGTGTACGGCGTGCTCCTGCGTGATATCTGCGAGTACCAAGATGGAGACCTCGGCGCGTGACGTTCTTTTTATTATGCTCTTTCTTTAGCTAATTATTGGAAATGAGGCGACTGTCCTTATTTTATGTCAAATGTTTCTGCTCATGGTGGCTCTAAAAGGCAGCAAAGAGTCTTCTGTCCAGGGAACAATGACGGCGGGTTACTAAGATGGCTGGTGGGAAGAGCTTAGACAGGCTGGGTTGTCTTGAGTGAAACAAAATGGCCGCGGGAGCACTTCCGGCGTCAGTGATGGTCATTGTCCTACGCTGCAAGATGGTTGATAGCTAGTTGGTGCTTTTAAAGTAAACTAGTAGGCTTATTTGAGTGTTACTAACCTTCCCTACTGAATGTAACTTTCCTGGAACTCCTCTTCACTCTTGTTTATACTTTGTTACTGACATAGGACAAGCATGGAGATCACAACTCTAGAGGGGTTGGTTCACCTTTTATCAAAAATAAGGAATGCCTGTATATAAAGCAAACTCTTCAACTTTAACCAAAGTTAAATAATTAGCTATCTATCTATAAGTATAGAACATTTACATACCTCCTGAGGCCTGACTGAAAAACTCCCAGAGATTGCATTATCTTGTTTCAGGGTTGCCAAAACATGGAATATTTACTGACAGAGCACTTCTTTTTTTTTACTGACGTTAGGCGTGAATATGAGCCCACCTCAGAAACGATCCAGCTGTGCGGCCAGCTGCTCCTATAGAGTAGATACTCTTTGATAACCTCTGTGGCCTTGGAGGACCGGAGCGGCACGTCACTTCCAGTCCAGGCTGATATTAAAGGGGTTGTAAAGGTTTGCGTTTTCTATGCATTAAGGTGAAAAAACATCCAACAATACCGCCCCCCCCCCCCCCCCCGTTTTACTTACCTGAGCCCGTTCACCTGCTGCCCTCCCCCCGATGTCCTCTTCGCCGCTCAGCCTGGCCGTTGATTGGCTAGAGTGGATGGATTGAAAGCAGCGCAGCCATTGGCTCGCGCTGCTGTCAATCACATCCAATGACGGGGTGCGCTGGGGGGGGGCGGGCCGAGTGATACAGTGAGCGGCTATAGCCACCGGCCGTATCATGGAAGTGTGCCCACAAGAACTAACCACCATGCGAGAGAGCTCGCATAAGGGTGGTTAGTTCTTGCAGGGAGGAGCTGAGACAGCCGCCGAGGGACCCCAGAAGACCAGGTTCGAGGCCACTCTGTGCAAAACGAGCTGCACAGTGGAGGTAATTATAACATGTTTGTTATTTAAAAAAAAAAAAATTGTCTTTACAACCCCTTTAAATAATTTTTTTGTGGTTTGCCTGAGTTATGGCTGAAGCTATCAGCCATAACCCCAGTATCTTTTTCTCCAGATGGCGGCTGGCTTTCTCATGACGATGTTCTAAGTTGCTCATGAGCCACCGGAACACTTTCAGAAGTGCCCCCTCTCACCAGTGTTTCTCGGGCTTACCGTTTCCACCAGCGCGCTCAAGAAACGTTCAGAGAGTGCGACCGGTGTTCTGTCAAAAGAGCCAGCCTATCCAAATCTACAATTATTTCACTTCCAGTGACTCTCCAGCAGCAGCAATTGCAGATTTCGACGACTTGGCTGTTTTCACACAACACCAGCAGCGTATACACTACAGTACATGAGGAGGTGGCTGTTTTGACAGGACACCGGCTAAGGAGTAAAAAAGTTGTTGCCGCCATGTTGGTTACTAGTGAGCGTGCTAACAATCTCCATTTTATTATATCGTGTACCGTAGTGTATACGCTGCCGGGGTTCTGTGAAAACAACCAACTCGTCGAAATCTGCATTTACTGCTGCTGTAGATTCACCGGAAGAGACATGGTTGGAGATTTTGGCAAGTTGGCTGTTTTGACAGAACACCGGCTGGTCACAGAGGCAATAAAAGTCTAGATTGTCTTTGATCGCCTCTATGGCCTTGGAGGACCAGAGTGATGTCATGACAGGGTGGAAGTAAACATTTTTTTTTTTTTTTTTAAACAAAAGATAAAAAACATTTTTTTTTCTTCTGATCCTTTGCTTTTAAAGGTAAAGAAGAGATTTGGGGTCCTTTTCACCCAGATCTCTCCATAAAGAGGACCTGTCATTCTTATTTCTATTACAAGGGATGTTTACATCTCTTGTAATAGGAATAAAAGTGATACAAAAAAAAAAAACAAATGAAAAGCACAGTGAAAAAAAAAAAAAAAATTAAAGTGCCCCCACGCATATGTAAACAGTGTTCGCAGCACACGTGAGGTATCACCACAAATGTTAGAGCGAGAGCAATAGTTCTAGCGCTAGACCTCCTCTGTAACTCTAAACAGGTAACTTGTAAAGGTGTTTAACGTGTCACCTATGGAGATTTCTAGGTAACAGAACAAGGGTGCACACACCGCTTCAGGCAAAAAAAAATGGACTCACCCGGTCCAAGGTGCTATTCCCGCCTCATCACGGTGGGCAATATCAAGAAGATAAGAAAAGATTGATCGCACACTTGAATCCAAAATATGCTGTAGAAATTTCTATATTGTCATGAGCCAGACAAAATTGCAATGATGTTCAAGCACGGTTCTTTTTGTGTGAAATGCGTCAACTGATCATCATTGCAATTTTGTCTGGCTCATGACAATAAAGACATTTCTACAGCATCTTTTGGATTCAAGTGTGCAATCAATCTTTTCTTCTCTTTTTTAAATTTTTAGGTACCGTAGTTTGTCGCCATTCCACAAGCGTGTTTTTTATTTTTTAAATTTATTAAAGTGTATTTTTTCCCCAAAAAATGTGTTTGCAAAACTCCTGTGCAAATACTCTGTGACATAAAAAATTGCAACAATCACCATTTTATTCCCTAGGGTCTCTGCTAAAGAAAAATATATAATGTTTGGGGGTTATAAGTAATTTTCCAGAAAAAAATACTGATTTAAACTTTTTAAAAAAAGTGCCAGAAAAAGCCTGGTTGGCAAGTGGTGAAAGGCTAAAAATTCACCTTAAGGCCCCTTTCACACTGGGGCGGGGAGCCGCGGTGACGGTAAAGCAGCGCTATATTTAGCGCTGCTTTACCGTCGTTTTAACCGCGGTATTCGGCCGCTCGCTGTGCGGTTTTACCCCCCGCGAGCGTCCGAAAAAGGGTTAAAGACCCCCGCAGAGCGCCGCCGTAGCGGCGCTTTGCGGTGGTATTGCCGCGGTTTCCCATTCAAATCAATGGGAAGGAGTGGTATAGGAGCGGTGAACACACCGCTCCTATACCGCTCCAAAGATGCTGCTAGCAGGACTTTTTTTGCCGTCCTGCTAGCGCACCGCTCCAGTGTGAAAGCCCGCCGGCTTTCACACTGGAGTTAAAGGGGCCGGATTTTTTCAGGCGGTGAACAGGCGCTATTTTTAGCTCTGTACCGCATGAAAAACGCCCCAGTGTGAAAGGGGCCTTAGGGAAAAATAAAAGCACATATTTTTGCAGGAACAAAATGTGCATTTTTTTTCCCCCTAGAAGCCTGAAAAGCATTGTACCCACGATCAGTGTATGGCGGGTGCAACGTTAGGCTCCTGCAGAAGACATCCTCCAATTTTCCGCCCTTATCTCCATATGCGCTGATCAGTGCACTCATAGTTCATTGGGTACTCCAAGCTATCTGCCACAATTGAAGATGGGGTTTGTAGTTTGTTCAATCATAGATCCCTGTGAATAAATGACAAGTCTGTGTGGGGCTCCAATTTTAAAGAGGAAGTAAAGCCTCTTAAGAAAAAAACAACATTCCGTCCTAGACAGGCAGCTCCACCTGTAGAGGACCTAAGGCCTTGTTCACATACTTAGGCGTACACCCATGTGAGGGCTGTCTTTGCCCGCACGGGATTTGTACATACCCATGCAGGTAGTCCCATTCATGTCTATTGGGGCGGAATGGCCAAACGGACACAGATGATGCTCTTAATTTGACATCCGTGTGGATGCATGTCCTCAAGCTCACACTGCATTAATAAAGTCATTCTGACTAAACGTGTTGGGGCGGAGGATAGTAAGGTGCACAGGATGCTGCTCCACGATCTATGCAGGGAAGTCTGCAGAGATCTCTGAAATGGGGAGAGTGTTAGCAAAGACTGGCATGAGCTGAAGGACAGTGAAAGGGAGCTAGTTTGATATGCTTATGTGTGCTGGTTTTTATAGTGCTATTGTGCACTAACAAAAATGTGTGTGGGCCCAGTTTTGGAATTGGATCATGGCTATGGAGACCTTGGTCGTGGAGGATGGTCCTGATCCAGAGAAGACATGTGGACATGCCTTTACATGCCGCCCAACTTTTTGATATGGGAATGAGGGACACTTACTAGCAAAAGTATGTAGGCATAAATCGGGAAGTTCATAGGAGGAGCAACGAGTTCAAGACAGTTCAAGGCAGGATCATCCAAGGAATTGTTTAGGGAGCTGTCTAGCATTCCAGGTGGCTCAGCAAAACAAGTCAGACACAGCAGAGGTTCTGTGTTCAAATCCAGTCTCTAAAATATGCCTTTACTAGTTGGCCTTCATAGTGGTCGCTAGCCATTTTGTTTGTAACAACGTTATTCTTCAACATAGGTATTACTCTGATCTTTATTCTATACCAAATTGCATTTTTATGTTACTACAGTACATTGCAATTATTTGCCCTCCTGTATAAGCATTCTGAAAATATTTTGAATAAAAAGTTCTTTGACAAAACATTTGTGTGGTTTCATCCTTTAGGCCCCTTGCACACGATTGTAATTGTGAAGTGGATGGAAAATGATAAATGGGTTTTCCAATTTTTTTTACAAATAAATATGTGAAAAAAGTGGCGTTCATTTGTATTCAGCCAGAACCACCTTTCGCTGAAATTACAGCTGCAAGTCTTTTTGGGGATGTCTCTACCAGCTTTGCACATCTAGAGAGTGACATTTTTGTCCATTCTTCTTTGCAAAATAGCTCAAGCTCTATCAGATTGGATGGAGAGCATCTGTGAACAGCAATATTTAAGTCTTGCTACAGATTCTCAATTAGATTTAGGTCTAGACTTTGACAGGGCCATTCAAAAGCCTCGTACACACGGTCTGATTGTTGGATGACCGAGCGTAAAAAGGGCATGTGCAGGATTTTGTCTAGCATACTTAACTATCCGCAAATTGTCGTTTGACAAACACGAATGTAGTGACGTACTATGAGAATATAAAGAGGAAGTTCATTTCTCATTTCCCTTTGGGCCCCTTCTGATAATTTTGTGTTAGTAGAAGTTAGTAGAATTTTTCTGAGCGTTGATTCGAGATTTTCAGATCGTACAAAACAAATGCCTTTTAAAATACGTTTGGTATAACTACATCAGTATCACCAGAAAAGCAGCTTCATTATTATCCCATTAAAGAAGATGAGAATGTGCGCTGTATTTTGACATTTCATCATTTGCTGCGTCACGAATGTTAATTCTAGATTATGAACGGTAGTTTACAAGACCGAACTCTTCCGACTCGTTCCTTGATTCCAAGCATGCGTGGTTGTACTTTCGACTTTTGTGTGGCCGATTTCTGTACTGACCATCCAAAAATCAGACGTTGAGTTCACATCAGACAAAAGTTTTATAGCCTGCACATCCAGTTTTTGTTTGATGTAAAAGTCAAATTGTCTGTCGAATGCACCGTACTAACGATCCCAAAATCCGCAGACAGCTCGTCTTCAGACTTTTCTCTGATTTTCTTACCGTCTGTACGAGCCTTAACACATGAATATGCTTTGATCCAAACCATCTGATTGTAGCTCTGGCAGTATGTTTAGGGTCGTTGTCCTGCTGGAAGGTACATCTCCAGTCTCAAGTCTTTTAAAGTCTTTTGTAGACTCTAACAGGTTTTCTTCTAAGATTGCCCTGTATTTGGCTCCATCCATCTTCCCATCAACTCTGACCAGCTTCCCTGTCCCTGTTGAAGAAAAGCATCCCCACAACATGATGCTGCCACCACCATGTTTTGCAGTGGAGATGGTGTGTTCAGTGTGTGCAATATGAGTTTTCAGCCACACATAGTGTTTTGCTTTTAGGCCAAAAAGTTCAATCTTGGTCTCATCTGACCAGAGCACCTTCTTCAACATGTTTTCTGTGTCCCCCCACATGGCTTCTCGCAAACTGCAAACAGGACTTCTTATGGCTTTCTTCTTGTCACTCTTTCATAAAGGACAGATTTGTGGAGTGAACGACTAATAGTTGTCCTGTGGACAGATTCTCCTACCTGAGCTGTGGATCTCTGCAGTTCCTCCATAGTTACCATGGGCCTCGTGGCTGCTTCTATGATTAATGCTCTCCTTGCCTAGCCTGTCAGTTTAGGTGGATGGACATTTATTGGTAGGTTTGCAGTTGTGCCGTACTATTTCCATTTTCGGATGATGAATTGAACAGTGCTCCGTGAGATGTTCAACGCTTGGGATATTTTCTAAAAAAACAAATACTGCTTTAAACTTCTCCACAACTTTATCTCTGACCTGTGTGGTGTGTTCCTCGGCCTTCAGGATGCTGTTTGTTCACTAAGGTTCTCTAACAAACTTCACAGAACAGCTGTATTTATACTGAGATTAAATTACACACAGTTGGACTCTATTTACTAATTAGGTGACTTCTGAAGGCAATTGGTTCCACTATATTTTGGTTAGGGGTATCAAAGTAAAGGGGGCTGAATACAAATGCATGCCACACTTTTCACATATTTATTTGTAAAAAATTTGAAAACCATTTATCATTCTCCTTCTAATTCACAATTATGTGCCACTTTGTGTTGGTCTATCACATAAAATCCCAATAAAGTACATTTACATTTTTGGTTGTAACATGACAAAATGTGGAAAATTTCAAGGGGTATGAATACTTTTTCAAGGCACTGTATTAAATCAAATATTGTATGTGGCCTACTTTAATCACTTCCCGCCCAGGCCTATAGCAAAATGACGGCCGGGCTGTGGTTCCCTTATCCTGGCTGGACGTCATATGACGTCTTTCAGGATAACGAGGCGGCGCACGCGAGACGATCGGTGGTGCGCATTGTGGCGATCAGTGGTGCGGTGTGACAGTCTGACACACCGCAACACCAATCTTGGTAAAGAGCCTCTGATGGAGGCTGTTTACCACGTGATCAGCTGTGTCCAATTACAGCTGATTATGGTGCAAACAGGAAAAGCTGTGTATCGGCTTTTTCTCTATCTCGTCTGACAGACTGCTCTCCTGCCAGGGGGGTCTGTGCCGATTGATAATCAGCGCAGTCCCCCCCCTGAGGATGCCCACCCAGGACCACCAGGGATGCCCACCCAGGACCACCAGGGATGTCACTCATGGCCACCAGGGATGCCAATCTGTGCCCACAAATGATGCCAATTAATGCCCATCACTAATGCCTGCCAGTGCCTGCTGATCAGTGATGCCCATCAGTGCAATCTATCAGTGTCCATAAGTGTCACCTATCAGTGCCCTTCAGTGCCATCAGTGAAGCCTTAAAGTGTGCATCAGTGCCGTCTATCAGTGCCACCCAGTACCCATCAGTGAAGCCTGAGTGCCAACTATGAGTGCCCATCAGTGCCGACTATCAATGCCGCATATCAGTGCCACCCATCAGTGCTGCATATTAGTGCCCATCATCAGTGCCACCTCATTGGTGCCACCTCATCAGTGCCCATCAGTGAAGGAGAAAACTTTGTCTTTTTTTTATTTGTTTAGCAAAAAATAAAAACCCCAGAGGTGATCAAATACCATCAAAATAAAGCTCTATTTCTGGGAACTAAATGATAAAAATGTTGTTTGGGTACAGTGTAGCATGACCACGCTATTGTAATCTAAAAAGCGACAGCGCCGACAGATGAAATTGGGCTTGGGCAGGAAGGGGGGAAAGTGCCTGGCATTGAAGTTAAAAGATAGAGGTTGCCACACCTAAGGAAATGTTTGCCTTTAAATTTCCAGTTCACAATCTGTGAATTGGCCAAATTTGTCATTGTTGAAAGTCTATATTAAAAGGTAAATTACTTTTATGATTACAAATACAACTTTGTGATAAACTGAAATCATTCAATACATCGTAACTGCAAGGGATATTAGAAAACTTTGTGTCTAAGTTACAGCAGGTTGTTTACAAAGGCTTGATCTCTCTAATAAATAATGCACAAGTCAATGCAAGCGTCTGTCAAACCTCCAGTGTTAGTTCTGAATGATGTTTCATTGTACTGTGAAATATGGTCGTTGTCATGTTTTACTTTTTTTTTTTTATTAGCTTGGTACTAGAACTAGAATGTTACTGACCTATTACCAATTACCAAATTAGCTGCAAAATATTCTTAAAGCTCTTCCTTGTAGTACCAATTACTTTGCCAGCTTTTTGTTGCCCTGCACCAACTTTTTTTGTGATGTGTTGCTGCTATCAATTTCAAAATGACCTTATTTTCTTCTTCTGAGTTTAAAAATGTTATAAGTTTTCTATTTTGTATTGTGAATAAAATATAGGTTTATGAGATTTGCAAATGACTGCATTCTGTTTTTTGTAGATTTTACCCAGCATCCCAACTTCTTTGAATTGGGGTTGTAGTGTTTTTAGAACATATTTTATTACATAGAGCATATTTTAGTATCCAGGTATACTATACAAGCACAATCTGTCTTGGCATGGAGAAGTTGGCATGCTGTGCAATCTTCATCTTGGGGACCACAAGACCTTGTCTCAGCACTGCTGAAACCCACCATAAAGGGTAAGTTCATCTTCGGGAGCATGTTTTTTAGGGTGAAACATGTAACATGTTTCCGCTGTTGCAGTGGCTTGGCAATCCGAGCCCTCTGTGTGACAGCAGTATGGGGAGTCAGGGCCGATCCTAGGGTCACAGACGCCTGGGTGCAGAAATATTTCTGGCGCCCCCACATGAGCATGGTCATCTTACAACTCCTCCCCTTTACAAATGTTTCTATGGCGACGACTCAAACACAGAGATGCTCCCCTAAGAAGTCTTTGTTACCTTGGGATCCTCCCATGATCTCTTAACAATAAAGAAAATACAGGAAGAGCGTACACTAATGAGACCTGGAGGGGAGTCTCTCTGATGCACACAGAGAGGGCTTCTGTTAGAAAGGTCCCCCAGACATAATACAGGACACGGTCAAAGACTGCAGACATGATACAAGAGATGGTCAGAGACTGCAGACATAATACAGGAGATTTGTGTTAAGATTAAACTCAAACGTGAAATGTGAAATGTTTGAAAAAAATCAAGTAGCGCTGAAAACTATATGTGAAATATACAAAATATTGCAAAGCTATCATAAAACAATATATAACACCACGTGAAAGTGTTTGAATGAAAAAAAGTCCTTTTGATAACTGTAATGAAAAAAAGGTATATGAAGCGATCTATCCAATGCTGATCAATCTTCAAAATACTCCTTTGGAAACTTCCACCACTCCAAAGTGTCTCGTGATCCCTCTCCCAATAGATCCGCACTCACCAGATGGTGTTGCCCGCCACTCTCGTGGTTGGCAAAAACGTTGTTTAACCACACCTGGGTTAGTGATCCAATTGATCCAAAGCTTTAAACATCCATATGTGAAAATAAAACATAAACAGTGCTCCACATAGCGTGATTCTGTTTGTAACACTATTTATTCAAACAAATCTTGCACACACCCTTCAATGATTAAACTCACATGTTCCAAATGATAAACCAGCAAAAACACAGCAAAAAATGTTCCACAGCACACTGCATCAATGGAAGAAGTCACATGACGAAACATGTCAGGGGCGTGGCCACACGGACTTTGAAATTCTTTGGACAAAGTTTGGTGCTCTCAGAGATCGGCTCTATTTCATCGCTCCTGCTGTTTGCCATTCAGAATCCATTCTATCGCAGACTGTATCCTGGACAGCGTTTAAAGGAGTGGGTGAGCTCTGAAATAGTACATTTTGGTATCCTATACGACCATTTGTGCGAACCGCCAAGTTTTCCATTGATGCAGTGTGCTGTGGAACATTTTTTGCTGTGTTTTTGCTGGTTTATCATTTGGAACATGTGAGTTTAATCATTGAAGGGTGTGTGCAAGATTTGTTTGACCCCCCCAGGACAAACCCCCCTCCATTAGTACAGACCCCCTCAGGACAACCCCCCTCCACTAGTTTACATAAAAACACTCGGGCGGCAGCTGAAGAGGAGGGGACAGTGTGCAGCCGCGCCGCCCAGCTGGAGAACACATCGACGTTAGTCGTTCACAGAGTTCTGCTAATGAATGAACTGCAAGTACGGACATCCTTTGCAGCTGTGGGCTTGTAGTTCTCAATGAATTACCATGGTGCTGTTGAACGATGTGGTAGTTTATTGATTTTTTCCTGTCAGTGTGAAACTGCTTGGCCATATGATGTATGCCAAGTGTCAAAACTACCTCCCCTTTCACAGGGTAAAGCTGAATGTAATTATTTTATGGATTATTGGATGTATGTGCTACTACGCCATGTGAGTAGAGAAAATGATAATTACTCAGGATTTTTTGGGGCCTCCATATTCTAGGTCTGTGTTAATTAGGAATGGTAGGGTCACTTGTTATTGGGGACAGGATAGTCATTGCACTGCCAATAGGCTCATAAAAGAGCTTACAATCTAATGTCATACCAGAACTAGTTTTAGGTTATATAGTGTTGCTTAGAAATATGTCAGTATCTGTTGCCTTGGAAGCTTGCTAAATGAAAAGGCCAGTAAGAACAGTCTGTAGAAAATCCCTTTAAAAATAATTGAAGAACCAGGTTCCTGCATACTTGTTAAATGAAATGCCTTTTTTCTGCAAAACAAACTGATAATGTCCTACAGCCCAGAGGCACAGCATGAGAATGGTGTTCACTTTCACAATCCGGGTGAGAACATCTCATTATGAAGTGTAATCTCACAAGGATAATGTTATGCAAATGAGACAAATGGTTGAAAATAAAGTTATGGCTTTTATAGATCAAGAAACACAAGGAAGAATTCTGATTTAAAAATGAATGTGCTTTTAATGACCACTTCCATTTTTTTCCTACTGGAACCACTACCTAACTCTGTAACAATACGTTACTACAATCCTGATGTCTGCTTTGAAAAGGCCTCATTAATATCTTTGGAGAATCACAAATCTACTTCTTGAAACATGCCTGACCTCTGGCTGGATTCTTTGTCTCCCCACAGAGGCATAACTATAGTCATATTAGCCCAAACTATAGGGCCTGAGGGTGGCAGGGCGACCCACTAGGGAGGCTGTTGAGGTAACAAATACAGAAAATCATTGTATTCATGATGGAGCCGATAGAGCAAGGACAGGGCCCACAGAATAATTCAGAGTGTCCACCAGAAAAAATAAGAAGGTAAAGGCCTTATAGTGTTGTAAAAATATATTTGTAAAGTGCTGGTTTAAATAAAAAAAGTAGGACAACTTATATCTGACAAGTAGGGTTGCCACCTGTCCCAGATTCACCCGGACAGTTCGGATTTGGAATCATGCATCCGATTTTCAGACAGCCTGAATCCCGGACACATTATTTAGACTGGACTATGGCTTCCCAGCAGGGTTGCTGGCTGCAGTTGTCTGAGCTGAGAGTGTCTGTTACACTCTTTCACACTGCCCAAAGCCAGCACTAACAATCCCCCCCTCCCCAAACACCCCTACCCATCTGTGTCTGCCCACACCCCAATTCCCGGCGCTGTGCCTCAGAAAAAGAAAGTGGGGGCCGGAAATTTGAAGTCCAGCAGCCTCAGATACATCTGGATGAGAGGTGCTGACTGCCAAAGCTCACCATCCATTCCTGTGTGTGACTGAAGTCTCCCCCCTTCTCTCTCCTACCTCTGAGTGAGTACACAAAGGTATATCAGGGTTCTCAGAGCTCCCCTTACATCAGAGTTCCCCTTTACACCAGAAGCCACGTGATTCCCCTTACATCAGAGTCTTCTCCGTACATCAGGATTCTCAGTGTTCCCACTTAAATCAGGGTTCCCATAGCATCCCTTATGTTAGAGGGACCAGAGTTCTCCCTTACATCAGAGTCTGCAGACTCCCCCCTTACAGTGTAAGGGAACTCTGCGAGTTCAGATGTAAAAGGGGAACTCTGTGGACTCTGATGTAAAGGGGACTCTTGTTATTAACTTCATATGATTAGAAATGTTATTTAATAGCAAAATATATGTATAGTTTATACTATAAAAAAAAGTGGTGGGGGGTCAGCCTGTCAGTGCTCAGACCATACGCCACACACTGCATCAAATTTGTCTGCACGGCTGTCATCCCAGAAGGAAGCCTCTTCTAAAGATGATGCCCAAGAAAGACCACAGACAGTTTGCTGAAGACAAGCAGACTAAGGACATTGATTGCTGGAACCAATTCCTGTGGTCTGATGAGAACAAGATAAACTTATTTGGTTCAGATGGTGTCAAGTATGTGTGACGGCAACCAGGTGAGGAGTACAAAGACAAAATGTGCTTGCTAAAGAAGCTGTGGGTAAAGTTGGTGGACTGGCCAAGCATGTCTCCAGACCTAAACCCTATTGAGCATCTGTGGGGCATCCTCAAATGGAAGGTGGAGGAGCGCAAGGTCTCTAACATTCACCAGCTCTGTGATGTCGTCATGGAGTAGTGGAAGAGGACTCCAGTGGCAACTAGGGATGAGCCGAACCCCAACCCCCCCGGTTCGGTTTGCAGCAGAAAATG
The DNA here is from genome assembly GCA_028564925.1 of Lithobates sylvaticus. Taxonomy (NCBI): domain Eukaryota; kingdom Metazoa; phylum Chordata; class Amphibia; order Anura; family Ranidae; genus Lithobates; species Lithobates sylvaticus. The sequence goes on from CM053027.1 coordinate 517,321,246, forward strand.
CGAACATGCAAAAAGTTTGTTCGAACACGCCAACAACGTTAAAGTCTATGGGACACGAACGTGAAAAATCTAAAGTGCCATAAAAAGTGTTTGGGGACCCGGGTCCTGCCCCAGGGGACATGTATCAATGCAAAAAAAAGTTTTAAAAACTGAAGTTTTTTCGGGAGCAGTGATTTTAATAATGCTTAAAGTGAAACAATAAAAATGAAATATTCCTTTAAATATCGTGCCTGGGGGGTGTTTATAGTATGCCTGTAAAGTGGCACAGTTTTCCCGTGTTTAGAACAGTGCCACAGCAAAATTACACTTCTAAAGGAAAAAAGTCAAAACTGATCGCGGCTGTAATGTATTGTCAGGTCCCGGCAATATAAATGAAGGTCATTGAGGAAAACGGCATGCCCCCCCCCCCCCCAGCCCATTTCCAGGCCCTTTGGGTCTGGTATGGATATTAAGGGGAACCTTAATCTGATCAGAATTATATATACCATACGGCCTGTCCTATATACTCTGCAGAAAATTGGGCCTTAGGTGTTGGTGGTACCAGAACACTGTAAGCCCTCACAGTTACTCTTGGTGGGCGCAGGAACGGGCCCTGCTGTGAAACATTAGATCAAAATTGTAATTACATGCCTCTGTTAAACAGGGGCAGAAAAATTGGGCCTTTGGTTGTGGTGCCACAACACTGTAATAAGCCGTCAGTTACTCTTGGTGTGTGCAGGAACGGGCCCTGCTGTGAAATATTAGATCAAAAATTTTAATTGCATGCCCCTGTTAAACAGGGGCAGAAAAATTGGGCCTTAGGCAGTGGTGGTGGTGCCCTCAACCAAAAATATTGTTGGAAGCTAGCATCATCAAGATTAAGGAGGAATAGGATAGTCACTCAGCATAGGCAGTCTTCAAGGGATCCCACATCCACAGAAAAATCAATCAGTTACATCAGCATCAGGTGCTTGATAGCTGCTAATCCAACACTGATTAATTTTTATGAATGTGAGTCTATCAACGGACTCTGTGGACAGGCGCACTCTATGATTCGTTACAAACCCTCCAGCAGCACTGAATGTGCATTCAGAAAGAACGCTGGATGTAGGACAGGCCAGTAGCTCAATTGCATATTGAGTAAGTCCTGGCCAGTGGTCCATCCTCAAGACCCAGTAAACCAGTGGATGGTCTGTTGGAAAGGTCTCCAAGTCTGCCTCTGCTCCTAGATATTCCTGCACCATGTAATGCAGACGCTGGTGATGATTGCTTGAACCGATCAGACCTTGGCACTGAGGACTGAAAAATTGTCATCGGCCACCTTCTCCTCTGCCCTTCCTCTGACTGAACAAAGCCTCAGCAACACGTTGTCCAGCACCAGGAAATTGTAACCTCCCAGGGTCTGGAAATGTATTGCACAAACCTTTCTTCAAGGCCTCCTGAAGAGGTTTCATCCTCTGCGAAGGCAGGATGAGTTCTGCAACCTTACCCTTGTAACGTGGATCAAAAAGGGTTGCCAGCCAGTAATGATCCCTCTCCTTGATACCAGGATCCTGGTATCCTTTTGCAGGCTTTTCAGAATCGGGGGGGGGGGGGGGGGCATGCAGCGCAAGTTTGCAGAGGCATTCGATTCTGAGTCCTCTGGGTCACTAAGGATCACATGATCCGTAACAACCTCCTCCCAGCCACGTACAACTCCTTGGGTTTCTGAGGACTAAAAACCATCCCTTGAAGACTGCTGCTGAGTGTTATCCTCCACGTCCATGCTGACACATTCCTCCTCCTCATCTTCCTGTGTGTTAGGTGGGCCTGCAGGAATACTATCTGGATAAAGGGGGCCTTGAGGAGGTAAGGAAGTCCTCCTCTTCCTCCCGCTGTTCTGCCTCAAGTGTCCTGTCCATTATTCCACGAAGCGTGTGATCCAACAGGAAGACAAGAGGGAAAGTATCACTGATGCATGCATTGTCGCTGCTCACCATCCTCGTATGGTGACAGGACAGTGCATGCATCCTTGATCAGTAGCCAGTGGCGTGGCAAAAAGAAGCCAAGCTCCCCTGACTCTGTCCTGGTGCCATACTCACACAGGTACTCATTGATTGCCCTCTGCTGCGTGTGCAGCCGCTGCAGCATTGCCAACGTTGAATTCCACCTGGTGGGCATGTCACAAACGAGGCGGTTGGTGGGCAGGTTGCATTCCCTTTAAATGTCAGCCAGCTGAGCACTGGCATTGTATGACTGGCGGAAATGACCACAGACTTTTCTGGACTGCCTTAGGAGATCCTGTAAGCCTGGGTACCTGCTCAAGAACCGCTGCATCACCAAATTCAGGACGTGTGCCAAACATGGAACATGAGTCAAGTGTTCCTGTTGGAGGGCGGAGAGAAGGTTGATGCCATTGTCGCATACAACCATTGCTGGCCGAAGCTGGCATAGCGTCAACCACCTCTGAGCCTGCCCCTGCTTATATATTTCTTTTCACACAAATAGAGCATTCTTTTGGTAGTATTTGATGACCACTGCGTTTTTTAATTATACAAACGAAAAAAGACTTATATTTTTATTTTAATATAATATATTTTTTTTGAAAAACAAAACCAATATTTTCTTCTGTTATAAAACATATCCAATAAAAAAAATTAAAATTTCTTCATGAATTTAGGCCAAAATGTATCCTGCTACATGTCTTTGGTAAAAAAAAAAAAAAAATCCCAGTAAGCGTATATTGATTGGTTTGTATGAAAGTTATAGTGCCTGCAAACAATGGTATATATACGCAGCCATGACGCTATACCAGTAATGGCGGTGATCAGCAACTTATAATAGGACTGTGATAGTGTTGTGGGAAAGATCTGGTACTAACAGACCCTCACGGGGATGTACACTAACATCAATAAATACAGTGATCATATATACTGTACTAATGACACTGGTTGTGAAGGGATTAACTTTAAGGGGTTAACTGTGTGCCTAACAAGTGTAATGTGTGCTGCTTTTATGAACGCTGATCTGTGTACAGAGCCCTGTGTGTTTGTAATCATAGTACTCTGTTCTGTGATTGGCTACAGCCGATCAACAGGTCTTAGCCATAAATCATTGGCCGGGACCTGCTTACAAAATCCCGCTTTAGCCAGCTAGCAGGTGGTGCGCGCATGCACGTCCCTAACCGAGAACAGGCTGGATGATGTACTGTACATACAAAAGCAAGTGAAGGGCGAAAACAGAGCAGACCTCCAGTGTAGTAAAAAGATCAAAGAGCATTATTAAAAACAGCATATTATATACTCACTATAAAATGTGAGAGAGTACATATAGTCCACGAGAAAGAGCCTACTCAACACAGTCACTAGGAAAAGATGGATGAGCAGCCAATGTCCAGATCACTGTGTGGTCAGCTAACAGGTAAAAAGAGCTAGGCTGGATAGAAGAAATCTCTGCTCCCGTTTGGCTCGCTCAATCCTAAGAACAGCACTCAGTGGATGGTGGTCTCCTATAAAAGTGGGGTGGCAGGATGTGTTTCGAGTACTCCTCTTCAGCTCAATAGATGATGTACATGTACGTGATCCACCCTGCCTGTGCCTGGATGCGGGTTTCTCTGCATCCAATTTGCATAGCAGGCGATTGTGACCGGCTCTCTATGGAGCTGGTTCACACATCTCCGCAGCAGCTCTGGTGCGAGTTGCACAGGAGCCCTGTGCGTCTTTTAGTCCGTTTCAGCCAAAAATTCAGGCTGAAGCGGTAAATGAAGACGCACCAGACTCCTGCTGTGAGCCGTTGCATTCTCAAGTGTGAACCCATCCTCAGAGTTACTGGTCAGCCTAAAGGCCAAACTCCAGATTTTTGTCACTTTAAAATAGTTTGTTTAGACCAAGCTATTACATTCACTAACAGATGTACCTACTATAAGAGCTGTATAAACGGTTCGTAGCATCAGCTACATACATACAGTGCTGTGTTGCAGCAGTATGACAACTTCCCATCCCGCAACAAAGTCAAGTCGGGCTGGGCACTGATCAACCATTCACAGGAAGCGTTGTATTTTAGGAATGAATACAAGGCTTCCTCCGATTGGCTGGTAAGGGGCAGGTGGATGAGGTTACGAGCCCCACCTCAGCCAAAAGCCTTGTACTCTAAACCTTGTGTTAGATAGAGTGTATCACTGCCTGTCAACAGCAGTTTTACCACACAGGACATGAAGGGAAAGCTACAATAAGAACACAAATAGTAATAAAAATCAGACAGGGATTCTAGCCTTGCCTTACTCTGCTAAATACAGCACTTATTATTTTTGTCTGTGTTGCTGATGGAGCATTCCCCTCACTTCCCCTCTGGTAAAATGCTGTCAACAGGACAGGAATTTAGAACAATTCTCTCTAACGGAGCCTGAGATGTGATACAAACTGTATGGCTGAAATCACATCGCATTCGCACCAAAATGGTGCAGGACCGGATTGCATGGGTGTTCACTCCTATGCGATCCGATTCCTGCACCATGTCACAGTTTGCACTGCAATCCGATTTGGGAGTGTAATTAACTTTACAGTGACACCCCAGCAGTTCCCAGATATCAGTGTGAACCACTGTGCGATGTGGGAAACGGCACTGAATCGCAGGGTTTCGCATCAGTGTGAACCAAGCCTTACCTTACCTTGCTCTGACTCTCCTTCCCCACACCCATTGTCAGTCTAATCATTTGATGTACTAGGGTCATATGCATCTAGTATAACCAAGAACTACAGTAAAAAATTTCACGTTTTGTTCAGTGAATAAAATTACCCAAATGGAGTTTTTATTTTTTTCTTTCTTTCAATCATGTTCATCGAAAAGATTGCCACCAAAAAAAATATTTCTGTTTACATGTATTTTTGTCTACGAGTAGTCCGCCTTTATTTCCATTCGTAACACATGCAGAAAAAAGGAGAACAGAAACAGCTCTTCCCATGACTTTTAAGTGGTCAGTCAGATGCATGGACATCTGGTTGTTCACCCCTTAGGGCTCATCGTTGCTGCACTGATCCATTCTTTAGATGTCCAGTTTAGGTGCTCTTTTTTTGGTGTCTGCGGTCCTATTGGAGAGATATACCCTAACTTCCTGTGAAGGGTAAGGAGTGTCAGGAAATCTATCCAAAGGTGAAACAGACAAACACATTTTTAGTGGAGAAGAGTTAGTACTTCAGATGTTTTTATTGCTGTCTCTGCGGCTTCCTATGGGGACACTCGCTGAAAAAGGAGGAGCCAGGAGAGCCAGCGGTCAACCCCAGAAGAAGCGGATTGGGGGTTGCTCTGTGCACAACCATTGCACAGAGCAGGTAAGTATGACATTTTTTTTTAAATTAAAAAGTTAGTCAAAAACACAAGAAGTTTATATATTTGTGTACAGAAGACTCACCACAGAGAAAATTAAAACTTTATTAGAAGCAGGTTAAGGTATTAAGTTGTGTTCACACCACAGTAATAATATACAGAAATCAGAAATGCATAGTGTTGTTCTTGCAGTGTAAATGCCTCAGAACTCTGCAGGAATAATTGAATTCATCTGTGATGACAACAGTTTAGGCCAGGTATGTATTGTAAGCTATTCAGCTACAATACATAAACTGTGCATGCTACTACTTAGGGGATTATCCCAAGGCTTCTTCAACAAGTAAGGTTTCTGCTTTTCTAGTCACTGCTGGAGGAAGATGATGAAGATCTCTGAAAAAATAAAAGGGAAGGAAAGTTAGTATAAGCCCATTGACAGACTCCTCAAGAAGTTCATAAGACTTGTTATAATAATTTGCAGACTTCTTATTTATATAATAATAGTTGTGTCACCGGTGCAAAATATATATAAAATTGTATTATATATATATATATATACACACACACACACACACACACATATATACACACACATGCGTGCTGCAGCTAAAAAGCGTTTTCACACCAATGTAAAACATCAAATGAATCAATAATATCAGGAAGCTTCCTGATGATGTATTGAGCATGCGAAACATGTTGAGGCATAGTGACACGACGAATATGATAGTTACTGCCTTTGGTCACTAGCACAGCTGAGATTTGGCACGCACGCCGGCTTCAATGCATGGAGCGATGTGACAGCCACAAATTTGGTTTGCAGGATAGACTTAGTGCTGGTCGGAGGGCACTTGCACATGTGAGTTGGCATTTGGTTTTAACACTGTACACTTTTATATGGAATAAATATGTTGCGCAATGATAGCATCTTTTTTTATTATAGGATTGAGCGAAAGGAGTGCAATATAACATACAGGATCCCTGGATGGTTAAAAAAAAAAAAAAAAAGAAGACGACCAAGGTTACATTGATTATCACAGTTGATTCAGCATCCCTGGTGGAGTGGATAATTACACTCAATATTGGAGGATTTCTGGTGAGAGAGTAGTTTGGACGGTGGAGGATTATACACACAGTGGTGGTGAATAGCATGTACGACACTGAACTGGGATTTGTTATCAAAGAGTGGACATTTCTGTGTATATTATGGGTTCACTTATGGGCAGAAAATATAGTGATGCAGACTTCTTTTTTAGCTCTGCACAGAACAAAGTTCCTACCTGATGCAGCCCATAAAACACTGATGACCTCACCCCTTGGTTTACAGTCTGTAATAGTAAATCAAGGGACATAAATTCTATATAGACAGGCCACCAGCTAAATAAAAACGAAGGCTACAAATGGGGTAAATAAATCCACGCACCAGTTCAGCCTCTAATTTCCAAGAGAAATGGAAAGAAATAAATGATTTGGTGGGGGTAGGTTCCCCATCTCCACAGCTTACATTATTTGGTTAATAGGCACTTGAGCAGAAAATACAGCAGTTCTCATGGGCAACCGTTGAGAAAGACCCAACCACTGGGAATTTTGAGGTACAACAATAATAGCAGCAATGTTTGAAGTGTTAGGTCACCGTTACCATTTTTCTCTAAAGGTGAACTAACTCCAAACCCCTCCCCACTCCCTGGTCACCTCTGTACTTACTGCCAGCAATATTTAGCTATCAGGGCTCCCACACAGGCTCCACCCGTCCAGGTTTTAAATCTTTGCTGCTTTCTCTCCTGCACTGCCAAGATGGATTCTGATTGGTCAGCGCCATCACATGGATGGCGCTTTTCTCCATTCTAAACTGGATGGCACTGACCAATTAGATTCCATCTGGTTCATCATGGCAGTGCAAGACCAGTGGAGTGCAGGAGTCCTAACAACTAGGTGGCAATTACAGCAGGGAGAGGATGGGTTGGGGAGGTCCAGTGTTAGTTCACCCTTAGAAAAAAACTGTAAAGGTGACCTAATACTTTCCAATAGAGATCCCAATAGCTATAGAGGTAAGTATACCCTAGCAACCAGTAGGAGAGCCAACATAGAGACACAGTGGGGTTAATTTACTAAAGTTGGAGAGTGCACAATCTGGTGCAGTTCTGCACAGAAACCAATTGAACAAGCTGAAGTTAGAAGCCAATTGACTGCCATGCACAGCTGCACCAGATTTTGCACTCTACAGTTTTAGTAACTCAACCCGTATATTAGAAGGCCATAATGACATCACTAGTGACGGCTGATTGTAGACACACGTGACCACATACTTGATACCTTCTATCCTAATTTTGATTACATTGTATACAAGGAGTGGGACTTTATTGTAGCCCTATTTTTGCATTTTTTTTCCGCCACAGCATGTTGTATATAAAATACTACCTAGGACCTTCCGACTTATTGCTAGATGTGTCTTAGTGATAGATTTATCGATTGTGGTCTCTATAGGGTTACATTGCTCTCAGGTGGCTAGGTTAGATTTACTTCTATATTATTCTGGAGTCCCTCCAATTGGCACAACCATCTGCAGGTGCATTTTAAAGATTAAAATCCCTCTATCAGTAGGGGACACTATACGTAATGCATAGCTCCCTTATATTCCTCCTGAAGAAGTGGATTGTCCCTGAAACCCATCAAAGTGTTTATGGCCCAAAATAGGTTTATACAGATTTGTAATTATACTATAAGTAACTATATGTACTAAATCATCTTTATTACAGTGTAGATGTTGATAGCCTCAGTCTGGAGTACTTCAGTCTAATATAGTATTGTCTGTATGTATGTATAGTGCACCATTTTATCTTTTAAAGATTTTTTTTCTACTGAATAAAATTTGAATACAGTAAAACCTTGGTTTGAGAGCGTTTTGCAAGACGAGAATTTTTTTTTTAATCCCTTTTGACTTAATATACAAGCGATTTCTTGATATACAAGTAGCGCCATGTCACAACTGAGTATAAAAGAGAAGAGAAGCGCCTCTAAGTGTAGCAATATAGTTACATTTAATGAAGCTACAACATTTAGCAAGTCACATGGTTGATGAATAAAACAGGCACATCAAAGTATGCAGGCATCCGGGGTAAAGCTGTCCACATAGACCATCCTCCACACCACCATCGACGTCATCCCTTCCACGCTGCGCTCCATGAGTGCTTTAAGCCTCGCTTTCAGATCGCTCTACTGCAGGGTAGTCTTCCCAGTCATGATTGCAGAGTGACAGTGGTAAGAGACGGCAGGGCAATGGATGTGGACAGCTTTACCTCAGGTGCTTGCATACTTACATGGTTCTTAATTAACCACTTTCCTACCAGGTACGAACACCTCCTTCCTGACCAAGCCATTTTTCAGCTTTCAGCGCTGTCGCATTTTGAATGACAATTGCGCGGTCATACAACGCTGTACCCAAATAAAATTTTTATCATTTTTTCCCCACAGATAGAGCTTTATTTTGGTGGTATTTGATCACCTCTGCGGTTTTTATTTCTTGCGCTATAAACAAATTAAGAGGGACAAGTTTGAAAAAACTCAATATTTTTTACTTTTTATTATAATAAATATCCAATTTTTTTTTTTTTTAAACAAATTTTTTCCTCAGTTTAGACTGATACGTATTCTTCTACATATTTTTGGTGAAAAAAAAAATCTCAATAAGCGTCTATTGATTGATTTGCGCAAAAGTTATAGCGTCTACAAAATAGGGGATAGATTTATAGCATTTTTATTATTATTTTTTTTTTTTACTAGTAATGGCGGCGATCTGCGATTTTTATTGTGACTGCGACATTGCGGCAGACACTTCGGACACTTTTGACACATTTTTGGGACCATTCACATTTATACAGCGATCCGTGCTATAAAAATGCATTGATTACTGTATAAATGTGACTGGCAGGGAAGGGGTTAACACTAGGGGGCACTGCAGGGGTTAATATGTTCCCTATATGAGTGATTCTAACTGTGGGGGGAGGGGACTGACTGGGGGAGGGGCCCGATCGGTGTCCCTATGTACAAGGGACACACCATCGGTCTCCTCTCCTCTGACAGGACGTGGATCTGTGCGTTTACACACACAGATCCAAGTCCTGCTCAGTTACCGGGCAATCGCGGGTGCCTGGCGGTCATCGCGACCGCCGGGCACGCGCATCGGGTCCCCAGCTACGCGGCGGGCGCGCGCCCCCTAGTGGCCAAAAAGCGAGCGCCGTCATATGACGGCGGCCCGCCACAAGAGCTGCACCGTCCCGCCGTCATTTGACAGTGGGCGGTCAGCTACTAGTTAAAGAGACACATCTGAGCTGCTAAATGTTGTACCTTCATTAAATGTAACCATATTGCTACACTTACAGGCACCTCTCTTCTCTTGTATACTCTGTAGCTCCTGCTGGATTTTGCTTCTAATCCCCTTGTGGAGGCTTCCATTTGTAGATGGACATTTTATGGTTGCACAACCTATCACATTGCTATAATCTTTTTATATGGACTATAAACTGAAGGACTTATGAATAAATGGTTGTGGAACGAATCATCTGAGTTTGCATTATTTCTTATGGGAAAATTTGTCTATTGCGCCCCCCCCCCCCAAGAAATTTATTGCAGGTGAGCCGAGCAGCAAGCCCGTCAGCGGGTGAATGAACGGGCAGGCAGCTCGGCGGGTGGGTAAGCGGGTGGCTTGGCGGGAGAGTGAGCGGCTCGGTGGGTGAGCCAGTCAGAAGGTGAGCGGGCGGCTGGCCAATCAGTGGGCTGGCGGACAAGGGAGCAGAGAGATGACATCATCCCTCACCACCCGTCGCCCGCCCTCCATCCCTGCCCTCAATGTGCAGGCAGTCGCGGGCAGCAGAGAGATTACATCATCTCTCTGCTGCCTGACTTCACTCACACAGGAAGCGACAATCCCCACCTTAGCAGGAAAGTGACAATTGTAGCAGGCAAGTGACAATCTGCAACTTGTGGCACGTGACGTGGCAAGTTACAATCCATACCTTGTGGCAGGTGACATGGCAAGTGACAATCCACAACTTGTGGCAGGCGACGGTGGCACTGTGACACTCAGGGCTCCCACTGATTCTGCATTATGGCGAGTTGAACTGTTTAATTTTATATAACAATGTAATAATAGAAATAAAGCGCTTCAATCACCCCGACACCATAACAACCATGGTGCCGCGATGATTGAAGTGCCAAAACACCAGCCATTTCCCCAATAAATTGACCAAAATTTTTTTTTCTGGCAGTGCCCCTCCTGAGACAAGACTCTGGATCCGCCCCTGTGCTATTCTGACCACGTGCATTACCACGTCTGCCATTTCATCATGGACAGCAAGCTAGAGCAAATAGCAAATATGAAATTCTGTGAAACTGGGCAAATCTGAGACATTTGACATGATACGACAAGTTTACGGCGATGTTGCAATGAGTCGTTTGAGGTGTTTTGATTGATCTTCCACTCGTGAAGTGCGCGTGCCAATGGAAGACGACGAGAGATCAGGAAGGTCTTCAATGAGCACAACCTCTGAAAATATTGAAATCATTCGCAAATTGTGCATGATGATCGGTGGAGAGCAATCAGATCAAACGTCTCTGTGGCAGATTTGTCCAGTTTCACGCAGAATTTCAAGTTTGCCCTTTGCTACAAAACCAATCTAGAAACGTTTGATACCACCTCATAGACCCCCTTAAGCGTCCAAATTCTCTCAATTTCATATTAGAATCCCTTCTGTTCATACATACTGTATGCAACCAAAACAGGAAGTTTAATTAAAGTGGTTCTAAAGGCTGAAGTTGTGAAGCAGCCACCTTCCCAGGCCCTCCTAATACTTAACACGATCCAGTGATGTGCACGAGAGCCATGGCTCTCTGGGGACTCTCCCACCTCATTGGCTGAGACAGCAGTGAGAGATATTGGCTCTTGCTGCTGTCAATCACAGCCATTGAGAAGAGAATAGGCAGGTCCAAGCCACAGTGCTGTGTGCGAATGGACACGAAGAGCAGCAGCTAGGGAGCCCCCATAGCAAGCTGTTTGCTCAGGGAGCACTTGGCCGGAGGGGGGGGCCAGGAGAGCCAGAAGGGGACCTGAGAAGAGGAGGATTGGGGCTGCTCTGTGCAAAACCATTACACAGAGCAGGTAAGTATAACTTTTTTTTTTTTTTTTAAATAATCACTTTCCTTCACTTCACTTAATATCACTTTAAAAAGGGAAATCATAGTGAATTTCAGGGAGTAAAGAAATGCATTACAGTATTAACCAAAAACGTTTATCTTGTGGATATAAAAATATGAGCACTACATATTTGTGCTATTGTTTTAATCTACAAACAAACAGATTAGTTGATACCCGTACAGCTGATTGAAACAAAGCTTTATTCCTCCTGAAAAGTGATAAAATGAAAGCAGTAGTAAATTTCAGTTGATATCTGTGTTGATAATCACTGTATCTACAGGTAAGCCTTATTATAGGGTTACCTGTAGGCACAAGATTTAAAAAAAAAAAAAAAAAAAAAAAAAACGGAAGAATTTACTACGGCTTTAAGAACATTAACTAGCCTGGTGCCCCTTTCACATTGGAATCAAAAAACAGACATGCTGCCTCTTATGAAAGACAGCCAGCAATACATCTCTCTCTATATCTATCTATAATAAAATTTTAAAAACATACACATATCAAGCAAAACTCCTGCAAATAAAAAAAATTACACTGAAAATACTATACATTTTACCAGTTATGATAGAAATTATAGATGAGGAAACAAGTATTTAAGGAACTTTTGGGTTATCTATATCCTACAGCAGCCCTCAAAATTTCCACTTGCCTGCTCGCATTTGGCGAGTGGATATAAGATGAGGGCGAGTGTGGAGCCCATAGTGAAGGATTCCGGTGATGTGGGCGTATAGGAGGATCAAGCAGGCAGTCAGTGTGCTACAATTGGAGTCTGTGATCTACGATCGCTATGTGACCTCTCTCCACACAAGGTGTAATCGGCGTGTCGTATGGGAGCTGTAAGGGCCTGCAGTGACCTATAGGAGAGGCATATAGCACAGAGGGGCAGGGTGGCATCCCATGTGCGTGCAACGCTGAGCGGGGTCTGCACGGACCTCCTCTGGATCGGATTGGCTGTCGCTGTGTCCAGATGCGGGTCCCTGGATGGTGGGTCGCCTCCTCTGATCTGGGTGATGTCCTCTTGTAGTAGGTGGCACAGGTGGCTCACCTGCCCGGGATCAGAGTGCCCTCCCGCTCAGGCTCTGGACATACGTGAAGAAGAGTGCTGAGTGCATGGTGCCGAGAGCCCAGATCCAGGAGGGTCCCCTGTGACTGGCTACATATCATGGGAGCGCTGTGACAATTCCTGTGGGGACTGTGACAGTTGGGCACCTTCTACATAAAGAGCTGCATTCCTGCTGCTCGGCTCTGATCAGCTGATGGATTACCAAGTCCTTCTAGCAGGGGATCCATCCTCCCACCCACACATGCCTTCAACTGTCTCTTGATGTGATCTTCTCAACCAGTAGTGGAAATTACAAGAATTTCCCCCTACATTGCTCTGGAGGTGATCATCGCAGTCCTGTCTATTGTGGGGAATGCCCTGGTCTGCTGGGCTGTGGTCAACCGTACTCTAAAAAATGCCACCAATTATGTCCTGATCTCGTTGGCAGTGGCCGATATAGTGGTGCAACTGCTCGCCTTTCCGTTCCCCATCAGCATTGGCTTTGAGACTGATTTCCACAGATGCCTGCTCTTGGCCTGCTTTGTTTTCCGATTCTGACCCAAAGCTTCATCTTTAGTCTGTTGGCTGTAACTATAGCCAGGTACCTGGACATCAAGACCCCTCTCTGGTCGGTGAATTGTGGAGGGGCCCAGATGGGGTATCTTTTTACTTTACATGGCAGTAATGATGTATACAGTGCCTATCAGATCAATGATATATGCTTGCTGGTACTGGTTATTTCTTTTTTTCCTTATACAGTGTAATTATTACACTGAGTAAAAGGAAAAAAATAACCAATACTAGCAATCGGCAATCATATTTCATTGACCTGACTGTGATAAATAAAATATGATAATTTACGAGGGCGTGTTTAGAAGCGGAATTAGGGGTAGGGTGGGGCAACTGGTGGTGAGTAACTCTTAAGGCCTGGCAAGTAGCTCAGGGCTTGAATTTTTGAGCCTTGTCATACAGCATATCCCACAGTCTTACAGCAGTGTGTGTGTGTGTGTGTGTGTGTGTGTGTGTGTGTGTGTGGTGTGTGTGTGTGTGTGTGTGTGTGTGTGTGTGTGTGTGGATCCTCTCAGTTTCATGGTCACAACCAGGGCTTTTATTGAGTGGGAATGCAGTTCCGGCACCTCCAGTACTGAATGTATTGTATGTAATGGCAAGGGGTGCTAGATTGTGCTGAGGGGTCCATTGATGCTGGCTTCTGGGGATCTATTTTTGCATGGAGGTCTGTTGTTTCTGGGGAGGAGGTCTATTGTTGCTGGCTGGGTGGGACCTTTTGTTGCTGGGGGGGGGGGGGGGGGGTCAATTGTTGCTGGAAGGTATGTGTGGTTGAGGGAGGGGTCTATGGATGCTGGGAGATCTGTTGTTGCTGCTCAAGGTCTATTGTTGCTGGGGTGGTATTTTTGTGCAGGGGGAAATATATTGTTGCTTGGGGGGTCTATTGCTGCTGGCTGCAGGGGATCTATTTTACTACTTTCCTTTTTATCATTAACAAATTCCATACAAATTACTTAGCACTACAAAAGGATACCTGGATCTCTATTGTCTAAAAGGGGTGGTACTGAGAGGTGGGTTCACTGGTTGCGGGGAATCAAGGAACAGTGCTTGGAGATGTGTAGTGAGCGGAGACCAGGATTGTCTCAGAAAGGGTAAGCGCCTGCATCTATTCTCTGAGAAAAAAAAAGGCCTGGTCACAGCCAAACTGTTATTTTTTTTAAAACCTGATTAAGTCACTGTTATCCCCAATTATCTGCTTTCATCCACTTCTCTCCGTGGCCAATTTTTTTGCTTTCTTTGATTCTTTCAAAAAACATTGCTGCTCAACCAGGGAGCAAGCATATTTTTTTACAAATTAAAAAAAAAAAAATCTTGGGGGACAATACCACCAAAGGCTTGTTTTTCCCCAACAAATTAACACTTTGGTGTCATAAAATAATAAAAAAAAAAATATTTATAGCAGCATAGCAGAAAATAGCTTTGGAGCTGCATGCAAGAAATAAGGTCCAAAAAAGCCCAGTTTCACAACTGTTCAATATTAACCACTTCAATACTGGGCACTTTCCCCCTTCCTGCCCAGGCCAATTTTCAGCTTTCAGCACTGTCACATTTTGAATGACAATTGCGCGGTCATGCGACGCTGTACTCAAACAACATTTTTATCATCCCCCCAACAAATAGAGATTTCTTTTGGTGGCATTTGATCACCACTGGGGTTTTTATTTTTTGTACTACAAAATAAAAAAAAAAAAAAAAGACAGAATATTTTGAAAAATAAGAATAATTCGTTTTTCGTCGTTTCGGTTACAAAATTTTGTAAGGCCCCTTTCACACTGAAGCGTTTTTCAGGCGCTATTTTTAGAAGCGGGTCCTTTCACTCCAGTGTGAAAGCCGGAGGGCTTTCACACTGGAGCAGTGCGCTAGCAGGAAGGTAAAAAAAAAGTCCTGCTAGCAGCATCTTTGGAGCGGTGAAGCAGCGGTGTATTCACCACTCCTTAACCGTTCCTACCCATTGAGATCAATGGGGCAGCGCGGCTATATCGCCGGCAATCTGCGATTTTAACCCTTTTTCGGCCGATAGCGGGGGTTAAAACTGCACCGCTAGCGGCCGAATACCGTTGCTAAAACAACGGTAAAGCAGCGCTAATTATAACGACGTCATACGACGTCCAGTCAGGATAACAGAACAACTTTGCGGCCGTCATTTTGCTATATAGTGGGCAGGAAGTGGTTAAAGTGATTCATATTGTACCTAAACCTGCCAAAAAAATTTAAAAAGCAATTCTGTGTGATCAGTCTTATGATTCACACTCCTGTCACATTGCATAGCCATACAGGTCACACCCCATTTGAGCTTTGCAGCTTTCAGGACTGCCTGCCTATCCACTGGACAATTAATCACCAACAGATGATGCTCTGTTTCATAGTCCAGTGTTTAGGTGCAGGAATAGGACACAATCCGAAATAGTATAACAAATGTCATCTTTTAGGGACATCTGGCTATAGCTATGCAGTGTGTATTTCACAAGACTGGCTGAACATCATTTCAGTGTTTTAGAAGGTAAATCAGTGCGCATGCGCGGCCGGACGGAGCGGATGTCCACCTGATCTGCTCCGCTCATCCCCCGGCAACATCAGCCTTAAGCAGCGGTCCCACACCTCGCCCGAACCCAGCGATAGCCTGACCCCCCTGCGGAAGGTCCCAGGCACACTCCGGATGCCACAAAAACCGGGTAGCCAGCCTCAAACCGGCTCCCGGATCTCGACCCACGCTACACCCCAGGATTTCAAGATGGCGACCGGCCATCACACACGAGGCATGCAGGCCTCAGGGAAGGGGAAGCAGCTGCCCTCAACCCAGAAGCAGGCCCCATCAAAGAGCTATGAGGCTGAATACCCAGCACTGGATCCTGCAAAGCCCTCTCCACACAAAGGTGAGCCGACAACCACAGACCACATGCCGCCCAGCCCCCCTGCACTATCTCCCTCACAGACTGCAGCCATGTCCCCCAGCTTGGAGTCACAGACATCCTCCCTCTTGGACAGAGAGTTAGCAGAAGCCATATACAGCCAGCCCAGCAGCCAAGAATCTATATTAGATGGCAATGCAGAACCCCCGGCTGTTCCCCCTGCACAGTACTCAGGAGACCCAATTTTATTAGCACGCTTTGCTGACCTGCTTCAAAAAGAACTATCTAAAGCCACTGACAAATTGGCTTCAGACATAAAACAAGATTTCCAGGAAGTGGGCAGCAGATTGAGTAGCATTGAATCCAAGATGGATGACACGGTCCATAGAGTATCTCAAAACTCAAATATGATCACTGACCTACAAGATCGACTTGAAGGCGCATACTCAAAGATCGATGACCTTGAAAATCGCGCAAGACGCTACAACTTCCGTATCCGTGGTATCCCGGAAAATATAAAAGATATTACCTCCATAACACAATCTCTGATGCAAGCTGCTGTACCTGACATCGACGAGATCCATATGGAAATTGACCGAATCCATAGAGCCTTGACATCCCCTAAACCTGATGGCCCTCCCAGAGATGTGATTGTGAAGCCACACTTTTTCAAGATTAAAGAAGCAGTGATGCGTTATGCCCGTGAAAACCCAGACCTAGAAATAGACGGCATCAAGATACAAATTTTTGCTGATATCTCACAAGCCACGATCCAAAAAAGGCGATCACTCAAACCCCTACTAGCGCCACTGACCCAACGCAACATTCGCTACAGATGGAACTACCCCTTTCGTCTCCAATTCTCTTTTAACAGCAAATCATACTCCTTCTCATCGTTTACTGAAGGCGAGATGATTCTACTGAAATTGGGATTCATATCCCACGACCCGTCATCGCGGAACCAACTTGGACCCAGAGAATCCCCTCCCCCTCCCCTTTCCCCCTTGTGGTCATCAAAGTCGACCAAGAAGTTTGCCTCAACGTCCCGTGCACCCTAAGAGAATGGACCTCTTGTTTAAGTCGTTGTATTGAACTGACTTAACCCGCCGTGGTGTCTTCTCAGTGGTCCCTAGAGAAGGACATTAGGCGCCACACAGAGCGGTTGAAATTTGCTGAAGCAAAACACCGGTGCTTCACCTGGCCAAGTTTACTTGAACTGACCACTAAGTCTTTTTTTTTGCACTTTTCTTGCATTTTTTGCCTTACACATCAAGTTATCTATCAAACATATTTGACCAAACAATCCCATCAGTTATTAGGGCGAGATGTAGGGGCCTAAGATGTTTTCTAGATACTTATGTGCTTTTTCTATTTTTGAATACCAGTTTTTACGGTTGCTGGGGGATGACCATGTGCACTCCCTACTTGGAGGACTCTTCCCATTACCAGTTTTTGGTGGAGACTCCTTCACACCCAGGGTTCACCCCTGGGACACTTTAATTGAACACTGTCTGTAAGCCTTTTTAGAAACATGTTTAAATTATGTCACTCGGCTCCAGGAGTCCCCTGGGCCGACTCTCTCTCTCTCTCTCTCTCTCTTCTTCTCTCTAGTTCTTCTTCTCCTACTCTTCGACATCTCTCTCTCTTCTGTCTCTCTCATCTTCTCTCTCTTTTCTTTTCTCATCTCTCTTTTTCTCTTTCTTTTTCTTTTCTTCATTCTGTTCTTTTCTTTTCTTCCTTCCTCATTCTTTCTTTTCTCTATCTTCCTCTTCTTCTCTGTCTTCTCTTTCTTCTTCTCTCTCTCTTTCTTTCTCACTTGTTCTTCTCTATTTTTCTCTCTCCTATCTCTTTTCTTTTTTTCTATTTCTTCTCTGAGGCATCCTCTCTCCCCCTTTTCATATTCTCCTTCTCTTCTCTCTCTTCCCTCTTATCTGCTCTTTCTTCTTCTTCTGCTATTTTAACTTCTTCTCTCTTCTCCCTGTCCTCTATTCTCTTTCTTGTCTCTACTTCTTCTTTTCTTTTTGTCTCTTCTTTTCTTTCATCATTATTTTCTCATCTCTTTCTTTCTCTCTATCTCTTCTCTCTTCTATCTCTCTCTATTCTCTTCTTTCTTCTCTTTCTCTTCTCTTCTTCTTCTCATTCTCTTCTATCTCTCTACTCTCTCATCTCCTTTGACTTTCTCTTCTCTCTTCTTCTCCTATTCACTTACCTTCTCTTTCTCTCTTCTTCTCTTCTTTCTTTCTCTCTCTATACTCTTCTCCTCTTGCTCTCTTTCCTTCTCTTTTCTTTACTCCTCTTTTTCTCACATCTCTAACTTCTTCATCTTCTTCTCTATCTCTAATCTTCCTCTCTTTCCTCTCTCCTCTCTTTCTCTCTCTTCACTTCAATCTCTCTTCTTTCTATTCTCTCTCTCTCTTTCTTCTTCCTCTTCATCATCTTCTCTCTTCTCTTTTTCAAAACCTTGCCCTTCCACTTCTTTCTTCTTCTCTTCTTCTCTCTCAATCTCCACTCTTCTCTCTTTCTTCTTCTCTTTCTTCTTCTTTCTTGGTATCTCATCTTTCTCTATCTCTCCTCTCTTCCTTCTCACTACCTTCCCGCCTGGTTTTATTATTTTACTCTTCTTCTTATTATTCTTTTTTCTTCTTTCCTTTCTCTTTCTTCTTCTGCTTCTTCTTCATTCTTCTACTTTTTCTTATTATTCTTTCCTTCCCCCTTTTCTGCTCTTCTCATCTCTACCACTGCCACTCTTCTGACTAACTCCAGACCCTTCCCCTCTCTCCCCTCCCCCAAACCCAATATTAATCCTCTTTACTGCTGTTCCTTCCCGAGGGCCACCTGGACAACTCCTCTACACATCCAAACTCCGAAATCAACAGACCAAAGGGTAAGTCTGCCTATAATTGCTCTTGAATGTTTCCCATGTCTCCTGTAACACTAACACCTCATAATATCCGCCTGCTCTCCCATAATGTCCAAGGATTTGGATCGCCAGCTAAGCGAATCAATGCCTTTACACATTATAAATCCCTGGGGGCTGATATTGTAGCTCTCCAAGAGACACATTTTACATCCTCATTCAACCCTCGATACCTTCACAGGGAATACCCTCTTTGCTTTTTTGCAAATGCCTCAGAAAAGAAGAGGGGGGTTGCCCTCTGCTTCTCCAGACATGTACCATTCACAGAAATTAAAACTATCAAAGACAAGGAAGGCCGCTACATCTTAGTGAAAGGCCACCTAGGCGAAACCTTAATTACCATTCTAGTATACTACGCCCCCAATACAAACCAAACGGCCTTTTTCCAGGCTCTTCTAAAACTTCTAGGACCAGAACTAGAGGGCGTGATAGTTCTAGCTGGCGATTCTAACCTAGCGTTAGATCTAATTAAAGACAAATCACACACTTCAGGCCTCCGATCCCCCCCCAGACAAAGTCGCAAATTTGCACAGACGCTACACCAATATGATCTGGTGGATGCTTGGCGAGAGGCCAATCCCACCGCTAGGGACTACTCCCACTATTCTAGAGCACATGGGCACTATTCCCGCATAGACCACATATTTCTCCCCTCAGGGGTGATACCAAAACTGAACTCAGCAAAAATATTATCAACCCCATGGTCGGACCATGACCCGATTATGGTTCAGCTTACAGGTCTTAATGACAAACCTACAGGTAATCACTGGAGATTAAATGAATCCCTACTTAGTGACGAATCCCACTGCATAGAGATATCAAGTCATATACAAACCTACTTTGAAAACAATATCCCGGGGGACACATCCCCCGCTACAAATTGGGCTGCACACAAGGCCACTATAAGGGGCTCCTTTATCCAGTTAGCCTCCAGACTGAAGAAAGCTCGCACTGAACTGATTTCTGCCAAGACCAGAGAGTTTGAATCTTTAGCCAAACAGCACAAGCGTTCCCCTTCACCCAACCTATTTAAAAAGCTAGAACAATCCCGACTGGAACTAAACATATGCCTTACTACAAGGGCCGAAAAACAGCTAAGGTGGACGAACCACAAATTTTTTACATGGAGGGATCGTCCAGGATCCCTACTGGCACATAAACTTACTCCCAGACATTCCCATCACACACTTCCCAAAATAAGGCTATCTGGAGGACAGCTCTCACAGAACCCCCAAAAAGTTCTTGATGAATTCTATGGGTTCTATGCCGATCTGTACAAGAAGCCACAGGCTGTGGCCCCCTCATCCATCAGGGAATTTCTGGGGACTCTTCCCCTCCCGACCATCACCGATGATCATAGAGAGCTAGTAGACCAACCATTCACAAGCGAAGAGGTCAATGACGCTATAAAATCTCTCTCACTTCACAAATCCCCGGGTCCGGATGGGTTTCCCAACATTTACTATAAAAAAATTTCCGCACAGCTAGCCCCACACCTGACCCTTTACTTCAATTCCCTGAGGGATGGGGGAACGGTCCCACCGGACGATAACAAGGCCTACATCAGTGTAATCCCTAAGCCTAACAAGGATTCTACCGATGTACGCAACTACCGCCCAATATCACTAATCAACTGTGACCTAAAAATCCTAACAAAGATATTGGCTCTCAGAATCAACTCCTTTCTAGAACAATATATACATAAAGACCAGTCGGGGTTTGTTGCAGGACGTCAGACCTTGGATCAAATTCGCAGATCCATTGCTCTGATCTCGGCGGCGCGCTCTAACTGGGATAATCTCCCCGATCGGGAACTTCTACTACTGTCACTAGATCTTAATAAAGCTTTTGATAGCCTGAATTGGGACTATCTCTTTGTTACCCTCGAAACCATGGGATTTGGGTCCACATTTCTCTCATTGATGAAAACGCTTTATAGTTCGCCGATGGCTCAAATCTCTATTAGAGGCCATAAATCATCTATCCTCCCGGTTCAGCGAGGTACTAGACAAGGATGCCCACTCTCCCCTCTACTATTTGCCCTGGCAATAGAGTCCCTGGCATTGGCCATTCGTTCCCACCCTAACATCCATGGGTTCCAATGTGGCCAACAAGAACACAAATGTGCATTATTTGCAGATGATGTCCTTATGTACATAACCAAACCCCAGACCTCTCTTCCAGAACTTTTATCCCTACTACACCGTTTCTCACTGATTTCAGGTCTGACTCTGAATACACAAAAAACCCTAGCACTCAATGTCTCTTTACTTCCTTCGGAAGTACAGCTCCTCCAAAACCTATACAGCTTCAAGTGGGCACCCCATTCCCTCCCATACTTGGGAATACAGCTGACCCCTTCGATAGCTACACTGTACAAAGCCAATTACCCCCCTTTATTCAAAAAACTTAAAGAAGACCTTCGTGCTTGGACTGATTATTCCCTCTCTTGGTTTGGCAGAATCAATTCAATAAAAATGACCTTCTTACCCAGACTCCTATACTACTTTCGAACACTACCAGTGGCAATCCCAAGGGGAGACATGCAACACATACAAACTGAAGTCCTACGTTTCATATGGGGTAATAAAAAATCACGGATACGAAAGAAAACACTTTACACACCTAAACCTATGGGAGGACTCGGCCTTCCCAACCTACAAGCATACTATCACTCAGCGCAGATAGCTCAACTCATCCACACAACAGCCAGAGGTTCGGCCCCTCTATGGGTTTACATAGAGGCACTGGCGTGCCACCCAATTGCCATAGGAACACTGATGTGGCTTCCCAACCGTAAACGCCCACCTATAATGTGCCCTACACTGTCACACTCACTGGCGATATGGGACAGGACAAGACATAGAGCATCCCTCGCATCATATCACACACCTCTAGCACCCATATTTTGTAACCCAGAATTTCCTCCCGGCCTTATCCCACAGCAGTTTCAATGGTGGCTCAATAAGGGTCTATTAAGAATTGGAGACTTCCTCTATGGCAATCAAATGCACTCGAGGGATTATTTCAAGGACAACTTTTCAATGCCCCCTACTGAAATTTTTAGACACAATCAAATTTCCTCATTTATCACTTCCAAACTTAAAAAGGGGGGTGGACCCGTCACTCTTACTACTCTAGAACTGACCTGTCAAAATAGAAGCAATCAAAGAGGGCGAATCTCTGCTGTCTACTCTTCTCTTACTGAACCTGACACCAAATTATCATACATGACACAATGGGAGAGTGACCTGAACCTCTCCCTTGAAATGTCGGACTGGCAGGATATTGCCCATCGACTGTCAAAAATTTCTATTAATACTACCCTTATTGAAGCAAACTATAAGACACTGCTGCGGTGGTACTTAGTCCCTACAAGAATAGCAAAAATGCACCCATCTTCCTCACCTAATTGCTTTCGGCAGTGCGGACAGATGGGCACCATGCACCATGTTTGGTGGCAATGCCCACTGGTTGTCAGATTCTGGATCAGAATATATAACTTGATCAACTCAGTCACAGGTGTCAATATTCGACGGTCCCCAGAAAGTGCACTCTTTCACAAACTGCCAGATGAGGTCCCCAAAAAATCATCGAAACTCATAACCTATATCTTTCTGGCGGCCAGAATAACGATTGCGAGGAACTGGAAACATTCATGCATACCTCTAGACCAGGTAAAAAGCAAACTCAATTGGATCATGATCAATGACAAACTCACTCATACGCTCCATAACAAGTCAGAGATGTTTAATAAGATCTGGGACCCCTGGATCGAGCACATCTCTACCTGAGGAGGAACTCCAGGTGACCCTCCCCTCCCTTCCCCTCCCCTCCTCTCCCCCTCCACCCTATTTCTCTCTTCTTCCCTTCCCCTCCTTCCACTACCCCTCTCTTTTCTTCTTATTACTTCTTGTTTTTATTTTATTTTATTTTTATTGCATGTTATCTGAAAGTATAATTTATACAACCTGGTTAATGATACTATGGATAAAATGTTGCCGACAGGACAGGATGGCCAACACAAGCAGGGACGGAAAATCAACCCTGGAATTTTTTACAGGGTCACTGGTAGCCCTGAAGCCTTCCTACTCCTCTTTGGTACCACTATACCTGAAAATGACCCTTATTTAATTATCAGCGAGTATCAAACTCCAACTAAGGGCGCGAGCCATTTTACGAAAATGCTGCTTATAAGTTCCTTAATTACTAATTGTCAATAAGCATCATGTTAATGCACTGTTGAAACATTTATATGTTGAATTAATGATGACTTGGTTACCTGTGAAACGTTTGTTACTGTTTTGTACTTACCTCAATAAAAATATTGAAATATAGAAGGTAAATCAATACTCAACCATGTATTTCAACTGTATGCTGCGAGTCCCAGTTTAATATATCTTTCTACAAACATTCCGAATGTACCAAAAGTCCAACTCCAGGCACAGCTACTTTATTGTATTTTTACTATACTGAAAAACTGACCGTGAGCCTCCGCAGCTCAGACAAAATAGTTCTGGCTTGTGTACAGGATAGTGATGCTCGCACTCCTCTTCATCTCCCCTTAACCATTCACAAAAAGCCTTGTATTCTTTTCACTGAATACAAGACTTTCTGTGTAAAAAGGCTGCAAGGAGAGGAGGGCCGTCTAAATCATTGGATCTCTTCTCACCCATGCAGTATCATGCTGTATATAACAGGAGCTCTCAGGTGGAGCATAGAGAGATCTTGAAATAAGAGTAGCAATTTAAGTAATAAAGATTTTTTGCACCACCAGTCACTCTTTAGATGTGCTTGACAAAAGGATTACCGTATATACTTGAGTATAAGCTGACCCGAGGCACCTAATTTTACCACAAAAAACTGGGAAAACTTATTGAGTCGAGTATAAGCCTAGGGTGAAAAATGTGCAGCTACTGTAAGTGCAAAAGAGGGTCAACATTGCCCATTTGCAGCCTCACTGTGCCCATTTGCATGCCTCACTGTGCCCATTTGCACGCCATAGGTCCCCCGAACTTCAAACACGGTAGTTAAGGGTTCCTAGATGCCCCCTAGCTGCAGCCAAAATGTGGAGTCTCTGAACCCAAAGGGTCCCAAAATGACATTGCTGCAGATGGACACAGTTGACCGACTTTGGTCCTGTATCTCAGGGCCACTTGGTGCTAGGAACCCCAAATTTGGTGTGCAAACCCAGTGGAACCAGCACTACAACATATCCGATGGGGTTCCTAGCAACAAGTGGCCCCGAGATACGGGGCCCAAAAGTCGGTTCGGAAAATGTCATTCTCTGCTGCAGAAAAGTGCTTGACTTGAGTATAAGCCGAGGGGGGGCATTTTCAGCACAAAAAAAAAAAAAAGAAGAAGTGTACTGAAAAACTTGGCGTATACTCAAGTATATATGGTATACATAACTTCTCTGGACCATTTACAATAAATAAACAAACAGTACTTTTTTTCTTGGTATCCCAGTTTAGGAAGGTTGTATGATCAGAATATAAGGTGTGTGACCAGCTTCTGAAGCAAATCCACAAGCAACTGACTGACTATGAATTAGTAACAAAAAAACAAAAAAACTGGCCACTGAGTATGAATTAGCTTTAACCCGGCAGGAAATAAATAAATAAATAAATGTATCTAAGATTTGAAGTACCCGTCATGCACACTGCCCATATATGATCACACTTACCCTTCCATGTGCATGCTTATATGCTTTTTTGTTTGCCTTCTTCATTTTTTTCCTCATTTTCTTATCCATGGGGTATCCAGGCATCATGGGGTTTACTGGGTATCCTGGCATTCCAGGTCCAACATGTGGAGGGTAGCCAGGCTGATGGTGAGGTACATGTCCTGGAGGATAGACAGTCTGCCCAGGGGGGTAGACAGGTTGACCTACAGGATACCCAGGTTGTCCAGAAGGGTAGGCAGGAGGCATTGTACCAGGGGGATATGCAGGATTGGTGCCAGGGGGATATCCTGGATTGGTTCCAGGGGGATATGCTGGATTGGTGCCAGGGGGATATGCAGGGTTTGATGGGTAACCAGGTTGTCCTGTTAAAACAGACAGACAAGCAGGACATTTTACAACTCTAAAGTGGCATACATAAATTTGGAGTGGATTACATTGTGGTTTACAAAGTCAGGTTATGGTTACAAGAACTCTGTTATGCTGAGCTTTTGAGGGTATTTTTATGTAAAACACCCCGGTAACGATATATTTAGCGGCCTTCTTGCATGCGGATGAGCTGTGTTTGTTGTACCTGTGTAGCAGCTAGGAGAGGATGAACAAGAACGTTACACGTCTGTATGTGGGTATATGTGAGGCCTTTACAGAACATAAAACTTTAAGCATTTAGTCCCCTTTCACACTTATACGACTTGTCCCACGATTTGGGATGGCAAAGTAGCATGACAAGTCGTTCCCCATGATTTCCAATGACAGCCATTCATATATTAGTACGACTTCAAGTCGTTCCGACTTCAAAGTAGTCCCTGCACTACTTTGGTCCGATTTTGATGCCACTTACACAGGCATTCCCTAAAATTGCAGCAAAAATCACGCGACTTTGAAATCGCACAAGTGTGAAAGGGGCCTTATTCAGGATCTTTCTGCCATCAAGATCCTGCGTATAAACACCAATAAATTATATCCATGCACAAAAGGCCTTACTTGGCTAGACACTCTTAAAAGGGTTAGTTCCCCCCTTACAGAATTTTTTTTTTTTTTTTTAAATGTGAACACTGGACCACCTTCACATACAGATTTGAAATCCCCATTCTTTTCCCTCAGAACTTCTAGGATGGACCAGATCACTGCTGATTGGTCAGCGCTATCAGGTATTGTTCCAATAAGCTAAACAAACATCGGGCCAATGCCTCGGGTAATACTCTGGCCCTTTTTGACAAGTCAAAGCTTGTCTGAACTAAGGCCCTTTCACACTTGTGCGACCTGAAAGTCGTGTGATTTTGATGCGACCTGAAGCAATGCCTGTGTAATCTTGGGGGTCTTTGGACCTCAAGTCGCATCAAAGTCGGGGGACTACTTTGAAGTCGCACAAATATAAAAAAAAATGTTACTCATGGGGTACGACTTGTCATGTGTCTTTGCAGCCCCAAGTCGCAGGACAAGTCGTACAAGTGTGAAAGGGGCCTTAGAGTCACCCCATTACAGCAACCGGACAATAGGAATGGCTAAGAGGATGGGAACATACTTAAACAATACCCAGGAGGTGTCAGAGTTTTTCCTATTCAGAATGGCCCAGGATTTTGGCATAGCAGTAGGAACTGCAGCTGTGTATCACTTTAAAGCGGAACATTTATTGATTTATATTTAATATGTCGCTAAACAGTTTAAAAAAAATGAAAAAAAAATAACCCACTCTGAAGAAAATGTTGTTGTCGTTTACTGGAGTCCTGCATTAAGGGTTTTAAACTTTACTATATGCTGCTTATACCTTTTACATACGTAGACATTTTCCCAACTGCTCCAGGGGCCCCGAATCCCAAAGGAGCACTAAACAAGTTTTGACACTACCCTATAGTGCTAGTAATATTTGCATATTGGGGTTTCATACGATGTCCAGATTCAGATTATAATCTAAAACAGGGGTCTTCAAACTTTCTAAACAAAAAAGGGCCAGTTTACAGTCCTTCAGACTTTAGGGGGGCCGGACTGTGACCAATGGGAGAAGAAAATGTGGCGTCAGTGGGAGTAATGCTGCCCTCTCATTGGTGTCAGTGAAAGGACTAGTACTCCACTGTTGGGGTCAGTGGCAAGAACTAGGCCCCACTGTTGCTGACATTGGGGAGGAATAATGTCTCAAGGGCCGGATAAAAGCAAGCAAAGGGCCGCAGTTTGGAGACCACTGGTCTAAAAGAAAGCCTTTGAAGATTAAATACCCCTTTCAGTTTTTTTTTTTGACTGTTGTCACTAGAACAGAAGATTGACCCCTGCCTCTTGAAGAAAAAAAAGGAGAGGAAAAAAAAAAAGAGACTTTTTTTTTTTTTTTAAGTTCTGGATAGAGTGGAGGATTAGAACACCAGTCAGTTTTTCCTTTGTCCCAGGAAGGGAGATAAACCCTCTTCATTTGTCCTTTTTCACCAATGAACGTGAAAGAAAATCCCAAAATGTTGGATTGTCACCAGAATAGGAACATAGGGAGAATCTTTCAACAAGGGATTCCCTATCACTTCCTGTTTTGGCTATATGACAGGAAGTGAATGGAAATATCCCCACACAGATGGCAAAAAAAAAAAAAAAAAAAAAATGTACAGGTTATAACCCTCCCTTACTGTCCCCATAATGAAAAAAGTGTGATCCTTAGTTCTACTTTAAGTCGATGACCTAGCTCCTATGTGCTGTTTCTCTGGCTCTGTCACTTACCTGAAACATGTTAGCTGACAAATCCCCCCCCCCCCCCCATTACTTGTGAAACACTTGTCTTGGACAAGTGCTTAGAGACGGAGAAAAGTGATGGCTGTCAAAGCAGCTGCATTGTTGACAGCCAAAGAGGGAGAAGGGGGGGGCTGAATTACTTCACAGCTAGCCTTTGACAGCACATAGGAGGATGGGGGGAAAAAGTACTACCACATGTACTTTGTCCCATAGAGAACAGAACTCATTAATAAAAATGGAAATGAGACTTCTGTATAGAAATTTTTATACTGTTACATCTTGGAAGCTGTATGTCCCATATATGTGGGTTCCCAGTGGAACATGGAAATCACTGTAGTAGCCACTGCTACTACAGTGATTTCCGCTACCTTCTGGGTTCCATGAGGAACCCATGTATCCATTTAGGAGTTGCCATACATAAACTTTAGCTTTAAATATCCCATACTGTGCCACTTTGCTAGTACAAATAAAAATGTTGCAAGACATTTCAAACAAACGTTATTGATTAGATCTCTGGATTTGAGCTGTTTATGCGTCATTTAGACAGCTAGTCAAAGTGTTGTGTTGTCTTAGCTACATTCCTTTTGACTGAAATGTCTTCATGGAAACTGTCACAGTCATTTATTTTTAACATCCATTTATGGAGCAACCTGTATTTCCTAAAAAGTAAATAAATACTTGTATACAGCATGCATAGCCAAAACATACATTTTTTTACAAAAAAATATTTTTTTTACAAAGTAGAGAAGGGTTAAAATCCCTGTCTGTTTAATTTTTATGGAAGATTTCCCTTCATTTCCTGTTCTGAAGATGCAACAACAAGTGCATTTCCTGTTCTGAAGATGCAACAACAAGTGAGAGAAAATCTCCAAAATGAGGGAAATCTCTTCAACTGTCACCAGAAAAGGTGACCCCATTGTTAGATTTTTCCCTCATCTCTTGTTCTGGTGACAACTCTAAAATGTTGGATTTCCAGTCATTTCTGTTTTAGTAAAAGTGGCCATCAGGACAAATAAAGAGGGCTTATTTATCTAGAGGGTAATAGATAATAGGAGGGTAATACGATAGAGTCAGCTATAAAAACTCAACAGGGGTCCTAATCCTAATCCAATACCTACTAAAAGGCTTTGGCTATACTTACCCTTCAGCATGAGGTTCACTTTAATACCCGACACCCTTCTGTATATACTTGCATTTCCTTTGTTCCGCTGCCAGTACTTCTGGGTATGGAGATAAGTGAATTACTTTCCTTCCTCTTGAAGACGCTGGTGCTTACCCAGTGCTGCCATAGTGGGGTGTGGAAATTGTTCAGCCCTGAATGTAATTTCACCGGCGCATGCCATTCCTTCTGAGCCATGCTGTAAAGAGAGACTGCCGCACGCTCATCGCCGGCTCACCCATTCATATTGCCGAAGCTCGCAAACCTGGAAGGAAGACGGGGCGAGGATGCAAGCACCTTCAGCGCTGACAGCGCGCCACTTGAGAGCTTTGTTTTTAGGCGAGTGTCATAACGGGCTAGTATGCGATGCTGCCCGCGGCCCAATATTTCTTTGTTATGCAGTTTACTACCGCTTTAAAATGTAATTGTAATTTTTTTTTGAGTCTGTCCGTGTCCAGATTCATATTAGAATCTGAAAGAAAGCCTTTGGGGGTTTGGTAGGAGGAGGAGGAGGATTAATACCCCTTGGGCAGTCCACATCTTTTTACTTCCAGTCCTGGAAACGCAACAGGCAATCACAGAAAATCTCCCCAATTCCCATCTAAGACTGTTGTCACTAGAACAGAAGATTGACCCTTGCCTCTTGCTCAGATGACAACTCAAAAATGTTGCTGTAACACAACTTCAAGACATATAAATGCTCAACTACAGTCAAGCCTACTATATTGTCATCAATCAGAACTTAAGCAGATAGAAATATGGAAGTTGCAACTTCTGATTGTTGTGTAAAGGGGCAAGAGCAAGGGTATTTATTCTGATTCTGGGTTTACTACCTGGTGGGTCACTGGCCTGGAACAGCTGTGCAGTTGGGAGTTCAGACCTTCCATTTTCCAATGTTCCTTCCCATACTTCTATTCTTATAGGCTGTGACCATTATTGTCATCTGTAGCTTCCAGACATTTAAAGAGACAAAGTACTCCACAGAAAGTCAATACTTCCAAAAACTTCAGGTTTGATCCTGAAGTAAACCTCAAATTCTAATAATGAGCTAGTTTTACCCCAATTACTTATAAAACTTGGATGAAATTTGCAAAAAGAAGAATGAACCGCTACATACCTGGAATGTTTGGATACATTGCTCTCCCCGAATGTAGATGTTCTACCTAGAAAGAAAAATTCAGACGAGTCAAATTTCTGTGTATGTAAAAAGAGAATTCAGGAGGTGCCACTGCCCTTTCAACATATTACACTGCTGCTAAATATTCCAAGTTAAAAAAAAAAAAAAAAAAAAAAATGCAAGCTCAATAATCTGACTTTGTTAGAATTCCAGGATAAGCTGCACTCCCTGTTACTCACAATTCTGTCCAAAGTACAAAAGGCGGGTGAATATAAAACAGGGTGTGTAAAGGACAACAAGGGAAATTAAGAGCTACTGGACAAGGTGTGTTCTCGTCACACATAGCAAGATATCTGAAAGTGTAAAGCTGGATTCACACCACCTACGTTGCACTTAGGAGTTGAATGCACATTAAAAACGTACTTGCGTTGACAGTTTTTTTAAAAGCAGAACTTCACTGCATTTGAGATCCACAAACCAAAAATGCCATTTATTTTTCATACTCAAAAGCAACCTCACCCATCCACTCATTTCTCCATTCTTTATTTTACTAAGAAATCACTTTGAAAAAAACACAAGTAAATATGATATACTTTCCTTTCTATTTACTAATGTAGCAGCATATGGATTACAAATAGCCAATGTTCACAGAGTAAAATTACGCTTTAATGTGTTGCTTTACATTTCCATTTTTTTCACAGCCAAAATAGTTTTTCTAGTATTGAATAACGTGGAAAAGGGTAAGAATTAAATGGCACACCTGCAGGTCGGCTAAAGAGCAGCACGATTTTGCCTGCCTGCTTAAACTTAGGCTATATGCACCTACGTTTGCTTGCTATCACTGGCGCTGTCTGTGTGTGCCAGGATGACCGACTTCTGCGCATACATAGGAGTGAGAATATCCCACACCAGCCAATGAAGATGGCCAAAGACTGGCACACAGTAGAAGATGCCGGTGAGGGACTGGACCAATGAAGTGAAGGCAAGTTTAGTTCTGCTTAAAAAGGAGTATTAAAAAAACAAAACAAAAACAAACAAAAACAAACAACACAACCTCCGAAGGAGATGCTCCCTAACTCCATGGGGGAAGCGGTCATAGTGTCGATCCCAAGCCTGGGAAGGACCCTGCTCCTCGTACCACCCAATATCCCTCCTAAACATGGATGCCAAATTGCTCGCCAAGATCCTTGCTAATAGACTGAACACAGTTATACCTGCACTGCTACATCCAGATCAGACGGGGTTTATGACTGGACGGGGCACAGACATTAGAAGGCTCTACACTGATTTCTATGGCATGTTCTTATAATGCAGGAGTGGTGGCCTCTTTAGGATGCGGAAAGGGCTTTCGATTTGGTCAAGTGGGGGTACTTGTGGGTGGTTCTGTCAAAATTTGGCTTTGGTCCCTGGTTTTCAACCTGGTTATGCATGCTCTATGCTAACCCGAGCGCGAGTACGCACCAACGGTACTTTGTTGGGCTGCTTCTCCCTGGGACGGGGCAGGATTGCCCCATCCCCAGGACTATTTACTCTTGTTTTGGAACCCCTTGCCATACTCCTGAGAACAGATCAGGGGGTGAGAGGTAAACCGGTACGACCAATTGAGGAAATTTTATCCTTATATGCAGACAATACCCCGCTATACTTAGCAGATGCCTCCACGTCGCTGCGCTCTGCGTTATCCCCATTTCAACAGTTTAGCCCCTACTCGGGTATTTGTATGAATTAGGACAAGTCTGTGTTGTTCCCACTGCATCCCTCAGTTTCTTGCATTGACAGACGCACATCTCTTCAATGGGTGGACAAATTCACCTACCTGGGAGTCAAAGTCAGTGGAAACACGGACGATTACCTAAAGGAAAAAAAAAAAAAAAAAAAAAAAAGGTACACCCCCTCCTTGATATACTCTGCCGCCAACACCTGTGGGTAGGGTGAACCTGCTGAAAATGATCTACCTACCCACATTTTTGCAGTTCTTTAGGAATATGCCATATCATGTCGCAAAGTCCTTTTTGGAAGACTGGAGGGAGTGTGAGGATCTCGTCTGGTTGCGCCCCCCCCCCGAGTGGCGAAGCGTATATTATACCTTTCAACTCTATTATTGGGCGGCTGACTTCGTTACGGTGGCCGTTCACTGACAGAATCTATGAAAACCATGATACGGACTTGGAGGGAGGCCAGGGCAATACAGGAAACCTTCTCATGTGTCTACACACACACACACACACACACACACACACACACACACACACACACACACACACACACACACACACACACACACACACCTCTTTGGGGCAATCCTCTGCTGCCTCACTTCTACACTATTCCAGACCCTTCATTGTGGGCCAAAAAAGGGATCACCACTCTGAAACATATCATAGTGGCACTGGCAGGTAAACTCGTGCCCTTTCAAGAAATGAGGAGACTTTAATCAGTGCCTAGATCATTTGAATTCCGATACTGGAAATTACAACATGCTATCGGGCCTCAGTTCCCACAACCCGTGTTTATTGAGTCAGATTATTTTGAGCACCTTTTGACCTCTAGTGTGATGGGGAAACCTCTGTCCTCCCTCTACTTATATCTGACTGTAGCCTATGACACCAAAGCGACTTGTTCACTTGACACGTGGAGAGCAGACATCCCGACCCTTTATGAGGAAGTGTGGGAAGATTGCATCTCTCCCTTTGCTCCCTTCCCTGATAGCAGTGAAGGATAGGTTCCTCCAACTAAAGTTCCTTCATTGAGCGACCAAACAACCAAAGTCCGTTTAGACCCTCTTGTCCTACTATTAAGTCACTTGGAAGATATAGATGGTGATAGATATTCAAAGTGCTGCCTAACTTTCACTCTATTTTATGCAAGACGAGAAATTCTCTTGAGATGGAAGTCGATAAACCACCTACTCGAAAATTCTTGGATACACTCTGTTAACTCAGTTCTACCCCTATATAGAATACATACAAGAGCAGACAATACCCCAAAAATTTGACAACGTTTGGTCGAAGTGGATAGATGCCTGTGGTTAGAGTATGTGCTCCTAAGATGACGCATACGCAAAACACGGATGTATAATTTTCTTGCCTCCTTCTCTTTTTTCCTTCATTTCATACCATCAAAGTATACACGTTAGCCATCAGGGTATAGAAGAAAAATGCAGCTCTCCCGAAGACACACATAAAAAAATTCTTTCTATCTGCCCGAGAATGACGTCAGAGGTCGCTCCGGTCCTCCATGAGCATAGAGCCGAAAGGGGACCATCTTGCCCTCACTCGACTTCCTGCCTAGCCATCGTCCATAACGGAGTGTTTCCAGGTTTACCGATGGCTACAGTAAGCTTGGAAATGACGGGAAGCAGCTGGAGGGGGGCACCTGTCCCGCCGCCTATAAAATGGATTCCGTAACGAATCTGCCGCTGGGACCACTTTTGTCTTGTAGAGAATCACCCACAGTAAATAATGATACCGGGGTTATGGCAGGCCATAAAACCGGTATTTAACGTCAAAATAATGACGTTTTTTTTTTACTGTGGGCGTTCGTCAAGTGGCTAGAGGAGTATATTGATCTCTAATGACGGCATATAAAGGGTGAGCTGGTTTGGACATTTGTCATACCTCAGATCAAAGTCCTGCATAGCGCTAGGCAGTGCATGTTTGTTTAAGGATCGCACACAATTTCCACGGCCTCACTTCCATATATTATATTTCCGGGCGATTCACTGAAAATGTAATGTCATGCAGCATTACAAAATCACCAGGCCTGCTGGCCTCATTCAGAAAGCAGAAATAACATTCACTGCGGGAGATGTGAAAAAAACAAACACAACCTTGGTCTATCCAAGTAGCAGTCCACATGTTACATCCATTTGCCCTTCCTTTGTTGGCAGTGTCATGTGACATATCCCCTGCATCATGCATTTTTTAAAATTTTAAAATGACCCATGTTTGTGGCCTACGATTACACAGTTCTATCAAGGATATGAATCATACTGGGGGTAGAATTACTAAAACATACAGTGGGGTAAAATTTATTATTTTATCCCCTGTAAGCTTGCCCACTTACAAAGAAATGAAGGGTCTAACATTTTTTATCATAGGTGTATTTTAAATGATAGGGACAGAATATAAACCAATAATCCAGAAAAAAAACACGATACAAATTAAGTTGAAGTTCAGTGAGTAACAAAAGTATTTGATCCCCAAGCAAAATATGACTTAGTACTTGGTGGAGAAACCTTGTTGGCAAGTATAGAGGTCAGACGTTTCTTGTAGTTGGTGACCAGGTTTGCACACATCTCAGGAGGGATCTTGGTCCACTCTTTACAGATCTTCAACAGTTGTCTTCTTCTCACCAAGCTTCTTGCTGGTGGACTTGTAGCCCATTCCAGCCTTATGCAGGTCTACAATCCTGTCCCTGATGTCCTTTGACAGCTCATTGGTCTTGCCCATGATGTTGAGGTTTAAATAGAAGAGATTCTGTGGACAGGTGTCTTTTATACAGAACGAGTTGTCGTTAAGGGCACTTTCTTAAAATTTACAGGACTAATCTGTGTACCACATACTGTAGCCAGTCTGTGGGAGCCAGAATTATTGTTGGTTTGTAGGGGGGATCAAATACTTATTTTACTGACTGAACTGCAACTCAATTTATACCATTTGTATCATGTGTTTTTTCTGGAGTTTTGGTTGATATTCTGTCTCCATCATTTAAAGTACACCTATGATAACAATTATAGATCCTTAATTTCTCTGCAAGTGGGCAAACTTGCGATTTTTTTTTTTAAATCTGCAAGCCAAAAGTTATAATGTGCTAGTATGTGAAACTTACTTTAGAACGAAGCCCTTCCAGTGGTACGCAGTCACCGCTGACAGGGCTTCCATTTTCACCCGTCATCATTCCAGGTTCGCAGACTCTGGCTGTGTGAGTGGCTGGAGCCGCAATGACGTTTACAGCACAGGAGTCTGAAGGAACTGCCCTGGTGGTCGCACCTTTAGCGCGCATAAGTCGGTGATGTCACTGGCTGCATGTACAGTAAATATCTTATAACTGGTGCACGTTTTAGG
Organism: Lithobates sylvaticus; assembly: GCA_028564925.1. NCBI lineage: Eukaryota > Metazoa > Chordata > Amphibia > Anura > Ranidae > Lithobates > Lithobates sylvaticus. Next base: position 517,355,819 of record CM053027.1, read on the forward strand.
AGATATTTACAGTACCTATAGTTAGGACTTATTATAGGTTTAACTATAGGTACAATTCATGTTTGGGAGTGTACTCCCATTTTAACCCTAGGTTCACACCTATGCGTTTCTTAGTGCGTTTTGCAGTGTGCAGAAACGCACTACAGTCCATTTAACATGGTTTCCTATGGTACAAGTTCACATCGGTGTGTTTTTGTAAAGGGTCAGAGACTTTTTTCCCACGATTTGCGGGCAATAGACTTCAATGGAATCGCACCTGAAAACACAAGTGTTGTGTTTGTGATGCGATTTTTGATGTGTTTTGCATTTTTTATTTTAACACTGTATATAGCTGGTTGCTAAGCAGGGGCCGGGAAGCCGCCCGCCACGTCCTTAACAACCGATGAGTCATCAGCTGTCAGAGGGGGTTCCCCGCTGACAGCTGAATGTAAAAAAAAAAAAATAAAACAAAAAAAATAAATAATAAGGCTTACCTGTAGGTACAGTGAATATCTCCTAAACTTACACTGTTTAGGAGATATTCAGAGTGCATGCAGTCAGTGACAACACCGGCGCATGCGCTCTAAAGTTCCTGCATACCTTGCTGTAAATGGCAGTGTTCTATCGAGAAGTGCCTGGGATGAATGGTGCATGCGCCGTGCCGCGCATGCACTGTACGGAACACCGCAATAGCTGATTTTACAATCAGCTGTTGTGACGGCGAGACGGCGCGTGCGCACAATAGCTGAACGGAAGAAATTTTTCTGTCAGATTGTGCCTCGTGCTCCCGAGGCTTGTTCATGCCGGTGAGGGGCGGATTTGTACATGTTGGGGGCGGATTAATAAATGATGGCCAGTGCTGCAAAGATGGGGGGCGGAATTTTTAAAGATGGCCAGTGCTGCAAAACAAAAAAACTTTGTCTGCTATTCTTCCAGGACGTTTGCGGGGCGTGTTTAGTCAACTGAAGGGCAGGTTTTTTCTATCTTGATGGGCGGGTTTGCAGGGCGTATTTAGCCAACACAAGCCATTTGCCACAGTATCAGTGCCGATTTTGATGTTGTGTTGTAGCTTCGTTGCAGGACCCTCTAATTTGCACATAGTTTCAAAAAGATTTTTTTTTTCCAGCACTGGCCATCTTTAGAAATTTCCACCCCCATCTTTGCAGCACTGGCCATCATTTATAAATCCGCCCCCAACATGTACAAATCCCCCCCCCGCCACCGACATGAACATGCTTCGGGAGCGCAAGGCACAATCTGATAGAATTTATTTTTCCGTCGGCTATTGTGTGCAGGTGCCGCCTCAACAGCTGATCGTAAAATCAGCTGTTGTGCTGTTCCGTATGGCGCATGCGCGGTACAACCCTGGCACTTCTCGATAGCGGGCACTGTCCGACAGAAGAGCGGATCCTGCATGCATGCGTGGGAGTGACGTCAACGCGCCCCCGGCCACTTATGTACCTGGAGGCCACGAACCCAGAAGACCGTGTAAAGATGGAAGCTCTCAGCAGTGACGTGACGCTGGAGGGCTTCGTTTTACTTTGGTTCCTACAACACTCTATATATTACTGTTATTTTAGTTACTACTTAGAGCACAACATCAACTATTGATTTTTCTGCATTTATTTTGTTGGTTTTGGTTGACTAATCGGGTGTTTGCTGCAACTAGTATCCTCATCCTTATAGCTACAGGTAGCGAGGGAATAATTAATTTCTTCATTCAGGCACAATATATTGTTAATATTTATTTCTATAACTTAATTCTGCATAAAACATTTAAGTGTTTAGGGGTGGAATTAGGGGCGGGGCAGGGTAGGGGTTGGGTGGGGCACCTGGCGGCAAGTAACCATTGAGGCCTGGCTAGTAGCTCAGGACTTGAAATTTTGAGCCCTGTATATATTCCCCCCCCCCTTTAACTGCGGTTTACTACCGCTTTAAGATATGGGTAGTGAGACAGAAGAATGGCATAAGGCCAGCTGTGTGTCCTCTGTCAGAGCACTGTTTGCATAGATTTCTATATATACACACTGCACCTGGTTTCTTAGATGCCAGGAAAGTGTGTGGCTGGCAATTGGGTCACTTTTCTATTACTATGTGCTCTATTTATATGCAAGTACCACGTGAATATTTGCTTTATTGGATTAAAGTGTATGTTAACTCTAAGAATCCGATTCTATTTTTATTGCTCCCTTTTGGCCTGTTAAATACGCCTTTAAAGTAGTTGTAAACCCTCTGGGACCACTTTTACCTACAGGTAAGCCTAGATTAAGGTTTACCTGTAGGTGCTAGAAATATCCCCTTAACCTACACAGTTAAGGAGATATTTTACAAAAACCGGGCACCGATGTCTATGGCGCATGCGCGCCGTAGACAGCGGCGCAAGCCCACTGAGAATGCCGTTAGTGAGGGCTAACATGCCGTCACTGACGAATCCCACACATGCGCCAGAGTGACGTCATCGCTGCTCCGGCCACTCACAGCGCCGGAGCAGCTATACCCGGAAGGAAGATGGACACTCCGTGGAAGAGGGGACAGCGGTGACTTCGCTGGCTCCTGTGTCAGGTAAGTGACACATAATGGGCTACTATGCATTATGCTTTACCTTTGCAGGGAAACAAAGAGGAAGTAAACCCATCAGGGTTTACTTCCTCTTTAAAGCATCTTAATATATGTGTTTGACAAGTACAAAAAAAATAGCTGTTCACCCTGCTCTGTAATGGCAGGATTACTAGGTGAAAACAAAAAAAGGTGTGTTAAAGAAAAAAAAACGAATGCAGCCACCACATCTAAGGGCCAGTAACCTGCAGTAGCTTCAATGTTTGTTTTTGGATTTAGATATCCTTTAGGAGAAATTATTTCCTCTTTGAAAAACTGAAATTAGATCAGTGCAGCTGTCCTTAGATAATCAAATTATACCAAAGAAAACTAAAAGGCGTTGCACACAGCTACCGGTCAGACAGCAGCTGTGCTTTTACAGAGCATCCAATTTGCAAGTCTTGTTACTTTGAAGACAGCACTAAAATGATTTAAAGTAAACCCACTTTGCAAAAAAAAAAAAAAAAATGTAAAATAACACCTGCAAGACAGTCATAATGAGCTAGTATGCATAGTAGGGGTGCGCATTCAATTCCACGATGCATAGTAGGGGTGCGCATCTTCACTGGTCTCACGATTCGATTAGATTCCACGATGCATCACAATTACAGACGAGTTCCCACTTCCGCTTGGGCCGCCTAGGTGGCCCTTCCACTCTGCAATCTTCTGGGACACATCACAGTTCCCAAAAGATTGCCCGGCTATGCAGGAGACAATCGCACCCGGATGTGAAGCTGCAAGCTGTCACAGCCAGATGCCCATAGTAGTATTGCCAGCACCGTGGACAGGCGGGGGAGAGAATGGAGGGTTTGGGTGGCCACGTCGCTGGATTGTGGGACAGGTGAGTGTCTTTATTAAAAAAAGTCGGCAGCTACAAAAAAAAAAAAAAAAAAAAAAAAAAAAAAAAGAAGAAGAAGTGTAGCTGCGGACTTTTAATGAACAAAAAATTGACTGGAACTCTGCTTTGAATTAAAAATAACCTCACTCCCTTAAAAAGTGCACTAATCCGGTGCACTACAAGGTACAGACATTCACACACACTGCTACTGGGAGGTCAGGAGGGATTACAATCCACAGCGGACAAACAGCCCCGTGAAGTTCCCTGTACTGTCTCTGTGCTGACCAGTGGCAGGTGGTGCGCAAAATTTTTGGGGGGGCACAAACAAACTGAAAAATACTGAACCTCCCCCATCAAATGCAAATAAATAAACCGCGCTTAGAATGAAAACCAATCTATAAAAGGCAGCTGCTAAAAGTGGGATACACACACATAGGCAAATAGAAGATTATATAAAGCTGCGCCAGTAAAAAATTCAAATTAAAACATAAAAAAATTAATAATTAAAATATACAAAAAATAAATGAGAGTTCTGATAATATAATCCAAAAATTGTAGCGCTAATACATGCACAAAAAGTGAATGTGTGTTACAACATTCTGAAAACGAACATTGACAATGTAAACCAAAAATGTGAATGATATTACTGGAAATAACCCCAGTGGTGACAAAATATAAGTGTCTTAGTGTCTTTCCTTCGAGCGCTGCTGAGCCTTAGTCACTTTCCACACTCTTTTTCACAGAATGTCCGTGTGTTCTGTCTACCTGGCGACATTTCACATATGGACATTACTTTACACTTATCATGTTTCAATGGTGACGCCATCACGCAAGACGTCGTTGTCTCACTTGCAATATACGTCACTACCAGCATGGATACCTAGCGCACAGGACGGGGTCTGTACGTTGACATGTGACGTCATTGCGCACTAGAGTATCCCGCTTTATTTCTTTCACGTCCCAGGTCCCCTGGGTTTTTTTGGCGTTCCCCGCGTCACCTTTCACTTATCACGTTCCAGCGTTGACGCCATCACGTAAGACGTCGTTACTTCACTTGCAATATACGTCACTACCAGCACGGATACCTAGCGCATAAGACGTGGTCCGCACCAAGTACGTCGACGTGTGACGTCATTGCGCACTTGATTATTTCGTTTTGTTTCTTTCACCTGTTTTTCTGCGTTCCCCGCTTCCCAGCGGATGTGACGCTATTGCGCACCAACGTGCGGCATTTCTCACCGGTTACTTCACTTTGTTTACATCCGGTTCTGTTATGCCCCAGGTCACATGACCTTGTAAGTCTCACGCGCCATGATTAGACCCGCACTGCACTTGCGTCATCGCGTATTACTGTCATTTCACGCATTGTTTGGCCACTCCCGGATATCCTGTCAGGTAGAGGGCCGGTATTGGTCTATTGTTTTGGCGGGATTACTGTTTTCGGCCTCGGATTGGCCCACACAGCCTGAGCATTAGACAGGTTCATCAGCGGGGGTATCCGTTCCAGTATGCACTTATTCAATCTTGGTTGCATTAATGTATTGGCCGAGAGATCCATCTCACATTCAGGACATATTAGGATCGTCATTCTGTTATCGAGTGTTTTTAGATTCCCTTGAAGCATGTATTTGAATGTATGTATTACATCTCCCCCCCCATTTCATTTGGTCCGGGCGGGAGGCGTTAACTTCCTGTTTCCGACCATGGGGGCGGGATTTTTGTCAGTCCCATGTCTATAAATTGTTCTTGGCAGTATGGTGGGGTTAGAGATATGCCCCTGTAGAAGACCGATAGAGTCAAAACGCGTCGGGCCTGCTGTCTCATATCCCTCATATTGCCGACCCATTTTTATATTTTCTCGAGATTTTATTCATTTTTATATTTGTCACATGATTATGTGAATAAATCCATATCCGTTTGACCTGCACTATCGGAGTTGTCTCCATTTTTTATCCCGTTTTCCCGGTCCTTGGGATCATCCCCGTGACCATTGGATGCCCGGATATCGAGTATGCCCTGCGATTGCTGACAGATCCAGTGTCCTGCCTGGGAAGTTGCTTTGGTTCCAGTCCGCGGTGATCTCCCCTTGACCCCTAGATGCAAGACCTTCCATCTCTAAGCCTGTCTGATGTGGATGCCGTACGGTACCCACATCCAACACTTCCGGTAAGAGTACACACGCCTCACAGCGACATCAGTCAAGCTTGTTTTACCTTTGTTCCTTCACCTTGAGCTGATTTGAGGGACTCATCCGTTGGTGTTACCACATATACGAACTTTATATTTTGTCACCACTGGGGTTATTTCCAGTAATATCATTCACATTTTTGGTTTACATTGTCAATGTTCGTTTTCAGAATGTTGTAACACACATTCACTTTTTGTGCATGTATTAGCGCTACAATTTTTGGATTTGTATGTTTTCTGACTTTGTTTGTTTTGTTTGTTAGCGGCTTTTTACATTGTATAATTTTAGTAGCGCGGTGTTTCCCCATATTTATTTCCTTTTGTTGATAATATAATCTATGGCCACGGAGGAGCACATAGATGGTGACCTGAAACGTGAATTGAATCCAAAACAGTCCACAGTATTATTATAATCCAATATATATAGTCCTGTTAAGTGATAATCTTTTGCTTCAACACCCAATGTATTACTCCCGAGATAGTGGAGAAAAAAAAACACACACACACACACACACACACACACACACCACAGTGACTATCCTTCACTATAAATGTGACATAGAAAATCGTTGTGCCCGACCACCGGATAAATTGAGCGCTTACCGGATGGCCAACAGTGTGGGCACATAAAATGTATGGTAAACGGCCTCCTGAACTGGGATCAGCTGGCGGAACTGGTCAGGCAGGTAACAAACATCCAAGGAAGAAACGGTCCCTCTACTTTAGATTATATTATCAGAACTCTCATTTATTTTTTGTATATTTTAATTATTAATTTATTTCTCAGCCCTGCCCGCCTCTCTTCTGATATGATAGCTATAGTCAGCGGGCGGGGCTGAAAATTCCCCGCCAACGTCAGGGCTCAGGAGAGACGTGAGAGGCGGGATGGGCCGAGCAGGGCTGTCACATGAGCGGGATGTATTGTACTGTGAAATTCGGTATGAAGTGACATATTTTTTAAAAAAAGCACATACAGCGGGGCACATCATTCATTGTAACATGGCATTTATTAAAACAAAGTCATTTTAACAATGACGTCACCCGGCAATTGATTTTCCCGTCCTTATGCATCGATGCCGCATTGGGGACACCCGATTCGTGATGCAACGATTAATTTCAGCACCTCTAATGCATAGCACAGGGCTTCACAAATTTGCTTTGAATCTAGGAGCCAGTTAAAAAAAAGTTAGGAGCCAGTTTTTTTTTAGAGTGGTATGAATTGTCAGCTCCCGGGGTAAGGCCAGTCATTTTCGCCCCCTAACTCACAACGGAGCACCCAGTCAATAACTCCACACTGTTACATCAGGGTTATGGGCTGACCAGAAAGAGTAAGGCTGGCAACAGATGAAACTGGTTGGCTCTGGCAGGTGGCACTGGTTTGGAACTGGCAGGTGGCACTGGTTTGGAACTGGCAGGTGGCACTGATTGGTGGTTGCACTGGCAGTTGGCATTGGTTGGCACTGGCACGTGACACTGATTGCCAGTGGCAGGTGTCACTGATAGATGGCACTGGTTTGGAACTGGCAGGTGCCACTGATTGGTGGTGGCACTGATTGGTGGTGGCACATGACAGGTGGCACCGGTTGGCGATGGCAGGTGGCACTGGTTGTCACTGGCAGGTGGCACTGGTTGGCGGTGGCACTGGTTGGCGGTGGCAGGTGGCACGTGGCTCTAATTGGCGGTGGCACTGGCAGATGGCACTGATTGGCGGTGGCACTGGTTGGCAGAGGCACTGGTTGTCACTGGCAGATGGCACTGATTGGCGGTGGCACATGGCACTGGTTGTCACTGGCAGATGGCACTGATTGGCGGTGGCACTGGCAGGTTTCACACACACTTTGTGAAGCTGACAAGTAACAGAGAGGAGAGAGGAGCTGTCAGAATTGAGCTTAATGTCAGGGGTAGGGTTGGGGTCACCCAGTGCGGAAAAAATTGGTGTCACCCCCCCTCCACCAACTATAGTCCCCCCCCAGTACAGACCCCCCTCCACCAACTACAGACCCCCCTCTCTCGGTACAGACCCCCCACCCCACCAAGAACAGACCGCCTCCCACAGTATAGATCCCCCTCACTTAGTATAGACCCCCCTCCATCAGTGCAGACCTTAAACTTTACAGACCTCAGAACAGTGCGGGATACAGCGGTGTGTTCCTTGGACTCCCTCTCACACAGCAGAGCACCACAGATCAAAGCGGCCTTCCCCTCCTGTAGACTTAAACAGAGAAGGGGGGAGGCGGCTTTGGTCTGCTCCGCTGTGTGAGACAGCCGGCGAGAGATGTGTAAGGGTGAGGACCATGCAGCGTTAGCAGTGCCACTGCCCACAGATGTCACCCCTCTGGCGGGTGTCACCTGGTGCGCCCCACCCCTCCTAGCGACGCCACTGTGCGCGATATGCAGAGTAGTGAAAGGAGGCAGAGATGAGACACATCTACCTGTCCTGGCACACTCCTCCTAATGATCCACCTCTCCCATCCAGCCCACGTGCTTGTATGTGATGTCACATACAAGCATCTGGAATGGATGCGCAATGATGAGCTCAGGTCAGGGGAATTTTCTGAAAGCCAAGGGCCTGTGTGCAGGATCATAAGTTGGGCCCCCGCAGTTAAGAAAAAGTGCGGCGCAAAAGTTGGATTTGACTTTCATTGCGCTGAATACTCGCTGTGGCTTAAAGGGACACAGAGTGCCGGGGTTCAGTAGTAAGTGATGCAAAGATTCAGGAATAATATTAACAAAGCTCCCAGAAGCTCAACAGTAATTCCACAAACTATCACCTGATTGCGGTTTTCTCAATCACAGTGAAATCCCTTCTTTTTGCGATTGGTAGTGGCAACGAAGCGAGTCTTCTTCCTCCAGATGGTGGGTGGAGCTAGCAAGACTGATTGGCCCCTGCTAAAGCCAGTGATGGTCCTCCTCCTCCTGGACAGGGACAGGGACCCCCCCCCCCCCCCCCCCCCAGCAGAACTGCACCCAATCTTCCCCATCATAAAAGTTGACGATCACAGCTACAGCAAAGTTAGAGAACCAAAAAATGTTTCCCATCTTTTACAATGCGGTGTGGGGAATTCTGAAATTGGAATGTATTAGTGTCTCACTGACACTTCCCTGCGCGGCCCTGCTGATGGGGAGGAAGTTCAGTGGTGGCAAAAGAGGCTTTGCGTGATGCTTGCGGCACTAGTGTCGGGGTTTGCCTACCCCTGATTTAAGGCATCACTTTACAAAATTTCTATTATTGATACATTCAAATATGAAGTGCAGAGTGCCATTAGTCACTGCAGCCAATCAGAATTACTGTTTCACAGATGGGAATAAAAAGAACTGACACCCAACAGATTGCTATGGGTTACTGCAAATGAATACATCAGCTTTGCCTTAATAAATAGGCCTTATAGGGTAATAAATATTTGGCGTGTCCTCTTTGAAATGAGCATAAAGACTCTGTCATCACAATAGACATGCTGCAAAAGAAAACACTGTTTACGCACCTTCTAACTCTCGTTTACCCCCATACATTCCAGTACGCCACTCACCGCCAGTCTATTCAACACTTCCAATTTAAAACCAGCCATAGAAATCTCGGCTAGTTCAACAGTGAATGGCCAAGATTCGAACCATGTATGGGTAGGCAGATTGATCAACTTGGGTACAACCAGCATGTTGGATTTTTAATGCGATTATTGTCAGCGGCTATAGCGCCCACCCACATGGGTGCGTTATTTATTCACAGAGTTCTGTGAATAAATGCCTACAAGTTCCATTAGTTTGTAGTTCTCAATGAGCTGCGAGGGCACTGAGGAGCACTCTCGTTGTCCACGGAGCTTCCTGGACTGAAGTAACTGCCTTCCCGTAACAAAAGGTATGGGTAGATAGCTACCCTGACAGTCTGCAAAAGAGCCTGACATTGGACCCGTGATCACAGGTGCAATGATTTACAGCAGAGGTGCCCAACCCTTTGAAGAGCGAGGGCCACTTAAGCGCCTTAGTAACCAGTCGCGGGCCACAATGAGCAGAGTGGGCGGATGACAGGTCTGTGTCCACTCTGCATAGGCAGAGTGGACACAGACACAGCCATCTCTACTCTATGGGCCCTCTGATCCGATCAGATGGAAGGGGATGGCTCCACTTCTGTTTTTTTAGCAGATCGGATCTGAGGTAGGGGGGTGTAAATGGACACAAGTCTGTTTTCATCTGCCGCTCCATAGAGGTGAATAGAGGGTCTGATTGGGTCGGACCGATCGTGTAAAAGGGGCCTAAAACAGCTTTTACACTGATGGTCTGTGGTCTACCCACGCTGCAGGTGCAGCGCGGTTCACCTGTGGGTTAGCTGCACTTTGCCATAGAATTTGCAGGTTTGGTGCACTTTCTGAAAGCGCCCCAACCTGCAGGTAAAACCAGAAGTCTATGGCTCAGTGCAGGTAACAAAACAGGTACACCTGCGGATCAGTTTGAAAGCAGCCCAATAACAACTGTAGAACAGATATACCCATACATACTGTGATATTTTTTTTTTTTTACTAAAAACACACACACACACACACCTTACCATTGATACGTTTTCCATTCAGTTATCGCTGGCTGTTTCTGTCCCAGGCAGAGTGCATTTGGTATCACTCCGCCTATGACAGGAGCCGGCGCTATACAGGAAGCGGTGGCTTATGCGGCTCTGCAGGCGATTGCTTCCTCTACCGTTGGCTTCATTCTGATGCTCTGGGATGGCGGTTGGCAACCTGCAATCTGGGCTTGCCGTCCCAGGGCAAGAGGTCACGGGCCACATCAGAGGGCTCCGCGGGCCACTGGTTGGGCACCCCTGATTTACAGGCTCACAAAAAATAAAAAAAAATTCAAATATGTGCATACACACATATATTTAGTAAATGCCCATTTTTATTTTATTTTTTATTGAAAGGGTGAACTTACCCTTTATGGGCTGTAAGGAAAGTGCTATATACCTAAAATTATGCATTTACTAAAAAACTATACTATACTATTACTTTAAAGTGTTCAAATAGAAATAGTAGTGCCATACATAAATTAGGGCTAAATAAGGCAGGGAGAGCCACATCTCAATGAAGCCCTAGGTGTGGTTTTCTTGTTAGAGACAATGTAGTTCATATACATTGAGGGGAAAAATGATTTGATCCCCTGCTGATTTTGTACCTTTGCCCACTGACAAAGAAATGATCCGCTTATAATTTAGGTTTATTTTAACAGTGAGAGACGGAACAAAAAAAAAATCCAGAAAAAAACGCATTTTTCAAAAGTTAATGGATTTGCATTTTAACAAAGTGAAATAAGTATTTGACCCCTTAGAAAAACATGACTTAGAACTTGGTGGCAATCACAGAGGTCAGATATTTCTTGTAGTTGGCCATAGGAGAGATTGGAATCTGATTCATTGATTTCTTCTGTGGACAGGTGTCTTATACAGGCAAGGCCCCTTTCACACGGGTGCTCCGATCAGGTCCGCCTGTCAGTTTTTCAGGCGGACCTGATCGGAAGCTTCATGCACCTCTATGGAGCGGCGGATGTCAGCGGTGACATGTCCGCTGACATCCGATCCAATCCTGTCTGCCAAAACCAGATGGATGGGCACCCTATTTTCCATCAGTCTGGAGGATGGGATCAGATGAAAACGGACAGGCGGTCCATTTTCATCCGATCTCATATAGATATATATTCACTGATCGCTGTGAATGAACGGCGCAGCTGTGCTTTTTTTTTTAATTTTGACAGTGGGTACGGGGAGAAGAAGATCCCCTGTCCACTGTCACAGGGAGAGGGAATCGGGGGAAAGAGGAGGCAGGAGGTGGAACATGTTCTACTGCAGCGTTTTTGTCAGCAAGGGGAAGTTGTAGCACTCACCTATTCAGAAGGCAGCGACTTACAAGCAGGCGAGAGCATTTTCCCTGCACATTTTTTGCAATCCTGCCCCTGGGTGAGTTCTTACCAGCAACAGGATCTCCAGTATGATATGACCTTACCATACAGAATTAGCACTGCTCTGAAAAGGAACAGAGGGCACATGCTTTATACCAGCCCTGGGAATAAACATTGCCAGGGTATAATTGTATTAAGGATGGTACTGAAGATATCAAATGTACAAAAACCTTTGATTGAGTGCTTTGAATAACTCAAGACAGAAATCTGGGAGCTGCCACTGGTCACTCATTTTGAAAGTACAGGCCATCATTCTTCCCCCTCAATCACTATCACAAATATTTGCTTATTAGCAGGTGGAACATCTAAAATTCTGAAAGTGCTTTCTCCTAAAAGATTCCCATTCACATGGACCTTTTAGGTCCTTCTAGCTTTGAAATGGCAGTAAACCTAAAATAACCTATGCCATACCATCACCTAGATGCATCTGCGTCCCCTTTTAATGACATCTGCAGACAACACATCTAAAAAGATATATTTGACTTCTGCCCTGCTGCGAATTCCTTTATGATGGTGGCTGCATTAGCTCTACATGGCCCCCGCTGTATGTTGAATGCAGCCACTCTCTTTGGAGCGTTCTAGGAGGTGGACTACATGAATGTGATCCCACAATGCATGCATCCCTGAATCATTCATACTGGTTCCTCCCAGGAGTTTACAATGGGCGGTTTACTGTGCTTTAAAATTTGCGGCTATCTATGCCCGGAAGTGGGTGCAGATACCTGTATTATACAGGTATGTGCACCCCCCTCCCCCCTGAAAGGTGCCAATTGTGGCACCGGAGAGGGGGAGGGTTCCGATGAGCGGAAGTTCCACTTTAGGGTGGAGCTCCGCTTTAAGGATAGGACGGTTATCCATGGAATGCCTTTTTTTTTTGTTATGTTTTTTGCTTTGGGAAATTAAAGCAGAACTAAACCCTTCTTGTCCTTTACAGCCAAAGAAGCTGACATCTTATCTTCTGTTTAATCTGCAGTTTCCATGGTGCTGTTAGCTATGGCAGACTGAGGGGTGACAAAGCACACTAGTAACTGTAAAGTAAATAACAGTAAAAGTAAATAGTAAAGACATACCTTGAATGTACCAACCAGCAGCACCAACAAATAGTACCAGTACCCACCATCCATACCAGTCATCAGTACCAGCCAGCAGTATAAACTAGCAGTACCAGTGCCAGCCACCAGTAGCAGCCAGCAGTACCAGCACCCGCCAGCAGTACCAGACAGCTTTCACATGATCGGTCCGATTGGGTCCGCCTGTCTGTTTTTCAGGTGGACTCTAACGGACTCTCCATTAACCTCTATAGAGTGGCAGATGTAAACGGACTTGTGTCCGTTTACAACCGCCCATCTGCAATCCGATCGTCTTAAAAAAAAAAAAAAAAAAAAACAGAAGGGGGATCTGTCCCCTTCTGTCTGGGTGGATCGGAGGGCGCTTAGGGTAGAGCGCGTTGCATATGTGTCTGCTCTACATATGCAGAGTGGACACAGACCTGCCATCTCCCCTTTACGCTCATTGTGGCCTGCAACCGGTTACCAAGTCGATAAAGTGGCCCTCACTCCTCAAAAGGTTGGGCACCAGTTTAAAAAGTTTGTTTACATTTATAGGAGTGTGTGTCTGATATATATATATATATATATATATATATATATATATATATATATATATATATATATATATATATATATATATATATATATATATATATATATATATATATATATATATATATATTCTAATTAGTGGAACCTTGTTTTATGAGTAACGTGGTTTATAAGACGAGCAACTTTTTTTATTTTCCTTCAAATCCTGACTCGGTTTGCGAGTGTTGTCTCGCAAAACGAGTAGGATTCAAGCCAGTGGGGTGTGCAGTACCGCATTTGGCCAGAGGTGCGGGGGCACCGGTGACACTCAGTTCGGAAATACTCTGTTTCCGAGCCTTTCCGAGGGTTACAGAGTTCAGCCGAGCTGTCCCAGTGTATTTCCGAGGCTCTCCGATGCCCTCCCACCTCTGGCCACATGCGGTATTGCATGCAATAGAAGTTAATGCGGAACGGATTATCTTCATTTCCATTGACTTCTATGGGGAAACTCGCTTTGATATGCGAGCGCTTTGGATTTCAAGCATTCTCCTGGAACGGATTATGCTCCTAATCCAAGGTTCCACTGTATGCATGTATATATTTGGATGATAAGACCCTGGGCAAAGAAGACAAGCCTCTGAAGTCGGAGAAGTCATGGCGTCCATTACAGGTTCTCCCCAGGATCCTGCTGCAGGGCTCCCTGAATGAACAGCAGCTGATTCCACTTATAGTTAGGAAGAATAGCTGGGTTCACTGGCAGGGGGTGGGTGGTTGTACACATACATGCACTATATTGCCAAAAGTATTGGGAAGCCTCCCTTTACACACACATTAACTTTATTGACATCCCAGTCTTAGGGTTCAATATTGGGTTGGCCCACCCATTGCAGCTATAACAGCTTCAACTCCTCTGGGAAGGCTGTCCACAAGGTTTAGGAGTGTGTCTCCAGAAGTGCATTTGTGAGGTCAGGCACTGATGTGAACGAGAAGGCCTGACTAGCAGTCTTAGCTCCAATTCATCTTTCAACCTGATAGAACACTTCGCAAATGCGCTTCAGGAAGAATGTCTATGGGAACATTTGACCATTCTTCCAGAAGCGCATTTGTGAGGTCAGGCACTGATGTAGACGAGAAGGCCTGGCTCGCAGTCTCCACTCCAATTCATCCCAAAGGTGTTCTATCAGGTTGAAAGATGAATTGGAGCCAAGACTGTGTGCCAGGCCTTCTCATCCACATCAGCGCCTGACCTCACAAATGCGCTTCTGGAAGAATGGTCAAACATTCCCATAGACACACTCCTAAACCTTGTAGACAGCCTTCCCAGAAGAGTTGAAGCTTTTATAGCTGCAAAGGGTGGGCCCACTTAATATTGAACTCTACAGACTAAGGGCTCTTTCACACGGGGCGGATCAGTGCAGATCCGCCCCGTGGATAGCCGCTTGCTCAGCGGGGATCGCCGGAGCGATCTCCGCTGAGCAGGAAGATGACAGGTCCGTCTCTGCACTCTGTGCAGGGACGGACCTGTCAGAGCGCCGCTCTCCCCTATGGGAGATCGGGTGACGACGGACCGTAGAGTCCGTCGTCACCCGATCCGCTCTGCAGGCGGATGAAAAAATGGGGTTTTCCTCCGTCTGCAGAAACGGAGCATAGCGGACACGGACGAGAGCGGGTGTCAGCGGATGCTCATCCGCTGACACCCGCTATCCCATAGGGATACATGTATGTCCGTTTTTCATCCTAAAACGGAAGGATGAAAAACGGACATACGGACCGTCCGTGTGAAAGAGCCCTAAGACTGGGGCCATTAAAAGGAGAAGACCAGCCTGAGATTTTTAGGCTGGGCTTCTCCTAAGGGTCACCGGAGTGCAAAACAAATTGCACTCCTGTGACCCTTAGGAGAAGCCCAGCCTAAACATCTCAGGCTGGTCTTCTCCTTTTAATGGCCCCAGTCTTAGTCTGTAGGTCTTAGTCTGTAGTCTTAAGCCCCATACACACGGTCGGAAATTCCGACCGTGTGTAGGCACCATCGGACATTTTCCATCGGATTGTCCGACGAACAAAGTTGTATCTCCTGCTCTAAAAATTTTCCGACAACAAAGTCCGATCACACCAATTCCGATCGTGTGTAGCGAATTCCGACGGACAAAGTGCCACGCATGCTCAGATCACATTTACAAGACCAAAGCTATTGGCTACTAGCCTCTACGTAGTTCCGTCGTAGGCAACAAACGTCACCACGTTCAGAATGATCGGATTTTCCGACAACTTTGTCCGACCGTGTGTATGCAACACCAGTGTCGGACAAAATCCGTCGAAAAAAATCTGATGGATTTTGTGGTCAGATTTTCCAGCATTAGCCTCTGCTGACATCACCAGGATCCGCTAGGTGCCTGGACCGATGGCCATCTCAGCCGCTCCCCGCCCCTTCACAGCTCAGCGCTTCAATGAGTGTGGAACAGCAGAGCAGGAGAGCTGCTGATTGACAGTCAGCATCTCTCCACTCATTGAGGTGAGAGAACTGAGCGATCAGCTGTGTTTGGTGGCTCAGTTCTCAGTGAAGAGGCGGTGGGGGACAGATGCTGCATCCACCTAGGGAAGTATGAATATGGAAAAAAAAAAAAATAAATCCCATACTTCTCTTTTAAAGTTCATGTGTGTGTGTGTGTGTGTAAAGGCGGGTGTCCCAATACTTTTACTAATATAGTGTATAGATATGAGAGACGCAGCAATGGGATATATGCAAGGAGGGTGTATGTGTACAGAGGCAGGGTGTGGTAATCAGAGGGTACAAGGGGCACACAGATCATCCATTGTTAGGAATGTCATAAAATTACTTCAGGGGTTGGAGAAAAATCAGAGCGATTAGCACAAAGGAGTAATGTGCCTCATACACGGACATGTACAGTATGAGATTGTACATTGTCCCTTCTATAGATCTGTGCCCACATCTCACAGCAATGTCCGGACCAATCGGTCAGTTCTGACAACAGCTCGGAGCCGGGATCCTCTACACACCAGGGAGATCAGAGCCAGTAATCAGTCTGCTCATATACGGAAGATGTGTTCTCTACCGATCACCCCATACAACATACAACATACAACATACACCGGCACGGCACAAACTACTCACCTGTCACTCTGACTTCTTTCCTAGACGTTCCTATCTTCTTCCGGGATACTTTGCACTTTTTCCTTCTTAGCTCCGCCCACCTGATTCTGAGTGGCTGGTTTTCTGACTTTTTCCCTCTTGGTTCCACCTGCTTAATGGTGATTGGCCACATTTCTCCTTCTTTGAGTGCCCCTCCCTTTAGCACCACCCATCAGGCACGTTCCGTTTAAAGCAGAGACACACCCAGGCAGCACTGCAGTCTTGTTAACCCATCCACAGCCAGCCTGTGTATTCCTGAAATTATATGTGTATCTGTGGACCCTTACCACCTTGTAAGACAACCAACCCATGTTTAGTTTAAAATAGAAATGAAAGGCTATATATATATATATATATATATATATATATATATACATATACACACACACACAGTTGTGCTCATAAGTTTACATACCCTGGCAGAATTTATGATTTCTTGGCCATTTTTCAGAGAATATGAATGATAACACAAAAACTTTTCTTTCACTCATGGTCAGTGTTTGGCTGAAGCCATTTATCATCAATCAACTGTGTTTACTCTTTTTAAATAATCACAACAGAAGCCCAAATCACCCTGATCAAAAGTTTACATACCCCCAGTTCTTAATACCTCGTATTGCTCCCTTTAGCATCAATGACAGCTTGAAGCCTTTTGTAGTATTTGTGGATGAGGCTCTTTATCTTCTCAGATGGTAAAGCTGCCCATTCCTCTTGGCAAAAAGCCTCCAGTTCCTGTAAATTCTTGGGCTGTCTTGCATGAACTGCATGTTTGAGATCTCCCCAGAGTGGCTCAATGATATTGAGGTCAGGAGACTGAGATGGCCACTCCAGAACCTTCACTTTATTCTGCTGTAGCCAATGACAGGTCGTCTTGGCCTTGTGTTTTGGATTATTGTCATGTTGGATTATCCAAGTACATCCCATGTGCAGCTTCCTGGCTGATGAATGCAAATGTTCCTCCAGTATTTTTTGATAACATACTGCATTCATCTTGCCATCAATTTTGACCAAATTTCCTGTGCCTTTGTAGCTCACACGTCGCCAAAATATCAGCGATCCACCTTCGTGTTTCACAGTAGGAATGGTGTACCTTTCATCATAGGCCTTGTTGACTCCTCTCCAAATGAAGCGTTTATGGTTGTGGCCAAAAAGCAAAATTTTGGTCTCATCACTCCAAATGACTTTGTGTCAGAAGGTTTGAGTCTTGTCTCTGTGCTGTTTGGTGTATTGTAAACGGGATACTTTGTAGCATTTGCGTAGTAATGGCTTTCTTCTGGCGACTCGACCATGCAGCCCATCTTTCTTCAAGTGCCTCCTTATTGTGCATCTTGAAACAGCCACACCACATGTTTTCAGAGAGCCCCGTATTTCACCTGAAATTAGTTGTGCGTTTTTCTTTGCATCCCGAACAATTTTCCTGGCAGTTGTGGCTGAAATTTTAGTTGGTCTACCTGACCGTGGTTTGGTTTCAACAGAACCCCTCATTTTCCACTTCTTGATTAGAGTTTGAACACTGCTGATTGGCATTCTCAATTCCTTGGATATTTCCTTTGGATATCCTTTTTATATCCCTTTCCTGTTTTATACAGTTCAACTACCTTTTCCCGCAGATCCTTTGACGATTCTTTTGCTTTCCCCATGACTCAGAATCCAGAAACATCAGTGCAGCACTGGATGAAAGATGCAAGGGTCTGTCAGGAGTCCAGAAACTCATTGACCTTTTATACACACACACTAATTACAAGCAAACAGATCACAGGTGAGGATGGTTACCTTTAATAGCCATTCAAAGCCTTTTGTGTCAACTTGTGTGCATGTTATCAGGCCAAAATCACCAGGGTATGTAAACTTTTGATCAGGGTCATTTTGGTAGTTTCTGTTGTCATTACGATTTAAAAAGAGTAAACACAGTTGATTGATAATAAATGGCTTCAGTCAAACACTAACCATGAGTGTTATCATTCATATTCTCTGAAAAATGACCAAGAAATCATACATTTTGCCAGGGTATGTAAACTTATGAGCACAACTGTATACACCCACCAGCCACTTTATAAGTACACCTGTTCAATTGCTTTGTAACACAAATTGCTAATCAGCCAGTCACATGGCAGCAACTCAATGCATTTAGGCATCTAGATGTGGTGAAGATGACTTGCTGAAGTTCAACCCAAGCATCAGAATGGGGAAGAAAGGGGATTTAAGTGACTTTGAAAGTGGTATGGTTGTTAGAGATGATAGAAAGGCAACAGTAACTTAAATAACCACTCGTTACAACCAAGGTGTGCAGAATACCATCTCTGAATGCACAACATATCGAACCTTGAAGCAGATGGGCTACAGCAGCAGAAGACCACAACGGTTGCCACTCCTGTCAGCTAAGAACAGGAAACCAAGGATGCAATTCGTACAGGCTCACCAAAATTGGACAATAGAAGATTGGAAATAATTGCCTGGTCTGTTGAGTTTTGATTTCAGCTGCAACATTCAGATGGTAGGGTCAGAATTTGGCATAAACAACATGAAAGCATGGATCCATCCAGCCTTGTATCAATGGTTCAGGCTGGTGGTGTAATGGTGTGGGGGATATTTTTTTGGCACACATTCGGCCCCCTATACCTATTGAGCATTGTTTAAAAAAGCCTACCCGTGTATTTTACTAGGACCTGGGGGTCCTAGTAGATGATAGGCTCAGCAATGGCATGCAATGCCAAGCTACTGCTAACAAAGAAAACATAATATTGGCATGCATTAAAAAGGGGATTAATTCCAGAGATAAAATGATAATTCTCCCGCTCTACAAGACTCTGGTCCGGCCGCACCTGGAGTATGCTGTCCAGTTCTGGGCACCAGTCCTCAGGAAGGATGTACTGGGAATGGAGCGAGTACAAAGAAGGGCAACAAAGCTAATAAAGGGCCTGGAGGATATTAGTTATGAAGAAAGGTTGCGAGCACTGAACTTATTCTCTCTGGAGAAGAGACGCTTGAGAGGGGATATGATTTCAATATACAAATACCATACTGGTGACCCCACAATAGGGATAAAACTTTTTCGCAGAAGGGAGTTTAACAAGACTCGTGGCCACTCATTAAAATTAGAAGAAAAGAGGTTTAACCTTAAACTACGTAGAGGGTTCTTTACTGTAAGAGCGGCAAGGATGTGGAATTCCCTTCCACAGGCGGTGGTCTCAGCGGGGGGCATTGATAGTTTCAAGAAACTATTAGATAAGCACCTGAACGACCGAAACATACAGGGATATACAATGTAATACTGACATATAATCACACACATAGGTTGGACTTGATGGACTTGTGTCTTTTTTCAACCTCACCTACTATGTAACTATGTAACTAAATAGATACCTAACATGTCACACTTTAAAATGGCACACACTTGTGGAATAACGCCAAACTTCGGTACTTAAAAATCTCCATAGGCGACGCTTTAACATAGTTTTACAGGTTACATGTTTAGAGTTACAGAGGAGATCTAGTGCTAGAATTATTGCTCTCACTCTAATGTTCGCAGCGTATGTAACCTGTGTGTATCTGGCTGATACTAGCCATGCCTCACCAGACATTGACCTCACCGCATGTCCCTGCTAGCAAGGGGCACCTAATAGAGTGGCCAGTGAGTGTATATACATATGCGGGTGTTATCCCACTGACACTATTGATGGAACTTGGTTTACTAATTTTATGTTCTCTTGCAGTGTCCCTCCTAATTTTAAAAGAATGTTGGCATATACTATATGCGAGATCTGACATGGAGCTTACACTGGTGTTGGGAGCACAACTGCTTGGTGCGGGGGGAGGGGGGAATTCATAACTCAGTATTACATACCTCCCAACTTTCTGAGATAGAAATGAGGGACACCTACCAGCAAAAGTATGTAGGCCCTGCCACAGGCCTACATGTAAGCCTAGATTAAGGCTTACCTGTAGGTCCAATAAATATCTCCTAAACCTACATGGTTTAGGAGATATTTAAAAAAAATGAGGCATCGCTGTCTACGGCGCATGCGCCGTAGACAGCGGCGCGCAGGCGCACTGCGCAAGTCGAGTTCACAGCGCTATGCCGCTTTCCTGCGCATGCGCGGGAGTGACGTCATCGCCGCTCCGGGGGGCTTCGTTCTCAGGTAAGTTATTCATAATGAGCTAGTTTGCTATGCATACTAGCTCATTATGCCTTTGCCTTGCAGGTTCCGTTTTTTTTTTTTTTTTAAAAAAAGAGGCTTTACTTCCTCTTTAAAGGAGAATTGTACAAAAAAATAATAATAATTGGTTAAACCCACAAGTGCTTTTTTTACCACTACTTGTCCTTTATACCAGCTTTTGGAGTTTACAGATATAGCAATTCTGAAATTGGATGAAATGTTTAGCACTGGGAAACACTTTTTGATTGTTAAGTAGTGCATTGTATATACAACTATATAGATCACACGAAAATGAGGGAAAAATGAGGAGGAAAGAGGGACAGAGGCACTTTGTTCCAAAGCAGGGACAGTCCTTTGAAATGAGGGACAGTTGGGAGCTATGGTATTACTGTGGACCCTCACTCCAATGCCTGAGGTACCAGTGACACTTACTGGCAAAAGGGAGTAACAACAGCTCCTAGCTTAGGGGAAGACCAAATGAGAACAGACTGGGAATCAGAGTGGGCTGTTTACCACCCAACAAACTACATTTAGCCACCTCGCTGTAACCAGGAATGTCTATTTAAATTTTGTAGTGTTAAGCTACGGTTTCTTCTAGGTTTTGGTTACTGTGTGTTTCCCTCTGCTGCCAGTAGGTGTCACTGCTGCCTCTGGTAATAGAATGGGAGCATCACTAATCAGAGCTAACCACTAGGAGGTTTAAAGCCAGTGGTGCATGCTGGGAGAGGGTATACATTTTCAGGGAGTGACCCTGGGAAGTTCACTCTCCCCGGGCCTCCTGCCTAAGGGAGGGGTATATTTTGCCGCTTAAACTAAGGCCTGCAGCCTGACAGGGGTGACCTGTGTGGCTAGGGCAAATGTCTGGGTTTGAGGCCCAGCTTGTGTAGCCTGGGGATTAAGCAGTCTTGCAGGACCTGACGAGGGGCTGGAGAAGCTTGGGTGTGAAGCTTTGACCTCATTGGAATTTGGTGTCTTTTTTCCATGGTGTTGGCAGTTGATTTAACAAGTGCTTTATATTCAGGAGCTTCAGTCGTTCAGCAAACTTTTGTGTGACCATGTGAATGCAAGCCAATTCTGTCGGAAAAAACATCCAAGTGTAGCGCCGACACTATTCTAAAGTGTGCGCTATAATGTAAATTTATTTTTTTCCAGAACTATAACAGAGTTCTGGGGGTTAATTGTACAGGTTTTTACTTTGGCATCAGTTTGGCTGGGCTGTACTGGAGTTCTGCCTGGTCATAGGTGCAGTGAGGCACCTGTGACAGGCTGGAGAACCAAGCCTGGTTGGACATGTTAGGTACCAATCTTTCTCGGAGCCAATCAGTGGGCGCGTCTGGCCTCGCTGTGTCGTCTGGGAAAGGGTATTTAAGATGCTGAAGTCACGTGTTCAGGGTTCGGCTTGCTCTTTGATTCCTGGTTCCAGTCCGGACCAACCCGTGAGGGGTCCCGGACCCAGGAGTGTCTGCCGTCCCCGTAAGCATGGTCACCCTGACCAGCCCCAGAGGCCCTCATGGTCTGGGGTGGGAATCCGTCCGTTCCCGAGCCTCGGAACTGGCTAGTTTGAGGCCCAGTAACTGAAGGAGGATTCGGAGGTGTCCCGGAGTGCTCTCGGCATTGGAGGGACACGGCAACTCGTACAAGCCACCAGGGGAGGACTCTTCGGAGGAGGGCCAAGAAGCTGGCTGCTCGGTAAGAGCCTGGGAGCTGAAGTTGTATGGGCACTAGAGAATCCACATTTCTCACAGTATCACCAAGAAGGGAACCAGGTACTGTGGGAAAGGTTCCTAACTCATCTTCAGTTATAATCTAGTCTGACACATGTTGGCTGCTAAATCTATGGTTAGAGGTTTATCCAGCAGTGAAGCGCCCAGTTGCGAGTGGCTACTCTCTGGGCTATCTAAGAGACATTCAATTGATGTCAGCAGTTCTAAGTGCCTGAGTTTTATCACCCATGCCCTCTATTCCCAATTGAGAGACTGTGTTATATTTGGATGTTACCCCTGCAAAAAAAAATCATCAAAAGGACTTTTGTGTGTCAGCTTCTGAAGTTACTGGGTACTAACCCTGGAAACCCCTAGACAACGAACAACGAGCTACTATGAGGAGGTAATTGGTAAGCCCAGAAAATTCAAGGTCGCCCCAAGGGGTTATGGCCGCTACACAAGATTTTTCTGACAGAAAATCCGCTCCTGTGTACGTGGCATAAGGCTCCATGCACACTGGACTTAAAAAATGTAGATTCTACAGGCGTTTGACGTTTTTTTCTCCTGCCTCTAGAAGCACTTCTATTGTGTTCTATGTATCTTTGCACATTATGACTATACAGGCGTTTTCTGTCAGGGACATTCAGAGGCAGGAATAAAAAACCTTCTTTATCACGTTTTCTGGAGAAGTTTAGGAGCTGTAAAAACGTCAGTCTCTCCTAAACTCCTCTTATCTCTTCTGAACGTCAAGTTTCAAAGTTTTTTTAAGTAAAAAAAAGGTGTGTTGTCACTGTACATCATTTCCTGGCTTTTGCAGAGGGGCGTGTAGTGCAAAAAACGCCTATAAAATTTAGACTCGCCTAAACTTTGTACAATATGCTTTCAATTTGCGTCCTTTATGCAACGTTTTTAAGCTAAAAACGTTGAGGTTTTTTCTGCTCTTAGTGTGCATGGAGCCTAAATATGCCCCAACATTTTTGTTATTGGAATGTGGCCTTGTTTATGTGAGTGCCCGGCACAGACTGGGTAGACCTGGCCGGTGACTGGATCTCTTATAGTACAAACTCCTTTAAGTCAGAGGAGATTCAGAATGACTGCATTTTTCCAGAATGGTAGAAATGTTTCTGATAACTGAACATATTTTTATATTTCAGAACCTTCCACTGAATAAACACAGTTGCTTTGCAAAAAGACCCAACAATTGTCTCCTATTTCATGAACTTCAACTTGTAATCCCGAGTTTAACCATTTCTATATTACAGTATATAGAAATTTGCCAACCTTTTGAGAGACATAAGAGTTACCTTTGTGCCTGGGCTGATCACTGGCACATGTGACCGGACAAGACGCAGAGGAGGGGTGGTGACATAACACTTTCCACCTTGTTCAAAAAGAGAACGCCTTGTATTAATTCAAAAAGGTACAAAGCATTCTGTGAATAGCAGCAGTGCCAAGTGAGCAACCCCTTGCGGTCAGTATGCTGAGGGGTAGCTGCCTGGCACAGAATCAGAAACACGGCAGCGATCACTGTAGTTGCACCGACTACTACAGCAATTGTCAGCTTCCACAGCGATCTCTCAGGTATTAAATAAGCATACTTACCTTTGTTCTAGCTGCACTTATGCAGAGTTCAACTTGAAGGGATAAGTTCACCTTTTTGGGAAAAAATAATAAATGCACATACACTATATTACCAAAAGTATTGCGTTGCCTGCCTTTACACGCACATGAACTTTAATGCCATCCCAGTCTTAGTCCGTAGGGTTCAATTTTGAGTTGCCCCCTCCCCTTTGCAGCTATAACAACTTTAACTCATCAGGGATGGTTGTCCACAAGGTTTAGGAGTGTGTCTATGGGAATGTTTGACCATTTTTCCAGAAGCGCATTTGTGAGGTCAGGCACTGATGTTGGACGAGAAGGCCTGGCTCGCAGTCTCTGCTCTAATTATTCCCAAAGGTGTTCTATCGGGTTGAGGTCAGGACAGTCAAGTTCCTCTACCCCAAACTCGCTCATCCATGTCTTTATGGACCTTGCTTTGTGCACTGGTCCAAACCATTTGGTGGAGGGGGATTATGGTTTGGGATTGTTTTTCAGAGGTTGTGCTTGGTCCCTTAGTTCCAGTGAAGGGAACTCTTAAGGTGTCAGCATAAGACATTTTGGACAATTTCATGCTCCCAACTTTGTGGGAACAGTTTGGAGCTGATCCCTTCCTGTTCCAATATAACTGCGCACATGACAGTGCACAAAGCAAGGTCCATAAAACTTATTTTGGAAGAGTGGTCAAACATTCATAATACAATGTATTTTTGCAGGGAAAAAAAATGTGCATTTATTATTTTTTTCATAAGGAGCCTGGAAAGCATTGTACCTGTGATCAGTGGTTCAGGAATACAGTGCCAGACTTTTGCAAACAAGCCCTGTAGCTTTCAGCCCCTACCTGCATACTGGCTGACTGTTTACAAGCTGCAGAGCTTGTGAATGACCTATGAGGCCGCTCATCAGCGACCTTGCAGCCCATTCAGAACTACAAACCGTCAACTGTTGGTAGTTGTAGTGCATGCATTCACAGGAAACTGTGAATAAATGACGTGGCTGTGTGCGTGGAGCCCCGCTCAGCCACGTAATTTTCAATTGACAGCAGGATCAGGGAGAAGATCCCCGGCTCACTGTCACAGGGAGAGGGGGAGAGGCTGCAGATGCTGGAACAGTTACATGTTCCACCCTAAAGCAACCTGTGCATTGTTCCTCAAGAGCTGTGTTACTGCACATCCTACCTGTTGCCTGAACCAGGCAATACAGCTCTGAGAAAGACATTGGACACTCCACTAGGAGTTAAAGATGGAGGTTTGGTAGAGTCACTACAAATGGCAGACAAACCAGGAGCCTATGTGACCATTAGAGGGGAACAATGCCTGCTGGCTGGAGCATTCTTGTTTATACTTGAGGGCTGATCAAGAAAGCTAGAATGGGCCAAGTGCAATCAATTTAGCACAAATGTTTAAATCTCATATAGCCAGGTGCTCGTTTAAAATACCCAAGGCCAAAATGGGCTTTGTAAGGTGGTTAGTGGGACAACAAGTCCCATTGTGACTATTAAAACAGTCTCTATAGGCACTTCATATTGAATCCATTGGTTATGGTATGGTACTAGTTTTGGTACATTGAATCACATGACACCGCTGCGGAATGAAAACTTCAACTACTAAAAAGATTTGTGGCTGATGAGGAAGGGCAAAGCAATGAAGAGGAAATCCTCAAGAAATGTATTGGTCTTGGTGGTCAGACCAGAGAAGAGGAAAGATGCGGGAATCTGAGCACCGAGCCTGGTGGATTTTCCTGTTCTGCAGCACAACTGATGCATCTGCTGAGGAGTGGCTGGTACCCGCAATATTATACTCAGAGAGTGGCCATCTTTAACAGTCAGCAATATTTCAGAGAAATTGACAGTTTTAGCCAACAAAATAAAATAGAAAAAAACAGCACCAAAAATCCATTAGCATATATGAATAAAACACCACAACAGCAAAATGTCCATAAAAAGGTTCACACGAGACTCCAAAAGCACTGGTATGCACTGCTGCATAACAGGGAGCCCAAATCAGCTTTCCATCGTCAGGACCACCACTTGAATGGAGCCAACAGCAGCCCAAGCAATGAAAGAGTAGCTGGCAGGGAGGATAAAAAAAAACAATCAGCAGTAAGCAAACTTTTATTAAAAAAACACAATATTTTCTCACAATTCTAAGGCTGTAACCGCCTAGGGAGGGGGTACCAAAGCCATAATCCTGCTCCTGGCCAAGGAGATGGAAAAGAAACCAAACCGGGACCCAGCAATCTTCAGGTGACTTGACAAATGGGTGGAGCCCTGAAACGTGTCATTGCCATGGAAAACAAATAATGCTGACTACTCTGTTAAGCGGCAGTGCCTGTGGTTCCCAAACAGGTTTTTGTCCAGTGCCTCTGAGCTCAGTGTCAGCTGCAGCATGGCTCCCCTTCGTTTACTCGTGGCTCTGCCTTTAGAACCACTTTAAGGTGAGTACTCCAGCCAATTATAGTGACTTCTTAGAGAGTCAAAGTAAATCTTGCCAAACATCACTTACAGTGTATACACCTCTGTATGGACTGGTGGTCCCTCATCATACCTCATACATCAGGTCAGTCTATCTGGAGTTTGAGCTATAAAGCTGAAAGAGGTCCCTCCACCATTAAGACCAGTGAACAAGGATTGGTGAAAGACGGGTGGCAAACCAATTTTAAACAAATCACAGAAACAAACAGATACTGCTATATCACGTCCTAAGATATCCAATAGAAATAGAATTCATCCTACTCTCTCCTCCTGTTCCAAATAATTTTCACCTATCAGTGTTTCCATTCTTTTCTAAAGTATCACCTTACAAACACCTTTAGAAGGATTGATGGACCAAGATTCACCACGTGCATCATCAAAGAAGGGCCCCAATTAAGCTAGCAAAAAGAAAAGAAAGAGTACATTTTGGAGACAATCTCCTCTTATCTTAATTATTAGCGCTTGTCTCACTATTTATTTTATTAATGATCATTCTTTTTATATATACGGTATCTAAGTGCTGCAGGCAACTTGGATTTAGAAGGGCCGTCCAAGATTCACAAAGGTAACTTGGCTCTCTTAGAACTTTTTTTTTTACATTCTTTTAGCTACTCTGTTTCGACTCTGGTAGTCCTGTTACAGGTCAAGTTATAAATGTGGTGGTATCTGGGCCAAGTCTCCAAAAACTCATAAATGATCAGTCTGTTTTGAGACTGTATTGCATACAAGGTTGTGATTATAGTTGTAAAACCTTGTCTTTGTTGACTCACCTAACTTCAATATACTTAATGTGATTTTAAACTGGTGTGGTTTCTTTGTGTAAAGGGTGTGTCAGAGTGGTCCCACTGATTTCAGTGAAAGGATAACTTCAGAGGGATTACCAAACTAGTGGCTTCCGCGAGGGTGCGCTACACACAAAATTGAAAATCAAGTTTAAAATCATAGCTGTCCTGCTGAACCATCATGGTTGCTATAGTTGTTTTGTTTTCCTTTTAACACTCTGTTATTTTAAATATGGAAGACTGCTGAATTAAGGTGACATGTCTCAAAAAAATTGCATATACCTGTAGCAGCTGTCATTGTCCACCTAAATTCTAAGATATAGGGCCCTCTTTTGTTACTGTTTCAAGAGGTAAGGTTGGGCAAAGCAAACCTGTTATATTGTTCAGCTACTTACTGTTGTGCATAGTAGGCACATTCAGATGCCTATATACATGTTTAACTTTTATGCACAGCACTTTTTTAGTCTGAGTCGAACTATGGTCAGAGAGCCAATCCTTGAAAATGGTGGCAAACAGATAGGCCTGGGCAATTGGAAAGAACAAGTCTATGAAGTAGCCATTTCAATTCCATGTGATGGTGCAGGCATTTGGAGATGCACCTATATGTTCAAAGCTTGGCCACATGTTTACTTCTAAACAAGCATGAAAGGCATTATAAGAATTTCTACCTGCATCTTTTCATCTGCAGAAGATGTAGATTGATGGTGTCATTTGCTGCCCTGTTAAAACAACCAAAATATTTAAAGAGTACAATACCTTTAAATGAGCTTTGAAACAAGCACTCACTGTCCTCTGTAGCTACAGCACTGTGAAGCAATGCAAACTCAAAGTTCCAAGCACAAGCACTGGGGTGGTCAAAGTTGTGTTCTTAGCAGCTCATCTCCCCTCTCTTTAAACATAGTTTACCGGCTCTATGTTTAAAGTCAATTTAAAGTCTGAAGCAGGAGGAGTTGAACCACTTCAGTGCTCCTGCTGTGAGGTGTCAGAATGAACTACTGCATGTTGCCTTTAGCTAAAGAGTGAAGGGGAAATGAGCTTTGCTTATACTGAAGTGCAGTCATTTCCTTACCTAACCTCTACTTTAGATCTATTTTACATTAACTATATTAGTATTTTTTTTTGGTTGTATGTATATGCAACTGACACAAGCTAAGTTAACAGGTATTGTGACAGAAACCTCATTCCAACTCTTAACAGACTTAAAGTAATTCTAAAGGTAGAACTTTATTTTTTTATGATTTAAAAAGAGTAAACACAGTTGGTCGATAATAAATGGCTTCAGCCAAACACTAACCACGAGTGAAATAAAAGTTATCGTGTTATCATTCATATTCTCTGAAAAATGGCCAAGAAATCATAAATTCTGCCAGGGTATGTAAACTTATGAGCACAACTGCATATCCATTGACACAAGCTAAGTTAAACAGCATTTCTAAGAACAGTTGGAAAAGTATGTAATGATTGATGTAGTGTGTGGATTGTGACATAAACCACCAATGTTTAACTGGCTTTCTATCAGTTGTCATACATTGTGTAGGTAAACTTGGACTCCCTTCTGCTGTGTTATGTAACCAAAAACTCATCTGCTGTCTATAAAAAAACTTACATATCTTCATTGGATCAGAAAAACTTTTATACACATATTGATGTATCTAATCTCTTGCAATTGCAATAATGATATTGTCATTTTGGTCCACCGACCAATGTTATAATAAAGAAATGAATCCCTAACAAGAACTCAGTGATAGCTTGTATTATAACTGATTTTACTGCTCAGTAGGAATACAAGTACCATATATACTCGAGTATAAGCCAAGTTTTTCAGCACATTTTTGCTGAAAATGCCCCCCTTGGCTTATACTCGAGTATAGCATTTTTCTGCAGCAGAGAATGACATTTTCCGAACCAATTTTGCGGCCCCGTATATCGGGGCCACTTGGTGCTAGGAACCCCAAATTTGTAGTGCAAACCCAGTGGAACTAGCACTACAACATATATTGGGTTCCTAGTTCCTTCCCGAGATACAGGGCCCCAAAGTTGGTTTGGAAAACGTAATTCTCTGCGGCAGAAAAGTGCTTGACATTTTCCGAACCGACTTTGGAGCCCCGTATCCTGCGGCCACTTGGGGCTAGGAACCCCAGCTGTAGTGCTAGTTCCACTGTGTTTGCACACCAAATTTGGGGTTCCTAGCACTAAGTGGATCCCAAAATCAGCCAACTGTGTCCATCTGCAGCAATGTCATTTCGGGACCCTTTGGGTCCAGATACCCCAATTTGGCTGCAGCTAGGAGGCATCTAGGAACACTTAACTACCGAGTTTAAAGTTTTGGGGATCTATGGCTGCAAATGGGCACAGTGAGGCATGCATATGGGCACAGTGAGGCTGCAAATGGGCATTGTTGACCCTCTTTTCCACTTACAGTAGCTGCGCATTTCTCACCCTAGGCTTATACTCAAGTCAATACATTTTCCCATTTTTTTGTGGTAAAATGAGGTGCCTCGGCTTATATTCGGGTCGGCTTATACTCAAGTATATACGGTAAATACTTGAATGTCCATAGCCTGGAAACAAGTAAAACATTTGGTCACATGTATATTTTACTTTAAAAGCATCTCAGACTTTTATTTTACATTTTCAGTCAATCTCCAGGTGTGAAGCCAGGAAAATGTGAAAGCAGAATGCTGGATAGATCATAGTAAAGAACATGAAAGAGGGTCATTTTCGAATAAGCTGTAAATACATTGAAATGTGAGCAACAACCAATGACCCTAAGTTATCTGTTGTTATTTATCAGACAAATAAAGTTTCTCTTTTTGACCTGTCCTTAGTATTTAGTAGGACCCCCACTAATACTTTTTTGGTTTTGCTTTGTATAGGTTTGGAACCTTTATTAATATGTTATTGCTGTTTGTGCTTCGATTTGGAATGTTTTCTTTTACTTACTCTGGGCTCACTTTTAATTTTTTAACACAGTGGAGAAGGATTCCAACTTCCATCAGCTTTAATTGCTGTGTCCCCACTGGGAGCTTTGCCTTACTCCTTGTGGGGTCACCATGACATGTGTAGCTATTAAAACTGGTAGAGGTCCTAACCCTACCCTACTTAATCTAAAACTAAGACACACATAAACAAAACAATCTCGTCAAGTTTAGTTTGTACCTGATATGTTAATTATTTTTTGTATTTGCACCATATTACACAACACATTGTTCCTGTTGCAATCTCCTTATTTCATACTTTATCTCTATATCAGGCGGACCTGAGTTTAAGGGACAAAAAAATATGCAAGTGCAGCTTTTTTCCTTAAATTGCAGAAAATAAATATGAAGGCTCAGCAGTTTTAAAGACTGTTCTCTGATGGCAATCTGTGGGTAGCAAGGTTATGCAGTCTTTGTTCAGCACACTGGGCGGTTAGACGGGCCTCAGAGTCCGGGTCCCAACAGTCCTCCAGAGTTTCCCACAATGTATTGTAGAGCTACATGGAAGATTACAAATAATATTACTTACAAGAAAGGGAACACAGCACAAACATCCATAAAAAATGTCAACGCATACCTCTATGGCAAAGTAACTTGACTGCTCAATAGCAGGCAAAACAAGAAATTTCTACATTGTTGTGCTTCTCCACCACCCTGATCCAGGTATGGGGGAACATATGATACTTCCCCCTGCTTCCCACAGTGCACATACATAAAAAAAATCCACCTCCAGCACTTTGTGTCCCGAAACAATAGAAAATTTACAATTCCTGGTAGCCTCTTGCTTCCTGCACTTTGATATTGGCCTTTATGCCACCTGCCATAATGATGGGCTAAAAAGAAGGTGATAGAGGTAGTAGGGATATGGTGATAGAGGTAAGAGGGACATGCCAGGTCCTGGCACTACAGGTAGTATTGAAATTTGCAAAAGAATACCTTATCACATTGTATTAATCATTTAGAGATGCCTTCCACTGAATGGTTCCGCTTTCTCTAAATTGCACATTTCCTGTCAGCTCCCTACTCAGCCCCCTTATACTTACCTGAGCCCGATCTCTATCCAGCACTGTGCCTGAGATCAATGACTCTCTGCTCTACCTCCTCACTGGACATGGGGGCAGGAGCGAAAGCCATTGGTTCCTGCTGCTGTCAATCACAGCCTGTGAGGAGGGAGTAGGGGATGGGGGCGATCTGCATTCGGTGTCAATGGAAACAAAGAGCGAGGCTCAAAATCGAGCCTGTATGAGTGTCCCTTTAGCAAGTGGCTTGCTATGGGGGTATTTATAAAGGTAAGTATAACCACTTGCCGACCGCGATGTGCAAGATCACTTATATATATGCGATCCTGCACTTGTGGGATCGGGTGTGAGTGCGCGCCACCGGCAGCTCGCTCCTGCTATGATTCTACACAGCGGGAGTTGATCGGTGGGTTCTGCGGACCCGATGTCCGCCGGCACCCACTGTGTTTCTGCTTTACAGGAACTCAGGATCCATACCTTCTGTACTGACAGAACGCCAGTCTGCCATGTTTACATAAGCAGATTGCCGTTATGTAAACAAGGCAGATTGCCATTCTGTCAGTACAGAAAAAACATGGATCCTGAGTAACTGTAAAACAGGAACACTGATTTCACTCGTAAAAGCACTTCCCACACAGTATGGAAACACCAGCTTGGCACACAGGTAACTCTTTGTTCGCCCCTGATGGTAACCACTTCCCTGCTAGTGTCATTAGTACAATGACAGTGCATTTTTTTAGCATTGATCACTGTAATAATATCACTGGTCCCCAAAAAAGTGTCAGTTAGTGTCCAATTTGTCCGCCGCACTATTGCAGGCCCCACTACAAATGGCTGCTATGCCATTACTAGTAGAAAAAAAAAATCCATAAATATATCCATAGTTTGTAGATGCTATAACTTTTGCGCAAACAAAATCAAATCCATAAATGCTTATTGTTTTGTTTTTTTTTTTACCAAAAATATGTAGCAGAATACATATTGGCCTAAATTGATGAAGAAATTAGATTTTTAAAATGTTTTTTTTTGGATATGTTTTATAGCAGAAAGTAAAAAAATATTGTTTTGTTTTTTTATAGTGCAAAAGGTGATTAAATATCACCCAAAGAAAGCTCTATTTGTGGGGAAAAAAAGGACATCAATTTTATTTGGGTATAGCGTCAGTTAAAGTAACAGTTAGATGTGATGGCTTCATTTGTTTTCTAGACTAGTAGATTTATGCCGCGTACACACGAGCAGACTTTCCCGCGGGATTGTCCGCCGGACTAGAGTCCGCCGGACAGTCCGATCGTGTGTGGGCCTTCGACTGACTTTTTTTCCCAAAAGTCCGGCGGACTAGGTTTTAAGTTTTGTTTTAAAATTGTCCGCTGAACTTGGCAGTCTGGCGGACAATACGGCCGTCTGTATGATGGTCCGGCGGACCAAAAAGGACGCATGCTCAGTAGCAAGTATTTTTCTAGTATTTTTCTTTTACTAGTCTCGTTGTACGTGCTGTACGTCATCGCGTGAACCGCGATGACGTAAAGTCTGTTCGCTTTCAAGTCCGGCGAAGCCCCGCTGGAAGGTCCGGCGGTTTGTCCGCCGGACTAGGTCCGGCGGCCATTCCCGCGGCAAAGTCCGATCGTGTGTACGCGGCATTAGATGGACTTGACTAACTAAATTGAACTTCAAACAGTTACAGCAAAAAATAAATAAATAATAGCAGACCAGTGTAAGCACCCCTGTCAGTGGTAAATGGTTTCTCTCAACCCTCCAACTGCTGCATTGCTAGGACAGCCTATTCTGTTAACCGGTTGACGACCAGTGCACGGCGATATATGTCAGCACAATGGCACGGCTGCGCAAATGGGCATACAGGTACATCCCCTTTAAGATGCGGCATTGTGGGCGCACGCGCCCGCCGCATACTCCGTGACTATGCCCGCAGAATGGAGAGATACCTATGTAAACAAGGCATTTCCCCATTCTGCCTAGTGACATGACAGAGATCTACTTCTCCCTGTCATCGGGAGCAGTGATCGCTGTCATGTCAGTGGTAGCCCACCCCCCCACAGTTAGAATCACTCTCTAGGACACACTTAACCCCTTGATCGCCCCCTAGTGTTTAACCCCTTCCCTGCCAGTGTCATTTTTACAGTAATCAGTGTATTTTTATAGCACTGATCGCTGTATAAATGCCAATGGGCCCAAAATAGTGTCAAAAGTGTCGATGTGTCCGCCATAATGTTGCAGTCATGATAAAAATCGCAGATCACCGCCATTACTAATAAAAAAATGAAAATGCCATAAATATATCCCCTATTTTGTAGATGCTATAACTTTTGTGCAAACCAATCAATATACGCTTATTGCAATTTTTTTTTTCTTACCAAAAATATATAGAAGCATACATATCGGTCTAAACCGAGAAAGAAATTCTTTTTTTTTATATTTTTTGGGGGTATTTATTATAGCAAAAAGTCAAAAATATTTTTTTTTTTTTCAAAATTATCGCTTTTTTTTGTTTATAGCACAAAAATAAAAAACGCAAAGGTGATCAAATACCACCAAAAGAAAGCTCTATTTGTGGGGAAAAAAAGGACATCAATTTTGTTTGGGTACAACTTCGCACGACCGCCCAATTGTCAGTTAAAGCGACGCAATGCCGTATCGCAAAAAGTGCTCTGGTCAGGAAGGGGGGAAATTCTTCCGGGGCTGAAGTGGTTAAAGGAATTAGAAAAATAACAGACTTACTCCAAAGTTTCCCACAATGTATTGTAGAGCTACATGAAAACTTACAAATACTGTTACAAGAAAGGGAACGCAGCACAAACATCCATCAAAAATTTCAAACTACTTTTAAAACCTATATGGCAAAGTAACTTGATATCTCAATAGCAGGTAAAACAAGAAATGTCCACTAGGTGACAATAAAAAATAAGATGAATGCAGACACCACATCTAATTGCAATTTAATATTTTTTTTGTATTTGGGTTTAATACTGCTTCATTAGGAATCTTGGGTAGTCTGGCAGTCGATTAGAGTGCTATGTAAGGAAGGAATATATGTAAGTGCGGCATACTTAATCCATCCTACTGTATAATGAACCCGTGACTTTGCCTGGTATAGGCAATGTACAGGATCCCCTTCCATTTTCCAGATTAATGAAATTAAATACATAAATAACATTTCTGATGTATAGTAACTGCACTTTGCAGACAACCCTATATATTACTGAATACGCCTAATGTAATAATACTGTACATAAAGTTTAAAAAAAATACAAGAAAATTAGCACAATAAAAATAAGATCTTCAGTTACATCTGTAACATTAGCTTGCTAATCTGTAGACTTACTTGGAAATTTCCTTTCCAGTTTTTAGGCAGTTGTGGCCGTCTTTTGTTCTCCGCTACCAATGATCGCAGCTCATCCAAGGAAGGGTTTGGCCCCAACTCCTCTGAGAAGACCACACAAAACTCTGGAGACTGGTGATCTGAGAACAATGTCCATAATTTTCAAAGGTGAAGCACAGTGAGAGTGTTTTTGGAGTGGCAAAGTATCATAAAAATTACACTGCTGGAGCAGAACAACTGAAGTGATTGTAAACGATCACCTTGTAAAACAACCCATTCAGTTTAAAATAGAAATGAAAGGCAAAACAGTTTTGCATGCATATAAAAAAACATTAAGAAATACAAGAAATACAAAGAGAACAGGATACTTTCTCATACAAGTACATGGTACAGCGAGCACATATCAGGAATATGAAGTATTGGGGTAACAAACACTTTATTATAGAGTTGTGACTGTTTGCTATAGATTACTCCATTGTCAAAATCCCTCAAAAGTCTTAATGGACAACTTCCATTCTTTGCACTTGGCTACATAGGTTATATTCAATGGAATATGCATACTATTACTATTTCCATAAAGATACATACAGTTTGTGTCTTCATAATAAACAGCAACGTTATATGCATATAATACTGCCTAATAGGATTTCTAGGACATGCCTCTTCTCCAGTTCTGATGCTGACTAATAGAGGGTATTTTCATTAAATGTTACCCAAACAGATGTACTTCTAAGGGCATATACTTTCCTTGCATATACTTGAATTTCTGTATATGTAATCCCCCCCCCCCCCCCAACATTTTAATAAAGCCTATTTATTATTTTTGTACCATTAGCTGTGGTTGATCCTTCCCTTCAACTTTGCTTTCTTGGGACTCTCTTGTCCCTCTCTTTTGTTTTTCCATATATAGTGCTTTTTGCTTATTGGGCAGGTATCCAGTCTACCACTGATGAATCAGCTGATACTTCACTAACTAATAAGTTTATTGGTGAGAGTGGATTCTTTTTTCTTTTGTGACTTTTTTTTTTTGTGGGTTCTTGACCCTGGCAGTGGCCTTGTCCCCCCCCCCCCCCCACCTACTTTTTTAATAGTTAAATGCTACTTAAAATGGTGTTTCCCCCTAAAAAAAAAAAAACCCTCCTGACAGTCATCTGGAACACATTACAGGTCCCAGATGACTGTGCGGCCAATCACGGCGCGTGCCGCCGCTTGCGCATGCGCAGTGGGTGCCCGGCTGTGAAGCCACAGCCGGGTGCCCACAGTTGCAATGCTGGCGCCGCTGAGCGGATCGCTGGACCCTGGAACAGGTAAGTGTCCGATTTTTTAGGGGAACACCTCTTTAACTTATTTATTGCTCCTGTAGACTTCCTCTTCAATGTAGCATGGGTACTGCAAGGGTTGTTATTTTAACCTGAAGTTCAGCTTAAAAGTGCATTATGCCACAATAACTTGTATTGCATTGGGGCAACTTATTCATTTGAATGGAGTGCCTGATGCACCACAATGGATCAAGAATCGCTTCAACTGTTTTTTTCTAGTGCAGCCCATCGAAACACACAGCTGATTTTGCCATTCATAATGCAATTAATACGCATCAGTGCATGTTTTGGAAATGTGAGCAGTAATTTGTGTGTTACAAATGTAGAGGCTTTCTACTAGAGCTGCACGATTCTGGATAAAATGGGAATCACTACTTTTTTGCTTAGAATAAAGATCACGATTCTTTCACATTTTTTCGAATTCATTGAGGTATATTGCTTTTGAAAGAACTCCATTTTATTCTCTATGGTGTCTGCTAAAAAAAAAATATATATATAATGTTTGGGGGTTCTAAGTAATTTTCTAGCAAAAAATACTGATTTTAACTTGTAAGCAACAAGTGTCAAAAAAAGGTTTAGTCTTTAAGTGGTTAAACTGACCTCATTTACAGACGAAAGTTCGTTCCTTTGATCTAAAGAACAGAGATACATTGTTTCTCTTTATAGCTGTTGATAAACATTTGCCAGCTGAGTTTTTTCTTTTCTTTTGACAGCTCTGAGCAGAGAACTCCTCTGCACTTGTTTAACATGAATCAGGGAAATGCTGTATTAAGATCGTGAGGGGGGTTAAATCGTGATAAAGATTAATTGTGCAGCTCTACTTTCAACATATATTTGAATGTGAACAAACACTTTATAGTCATCCAAAAATAAAAAAAACATGGGAAGCACAGACTCTTCCTCAAACATTTCAGCAAATTTTATACAGATAATTTTCTTAATGCTAAATTAACTCAGGCTTACAGCCCTGAAAACCCTGCACATCTCACAATTGAAGTCAAAGTATGGGAGCTAGCCTATCTCCCCTGAATCATATATCATTTCACAACAGTTTGTAATAACTGGTCAATAAACTGGAGGAAAGTAGTGTTTGTGTGGCCTAGGTAAGAAAAGGTTCTATAAATCTGACCCAAGGAGATAAGCAGTATTTGGAGTTTTCATTTCACTGAAATTTTGGCAAAATGTGGGAGATATCAGCCAAGTTTGGTGATTTTTGAAGGTACATTGGGCTTTTATTGAGTCCGGAAGGTTACAGAAGTTCATTTCGACTATCCTGGGCCTCATTATTTTACATTTTTTTCCACCCAAGGTAAACCACACAGTGAAATAACATTTTAAAACGCATCCTCTGGATAAAAAACAAAAAAAAGTAAAATAACATTTTAGGAGAATTTTGCCTAAACAATTCAATGAGGAAAATTAAGAGTCTCCGCTTCTGCAAAACGTTACCCAAATCACTTTGTTTTTCCCTAGCCTCAAAGAAGC
This sequence comes from Lithobates sylvaticus, assembly GCA_028564925.1. Taxonomy (NCBI): domain Eukaryota; kingdom Metazoa; phylum Chordata; class Amphibia; order Anura; family Ranidae; genus Lithobates; species Lithobates sylvaticus. The sequence continues at coordinate 517,392,926 of CM053027.1, forward strand.
AGGACAGATCTAGCCTGTCTGATCTGAGGTGAAGTAAAAAAAACAGTATTCACTGTCCACTAGTCATGACCCAGAAATAACATCTGGCATTACTTCAAGGTTGTGCATAGCTGGTGCAGAAGTCAACAGGGTATGCTAGTTCCTTACGTCTCCAAGTGGCTGCAATGAAAAGCCATGTATTAGGTCAGCATTTTCAACCTTTTTTCAGTCAGAGAATTGTGAGCCACCCCGGTCCTGAACTGTGTTTATTGGGCTGATGGATACTGACATCTGCACTGCATGACAATGTCATCCTCTCCTTTGTGCCACATGGGGGAGTACCCACTTCCATAACATCAGAGTTTCCCCTTCATATTATATTTTCCCTCTTCACATTAGAATCAGTCCCCTCACAAATAGAATCCTGCCTTCCAATCCTTCCAATCCTCACTGTGGCTGTAGCATAATGGCAGGGAGTAGAAGACAGAGCAGGTCTGCATGGAAGCAGGACTTTCATCCTATTATTAATCCCAGCACTGGATCAAAATTATCCATTTCATGGGCAGGTGGGGCAACTGCCAGCACCACAGCAACATTTGACACTGTGTCCTGGTTTTCCTCCCTGCACCAAGAATAGGAAAGTTGCAGCGCTACAAAGGCACTCTGCAAACATGTAGATTCCAGGCAGGGCTCAAGTCCTGCAGGAACGAATGGGAACGGAGTTCCTGTACTTTTTCTACAACAGGAACTCAGTTCCCTTTAGCAGATGTGTCCTGCAAGACTTTGAAGTATGCAAGCTGTGTGGCAGATGCTACACCAGCAGCCGCTGACACAGCTCGCAATAGTAAGTGCCGCACACCTGACCATTCAGGCATTGCCAGTAGGGGGCCCCATGACAGCTTCCACTTCGATCTACCTGTCAATCACAGCTAGCTGACGGGTAGATCAGGTCCCTGCTGCTAAGAGATTGTGTTTAGTCAGACCTCTCCTGATGCGCTCCTCCCCACCAGCCCCTCCTGATTTTCTGTCTCCTCATCTCCCCCCCCCCCAGTCTCCTGCATACTTGCGCTGTGTGTCCCACTGAATCCCCCCCCCCTCCATCTTCAGTGCCATATGATGAGAGAACCCAGAGGAGGAGCACAGCTATTCTGCTCACAGGACATGCAGGGAGAGAGGTGAGCTGAGGGAGGAACATCAGTTTGGGTGGTAAGCGGAGCACAATACCTGGCAAGATTAATGCCAGGAGGGAAGTTTATGTGGAAATATGTGAAGGGTTGGAATAGCAGCGAGTGTGTGTTGGAGCCCTGCAGAGTTTGCAGCCCCCCAAGCTGACATACATCTCCTAAGCAGGAACACATCACTATCTCCCCAAGCATTCTGTCCAGATAATGTGCAGTTAATTTATGACCTTTCCGTTTAACCCTGTGTTATCCAAACTCTGTTCAATGAAAAGTGTAAACTCACCACATAAACACTCTATATACAAAATAACATTCCCCAATAAAGATCAGAACATGATGTTCACATTTGCATGGAAGCACAATTGAATGAATGCTGATTATTAAGAGAATTACCGTATTTATGTTTATTGAGGCTTTTTAAGCTTCATACACACAATACGAAAATTGGATGAAAAATACCACTTTTGAAGCGTTCGTGCATATGAGCGTATCATTTTTTTTTTTGGTGGGGGAGTGGATATTGGGTGGGAGTTCCCACACTTTTTTCCCCAGGACTTGACCCCTGATTCCAGGTATTGCTGAGGCTGCCCTGTTACCCAGCCCCTCCATTTCCTGATACTTATGTCACAGGTCCTGGGAGGGCACATCTGGGGAAATCTGGGGAAGCACAGCCCATTCCAGCACTCCCCTAGATCTGGCTCAGGTTTACATCTTTCTTACCTGCATACAAATCATTGCAGCGACTGAATATTTCCCAGAGCAGGAGACCCAAGGAATATACGTCAGCCTGAGTTAGGGCAAGTTCCCAGGACATAAGATTCAGGGAGCCATCCAGCATTTCTGGAGACATGTAGCGGAGTGTTCCTGTCTGTAGAAATTATTCAGTGTCAAAAAATGCAGCAGATCACAATGCATAAAGCAAAGTATCTTGTATTATTCCTAAATTACCATGTTTAGTACAGCTGGATCATGTCCCTTCTTCTTCATTTGGTAATCCTCCAAAACCACAGAGAGGCCAAAGTCTGATATGACACAAGAAGAATCAGCTGTCACCAGGATATTTTCACTGCTCAGATCTCGGTGAGCAATAGCTGGTTTACATATGTCTGTTGGTGAGACAAAGTAGATTGTTTAACTCCATAGTACAGGACAAACATAGTACAGGAGAAGCCATGTGAGGGACACAGTAAACACGTGGAATGAGGTGCTCTGGTCAGATGAGACCAAAATTTTACTTTTTGGCCTAAAAGAAAAACGCTATGTGTGGTGGAAAACTAACACTGCATATCACCGTGAACACACCATCCCCACCGTGAAACATGATGATGGCAGCATCATGTTGTGGGGATGCTTTTCTTCAGCAGTGACAGGGAAGCTGGTCAGAGTTGATGGGAAGATGGATGGAGCCAAATACAGGGCAATCTTGGAAGAAAACCTGTTATATGTAAGATATAACCTGAATATGTAAGATATTGCACATGAAATAGACAGACAATTCTCTACATATATGAGATAATGTACCCTCTGCTGAAAATTCCAAAGATACTAAGATTCACCAAAAAGTTACAATTCAAGTTCATTTGTAAAGGTGCCTGATGTCTGAAAGAAGATTAACTAATGCCAGCCATACATAGATCGAAATCAGCAGGGACCGGCCTCATTTCGATCCATGTATGAGCAGCCTGGTTGTACACAAGTCGAACCATCAATTGAATTGTGTACAATCAGCCTGTCAGGTTTTTCCCAAACAATTAGTGCCACCAGTTATAGACAGCAACACTAATCATACTGTTCTACCTGCAGGAAAGGCTCCCACCGGCAGAATACAATAGTGCTGCAGGACACTGACTGTGTTAATGATGGAATTTTCTTTCCTTCCACTTATGGCAGAGGTAAAGAGAATTATATAATCTATGGCCTGCCTAACACGGAGGGGCAAAGTATATAAAGTACAGACAAACTGAAAAACACACACAACCTGAAAGACACTAAAATAGACTCACCCTGGTCAAATCTCCAATATTGGTCTCTGTTAGAAGTATAAAAAAGGTCTCCCTAAAGTAAAGTGGGTTAAACTTTGCTGTTAAACCCCCTTGGCAGTAATAACTGTACCCTTTTCTCTGTGCTTCTACTCTGCAGAAGATCAGCATCTATCTTTAGATCTAAATCACTGTTCTGTTTTGCAAAGCATATTGTTTAAAACCAAACTTCTAGCAAGCAGCTAAATACACGGATGAAATATATGGGACAATTTCACTTACAGGTCTCCACCCCCACCACTATGTGACTTAACAGTGAATGGAGATGCAGCACACTCATGAGCTAATTTCCTTGGCACCCTGCTCTCTCCTCAAAGCATGCTCCCTGGACAGGAACACATCTGATTGGCTCATTGTTCTACTTCACCCTTCCCATCTGAGCTCTGGGGTACAGTAGATGCACGAGGATAATATTATTTCAAATTCAGGTACTTCCACTGCCTGCATTTAAGAATACATTTAATGATTCATTAATGATCACAGAGCTGCATTATTTTGTGCCTTTTATATCTGCCTGGAGTTCAGCTCTAAGATGCCATTATGAATTGGTGTGGTTCAGGCTATTATTATCATCATAGACTAGCTTCACCTTTGCACCTTAAACCAGAGAAAATGAATGACTAATATGCTTATATAGATAGACATTACTATAAAACTTTTCTGCTAGTATGTTTTTTCTCTCCTGTGGATGTTTTCAGCTACATAGTGCTGCACTTTGTATGATTTGTAGTTGTAAGCAATAACCCACTGCCTTTCCAAGGGAAAAGACTGAAATAGAGTCCTAGATCAAACGTTTGAAAACTCTAAAGTAAAGAGAGTCCCGGAGCAGAGGGAGAGAAAAGAATTGGCGTAGGGACGGCATGACAGGTGTGGACAGGACAGTCATGCTTAGGAAAGGAAAATATGTCCCCTTTAGGAAAGGGGGAGTGGCCGGAGAAGGGGAGGGGCTCGGGTCAGTAAGCTGGAGGAAGGAAGGGATCTGACATCACTAGTGAGCGGCGGAGGAGAAAATTCCCACCCACCCTCCCGAGTTAGGTTAATTATAATGTGGGCTGTTGAGGAAAGCCGGTGCAGTGTGTGATCTGGACATAACACGGTTGGCCGTCTCTGAGTCCGGGGGCTTGCGACTGGAGGCCTAAAGTTTAAAAGAAGTTTGTTGCGGTGACCAGGTGTGTGTCTTACCCTCGAAGACCCCAAAAAGAGGATATAAGTTGATTGAGAGGGCAGTGTTTGGGTCTTTGGAGGAGGAGAAGATGGATGTTATATGTATATAACATGGTTGGTACCCATCTGTGGATGGGGTTAACATGGTTGGTACCCATCTGAGGATGGGTTTAACATGGTTGGTACCCATCGGTGGTATGGGGTTAACATGGTTGGTACCCATCTGTTGTATGTGGTTATCAGGTACCTTCCGGTTAACGAGGGGTTAACCAGAAAGGGGTAAACGGTAGGTCACTGCGAAGGTTGAGTACCGTCTCTGAGTCCGGGGGCTTGCGACTGGAGGCCTAAAGTTAAAAGAAGTTTGTCACAGTGACCAGTGATGGGTGTTACCCTTGAAGACACCAAAAAGTACATAAAAAGTTGGTTAAGAGTTATTTAAATATTATTTATTTAATTTATGGAAATTAATAATAAAAGGCCGTCAAGGCCATTTACTCCATAATCTTGTCACGTCATTTGTGGGGGGATTTGGAGGGATTAGACTCTATGTCTAACGGGTGACGTAAGGGACTGAGTTAGGTCCTGCACATGTCAAGCAGTTTTGTATTTGACAAGCCCTCTTGCAACACAGTTCCTTCCAGGGAAGCACAATTACGAACACAGCAGTATCTGTTTCCACATTTTCTTCAATAGCCAACAAGTTTCTTTCTCTGAGTCTCAGACTTAGCAGGTAGCACAGACTCACTGCATGGGTAATACAAGACTGAGTGCCAAAGGAGCAAGCCTGTAAAACTTATGTACTCAGATTAAACCCTGTACCCAAAAACCATGGGTAGGGACTTCCTCGTCAAGCACCGACAGACAGGCTTCTCCTCAGCACCTCTCTCTCTGGAGGTTTACAACCAGCTCTGGTCAAACACAGCCAGGCTAATTGTAGCACCATCTAAGAGGACAACATCACAACCAAGCTGACAAAAGAACAGCACCTATGCTTAAAAACAAGTGCAAGGTATAGTAAGAACAGTGCTCTGTAATGCCCCGTACACGCGGTCGGACTTTCCGACAGAAAATGTGCGATCGGAGCTTGTTGTTGGAAATTCCGACCGTGTGTAGGCTCCATCGGACATTTTCCATCGGATTTTCCGTCGCACAAAATTTGAGATCAGGTTCTCAAATTTTCCGACAACAAAACCCGTTTGCGCCAATTCCGATCGTGTGTATACAATTCTGGCGCACAAAGTGCCACGCATGCTCAGAATCAAGCAGAAGAGCAGCACTGGCTATTGAACTTCATTTTTCTCGGCTTGTCGTACGTGTTGTACGTCACCGCGTTCTTGAGGTTCGGAATCTCCGACCAACTTTGTGTGACCATGTGTATGCAAGACAAGTTTGAGCCAACATCCATCGGAAAAAATCGAAAGGATTTTTTTGTAGGAATGTCCAATCGTGTGTACAGGGCATTAAGCTGGCCATAGATGAAGTGATTTTTTTCCCTGCAACCATGGAATGTTCAGTGTTTATAGGGGAATCCCTCCTGCGGAGTCATTGTGTTCTCCCGGTGGGGGGGACCTGGGGAGCCGCCCCCCCCGGGAGAACACAGTGATTACTGCTAGTGGCTATAAAAGCTGCTAGCAATAATTGTGTGTGAAATCGGACAGGCAGGTTGTACCCAAGTTGATCGATCGATGAATCAACTTGGGTACATTCAGCCTGCCCATAAATATTTTGAATCTTGGTGAGTCCCTGTTGAATGTCTAAGGCCGGCTTTAGACAGGTAAGGGATATTTGACCTGTAAAACACCTTGGCTAACAAAAATAATTCTTTGGGCATCCACATTTGGCAGGTCACATGACCAGTGGTCTTCCCCAAACGGGGGAGGTTGAACCTGACCTTCCATTGTGTGGGAACATATAGCACTATAGCTTTTCAGAATGTGGGATCTGGAAGATTGCAGACTACCTCTCACCTGGTTGGGACAAAGTACCTGCAGGTAGTAATTTATGTTTGCTGTCCTAAATTCCAGTTGGCATTATTAATCATGCCTGCTGCCTATTTCACCCTCTGTCCCTCTCCATAGATGTTTTCTTTCCCAGAAAACCAATGCTGCTGCCTTTAACATACACTCTGTATATGGAAAGGAATCTTGAGAGATGTAGTTCTGGGACATACTTAGGTCAATATGTACTGATCCCTGAGTAGCTGCCCGCAACAATTTTACTAGCTTGGTGATGTCACAGGGAGTAAAAAAAGCTGTTGCTTGCAACAAGAACAGGATAGAAGAAAGAAATAATTCTGGGACATGATCTAGAGGGAGGGAGTGAGATTTGGTGGTATATCTGGGCAATATTTGGGCATATATTTTAAATTGAAATATATTGTTCATGACTAAGAAATGAAAAAAACAACAACTTGCAGTGGAAGGAAGACGTTATTATTTTAGCTTGTGTGTCCCATTTTTTGCTGTGGCATGTAATTTTGGATTTTACAAATAAAGGCTATATTACGGAGTGCGGCTGTCCAGACCTTCCTTTTTGCTACGTTGAAACTATTAGACGGACCATTTTTTGTTCCTTTATGGTGTCACTGAAATGTGAAATTTAATGAACACAGAACACCTCTACACAAGTTTGACATTCTTCTTTACTTTTAGATTCATGTCTTCGCATAAAAGCTGAACTGAAGAGAAAGTGCATCACTTGAGACCCTTCAGAATCACAATAAAAAGAAAGCAATATAAGAATCCAACACATGTGCTGACAGATGAAGGGTTATCATATTGTAACAAAATGAAAAAGTGAAAGAAGCCTAGATAACAGCAAATGTGTGGGTGACGGCTATCACAGTCAGCACTTGTGTATTTGTGCTGAAATTTGAATCTAAAGCTTCCTCTATATTCACAGCTGGACTATGTGATAGTGCATGGCCTTGAAAACATATCTGCTTTATTTGGTGTTCTGTACATTTTCTTTCAGTCTGAAGACAAAATGAAGCGAGAGAGAGAGAGAGAGAGAGAGAGAGAGAGAGAGAGAGAGAGAGAGAGAGAGAGAGAGAGAGAGAGAGAGAGAGAGAGAGAGAGAGCTAGTATATAGAACACACATGACTTGGTTATTTAATGAAGACAATTTTTTTACTTTTCTCAAGCTTCTTATTTCACTACATACAAACTATTAACCCTTTTTGTTTCAGTTTCTTAACAAATGCTATCAGGACTCCAAGCGGAGAGCTCTTTTAATTCTTTAATGCTATGGCATGCTGGGTACAAGAACAGAGCACTCTAGTTATTGCTAGAAAACCCTTTTCCTGGTTATGGGCTTAGCCTGGCATGATTTTGAGAGTTTCATTTCAGGATTAGTGTGACAGAAATGTGTATGAAGGCACTGAGCAATATCAGTGTCACACCGTCCCTAGAAACCTTTGGAAGCAGTCACTATAGCAACCCAGGTCAGTGTATGTGACAGAACAGTCCAGGGCCCAGCTTGGGTGCTTCCGTCAGTATATAGCTTCCTCCAGTCTGGACCCAGGAACCAGATATTATAGCTGAGCACCCAAGATCTAGACAACACTAGCTTAGGTGCAAACTGGAACTGGGACTCTTTATTGTAAATTCACACAGAATATATAGTACACAAGATCAGGAGAGCCTGATCACATTACCCTAACAATGCAAACTGTAAACAGAAATATAATAACATAGCTAAGGAACAGCCAACATAAACATTAAGCTAATTAAACAACTAGTCACTTAAACAAGCCTAGGTGCCCAGACTGTTATTTGATTAATCAGGGATCCCATCTCATCTCAGACTGTCTGGCACCAGTCTACAGCAGTCTATGAGACAAACTCATACAATGTTCCAGCAGTCTGAAAAGGTGGAATTAATTTATCTTCATAGATTTCTTGAGGAATATTGTTGATAAGGGAAGGAGCCTCTCCAACCCAGTCTACAGAAGGGCCACCATATTCCCTCTGACCATAAACATGTACAAATTAATATTACACGTCTCCGCTGACGCCACCAAGTTCAGTCGAAGCAGCGCATCATCCCGACTTCCGAAGTCTGAATCCGCCAGCTGCCTTGACTGATGCCAGTCTCAGCGTCTCTGCGAGCCACTGAGACGGCAACTCCCGCCCCTCCACAGCTCAGCGCTCCAATGAGCGTGGAGGAGCTGAGCAGGAGAGATGCTGACTGACAGGCAGCATCTCTCTGCTCGGGAAGGGGAGAGAACTGAGCCATCGGCGGTGTTCAGTGGCTCGGTTCTCAGTGAAAAGGCGGCGGGGGACAGCTGCAGCATCGGTCTGATGCTCCAGGCACATAGGTAAGTATAAATATAAAAAACAAAACAAAAAAAAACACACTTCTCTTTTAAGTAGATGCCCATAGACTGTTCGTGCATCTTTTGTTGCTTAAAATTAGTCATATATGATCTTCAATACTTTACTATGAACTAAATGGACTTGTTTTTTTTTTCAACCAGACTAACTATGTAACTATTGTTTTCATCCTGACAGAAAAACAAAACATTGAAATTTTTTAAAAAATACTAACGTTCCTTCCTAACGTTGGCATGGAGAAAAGCCAGTCCCCTGCTTAGTGAAATGGCCATTCGGCAGGCTGTGGCCCAGTCAGTGGTTCGACCAGTCAAGTAGCTCCTCAAAGATCCCTAAGACAGGAAGGAAATCAAGTTAAGCCTAAAGTGCTTGCAAAGGCTAAAGTTTTTTTTTTATCGCAATGCATTCTCTGTATTAAGGTAAAAAACCTTTCATGTTTAAGCACTTACCTGAGCACAATCTAGACCCAGCGTTGTGCCCGAGGGCAGCAGCGTTGCTCTCTCTCCTCACTGAACATGGAGGCAGCAATGGGAGCCATTGGCTCCTGCTGCTGTCGATCAAATCCTGTCAGGAGGGAGTAGGAGGCAGGGACAAACCGCAATGAGTGTGTCAATAGGCGCACACAGCTCAGCTCAAGGTTTCCTGCATGAGTGCCACCATAGGAAGCCACTTGCTATGATGATCTAAGAGTGCCACTGAGGAACCCCAGAAGACCTTGGGCAGCACAGTGGTGTAATGGTTAGCACTCTCACCTAGCAGCACTAGAGTCGCTGGTTCAAATCCTGACCACAACACCATCTGCCTGGAGTTTGCATGTTCTCCCTGTGCCTGCGTGGGTTTCCTCCGGGTACTCCAGTTTCCTCCCACACTCCAAAGACATGCTGGTAGGTTAATTAGATCCTGTTTATAAATTGGCCCTAGTATCTGTGTATGTGTTTGTAAGTGCGTCAGGACCCTACGGGGTAAGACCGCACTATATCAAGATGCAACTCAAAAGGAGATTCGGGGCCAAACCACCGCACAGAGCAGGTAAGTATAAATGTTTATCTAAAGAAAAAAAATATCAACCCTTAAAATCACTTTGATTACTTTTTTGCTACAACGTTCTTTTTTTTTTTTCATTCGAGTAGATGAAAATATATGTACTACTGGCATAGGAAATAAATCCAAAGATGAGCAATTTGATACTACATGCGCATTGTGTGTTTTGTCTTGTAAACAGGCCTGCATTTATATTTCGTAGAAAAAAACAAAACTTTTAAACACTACTTATTGGCAAACAACCCATCCTTAGCCCTTATAGAGGTATTGAAGTATTTTTCCCCCTAAATCAGATAAAAAAAACTAAATTCTATTTTTTATTTTTTTTTAAATGTCCCCAGCCATGCTGCTTCATGCCCTTTTTTTTGCGCCCCCTTTGCCACCGGGATCTTTGGAGCCCTGTGATTAACAGTGGCTCCCACTATAGAGGAGGAAAGGTGTAGCCTTTCTTCTTGTGTGGTCGCCTCTTATGCTGTCTATGTGTAGTACAGGGCAGGGGTGTGGGCGTAACAGCGACTCATTTAGGACTCCATAGATCATGGCAGCACAGGCAGAAACAGCATCAAGCAGTGTGGCCAGGGGACAATTGAAAAGCCAAGCTCCAAAAAGGAATACAAAAAAAAAAGCATCAATTAAAAAAATGTCCGATCGGACCATGTTGTCGTAAAAAATCGACCGTGTGTGGGCTCCATCTGACTTTTTCCTGCTCTCAAATTGTTCGACAACAAAATCCGATCTGACTTTTTCCGATCGTGTGTAGAGAATTCCGACGGACAAAGTGCCACGCATGCTCAGATCAAATTAGGAGACCAAACCTATTGGCTACTAGCCTCTATGTAGTTCCGTCATACGCAACGAACGTCACCACGTTCAGAATGATCAGATTTTCCGACAACTTTATCCAACCGTGTGTATGCAACACCAGTGTCGGACAAAATCCGTCGGAAAAAATCAGACGGATTTTGTGGTCGGAATTTCCGACCGTGTGTACGGGGCATTAGTCAGAAATCCTCTTACTAATAGTAATTAAATGCAGCCAGATTATTAAAAGGGTATTTCTCATCTGTTGCTGTATTGCTGCACATTTCTGCTGTTTGACCTGTTATTAAAAAAACATACATTTTTAATGCATTTCACTTTGGTCTCACTTTTTTTTTCAGAATGCTGCAGTGAGTCTGAGACAATTTGATTACCTGCAAATACAATGGCCTGTACTTGGACAAAATGTATAAATGCTGGAGATTCCAATAACGTACCTCAGGGTAATGCTGCAGAACTAACAGCTGATGATGCTCCAGCACACCTGTAGATCCAGTTCCAGCCGTTAGGAGGCAAACTATGTTTTCATGCTGCAGAGGAGTCAACAGGTTGAGAATCCTCCACTCCTGACTATACAGGTCTTTCATTGGTGGTGGAAAACATTTTATAATGACACCTCTCTCACATAATGCACCAAGCCAGAGATCCTCTCTAAGAGCCTAGGTATAAAAAAAGCATATAAATTAGTGGACTCACATAATATACTCTTATACAGCGGGTAAAATAAGTATTGAACACGTCACCATTTTTCTAGGTAAATATATTCTAAAGGTGCTATTGACATTACATTTTCGCCACAAGTCATTAACAACCCATGCAATGGATTCATACAAATAAAACAAATAAGTTCAGAAATTAAGTTATGTGTAATAAAATGGAATGACCAATGACCTATGAATGTTCCAGTGAGAACTGTTGGGGCCATAATCCAGAAGTGGAAAGAACATAATTCACCATAAACCAGCCACGACCAGGTGCTCTTCGCAAGATTTCTGACAGAGGACTGAAATTAATTATCAGAAGAGTTGTCCAAGAGCCAAGGAACACTTGTGGAGAGCTTCAGAAAGACCTGGATGTAGCAGGGACAATTGTTTCAAAGAAAACAATAAGTAATGCACTCAACTGCCATGGCCTGTATACACACTCACCATGCAATACTCTTTGCTGAAGAAAAAGCATGTTAACCACTTCAGCCCCGGACCAATTGGCACCTTTTTGCGATTCGGCACTGCGTCGCTTTAACTGACAATTGCGCGGTCGTGCGACATGGCTCCCAAACAAAATTGTTTTTTTTCCCAAAATAGAAAACAAAACAAAAATAGAGCGACAATTTTTAAAACAATGCAATATTTTTAGCTTTTTGCTATAATAAATATCCCCAAAAAATATATAAAAAAACATTTTTTTTCCTCATTTAGGCCGATACGTATTCTTCTACATATTTTTGGTAAAAAAAATCGCAATTAGCGATTATTGATTGGTGTGCGCAAAAGTTATAGCGTTTACAAAATAGGGGATAGTTTTATAGCATTTTTATTAATATTTTTTTTTTTACTATAATGGTGGCGATCAGCGATTTTTATTGTGACTGCGACATTATGCTGACACATCGGACATTTTTGACACATTTTTGGGACCATTGTCATTTAACAGCAATCAATGCTATTTAAATGCATTGATTCCTGTTGACAGTTGTAGTGAAAGAGTTAACACTAGGGGGAGGGGAGGGGTTATGGGCATTTAGGGGGCGGGGCTAACGTCTGACGTCATTGATCGGCTTTCCCGATGACCGGGAACAGCCAATCAATGACAGGCAGAGTAGGAAGCGCGGGGAGAGGTTTGTTTACACATACCTCTCCCCGGTCTTCAGCTCCGTGACCCGATCGCGGCACACCAGCAGCGATCAGGTCCGCTGGTCCCGCGGCCGTGGTCACGGAGCCCCGACCGGGTCGTGAGCGCGCCCCCGGGGGCGCGCGCGCGACCCACGGCTAGGCAATTAAAGGGCAACTTACCTGTACGTGCTTTTGCCTAGCCGTGCCATTCTGCCGACGTATATGTGCAGGAGGCGGTCGGGAAGCGGTTAAAGCTCGTTTAAAGTTTGTTGCACAACATTTAGACAAGTCTGTGAAATACTGGGAGAATATAGTCTGGTCAGGTGAGATACAAATTGAACTCTTTGGATGCCATAATATACACCTTGTTTGGAGTTTAAATTGCACTGCGCATCACCCCAAAAACACCATAATAAAAGTGAAGTTTGGAGGTGGGAACATCATGGTGTGCAACTGTTTTTCAGCATACGGTACTAGCAAACTTAATTTTGTTGAAGGAAGAATGAATGAAAAAATGTACCAAGACATTCTTGATAAAAATCTGCTGCCATCTACCAGGATGATGAAAATGAAACGAGGGTGGACATTTCAGCAAGACAATGATCCCAAACACAAAGCCAAGGAAACTCTCAATTGGTTTCAGAGAAAGAAAATAAAGCTGCTAGAATGGCCCAGCCAATCACCTGACTTGAATCCAATAGAAAATCTGTGGAAAGAACTAAAGATCAGAGTTCATAGAAGAGGCCCAGGGAACCTTCAAGATTTGTTTGTGTGGAAGAATGGGCCAAAATCACGCCTGAGCAATGCATGCGACTAGTTTCTCCATACAGGAGGCATCTTGAAGCTGTCATTACCAACAAAGGATTTTGTACGAAGTATTAAATAAATTTCAGTTAGCGTGTTCAATACTTTTTCCCTGTGCCATTCCATTTTATTACACATGACATAATTACATTTCTGAACTTATTTGTTTTGGTTTCTTTGTGTGTAGGATTGCATTGGTTATTGCTGACGTGTGGTGAAAATGTCATGTCAGTAGCACCTTTAGAAATATATTTGCCTAGAAAAATGGTAAAGTGTTCAATACTTATTTTACCCACTGTATAAAATAGTGAAACAATGCCATTGAATCTGAATTTCAATATACACCTTGGAAAACCCTTCTAATTTATGCTCTGCACAAAAATTCATCCGTATGTGAAGTTGGAACTGGCCAATAAATTGACAGATTCAGTACAGTCCATTATTAGATCAAATTGTAAATGGAAAAAAACTATAAAGCCCCATACACACGCTCGGACAATCCGCGGACAAGGTCGGTCGGACTTTGTCCGACGTACTTTGTCCGATGTTGTCGTTGCGTACACACGGTCGGACTACGTTGTCGGAATATCCGGTCCGGAAGAACGTCGTGACGTAAGTCGTCGTCCACGAGATTACAAAAGGGAAGTTCAGCACCACGTCAGGCACCCGTTGGGCTCCTTCTGCTGATCCCCTGTTTATCGAGAGTTAGTGGAAGTTTGGTGACTTAAGATTCGCGCTTCTCAGTTTTCTGACTCAGATCGTTACTGCTCTTCAGTTTGTGCTTGTCGTGCGTATCTGTTTATTAGTGCGTGTAGTCAGTTCGCATTTGTTGGTCATTGCGGCCTATATCTTGATATAGGACGCTTTGATTTGCACTGCTTATTGTCTGCTCGTTGCTGCTATTCACTTCGTTCTTTCAGGCCTTGCTGTTTATCGGTGCTTTCTGTTTGTCCGTTCTGACCAGCCGACCTTTTGTGACCTTCTGAGCGATGTTTCCCGTGCGTACTCGTCGCCGAGTTCGTGCTGTACGCGGAATTGGTGTCGGGCTTTTAGCTTTGACCCAAGACCCGTCCATGAACAGAGTGATGAGGAGTATGTGGACCAAGAATTGGTTGCTTCAGCGTGACCAGTTCTCGCACATGCCTTTGCTTCGTGAGATCCGGGAGAATAATCCTGATGATTTCAGGAACTTTCTCAGGATGACGGACCCCGATTTTCACCGTCTTTTGGCTTTGCTGACCCCCTTTATCAGCCGGCAGGATACCTGCATGAGACAAGCCATTACTCCGGAGCAGAGGCTTGTTGCCACGTTGAGGTACTTGGCGACAGGGAGAAGTCTTCAGGATTTGAAGTTCTCTTCAGGTATCTCTCCCCAGGCCCTGGGAATCATTATTCCAGAGACCTGTTCTGCCATCATTCAGGTCCTGCAGGAGGACTATATTAAGGTAACATTTCTACTTTACTATTCCCTTCTATGTATGCTCTGTTTGCTAATGACTTGTATTTTTGACCTCCTTCCCTAATTACCATGATTGCAATATGTTCTAATATGCTGTGCCCCTTTTCTCCTTCATGCATTTTTCCCTTCACTTACCTCACCAGCATGCTCTTCTGCCCCAATAGACACCTATGGCCTACTCACTTAAGCAATGTCTTTTGTCTGCTGCATAGTATTGTTTGCCCCAAAACACCCCCTAAAATATGCACAAATGTTTGCTGTGTGGTTTACTTCATGTAGAGCCCCCTTTTTTTGTTCTTTTGGTGGGGGGGGGGGGGCAAACTCATTAGGAACCCCCTCCCCCAACTGCTCTGTCAGATGGTACCAATCCTTTATCTGCTGGCTTTCCCAAGGTCCATACACACTATATACCTACCTCTTTATAGTGCGCATCTTTAGGGATGAATTCAGCAAAGCATGTAGTGCAAGGGACTGCCTCCATACATTCCATTTCCTATTTTTTTGTCTTCTTTCCCTCCTATTAGCTTGCTTGGTAATTTAATAATGTCACACTGTGCCTGCCTTTTTTGGGGGGGGGGAAATGTTATTTGATCTTTCCTGTGGCCTGCCAATAGTGTTAAGTACAGAGGGTCTGGCCAAACTAGGCCACATTATTGAGCCATTTGCCAATCAATGAAGTGCAGAGGGTTACCTGTCCACCACCCCCCCCCCCAAAACCATAGTTATTGCCAATGTCCCATCAGAAGTGGGGGGATTGATGGGGGGGTGAGTAATCTGTGAAGGGGAGCCTCTACTTTTCTGTGTAAATACTTTCCAGCCTCCAATTTTATACAATGCTCTTGTTCCAAGATGTTGATTGTCTAATCTGCTTGCAATGTTTAGGTGCAAAGTGACTAATTTTTTTTTCTTGTTTCACTCCACAGTTCCCTTCCACGCCACAGGAATGGCAGACTGTGGCCTCCCACTTTGCCAGCCGTTGGGACTTTCCTAACTGCGGAGGGGCAATTGATGGGAAACACGTCCGCATCGTCCCACCGCCCAACTCGGGGTCCTACTATTATAATTATAAAGGGTTTATTAGTGTAGTGATGTTGGCGGTGGTGTCGGCAACATACGAGTTTATGTATGTGGACGTGGGGATGAACGGCCGGATATCGGATGGTGGGGCCATTACGCACACGGAGTTCTACTGGCGTCTCCAAAGTGGCAGTCTGTGCTTGCCACCTCCAGAGGAGAATGCCGAAGGACTCCCCTTCGTCTTTGTCGCAGATGAAGCGTTTGCGCTGACTCCCCATGTGATGAGGCCGTTCCCGATGAGGACCCTCACCCCGGACCAGAGGGTCTTCAACTACAGGCTGTCCAGAGCCAGAAGAGTGGTGGAGAACGCTTTTGGCATCCTGGCCAGCCGCTTCCGCCTGTTCCTGACGGCATTTAACTTGGCGGAATACAAACTGAACCACATAGTTCTTGCCTGTTGCATATTGCACAACTTCCTCAAAAGACATAACAGGAACTATGTGGTGCCCGTTGGCCCAGATGTGGAGGGCCTCCAAATGCGGACCTCACAGCCCTTCGAGTGGCACGTCCAGGCTTGCCCCCTCTCAATGCCCGCGTGGTCCGGGACCAATATATGGAATACTTTGTGGGTAGGGGGGCCATTGCTCTGCCTGACGATGTGTGAGAGGCATTTTTTAATAAATCTGATATTTAACCAACCTCTGATTTCTTGTCATTTCAGTCTTCTTTTTAGCTTATTTTACTTTGACATTTTTTCCCTTTGCCTTCGACAGTGGTAATGCACTTTCTGGGCAAAAGGAGGTAACAGTCTCTTCTTCCCAAAAAGATTATTCTCATGTGTGTTTGCTACCTAATCTTTGGTCTAGAGAAGGTTTGTCCTGCATAACTGACACCCAAAATACTCCTTTTCAGCACCAGGTCTGACATGTGTGTATTCTCCAAAATGCTGTGCTCCGTGTTTTCGTACAAAGCACTGTGGGTGTCATTTACATAAGTCAAATCCGCTATGCTCTACAAGTGCATTGAAAAAGTTCCCTGGGAAAGGAAATTGCAGTGCAAAGTGGATTTGCCTTTAGTAAATAACACCCATTGCCCCCCATATCCTTTACATTTTACATACATAATGCATTGTTTTTATTAAATAAGGAAGCCACACATTTTGAAAAATAAAAAAGTTTACTTGGAAAACATTCACAAGTGCGTTTACAATCTCACGCCAAAACTGACAACATCTTGGTTATTTACAACATTATTTACAAAGATTACGCAATTGGTAAAACCAGGCATGGAGCTAAGCAGAACCTATGAAGTAGGAAAGTTCAACTTTGTAAAGTGAAGACAAGATCAGACATGACTATATGTTCAAAGTGTGTTTGATCTTGCCTTCATCACATGGGGGGGGCACCCCCGAAAAGTGGAAATTTGGAACATGCACACAATTTGGTTCTGAAAATGGTCATTAGATGGTAAAACACATGCCTAGAAGCTTCAAAAGTGCCATTTTCCATCATGGGGATGAATGGACGTTTTTTGGGGGTGCAACCCCTTCACCACAACCACTTTCGTAGTTCGTAAAGTGTTTGCACCCCCAAAAAAACGTTGCCATTCATCCACCATGATGGGAGCTAGCACATGTGGACACAATGTGTGCATGTTCCAAATTTCACACAGTTTTTAAGTTGCAAATGTGTTCAGAAGCTGGCACAAATGTGTGTAAATTACTTGGTGCTTTTTCATATTTTTCCTAAAACATCAATGATGTTCTTCAATTTTTGTTGAACATCATTGATGTTTTGCTTTATGTAATCTAGATCTCGATTGCAGACCATTATCTCTCCGATGAGTACGTGGGCACTCTCTGTGGTAAAGTGCGATTTTTCTTCCACAACATCCACGTCACCTAAAAACCACAAACAAAAAAAATGGGTGTTGGAAATGAGGCAGCCATACATGGATTAGCTTACCAGTAGCTGTGTTCTCCCACACTCACCTGTTGTGGTGACAATTTCTCCAAGTTCGATGATCTCTCCTTCCTCCTCCTCCTCTGCTTCTGCTCTTTCCCCTTTTTTGGTAGGTGTTGGTTTGGGGGTTTCCTCAGACGGCCCAAGTTTTCGCTCCCCTATGAGAATGTCCAAAAGGAAGATTTAGCAACACAAGCTATTGAGGGCAGAAATAGGAAATGACAAACATTGCTTGAAAGTGACGGACACTATTTTAGTTTGGCCAGTTACAAATGTCAACTACATGAATGAAGTCACTTTGGAAAGGTGCTAAACTGACTAGCTTTTTGTAGAAGTTTGTGTGATGGAGACCCCCCTCTAGTATCCACTGGAGCACATGTGTGGAAAAGCATAATAAAAAGGGGGTTTGGGTGTCCCAGCACTAGTGCTCTAGAGTCCAGATGGGTAAACAGCTACTGAGTGACCTCTCCTTTACATTGAATAAATTGGCTTTACATTCTTGATGACATTTCTAGTGAGAACAAACTTCCTTTCCCCAAAAAAAACACCAAACATCGTATTCTAAGTGGCCGAACGATCGAGGTTGCGTACGATCGAATGCACACACGACCATGACAGTGGCAGAAAGATCGAGGCTGAGTACGATCGAATGCACAGACGAACCTGAAAGTGGCCATTTTGGAAGGTACAATTTGACGTTGGTACATAACTAGCCTAGACTGATTAGAACTTGAGGCTTCTTTATGGAGAAGATTAGGAGAGTTTAGGCTGACATTATTTATATTGTTTTGTGTGGCGTTGTGTCTTGCAGAGGTGATGGAGGCGTTCTACAACGTGAGCTTTCTCACACACTTCATTGATAAATACCGGCAATTCCCCCTCTTATGGCAGGCAAAACACAGGGATTATAGCAACAGACCAAAGAGGTACGCAGCCCTGCTGAAACTGGTGGCATTTGTAAAGCCTACCCTGCCCATGGCAACCGTCGCAAACTTAAAAGTGAAGATAAACAACATGAAGACTACCTATTTCCGGGAGCGCAATAAGGTCCTGAAGTCACAAGCATCTGGAGCTGCAGCAGCTGATGTCCATGTCCCCACGCTCTGGTACTATGACAGGCTCCACTTTCTCAAAGACCAGGCTACTGTCAGGAAGTCACTCTCGACTCTTCCTTGCACGCGTCCTTCCACGCACGCCACCCCTGATGAGGCTTCCGAGGACCAACCTGGGCCTTCCAGTCAGGAATATGTGCAGGTGCCCAGCTTGTTCCAGGTATAGTAGTTTTGGAACCAGTTTGTTGAATAATGAATGATGTTCAGTTAATTCAGGATCCCCAATTGCTTATTTCCTAACGTGATTGACATATCAACAGACAGTGGTGTGGGAGACATTTTTGGGAAGAATCTAAACTGCAGGGCTGAGAATTGTATGGTTTTGTATTTGAAAACATTTTGCAACAGTCACTAGATGAGAATTGTGTGTGTTTGATGAACAAATAACTGAAACTATGTCCCTTTTTCAGACACAGGAAGACCTCAGCCAGGAGGTGGCTGTGGAAGGTGGCAGTCAGGAGGAGGCAGGGGGTAGTGGCAGCCAAGAGGGGGGTAGGCGTAGGAGCCTGACTGTCTCCCAAGTCTCTCCCCTCCGCCTTCCCTACAGAAGGGCGAAAAACATGGGGGAGGTGGGAGAGTCAGCGCTCCAGCTGATAAAAGATGCCTCAGCCTCCCTCTATGCCACACCCACCTACGAGGAGGCCTTTGCCTCCTTGGTTACAAGTAAATTTACGGGTATGGAGGCGGGGCAACGCAGCATGTGTGAGGAGGTCATCCTCAAATACTAAATGAGGGGATGGCTGGGGAGATGACTCCCCTCACACATGTTTGCGAGAGTGACCTTGCTCCGCCTCCTCCTCCTCCTTCTGCCACCCCACCAGCACCAGCACCACGGCGTGGAAGGAAGCGTACAAGGAAGACAAGAGAGTGACAACCTGGACTCAGTCTGGTCTGAGAGAAGATGGAGCCTCTCGTAGTACAGAGCCTGGGGACCTAGATGGCATCTGCTGCAGTTCCGGATGTTTTGGACTTCAGGACCAGATTGCGCCCCTTATTATTTAGATAGGTAACTTTGATATACTTTCTACAATGACAGTTTTTCTTTGAGTAAGCAGGTACATTTCACTAATCCTAAAGTAGAATTAACAAGGGGCACCAACAACAAACAAACTCCTAGTAAATGTAAGCAAGAAATACAAATGTAAATAATGTGTTTTTGGTAATTTGAGACACACAACCCCCCTCCAAAAAAAAAAAAAAAAAAACATTCATTGCTTTGTGCTTTAGACAGCAACATGGAATAGAAAGTTAATTTGCTCTGCCAAATTGCTATACAGTATGTTTGAACATTTTATATTGAAACTAAATTCAGCAGACTTATGGTAGACAGTGCCATGGTGCATACACACGGTCTGATTTTTCAACAACCTTGTCCGATCGGACCAAATTGATGAAAAAGTCCGACCGTGTGTATGGGGCAAAAGGTGCAATTGCCCCAGGCCCCCACCAGAAAGGGGGCCCCTGCCAGTGGAGGCCCAGTGCCAGATTTATAAGGGAGCAAAAGGTGCAATTGCCCCAGGCCCCCACCAGAAAGGGGGCCCCTGCCAGTGGAGGCCCCAGACTTTCTTTATAAAATAAAAATAAAAAATGAAACTTTTTTCCCCTCAAGACTTCAGTAGTGTGTTTGTAGAGGAAATTATCCAGTTTGCAACCTTTACCAAGGTCCGATCATGTCTCACTCCATCGCCACAAGCAATTGTATTACATTAAAGCGGAAGTAAACCTGTCGATTTAACAGTTTAAAAAAAAAAAGGCATGCCGGAATGCTAACTGCACATTGGCTGTGCTCGCAACCAAACAGTCAGACCATCCAATGGCTGGTGTCATAACGGATCACATGTGCAGCACCGTGGAAGTTGAAGATGAAACAGAGGCAAAGATGGCAGCTTCCTTGGCTGAAAACGATAGGGGGTGTTTACTTCCACTTTAATAAGGGCTTTCTGATACCTTTCCAGGTGTTACTGTAGCTCTTAAACCTAGTACACATGGGCCGAATGTCGGGCGACATCGGCCGGTTCAGTAAAAAACGTCTGACATTCAACCCGTGTGTGTGGCACCAGGTCCGACAGAAGCTGTCCGTTTGGCCGGGTTTTGTCAGACGAGCATTCTGGAAAGCTGCAAAATCTTGGAAATCGGCTGTAGTACCATTCGAGCATCTAATGCACAAACTTTCCTGGATTATGATTAATGAGCGCATGACAGAGATCTTGAATGATAGAATGCATCTGAATGATAGAATGCATTTAATATACATGATTAAAGCGGTTCCAGGGCGGTGGGATTTGGAGCTTGAGGTCATTCCCTACTTCTTCTTTCAATCTTTCTTCTGTCTCTTTCTTTTCCTTTTTTTATTTTTATTGGTCTTTGCTGTAAACTAACGAGGGTCTTCTAGCCTAATCCCTAAAAGCACTGAACAGTGATTATTCCCTTTGGGCGAAATCCGGTTTCAGAGTGACGAGGGATGTGATATTCTCAATGTGAAGGTGTAGACCCATATCATTAATGTTTACAGTAGATCTTAAGCTCACCTGCAATCTACTAAGAGCTATAAGCAGACTTTTAATTTGTATCTGTACGAGGTAGAGACTATATAGTTAATTGTAATTGGAAATTGAGATGCCTTATGATAATGCCACATTTGGAATAATAAACGAGCACTGGAGCTACCTCATTGAGACACAGATGATATAAACTGTATCGCCAGTAGAAATCTCTACTAGGAAGAATATATATTGTAGGTGTAGTTTCATGTCTAACAAAAAGTTCAAATAGCTATCTATCTACTATATATCGTTTACTGTATGCGTTCTTTATGAACATTTTTGTAAACTCCTTTGTGAATCTTGAATAAAAAATATTGAAACAGAAACAGTTTGATGAGTTAGTTAAAGATTTTGTAGATGCTAAGTGTAGGAAAAAATACTTTTTGTAAAGATTGCAGTGGGATTCATGACTGCGATGTATGACTTGCCAGTTCCTAACTTGTGTAAAGTATATTCTTACAGTCAATAAAATTGAGGGGAAAAAAAATAGCCTTCTTCGGAGCCTAACTTTTTTTTTCATTTTTAGAACAAATGCGGTTTATCATTCATATCAGTTCACTTTTTAATTGTCATATAATTACATTTCTATGTTAAGGGGCTCCTGAACCTGAAGTGTCTCAGGCTCCCCAAGGTCTATAAATCCGGCACTGGTGGTAGGCTGTGCCTACTTGCACATTATAGCCTTCCTTCAACAAAAAAAACTCTTGCACAGTGATATTGTTTATGGACTGGGTTGTCTTACAAAATAACTTTGGCATCAAAGTGTGCATGTCTTTGTGTTTGTAATGCTGTACATACATAACTAAGGCCCTTTTCACACTGGGGCGTTTTTCAGGCGGTACAGCGCTAAAAATAGCGCCTGTATACCGCCTGAAAAAATCCTGCCCCATTCACTCCAGTGGGAAAGCCGGCGGGCTTTCACACTGGAGCGGTGCGCTAGCAGGATCCTGCTAGCAGCATCTTTGGAGCGGTATAGGAGCAGTGTGTTCACCGCTCCTATACCGCTCCTTCCCATTGATTAGAATGGGACACCGCGGTGAAACCGCGGCAATACCGCCGCAAAGCGCTGCTACGGCGGCGCTCTGCGGGGGGTCTTTAACCCTTTTTCGGCCGCTTGCGGGGGTAATACCGCGGTTAAAACGACGGTAAAGCAGCGCTAAATATAGCGCTGCTTTACCGTCACCGCGGCTCCCCGCCCCAGTGTGAAAGGGGCCTTAAGGACTGGATTGTTTCCCATTATTGAACCTAATACTTATATCATTTAACATTAGGTACTGATTCACCATAAATGTTGACATGCATCATGCAGTGCCAAATCACTGTTAAACTAGGACTAACAAAGTGTCAGCTCATGTTTTCAAATTTTCTAAGCTGGCCTGTTTAGGGGCACCCTTTAAAATTATCTCTTGCCTTAGCTTCAAAACCAGCCAGGCTTTATTGTCTATTGGTTGAGTAACAGTACACTGATGAAGTAATTTTGAGCAGTATTTAAATGTACTAAACCAATTAAATTAGTACACCATGAATGAGTGTGAGGAGCTTCACATTTTACTAGTCCTGGGTATGGAATTAAAATTATAAGAGCTGAAACTGATACAATGATTCACTCCCTACATACTAAATGGGAAATAAGACCCTTCAGTAAAGGGCTGGGATAGGAGATGTGGAGTAGTTTTATCATTTATCTACAAACATTCTATAGACCAGCTTTTCTCAGCCAGGGTGTTGTGACACCCTAGGGTCCTCCAGAGGTTTCTAAGAGTTCCTTGAGCAATGAGCCATTTCAGCCTCTCAGATAAGCTAATACTGACACCAATGATCGTTTTTGCTCACTGAAAGGGCAGGATTTTTCCCATTGACCACAAATGTAAAGAGCATTCTTACTACTAACCAAAACGCTAATGTTTCATGAGCTGTAGATATATTCATTATTAGCAGGACTGAAAAATTATTTCAATGGTTTTTCCTTGTTAAAAATGTTGAGAAGGGCTGCTATAGATGACAAAATATACAGTAGCTTGCTGTGCTAAATGTGTAAATCTCGTCACCCCTTACTCTACCTAAAATGACTACCCTATACCATAATATCACGCTGACATTTCCACTTTGAACAGAAGATGATTGGGAGGATTGCCTACTTCAATATATGAAAACCATGATTTCCTCCAGAGACCGGTTTCTCCAACTGAAATTATTAATAAACTTTTAATATATATAGTTTATTATACTCCCCAGCGCTTGTCCATAATATATCCGGGAACCTCAGACACATGTTTTAGATGTGGCCTCAATACAAGCTCTTACTTTCATTTTTTCTGTTTTTGCCTGAGCTGCAAGACTAGTGGATCCAACTCTGCTGGATCCGCTGGATGGTTTTTGGGCCTTGTGGAGGGTGTGGTGCCTTTGTGTTCTACTCTGCTTTCTATGTGAGAAGAGAAATTATTCTAAAGTGGAAGTCCTACAGTGAGTGGGTTGAAAGCAGCCATCAACGGGACTCTACCTCTATATAGGCTTACCTATGCTACTAGGAACTGCCCCCATAAGTTTGATAAAATTTGGAATTGTTGGGTTGATGCAATAGGTATTACCGTATAATTCTTGTATATGCTGCAAATTTTAGCGGACCTAGTCTGTGGGTTTTCTTAGTTACTACCCTTGTAATCTCCCCTCCCTCCATTTCTCACTCCTTACCTCTCCTGGTACCCCTTATCTCTTCCTCCTTTTCTTCCTATCCCCCTCCTTTCCCCATTCATCATTTCCCCTCCTCCTAGCTGGTGATTGAGATTCTAATATGTTCCGATGTGTACTTGAAATGGCACTGTACCCGTACCCTACAATTGTATTGCTTTGTACCATATGTCAGCCCTCAAAATTTCAACTTGCCTGCTCGCATTTGGAGAGTGAAATTATGAGGGGTGCAAGTATAGACAGGGCTGTGCTGTCTCGGGAATGAACAGGCTCACAGCGAGGGTCATTTCAATAGGAGCAGTCCGCCACCTGGGACCGCCCCTCTCCACCTTCCTCATGCCGCTCGTTCCCGCCCTCTTGCACAGGCTCGCAGCGAGGGCTGCATTGATGGGCACTGATCGGGCTGCACTGATGGGCACTGCATGCGTGGACGTTAGTAATGACGAGCTTCCTCTCTTAACGGCACAGAGGGAAGTCTCACGATGCTGCTGTGATCATCTCCTGCTTCTCCCCCTTGTGACGGCACTACAGCGCATGCACAAGATTTTCAAAGGGTAAGGGCGGAAGTGACGTCCAGAATAGATTTACTAAACAGCACAAGTAATGGCGTGGCCGATACCCGGAAGTGGAGTGATCATAAAGATGATTAATAAGGTATTTCCCAACCTCGTTTATGCCGATTTAAATGTATTAACATTTGTAATTTGCTATAGTATTTATATGTTGAAAAAATAAGAAAAATCGCCCTGGGTTTACATCCTCTTTAAGGCCTGGCTTATAGCTCAGGACTTGAAATTTGGAGCCCTGTCATATGTCATTACTCTTTTTGGTATGTTATGATACCAACAGATGTTGTCAATTATTATGCCCCTTTTGTATTTGTTTGTATATTTAGATAAATTTAAAACTCTTACTGGTAAAAACAAAAATAAATACATTTGCAAATCTTACAAACCTGGAGCAGAATAAGACCCTCCACAGGCATTGTTGGTGGTCCACTCTCCTGTAAAGTGGGAATTTCTTGAAGTTCTAACTCATCTTCCTTTCTGGCCAAAAAAGCATTCACTCCCCACTTTACTGCTTATAAAAATGAAAGAATGAAAAACAGAAATGAGAATTGCATAGCCAGTCATTTTTGTATAGCTAAAATTAAAGTTGAACTCCAAACAAATGTAATCATTTTTTACATGTGGCTATTGTAACTTCCCTGAATATCTTTGATATTGGCCTTCTGTAATCCTTGATATTGTAGAATTTAAAAAGGTAGAGCATTTGAAGCCAGTCAAGCTCTGCTGCATGCGCTGATAAAGAACATGCTCACAGGAGGAAAGAGTAAAGTGAGCTGCTACTCCTTTACTGTCGAGACTGGGGAGAGGGTGGTAAACAAACTGTATTATTTAACTGCAATATTGTAAAGTGAGGTCACCAACCATGATGTGTTGTCTAGCAGGATTATGTAAATCTCTGGCAAAGATTGACCGAATTTCTAATTATTTTTGCAGGTAAAACCACTGTAGCGCTACCCCCTCAGGAGCCACTGGATTTTGGGTCCCCCTTTCCACAGCCAGGGTGGAGGATAATAGTATGCCTCTGAAAGCTAGCTGAATATTGCACTCAACTGCAATCTCCCTTGTAGGCTTTGGGGTGTGAAAAATGTAGAAGAACTTCAAGATCCACTGTGGCTACACTGTCTTCTTAGCACAAAACTTCAGACTGTTTTCCCAGGGGAAATTACTTTTAACAAACTGGCAGAGCACTTCCAATACTGATCCTAGCACTGACAAATTAGCACAAGATTATCCCAAGCAGGGGTTGAAGGTTGGGAGTAGCTGTCCCTCCCGAATGGCTAGCTGGGTATTGCACCTGGCTGCCTCTTCCCTATCTCCGCCTCTCCCCTATAGGCTTTGGGTAGGGAAACAGCCAAAGGTTACTCTTAAATCCTGCAGCATAGATGGTTACTTCTGCCCAGGCCTCCTGCTGTTCGGGTCCCACTTGCTTGCCCGGTTGTCTCAACTAGTCGAGATGAGACTTAAGGGGTAAGGGTTCCTCTCAGCTTCCTTTCTCCTTAATCTCAGCACACTGTCTCTCTCTCTCTCTCATGTCTCTGGTACCTTCTGCCTAGAGGCAGATGCCTCAGCACAGGGGTACCTTTAGACCTCTGAATTTTTGATTATCTCCCCACATGACCAGGCTCCTGAGAATTTATGGGCAAACTTTCCACCCTTCTAGGCTGTCCCCACCAAGGGATTGGTAGAGCTGCCATGAATATTCAGGCTTCTTTCTCCATCCCTCCACCCACTAAGGTTTCTATAACTTTCTGGAAGCTTCCAGAAACCAGGGGGAGCAACAGAGGCTCAGCCCTCAGAACCTGCCTGCTGAACTGTACATGACCCCAATTAATCCTGGCTCCACTGACTACAGTAAAGCTCAACTAAATCTACCTAACCTATACACACTATGTACACCAGGGGGTGCTACACCATTTACTTAAAATTATAATCGGTGCTATCTAGTTATAGATATATAGAAAATAGATAGGTAGATAGTCTTTAAATGTTCATTTAGCTATTTGATTGGAGGTCAACATTAATTCACTCTGCTTCTTGTATTTACTTACCTATAATTACCCCAGATGCGCACAATGCCACCAAAATGGTTATCATTGCCACGTGTATGGCCACATGATCACCTAAAATTTACATACAGTGCAATACATTAGATTCTATAAATTCTAATTTAAAGTGTGAAGGCAAAAAAAAAAACACACATATTCAGTACATCTCTACGGTACCTATATATTTATCTATGTTTTTCCTTTTAACCCTTTCACTGTCTGAGCAGTTTTTTTTTTTTTCATTTTTGGCACACATGCTAAAATGTGCATTTTTGGCCTAAAAAATTTTATGCTTTTTTGATAGCAAAGGGAAGGGTTAACACCCCTGTAACATTTGTTTTGCTGTCTGTGCCCCTGTTCAGAAGATTTCACCTCACATTCTGTCCCTATGACAATTGGATTTTGAAAATTGGGTTGATGTGGAAACAAGGATTGGTGATAATGCTTCAGTGGAGACACTTTTTGCCCCTGATAACTCTCACAGGAGTGAATTTCCCTTCCTAGGGGTAGATTTCCTCTCACTTCCTGTTGTCGTCCTCCATTTGTAAGTATGAGTCGTATGTACAGTGAGGGAAAAAAGTATTTGATCCCCTGCTGATTTTGTACATTTGCCCACTGACAAAGAAATGATCAGTATCATTTTAATGGTAGGTTTAGCATTTTAATGAGTGAAATAGGTATTTGATCCCCTATTAATCAGCAATATTTCTGTCTCCCAGGTGTCTTCTATACAGTTAATGAGCTGAGATTATGAGCATTCTCTTAAAGAGAGTGCTCCTAATCTCAGTTTGTTACCTGTATAAAAGACACCTGTTCACAGAAGCAATCAGATTCCAATCTCTCCATCATGGTCAAGATCAAAGAGCTGTCCAAGGATGTCAGGGACAAGATTGTAGACCTACAAAAGGCTGGAATGGGCTACAAGACCATTGCCAACAGCTTGGTGAGAGGGTGAGGAAGAAACACAAAATAACTGTCAATCGTCCTCGTGGAGTTTCAATGATCATGAGAATGGTGAGGAATCAGCCCAGAAATACATGGGAGAAACTTGTCAAGGATCTCAAGGCAGCTGGAACCATAGTCACCAAGAAAACAATTGGTAACACACTACGCCGTGAAGGACTGAAATCCTGCAGCGCTTGGAAGGTCCCCCTGTTCAAGAAAGCACATGTACAGGCCCATCTGAAGTTTGCTAATGAAGATCTGAATGATTCAGGGAACTGGGTGAAAGTGTTGTGGTCAGATGAGACCAAAATCATGCTCTTTGGCATAAACTCAACTCGCCATGTTTGGAGGAGGAGGAATGCTGCCTATGACCCCCAAGAACACCATTCCCACTGTCAAAAATGGAGGTGGAAACATTATGCTTTGGGGGTGATTTTCTGTTAAGAGGATAGGACAACTTCACTGCATCAAAGGGACGATAGACGGAGCCATGTACCATCAAATCTTGAGGGAGAACCTCCTTCTCTCAGCCAGGGCATTGAAAATGGGTCTTCCAGCATGACAATGACCCAAAACACACGGCCGAGGCAACAAAGGTGTGGCTCAAGAAGAAGCACATTAAGGTCCTGGAGTGGCCTAGCCAGGCTCCAGACCTTAATCCCATAGAAAATATTTGGAGGAAGATGAAGGTTTGATTTACGGAACGTCGGCCTTAATGACTTGAAGAGGATCTGCAAAGAGGAGTGAGGCAAAATGCTTCCTGAGATGTGTGCAAGCCTGGTGGCCAACTACAAGAAACGTCTGACCTCTGTGATTGCCAACAAGGGTTTTGCCACCAAGTACTTAGTCATGTTTTGCAAAGGGGTCAAAATACCTATTTCACTCATTAAAATGCTAATTAATTTATATCTTTTTTTAAATGTATTTTTCTGGATATTTTTGCTGTTATTCTGTCTCTCACTGTTAAAATAAACCTACCAATAAAATTATAGACTGATCATTTATTTTTCGTTTTGTTTTTTTTTCAGTTTTTCAAACATACAAAATCAGTAGGGGATCAAATACTTTTTTTCCCTCACTGTAAGTCGTGTTTGTAACTCGGGGCCTGCCTGCATCACAATTGCGAAAACACTAGCTAGTCAAGTCACAGTCATTCATTACTGTAACCACCCCTGTCTGACAAATATTTTATAACTGACATCAGATTTTGTGGTCAATCCCTTACTGGAGTTGCTTGCATTCCTTGGTTGCTCCCACACAGGTGTCGTCCAATCACAGGAGGCGTTCCAGTGTGCACGTCTTTTTGGTTCAGCTGATAAGAGACCCAGTCAGAGACAGAGACACATCTTTCCTCCCCCAAACAACACCTGTGTTTCACAGTGATAAGCCACCCCATCTGTGTAATCATACCCAGAACACAAAAAAAATCATCAATTCGAATTTATATATGTCTAGATGAACAGAATATTACATGCAGATAAAGGTTAAATGTTTAAAACTAAATAAAGTAAGATGACATTTCTCAGAATTGCATTTCCAACACATGCTTTCTATGGCATTGAACTTGATCATGCATGCGAATCAGAATTTCTTACTTCACAGTGAACCAGATTATACTAAAGTTAGAGACAGCCAGGCAATTAGTATTTCTAGAGGGAGGTCAACAATATTACCCCCTGTGTTGCTTAGTACAGGTTTACTGTAGGGTTTTTGTTATATAAGGGGTTAATCAAGATAGGTGATTAAGCCCACCCTCCATGCAGAGCCTCCAGCAGTTGCACGACGCCGGCTCGGCATGGAGCCCCTGCATTCGGATCCATGCACCCGCTCCTGTCCACATAGCAAACTTTGACATGCGATTGTGTATGTGCAGCGGCTGCGTGGGCATACCTCCCAACTTTCTGAGATGGGAGTGAGGGACACCTATCAGCAAAAGTATGCAGGCATAGGACACACCCCGTGCCACGCCCCCTTAAAGGGGAATTTTACAAAAAAACAAGATTGGTTAAACCCACAAAATGCTTTTTTTTTTACCACTACTATTCCTTTATATTGACTTTTGGAAATTACAAATGCAGCAATTTAGAAATGTTGAAAGGTTTAGTGCTGGAAAACACTTTTTGATAGATAAAACGTGCATTTTATACACATCTATATAGGTCAGACCAAAATGAGGGACAAATGAGGAGGAATGAGGGACAGAGGGACATTGCTCCAAATCAGGGACAGTCCCTCGAAATCAGGGACAGTTGAGAGCTATGCGTGTACATCCACTTCTATAGGTTGTCTGCAAGCAACTCCGAGGGGGATGCACACACATCTGCCAGCAGCTCTGCATGAGGACTGGCTTAAGTGTCCGTCTAAATGAGCCCTTAAAGTTTACTTTTCCTGAAAGAAATGCATTCCTTCTGAAAATGCTAGCTGTCTGGCTGCCCCCATCCGCAGTACCTTTGGAGTCACAGCCTATGTACCAGCATGCAGCAACTGAAGTCAGAACTCCTGATTTGCATACATTTTCCTGGTTAGTGTATCAGAAATAACAAAACCCTCAGATCAGTATGACAGCCAGGCAACTAGGCAGCTAGTGATCAATGGCAGTTGCCAGATTTTATCATTACAGGTTTCTTTTAATGCTATTAAAAAGAACATGAAGAAAAATTTTTATTATGAGGGAAAGCCATGTGGCTGTTTATAAACGATGTAGAGATTGTGAATACTGTGCAAACAATGCAACACCTAAGGCCACTTTCACACAGAAAGTGCCCAGCGTTAGCGTTAACGCGCCACTAGTTTTAGCGGTGCTTTACCGCCATTTTAGCTGCGCTTTTCGGCCTCTAGCGGGCGCTTTTAACCCCTGCTAGCGACCAAATAAGGGGGTTAAAAGTGCCCGTGTTGTGGCGCTGCCAAAGCACTTTGCGGGCGATTCAGCAGCGCTGTCCATTCATTTCAACGGGCAGGATGTTTTGGGAGCGGTGTATACACTGCTCCCAAACTGCCCCAAAGATGCTGCCTGCAGGACTTTTTCTAGCATCCTGCAAGTGCAACGCCCCAGTGTGAAAGCACTCTGGCTTTCACACTGGGGAGGCATGGGAGGCGTTTTTCAGATGCTTTTTTTAGTGCTAAAACGCCTGAAAAACGCCTTAGTGTGAAAGTAGCCTAAATGGCTTATCCTTATATCCCAGCAGTTTAATAATAGAAGACAGCGCAGCTGGTTCAACGCAATAGTGAGAAAGAAAAGTATTAATTGTGGACCAAGAGGCCGCTCTACAAATAACATCAGGCGCCAGTGGCGGAACTACCGCCATAGCGACACATGCGGTCGCTATGGGGCCCGCAGCCAATCAAGGGCCCGGTGAGCGGCGTTGCTAGGCGGGTGCGGGCCGCGCCGGGTGACACCCGCGGGTAGCGGCAGCCGCACCACTAACGCCGCTCACCGTGCCTTCTATGCTGCACTGGAGCGCAGGAGGAAGAACAGCGGCGCGGACCGAAGCCGCCTCCCCTCCTCTCTGTTTACATCCAGAGAGGAGGAGGAGCCTGCGCTCGAGCCTCGAGGGACACACGCCGCTGTTCTAAGGTATGTAAGGAGGGGAGGGGAGGGGAGGGGGGGGTCGGCATGTCTGCACTACTCGGGGGGGGTGGCTGTAATGGGTGGGGGTGTCTGTACTAAGGGGGTGTCTGCATTGCTGGGGGAGTGTCTATTGATGGGGGTCTGCACTGAGCGGGGGGTGTCTGTACTAAGGGGGTCTGCACTTGGGTGGGGTGTCTGTACTAAGGGGGTGTCTGCATTGCTGGGGGGTGTCTACTGATGGGGGTCTGCACTGAGGTGGGGGGTGTCTGTACTAAGGGGGTCTGCACTTGGGTGGGGTGTCTGTACTAAGGGGGTGTCTGCATTGCTGGGGGGTGTCTACTGATGGGGGTCTGCACTGAGGTGGGGGGTGTCTGTACTAAGGGGGTCTGCACTTGGGTGGGGTGTCTGTACTAAGGGGGTGTCTGCATTGCTGGGGGGTGTCTACTGAGGGGGGTCTGCACTGAGGTGGGGGGTGTCTGTACTAAGGGGGTCTGCACTGGGGGGGTGTCTGTACTAAGGGGGTGTCTGCATTGCTGGGGGGTGTCTACTGATGGGGGTCTGCAGGGGGGGGGGTGTCTGTACTAAGGGGGTCTGCACTTGGGGGGGTGTCTGTACTAAGGGGTGTCTGCATTGCTGGGGGTGTCTACTGATGGGGGTCTGCACTGAGGTGGGGGGTGTCTGTACTAAGGGGGTCTGCACTGAGGTGGGGTGTCTGTATTGATGGGGGGTCTGTAATGGGGGTGTCTTTACTAAGGGGTCTGCACTGAGGTGGGGGGGTCTGTAATGGGGGATTGTCTGTACTGAGGGGGGCCTGCACTGAGATGGGGGTCTGCACTGAGATGGGGGGGTCTGAACTTGGATGGGGGTCTGTAATGGGGGTGGGTGTCTGTACTAAGGGGGTCTGCACTGAGGTGGGGGGCGTCTGTACTGATGGGGGTCTGCACTGGGGGTGGATGGGGGGTGTCTGTAATGGGGGGCACTGTCTGTACTGATGGGGGTCTGCACTGAGGTCGGGGGGTGTCTGTACTGATGGGGGTCTGCACTGAGGTCGGGGGGTGTCTGTACTGAGGGGGTCTGCACTGAGGTCGGGGGGGTGTCTGTACTGATGGGGGTCTGCACTGAGGGGGTGTCTTTACTGATGGGGGTCTGCACTGAGGTCAGGGGTGTCTGTACTGATGGGGGTCTGCACTTGGGGGGGTTGTCTGTACTGATGGGGGGGTGTCTGCACTTGGGTGGGGGGTCTGCACTGAGGTGGAGGGTGTCTGTACTGATGGGGGGGGGTGTCTGCACTTGGGTGGGGGGTCTGCTAATGGGGGTGTCTGTACTGATGGGGGTCTGCACTGAGGTGGGGGGTGTCTGTACTGATGGGGATCTGCACATTTTTCCACTTTTTCTGTTCTGAGCCTCCGCAGAAACTGTAGAATTACCGGGACTGGAGGGAAGGCATAGGCCCTCTGGAAATCCCAACTGGTCGTGAGAGCATCTATCCCGAACGCCTGAGGGTCCCTGAACCTCGCAAAGTACTTCGGTATCTTGAAATTGCACGGGGAAGCGAACATGTCGACTTCCGGAGATACACCCAGTGTTAGGAGCCACTCGAAAACTTCTCTGTGGAGGGACCACTCGTTGTTGTCCAACTCGACCCGGGACAAGAAGTCTGCTTGCACATTCTGGACCCCCGGAATGTATACTGCCGAGATGTTGGCTAAGTTCTTTTGCGCCCAACTCATTAAAGGCTCCACTTCTTGTAACAGGGACCAGCTGTGAGTCCCGCCTTGTTTCCTTATGTATGCCACTGCTGTTGTGTTGTCCAACCTTAGCATGACGGAAGAGTTCAACGCTAGATGGCGAAAGGATAGGAGTGCCTGAAAGGCTGCCCTCAGTTCCAGGATGTTGGAAACGACTCCTTGAGACTGGCATGTCCACCTGCCCTGAGCCACCTCCGAAAGGCAATGAGCGCCCCAACCCTGTTGCTGGCATCTGAGGTCACCGTGATCCATGAGATGGGGACAATCGAATGATGGTTGCGCAGATTCTTCCCCTGAAGCCACCAGAGGAGAGATGTCCTCATAGATGGGGTAAGAAAGATGCGCTGATTCTGGTCGACAGAGTTCCACTGATGCAGAAATCCCTTCTGAAAGGGACGGGTATGCCACTGGGCCCACTTCACCATGGGGATGGTTGCTGTCATCGTACCAATTATTTTCAGGCACTGGAGAGCAGAAAGGTGAGTTGATCCACGGGCTGCCTGAATCCTGTCTCGGATTACCATGATTTTCTCCTCTGGGAGGGAGATGGAACCCTCCACGGTGTTGAAAAGAGCGCCCAGAAACACGAGGGACTGAGATGGCTCTAGCTGACTCTTTTCTAAATTCAGGAGCCACCCGAACTCTTGCAGGGTAGAGATGACAACCTCTTTGTGATCTAATAGCTGATCCTTGCTCTGAGATAGTAGAAGCAGGTCGTCCAAGTAATGGTGGAGACGCACACCCTTGACCCTGAGAAGAGCCACTACCGCCAATAGCACCTTGGAAAAAACCCGGGGTGACGTGGTTAACCCGAAGGGTAGACAAATGAACTGAAGGTGTTGGTTGCCTACCGCGAAGCGGAGGAATTTGTGGAAGTCCTTTGTCACAGGCACGTGAAAATATGCGTCTTTCAGGTCGATTGATATTAACCAGTCTCCCAAGTGTACTGACTGTTGTATGGTAAGTAGGGACTCCATCTTGAATTTCTCCTTGCGGATGAATGAGTTGAGGTGAGTCAGGTCTATTACTGGCCTCCATGTGCCGTTCTTCTTCTGCACCAAAAACAGGGGTGAATACATGCCTTCGCCCCTCTCTTCCTCTGGGACGGGTACGACTGCGCCTTGTTCCAATAAACAGCTTACGTAGGTCAACAGGACCTGTCTTTTCTCTTCTGAGCTTGGAAGAGTAGTAGGGATGAATCTGAGTTTTGGAGTGTTGCAGAAGACCCACTTGTGACCGGACGATACTGTCTTTATGGTCCAATAGTCCCGAATTGAGGCCGCCCAAACATGTTTGAAGTGGAGAAGACGGGCCCCCACTTGACATGTTTGAGCGGGCCCAATTTCAAAAGGACTTCCCAGAATCCTGGTTCCCAGAGGAACCACCTTTAGAGGCCTTCTTAAAAGAAGACTGCCTGGACCTCCATGTCCTGGAGAATTCTCGGCCGGGTTTATAGCTGCGTGCATCCCTGGCACGATCCGCATTCTGTCTTCTTGGAAAAGAGCGTCTCTGATTTTGAGGACGCCTATCCTGAGGGAGAAACCCAGATTTCCCACCTGTGGCCCGGGATATGGCAGAATCAAGCGGCACCAAGCCTGCTTAGAAGCAGGGTCTGCGAGCCACGGACGGAGCCACAACGCACGTCGCGCCGAAACGGCTGCCAGCATATCCCGAGACATCAGGCGAATGACATCAATGGATGCCTCCCCCAAGAAGGCTGAAGCCATCCTAATCTCTTGAATAGGTGAGTCTTTAGCTGTGTCTATTGAAATGCCTCTCAGGTATTCTTCAATGCTGTCAGCCCAGAATTCTATGGCCTTTGACACTGCTGCGATCGCAAGCACTGGTTTGCACGCCATCCCGGAGGTCAAATAGATTCTCTTTAGATCTGAATCGATCCGTCTCTCTAAAGGATCCTTGAATGACACAGTGTCTTCTAAGGGAGAGTCACATATCTCACCAGACGCATAAGTGCTGCATCTACATTGGAGCTGACTCCAGGTGTTCCATAGGAAACCATGTTCTTCTGAGTGCAAATTTGGACCATAGGAAACCATGTTACAAATGGACTCTAGTGCAAATCTGCAAAATGCAAAAAGCACTAAAAATGCGTAGGTGTGAATCAGGCCTAAAACCCAAAAGCAAACCTTTATTACATTGCAGCTTTCCAATTCTTAAGCCCCATACACACGCTCGGATTATCCGAGGACCAGGTCCGTCGGATCATGTCCGTCGTACTTTGTCCGATGTTGGTTTTGCGTACACACGGTCGGACAAAGTTGTCGGAAAATCCGATCATTCTGAACGTGGTGACGTTTGTTGCCTACGACGGGACTACGTAGAGGCTAGTAGCCAATAGCTTTGGTCTTGTAATGTGATCTGAGTATGCGTAGCACTTTGTCCGTCGGAATTCGCTACACACGATCGGATTTGGTGTGATCGGACTTTGTTGTCAAAAAATCTATCCAGCAGGAGATAGGACTTTGTCCGTCGGACAATCCGATGGAAACTGTCCGATGGTGCCTACACACGGTCGGAATTTCCGACAACATTGTCCGATAGGACAGAATCCATCGGAAAATCCGACCGTGTGTATGGGGCTTTAGATGTGATGGCTGCATTTGTTTTTCTTTTTTAGGCTTTCTTTCTTTTTTTTTTTTCATCTGGTGATCTGGCCAGCAAGTCTGTTGTTTCAGAACAGAACATGCTCTTGCAAAATGTATCAGTTACAGAGATGAGATAAACCATTTACCACTGACAGGGGTGCTTACAATGATCAGCTTTAGGAGCAGCTTTAGGGGTGCTTTACAACTCTGAAATGCATTTTCAATGAGAAGATCCTACATTGTCACTGGTAATCTGAATACACAGTGCAGTCCACAAACAAGCTGCCCCTACAAGCACTACAGATAATTTATTAGAAATGCCCCCCCCCCCCCCTGCAATATTTACATACTCACGAGCGTGGGATTTATGTGAAAAGGTGATGTTGGCATTACACATATTTGAAGAACATAAACAGTGATACTTGGCATTCTTGCACCTTGGAACACAAACCTCCGACCTGCACACAGCATGTAATGGAAAGCAGCCTATAAAAAAGGACAAAAATGCACTCAAATGTACAATACTGAATAAAGTATCAAAGTGAAGTCAAAGTGGAACACATAGCTAAAGACATCTGAAAAAATACACATTTTTGAACAGTTTTACTTGCCAAAAGGTTTGTAATTCTGTACAGCCAGCCCTGTATATCACATTTTCTGCCACACTTCACAGGCAGGTACTAGATGGTGACTTGCCATCCCGATGATGCTGAATAACAACCTGATGTGCAGATAAGCAAGACATGCAGCTGTAAATCTGCAATAAGCATCACTCCGATATGCCATTACTCTGTTGGCTGTGCTATGCTATTTAGCAAGAAGGCATAAATCACAAGACTGGCTCAAGAGGATTACAAATCATTTTACAGATAAAAAGTATTTACATATAATATACAGTATGTATTTCAACTGTGTAAGTCCATTTTTGCATTTAGTTCCATGGAGTAATACACATGAAATGCGTATTCTTATAATCGCTATTATCTATAAATAAAGAGGAAACCAGTTGGGGAAATCCCTCTAATAATTTTTTTTATTTTTTATTTTTTTAAACAAAATTGAACAGAAGCCACTAGAAGGGCAGACACATCCCCCACAGACGTAGCCATACCGACTAACACACCATTACAAATAGTGTCCCAGTTTAAATACCTAGGTATCATCATCCAAAAAGACTTGTCAAAGTATATCACCCTCAATCTGACCAGGTGGTCTCTTCCCTGTCAATAGGGGTCAAGTCCTGGGGAAAAAAGTGTGGGAACTCCCACCCAAGATCCACTCCCCCACCAAAAAAAAAATGATATGCTCATATGCATATATATTTCACAGAAAATACAGTGACTGCGAATGCGACATGCTACAAGAGATGACCAGACTGCGAATGCGACATACTACAGAAGATGACCAGACTGCGAATGCGACATACTACAGGAGATGACCAGACTGCGAATGCGGCATACTACAGAAGATGACCAGACTGCGAATGCGACATACTACAGGAGATGACCAGACTGCGAATGCGACATACTACAGGAGATGACCAGACTGCGAATGCGACATACTACAGGAGATGACCAGACTGCGAATGCGACATACTACAGGAGATGACCAGACTGCGAATGGGACATACTACAGGAGATGACCAGACTGCGAATGGGACATACTACAGGAGATGACCAGACTGCGAATGCGACATACTACAGGAGATGGCCAGACTGCGAATGCGACATACTACAGGAGATGACCAGACTGCGAATGTGACATACTACAGAAGATGACCAGACTGCGAATGCGACATACTACAGGAGATGACCAGACTGCGAATGGGACATACTACAGGAGATGACCAGACTGCGAATGGGACATACTACAGGAGATGACCAGACTGCGAATGGGACATACTACAGGAGATGGCCAGACTGCGAATGCAACATACTACAGGAGATGACCAGACTGCGAATGCAACATACTACAGGAGATGACCAGACTGCGAATGCGGCATACTACAGGAGATGGCTAGACTGCGAATGCGACATACTACAGGTGATGGCCAGACTGCAAATGCGACATACTACATGAGATGGCCAGACTGCGAATGCGGCATACTACAGGAGATGACCAGACTGCGAATGTGACATACTACAGGAGATGACCAGACTGCGAATGGGACATACTACAGGAGATGACCAGACTGCGAATGGGACATACTACAGGAGATGACCAGACTGCGAATGCGACATACTACAGGAGATGGCCAGACTGCGAATGCGACATACTACAGGAGATGACCAGACTGCGAATGCGACATACTACAGAAGATGACCAGACTGCGAATGCGACATACTACAGGAGATGACCAGACTGCGAATGCGACATACTACAGAAGATGACCAGACTGCGAATGCGACATACTACAGGAGATGACCAGACTGCGAATGGAACATACTACAGGAGATGACCAGACTGCGAATGGGACATACTACAGGAGATGACCAGACTGCGAATGGAACATACTACAGGAGATGGCCAGACTGCGAATGCTACATACTACAGGAGATGACCAGACTGCGAATGCAACATACTACAGGAGATGACCAGACTGCGAATGCGGCATACTACAGGAGATGGCCAGACTGCGAATGCGACATACTACAGGTGATGGCCAGACTGCGAATGCGACATACTACATGAGATGGCCAGACTGCGAATGCGGCATACTACAGGAGATGACCAGACTGCGAATGTGACATACTACAGAAGATGACCAGACTGCGAATGCGACATACTACAGGAGATGACCAGACTGCGAATGCGGCATACTACAGGAGATGGCCAGACTGCGAATGCGACATACTACAGGTGATGGCCAGACTGCAAATGCGACATACTACATGAGATGGCCAGACTGCAAATGCGGCATACTACAGGAGATGACCAGACTGCGAATGTGACATACTACAGGAGATGACCAGACTGCGAATGGGACATACTACAGGAGATGACCAGACTGCGAATGGGACATACTACAGGAGATGACCAGACTGCGAATGCGACATACTACAGGAGATGGCCAGACTGCGAATGCGACATACTACAGGAGATGACCAGACTGCGAATGCGACATACTACAGAAGATTACCAGACTGCGAATGCGACATACTACAGGAGATGACCAGACTGCGAATGCGACATACTACAGAAGATGACCAGACTGCGAATGCGACATACTACAGGAGATGACCAGACTGCGAATGGAACATACTACAGGAGATGACCAGACTGCGAATGGGACATACTACAGGAGATGACCAGACTGCGAATGGAACATACTACAGGAGATGGCCAGACTGCGAATGCAACATACTACAGGAGATGACCAGACTGCGAATGCAACATACTACAGGAGATGACCAGACTGCGAATGCGGCATACTACAGGAGATGGCCAGACTGCGAATGCGACATACTACAGGTGATGGCCAGACTGCGAATGCGACATACTACATGAGATGGCCAGACTGCGAATGCGGCATACTACAGGAGATGACCAGACTGCGAATGTGACATACTACAGAAGATGACCAGACTGCGAATGCGACATACTACAGAAGATGACCAAGTAGCCAGTTTTAAAATTTAAACCTGTTCTCATTCCCTTTATGGCACCCCCTTTGTAGATCCCCCCTTCACATTCCTGCCCTGCCTCCCTTTTATATCACCCCTCCTTCCTCTGATACTTTCCCCCTCCGTCCTTCATTACAGTGCCCTCTTCCCTGTTTTACCTTACACAGGACACAGCAGATGACATCAGAGGCACAGAGCTGACATCGGAAGTGCAGCAAAGGGATGGACAGAGGGCGGGACCTGCCCCAGTTAACTGATTGGTTGATGGAATGCAGAGCAGTTCTAGCAACCAATCAGTTAACTGGGTCAGCCTCTGCCCTCCGTGCATCGCTGTGCTGCTCTTCCGATGTCAGCTCTGTGAAGACAACAGAGCTAGCAGGCAGTGGCAGCTGAAGATAAAAAATCAAATCTTAAATGGCGTGACCGTGGCGGGGCCGCACAGATCATTGACGCGGTCCGGACTTGGCCCGTGGTCCGCCATTTAGTGATGCCTGTGCTGTGCTAGAGCCTCTGGTGGCTCTAGTCCTGAAGGGCGTTCCTGCTGTGAAAAAAGTGCAAGGACGCCGTTCCCACGCGTTCCCGCAGGACTCGAGCCCTGCCTGTCAAGAAGATGCGCAGCATGGAAAACGCTACCCCTCACACTAGTTGGCAGGGCAAATCTAATTAAAATGACGATTTTTCCCAAATTTCTATACCTCTTTAGGCAAACCCCGATTCCTATACCGCTAACCTTCTTCAAAAAACTAGACAGTATCATTACGACATTTCTCTGGCAAGGGAACACACCAAGAATAGCCAAAACGACCCTACAATTCCCAATGTCTCTGGGGGGCCTGGCCCTGCCCTGCTTTGTTAAATATTATTGGGCCGCGGTCCTGGTCAGGGTCCAGTGGTGGCTCTCCGAGGAGCCAGCCAACCCGGCAGCCACTCTTGAAGCAGCCCTATTGGGCTCTTATGCTGAATTAATGAACCTAATACACTGTGGACCTCGGTCCAACCCCCGTATTATCGCCCCTATGGGTACTACGCTAAAGGTCTGGGATGCTGTGCGGTTTAAAATGGAAAAACCAGACACTTGGTCCCCACACACCCCATTGTGGGGAAATCCTCGACTGTCCCATTTTGAAACCATCCCTGACCCGGTGCTTTGGGCAAGGTGTGAAATTAAAACCCTAGGTGACATTGTGCCTGGCGGAAGGCTGCTCAGGTTTGATGACCTTAAAAGACTCCGGTCCTTACCTAACCGTATGTTCTTTAGATACCTGCAGTTATGCCACGCATTCCAGGCCCAATTCCAGAGAGCTATAAATCTGGATGTTCATGCCATCGAGGCCTCGCTGAGAGCCCCGGGACGGGGGGGACTCTTTCCACTCTATACTCAATTTCTGCAAACCTTGACACCTCCAAAGTCTCCCAGCTGTTCTCGGTATGGCAAACTGAGATCCCCGAGATGGCTGACGAGGACTGGGAGGAGGGAATCCAGTAGTGCATCCCATTGATGATATCGGCCAGGAACCGCCTCACCCAGTTGAAGTTTCTCCACAGAGTCTACTACTCCCCGGAGAGACTTGCCAAAATCTACCCTGATAGACAGCCGACATGCCATAGATGTAATACTGAGGTTGGATCCTTTTTCCATGTAGTATGGTCGTGTCCGCAGATCAGAACCTTCTGGGCGGGTGTAGTAGGGGTGATAAACTCTATAGGCTGTTAGGTGTATGTGATACGTTGGAAGCCCCACAATCTAAAAAACTCTTTGTATTTTATGCAGCCTTTTATGCCAGAAAAGCAATCATACTACTTCCTCCCACAGTACAACAATGGAAAACGCTGATAGACTTGGCGCTACCACTATATAAACTGACATAATTGGGACGCAATTACCCTAAAAAAATTGACAAACTGTGGGCAGCATGGGTACACGAGTGACGGTTGCCACTGGATTAGGAACTGTATGGAAGCAATGGGTTAGATATGGGCAGGAAGAGGTACAATGCAGGTACAATTTGGATTAGGTAGTGGAGGAACCTTCTGGTATCCCCCCTCCCCCCTGCTCTTTTCCTTATATCCCTCTATACGCCCCTGCTCAGATGTCTGGAACTCCTTCTCCCCCTACCTCCTGTGCCCCTGGCTCCAACCTGATGTGCCCCTGTGGATGGATTCCTCTCTCTTGCTCTGCTACCACTAACCTGTTCTAATGTTACGGATTGTATTGTATTATATCCGGGTGCTTAATGTATAGTCTATGGGATTGAATCACTGCATACCTTTGTCTATCTTGAAAATTAAATAAACTTTTTCTGTTAAAAAAAAGAAGGGCAGACACATATCAGTACTGGGGACTTGGAGCTGTAGTGTTTCATCTTTAGTAGCATTTCAAGATGACAAAGATGACAAAGTCCTCAGATTCAGATTCAGTAACTATTACCCATTCTTATTTCTGGTGATTGCGTTAATTGAGATTATAGGACGAATGATCGTCCATTTTTTTTGGATGCTAATTTTAATTTTGAAATGAGTAGGCTACTAAATTATGACAGAATTAAAATTCGAAAGTGATGTCACGTGTTGTAGTTTATTTGTATTGTATTTTTGGACGAATACTTTACTAATTAAACGAAAATCATACGATCTGGTATTGTATGAGAAAAATGTTGTCTCATTGGAAAATTTCAGATTATAGCTGTGTACTAACGATCAAATTATCATACAATCGCCTCGAAAGCGGTATTTTTTGCACGATGATCGGGTGTATGGTGCTTTTTAATGTGCGTTATGGTACATGTTAATGTTTATTGTGTTAATGCAACCTATTCATTATGAAAGGCCCGAAAGTACACCACAAGGGATGAAATGCATGTTGTATGTATTGTGGAGCACTGTGGTGTATTGGGCTCTACTATACAATGCATTAGGGTACCATTCACAACGAATAGCACCACACTGCACTGCACACAGAGCAGTTTCCTTGCCATGCGTTTTGGCAATGCGTGTTAACATGTATGTTGACAAAATACACAAGTGTGAATGGGCCCTGAAAGTGTATATCGGGGTAAAATAAAAAAAACTAAAAACACATGCAGTACATTTCTACAATTTGTGCACATTTTCAGTTGTTTTATCCCTTAAAAAACCCTGCAAAAGTGAAAAAGACTGGTTTATCTGCCAGAGACACATACCTTTTATGTGGACTGAATGGTGTCAGCCCTGCCAAGTGATTTTTGCTAGATTACCAAATCACACTCCATCTTCTCATTTTCATAGCACTAATTGATCTGTAGTCTCAAGATAAGATCTGGGAGGGGTACATAGGGTCCCTGAGACAACACAGGAAGTACAGTTGTGCTCATAAGTTTACATACCCTAGCAGAATTTATGATTTCTTGGCCATTTTTCAGAGAATATAAATAATAACACAAAAACTTTTCTTTTACTTGTAGCAAGGTCTCCGGCCTCCTTCAGTCTAATGAGAACCTCCAGGGCCAGAGATAGCTTACATCCTTAAGTATGTGGTGGGTTGTGAGGCATAGTGGGTGCAAGGTGGAAGTTATTGGGCGCCAGACACTTATTGAATGCAAAAGAGATGTTTATTTCTCTTACAAACATTTATGGGGGAAAGAGGGTTAGGGCCAGGACACCCTTGAACAGTTGCAAGTTTATTTGGCAGACTCCGAGACTTTAATAAGAGGACAGCCATGCAGGGAAAAGCCTCCAACAAGAAGCCACATCTGCACGTGCAAGGATGCTCTCTCTTGGGCCCCTTTCACATGGGCAGACCGTTCAGGTCCACCTGTCAGTTTTTTAGGTGGTCCTGAACGGACGCTCCATAGACCCCTATGGAGCGACGGATGTCAGCGATGACATGAAATCCGACCCGCTCGACTCTATCTTCATCTGATCCCCTATAGAGGAGAGTGGCGCTCTGAATCCCTTGATCTCCTCCAATCTTTATACGGTGGTATCTTCCTCAAGCGTCACCCCTGCTTCTCTGCTGGGTCCCTAGCTTGGCACTCCCGATACTTCTCAAGCTTCACCCCGCTAGCCTGCTCGGTCCCTGACTTGGCACACAAGGCTCCTCTGCAAACGTCACCTCTGCTGGTTGGGTCCCTGACTTGATCACCGTCTGAAGTTTCCCGATTCTCCACTGTGCCCATTTGGTGAGACTGTGACGGTACTTGCTTCAGTTACTCACTGTGGTCCCTGGTAATAAGACGGATGGGCACTTGGTGGCAACAGCTTCCCCTCTACCTCTGACCACTGACACAGTGGCGTCACTAGGGTTGGTGTCACCTGGTGCGGTAAAACATGGTGTCACCCCCCCTCTTGCCTAGGCTGCCCTCACCCTGCAGGCAGCGCACGGTCACGGGGCGCACCCAAAACCAGCCCCTGTAAATTATAGTATAGGGTGGTATAGTGACAGGTTAGGATAGTATAGAGTTGTATAGTGGCAGGTTGGGGGTGGTATGGGGTAGGTTGGGGGTGGTACAGGGCAGGTTGGGGGTGGTACAGGGCAGGTTGGGGTGGTACAGGGCAGGTGGGGGTGGCACAGGGCAGGTTGGGGTGAAGCAGGTTAGGGTATGAGTGGTATAGGGGAAGGTTGAGGTAGGTTGGATTGGTATATTGGCAGGTTGGGGGTGGTACAGGGCAGGTTGGGGGTGGCACAGGGCAGGTGGGGGTGGCACGGGGCAGGTTGGGGTAATGCAGGTTAGGGTATGAGTTGTGTAGTGGCAGGTTGGGGTGGTATGGGGTAGGTTGGGGGTGGTACAGGGCAGGTGGGGGTGGCACGGGGCAGGTTGGGGTAATGCAGGTTAGGGTATGAGTGGTGTAGTGGCAGGTTGGGGTGGTATGGGGTAGGTTGGATTGGTATATTGGCAGGTTGGGGTGGTACAGGGCAGTTTGGGGAGGTACAGAGCAGGTTGGGGTGGTACGGGCAGTTTGGGGTAGTACAGGGCAGTTTGGGGGCACAGGGCAGTTTGGGGTGGCACAGGGCAGGTTGGGGGTGGTATAGGGTAGTTTGGGGTGGCACAGGGCAGTTTGGGAGGTACAGGGCAGTTTGGAGTGGCATAGGGCAGGTTTGGGGAGGCACAGGGCAGGTTGTGGGTGGTACAGGGTAGTTTGAGGGGACCAGGGCAGTTTGGGGTGGCACAGGGCAGGTTGGGGGTGGCACAGGGCAGTTTGGGGGCATAGGGCAGTTTGGGGTGGCGCAGGGCAGGTTGGGGGTGGTATAGGGCAGTTTGGGGTGGCACAGGGCAGGTTGGGGGTGGTATAGGGCAGTTTGGGGTGGCACAGAGCAGTTTGGGGGGCATAGGGCAGTTTGGGGTGGCACAGGGCAGGTTTGGGGTGGCGCAGGGCAGGTTGGGGGGTGGTATAGGGCAGTTTGGGGTGGCACAGGGCAGATTGGGGGTGGCACAGGGCAGGTTTGGGGTGGTACAAGGCAGGTAGGGATGTGTGACAGTGTGCTGTGCAGTAACTTCTAGCATACCTCATGCTTGCAGGTGAAGACCCAGGCGGGTGGGCGGGGCTGCTGTGTCCTCTGGTCTATCTCCTTCAGCTGTGGGATCAGTGTGAATGGGTCTGTGGGAGGAGTGGAGGAGGCGGCCACACCCCCAGCTCCACCC
Source organism: Lithobates sylvaticus (assembly GCA_028564925.1). NCBI lineage: Eukaryota > Metazoa > Chordata > Amphibia > Anura > Ranidae > Lithobates > Lithobates sylvaticus. Next base: position 517,437,618 of record CM053027.1, read on the forward strand.
ACCTAATCCGGCTGCCACGGGAGATATGGGAGATCCTGAGTGACAGCTGGGGAGTGTTATAGGCAGCCTCCCCCCTGTCCCCCGCACGGCTGAATGTAGTGCTCGCTCCGCTGCAAGCTATAGTGGCGGCCTTGGTGTCACCCCTCTGGTGGGTGTCACCCGGTGCGGGTCGCACCCCCCGCATCCCCATAACAACGCCTCTGCACTGACAGGTTTTCCGGCTGGTAGAACCGTCACTACTGGTTGGACTGCAATCCGCAATCCCAACCCTGCGTTGTTCTCTCTTGCTTCTGGATAGGCCTCAGGCAGCCTAGCAGCCAGATGCTCCTGGGATATGGCCAATCTCCGGCCTGGCAACCTGGGGCAACACGACACACGTCCACTCAGACAGCCATCCGGGTGGCACAGAACATAGATCACCTGACTCCACCCAAATATATAGGTTCTCCCAGCAGACCAAGGAATCCAAGAAAACCCCTGCCCATTGGCTGAGATAACCCATATATCCATAACCTGACCTTGAGTTGACCTTCTCATATCCAGTACCACCAAGTACCCAGCCACCTAGTGGTAGAAGAGAAAAGTGCAATAAGGCCAAACTTAGGGAGAAATCAATGGATCTCTAACAATCGACCAGGTGGACTACTCCTGGCGAGTAAATTTGTGAGGAGCATCCCTGCCTAAACTCCAGGGTGCTACACACTCATGGTTAGTGTTTGGCTGAAGCCATTTATTATCAATCAACTGTGTTTACTCTTTTTAAATCATAATGACAGCAGAAACTACCCAAATGACCCTGATCAAAAGTTTACATACCCCAGTTCTTAATACCGTGTATTGCCCCCTTTAACATAAATGACAGCTTGAAGTCTTTTGTGGTATTTGTGGATGAGGCTCTTTATCTTCTCAGATGGTAAAGCTGCCCATTCCTCTTGGCAAAAAGCCTCCAGTTCCTGTAAATTCTTGGGCTGTCTTAGATGAACTGCATGACTGAGATCTCCCCAGAGTGGCTCAATGATATTGAGGTCAGGAGACTGCAGAGGTGGGGGACTCGAGTCATATGACTTGACTCGAGTCAGACTCGAGTCACCTTTTTTAGGACTTGCGACTTGCTTGACAGAATTAAATAAATGACTCGACTTGACTTTGACTTGCAACTAATGACTTGCGACTTGACTTTGACTTGGGCTATATGACTTGCGACTTGCAATGACTTGCAATGACTTGGCACCGGGGATCCACAAACAGAGAGCCGCCCTGTCCCTCCCTGACACCGCCTACCTCACCAGCACATCCCTGCTCCTCCACCAGACTCCAGCCATCAGAGACCAGAACCCTGCCCCTCCTCCTGACTCCGCCCACAACAGAGCGGCACGCGGCCCCTCCTCCTGACTTAGGCCACTAGAGAGCGTCACCCGGCCCCTCCTCCTGACTCCACCCACCACAGAACGGCACCCGGCCCCTCCTCCTGAATCCGCCCACCATAGAGCGGGATATTCCAGTGTCATGAGGGGTCGGTTGAGATTGGTGCTCTGCAGCGGACTGAGGAGGGTGGATGCCGGGGCCCCCAGGAGGGCCAAGAGTAGTGTGGTAGCCCCCGCGGTGCCGAACCAGATCCTCAACCTGCAGGCCATGAACTCCAGGTGCGGGCAGTGGAGAATGCTGTGAGGGAGCCCATCGTCACCAAGACTGGGGAGATCGTTAGAGAGCTGCAAAGGTGAGTGGCTAAAACTGCCAGCATGGCCTTAGTGACAAGGGACTACAACTGCCAGCATTTACTGAGTGACAGGGGGACTACAACTCCCAGCATTTACTGAGTGACAGGGGGACTACAACTCCCAAGGTGGTCAGGGTGACTAGAACTACAACTGCCAGTATGACCATAATGACAGGGGAACTACAACTCCCAGCATATTCTGAGTTGCAGGGAAATTAGAAGTTCCTGTATGCAACGCACTCCTGAACCTCGCACTCTGTATATAAACACACTCCTGAACCTCGCATCCTGTATATAAACGCACTCCTGAACCTCGCACTCTGTATATAAACGCACTCCTGAACCTCGTACTCTGTATATAAACGCACTCCTGAACCTCGCACTCTGTATATAAACGCACTCCTGAACCTCGCACTCTGTATATAAACGCACTCCTGAACCTCGCACTCTGTACATAGCGCACTCCTGAACCTCGCACTCTGTACATAACGCATTTCTGAACCTCACACTCTGTACATAGCGCATTTCTGAACCTCACACTCTGTACATAGCGCATTTCTGAACCTCACACTCTGTACATAGCGCATTTCTGAACCTCACACTCTGTACATAGCGCATTTCTGAACCTCACACTCTGTACATAGCGCATTTCTGAACCTCACACTCTGTACATAGCGCATTTCTGAACCTCACACTCTGTACATAGCGCATTTCTGAACCTCACACTCTGTACATAGCGCATTTCTGAACCTCACACTCTGTACAAAGCGCATTTCTGAACCTCACACTCTGTACATAGCGCATTTATGAAACTCACACTCTGTACATAACGAACTCCTAAACCTCTCACTCTGTACATAATGCACTCCTGAATCCTTCCACACTTTGTGTAACACGCTTTTCCATAGTGTGTGCAAAACCATTTGTAATGGAAGCTTTTTATTCATTTTTTTAAATGATTGTACTGGGGTTTGTGTCTGTGAGACTCTTGCTTGTGGCAGAGCAATCAAAGCAGGAAGCCCGAGTTTGGTTTAACTACGCCCCATAAGCCACTCCCACTCATAATCATTAGGCCATACCGTTTTTTTGCCACGGCGTGCGTAGGGACACTTCATCCCTCAAGTGTCTCTCATTCTGAAGTTCAAAAGTTGGGAGGTATGCACTACCACTAACCCACTAACACTAACCGCAAGCCGCCATCTGCCTACCTGATCAGCGTGTCATGCAGACAGACAGTGGCCATTGCAGTGTTCAAAAGCCACGTCTCCTCGTCTGTGATAGGCGGAACACTCAATTTTACAGCAGGCAGTGTTCAGCCTATCATGGACATCCTCTCATCCTTGTCTGTGTTATGAGGATGAGCGGATGTCCGTGATAGGCGGAACACTGAATGCTGGGAGATTGTTACGCCTATCACAGATGAGGAGGAGGCGCGGCTTTTGAATGCTGGAATGGCTGCCGGGACGCCACCGGTCAGGTACACGGCTGACGGGCACAGTGAAGCATGGGCACAGTGAGACACGGGTACAGTGAGGCATTGGGCACAGTGAAGCACAGGCACAGTGAGGCATTGGGCACAGTGAGGCATTGGGCACAGTGAAGCATGGGCACAGTGAGACACTGGTACAGTGAGGCATTGGGCACAGTGAAGCACAGGCACAAATGAAGAATGGGCACAGTGAGACACAGGCACAGTGAGACATGGGCACAGTGAGACACGGGCACAGTGAGGCATTTATTAACTCATTTAAAGGTGGAAATGGGGTAGATCAGTATTTTGACTTGATTTGTGACTTGACCAAAATAAATGACTTGACTTGACTTGCTTGACTTCTAGCAGTGACTCGACTTGACTTGCTTGCTTTTCGCCACAGTAACTTGGGACTTGCTTGTGACTTGAAGGTTAAGACTTGAGACTTGCTTATGACTTGCACATGTGTGACTTACTCCCATGTCTGGGAGACTGAGATGGCCACTCCAGAACCTTCACTTTATTCTGCTGTAGCCAATGACAAGTTGACTTGGCCTTGTGTTTTGGATCATTGTCATGTTGGAATGTCCAAGTACGTCCCATACGCAGCTTCCTGGCTGATGAATGCAAATGTTCCTCCAGTATTTTTTGATGACATACTACATTCATCTTGCCATCAAAATGACCAAATTTCTTGTGCCTTTGTAGCTCACACATCCCCAAAACATCAGCGATCCACCTCTGTGTTTTACAGCAGGCTCAATTTTGGTCTCATCACTCCAAATGACTTTGTGCCAGAAGGTTTGAGGCTCGTCTATGTGCTGTTTGGTGTATTGTAAACGGGATACTTTGTGACCTTTCCATAGTAATGGCTTTCTTCTGGTGACTCGACCATGCAGCCCATCTTTTTTTAAGTGCCTCCTTATTGTGCATCTTGAAGCAGCCACATCACATGTTTTTTCAGAGAGTCCTGTATTTCACCTGAAGTTATTTGTGTGTTTTTCTTTGCATCCTGAACAATTTTCCTGGCAGTTGTGGCTAAAATTTTAGTTGGTCTACCTGATCGTGGTTTTGTTTCAACAGAACCCCTAATTTTCCACTTCTTGATTAGAGTTTGAACACTACTGATTGGCATTCTCAATTCCTTGGATATCTTTTTATATCCCTTTCCTGTTTTATACAGTTCAACTACCTTTTCCCACAGATCCTTTGACAATTCTTTTGCTTTCCCCATGACTCAGAATCCAGAAATGTCATTGCAGCACTGGATGAAAGATGCAAGGGTCTGTCTTTTATACACACTCACTAATTACAAATAAACAGATCACAGGTGAGGATGGTTACCTTTAATAGCCATTCAAACCCCTTTGTGTCAACTTGTGTGCATGTTATCAGGCCAAAATCACCAGGGTATGTAAACTTTTGATCAGGGTCATTTGGGTAGTTTCTGTTGTCACTATGGTTTCAAAAGAGTAAACACAGTTGATTGATAATAAATGGCTTCAGCCAAACACTAACCATGAGTGAAAGAAAAGTTTTTGTGTTATCATTCATATTCTCTAAAAAAATGGCCAAGAAATCATAAATTCTGCCAGGGTATGTAAACTTATGAGCACAACTGTATGTGCAGGACACAGGACACCTCTGAATGTCTCACCAGATCATTGTTAGAGTTAGATAAGCACAGCTGCAGGCATTTTTCTTATCCATGAAGAAGGTAGGGATGAGTTGGAAATTACATTTTTTGCGGTCTATGTCCTTAATTTGGAGTTTTCCCCACTCTATATACATTGGATATACATTGGAACAGGAGACAAGGAGAATCCACCCATTGGGGACAAAGCAATAAAAAACTGAGTTTCTAACTTTTCCTTGCTGTATTTAAAACTAAACAAATTAATTCTGGAAACTAAACTGAGTGTGCACTCACACTGGGCATGTTGAACTGAACTGTGCCCGAGTTCGATTGGCCCCCCTCCCCAAACCCGCCTGGTCTGCACTGACACTGGGCTATGAGCAAGTGTTCCCTGGGTAACCTTACATCATCACCTCTGCTAACTGGACCTCAGGGATCCCTGCTTCTGTGCTCAGTGATGTATGACATGGCCAGATCTAGGGTGGATGCTGGGGTGGGCCGTGCCCTCCAGATTTCAGTTGCGCACCCCCAAGCCCCCCACACACAACCCCCCTCCACTCCTGAGGCTGTGCCCAGCTGTCTCCCATCCCTGCACTGTACACATACTGGGCACAGGCAGCAAGAGCTCCTCCTCTTCACACAGCACATAGCTGAAACTGAAATCATATTACACATGGCTACGATCTGCTTAGTGTGTAGCTTGTCACAGCAGCCACGCTGCCATTCCGACCAGGAAATATCACAGGTCAGATTCAAAACTGCAACACAGTGACCAGCTACACACTGTGCAGGTTGCAGCTGTGTGTAATCCGATTTCAGTTTCAGCTATGGGCTGTGTGAAGAGGAGGAGATCTTGCTGCCTGTGCTCAGGCTGTTTAGTGTGCAAGGATGAAAAACTCTGCTGATTGCCCTGCCAGCGGTGACCCCTGTCCTCTATCCTGCCAGCAAGTGACTCCTGTCCTCTCTTCTGCCAGTGGTAACCCCTGTCCTCTGCCCTCCCACCAGAGATGCCTGTCCCCTGTCCTGTGACAGTGACCCCTGTCCTTTCTCCTGCCAGAGGTGACCCCTGTCCTCTGTTTTGCCAGCAGTGACCTCTGCCCTCTGTCCTGCCAGCTGTGACTCCCGTTCTCTCTCCTGCCACTGGTGACTCCCGTCCTCTGTCCTGCCAGCGGTGACCCCTGTCCTCTTTACTGCCAGCGTGACCCCTGTCCTCCACCCTGTTGCCCTGTCCTTGGTTCAGCTGACTCCTATCCTCAGCCCTCCTGACCTGTCTTCTGCTCTGCTGACCCCTGTTTTTTGCCCTACTGACCCACTGTACACTGTCCTACAAACTGCTCACCCTGTCCTCTGCCCTGCTAAACCCCTGTACATTGCTCTGACGACTTACCATCCTCTGCCCCCCCTGACATTTTTTACTGCACCCCCACATCAAACAGGCTAGATCCAGCCATGATATATCAAGAGTTCTGTGCTCTTGCACGGTTTGTATTGGACCACAAGTGAACCGTGCCCGGGACCACCTCTTCCAAATGAACTGAACCAAGGGGGTGAACAGTGATTCCGGCATGGTTAGAACTGAAGTGTGTGTGCACCCTCAAGAAATTACAGAAGTTAGATTTGATGGATAAATCACTTATTTACCCACTTTCAGGGTACAGGACCATTTTGCTGGCTTAAGAACAGAGCACTTTTTGCAATTCGGCACTGCGTTGCTTTAACTGACAATTGCGCTGTCGTGCGATGTGGCTCCCAAACAAAATTGACGTCCTTTTTTTCCCACAAATAGAGCTTTCTTTTGGTAGTATTTGATCCCCCCCCCCCCTGCGGTTTTTATTTTTTGCGCGTTAAACAAAAAAAAGAGCGACAATTTTGAAAAAAACGCATTATTTTTTTACTTTGTGCTATAATAAATATCCCCAAAAATATTAAAAAAAAAATTTTTCCCTCAGTTTAGGCCCATACGTATTCTTCAACATATTTTTGGTAAAAAAATAAGCGATTATTGATTGGTTTGCGCAAAAGTTATAGCATTTACAAAATTTACAAAATAGGGGATCGTTATATAGCATTTTTATTAAAAATAATTTATTTTTTTGCTAGTAATAGCGGCGATTAGCGATTTTTATTCTGACATTTTTGACACATTCTTGGGACCATTGTCATTTATACAGCAATCAGTGTTATACAAATGCACTGATTCCTGTGTAAATGACACTGGCAGTGAAGGGGTTAACCAGGGGGTGGCAGTGTAGGGGTTAAGTGTGTCCTAGGGGCGTGTTACTAACTGTGGGGGGCGTGACTGTGTGTTACTGATTACTGATCTCTGCTCCAATCACAGGGAGCAGAGATCAGTGTCACTTGTTGCTAGGCAGAACGGGGAGATGCACAGGTATCCCCGCAACAATCGAGTCCACGGGACCCGCGACCGGACTCTTGATCCGGTCGCAGCGCGGCATACTCAAAGGGAAGTACCTGTACGCCCTTATGCCTGTCCGTGCCATTCTGCAGACGTACATCTGTGTGCGCCGGTTGGGAAGTGGTTAATTCACAGCTAAATTTTTAGCAGTATCCACATGCATGCTAAAGCTGAAATGTTTGACATTTATGCCCCGTACACACAAGTGGAAATTCCACCAGCAAAAGTCCGATGAGAGCTTTTGGTCCAAAAATGTGACCGTGTGTATACTCCATCGGACTTTTGCTGGCGGAATTCCAGCCAGCAAAAGACTGAGAGCATGTTTTCCGATTGTCTGTTCCAATTCCTACGTGCAAAATTCCTACGCATGCTCGCAAACAATTCGACGCATGCTCGGAAGCATTGAACCTAATTTTCTCGTCTCATCCTAGTGTTGTATGTCACTGCGTTCTTGATGGTTGAAAGTTCAGCAAACTTTTGTGTGACCGTGTGTATGCAAGCCAAGCTTGAGCGAAAAGGATTTGAAGCCTGTAAGCCACTTCCTGATTCCTGAAATCAGGGCAATCTTAATAGCATCATGGGCCCCTGGGCAAAGTAATGCACTGGGGCCCCTACAAGCCTTCCCCAATTTACACACCTACTTTCAAGAATGAAAGTATAAATAGTTTATAGATTTGAATTGAGATGTATTATTTTTAGCACTATAAACAAAAAAAGAGCGACAATTATTAAAAAACAAAACAATATTTTTTACTTTTTGCTATAAAACAGATCCAATAAAGAAATGTAAAAAATCTATTTAGGCCAATATGTATTCTGCTACATATATTTGGTTAAAAAATCCTAATAAGCGTATATTGATTGGTTTGCGCAAAGGTTTTAGCGTTTACAAACTATGGGATACATTTATGGAATTTTTATTTATTTTTTTTATTTTTATTTTTTACTAGTAATGACAGCGATCAGCGGCTTATAGTGAGACTGCTATATTGCGGCGGACAAATAATATACTAAGTGACACTTTTTGGGGACCAGTGGCACTCCTCTCCTGCACATACTGCCCATCGCTGTACACTCGGCACTCCTGCATGAAGTACCCACGCCATACACTCTGCAATTCCTCTCCTGCACATACTACCCACCGCTGTACACTCGGCACTCCTCTAATGCACATAGTACCCACCGCGGTATACTCGGCACTCTTCTCCTGCACATACTACCCACCGCCGTAAACTCGGCACTCCCCTTCTGCACATACTACCCACCTCCGTGCACTCGGCACTCCTATCCTGCACATACTACCCACCACTGTACAATCGTCACTCCTCTCCTGCACATATTACCCACCGCTGTGCGCTCTGCACTGTACATTCCCTATTTAACATTACCGTATTCTGCACTATGTAAGTCCTCTCAGACTCTATGAAATCACTACCCCTTTTAAGCCACACCCAATATTTAACGCAATTTAAGCCACAGACACATTTTACTGCTGCATGCGCCACATTTTTTTTTCATCAATGCCTGGTGCCCACTTTTTATTTTGCACACGGGCCCACTGATTTCATGATCCGCCCCTGTGTATGGCCAATATGTGTACCTCCTAGGTATATTTGTCCTGATAATCATTTCCATTAAGATAGAAAGCAATAGTACATCCAAAATTCTGAAGTTGCCACCAACAAATTTTCAAATGAGACACTTGTTCCCCTGACAACTGTCTAACAGGAGAATACTCCTTAATTTGCAGAGATTTTCTCTTACTTCCTGTTGTATCTCAGGGGCAGGAGGTAACAGGGAAAACTCCCCAAAGAGGCACAGATTCAGGTTCTAACCAGAAATCATTTCAATTGTCAGGGAATCTGTCTCCATCCTAGCAGCAATGTCAGGTTGCCAGACAGGGGGGGCTGTCTGACCGACCACATTGCTTAGAAATTAAGGGGCAGATTTCAGCAGGACCAAGTTATATTAATTTGGTCCACAGCAAGTAAAACCATGGTTACCATGGTAATGGTTTCTCCAAAAATCTTCCAGGACAGCTACTTGAGAGATGATTGGCTCTGCCTTCAACAGGAAACATTGACCAGAAAGAGATTTAAAAGCCCCCCCCCCCCCCCTCAGTTGTTGTAAGTATAGAACCTCTACCAATGTACACAAGGGGAATGTTTAGGTAAAAATGCAACAATTTCCATCACTGCCATTTTAAACCAAAAATCATCTGGGTGGAAAGATGAGTGCTACCCTGTGAGATTCTCAGAGATACCATTACCAGCAAGTGTATCCATGGTTTTCCCAAATCACTTTCCAGGACAACTACTTGAGAGGACAAACAAATACACATACCTTGGGGGGGGGGGGGACTAATGCCTGCAACACCTTCCTTTCGAAAGACAAGTCCTGACTGTACAACATTTTCAAATGGTAGCACTTCCCGAAAGCATGGCTTGAGGACCATACTGCAATCTTAGAGATTTCTTCCCATGAAAAACTTTGCTCCTGATGCGGCCATCAACCTTGAGGAATGAGCTCTAATTCTGTCAGGTAGTAAGTGGCCAGAACAGATGAATGCTGACAAAATAGTATCTGTAATCCATCAGGCCATGGTACTCCAGGAGGCACTGAGCCCTACATGGGACCACTATATAAGACTAGAAGTTGAATAGATTTATCAATCTAATTTACAGAAAACCAAAAAGGGTCACCACCTGCACCTTAAGGGTACTGGGCAACAAACCCTTTTTAACTTTGTAACACCTTCCTGGAGTTAATCCAAAACTGTAGGAATTAAATATGCATGAATGCCAGGAAAAAAACATCTTCCAAAGTTAAGTGGAGACTTTCCTGGTATTCACTTTATGGCGAGAAGAAGAAAGGTGTTAATACTCCTTTCTTAATATCCTCTTTTTTTTTAAATCCTCCTCTCAGCCTATAGGCCATCAGGCGGAAGACCTGAGATTTCAGATGGAACACCAATCACTGTGATAATAAATCTTGACAATTCTGCAAAATCTAGGGAGAAACGACTGCCAGAGACTTAGAGCTGAGACCGAACTCATTTTTGGGCCCACGGGGCTATCAAAATTACTTCTGCGTGGTCCTGGATGATCTTACTGATCACTAAGGGTATAGTAAGGATATTAGGGGAAAGTATACTCCAACCTGAACCTTCTCTTAAAGGCATTTTAAATCTACTTACCTGCTTTTCACCTGCCTAAGATGTACAATGACCATGTAGATTCATGGAGGTTGATTTACTAAAACTGGAGAGTGCAAAATCTGATGCAATTGTGCATGGTAGCCAATCAGCTTTTAACTTCAGCTTTTTCAATTAAGCTTTGACAAAAACCTGTACCCTGATTGGTTTCTATGCTGCACCAGATTTTGCACTCTCCAGTTTTAGTAAATCGACCCCTGTATGTAATTTGTTGGTCTGTACAGACAGCCTATGTACAGTAGAATAAATCTTCATATTTCAGTGTCAGATGTTTCTCTTACTTTGAAAGATAAGGCATTCCGAATGGCACTGCACAGGTTAATCTATTACCTCTGTATGCAGGCTAAAAACTGACACCTTCTTTGAAGAAACTACATATCCCACAATCCCTGGGACTGCCAGTCTAGTGCTGGTGCATGTGAAATCTAAATGGTAAGTAGATGAGATTAGATGAGGTGCGGGTGAAAGCATGTAACAGAGCTTACTGTGACAGGAGGGCCCATGGAACCCAGAATCCCTTGGAGAGGTTGGAAAACGCTTGTTTCAGCTCCCCATGCACCCCCTAAGTCTAAGTCACCCTGTGTCCATTAGGGACACAGGGTGACTGTTAAATGTGGCTTGTATTACTAAAAAAAGAACAGTAATATTTATCCACAATATCTCCCAGGATATATATAAAGACTATTCCTGGTTTGTTGGGGTGGATGGGGGGATCATGTGGATGAGAATGCAATGGAAAGTAGTTGGAGAGAACTGAACCCTGCACTCTGTATGTACCGCGGCCCTAAACCCCGCATTCTGTATGTACCGTGCCCTAAACCCTGCACTCTGTATGTACCACGCCCCTTAAGACCCTCCCACTGCAATTTTAGCCAAACCCACCATTTAATGTGGAATTTTGGGAAGGGGGGTTTGTGTGGTTGATTTGAACCATGTAAGGACAGGCTGAATGTACCCAAGTTCATCAATTATTCAACTTGGGTACAACCAGCCTGCCAGATTTTACATGCAATTATTGCAAGTTGCTCTTATAGCTGCTAGCAATCATCACTATGACCCACGGTTAGTTAGTGTGCCACTCAGGCTCAATCATAGTGGGGAGTAGTATGGATGATGCCGCATCTGCTGCAGGAGTGTCGGCAAGAGATGGAGCTCGTCCCAGCTCCTGTGATCACTGAAGTGAGGAAAGACAAAATGAGAGACACGACCTCAGCCTGGGCACCCGCCAGGCCACGCCACCCTTGGAGCCCAGGCTGAGGTTGTCTCTTTTATACCTACCTCAGGATTCCGTGGATGTGTGGCACCAGGGTTTTTCTGATCGCTGCATTAGTGTCGCTAGGTAACCAGTTTTTTTTTAGGTTAACCGCCATGTTTATATAGGTTCATAAATAGGTTTATAGGTCAGGTACCCCCATATTACAACCTAAATAAAGCAATAATCCCTGTGTACTCCTGACGCAGATGGCTTCCCCCGCTGGGAAAACACAATTGCTCGGCAGGAGGGATTCCCCTGTTAACACTGTCTGTATTGATGGGGGAATCAAGAAAATTTCTTTGCTGCAACCCGTGGTTGCAGGAAATAAATTTGCTCCGTCTTTGGCCAGCCTTACAAACTCTGCATTCTTAATATGCTAGACTACCTTAAAAAGAGGAGTGCCCACTAAAAATTTTCTTTTAAAAGTCAGCACCTACAAATACTGCAGCTGCTGGCTTTTAATAATTGGACACTTACCTGTCCCAGGGTCCAGCGATGCGGGGGGATGAAGCCCCCCCTCGTTCCCCGCTCTGCTCGTGGCGCCGGCATCCTTACTGTGGGCACCCGGCTGTGGCTTCACAGCCGGGCACCCACTGCGCATGTGCGAACGGCGCCCTGCGCGGTGATACGATGCTCAGTCATCTGGGACATGTGACAGGTCCCAGATGACTGTGCGGCGCCGAGGGGAAGTGATGTCAGTGCCCGGGCACTGAAGGTGGCAGACTACGAGGGACCCCCTAGCAACAGGCATTTAGAGGTGAGTAAAAATAACTTTTTTTTCCAATTATTTTTTTTTTAATGATTTTTAAGCTAATTTTTTTTTTTTTGGTGGCCACACCACTTTAAGGATGCAGTGAGTAGAAAAGCCTTTCTAAGAGCCCAGTAACCTAAAGCAATAATAACAAGGTACTTGGTATAGGCTTATCTTAGGAAGTGCAGCTCTGAAATTAAAGGTGCACCCCAATCTATCCTGCCCAGGTGGCTTCATTGCTCCCTGATGGCTCCCAACCTTGCTCCATTCAGGGGGGATTCATTAGGAGCCCAGGACCCACAGCAGTATGTCTTCCACTCCTACAGCCTGTAGTATTCACTGGCCCAATGCTGTTCTAATGTCAGTCCCTTTCAGCAAACAAAGCCCAGAATAGAACAGCACCAGAGTGTGGACAGCCGTACTTTAGGAGGCTGGGCAGAAGTGCTCATCGCCCGTGCACTGGGAAGTGTGTCATCATCTAGTGCTGGAACAAAGCTGGCACCATCTTGGTCCTTCTCGGCCTACCATACAGGGCATCTGCCCAGAGGTGCTATGCTGCCAGAAAAATACACATTCTGTGTACAGAACACCTCCAGTCAACCATATTGCATTTTACAGAAAATTACAGCGCAGCAGATTGAAAAGGAAATGTAATTTTTAATAACATTCAATTACAATATGACTTGCAATTGTATATGCTATATTTTCTTTTATTTGCTATTTTTTCCCATGAAAGTGGAGTTACCCTTTAATGATAGATCTTCTACCTATACTGACGATTAAATTGTTTGGCTACTGAGAGATTTACCTGCTAGTTGATAGTTATCTCATATGCATCACATTGTATTCTTTTTACTGAAAATGAGCTGATTACCAACAAGCAGTGAAATCTCTCAGTAGCAAAGAAATGTAATCACCCCTGTAGCTAAGCTCTTTGGCCCCTTTCACACGGGCGGTCCGTTCAGGTCCGCCTGTCAGTTTTTTTGGCGGAACCTCCATAGACCCCTATGGAGGGACGGATGTCAGCGGTGACATGTCCGCTGACATCCGACCCGCTCCGATCCGAAAAAGTGTGACGGAGGAAAAAGCAATTTTTCCATCCGTCTGCGGATCGGATCGGGTGACGACGGACTCTACGGTCCGTCGTCATCCGATCTCCCATAGGGGAGAGCGGCGCTCTGACAGGTCCGTCCCTGCACAGAGTGCAGAGACAGACCTGTCATCTTCCTGCACGGCAGGGGATCGACGGAGCGATCACCCGCTGTGCATAGCGGGCTCCGTACGCGGACACGTCCGTGTGAAAGAGCCCTAAGGCTGCATTCACACCTGTGCATTTTTAGTGCTTTTTGCATTTTGCAGATTTGCACTACAGAACATGTTCCATAGGAAACCGTGTTAAATGGACTGTGGTGCAAATCTGCAAAATGCAAAAAGCACTAAAGCTGCATAGGTGTGAATACAGCCTTAGGCCTGATTCACACCTATGCAGGTTTGCATATTCCAGGTGCATTTTGCATTTTTCAAGTCTATGGAACCAAAAACCAGGAAAAATCCCTTTCCATAAAATGCACAGATGTGAACTACATCCATAGAAAACCATGTTAAATGGCGTGTTTCTGCAAAACTGAAAACGCACTAAAAAATGCATAGGTTTGAACCAGGCCTCAGCCAACATCAGATTCTGAAAAGTAAAACTATAGTAATTTTGGAATGCACACTCAGGCTGGATTTACACCTATGCATTTTTTGTGTTTTTTTCATTTTGCAGATTTGCACTACAGAACGTGTTCCATAGGAAACCATGTTAAATGGACTGTAGTGCAAATCTGCAAAATGCAAAAAGCACTAAAACTGCATAGGTGTGAATCCAGCCTTAGGCTCCATTCACACTAGCGGGTTTTTTGATGCTTTTTGCATTTTGCAGAAATGCAGGGAATTTTTTTAACATGGGTTCCTATGGAACCTGTTCACATCAATGCATTTTTGTGCCTCTGCATTTTTGGAAAGGGTCGGGGACTTTTTTTTCATGCAAAATGCAGCGTTTTGCATGTAAGGCTCGATTCACATCTATGCATTTTGCTTTTGGGCGTTTTTGCAGTGCTTTTTGCGGTGCTTGCCGCGTTTTTGGACACGCGCTTTTACCGCGATTTTGCCGTGATTTGCATTTTAGTATTTTTTTTTTTTTTTTTTTTTTACACTGTTTGCTTAGCAACCAGCTATATACAGTGTAAAAACAAATAAAATAAAAAAAACGCAAATCGCGGCTAAATAGCGGTAAAAACGCGTTAAAAATGTGGTACTTGCGTTTTAGATGCGGGTCCATTGACTTCTATTGCATGCAAAACGCTGCATTTTGCATGAAAAAAAGTCCCAGACCCTTTCCAAAAACGCAGAGGCACAAAAATGCATTGATGTGAACATGTTCCATAGGAACCCATGTTAAAAAATTTCCCTGCATTTCTGCAAAATGCAAAATGCATCAAAAAACGCGTGGTGTGAATGGAGCCTAAATCTGCAAAATGCAAAAAGCACAGAAAATGCATAGGTCTGAATAAGGCCTAAGTCTAGAATATGCAATATAGAGGAATGGCAGTTAGTTAGGACTCTTCATGACATAAAGTCTTACCTAGTACAACAGGCTTCAGCTCTCCATTGTAAAAAACCCATACTCCCATACAACAGTTGCTGTTATTGCAGCGTACTCTTCCTGGTTCCTTTATATCTCCAAATGTTGCCATAGGAAATCCAACAGTATAAGAGGTATTTTCGTACATTGCACAGGAGAGTCCTTCTGGATGGACAACTAGGGGAAAGCAGAGTCCACATTACATTTGGATCAGATATCACATCATTGTATGCCCATCCATATTCAGCTCCATGTTGAAGAATCGACAACTTACCTGTTGGCGAAACAGTAAGAATGATCAAGTAAGCTAGGACGTGTAATTTTCCCTGAGCCATTCCTATCAGATGCATTAGGTAACGCGGTGGGAAACTAGTAACTATATTCGTATTCCTGGCTCCAGCACATCCCTAACTGCACCTGTTAACCTAATGAATTTTTATGTTTATTAGAAATCTTCTGCTCTACCGCAGCTGTCTCCTATTTCACATAACCTATCATGCCTAATTCCTGTAGATAATGTTCTTTTATGGATTCTTTTTTACCCTTAGCTGGCAGGTCTGAGATGGGAGAATAAAACTTCTCAAGGATACCAAACAAGGGGCGTAACTTGGCCATAGCGGTATGTTGAGGGAGTGCTTTTCTGGGAACACTGAGTAAAGGGAGGGACCTGACATTCAGTGTGATAACAGAATCTAATTAAAAAATATATTTGGAAAAATCAGTGTGCATTAACTCAAAGACATGTCTAGCTTTCTTTTATGAAAATATTTTTTTTTCTTTCAAAAAAGCAAAATAATCAACTGTTCAAGATTCTTTATAAGTGACTCTCTCATGCTAGTACTTACCTGGCTGGGAAGCTTATAATTGAACTGAGCAATGTCTGCTCTGCAGGCACATACCCGTTTCATGGTGGCAATGCACTTGTTTGGCTTTACTGCTACTAATGTACATGTCTTGAATACAATATGGTAGTAGATCAAAGGAAATTACAGAAAAATGTAGAGGCCAGGCCCCCCATTAATCCCCGATCACTGTAGTACCGGCGATTGGGGGTTAATAGGGGTTGTCTGGCTGCCTCGGGGTCTGAGGAACACAGAGACCCCGAAATTCGTATCTCACAGCACAATGATCGCTGCCGGAGCTGAGCGCAGCAATCATTGTGCTTTGAGAAGCTCAGATTTTCCAATCACAGTAGCTCACACTGAGCTGTGAGCTGCAAACAGGGAAAAAAGTTTAATTCTTATGCCGCGTACACACGATCGGAAATTTCGCCAACAAAAGTCTGATGAGAGTGTTTGGTCGGAAAATGCGACCGTGTGTATTCTCCATCGGACTTTTGCTGGCGGAATTCCAGCCAGCAAAAGATTGAGAGCAGGTTCTCAATTTTTCAGTCGGAAAAAGTTTCGATTGGAAATTCCGATCGTCTGTACCAATTCCGACGCGCAAAATTCCTACGCATGCTCGGAAACAATTAGACGCATGCTCGGAAGCATTGAACTTAATTTTCTCGGCTCGTCGTAGTGTTGTACGTCACCGCGTTCTTGGCACGAAAATATTTCTCGTACGATTTTTGTTTTAATCAGTACAGTTTTTGTGCAAAAATACAATACAATACATTATATTACTTCTGCATTTTTATTCTGTATTACAAGAATGTTTGTAACTTTAGAGAACTCTTCATTTTTAATATGAGACTAGCATGCAAAAATAAAACAAAAAAACGGACGATCATTCATCCTATAATCTCATTGTGTGTACTAGGCTTTAGGTTGTCAGGGTTGGGCTCAGCCCTTCCTTCCCTGAGCTGGCCGCTCAGCTGTTGGCTAATTGCCAGCTCCTATCTCTCCACAGTGACTCACCTGTTGATGATATCCTGCTCGTCAGTCCTGCCTACTTAAGCCCTACAGTCCAGATGATCTCTGCCTTCACCTTGGTCACATCTCTAGAGACGCTCTAAAGTTTCCTGTTAAAGACTTGCTTGGCTGACATTCCTTCTGGCTCCAGATCCTGCTTGCTGTTCTACTACGCTCATCTCTGGCTCCCTGACTTTTTGGCTTGTCTGACTATCGGTTCCGGTTCCTGAACTCTGGTTATGTTTTTACTACATTTACTCTGTTTACCTTTTTTATTATTATTAAACTGTACTTCTGTCTCAGTCTGATTCATGATTTTTGACAGTGGCCCCCTTTCAAAATTCTTGAATAGCCACACAATTCCAGAATACATGTAAAAAATCTGCAGTGGAAGAAGTGCAACACCAGCAACAGGGTGACTGGGTAGGGAACACTCTTGCCAATCTGGCTGGAGTAAAATATATGCGATGTAAAAATTATAATTGGATCGGCTGATCCCTGGCTGACACCAGTCTGGTAAAGTTAATGTCCCAAATATTGTCCCAGTCCTCCCCATCCATCTGAGGGAACACCTCCTCCCATGCCGCTCTACATCGTGAAAGAAACTCACCAGTCGTTGTAAACAACTGTTTGTATATAGTAGATAGGACCTTTTGCAGATTGTCCTCTCTGAGTAAGGATTCCAGATCACTCATTTGCAGACTAATGCCACGTACACACGATCGGACTTTCCGGCGGACTTAGTCCATTGGACAATTCAATCCTGTGTGGACTTTATCTTCCCAAAAGTCCGTGGGTCCTAGAAATAAGACTGGCTTCAAAATTGTCCACCGGACTCGAGTCCAGTTAAAAAGTCTGGTTGCCTGTGTGCTAGTCCAACGGACTAAAACCAACTCTAGGGCAGCTATTGGCTACTGGCTATGAACTGCCTTATTCTATGTCATCACGTTCGAATCCGGCAAACTTTTGGACTGATCATGTGTGGCCAAGTCCATTCATTTGAAAGTCTGTGTACGCGGCATTAGACTGGTATCCCCAAATTGGCCATTATACGCATATTTCAGCTGCAAATAAGGGAACAAGTGAGTATTGGGGAGATTAATTTTAGTTTTCAGAGTATCGAACTGAAGGAGCTTCCCGCCACCCACTATATCCTTCAGTGTCTTAATACCATATTTAGTCCAAATGACTGGATCAGGATACTCAAAAAGTGTATCAGGTTGGGGTTTCTCCATAGCGGCGTGTGAGGGGAAATTGCAGTATCACATAATTACATAGTTACATAGTAGGTGAGGTTGAAAAAAGACACAAGTCGATCAAGTCCAAACTATGTGTGTGATTATATGTCAGTATTACATTGTATATCCCTGTATGTTGTGGTGTTCAGGTGCTTATCTAATAGTTTTTTTAAACTATTGATGCCCCCCCCCCCCGCTGAGACCACCGCCCGTGGAAGGGAATTCCACATCCTTGCCACTCTTACAGTATGGAAATACGTTTTTTTTTTTCTCACAAAGTTGTTATTTCTTATACACATCATAAGGATACTTAGAATTACATCCCAAAATACATTCTGCTACTCCTCCTGAGTATGGGGGTACCATATGTGTGAGACTTTTTCACAGCCTAGATGCATAGAGGGGATCAAAATCCAAGGAGCACGTATTTTTTTTTAAGGAGTATAAATTACGCATCTAATTTCCTGACTGCCTATCACATTTGTGTAGGCCCTGCAGCACCAAGACAATGGCCCCATTTTGGAAAGCAAGCAATGCAAAGTATTTTCTAAAAGGCATACAGAGTCTTTTGAAAATGTAGTCTTTTTGCCACATTTTTGAAAATTGCAGGAAAAAGAAATAAAAGATTTTTTTAACACAAATTTGTCAATAAGGTATTTCTAACACACATCATAGGCATCACCCGTCCATTAAGGGCGCATGGGCGCTGCCCCCTCTATCACGCCACCCCCTATAAGAGTAATGGCCACGGCCACCCCTATCCATGTGTCCGGCACCTTTCAGGATGCCGGGCGCTTGAATTGCAGCGGCGGGGGTGTTTTTTTTTGAAGCACCTGATTAGAGCCATAGGCTCTAATAGGCTTCAAAAAATGGTGGACTCGGATCGCAGAGCATTGCGCTCAAAGCCCACCCAGGTGTGTTAGAAAAGCAAATAAATATTCACTTTTCGAACACTAAACTGCCAATCAGGAAGTGCGGGTCTGATACCCGTTACTTGATTGACTGAAAGGACAGGCAATATTATTGGACGCCTAGCAGGGGGAAAGAAGACGCACGGCGGACACATGTAGGACACAGAAGCCGCTGCCTGATCCACAGCTCACCGCTGACTGTCCCACTGCCCATCCCACAGCTCCCCGCCGTCACCTGCTGCCTGACCCGCTACCAAGATGGGGTACATGCCGGTCAGACAACGAGCGAGCGGGGGGGGGGGGGGGGTTGGCAGTTAAATGCCCCTGGGGGGGTCACAGTGGCTGCATTTGATGGGCACAGTGACTGCATTTGATGGCTCAGTAGCTACATTTGATGGCACAGTGGCTACATTTGATGTGCACAGTGGCTGCATTTGATGGGCATAGTGGCTACATTTGATGGCACAGTGGCTACAATTGATGGGCACAGTGGCTGCAATTGATGGCACAGTGGCTGCAATTGATGAGCACAGTGGCTACATTTAATGGCACAGTGGCTACAATTGATGGGCACAGTGGCTGCAATTGATGGCACAGTGGCTGCAATTGATGAGCACAGTGGCTGCAATTGATGGCACAGTGGCTGCATTTGATAGGCACAGTGGCTGCAATTGATGGCACAGTGGCTGCCTTTAATGGCACAGTGACTGCATTTGATGGGCACAGTGACTGCATTTGATGGGCGCAGTGGCTGCATTTGATGGGCGCAGTGGCTGCATTTGATGGGCGCAGTGGCTGCAATTGATTGCACAGTGGCTGCAATTGATGACACAGTGACTGCAATTGATGGCACAGTGACTGCATTTGATGGGCACAGTGGCTGCATTTGATGGGAATAGTGCCTACAATTGATGGCACAGTGACTGCATTTGATGGGCACAGTGGCTGCATTTGATGGGAACAGTGAGGCTGCAATTGATGCTTTTTTTTCTGAATTTTTCAGTTTGTTTGTGCCCCCCCAAAATTTTGAGCACCAGCTGCCACAAAGCAAGTGTACAAACTTCAGCACAGGTGCCATTGACAGACTTCTTTGCATTTTCACAATTAATGCAAAACATTCTCTGATTAGACGAGGAGGACAGGGCAGGCAGTGACATTCTATGAATGGTGGTTCTCTGAAGCAACCCCCTATGTTCAGAATGCAGCAGGGCAGCCGCTAGCTTCCTGCAGCAGCCAGGAACCTGTGTAAATCTGACAAGCTAACTGTCAGGTTTCACACACACACCACACTCCCCACCACCACCTCCACAATCCGTGCTTCATTAGCTTCAATAGGGGGCAAGTGAAACATCAGGGATCTAAATGACCCCTGATGTCATATTAAAGAAAATATAAAAATCACATTGGAGACCTTTTGTCCCCTATGTGATGAAAAATAAAGTTTACTGAAAAAAGTGCAAAAACTTTAAGTTACACCCAAGCACTTAAAACCCTTGAAAACTATTTTTGAGCCTACCCCCACATACATGCACATCTGAACACGAACACGTGTCAGACACGCGAAAACATGCTACGCATGTTAAATATTACCCCGCATGCTGGAGTAAGAGCAATAATTCTAGGGCCTCTAATAAAGTGGCAGTAAACTCCCATGGACATTTTTTACCTAAGGGTAAGTCTATAGTGAGGCTTACCTATAGATACAGTAAATGTCTCCTAAATGTGCACCATTTAGGAGATATTTACTTGTGAAACCAATAGCATACCGTGCCTTCAGAGCCAAGTGGTGTGAACAGTGGCTCCTGCGCGCATGCGCAGAAGTGACGTCTTTGTGGCTCATCCAATCAAAGGCCCAGATCCCACCAACCCAGAAGGAAGACCGGGTGAAGGTGGAAGCCCTGTCGGTGGTGATAGTGCAGAAACCAAAGAAGAGCACACACCGCTCCAGGCAAATCTTCAGGTGCAAATGAATAACAGGTGCAGATCCTGGCTCACCACCAATGCAAATAAAATTAAGAAATGGTCGCACTTGCTTGTTCACAACAGTAAACAACCAAGCTATCGCTTGTGAAACGCGTCAACTGCCTGTCCTGTGTTTGTCTGATACACTTGTGACAATAAAGGTTCATCAAGCAAGTTTTTTGGAAATTCAGAGCTCGACCATTTCTTCATTTTATTCGCAGTGGTGACAGCGCGCGGCTGGAGGACTTCGTTTTAAGGTAAGTTTCACTTAATGTGCTAGTAGTTTGTGATGCATAGCACATTAGAATTTTGCCCTGCAGGTTTAATAAAATAAAAAAAGCTGGCGGTTTACTACCCCTGTGTGCCTTAAAATTAACTTTAGTGTGTTTTTTACTGAAATGTTGTGCTTGATAAACTGTTACGATAATACTGTATGCATAGCGGATTGAAACTATCACCATTTTATTGTCCAGGGGTCTGCTTTCAGAAAATGTATAATATTTTAAGTAATCAGGCCTAAAATTATTTTTTAAATATGCAAAAAAAATAAAAAAATAAAATGACAGTGAAAAAGGGTTATATATACTACTGCAGGCAGCAGAACAGACACAGAAGCTTATAGTCAAAAATTATATAATTTAATTCCTTTCTAACATGGTATAATTATTCACACAATTAACAATTATTGACGTTCATGTTTTTTAAGAACTTTGGGCGGCCAAACAACTACTGGAGCTAAAGCCTCATTTAATCTCAGTTGACCACAAACGCATCATTTTTTCTGCTTAGCAAAGCCTCCAGTGGTTATGTGCTGCCACCTAGTGTGCCATTTGCAGAATGCACATTCCTTATTGTACAGCTGTTTTCAATCAACCATTTTCCCTAATGGGATATCTTCAGCAGGTTCCTAATATATAGACACACAACGTAAGGCTGTCCATCTGATATTCCTGAAGGAAAGGTGTTGTCAGAGGCAAAGGAAAGTGTCAACAGTAGGTTCTTCCATATAAAAACGTAAAAAGATGTCTGTTACAAGGGGTATTTGCAGAAACTTTGTTGGAAGGTTTATACATCATTAGGCATGTTCATTATTTTATGGTTGTAACAAGACTGGCTGGCTTTAATTACTTGATAGCTGTTCCTTATTGGGCTATAAACTGTGCAGGAGATTTTTGCTAGCTGGATTCTGCTGCTATGATTATTAGCCTCTAACTTGCCTAAATCCCTGTTCAGCATAGGAAATGCTTCAGCAGACATGTTTAATGTGTTTTTGTTTGTGCATGTTGCTGTGATGTGAGTCAGTGGGTTTTCAATAGCAAAGTATATCTGTGCAAAGCAGATAGCTAAAAGGGCTTGTTCAGATATGTGGCCAGAGGGCAGTAACAAGTGGTTGTGCTGTGGTTTTCCCACCTGCTTAAACAAGAACATACAGCCACTCAGGGTTGTACACATGGTGTAGCCGTGGCAAAAAATGTAAACTCCTGTTGCATTTGTAAGGCTCCATGCACACTTGATGTTAAAATAAAGTTCTAAAAACGCCAGTAGCTTTGCAGTGAGTCTGTTTAGAGTTTTTGCAATAGCGTTTATTAGTGTTTTTCCACGATGGCTTTTTTTTTTTTTTTTTTTTTTTTTTAATGTGGTCAGGAAAACGACTCCTGAACACGATTTTATGGCGCTCAGAAAACAGCCCATAAACTCCACTGCTGATAAACATCCAAAATCGTCCATGTGTGCATGGACACCTAGGATAACATAGAGGGGAGTTTATTGGCTGTTTAAAAAAAAAAAAAAAACATGCGCTTAAACTCCCAAAAAAACGGACGTTTATGAGCTTTAGTGTGCATGGAACCTAAGTCAGTACTGCCACTGAAAGCAACTCATTATAGTCAGAGGGACTTTTGCAACTGTAAGCAATACAGGTGATTACTTGGCATCTTTAGGGTTAAAACAGTGGTGACCCCTGAGCTATGTTAACCACTCTGAAAAGTGATCCATTGTGGATTGCTTTTCAGAATGGAGGCATGGGCTGCCTCATGTGAGAATGAGCTCTAAAACTATACTATACTAGTACTATTGTACCAGGCTTATCCTGGAGCTTTTGCTACTAACCGCACTTTCTGCTTCAGATGGAGCCATTCTGCCTGCTGTATGTTCCTTCAGTAGGCTGTCTGTCTAATAAGCAGCCAAATGGCCAACTGAAGGAGCTTCCATAGCAGGCTGACAATGCTACTGTGAGGCTGTGGCTTAGCGTTGTCTGCAAGCGTTTTATTATTGGCAGGATCTTCAGGTAAGAAACTTTGCAATAGGTTCTCGAACAGTGGTTGTAGCTTGTTAGCCCTTAACAAAAGTAGAAATTTGGATGTAGGGCAATATCATTTATTACTGATATGATTTCATCTGAACCATCATCCCATATCAAATGGACTTTTTAATGATTTTCACCATTCCCACTTAGGTGTGAAGTGCGATAGGACTGCTCCATGTCTGTATCCAAATTATTTTTATTTTTTTCTTGGCACCTAATGCTACGCCTGTTTGTTTGCACTGATGACCTCTGTATGTATCTTTGTTACACATGTAAGATTAGATGTAAAGTGTGGCAGGACTGTTCGTACAGTCAATACATATTGTCTGAAGAGGCCAGCATGCTTTGAAAGCATGCACTACAGTCTATTTTATTTGCCAATTACGGTAATTGTGTTGCCCTAAACTCAAACCTCTGCGCTTGTCAATGACCTGATACTCTGCTGTTATGAGGATACCACAAAGGGAAATGGGGGGGGGGGGGGCTGTTTCATTGGTACACTGTTGCGCATGTTGTGGACACTGGAGTAGGTGCACCAGGACTGGCTGGTACCAATATGTAGCTGTTGTAAGTTTACATAACGATGCAGCGGGCCACACAACATGCACCTTTCTTTTCTGATGTTTTGGTGTAGCGGGCAGTTACCAGCAGACTTGCTGTTTAAAAAACGAGTGTACCTCTGCCCTTACAAGCTCATTGAGTGGGTCCAGCAACAGTGGGAACAGCTGAGGAAGGCTAAACAAATAGTTCTCAAGTGATCTAGAGGAAGACTCCACCCTGGAGATGCTACCTCTGCAACTGGGAGACCTAGTGTTAGTGAAAATCCAAAGTTTGAGAGAGGTAGCAAATTGGTACCTAGGTGGGGGGCTACCCCGTAAGTGGCGACACCACCATTTCCCAGCCTGCCAAACAACCAAATTGCCCTAACAGTTTCCATGTCAAGGGACCTCTGTATAAACTGTGGTCCTAGCTCTAAAGTTTCCATAGTAGGAGCACATATATCAATGGTAAGAGCAGGTGTGCCTGGAGGGAGCCCACCCCTCCTTTAAAGGCACAGGGACTCGCAAGGACATTCAGCACATCCCTGCACCCAATTTGATCAACTGTACAAAAAAATGCAAACCACCCCAACCTATAACTAGCATGTGCAGTAATGCAAACAATCCCACCATTTCCCTTCTTTGTGCACCTTGCTGCAAAGGCTAGTTATAGGTTGGTGGGTGTTTGTGTGGGGTGTTAACCATCTGGAGTCTCTGGGCTGGATTCTGAACCTCCAGGAGTTTTCCTTAGACCTGTCCCAAGAGGTTTGGTTTTTAGGCTATTGAATCAATTCGATAGAACAGAATCTTTCTCCTGCAAGAAAAGGACAAGGTCCAGTGCACGGCTGCTATGCTGCAGACAAACCAACCGGTAACAAGGCAAATGTCAGCATTAGGGGTCCTGACCTCAACAATTCCGGATATTCAGTGGGCAAGACTACACTTCAGGAGTCTACAAGCCTTTCTCCTAAGGTCATGGGATCACAGCTTAAAGTGGTGTTCTCCCCTAAAAACAAAAAAGGCTTAAAAATCCTAAAAAAAATTAATAAATAAAAATTTTTTTTTTTTGCATACCTTCTAAATGCCTGTTGCTAGGGGGTCCCTCGTAGTCTGCCTTCTGCCTAGGCTGGTGACATCACTCCCCCCCCCCTTGGCGCATGAAGGGCTCCCTAGTCATCTGGGACCTGTCATGTGTCCCAGATGACTGTGCGGCATGCCGGGCCGCTTGTGCATGCGCAGTGGGTGCCCAGCCGGGTGGCCATAGTTGCAATGCCGCCGAGCGGATCTGGGGCTAGCGGAGTTTCAAACCCCCCCCCCCCGCATCACTGGACCCTGGAACAGGTAGGTGTCCGATTAAAAGTCAGCAGCTGCAGTATTTGTAGCTGATGACTTTTTTTTAAGTTCCCTGGACACGAAGGTGAACATTCCAGCCAAGGTGAAAAGGTCACTATGGTGGAGGAATCAGGAGATCCTATCAAGGGGCCTGGCTTGGGGCTTCCCAGTTGAAAGAAGACTAACAATGGATGCCAGCTCATGGGGGGGGGGGGGGGGGGACTTTTCCCAGGGAAGTTGGTCCAAGAAGGAATCGATAAGGTCCTCCGAATTGGAGAGTTGAAGGTGATCGCTTAATCTCTAGTGATATTCGCACAAGTTCTCCAGTATCACCATGTGCAAGTGTTGACAGACCATGTCGTGGCTTATCTAAACAGACGGGGCACAAGACGCAAGGTCCTTAGAAGCACTGGCAACAGATTCTTATATAGGCAGAGAAACCTTTACTATCCTTATCGGCAATACACCTAAAGGGGACCCTGAACAGAGTGGAGGACTTCCTAAGCAGGTACCCCATTCAGCTAATCCCACTGGTTTTAAAGAAGATCCAACGGGAAGGAGTACCAGTCATTCTAATTACTCCATTTTGGCCAAAAAGGGCCTGGTTCTCGACTGTTCTGGGGATGGTGATCAAACCTTGTTGGCATCTACCTCTCAGGCAAGATTTACTAATCCATGGTCCAGTAAATCGCCCAGAAGTGGCCAGGCTGTCACTTGCAGCATGGTATCCAAAGAGCAGAAACTAAAGGGTAAGGGGTTCTCAGATTGTCTGGTTGTGACATTGCTATCAAGCAGGAAAAAAGTAACGAGCCATCAATACGAAGGTCTAAAACTCATGGTGCAATTAATCTACCTAAGACCCAAGGAGCCTTGCTTCCATCGTGGTGGATGGGGGACTAGTAGTCAGTACCTTGAAGGTACAGGTTGCTGTACTAGCAGTTTTTCTCTAGTCATCTTCAAGGACGGCATAACCTGAGAGATGACTGGTCCACCTGACGGGCCCCTCCCCCCCCTGCACCTCAGTTCTTGATGGTTTCCCTGCAGCGAAACGTGTGTGTGTGTGTGTGTGTGTGTGTGTGTGTGTGTGTGTGTGTGTTAGACCTCAAGCTAGTAGCTGATGGTTCCCCCCCCCCCCCGGGGGCTGGATACCAAAGCCGGGGAGGGCGGCAGATCCAGCCAGGGCTTAGTCCCTTCTCAGGGAGAGGTTATTCCCCGATAAGGAGCCTCCCGGGTACAGAGGGGTTTCCTGGAACTCCTGTGAGCACACACCTCATGCCTTTCCTTCCAGCCAGTCAGGTACAGGGGTGCTGAAGGAACCCGGAGTTTGGGCTGGAGCCCAGGCTGCTGAAGGGGTAGAGGATCCCGGCCCAGGGTTTCCAGAGGTGCTGGGCAGGGCTGTTGGAGGTCTGCGTCCCATAACGTACGCTGTAATACTCCTGGTTAGGAGTAAGCTTTCCGGCCGGGTGGAGCAAGATGGCGCTGTTTCCAAAATGGCGGATCTGGAAACGCTAGAGGCCAAATCCCCTTTTCCGATGGCGGTTCTCCAACAAAACTGCGCCGATCACCGGCGTTGAAGGAGCAGACAATATAAGACTCGAGAGCCAGGCAGAGGCCTCACGATTTCCTCTTCACTCCCTCCGGGATCGCCTCCTGGTACGGAACCAGCAAGGAGTGGTATGGAAAGAGGACAGTCACACCCTTAACCCAGGAAGAGTCCTCTTCTGAAAAGTGGTGGGGTAATATGGGTCTTACTTGCACCACGCGGGGGGGGGGGGGGCGGCACAGGAGAGAAGTTTTGAAGACTATTTGAGGGTGTTATGTCTTTTTGTCTCCTTAGAACCTAGCGGCTCTGCTCAAGGGGTTCACAGGGCTAGGGGTAAAAATCCCCCCCAGAACAGTAGTGATAAGCTCCCACCAGACCATGTTAAACCTTTTTTGTTATAGGTGCATTTGATAAACTGTTGAGTAAGGAAATCTCACAGGTTATGAAGGATTTCCTTGCAGTACAGTCTGAGATGCTCTCTACCCTCAAATCTCTCAAGACGGATGACAAAGTAATCCTGTCTTCTAGAGAAGGTACTTCCTCTCGGGAAGGTATTTCAGACAGGGGTCAGAGAACCCCATCCTCTGTCACTTCAGGAGTTGAGGAGTTTGAGGACTGAGTCAAAGACTTGCTGGAAGGGGGGGGGGGGGACACAGATTCTGATAGCCAGGATAGTGACAGTCCTAGAGCTAGTAGCCACCTCTTTTTCCCTTGGAGAATATGGGGCAGTTACTCAGGGCGATCTATGTCTGAGGATATCCCAGAACCTCCGGTTCAGGCGACTGGCAGGGATAAGATGTACAGGGGATTGGGAAAACTTCAATCCAGGGTATTTCCAGTTCATCAGGCTCTAAAGGAGGTGATTTTGAGAGAGTGGAAAGGCCCAGAAAAAAGTTCTTGAACTCAAGACTTGGAAGAGAAGGTTTCCCTTTGGGGAGGAAGAACAGAAGTTTTTCAAGACCCCCAAGTTAGATGCAGCCCTGTCACAGGTCTCTAATAAATCTGATTTGTCTTTTAAGGGCTCGGGTAACTTAAAACACCAAATGGACAGAAGGGCTGAGACGCTTTTAAGAAGCGTGTGGGATGCCAATGCGGCAACCATGGCTCCTGCCTTAGCGTCAGCATGTGTGGCAAGAAATGTGGATGCATGGTTAGGCAGGCTCTCCTACCATGTTTCTAGAGGGAGTAATTCTAAGGAAGTCTTAAATTCTCTAGCCTTAATAGGTAAGGCTGTGGCATATTTAGCAGATGCAGCAGTGGAATCTGTCGAACACTGCTAAGTCTGCGGCCCTCCTTAACTCCGCAAGAAGGGCTGTCTGGGTCAAGTCATGGGAAGGAGACCATATGTCTAGATCACGGCTATGTGGGTTGCCTTATGAGGGTTCCCAACTTTTTGGACCCGGCCTGGATCAGGTCTTATCAAGGTCAGCAGAAAAAGGAAAAAAGTTCCTGGTTTTTAAAGCTAAAAGAAGGGCAGGAAATGTATATGATTTTTTATTTATTTTTTTTATTGCACACTACCCCCTTGGGAGCTGCAATGTTGTTCATTACCTTTTTGTCAGTTAGCCCCGTCTCTTCCTTCCCCCATGCAATTTACACACCAGATGACTTTAAGGTTGATAATGCTTTATTCTGTGGTATTTCAATAAACGCTGAAGTAGATAATGAGATGCCCTGTTAAGTTATCATATTGGCATGGCATGTTGCATCTTTTCTCATGGGACTCCCTCCTGCACTTTTGCTTGATTCCAATATGGACTGACCAGCATCACTCTGAATAATGCGTTTGAGTTAGATGACAAAGTCACAGGCCACACTGCCTATTTCCATGACCCTTGCTGTTGGAGGGAAGCTTCAGAATGGCAAAGATGTTTTTTTTTTTTTTTATTACAAATTATGTGAGCAGACTGCAGTTCCCCTCTAAAGGCGCCAAATTGTTAAAGACTGCATTCAAAACAGGCAAACTTGGCTACTTGAATGCTTTTAAGTGCATAGGTGGGCTTTAGTGTCTTATAGACACCCCCCCCCCCCCCCCCCCCATCCCTCCGTGCTCACACGCAGAAGTGAACTCGTACATAAGTCGCGCCCGCATGCTAGACAAGCACCACCAACTACCTATCTATGCAGTGAGGTGGAAGGCAGAGTACTGTTGCGATCACCTTGCAGATGGCACTGGAGGAGCAGGATCGGAAAATGCAGCTACCTGCTCATTCCACCACGGGCTACAGCCTGCTTCTATTTAAAAAATAATCCTAATGCAAAACTCTGCCTGAATAAGTGTCTGCTGGTGCTGTATCAAGCTGTCAAGGGGTTCTTTCTTACACTTGCTGAACTAACACTAACCTGCCTGGGGGGAAGGTGGTTTTTACTGACATAACATTTCTCTAACAGATATTTACTGACCGCTGTAAAATCACTAATTTTTACAGTAGCGGTCAGTAAATTTACTGACGGTTGTCAACCCTGCACCTGCCCTCCCCCAAGGAGATTACGCACACTCGGCCACCCCAATTACTGCTTTTACCATGCAAGCAATGTCAGATCTGTTCTCACAAAATACAGGTGTGTGTGTGTGTGTGTGTGTGTGTCTGTAGCAACTACTCTCCTGCTCCCACTCATCTACTGAGTTTACCCTTCATAGTGACTCTCCCCCTGTATCCTGTTAATTTATTTTTTCAGGCCCTGTTTTTATGATGCACCATGTTCCACCATGCACCCCTTTCAATAACTTAAGGAAAGTTTCCTGAATTTTCTAAATCAGTGGTCTCCAAACTGCAGCACATTGGCTGCCTTTATCTGCCCTCTGGGGCACTATGCCTCCCACTGCCACCAACAATGGGACAATTTCTTTCCACTGACCCCAATGATGGGGCACAATTCCTCCCACAGATATAAACAATTGGGCACTATTCCTTCCACCAATACCAATGATGGGGCACGATTCCTCCCTCTGACTATGGTTACTATGTAATTTTTACTCCCACTGGCAAGAGCTTTGCTGGGGTTTTTCGTCTATGTATGTAACGTGGGGGGGGGGGGGGGCTTCAAATCTATGTAACTGCCCCTTTGTCTAGAAAATTTGGAGACCCCTGGCCTAAACATTACAGGTCATATCTGTAGGGGTGTAAGTCCAAGAAAGGCATTGTTGGAGAATCCCCTTAAGCCGGGTACACACTAATGGCTCTGGTTGGCGATGCTGTACTAACCATGCAAGGTTAGTCCGGTGATCTCCCCTGCTGAGCTGTTGTGAATCGCTCAGCTGCTGGTTTTTAAGCATGCATGTCCGACAGAAGCTGGCTGAAAGGCTGGCTTCTGTCGGCCAGACCGATGTACACACAGGCAGAATGTTTGTGGGGTGTTATTTTTTTTATTTTATTTTTTTTTTTTTTTCTCCATGGACAAGGTAAGTGAGAGATGAGCACATTAGGATGGCTTGAGCAGAAAATGCATTAGAAAGGGCTGCTTTTTATTAAGAGTGAGTCAATTGTGTACTGTCATGATACACATTTTTTTTTTTTTTTTGCACTAACATACAATTTTTCAGGACAAGCTTTCGGGGATATGTCCCCCTTCAAGGTCCAAGAGTACTGCTTGGACCTTGAAGGGGACATACAATTTCTAAGGACAAACTTTTGGGGTATCGCAGGCACTACTCAATTTTCTCTGTCGCAATTGCACTAATACTGCTACAATTGCCTCAAGTATTATGAAGAGTAAAATTCTTCCTAAAAAAAAAAAAGGCTTTTGATAGAGTAGGAAGTACTTTGGCTGTTTGTCCCTGCTAGGGAGATTTGGCATTTGTTTTGGTGGTTGTAAACCTCAGACATTAAATATGAACAAAGCAGATCATTCTATACCGTTGTCTCAATTAAAAGGACTATGGCATGAATCGCCTCTGACGTGGTTTCCCAACACCAAGAGAAAAATGGTGAGAGGGACCTCCAGCAGATTGATGCCCTTGGCTCTGTCCCTGTGTGGAGGGGGTCTCTTCCCTCCAATGAGCAGCTCTGCAGAATGTGACTTCAGATCTCAACTCCTTCACCCCAATTCCCCCCCCCCCCCACAATGGGGACACTGGTGTTGGTCACTGTCTGCAAAGGGATTTCCCTTTTTTGAAAATATCCCTAAAGGGGGTAGATGACCATTTTAAAAATGGTTTAACCATTCCCTGTTCTATCATTTTTATTAATCCTTTTTTTTTTTTTTTCTTTTTTTTTCTGAAATGCTGTTAAATAAAACCTGAAAATATTGATTCTGCTTTTAAAGGTCACAATGTCAAAGTCATCAAGTGCTTCTGGACAACAGCAAGTAAAAAAGTACTCACTGAGAGTAGCCCTGAAGAAGGTTGAATATGTTACTGACAGCAGCGACAGCGAGGAGGATGAGGAATTAAAGAAGCCTCCAGTTGTCCCATCAAGTGATTCTGAGGAGGAGGCACCAAATGCATTTCTGCAGAGAAGAGCCAAGAACATTGAGGATAACAAAGCCATGGTTTGTACCAGAGGTGGCCAAGGAGCAAACCTACCCCCCCCCCCCACACCTCCAGTGAGGACTGGGCTGACCATTTACTACAATGTTACTTGTGGGTAACTATTGGGCTGCAATGCTCACAGGTGGTTTGGCTCCTCAGCAGTGTGTTTTTTTTATTTATTTTTTCACCAGGTATGCATTTTGGTACTGTGCCTCACAATTCCTGCTCTTTCAGGTGCCCAAAGCACTGGGATTTGATGCTGAGAAGCCAAACCACCTTATGCCATGGCCTTTATGTTGCATTATGTATGATCACTGACACAACAAAACTGTAGGTTCCATTGAGAAAGCTGTTCTAGAGCGCACTGCGCACATTATTCACAGTAGTCTGAGGTAACTGTTTTGCTGGCATTTCAGTTGTGTTAGTAGACCAGATGTCCTATGACTTAAATTAAATGGGTTGGGTTGCCATGACTTATTTTATTTGACCCATTTTATAGAAGTTGGCTTCGCCTATAGTCTTGCAGTTTTATGCATGGTGTATGGTAACATCTTGTCAAAAAGTAAAAAACCTTAAGTTTTTATAGTGTACTTCCTTTGTGGAACAAAAAAATTTAATTTTTATAGAATTTTGGTTTTAGTGTACGATGGGACTTATTTTTTAAAGTGACTCTGTTTTCTAACCTTGCAGCTGGCCAAGCTTATGGCAGATTTGGAGAAATTGCCAGGACACTTGGAGTCAGATTCTAATAACCAGAACCATGGGACTCCGGTAAATGCATTTTCGTCTCTTAAGCACTCACTCTAGGTGCAAATGTCTGTTTTGGTAGGGGTTGCATTTGTGGGATTTTTGAGTACTATTTTATTTTTTCTGCATTAGAAGTACTCAAGACGTTCCAGAGGATCACTTGTAGCAGCTGAACCAAGAAGGAACCCAGAGCGTGCCGCACGACGTGT
Source organism: Lithobates sylvaticus (assembly GCA_028564925.1). NCBI lineage: Eukaryota > Metazoa > Chordata > Amphibia > Anura > Ranidae > Lithobates > Lithobates sylvaticus. The sequence continues at coordinate 517,469,814 of CM053027.1, forward strand.
GACTCGCTCTATGGGAACAGTGCTACCCTCAGACAAGGACCCAGACGATCAGAGCCTGGAGGATCAGCTATTGGAAGAGGTGAGTGATGTGTGATAACATTTTAAAATGTTGTTGGCTTTAGCAGTTCCATTCCTTTTTTATATTCTGTAGAATGCAGATTCTGTCTTCCTGGTAAGGTTGCCACCTTATGTTCAAGCCAAACCAAAACACTTTAGCAGCGCATGGCAACTTTTTGGTAGTACATTAAATTCATTACTACTGTACAATGCATGACATTTTTTTAATGTAGAATACATATCATTTTGTGTGGGTTTTTTTTTTTTATTTAAATAAAATTTCTAATCCTATGGAGTTAATTACAAGAGCCCCCCCCCCCCCCCTTACATCAGAGTCAACAAAGTTCCTCTTTGAATCTGAAATCCGCAGGGTTCGTTACCCCTTTGCATCAAGGGGGGGACTCTGATTCAAGGAGGAACACTAAGAACTCTGGTGTAAAGGGGAACACTGGTAACCAGAGCTCCCACTTACAACATTGTTCCCAGCATTCCCCCTTTAATCAGGGTACCCAGAGCCCCTCTTCCATCAGTCTACAGAACTTTCACTGTGAAGGGGAACTCTGATGTAAGGGTGTCCTTGCCCCCTTTTACATCAGAGTCTGCAGAGCATCCCTTACATCAGGGTCCCCTTGCATTAGTGGACTAATTTGGGGCGGTGCAGTGTGAGACAGTGTAAGACACTCTCGGCTTACAATTGCAGCGAGCAACCCTGCTGGGTAGCCAGTCTGGGCCAGGAGCAGACTGACAACTCATGGGGGTCCCCCGGGCAATTGGAGATCATCGGTCGCCCCAGGTTTAAAGATGGCTGTGACCCAACATTAATGTGGCATGCTCAAGCGGAGGGGCACTGAGCTTGGCCACTTGCATACACAGCATTTTGGGGCCCCGGACAAACTAAGGCCGCATACACACGAAGGGACAATCCCGCGGGATTATCCTCTGGACTGAAGTCCAGAGGATAATCCCCTCGTGTGTGGGCGCCGGCGGACTTTTTGGCGCCAAAGTACGGCGGACTAAAGTTTCAGGTTTTGTTCTCAAATTATCCGCTGGACTTGGAAGTCCAGCGGACAATCCCGCCGTTAGTGGGCAAGTCCGCGGGACTTTTGAAATGAACGGACTTGCCGCTCATCGGCAAGTCCGTTCATTTAGCACGTGACTTCAGGTTACGTAGCTAGCGTAGGCAGTTACTGCCGCCGCGCTAGCTCCGTGACCTGGCATGGATTTAAAGGGAATCCCCACGCCGAAAAAACGGCGTGGGGGTTCCCCCCAAATCCATGTCAGACCCTCATCCGAGCACGCAGCCTGGCAGGCCAGGAAAGGGGTGGGGACGAACGAGCGCCCCCCCCCCTCCTGAGCCGTACCAGGCCGCGTGCCCTCAACATGGGGGGTGCCCTGGGGAAAGGGGGGCCGTGCGGCCCCCCCACCCCAAAGCACCTTGTCCCCATGTTGATGAGGACAAGGGCCTCTTCCCCGACAACCCTGGCCGTTGGTTGTCGGGGTCTGCGGGCGGGGGCTTATCGGAATCTGGGAACCCCCTTTAATAAGGGGGCCCCCAGATACCGGCCCCCCACCCTATGTGAATGAGTATGGGGTACGATGTACCCCTACCCATTCACCTAAGGTGTAAAATGTAAAGTAAAAAAAAACACCCACACTTTTGGAAAAAATAGTTTATTGCACTGCTCCGGGGGTCTTCTTCCGTCTTGGGGGTCTTCTCGCCGGACTCCCCCGCCATTTACCAAGCTCTTTTACCGAGCGAGGGGAGTCCGGCTACCTTCTTCGTCGTCGCCGCCGTCTGGGGGTCTCGATCCGCCTTCGGGGGTCTTCTTCCGTCTTGGGGGTCTTCTCGCCGGACTCCTCCCCTCTCTTCTGCTCTTTTACCTAGCTCTTTCACGAGGGGAGGTGTCCGGCTACCTTCTTCGTCGTCGCCGCCGTCGTCTGGGGGTCTCGATCCGCCTTCGGGGGTCTTCCGGGGTCTCTTCTGTTCTTGCGGCGGTCGTCGTCTTCCGCGCCGCCGGCGCCTTCTTCTTCTTGTCCTTCTTCTTGTCCTTCTTGTTCTTCTTCTTCTTCCGATGTTGACCCGACGCTCTCTCTGCCCGGAATGCCTGTGCCGCTCTGAGCTCGGACTTATATAGGGACATGGGCGACAGGGTCACATGCACATGTCACATGGTGACCCCGCCCCCTTGTGTTGTCACAGTCCCGGAGGATGCTGGGACTGTGACATCGCAAGGGGGCGGGGTCACCATGTGACATGAACATGTGACCCTGTCGCCCATGTCCCTATATAAGTCCGAGCTCAGAGCGGCACAGGCATTCCGGGCAGAGAGAGCGTCGGGTCAACATCGGAAGAAGAAGAAGAACAAGAAGGACAAGAAGAAGGAGAAGGCGCCGGCGGCGCGGAAGACGACGACCGCCGCAAGAACAGAAGAGACCCCCGGAAGACCCCCGAAGGCGGATCGAGACCCACAGACGACGGCGGCGACGACGAAGAAGGTAGCCGGACACCTCCCCTCGTGAAAGAGCTAGGTAAAAGAGCAGAAGAGAGGGGAGGAGTCCGGCGAGAAGACCCCCAAGACGGAAGAAGACCCCCGAAGGCGGATCGAGACCCCCAGACGGCGGCGACGACGAAGAAGGTAGCCGGACTCCCCTCGCTCGGTAAAAGAGCTTGGTAAATGGCGGGGGAGTCCGGCGAGAAGACCCCAAGACGGAAGAAGACCCCCGGAGCAGTGCAATAAACTATTTTTTCAAAAGTGTGGGTGTTTTTTTTTACTTTACATTTTACACCTTAGGTGAATGGGTAGGGGTACATCGTACCCCATACTCATTCACATAGGGTGGGGGGCCGGTATCTGGGGGCCCCCTTATTAAAGGGGGTTCCCAGATTCCGATAAGCCCCCGCCCGCAGACCCCGACAACCAACGGCCAGGGTTGTCGGGAAGAGGCCCTTGTCCTCATCAACATGGGGACAAGGTGCTTTGGGGTGGGGGGGCCGCACGGCCCCCCTTTCCCCAGGGCACCCCCCATGTTGAGGGCACGCGGCCTGGTACGGCTCAGGAGGGGGGGGGGCGCTCGTTCGTCCCCACCCCTTTCCTGGCCTGCCAGGCTGCGTGCTCGGATGAGGGTCTGACATGGATTTGGGGGGAACCCCCACGCCGTTTTTTCGGCGTGGGGATTCCCTTTAAATCCATGCTAGCTTGCGGAGCTAGCGCGGCGGCATTTACTGCCTACGCTAGCTACGTAACCTGAAGTTACGTTCGAAATGAACGGACTGCTCCGTGTGTGGGCAAGTCCGTTCATTTTCAAAAGTCCCGCGGACTTTTGGCCGGCGGATTATCCGCTGGACAAGTCCGTGCGTGTGTGGGCAAGTCCACACCCTCGGAAAGTCCAGCGGACCTAGCCGGAAAGTCCAGCGGATTGTCCGCTGGACTTAGGTCCGCCGGCAAAAGTCCGTACGTGTGTACGAGGCATAAGAGGCACTGGAGCCTTTTTACAGTGCATGTGGCTTAATTATGCAACATTTTTAGTCGTTTGTTTTGTTGAGGAAAAAAAAACACACATCGCTGTTTGGGGGGAGGGGGACGGTTTTGTTGAGATATCAGGGCTAAACCCCCTGAAGTATCACTTTTGGGATAAAGAAAGGGACTGAAGACTCATTCAATATGTACAGGAGAGGCGTGTGGAGGGTATGACGGAGGCAGAATGGGGAGATATCTTGCAGTGTCAGTGATGTTTGGCAGATAAGGGAAGGAAAATTACCATGGAGCTGAATTAAGTTTTGGATGGCCTGACCACTTTAAAAAAAAAAAAAAAAAAATTTCATAAAAAAAAATCTGATCACTTACGGTATTTCTGCCACAAAAAATGAAAACATAATAGGCAGTGACAGATACTCTTTGCACTTAAAAGTATTCAGATTGCCAAAATCTGTGTGATTCTGAATACTTTTTCCTGTTATTTTTTTATAAACGCGTCATTGGCAGCCGAGTAAACCGGAAGTGACGTGATGACGCTTCCACGATTTTACAACGGAGACTCGATCAGAGCTGAATTCGGCTTTGTTTGGATCTCAGCCTAGCCGGCGGACACGCCGGCTGGTGGGACAGGAGGGGGGGACGTTCCCTCCCACTCCTTAATAACAGCCGGGCGGCTTTTAGCCGCATCGGTTATCGCCTAAAGAGCCAACCGCCTGCTCTAAAATACGGTAACTGGGTGATGGCTGCATACATGCCCCCCCCCCCACCCCAAAGCACCTTGTCCCAATCTTGCTGAAGACAAGGGCCTCTACCCGACAACCCTGGCCAGTGGTGGTTTGGGTCTGTGGGTGGGGGTGCTTAGTGGAATCTGGAAGCCCCTTTAACAAGGGGCCCCCCAGATCCCGGCCCTCACTTGTGAATGAATATGGGGTACATTGTATCTCTACTCATTCACCTAAAGATTCAAAAATATAAACTGTACACAGGTTTTTGACGTGTGTGTGTGTGTGTGTGTGTACAATGTACCCCATACTCATTCAAATTGGGTGAGGGGGGGGGCCTTGTTAAAGGGGGGCTTTCAGGTTCCGATAAGCCCCACAGACCGTGACACCCATTGGCCAGGGTTGTCAGAAAGAGGCCCTTGTCCCCATCAACATTAGGTGTAAAACCTTGGTCAGAGGGGTGGCTAAGGTTATCAGTGGTGTACCCCAAGGTTCAGTATTGGGACCCTTACCATTTATAAAACTATATTAAGTATAGGGCCTGGGAATAAAAGTACCATTTCAGTCTTTGCAGATGACACCAAACTTTGCAGTGGAATAACGTCTTTACAAGCCAACCTCAATGCACTGTTTAATTGGGTGACTGTGGCAGATGAGGCTCAATTTAGATAAATGTAAAGTTATGCACTGGGGGCTAAGAATATGCATGCATCATACATGCTAGGGGGAGTACAACTGGGGTATCCGTAGTGGAGGAGAATGGGAGTTTTGATAGATCATAAGCTCAATGATCTGCAATGCCAAGCTGCGGTTTCCAAAAAACAGCAAAATCCTTTCTTGTAATAAGAGGTATGGACTCCAGATAGATCATTTTGCCCCTGTACAAATCATTAGTAAGACCATCTGGAATATGCAGTTCAGTTTTGGGCACCAGTTCACAAGAATGATATCTGGGAACTGGAGAGTGCAGAGAAGGGCAACCAAACTGATATGAGGCATAGAGTAACTGAATTTATTTTCTTGAAGATTAGGGGGGGGGGGGGGTTATGATCAACATATATAAGGGGTTCATATAGTGAACATGGTGTTGAGAACAAGGGGGCACTCTTTATGTCGAGAGGAAAAGAGATTTAATCCAAGTACGGATAGGTTTCTTCACAGTAAGAGCTGTGAAAATGTGGAATAGACTCCCTCTAGAGGTGGTTCTGGCCAACTCAGATTTCTTTAAGGCCTTGATTCTTTCCTAAATGTACATAATATACTTGGGTACTGACCTTTTTATAGGTAAAGTTGATCCAGGGGAAAATCTGATTGTCTCGGATCAGGAAGGATTTTTTTTTTTTTTTTTGTTCTGGCAGACTATGCTTTTTGGGAATGTAATTGTGCAAATCCCACTGGTTTGCGCAGTGTGTAATCAAAGATCACCTTCTACAGAAAATGCCTGCCCAGAGCCCAGCTCTCTTGGCCAGCAAATTAGCAGAGTGCCCTAAGGAAAGTCAACACAATGCAGGCTACAGAAAGCAGCTGTCAATCAACCAGTTTTAGAGACGCTCAAGATTTCATCAAGCCGGTACTTCCAGTTGTCTCTTATAGCTGCAGTATAGACAAAAATTAGATTATTGGGGCAGACAGTGTATTCGTGAATAAGGCACATTTAAAACCAGAAGCAATGTAGTCCATAGGCAATGCAACTAGAGTATAAAGTCCATAGGAAACGTATGTGTGTATATATCTATCATGAAGCGTAATGGTGGCAGCTATCCTCGGAGAAAGCTGGCTCTGTGGGATGAAACGGGGGAGGGGGAAGCGCCACCGAAGTGTAGTATTGGTTTAATAGCAAATTGCATAACACTCACCGGATAGTTAAAATGATGCTCATCTGGTGTATAGTGTCACTCTGGTCTCTCCTGGCGTCTTTCAAACTGCTCCATTAGTGCAGTACCAGGTGTTAAATGTAATTAACCTCACCCACCCAGCTTCATCTATTAAACTCATTTATTTCAATAACCAGCATATAACATATTTCAAATCCAACAGGTCTCTTGCATGTCACCACCAGTAGGCCCTCCAGATGAACCACGTGGATGGTGGCGTAATGCGTAGAGGTAGAGCCTGTCGCTGACATGCGTGAGACCTGTTGGATTCTAAATGTTTTTTTATTGAAATTAGTTTAATAGATTAAGCTAAGTGGGCAAGGTGTATTCCATTTAACACCTGGTACTGCACTATTGGAGGCACTTTATATTTTTGCATGAAGCTCTGGTGGTTATCGCAGAGGAAACCTTTAAAAAAAAATAAAATAAGTATGAGGTGCAAAGTGTGTTTTGATCCCTGCAGGACCTTGGTGTGAACCATTAAAGATCAGTGTGGAGCCTTTTTTTTTTATTTTATTTTTTTCCTGATGGGGCTTAGTTGTGAGTTTGACCCTTTCAGGGTCTAAGGAGCACATGTATGTATTTGATTTATTTACATGTTTTTACTTAAAGCAACTATTGTGTAATTTTGAAACGCGTTCCATTTTATACATTTACTATTGGATTGTTCAACACGTGCGTTTATTGGTTTTAAGTATTTGTCAGATTGCAGCAGTGTTATCACATTTTGTAGATATTCATTTTGTGATAACTTTCTGGTTTGTCAGTTTGTACATGCATTTATTAAAACTTTTTTATATTCGCACAACTACCACATTTACTAAACATTGAGCATTATTGCCAGTGACAAAGTTGAGCTGGACCAAGCCAAGTTTTAGAGATCAAAGTAACCAATTTCATCTTGCAGAGAATGCCCAAAAATGTCAGCTATCACACAACCTAAACACCCCTCAATGTAAATACTTTCTGTACATCGCTTTCCCTTAAGCACTTCCCACTAGAGGAGCAACACTTAAGCATTTAACAATCATTATTTGCTTTTGAAACTTCAACACTTCCTAAACTAAAATGTGCAATAAATACTATAGGCATGTTAATGAGCTTTGTGTTGTCCTTTTTAAGGCTCGTTCACATGTGTTGATTATTAAGAAAAAGTGCTAGCAGGCTTTTATTGCAGAAGAGACGAGCGCTGTCAAAACTGCAATAAAATGCCCCTACCGGTCTGCTTTGCTGTCTAGTAAAAAGCACTAGTTTTTAATTGGGACAAATGACTTGCAGCGTTGCCAGCAGATAAAGGGTTAAACTGCAGATACAAAAGATCAGTAGCAATGGCTTGATCAATTTTTGAGAATGGAGTATGAGACTGCCATTCTTTCTGCATGCATTGTGCTTTGCTGACTCTCTGGAGATAAGCAGGCAGCATCCTGGGCTCTTGCCGCAGAAGGTGGATCCTTTGTCTTTACACTACTCAACTGCTACATTTGCCTTCATGACCTTCTCTAAACTAAAGGATTTTCCTGCCTGTCAAACTCCTGAAAATGAACATCACTGGGTCAAGCCCTTCAAAGTGCATTTTCTTGCTTTCCATTGATAAAACCGTAGTCGATATAATAATTATTGTAAACTACCCCACTTTAATGTATTCTCCCTTTTTTTAAATTAAGAGAGAACCAATAAGAAGGCGGCGAAGCAGTCGACCTAGCATTCATACTATTCCCCATGTTGTTCGTCCAGTAGAGGAAATTACTGAGGATGACCTGAAGAATGTGTCCGACAATGTAAAGGAAAAGGTGTACAACACTGTGCATGTAAGTAGCAAATTTGGTGTTTTCTTGCCATTTATAGTCCTAGCAGTGTACCTTGTAATTATTTTGACAGCACATTTTATCTTTTGAATTCAGACTTGTACGTGGTGTGTTTGTTTTGTTTTTTTCCTTGCTTTGCATTTAGGGTTCTACCTGCCATCAATGCCGACAGAAAACTATAGACACAAAGACAAACTGTCGCAATGTAGAGTGTAGAGGAGTCCAAGGACAGTTCTGTGGCCCATGTCTGAGGAACAGATATGGAGAAGATGTACGCAAAGCTCTTCTAGATCCAGTATGTAAAGGGGTTCATTTTATTTTTTTTATTTTTTTGGTCTTGTATATCTAAAAAAAAAAATTGGTGGACATCCGCTTTAAAAATGTTTTTTTTTTTTTTTTCTCCATTTAGACACTTACATAATCACAATGTAACACGCGTTTTTAGGTGAACTATCTCCCCCGATGTCGGGTTTCGAATTAAAAACTTAGTTTTAAATCTTTGAGGGTGGCCGGTTTCCATCTTGCTTGTGGGCATGTGAAGCCCACAAGCATTAACGTCCTGGATGCAGTGAATGCTGGGCTACCCGCATTCACCGCTCGATCCTGCACATTCTCATTAACTTTTTTTTTTTTCCATTTGCACATCTGTTTAATGCAATGATGGTATTAAGATAAAGTTAATACATCCAATTAGAAAGGGGAATTGAGTCTAAAACTATATGGGGGGGGGGGGGGGTAGAAAATGATACCAGACTGCTCTGGACAATATTGGCTTTCCTGTTGAAGGTGCTTTTATAAAAGGCTAGAGAGGAATACCACTAACGTTGCATGATGTATTCTGTAGTACCTGTAAATGGAGGGAATAGGTTTCCTTCAATTTCTAGCGGTCGGTGATGGATATGTAGACCACAATATGGATCATCTGAAAAGAGGCTTCTATTCTGCCACAGGAAATTGAGCTGAGTAAGCCTTAATACTACTTTTACCAATCTCCTGGTTAAAGCTGGCTCCTGCTTCAAATTGCCCCGATTTCAGAACAATTACTTGAAATTTGAGTCTCTACCAAGAAATGGACTGGACTTTCTGTTTTAAAAAAAAAAAAAAAGATATCTTGGACTTTTTTATAGCAGTGGTTCCTTGTGCAAACTCTTCGCCTGGACCGTTAGTGGAAAAGTAACTAGGAAGTCTAAAGGGACTTCACGGCTCCTCCAGCATCAATTTTCCTACCAGAGTTTTTACTGCCAAGGCTGGTATAACCTTTTAGAAGCATGTAATCCATTAGGTGGAGCGCTAAAAATGTGTTCTCTGCCAGAAATGCAGAGTTGCTTGTCTGGGCCACTGAGCCTGGGGAATTAGGCTTTTTTTTTCTTTTGGGACCTAAAGAATGATGTTGGCACAAGCCCTATGGATATGGTGCCACATAGTGAAAATCTGTAAAGTTTGGGTATGGAATAGACCAGAAGTATGAGCCTAGATGACCAGTAACAATAAGGTTTTTATTTTTTCTCTAATCTGTCTCTTTAGGACTGGACCTGCCCCCCATGCAGAGGGATCTGTAACTGCAGTTTTTGCCGTCAGAGAGATGGTCGCTGTGCTACTGGCATTTTGTTTCCTTTAGCCCGTTATAATGGCTATAGTGATGTCCATTCCTACCTTAAAAGGTAATGGGCTCCTACACATTGACGAAGTATGTTTTCCAGTAATCTACATACATCTTGTATACTCTTGGGGGGGGGGGGGGGGCAGTTATGGCTTTAACAAATGCACATCAAGCCAGCCTATACAGTACTTATTGGTTAACCACTTTTTATTTTAGTTTGCAGAGTAGAAAAGATGAGCAAAGTGATGAAGACTCTCCTTAGGAGACCTGACAGAAGACTGCGTTATTGTTGGTTTTTAATGTTGCTTGCTCTTGGTTTTAATGTTTGCTCTTTGCTGTGAGAAATTTTAAATAAATAAAATGTTAATTTCTCCAAATTTCAATGGTTTGGGTATAAAGTGATATAAAAATAAGCCCTGAGTTACTAGTTGGTTACCTCAAGTGTAAACGTGAAACAAGGACAACTTGTGTATGTTCATTCAAGGATCAATATGTGTAAACTGAGTGCATTTGATTTTGAGACCCTAATGTGACTGTCAGAATCATCCACAAAACCTTAAATTCAGTGGTGTATTGGAATTATAAATATGGTAACATGGCCCATTATTGCTTGCATGGAACAGTATATTGCTGACTGAGCAGAGAACAAACCTTTTTTATATGCAATCTTGGTAACTGTTTCTGAAAAGTATTAGATCCCAGTGTCCGGCTCTGTACTTCTCTACCCTCCTTTGTGGTTCCTGTTGCCTCGTTAACCACTTTACGACCAGCGCACGACGATGTACGTCTTTTTTTTTTTTTGAAGAGGGATATCTTGGTAACGGCAGCAGCTGCTGCCACAACCGAGATCCATCTCTTTAGGCGCCGGTCGTATTTATGATAATGGTGGTCTCTGCGGCGGATTTGTTGTGAGATCACCGTTATCGGCAGCGGGAGAGGTGCCTCACCCCTCCCCCTCTACCGGAGCCGTCAGCAGCGGTGGAGGCGATCGGGTCCTTTCCTGTGCTGGGTATGGATACGAGTGAGGCTAAGATGGCCCCCCCCCACCCATCTCTATACCATATGGCGGAAGCGACGTCAAAACGTCACTTCCGACCATACCTCTTGAAGGAAATATTTTTTTTTTTTTGCATTTAAGTCCCAAATATGAGATCTGAGGACTTTTTGACTCCAGATCTCATATTTAAGAGGACCTGTCATGCTTTTTTTTTTTATTTATTTATTTTTTTTCCTATTACACAGGATGTTTACATTCCTTGTAATAAAAGTGACTTATTTATATAAAACAAAAATCAAGTAAATTAAAAAAAAAATTTTTTTTTTTAAGGGCCCCATCCCGATGAGCTCACGTGCAGAAGCGAAGGCATACGTGAGTAGCGCTCGCATATGATAACGGTGGTCAAACCACACATGTGATGTATCGCCGCGATTGGTAGAGCGAGAGCAATAATTCTAGCCCTAGACCTCCTCTGTAACGCAAAACATGCATCCTGTAGAATTTTTTTTTTTTTTTTTAAACGTCGCCTATGGAGATTTTTGAGGGTAAAAGTTTGACGCCATTCTACGAGCGGGCGCAATATTGAAGCGTGACATGTTGGGTATCAATTTACTTGGCGTAACATTATCTTTCACGATGTATAAAAAAAATTGGACTATACTTATTTTTTTTTTTTTTTAAAGTACATTTTTCCCAAAAGTGCGCTTGGAAGAACGCTGTGCAAATACGGTGTGAAAAAAGTATTGAAATGACCACCATTTTATTCTCTAGGGTGTTTAGAACACCCAAACAATATATAATGTTTTTTTTTTTTTTTTTTTTTCTAAGCAACTGTTAAACACGTAAACACCTAAAATCCAAAACAAGGCTGGTCTTACAGTGGTTAAAGGCTAAGTTCACCTTAATAAAGGATTACAGGTGCCATGTCTGGCTCCCGCAGACACTTACTTACTTACAGCTCTTCCCATACCTCTGTATGTGCTGTCAGTTACTAAGCTGCAGAACTGTGAGTGCTGATCAGTGCCCTCGTCTATTGAGAACCAGAAGTCTGTCTGCCATAGTGGTAGATGGGACTTTTAGTTTATTCCTTCACAGAGATCTGTGAATAACACGGTTGTGCGGGCAGAGCTTGGATGTCTCTGCAGGGAAGAGGAACCCCTGACAGCTATCATGATGGGGGAGCTGAGCCAGAGAGTAGAACATCAGCCTCCCCCTCTGACTCAGCCAATCAAAGGAAGCTTTGTAGTCATTCACAGAATTCAGCTTCCTATGAATGGCTGACCACCACTCTGACTCTGCATTTTTTTTTTTTTTTTTTTCCAGATGTGAGACGGGAAGTCTCTCTTGGCTGGAACCCAGTACTGTATGTAGCTGAAGCTAGGAATGGGCTGAACGGACCAGAACTTCCGAACACTGTGAAAGTTCGGACCCAAATAACAAACCCCATTGAAGTCAATGGGACCAGAATGTCAAATATCAAGTGCCCATTTTGAATGCTTGTATGCAAATAATTGTGCATACAATGGTTCTAGGGGTCCAAGTCCTTCCCTGGGGGACATGTAGCAATAGAAAGTTTGTAAACGTCATTTTAAATACGCAGTGATTATTTTTAAAGTGTGTGTGTGTCCCCCTGTAAAGTGGCAGATCTGTACCATGTCTAGAATCTGCTGCAGCAATAATTGCATTTATAAAGCCAAAAAAATATGACATTTTGCTCAGCAACAGCTGGGGAGCCAGTGTGAATGAGGCTACAGGGTAGTGCACTTGGAACAAGATTAGAGATTATTTATTTTTTTCTCTGGATACATGCTAGTGTCACTTTAAATAAAAGTAACGGGTGCGTAATAATTGGTCTTTGGGTGTCGGCACCCAGGGCCGGACTGGGAAGAAAAACCAACCCTGGAAATAATTTCATACCAGCCCCAGCGACGTAGCGTAGGTCGTCAGCACCCAAGGTAAGGCAAGTAATTTTTACCCCTGAACGGCTGACATTTAGCGCTCCCTGAGTCTCTTCCACTCAGTATTAAAACCCTTGTGGTACATTTTAAGGTGCACCACTCTTTGTGCTCCATTTTCTCTCTATCATTTATTGTTCTCTCTCGAATTGTATAGGTGTAAAAAAACAAGATCATACTTGGGTGCACACCCTAAAAATGCATTTACATTCAAGATGGTGCTGATATCACAAACAGCGTACACATACAATATGGGGATTTGGTCACACTATATGGCAGCCCACTTACTGCATCAAAGTACCCCTTAATTTAGTGGGTCCTACACTGGTAAAAGAATGAAAGATCCTGCGTCTCAACCATTGGAGATACACTCCTCCTTTATGGGAGAACTCCACACACCCCCCCCCCCCCCATTACCTCTTATTAGTGTCCACAAGTTTATAGGAGGAGTCCCTTCAGTTCTCCCATAAAGGAGTGTATCTCCAATGGTTGAGACTCAGGATCTTTTATTCTTTTACCAGTGTAGGACCCACTAATTAAGGGGAACTTTGACGCAGTAAGTGGGCTGCCATATAGTGTGACCAAATCCCCGTAATTTTTTTAATATATTTAGGTGTTTTTAAATAGCCTTGCAGGATTTAAATGTAATTTTTGTATATGTGTAAGACACACTGCAGGAGAGGGTCAGAGGCTGCAGACGTGGTGCAGGAATAGATGTGGAAAAGGAGGCAGGCTTATTCACTCTGGCAACTGCAAGGGACTGCACACTTGTCTCTGCTTGCGTGATGGAGGATGAGGAAGGTTTAGTAAGCCAGTCCACCACCTCCTCTGCATGCTGTGGCTGGATAGCATGGGCACACTTACTAAACAGAGGAAATGAGGCTCTGCCTGAGGAGTAACCACCACTTCCACCTTTTGCCTGTGGACACATTTGTTGCTGGCCCCCCTTGCAGTGCCAAGGGAATATCTGCCTCGCCTTGTCCTCCCAGACATTATTGGGATGAATGGGGTGGTGCTTATAAGCAAATGTAAAGAAGTTGAAATCTGTATGTAGATTCACTTTAATCAATGTAACGAGGTGTTTGGTGCATTTTAATTTGAGTACTCAAGCTACACAGACACACTTCACGGATACCCTATAATATAATGCGCCAAATGTACAGTGACGCACAGAACTATATGGCGTTAAATAGGCAGTAACGTACGCAAAACGATATAGCGTTAAACTGGCAAAGCAATCAAATAGACATGTTCACCTACACTGACGCTATCTGAACTGTACCTACTCTAGCTAGACACTAATGTCAAGATTACTGACACGGTCTCACTACACTGAAACTATATGAGCTGTCCCTGCTCTACACTAATGTGTGTATGAATGACAGTTTCACTGTAGTGTAGTGAGACTATCTGAGCTGTTCCTACTCTAGCTGCACATTCTCCAAAGCTGAATGATTGTCCTCCTCACGACACTCACTATCTCAAGACTGGACCTAAACTAATATTCTACACTGACAATTGAAGCAAAATAGCACACTAACTGATAGCACTGAACACGGCCCTGTTCTAGCTCTTACCAGGCCAAAATCACACTGAAAATGGCTGCCATTGAAAGAATACTTTTATACTGTGGGGGGTGGGAATGAGCCATGATTGGATAAAGTCATGATGACAGTGCTCTGTGTCCTGATTGGCTGAAGCTTTCACTGCTTCAGTCAATCAGGGCTTGCAATGCATTGTGGTTGGTTCGAGGGGGGCTGAACCAACGGCCAAACTGTTCACCCATCCCTAGCTGAAGCTACATGCAGTACATACCATTGGTGCTTGGACACTGCAGTGCTTAGTAAAGGAAAGGGTTTGGATTAAGCTGGTCCAAATAAACTAACTAAAGTAACAGGAAACCTGGTGATTTTGTACTTTTGCCCACTGATTAAGAAATAAGTCTATAATTTTAATGGTAGGTTTATTTTAACTGCGAGAGACAGAATAACAAATATCCAGAAAAAAGGCAATTCCAAAATTATTAATTGATTTTGCATTTTAATGAGTGAAATAAGTAATTGACCCCTTTGCAAAACATGACTTCGTACTTGGTGGCAAAACCCTTGTTGGCAATCAGAGGTCAGATGTTTCTTGTAGTCGGCCACCAGGCTTGCACACATCTCAGGAGGGATTTTGTCTCGCTCCTCTTTGCAGATCCTCTCCAAGTCATTAGGGTTTCAAGGCTTTCTTCCGCCTCCAAAAAACGGTGAGTTGAGTTGATGAGCCCGATTTTGGTCTCATCTGACCACAACACTTTCACCCAGTTCTCCTCTGAATCATTCAGATTTTCGTTTGCAAACTTCAGACGGACCTGTACATGTGCTTTCTTGAGCAGGGGGACCTTGCAGACGCTGAAGGATTTAAGTTCAATTGTTTAATGGGGGACTATGGTTCCAGCTGCCTTGAGATCATTGACAAAATTCTCCAGTGAGGTTATGGGCTGATTCCATGCCCTTCTCATGATTCTTGAAACTCCAAAAGTAGAGATCTTGCATGGAGCCCCAGACTGAGGGAGATTGACAGTTATTTTGTGTTTCTTCCATTTTCGAATAATTGTACCAACTGTTGTCACCCTTTCACCAAGCTGCTTGGCGATGGTTTTGTAGCCTTGTGTAGGTCTACAATCTTGTCCCTGACATCCTTGGACAGCTCTTTGGCCTTGGCCATGGTGGAGAGATTGGAATCTGATTGCTTTTGTGGACAGGTGTCTTTTATACAGGTAACAAGTTGCGATTATGAGCGCTCCCTTTTTAAGAGTGCTCCTAATCTTAGCTTGTTACCTACATAGAAGACACCTGGGAGCCAGAAAGCTTGCTGATTTGATAGGGGATCAAATACTTATTTCACTCATTAAATCAATTTATACATTTTGAAATGTGTTTTTATGGATATTTTTGTTCTGTCTCTCACTGTTAAAATAATGCTACCATTAAAATTATAGACTTATGATTTCTTTGTCAGAGGGCAAATGTACAAAATCAGCAGGGGATCAAATACTTTTTTTTTCCCTCACTGTACATATTGTAAACTGCAGAGACAACTTTATCTCTAATTTAGAATCAGACAATCCTTTAAACATATGGGGCTCATGAAGCATTCTCTGATTTTTTAAATTGGAGCAAACTCGGCACAAACTTGAAGTTCAGAGGAGATGCTGCACAAAAGTCCCGATCAAAGAATGGAACGCTAGCAGTCTCCCAAACAATAGTGCAAGCACAGAGATCTGACCCTTCTTGTGCCAAGAGCCAAATGATGATTCAGGCCCAGGCAGGATTTGTCCCAAATACTATTTGCTGGAGTGAAGTTTGTTTTGCACCAAGCAAAATGGGCCTTCCATGTGTGGGAAGTAGACTTCCAAACTCTTGCATTGTGGTAATCAGTCTGAGATGCCTCTGTCCCTCAGAACCTGAGCCAGTCTGAAGCTTAGAGGTTTACAGTGATGTCTTCATTTCTCTCCAGGAAAGCAGATAGAATTTCAGTGGAGGAATGGTGTAAATTGGGGGTGTATGGAGCATTCTGTGCTTAAAGATCCCTGAACTTTGATACCAGTTTAACGTCTGGAGGCCATTGGGTCTACAACCATTGCCCTCTCCATATGACACAGGTCCTGGAATGTCCCTGGTTATAGGGACCACTCTCATGGGTTTGTAAATTTAACCTGTTGTTAAACCAAAATAAGTTGTGCGTTGTCGCAAACTTCAAAAGTTCCATAATAAGCCTCCTTTGTCTGGACGGTAAACCTGAATCTCTATCCAATAAATATTTAACTGAAGAGATTCCCCAATGATGGGGTGTAATAGAATATAGAGACGTAACATCTGCAGTAACTAACCAAAGATTTTCTTCATATGGGAAGTCACTTAGTAAATTGATCACATGCCTACTGTCTTATATATGCAGGCAAGGATTTAACCAGAGGTTGGAGATGCCCATCAATATACTTCCCTGCCCTAGATGAAATAGAGTCGATCCCACTGATAATGGGATGACCAGGGGGTGGGGAGGGTTCTGGGTTCTTGTGTATTTTGGGTAAGTGGTAAATGATGGGTATGTGGGAAGATGATGGTACAAGAAAAGCCTTTTCTTTTTTATTGAGAATACTAAAACCCTGCTCTACTATATTTTCCAATACTTTCCTGTATGATGGACGTGGATCTGCTAGGAGGGGGATATACTGTAAGTATCAGTATCTCCAACTAGATTGTCCAATTCTCTAAGGTAATCACTCTTATTCAAAATCACAATTCCGCCCCCCTTATCAGCAGGGCGGATGATGATTTCTTAAGTTCAGTTTTCTTTCCATACAGTCACACAAATGGATAAATGTGCTGAAAATTAAATGAATAAATCATAGATAAATATAATATATATAAAAATGTATATAAATAAATATTGCTTAATTTAAAGGAATCAAATCTCCTGAACACAACTAATATGTGCAATAAATATAAAGTGCAAAAGTGATCATTCAAGAAAATGTATATATATCCGTGCCAGCATAAGGTCCACAAATAAATTGAAGTTCCGTGAATAGGTAAATAAATAAAATTTAAATAAAATATTTGCTAAGTTAAAGGAATCAAATCTCCTAAGCACAACTAATATGTGCAATAATTGTGCAATAAATATAAAGTGCAAAAGTGATCATCCAAGAAAATGTATATATATCCATGCCAGCATAAAGTCCACAAATAAATTTAAGCTCCGTGAATAAGTAAATAAAAGAGAATTAAATAAGATATTTCAAGTCCGTGAAAAAACACACAGAAAAATCTTCCGGTGTCCAAAGGTATTCTATTATTCCTACGTGTGTCGTCACGTGACTTCATCAGGGATGATGAAGTCACGTGACATGTGATGACACACGTAGGAATAATAGGATACCTTTGGACACCGGAAGTGACGTCCGGAACAAGAGCGCGGCGCTCGTTTTTACAGTGAACATTCCCTGTGTTTTTATTGTGAGTACCCCCTTGTTTTTCTGAGTGAATTTTAAAAATAAACTGACATACTTCACCATTTGGGGCTCCTTCCTCTTTCCCTTTATGATGTACATGCTATAATTCGGGAGAACTTAGTGGAAACCATACTGCAGCTGTGGCAAAGTGACAGATCTAGCCCTATTATGTACTAAGGATACAGCGCATGTGATCAATTTACTAAATGTCTTCCCATATGAAGAAAATCTTTGGTTAGTTACTGCAGATGTTGCATCTCTATATCCTATTATACCCCATCATTGTGGAATCTCTTCAGTTAAATATTTATTGGATAGAGATTCAGGTTTACCGTCCAGACAAAGCAGGTTTATTATGGAACTTTTGAAGTTTGCGACAACGCAAGACTTCTTTTGGTTTAACAACAGGTTTTACCTTTAGAACAGGGGCGTGGCTATGGGGGCCTGGCCAACCTGTTTATGGGCAAATGGGAGGAGGACGTCGTCTATGCCAACCGCAGACCTGAGTTGGTTCTGTGGGCTAGGTACATAGACGAACTCCTCCTATGGAAAGGGCCCAAAGAATCATTGGATGTTTTTATGGAATCTCTGAATGATAATGATAGGGGTGTCCAGTTAAAATATGAGGCAGATTTAAACACTATTCATTTTTTGGACTTGCAGATGAGTGTGGAGGAGGGCCCATTTGTCACCTCAACGTACTTTAAGTCCACTGATAGAAACGCCTTTATTCCCTGAGATAGCTGCCATCATATCTCGTGGCTTAATTTAGTACCTAACAGCCAGTACATGCGCTTACGGCGCAATTGTACTAAACTAGATGATTTCAGGGAACAGGCTGAGGTTTTGACTAATAGATTTGTGAAGAAGGGATATTCTGCCAAAGATCTGGAAGAGAAAGTTCTGGAAGTCGAACGGCTAGATAGAAGTCAACTTCTGACTGAGAGGCGAGTGACAGTGAACGGACAGAACAATTTTGTTTCACCGTTCGTTACTAGCTTCTCTAACCAGCATTTCTTGATTAAGAAATTAATACGCAAACACTGGCATTTAATTAAAGATTATACAGTGTTGGGTCCCATTCTTCCTGAACAACCCAAGGTGGTCTTCAGAGGAGTATCTTCTCTGAAGGACTATTTGGCCCCTAGTGTTTGCGATTCCCCAAGTAATAAATGTTCTTTCAGAACTTGGTGGGCTACCACAAATGCAATAAATGTGCCGTTTGCAGTATAAATCACATCAGAGACCAGAAGACTCTTAAATTTGTCTCTAATAGTACTTCTCAAGAATTTGATATTAAGTCCTTTATTACATGTTCTACCACCCACGTGGTGTACCTTCTTATCTGTCCGTGTGGATTACAGTATATCGGACGTACTGTGCGACCCCTTAATGTTCGGTTGAACGAGCACATTGGTAACATTAGGAGGGGTTTCAGGGGTCATTCAGTGTCTACACACTATCGGGAGGTACATAACAGTGACCCTAGAGGCACGTCTTTTTTGGTGATCAATAAACTCAAACCTCATTGGAGAGGTGGCCCCAAAAGAAGGGCCATTTCTAAACTCGAAATGAGCTGGATTTATCGAGTCAAATGTCTTAAGCCTTTGAGTTTGAATGTTGACATTGAGATCAATGCGTTTATTGATAATTCATAGATCTGTGATAGAATGATCCAGAGGCAAGCTTAAGAGTTGGTTCTCTCCCAGCTGTGACTGTATATACTGAGTAACGTGCCATTTTTATTTGTACAAACGAATGTTATATCTCCAATTGAACCTCAGAGTGTATCTCTGTGTCTATGTCCAATTTGTTGTTTAGTACAATCTCTTACCTTAATCTCCTTGGATTCCTAAAAATCTGAGGTGTTTTTTTAGTAGTGTATATGATTTTCTGTTATATGCACATTTTCTATATCCATATGTACAGGTGAAAAAAACCCGCTAACCCAATAGGATATACAGGAAAAAATATATGAGATAAAACAGTTGATTCAATTAAATAAAGACTAAACCAGGCTGAAGAATAGTGGGATAAACACAATATATAATGCAAGAAAAGAAAACTGCGCCAAGTGGGAGGTAACTATTAGTAAATTCCGATATGCCGGATAGAGATAACTACCTCATTTGCATTCACAGTGGGTGTATTTCAGGAAGTTTTGACACCATAACCCAATAATAGCAATGAATATCCAATTTACAATATCAGAGAGAAAACAGTATGGAATAGATGAATAAATGAATAAATAAATAAATATAAACTCTGGTGGATAATTAGTACAGATCGAGATTGTCACTAGAAAAGTCCACAAAATGAGTTTGTTTAGTTTGATAAATCCTTATTCCAGTGAAATGCGATCAAGAAAAGATAATACTTCATGCCACACCGCTGTGCTCCACATCAAAGAGGGTGCCACCACCAATATATATGCTCCTTACCAGATGGTAGACAAAAACCGACACTCAGATTGAGCACTAGGCAGAAATCCTGACGTTTAGAGGAGACACACGCCTCCAGTTTGCAGAGTGCTGGAATTCGGTTGAAGTATCACACGATGGTCTGCTTTTATTCTTTTTATGTCATCATTTGGATGCACTGCTGAGTGCTGTGACCATTATTAAATCTACCACGCTGTGTCCTATCGGGAGTCTTTTGATACTGAGTGGCTAATCCCTGGATATCATCCCTGGAGGCGTGTGTCTCCTCTAAATGTCAGGATTTCTGCCTAGTGCTCAATCTGAGTGTCAGTTTTTGTCTACCATCTGGTAAGGAGCATATATATTGGTGGTGGCACCCTCTTTGATGTGGAGCACAGCGGTGTGGCATGAAGTATTATCTTTTCTTGATCGCATTTCACTGGAATAAGGATTTATCAAACTAAGCAAACTCATTTTGTGGACTTTTCTAGTGACAATCTCGATCTGTACTAATTATCCACCAGAGTTTTTATTTATTTATTCATCTATTCCATACTGTGTTCTCTCTGATATTGTAAATTGGATATTCATTGTTATTATTGGGTTATGGTGTCAAAACTTCCTGAAATACACCCACTGTGAATGCAAATGAGGTAGTTATCTCTATCCGGCTTATCGGAATTTACTAATAGTTACCTCCCACTTGGCGCAGTTTTTTTTTCTTGCACTATATCCATATGTGTCTGGGAGCGACATTTTATGTCCTAATTTTAATTTGTAATGCTTTTTATATTTTATTCACTACGAATACCATGTGCTATACTATCATGTCATTGGCTGAATGGCTCAGAGATTCAGCAAGATATGACGTTAGTTTTGAATGTTACATTTTATGTTTATGAATATTTGACTAAATATATGTTACAATAGCCTGGGCTTGTCTTTCGGATGAGGCTTGGTTTTGCCCGTCCCTATTCTGAAGAGGGGCGGGTGATGGTGAGGAATATTGGCAATAAATCCGCCTTCTTTCCCATCTATCACAACTGAAAATGAGGGTTGGCTTATGATTTTCATCAACATAGCTGCCACACGAGAAAGAGGCTTGTTTGCTTCCTCGTGATTACTTAAGGTGATGGCTCAGTACGTCGCCCGTGCCCTTTGAGAACGTCATGTGTGACTAAACATGTCAGGGCAGAGCTACGCATTGACGTCATCACGCTTTACGTGACCCCGGAAGCACGGGCGTTCGTTTTACATTTTGATTGCTGGCAAAAAAAAAAAGTATATCTTTTTGTATTTGTATCCTGAAACTTTTTTATGAATAAACCTTATAGTGTTTAAGGATAATACACTATTGGAGCCCCCCCTTTTTTTTTTTTTTTACTTCTATACAGCCTGTTCCGGTCCGAGAGAGTGTATTGGTTATTCATCAGGAGTGTCCCCACACACATTGGATGGAAAAACAGCGTAAGGAGGGACAAGGACGCTAGGAGTTTGGAAGTTCAGGCATCTCGGATCGACCAGAGACCCCGCAGAGGGCTATATCTGCAGGCGATAACGACCTTGCTACTGACAGGTCTCCATCATCTTTGGGTGTATGCTCTAAGGAGAGGCTTATCCCTCGTCCCCTCAGTGGTGGTAGAATCAACCTGCAGTCTCCATCTTCAGTGCTTCTTTTCCTTTTCGGAATTGGACACAGCGTTCACTATATTTGAACTACCGTATTTATCGGCGTATAACACACACCGGCGTATAACACGCACCCCAAGTTTAGGAGGACATTTTAAGAAAAAAAAATTTACATTTAAGCGTCATTTGCAGCTTGCCCAACGTCATTTGCAGCTTGCCCAGCGTCATTTGCAGCCTTGCCCAGCGTCATTTGCAGCCCTGCCCAGCGTCATTTGCAGCCTTGCCCAGTGTCATTGCAGCTTGCCCAGTGTCATTGCAGCTTGCCCAGTGTCATTGCAGCTTGCCCAGTGTCATTGTAGCTTGCCCAGTGTCATTGTAGCTTGCCCAGCGTCATTGCAGCCTTGCCCAGTGTCATTGTAGCTTGCCCATCGTCATTTGCAGCCTTGCCCAGTGTCATTGTAGCTTGCCAGCGTCATTTGCAGTCTTGTCCGGGTTTAAATTTCCCGCCGCCGAGACGCTCTGTCACGTGCGCCGCCGAAAAAGACCGAAGTGCCCGGAAAAGGCCGAGCCGACTGTTCGGCTCCGCTCGCGGTCCCGCCTCCCTGCGCTCGCTCCGGAAACAGCAGGGAGGCGGGACCACGAGCAGAGCCGAACAGTCTGCTCGGTCTATTCCGGCGCCGCTTCGGGTTTTTTCGGCGGCGATACGGTCCTTTTCGGCAGCGCTCGCTATTTTTCGGCGGTGCTTGCCATTTTTGTCACTTTTTTTTTTTGGCTATCGGCGTATAATACGCACCCCCGACTTTCCCCCGATTTTAAGGGGGAAAAAGTGCGTGTTATACGCTGATAAATACGGTATATACAGATTGTTTAATTTATATGTATTTTTTGCACTATATGAATTCTTTATGTGGAGTTTTCTCAATTGCCTTTTTTAATGGTATGGATAGGTATAGTCCTTCATAATTTATTTATTCACTCATGCAGTGTTATTTCGTGCATTGGGTTTTTAACACATATATTATTTAAGATTGTTATAATAATTAACGCGGTTATTTCTTCTTTTTACAGAATGTTGTGTGGCAGGAGTGTTTCAGTTGTAAACAGCACCCCTGTCCAAACATCTGGCACACATGTGTGTATGTGTATATATATATATATATATATATATATATATATATATACACACACACACACACACATAAGGCCAGTATGGTGGCCTGAAATTATGGGAGGAGCCCGGGAGGTATTTAACCAGCCCACTGGCCGCCGGTTTTTGTCGGTTTCCTGTGCGAGATATCTGTTACGTCAGACATCTAGGGCCGACTATTCGAGACAAGCGTTTGTGAGTTCCTGTTCGTGAGTTCCCGTATTCGTTAGTCCCGTCTTCGTCAGTTGTGTTGCAAGTTCTGTGTTCCGTGTCCGTGAGTCGTTATCGTTCGTGTTGCGTCACACTCGTGTTACCGAGCCGCAGGTTCAGTACAACACATCTGGTTCGGCTGTCGCAGGTAGGGCTTCGGCTCCCGATTTAATTTCTATGCACCACTTGTTCATGTCACTAAACTGTGATACCTGCACTAACTCACGAATCACTCACAAACATGTCACGAATCGTTAAAACATTTCACCCGCACGTGTTCGTTACCAAACAACGGATGTTACCAGGTGTCGCAGACGACTCGTAGTCGCTCGCTCATGACACTCTGGTCGATGCCGCATCAGGCACTCATTTCGCAAACATTTCACCTGTTCGAATCGCACAATCTTTTTTGAATCGTTTAAAAAACATTGGCGAGTCATTTCGGATCTATCCGAAACACTTTTTTTTCATTTAATTTCATTTCAATTATTTCATTTCATTTCTGTCACGAGCTGCGCTCCGATTCGAATCTCGTCACATCTCCGATGCACTGATTTGCTCCGGTGTGCCCCAGACTGCGGCCTCATTTCAATACATGCTCCAGAGACAGACTCACTATTGGTTTCAGATGCAGGCTCCGATTCTAGTCTTTGTCATGGTATCTGTCACATATTACGTTCTGATTCTAATCCAGTCGCATCCAAGATGCAGCGATTCGCTCCGGTTCGCCCAGCTGCTTCGGCCTCATTTCAGTACATGCTCCAGAGACGGATTCACTTGTCGGAAGTAGCCTCAGTTGTTGATTCTAGTCTTTGTCATGGCATCATTTCTGTCACATATTACGTTCCAATTCGAATCCAGTCGCATCCGAAAGAAATGCACCGATTCGATCCGGTGCGCCCAGCTGCTGGGCCTCATTTCAGTACATGCGCCAGAGACGGATTCACTTGTCGGTAGTCGCCTCAGTTGTTGATTCTAGTCTTTGTCATGGCATATAATTTCTGTCACTTATTACGCTCCGATTCAAATCCAGTCGCATCCAGTCGATGCACCGATTCGACTTGGTACGCCCAGTTGCTCGGCCTCATTTCAATACATGCTCCAGAGACAGATTCACTTCGAAGGTTCGGTCATTTTTGATTCTCGTCTTTGTCATGGTATATAATTTCTGTGTCACCTTACCACGTTCCGACACGAATTTAGTCATGTCTCCGCACTAATTAGTCTCGGCGTGCCCAGGACCGGCCTCATTTCAGTACATGCTCCAGAGTCCAATCGTGCTCAGTCGCAAAACAGTGGCATGGCGATTCGGGCTTCTGTCATGGTAGTTCAATCATTTCACCTCACGTATCGTGCTCTGATTCCAATTCCGTGGCATCTACGATGTACCAATTTCGTCCCGGTGTGCCCCAGGTATTTGGCCTCATTTCACCGTTGTCTCATTTCAGTACATGCTCCAGAGTCTGGTTCGCAGTCACTCGCAATGCGGTACGACCGAGCCAGGCCTCTGTCATGGGAGTTTATTTAATCAAAGGCAACATGTCATTTCATTTCATTTGTATTGTTGTCTGTCATTTCATTTAATTTCATTCCATTTCGTTTCAAATCCCTAAGTCACTGACGCCTGTTGATATCATCAAATTCTAAACCAATTTACAGGATAAACAGCAACAACTCTCAAACAAGTGTTTTCTCTCGCATTTTCTCCAAAGCCGCAGCAAGGTTTCTCCAGCTCCATATACCCACAGACTGGAGTGTCATGGACACGGAGCTGTTCTGCCGGCACTTTGCGGGCCTACGGTCACCACTGTGTGCCATATGCCAGTCGGCGACCCACACCGCTGTCTGGTGTGCCAATGCAGCTACCGTCCAACAGATAGACAACATGGCGACTACCAGCACAGGTCAGGGTCAGCAGGCCCCTGCACGAGGGCCACAAACGGACAAACTGGAACGACTAGTTTGGACGGCCGGGGAAGCGGCAATCTGTTACAATTACAACTATGGCTCTTGTAATTTTAGTCAGTGACGCTTACTCCACTTGTGTACCCTATGTCAGAGGGCTCACCCCGGGATCCTATGTGAGGTCAAGCAGAAGAAGGCGTGACTAAGCTGGGTCAATGTTGCATGGCTCGGCTTCTACTTGACCACACATCCCACTCCATCCCTGGCCGTCTACCTCATCCGTTGCTTCACAGAAGGATTCCACACCGGGCTCATCTCCCTACCCCACACCACCCACGAGTGCAGGAACCTGCGATCAGCAGCCACAGACGAACAGGCCATCGACCAGCTCGTGCAGACGGAGTTAGACCGGGACTTTATGTTAGGCCCTTTCATCCAGCCCCCCTTTAACACATGGAGGGTTAGCCCTATCGGGCTTATGCAAGGAAAATTTTCCAATAAATTACGTTTGATTACGACTTGTCAGCACCTCATTCCTCCCCCATTCCCAGTCTCAACTCCCTTATCCCCTCCGAGAAGTTCTCCCTTAAGTATGCCTCTGTGGAAATGGCCATCCAAGCCATACTTAAAACAGGCACAGGTACCTGGCTTTCCAAAGCAGACATTTCAGATGCCTTCAAGTTGCTGCCCATACATCCCTCCCTTTGGTGCTGGCATGGCATCAAATGGAGGGAGGCATATTACTTTGCCACCAAATTGACCTTCGGGTCCAAGAGTAGCCCCTGGCTATTTAACACGTTCGCCCAGACTCCCACATGGATCCTCCTGCACAAAAGCACAGTGCCAAGAGGTCATCCACTACCTGGACGACTTCCTGCTGATAGAGCAGCCCGGGACAACCCCAGGGGACCTCAACAGGTTAAGGGTGGTTTTCAATAACCTGAATGTCCCTATCGCAGAGCACAAAGTCGATGGCCCAGCACAAAAGATCACGTTCCTGGGCTTCAACCTGGACACCCGGGTCATGCAGGCCAGCCTTCCCCCAGACAAACTGGACCGCATCAGAACGGTTCTTCGGGAGTTTACCCGTGCCGGAGGATGTACCCAGAAGCAACTTCAGTCCCTTCTCGGGATGCTGAATTTCGCAATGCGGATCATCCCCCAGGGCCGCTCCTTCGTGTCTCGTCTGCTAGTTACCTGTCCCACACCCAGGACCCAGATCAGGTCATCAAACTTGACGCCGCAGCTGTAGCGGACCTTGCCATGTGGGAGAAATTCCTGTCCAACTGGAACGGCGTGTCACTTTTCATTCCCACAGGTGGTCACAGATGCGGTGGCCTCCACAGGGTTTGCGGCCATTTATGGTTTTCAGCACCCTGGCCTCCACAGGCACTAGCAATACCTGGCTTTACCACGACGTCTGCCCTCTTTGAGCTCTACCCCATTGTGGCAGCTGCTCACCTGTGGGGCCACAGCTGGTCCGGGCAGACAGTAGCCTTTACAACCGACAACCTTGCTACCGCGGAAATCATAAGCAAAGGCAGGTCCAAGTCCAGGCCCGTCATTTTCTTCCTACGTAGGCTGGTACAGTTATCCCTTCAGCACCAATTCAACATCTACTGCGCGTTCATCTCGGGGAAGCGCAATCTGGCAGCGGATGCGCTTTCCCGTTTTAACTACGTCACGTTTTTCAAACAGATGCCCGGAGCCAGTCCCCTGTCGGCTACTATCCCGGACTGGTCTTAGCTGACCCTGGATTAGCCCAGCATCTTCAGGCAGCGACCAGCCTCATCAACTCTTCACTTTCCTGCAATACACGCAAGGCCTATCAGACAGCCTGGAGGGCATTCAACAAGTTCTCATCTCAGCACCCCAGAGAAACGTCCAGTATCAAACAGATACTAGCCTTTATTTCCTACTGTCACACTCACTTGACATTATCCCACAACATCATACGGCTGTACCTGGCTGGTGTACAGCATTTCCTGTCCCTTCAGGACCCCACGAGACCCTCCGTATTCACGTTCCATGCAGTATGGCCCGTTCTCCGGGGTATTCAGAAACGTCAGCCGGCAGTCTGTCCCAGGCGACTGCCAATTACAGGAGAGATCTTCAGGGACATGTCCACCATCCTGGACTCGTCTCCGTTCGGTCTCCTCCCCAGTCTGGTCCTGCAAGCCGCCATACACTTGGCCTTCTACGGCTTCCTATGGCCCAGTGAATTTACCGTAGCCACCCTTCAGGCCCAGTGTTGCGCAAAAGTAACTTAGACCGCCACCAGGATCATTTCATCCTACATCTGGCTGTGTCAAAGACTCAGCAGCTAGGCGCAGGAGCGGACGTACATTTCTTCAGGACTCATAATATCTGGTGTCCAGTGGCCGTACTGAATCGGTTATTAACACTTCTGTCCGATCAGCCAGACTCCAGTCCTCTTCTACCCTTTCCTGTCAAACCTCTTAACACATCCCAGTTCATGAAACATGCCTGGATCCTCCTCAGCAACCTACACCTAAACCCCAGTCAGTACTCCGGGCATTCATTCCCGATCGGGGCAGCCTCAACAGCATCCCGGACCACGTCATCAAAAAGCTAGGCAGGTGGAAGTCAGCCTGCTTCGCCCGCTAAATTCCTAATCCACAAGTGGAAATGGCACGGGCATTTGCCAAGCTTACCCAGTGACTTGTCTCAACCAATTAAGCTATTTCCTACCTGAATATTTTGCCCCCTTATTTTGGTGTACCATACGATAGACCAAGGCACACTTTCAGGTGCATTTCATGTGGTAAGTTTTGTGTTAAACCTGTATGTCATGTCTACACGTATCGGCCATAGGGCTCTAAACCATAAATAAGAAGGCCAGTATGGTGGCCTGAAATTATGGGAGGAGCCCGGGGGGTATTTAACCAGCCCACTGGCCGCCGGTCTTTGTCGGTTTCCTGTGCGAGATACCCACCCTCCCTTCCCCTTTTCAGGGCATTTCTCAAGTATTCTTACTCCAAACAGAATACTCATTTCACATCATTTCATAGCTACTCTCATTTCATCATTTCTTGTCTAGGGTATGCCCCCCTATTTTGGTGTACCATACGATAGACCAAGGCACACTTTCAGGTCCATTTCATGTGGTAAGTTTTGTGTTAAACCTGTATGTCATCTCTACACGTATCGGCCATAGGGCTCTAAACCATAAATATATATATACACATACACACATACAAAGTGGGGACGGAAACACACAGCACTCCATATGGACAGAAAAAAAAAAATCAGAATTGTTGACATTTTTACAGAGGCAGAATTGTGGCAAGGCACAGATCTGACCAAGGTTACAAAAAAATGTCTGCTGCACTTAAGGTTCCTAAGAGCACAATGGCCTCCATAATCCTTAAATGGAAGACGTTTGGGATGACCAGAACCCTTCCTAGAGATGGCCGTCTGGCCAAACTGAGCTATCGGGGGAGAAGAGCCTTGGTGAGAGAGGTAAAGAAGAACCCAAAGATCACTGTGGCTGAGCTCCAGAGATGCAGTCAGGAGATGGAAGAAAGTTGTAGAAAGTCAACCATTACTGCAGCCCTCCACCAGTTGGGGCTTTATGGCAGAGTGTCCCGACGGAAGCCTCTCCTCAGTGCAAGACACATGAAAGCCTGCATGGAGTTTGCTAACAAACACCTGAAGGACTCCAAGATGGTGAGAAATAAGATTCTCTGGTCTGATGAGACCAAGATAGAACTTTTTGGCCTTAATTCTAAGCGGTATGTGTGGAGAAAACCAGGCACTGCTCATCACCTGTCCAACAGTCCCAACAGTGAAGCATGGTGGTGACTTCTCAGCTGCAGGGACAGGATGACTGGTTGCAATTGAGGGAAAGATGAATGCAACCAAGTACAGGGATATTCTGGACAAAAACCTTCTCCAGATTGCTCAGGACCTCAGACTGGGCCAAAAGTTTACCTTCCAACAAGACAATGACCCTAAGCACACAGCTAAAATAACGAAAGAGTGGCTACACAACAACTCCGTGACTGTTCTTGAATGGCCCAGCCAGAGCCCTGAGTTAAACCCAATTGAGCATCTCTGGAGAGACCTAAAAATGTCTGTCCACCATTTACCATCCAACCTGACAGAACTGGAGAGGATCTGCAAGGAGGGATGGCAGAGAATCCCCAAATCCAGGTGTGAAAAACTTGTTGCATCTTTCCAAAAAGACTCATGGCTGTATTAGATCAAAAGGGTACTTCTACAAAATACTGAGCAAAGGGTCTGAATACTTAGGACCATGTGATATTTCAGTTTTTCTTTTTTAATAAAACTGCAAAAATGTTAACAATTCTGTGTTTTTCTGTCAATATGGGGTGCTGTGTGTACATTGATAAGGAAAAAAAAAATACTTAAATGATTTTAGCAAATGGCTGCAATATAACAAAGAGTGAAAAATTCAAGGGGGTATGTATGTATGTATGTATGTATGTATGTATGTATATATGTATATATATATATATATATATATATATATATACACACACACACACACACACACACACACACACTAGAGCTGCTGGGCCTGTAAGGTTGCAGAATACGGGATGTACAGAATGAGACTGGAATATGCAAAGTGTAGAATAAGGCAGTGTGAATATAGAGCATGTTATATGGAATGAAGTGGCACAGAATAGGGCAGGGGTCGGCGGCCCGCCGACGCTAAATCTGGGGCCCGTGGACAAGTGGTTGGCTGTTAAAAAATGTCATCTGCAAAGGTGTCTATGCTATATAATTAAAATGCAGCTATATACCTCTTTAAGAGCGCCGCTTGGGGCTCAGGTGACTCACCGCCTCCCCTCCTGACTGATGTCATTTTTGGCCCCGCCCGCTGAAATTGTCAGCCAAGGAAAAGAGAGGCGGGTCACCTGAGCATGGAACAGCGCTCTTAATTATATATAGCTGCAAATAGCCATCCACAGCCATCTCTGTACCCAGGCCAGAGGAAGTTATATTACTCTTCTGTGCATTCGATGAAATTCTCATTCAGCGCCTGGCAAAGGAAGTGAGTAGTATAGCTTCTTTGGCTCTGGATCTTTGTTTTACACGTGAGAGCAGTAATTCTCTTTGCAATCTGTCACTCCAGTTCTGGATTTGGTTGGGGGAGGTCTGACACCTCTGACACCTCAACTGTCCCTGAGTGGCTCTTGCTTTGCCTGCTAAACCCTAAATATGCCATTGTGTAGGAGTCCGGATTGGAACTGAGCAAATATGACTGCCTTAAAAGGGGTTACCATAAGTTTCAGGACTCAGTGGCTCCTAGAACGAAGAGTTAGAGTCTAAGATTTATTTTTTATTATGAAGCCAACAAAATAGGACAAAATAACAGAAAAAGTCAACGTCCATAACTATTTACCCCCCTAAAGTCAATACTTTGTAGAGCAACCTTTTGCGGCTTTCACAGCTCCCAGTCACTTTGTGTTTGGGGTCATTGTTCTGCTGGAAGGTGAACCTCCTAGATTCAAATCACACACAGAGTGGTACAGGTTTTTCTCAAGAATATTCCTGTATTTAGCACCATCCATCTTTCCCTCAACTTAACCAGTCCCGACTGCTGAAAAACATCCCCACAGCAAGATGCTGCCACCACGTTTTCCTATGGGGATGGTGTTCTTTGGGTGATTGTGTTGGGTTTTTGCCAGACATAGCGTTTTCTTTGATGGCCAAAAAGTTAAATTTTAGTCTCATCAGACCAGAGAACCTTCCTCCATACATTTTGGGAGTCTCCCACATGCCTTTTCGCAAACTCAAAATGTGCCATTTTGTTTTTTTGCGGAAAGTAATGGCTTTCTTCTGGCCACTCTGCCATAAAGCCCAACTCTATGGAGTGTACAGCTTATAGCTTATTGTCATCCTATGTACAGATACTCCAGTATCTGCTGTTGAACTCTGCAGCTCCTCCAGAGTTACCTTAGGTCTCTGTGCTGCCTCTCTGATTAATGCCCTCCTTGCCGGGTCCATGAGTTTTGGTGTGTGGCCGTCTCTTGGCAGGTTTGCTGTTGTGCCATGTTCTTCCCATTTGGTTATGATAGATTTAATGGTGCTCCTAGGGATTATCAAAGATTTGGATATATATATATTTTTTTTTTATATA
This sequence comes from Lithobates sylvaticus, assembly GCA_028564925.1. Taxonomy (NCBI): domain Eukaryota; kingdom Metazoa; phylum Chordata; class Amphibia; order Anura; family Ranidae; genus Lithobates; species Lithobates sylvaticus. Next base: position 517,500,743 of record CM053027.1, read on the forward strand.
TATAACCTAACCCTGACTTGTACTTGTTTGGAGAGTTCCTTGGTGTTCGTGGCAGTGTTTGGTTAGTGGTGCCTCTTGCTTAGGTGTTGCAGCCTCTGGGGCCTTTCAAAAAGGTGTGTATATGTAAAATGACAGCTCATGTGACACTTAGATTGCACACAGGTGGACATCATTTCACTAATAATGTGACTTCTGCAGGCAATTGGTTGCACCGGAGCTTTTTATGGGCTTCATAACAAAGGGGTGAATACATACGCACATGCCAATTAAAACTTTTTCACTAATAAAAAAAATGATATGTATATCTTTCTAATTTTACTTCACCAACTTAGACTATTGTGTTCTGATCCATCACATATAATTTGGATTAAAAAACATTGAACTAAAGGCTGCAATGTAACAAAATAGGTAAAAAACCAAGGGAGTGAATACTTTTGCAAGGCACTGTATGTACTAGCCTACCCAACAATCATATGTTTTTAAGAGCATTAGCTCTACACCTTTTTTTTATATGTAATTGTTTTGTAATAAAATACCTTTTATGTGAATTTAATGTGTAGTCCTTCTCTGGTACCGTTAAAGTCCATAAGCTTTGGCTGTTTGTTTTTTTTTACTCAGATGGTGTTAGAGATTTTCTCTTCCATTTCAGCACTGGAAGTGAAGTCTGGGCATACAGCCAAGACAGCTGATTGGAGGAAAGGCACACACCCCCTTCTCCACATAGAGACTTGCAGAGCTGTCCGTGACACTGCAAGCTCTCTGCTAATCTATTTATAGCAACCTCCCCAGACACAAAATTCAGCCTGGTTTTATCACAGGTGACAGAGAATTGGTCAGAAGTTAGCAGGCCAATAACAGAACTGCACAGGCGAAAGCCACAGGACTTGGTGCTTTGAAGAGAGAGATAAGAAAACACTGCAGATATACGTGCCCAGCTCAAATTTCATGAATCGGGTTCACATCCACGTTAACAGTTAAGAGGTAATTGTGGCACTAGAATTATTTCTCACTCCAACATGTGCAGCAATACCACACATGTGGCGCAGTCACCATGTATGCAAGTGTACTGGACCTACTTGCACATTTGTGTATTTGCATGGTGGGAATGAGGGTGCTTTTACATTTTTTTTTTTTCCATTTAACTTTAGTGCTATTGCAAGGGGGTGAGCAAACCCCCTTGTGATAGCATTGGGCAGTGACCAGTATTTTTTTTATGGAGACATCAGGAGTCTATTAGACCCTTGCTGTCTCCCCTGGCCCTAAAAGCATCTGTGTTTGATGAGCTGCTTTCCTGGCTGTAACAGCCAGGAAATGAGAGCACCAAGATCCTTGTTGTTTCCAGGATCATTCATCACAGAGGAGATAGAGGAAGGGATGCTCTTAAATCTCATCTGTGGGTGGCTTTCCTGACTGCTTACCGTGGAAAGATTTTTCCTGTGGGTAATTGCAAGGAGGAGAGGAAGGGCTTTATCTGGAGCAGTCGCTTGAGGCCAAGAGGAGGCAGTACCTGGACACTGCAGTGGAAGAATGGGGACCATCCTGTAATGCTGCCAGTTGGCACTGGACCCTGTGGGCAGCGATCGTCATAATTCCTAGTGTAGGGAGAGTTGCTGGTGGGGTGCTCTACAGGTCCAGGGCAGTGATCCCCTGTGGGGGAGTCAAGTATCTCTGAAGGCCCTGTAGGGCATGCCAACCATGATGAAGAACAATGGTTCATGCATATGAAGATGCCTTGTGATGTACAATTAAGAAATAGATCTGGACAGAATCCATACTGGAGTAATAAATCAAGGCTATGATCAACAAAAGACTAAAAGCAGCATCATGTCCCTAATTTCATTAAACAAAAGGTAAGCCACAGCATAAATCAGATAACTTCCCAGAGAAATCTAGTTTAGAATAAAATAAGGACAACACTTAAAATTCTGATACAACTCGACACTTTATTAAAAATGAAAATGTAAATGGGTTTACAAATGAGTTATAAACTACAGTAATTGTCATCTTTGTACAAAAGAATTGGTTTTAAAAATGCTTCCAATCTTATTACATCAGCAATTAAAAAAGAATCAGAAACAAACGTTACTAGGTAAAAAGTATGTTATTAAAGTGTTGATTTCGGTTATTGCCAGTGTTAACAAAGAGTTAGGCACTGCTCAATGCTCCCAGAGATTGCAGAGAAGCTGAAAGCTTGAAGAAACCAAACTGTCCCAAATACAAGACATGTAGGACATACTGCAAGAAAAGTGCTGGGATTTTTACAACTGAATACTTGCTCACCCCAAAACAATATGGAAAATAAATTTGGTTTGTAATCAACTCAACAGCTCTGTAAAACACACAATAGTCAGGTTACACTTTCCAGCTGTCCATTGTTTCCAACAAATTCTAAGCTACAAAGACTAAAGACCAGTTTTAGAAGACATATACCATGCCAGCATGAAAAAGTATAAGCAATTTCAGCATCTTTATATACCCCAGACACCACAGGTTATCAAACGCTATACAAGCACTGTATATCAAAACAGTTTCCATACACCATATAGCTTTGGTTAAAGATGGACAAAAACATTTTACAGGAAACCAGATACATGGACCCTTCCATTGTGGGATTGAAAAGTGCTAGTTTCTGGGTCATCATCCTTGCCATACTACTCTGAGTCACAGCCAGACCTGCATGCCAGTGGCTTACAAAGCTGTAAAGCAAATATGAGATGTCAGCTCACACAGTCAAGCAATGGCAGCTCTACAAATGGTTGCCGGCACTCTTAGGCTTTTCCTGCAGTATCTGGGTTCACATGAACACCATGCACTGAGCATTACAAGGTGCAAGATAAGTATACCTTTAAAGACAAACATGGATGTCAATACTGTCTAACGGAACCCTGGCCATTATATATGGCTTTGGAGGTGTGGTCAGCACCATCCAAGCCTATAAATCTATTTTCTATGAAGATCCATTTGTATCCTTTACCGAGGAGCACTGAGCCATCAGGTGCAGGAAAACCAGAATAATGATCATAAAACGCATGTGGCACAGAGGACTATGGATAATGCTGCACAATTTTGTGACTGGTTTTCCAATCTATTAGATTTTGTATGAATTAAAAATTGGACTTGAAATTTTTCAACAGGACCCATTAGTATGGGGGCACCTTCAATTGCCCTAATATATAATGGGCCTATGGCCTGTTTTTATTTTTATATATGTGATTTTTCATTTTATATTCTGCAGGAGATTGAATTATATTAGATGCTGCTATGATATGCATTCATGGACAACATCCTCTGCTGAGCGAATACATATACAAGTAAGGCTGGATAAAATCCAAGAGGAAGAGACAGGTATCCAATATACTTGTTAAAAATGGAATTGTGCGATTCTGCCGGGTTTTGTTTACTTTTCCACACTTGGTCTAAATAGAACACATTCCTAAATAATGCTGAGTAATAAGGAGGAATAAAACAAGGTTTTCATAACGTGATATGCAAAAAGACTGCAGGGAAAATGCCATGCAACAGCATTTACTGTTTCTTTTTAAGGCTTTTTTCTTCACACTGTAAACATGTTGGAAACAGGGTTGTAACAAAACATGAAAACAGAAGCAGCAACAACTTTATCCATTTCACTTTTTTTCCCCAAAAGGTATAAATTTAATGTATAATAAATTACTATGTGAGGACCAAGCTTAGCTTAGAGACTATAGCCAACTGTAATCAGGGCAGATTTCAGTGCCATGAATATCCCACAATACAGTCTACAGTGAATGAATATATATTTTAGATATAGAAATACATCCATCACCCCTTAGACTTGCGTTCCTCAAGCAAAGGAGTGTGTAACCTCGAACATGACTAATAACTTTATGCTGTGATTATCTTGATGCAATATGCAAATGCTTCATTCAGAAGCTTGTGTGCTTTTCTGCTGAATACGCTTTCAACATCTGGTGTAAAGGTCTGCTTAGTGGGTGTCTAGAATAGATTCCAAACATCCCAATTTGGCACCCATAATGGGGAGAGAGAAGCAAAACAGTCTATACTGTCTGCTATTATATATTGTTTTTCAAATGGACGTCTGCACAAAAGAACCACTCCCAGTGCAGACAGGAGGAAACACCTTTCAATGTGCCTGGAGAGGATCATTATATCTGTACAATAAAGATGGTAAGACTATATGAGCATCTTTACATGAACACTGGTCAAATTAAACTGAACAGAGACCAGTTTCAACAGAGAACAGACCTCTCAAGAAAATCCCTTTTACAAATAGATTCTTGAAGGCAAACTGGAATTACGGGAACACCAACTTGTACTCCCGAGTCATCTAGTCATAGGGAGGCTGAAGCACACTTCCACTTGAGGCTCCCTCCAACAGACAACTGCTTGATCCAATACTAGACACTTTAGGAATAAATAAATTGTTATAAGCTATCCCTGACCTGTGCAGACCTCTACAGGCCAACAGATCTCAGGAGAAACATCAATCAGCCAGGATGGAATTTGCCTTGCACCCACACTTTTGTTCACCTGTGAAGAGGCTTGTTTCTCGGGTGACTAGAAGGGAAAAACGGCTGGTGTGATCATGCATCTTAATGCCACAACTGGGCTACAGATATTTCATATGCTATTTTATGTCATCGAGTATGCTGACCTATTACAGAACTGGAGAGCAGCAGTTAATTTTACAATGAACACTGTTATATTGCATTTACAGTTTAATTTATATGTGTTAAAAAAAAAATATATATATAATAAAGTAGATGAGATAAATGCGAAATATCGCACAGCCAAATCTATCGGCGTTATAGGACAGATTCATATTAAATGTGTAATCTGTTACTAATGCATATATCACTTTTAAAACCCATACTATTTCATTTGAAAAAAAAAAAAAATCTAGTAATCATTTATGGTCTAGCCAATAATGATAGCTTAAGGCACAGTCACAAAGTGGGAAAGAAAAAAAATAATTGGACAAGTCGGAAGAAACACGATTGGCCTTTATAGTTTAAATCATTCGGTGCATATCAGCGGTATTAACACAACAAGCGGAAACAAACAATATCAAACACTATAACCATGTCTAAAGTTGACAAGACATTGATTTCATATCTGCAGATTCATCCTTACAGCATGCCCTAACGACACCAGTAAACTTCCCTCTACGTTCTGTAACCAGAATACAAGACAGAAAATCCCTGGGGTATGCAACTGTATAAAAATACATTTCTCTTCATATGAGTAGGCTATGTGTGAATATATAAAAATATGTAGGTGGAAACCCCCACCAAATACAATTTCCAAAATAAAAAATAAAAAAAAAGTATTTACACTAGAGTATCCTCTATAAAAGAATCATCACCACTGACAGTGGGAAGGCAACAAGGAGAAGAAAACAAGGCTGTACCCAACAACACAAGCTGACAGGTCACATTTCATGTGTCAATCTTGAACATTCAATGCCAGGAACTCGGTCAAGCTTTCTACTGCACATAGAGCAACATACGATCTACTCCACTTTATGACAGGCTGCATTAGAAATTGATGTTAAATCTTTATCACAGCTCAAGCTAGGAAAAAAAGAATGTTCAGCCAGACCTAGACATTGAGTATAGGGCACAGTGCAGTTAATGACTAAAGCAATCCATTGTGGACAATGGTCCTGGATGTGCCACAGAAGACCTCGCTATAGGCCTCCACTGTGTGCAACTGTCCATAGTTGGTGGATGTCTGTATCACCACTGGTATATTTTGTGGAGTGGGAAAAAGTGATGTGATGTAGCGATTTCTAACTGGTTGCTGTAGGTTAGTACACATGCACTATAACCCCAATATGTATTTTGATGCATAAACCCTACACTGAAACCTAAGGAAACTCATTCGAAACCATTTCAATTAGGATTTTCTGATTTGGAAAGCAGAGATGAATAAGATTTATGTTATATACACATATGCGCCATACTTTTAATTTTTGGATCCTAAAATACAGTCAAAACTTGTAAAATCCTCACAAGAGCTAGAAGTGACACTTATTTTAATTCACAGACATGGAATCATGCGTTACATGTATAAAATCATTTTACTGATGATCCATCCCTCTGTGGTTTTCACCATTCAGATTAGATGTCCAGGAATAAAGAAAAAAAAAAAGTGGTCTTGTAATGGTTGATTGACGAGAATCAAAATAAACATGAAACCACGACTTCTGGCCACCAATCAGATTTAAACTTGTGTTCAAGGGGAAAACGAAGCAATGACTTTTAGGCTGGGTTCACACTAGTGCGAATTGGATGTGGATTTCTCTGCATCCAATTCACATGATAGGAGAGTGTGACCGGCTCTCAAGGAAGCCGGTTCACATATCTCTGGGGCAGCTACAGAGCGGCTTGCACAGGAGTCCTGTGCGTCTTTGGCTCAGTTTCAGGTCTGAATTCAGGCTAAATTGTGGCCCGATTCGTCCCTGAAACAGAGAACAGGGACACACCGGACCCCCTGCTGCGAGGCGCAGCCATCTTCAGTGTGAACCCAGCCTTAAAGTGTATGTTTGGGGGGAATTATTTTTTTTAATTCTCCAGTATCTCTCTGCAATATATTTTATCCTTTGAAAAACTCTACAAGTACTAAAAAATCCCCATTGACTTGCCGGAAATCCAGTATCCTATGTTTTTGTTTGAGATGACAACACAACACCTCTCCTGTATTTATTTCTCAAAACGTTATCAGACCTGCTTGAGTTCTCCAACTGTGAACTACAGAACTCCTTCATAACTGAGATGAGAATGGGTGGTGTACAGTAGCCTAGCTAAGAGAACTGGGCAAAGCTGGTAAGACTGCATCAAAGGCGGTGTTGTCGGTCCAAAAGGAAATTAGAAAAACACACTGGATTTCTGGAAGATCAACACTTATACTTTTTTCTGTACTTTAAACATTTTTAATGGATCAAAATCAGAAAAAATGTGCATATATAGCAGATTTGTGCTGAATGGTTTGTTTGTTTTTTTGCCCCAACATATACCAACTACTAATCGCCAACTGATCCACTTTTCCTGCAGTTTTGGGGACTCAAACCTAAAAGATCATAAATTCTTCAACTAGTAGCACATGAGAAGTGACTACCTGAATTATCACAGTACTGAATTGTCAAATATGCAATGGTACATGATTCAACATCACACACAAAATAATCTTTTGGCCTGAACTCGGCCTACACTAAACCCAGACATGCAACATTTTTGTTTAAAATAAAAACCCAATTTTGACGGATCACAATACCACTCAGGCTTCCAGGGCACAGTCATTCCTTGCTCAATGGGAATGTGTGGATGAGGGTTTTGAGGTCCCTAATATGAAGCGGGCCACCAAGAACAAAAACAGTACACAACGGACTTCAAAAAATTCACTGTAAAATGCAACCAGTTCATGTCATAGCAGAGTTATGGATTTAGTAGCAAGATAAGGCTAGGCAGGACAACAGCGCGTTTTGGTCTAAGCACTTGTTAAATTACTGTTTTTGGCATTTTGTGTTTACGGTCAAGGTTTCCTTTTAATATTCTCTCTATATAGTTTTTGTTAAAAATGTATTGCATTGATAAGAATTATCAAGGCTCAACAGCTACAGGTGTACCTTAATGTTTGTTTTCTCCATTGTTTCTGAAAATGTAAGAAAAATAGAAATATTTAATATATATATTTTATATTATAAAACAAAACAAAAAAAAAAAAAAGAAAGAAGGAAGAATAGATAAGTTCTGGCAAACTTTTTTTTACAACAATCTTAACAGACCAAGGTTTTCCAATAGCTGGCTGGCAGCCTTTGTATCAAGCAGGCAAGTCCATCCTTCCACAACCAGATCAAGGTTTTAATATACCTGAAAGTCTCCCTATGAACAAATTCATGGATCCCTTGGAAGCCCAGAAGAAAGCCAAAATATATGGTTATAATTGAAGTATTTAGGGGGGAAAAGATGCTACAGAGTGGGAGACTTCCAGGTTGGGAAGGTACATTGGCACAAACTTTCATATCAAAATAGAGATTTAAACACATTCCATATACAACCTTTTGGACCCATCTTTATGCTTTTTAAGCCATCCCAGACCCAAACATATCCCCCAGCTATTTACAGTCCTGTCTGAACAACGGCTCTGAGAAGCCATTGCCACTGATATTTATGGACTGCAGGTCTGCAACTTGCATTACATTAATGCCACTGCTGGCGAGCCGCGCAATGCCTTCAGGTGATATTGCTTCCATGGCAACCATGTTGGTGGTGATGAGGGCTTGTGGGGTGGGTGTGGATGCAGTGCTGCCATCTGAGCCTGTCCCAGTTTCCATTGGCACATTTGTCATTGCTATGGGGCCAGTCTGGCCTTTCTTGTTTGTGTGTGTCTTGATGTGCTTGGACAAGTGATCACTCCTCATAAATCGCTTTGGACACTCTGGACACATAAATTTCTTTTCACCTAGGGCACACAAATATTAGCATTATTAATCACAGCTTCAATAAAAAAACAAGGACACAGGTGTATATACAGTGAGTGAAAAAAGTATTTGATGCCCTGCTGATTTTGTACATTTGCCCACTGACAAAGAAATGATCAGTCTATAATTTTAATGGTAGGTTTATTTTAACAGTGAGAGACCGAACAACAAAAATATCCCGAAAAATGCATTTCAAAAAAAGTTAGAAATGGATTTGCATTTTAATGAGTGAAACAAGTATTTGACCCCTTTGCAAAACATGACTTAGTACTTGGTGGCAAGAACCTTGTTGGCAATCACAGGAGGTCAGACAAGATTCTTGTAGTTGGCCACCAGGTTTGCACACATCTGCCTTTACATGAACTTTAATGGCATCCGTTCAATATTGAGTCACCCTTTTCCGCTAGGACAGCTTCAACTCTTCTGGGAAGGCAGTCCACAAGGTTTAGTAGTGTGTCTATAGGAATGTTTGACCGTGAGATCAGGCACAGGTGTTGGATGAGAACGCATGGCTCGCAGTCTCTGCTCTAATTCATCCCAAAGGTGTTCCAGCGGGTTGAGGTCAGGATTCTGTGCAGGCCAGTCAAGTTCCTCCACCCCAAATGTGCTCATCCATGTTTTTATGGACCTTGCTTTGTGCACTGTAGCCATCCCCGAAACTGTTCCCACAAAGTTGGGAGCATGAAATTGTCTTGGTATGCTGATACCTTAAGAGTTCCCTTCACTGGAGCTAGGGGGCCCAAGTCCAACCCCTGAAAAACAACCCCACACCATATTCTTCCCTCCACCAAATGATCTGGACCAGTGCACAAAGCAAGGTCCATAAAGACATGGATGAGTGAGTTTGGGATGGAGGAACTTGATCGGTCTGCACAGAGTCCTGACCTCAACCCGATAGAACACCTTTGGGATGAATTAGAGCGGAGACTGTTACTCCTTTCACTTAAAAGCAGAGAAAAATCAAGTCTTCTACCCTGCCAGCCAGGGCTGTGCGGCAGATGTAAATCTCAGAGCTCGTCTGACAGAAAACAAAAAAATCTCTAGCAGGCAAAACAGCCTTCACATATGCATTTCATCTGTGCATTTAGCAGTTTGGCTGGAGTTCAGCTTTAGCATAAAAGCTGTGTTTTACAAATACATGGAACACAAAGTTTACAGAGCAGTGTGGGTTTGCAAGAAGAAGAAAGATTTTTTTATCCAGGCTGAGATGAACTATAAAATTTTAAGCACAGTAAATGTGTCAGTAAAACAGTTTAAGAAATCACTTGTGATAAATGTCATAATGCCAAAGGGTACTACTAGTCAAAATACAGATGATTAAATAACTTCTAAAAAAATTTTTTTACTTGCGTGTAAAATTTCACATCTTGGAGTACAGTACAGACAACTAATTCATACACCATGGGTAAAGGCTTGTATCTTCGGGTGATTGGACACTGGCAAACTTTTGAGGACACATCCCCTATAACCCTACCCCTCTCTGTGTGTCCTCGGTTTTGTAGCAAGCAACACAGATTAACCAAGGAGAGGGTGTCCCTGTACTGTACTCCAATATATGGGATTTACAGGCAGGTCAAAATTCCTCTTATCTTAATCATACAGCACAGGACACAGGCAACTTATTCATATAACACAGGACACCCTCAGACAATGAATACAATGGGTGGGCAATAACTAGGAACTGTGCCAACAGGCCAAAAAAAACAACAGGAATCAAGTTGAGCGTGCCACTGCAAGAACCTTGCAGTCAAAAGCTGCATCTGAAGAAGATTGGATGGCTACCTGGTTAAACATTTAGAAGGCAAGAACAGAAGACCAGGCGACAGCCTTACACAGATTGGCAACAGAGTCTTGGTGCCTAAAAGCCTGATCTAGCATGCACTGGTGGATTTTGAAGCAGGGTCCCCCTTGAGAGGTCCTGATAAATGTCCTCACTGAGATGGAACACTGAAACCACTGATGGAAGAAAGGTTGGTCTTGGGTGTAAAACAACTTTGCTGTTAAGTATGAAGAAAGGCCCTTTAACAGGAAAGCGCTGCCAGTGCAAATACACGTCTGACAGATATGGCAAGGATCTCCAAGGAATATCCCCAATTGGCTCAAAAGGCTTATGCAAGGCACCAGGCAAAGTAAAATTCTCAGGTTCAATAACAGATTATTCTGTAAGTGGCCTGTCTTGCTTTTAGTAAAAGATGGAATCCCAGACTCAGAAATCCCTCTATCCTTTAAGTCCTCACAGCCATGTTGTTAAGCCAGGGTCTGTGGATGTAAGGTGGACTATAGGGCCTTGAAAAAGCAAAAATGTTGCCTGTTGGGAAGAGACCAGGGATGGCCTGCTAAAAGCCTAAATATGACTTTGTACCAACAGTGATTAAAAACCAGCGCTTGGAAAAATTACCCAAAAATGTAAACACTCCAACAGCTCGATTTTTTTTTTTAAATTGTTACCAGAAAGTTAGACTACAGCCATGGCTCAAAAAAGTTTTGAGAATGACACAAATAAAGTCTGCTGCTTCAGTGATTTTAGATCTTTTTGTTAGATATTACTATGGTATACTGACGTATAATTACAAGCATGTGTCAATGGCTTTTATTGACAATTACATTTGGTTATTTGCAGTGTTGACTCTTCTTAAAGACCTCTGCCATTCACCCTGGAATGCCATCAATCAACTTCTGGGTCACATCCTGACTGATGGCAGCCCATTCCTGCATAATCAATGCTTGGAGTTTGTCAGAATTTGTGGGAGTTTTTTTTGAAGATTGACCACAAGTTCTCAATGGGATCAAGGTCTGGGGAGTTTCCTGGCCATGTTCCCAAAATGTCGATGTTTTGTTCCCCAAGTCACTTAATTATGACTTTTGCCTTATGAATCAACTGTAGGAGACAGTCCTGGCACTTGCTGGACTTTCTTGGGCGCCCTGAAACCTTCTTCACAAATGCTGTGGAAATGTTTATGTAATTAAGTAAATTTTCATGGCAAAAGGTGACTTTGCAATTAATTTGCTCACTCTTCATACCATTCTATATGCAAATTGCCATCATAAAAACTGAGGCAGCAGACTTTGAGAATGACACAAATATTAATTTTCACAAAATGTTGGCCACGGCAGTATATACCTATAAAGGCTTGTCCAATAAAGTAAACAGCCACTAGGCGTCTCACTCTTCCCTCAGCAACCATAGCTTCCAAGATTGCTGAAGTCTCCAGGATGGCCATCTTTAATGTGGTATAATTGCCAATGAAATTGCCTTTTTACATGCAAGCATATTTTTCAAAATAAAGCGGTGGTTTTATATGATATTATACTATGGAGATGTCACTTATGGTGGTACATAGGAGGCCTAAAGGATGTGGATCCGAGTACCCAAAAAGTTTATTATGGGCATGCACTGTCTTATCAAATATAATTGTTTTTTTATTTATAGACACAGACAAGTTGTAGTGGTTAGAGGAGTGGAAATATTTTTGAAAAAATGTCTGTGTACCAGGTTTTTCTGGGCCACGTCGGTGCAAGTAGAATTACCACTTACCGCCCTTGCTCGATTTTGTGAAGTAGGTGAAGCGGCAATGGAAGTGAAGGCATACATTAGCCTGAACAGTGACCAGGGGATAACTGGAGCATTCTAAGAAAAAGCTAGAGGATGCCTGGTTCTGGCAACAGTCAGTCAGCTTGGCGTTGTATCTGTAACTTAGGATGCCCACATCCCGAGTCCCACATCTTTGGCATATCAGACTAAACACATCTGGATTAAAAGCAGACCTATACTCACCTTGGCTCCAGCGGCCAGCCTCTGGGAATTGATTTCCAGCTGCTTTTATTGGCCAGGCCGACAGGACACCGAGAGTGCAGTCGACTTTGGCATTGCCAAATTTGTACAGTGACCTGCACATGAGCAGCTCACTCTACAGGGTAGGACAGGCTGGTAGGTAACTTTAATGCAGAAGAGACAAAGCATGTCTGTTCTGCATTAAAAATTCTGCCCTTTTATTATGTACCATAAAGTTCCACTTAAGGAGGCCTTTCCACTTGGTCCAAGTGGTGGCAGAGGTCATCTGCCTGGCAGTTGTCCACTCCTGAGATGTGGGCTGCAATGCATGAAGGTAAAAAACCTATGTGCAGTAGTCCCCCCAAATACTTATCTGAGCCCCCTCTCGATCCAGCAATGTCCAGGAGAGCCTCGCCTTTCTGGGGACTCGCATTTATTATTGGCTTTTAGCAGCGCCGTAGTGCCGACATGGGACCCGAGGAGGATCCGGGCTGTTCTGTGTAAAATCACTGCACAGAGCAGGTATGTATGACATGTATGTTATTTTTTTTTTAAAACAAGGCTTTAGTATCACTTTAATCTTTTGGAAAAAAATATATGCTCAATGCAAATACACTAGTCTTCTCTTTAACTGCCCTCAATAGTCTTAAAATACCCCTGCTTCATTCTGGCCAACATACTGTGCTACAGTAACAAGGCAACTAGAAGAGACAGAAATTTTAACTTCCAAAGTGCGTCTTGCATCTACCCACTTACCAGTATGGGTGCGCCTGTGTCTCTGCAATTCATCACTCCGAGTAAAACGTTTACCACAGAACATCCAGGTGCAGGCAAATGGTCGCTCTCCTGTGTGCCAGCGTAAGTGAGCCCGCAGATGAGAGGTCTTCCCATAAACTTTACCACAGCCTGGGATGTGACAGATATGCTGCTTTTTCTTTCCTGGTTCTGAGGTACCCCTGAAAAGATAATACAATGTTTTACTCTGAGAAATTCTATGAAAGCATGTCTAGCTTTCTATGGTAACATGCAGAGCATTTCTTTTCATAGTTAGTAGTTAGTTAGTAAGGTTGAATAAAGACATCAGTCCATCCAGTTCAACCTGAGCAAGTGTCTACAACTGTCCCTATCCCTGTACATTGCACACTCACATTGGTCCCTACCCTCAAAGAGCCCACAATCCAAGGTCCCCATTCATATACTAGGGCCAATTTTTAGACAGAAGCCAATTAACCTACCTGCATGTCTTTGGATTGTGGGAAGAAACCGGAGTACCAGGAGGAAACCCACGCAGACACAGGGAGAACATGCAAACTCCAGGCAGGTAGTGTCGTGGTTGGGATTCGAACCAGCGACCCTTCTTACTGCTAGGTGAGAGTGCTAACCACTACACCACTGTGCCGCCCCTTTTAGCTCAATACATAAGGAGGATTAAAATAATTACATCACTGAATGGAAGGTTTTGGAATCAGGAAGGGAAATTGCAGGTGCTCTTTTTAACATAATCTTGTGTTACCCTGAATTCTCTCTCTACATTAGGTGAGAACAGGAATAGAATGTTTCCACTCTGCTCAATCTAAAATCATCGCAATAATGGGACAGAATATGGATGCTTCTGGATCATTATCAGTTAGAATTTGACAGGTAAAAATAAAATTTTCAAAGCAAACATTCAAATTCTACTTGCAAATACATACCTTCCCTCGCTGTCTTTACAATATGGACACGTGCAAGCCTCCCTGCGGGTTCGCCTAACAGGTTGCGATGGAGTACCTGGGCTGGTCTCACCAGCCTCCAAAGTTGAATTATCAACATGCATCCCATCTGTACCAGAAGAATGAATACTTAAATGGCCACAAGCATCACCTGTGAAGGGAAAAAAAAAAAAAAAATTATCTTACTTATACAACAAAAATTCTAGCTTGAAAATAAATTGAACTAAAAAAGATTGAACTGCATCATCTCATCATCCTCATATTAAGTAAAACATTGGTCAAATATGGCTGGAAGAATGCACTTCAAGGTTCAAAGTAAACCTTGTATACATTTTGGGAGTTACCTGCTCAGTGTCCTAGCTTCCTTTGAAAATACCAGATTGTAATATTGAGCCATTTGCCACTGCTGAACACAGAGTTCCTTACCCAGGATAAATATACAGATCAGGGAAGTCAGAGATAAATCAGATGTTCATATATGCATACCGGAGCCTTAATATTAACCAGTGCCTGAACAAAATAGCAATTTTTTTCTGTCTCAATCCCCTATGTGTAAATTGAGCTTTAACTACTAAAATATTTTACTATAAATTATCTAAAACAGTTACGTAGACAAATGTTTTGACCAGAATGCATTAATGTGGTTCTATTAAAACATAGTACAGACATTTCATTACAATGTCTTACTACATTTGACAAAGTGCATATCTATTGCCAAAAATGCAACATCTGCATTGGGCAAAAAAAGGCCCCATTAAAATCAGTTCCATACATATTTCAGGTGCTGAAATGCAGTATGACATATCATGTGGTATTAAAAAAAAAAAAAAAAAAAAAAAAGACAAGACGTCAGTTATATGTGTGTATAATACCAGTGAACATGCTCCATACTTTCAAGTGTAAGAATAGTATAAAGTATTAACCACTAAGGGCTGCTTCACACCGAAATGTGATTGCTCCCGTGCGGTCCCTTGCGTTCCAACTTTGATAACCAATTCATTTGAATGGGCTGCAAAACATACTGGAAGACAGAAAATGTAGTGCAAGCACTACCTTTGCAAATCACACCACACCCAACCGAATGGTACTGTGGTTTGGTAGCCACAAACACACTGAATTTGGGGTGCCAATGAATCCCCACGCACATCTCGTAAAGGGCAGCGTGCTCACGTAGGGTTTGGGAAACACACATGGAACGTGCCTTTCCCACAACTGGTTCCGGTGTGAACGTGCTCTTAAAGTGGAACGAAACCCTCTAGGGGTGCACTGAATGGAAATTTTGGTGCCGAAACCGAAAATGAAGGATGCACTAGGCTGAAAACCGATACCGAGAATTAGTTTAAAAAAATAAAATAATAAAAAAAAAAGATATTTTTTATATACAATTGATATTCAAATATAATATCTAATATAATACATCAATTTAAATTAATATAAAATGTATTGTTGGCCATTATTGGCACCTTTTAGTGCAAGAAAAGCTCAGGAAAAATGCAGTCTCGTATCATGTCCACAGTCTCTAACCATCCGATACAGGAGATGGCCAGAGACTGCAGACATGACACCGGAGATGGCCAGAGACTGCAGACATGACACGGGAGATGGCCAGAGACTGCAGACATGACACGGGAGATGGCCACAGACTGCAGACATGACACGGGAGATGGCCAGAGACTGCAGACATGACACGGGAGATGGCCAGAGACTGCAGACATGACACGGGAGATGGCCAGAGACTGCAGACATGACACGGGAGATGGCCAGAGACTGCAGACATGACACGGGAGATGGCCAGAGACTGCAGACATGACACGGGAGATGGCCAGAGACTGCAGACATGACACGGGAGATGGCCAGAGACTGCAGACATGACACGGGAGATGGCCAGAGACTGCAGACTTGACACGGGAGATGGTCAGAGACTGCAGACATGACACGGGAGATGGTCAGAGACTGCAGACATGACACGGGAGATGGCCACAGACTGCAGACATGACACGGGAGATGGCCACAGACTGCAGACATGACACGGGAGATGGCCACAGACTGCAGACATGACACGGGAGATGGCCACAGACTGCAGACATGACACGGGAGATGGCCACAGACTGCAGACATGACACGGGAGATGGCCAGAGACTGCAGACATGACACGGGAGATGGCCAGAGACTGCAGACATGACACGGGAGATGGCCAGAGACTGCAGACATGACACGGGAGATGGCCAGAGACTGCAGACATGACACGGGAGATGGCCAGAGACTGCAGACATGACACGGGAGATGGTCAGAGACTGCAGACATGACACGGGAGATGGCCAGAGACTGCAGACATGACACGGGAGATGGCCAGAGACTGCAGACATGACACGGGAGATGGCCAGAGACTGCAGACATGACACGGGAGATGGCCAGAGACTGCAGACATGACACGGGAGATGGCCAGAGACTGCAGACATGACACGGGAGATGGCCAGAGACTGCAGACATGACACGGGAGATGGCCAGAGACTGCAGACATGACACGGGAGATGGCCAGAGACTGCAGACATGACACGGGAGATGGCCAGAGACTGCAGACATGACACGGGAGATGGCCAGAGACTGCAGACATGACACGGGAGATGGCCAGAGACTGCAGACTTGACACGGGAGATGGTCAGAGACTGCAGACATGACACGGGAGATGGTCAGACTGCAGACATGACACGGGAGATGGTCAGACTGCAGACATGACACGGGAGATGGTCAGACTGCAGACATGACACGGGAGATGGTCAGACTGCAGACATGACACGGGAGATGGTCAGACTGAAGACATGACACGGGAGATGGTCAGACTGCAGACATGACACGGGAGATGGTCAGACTGCAGACATGACACGGGAGATGGTCAGACTGCAGACATGACACGGGAGATGGTCAGACTGCAGACATGACACGGGAGATGGTCAGACTGCAGACATGACACGGGAGATGGTCAGACTGCAGACATGACACGGGAGATGGTCAGACTGCAGACATGACACGGGAGATGGTCAGACTGCAGACATGACACGGGAGATGGTCAGACTGCAGACATGACACGGGAGATGGTCAGACTGCAGACATGACACGGGAGATGGTCAGACTGCAGACATGACACGGGAGATGGTCAGACTGCAGACATGACACGGGAGATGGTCAGACTGCAGACATGACACGGGAGATGGTCAGACTGCAGACATGACACGGGAGATGGTCAGACTGCAGACATGACACGGGAGATGGTCAGAGACTGCAGACATGACACGGGAGATGGTCAGAGACTGCAGACATGACACGGGAGATGGTCAGAGACTGCAGACATGACACGGGAGATGGTCAGACTGCAGACATGACACGGGAGATGGTCAGAGACTGCAGACATGACACGGGGGATGGTCAGACTGCAGACATGACACGGGAGATGGTCAGAAACTGCAGATATGACACGGAAGCTGCTATCAATCACGGTGAGGGGGGGGGGGGTCAGGGGTCAGAACCTCCAAATATGCATACTTGTACTCGGTAGTGACTCGGTAATTAAAGTGTATGTAAATGCAAAGCCAATAAAAACCAATACAAATACCTGGCACCATCCCTAAAGATTCTGCACAATTTTTAATCACACAGAACGTCTGCAAATGCCTCCAATTAGGCATGTTACCAGTGTTCAAGTGACCGCTCAGCCACTACTACCAGAGGGCTTAAACCATGGATAGCATTGACAGAATGCAGTAGAATAAGGGGACATGTTTTTGCAAATTGCAAAAAAAAAAAAGATGCAAAAAAGTATGCCTAAAAATGTTGACTCCAAAAATGAATGTAATGATTTCATTTTTTTATTATTTAAAAATACTTTAGTCCTTTGTATCAGCATGACACCCAAGCAACTAGCATTTTCAGAACAGATGATCAGCAAATACCATAACCTGTCCTGTTGTATTCAGAGCTGTGTCTGACAGAAAAGTCAAATGAATGAGAGGGTGCTGCAAGAATACCTAGAAATCTCACTTGAAGCTAGGTCAAACTTTTTATACTGCATTCTCAGGTTCAGACACCCCAAATGGACTGTGGCATCAAATAAATAGGTACTAGCACACTAAAGAAATGCTCAATGCTCCATGAAACTTCATACTTCGCTTATCTGTGTCTAAAGCATCCCACAATGTATACAAAACAACAGTATATGAGGCAGTGATCTTGTGTCCAATACTTTGAAATAAACATTTTAAAGGCTAGCTGGTAATGTGTCATGTCAGAGCTGTCTATAAACAAATATTTTTTTATAACAATCAGGAGCAAGGGAGTGGTATTGTGGGCAATACATTGAAATTAACAAATTTAAAAGCTTAGTGAGTGAGATGCGTCACATTTTAAGCTGGTCATGCAAGCCACAGAATGGTCGCACATCCAAAGTATGATCAAAATCTGGCCTTTTAAAGGGGACATCTAGGCTACTTTGAACCCTAAAGGACAAAGCGGAATGTTGAGGTCTTATTGTGTGCCCTCCAGTATCGACGCATACTTCTCTTTCTATACCCAGCTTTCTTGCTTGGACTACTTGCTATTGCGACGATGTTACGCTCCTTCTCCCTTTCTTACTCACCCTCTGGTTTTCCCTTAAAGTAGAAATTCACCCAAAACATAACTCCAAACCTACGCTAAAACATATCTATCTAGCCCTGTAAAGAAGAAATTGCTATACATACCTTATCTGAAGCAGATCCGGTCCAGCGGAAGGTGCTGTGTGCAGGAGAGAACCAAAAACGGCTGGGAAGTGATGTCACCCATAGAGTTACTTTGGGGCTTTTGTGGTCAGCTTCCCCTCCTGCACCCGCCGCTGACAGATCAATGTGGGACTGGACTGGAGCAGCTACAGAATAGGAAAGTATTTTTCTTTACAGGGCCAGATAGATTAGTTTTAGAATGTGGCTAGGTTTAGAGAGTTAGTTAGGTGTTGGCTGAACGTCTACTTTAATTTCCTATATTACACTCTGTTGTTCTAGGGAATTTTGCTGGGTTTTTATCCAGAACCCTTTGGGCCTTGCAGTCTTCTTTGCTCATCTCTTATTTTCCTACTACACATTATATTTGTAAAGGGCCTTTATTTTGATAAGGTTCGTATTAAATTGCATCTTGCTCCTACTCATATTGGAGAAGAACCCTCCTTGTCATTAACATGTTTCTCTAGACAACTACAACTTATGATGCATTAGTGTGATGGTCATTGGGAAGAATGCTCCTTAAACTTGTGGTCATTGGGAGAAATAAACCCCTTACAAATAGCATATCATTGGCATCAGTGGGAGCTTAGCTGAGAGGCAGAATTGCTCCTAGCAACCTCTGGGAGGAACCCTAGGGCTCTATAGAACCCTGATTGAGAAACCCCGTTTTAGACTGTAAGGGTGCAGGTCTATAATAGAAAATGCAATCAAGCAAGTTTTCTTTTTCTAATGAATTTCTCCCCCGAGATCTGTTGGCTGAATCAGTCTGAGGCTGCTTATATAGAAGTTTGTTTCCTGCCTAAAAATGGCTACATCGCAAGGCATATGTATATGGTCACTTCCAGAGCGGTCTATTAAAGATCTTACTAGAAAAGTTCAAAGTGCTATCAGCACTTTAATGTGCCGAAGCTCTGAATGACCAGGTTTCATGTATACCAAATCTGTGTCACTTTGTCATTATTGCAAACATATCTTAGGACTTATTATAAGCAGGTTTGAAACTAGGACATTTCTGCTAGCTGGCAAAATGGCTTTGATTTAAAGAAAATCTGTGCTTGCACATTACAACACCGGTTTGCTTTAACCACTTGCCTACAGGGCACTTAAATCCCCTTCGTGCCCAGGCCAATTTTCAGCACTGTTGCAATTTGAATGACAATCGTGCGGTCATGCAACACTGTACCCAAACAATTTTTTTTTTTTTCGCAGGTAAAGCTTTCTTTTGGTGGTATTTAATCAGCACTGTTTTTTTTTTTTCTAAAGAAACAAAAGAAGACCGAAGGCTGCACTGAAAGGTGGCACTCATGGGCACCGATTAGCAGCACCGATGTCTTGTAACAGAAGCCGATTACTGGCTTTATTCTCTCTCATCACGCTAATCGCAAGGAGAAAAAGAGCCAGTAACCGGCTTCTGTTTACTTCCTGATCAGCTGTCATTGGATGACAGCTGATCACGTGGTAAAGGGCCCGCTGTGATTGGCCCTTTACCCTGTTCTGGGATCAGCCGAGTCCGAAAAACTTGGTGATTCTTGGAGGATGTCTATTGACACCCTCCCATCACTGGATGCCCAGCCGTTATTCGGCTAAAGCATGGTGGAAAGTGGTTAATCACCCCTGACCTGCAGCACAGACCTCTTTCCTTTGCTCCCCCCTCAAGATAACCTAGGAAAGCCAAGTAAGGGCTGATGTGGAAAGCTGCATTTAAAGAAAAAAAAAAAAAAGAAAAAGAAGGGGGGAAAAGCTTGGAGTGCCCCCGAAACATTGATGGCACTTAGATAATACCTACAAAACAAATACATAACATTTAACCATATTCACCACTAGACCTACCTTGAGCATTAGTTATTGTCAGAGGAAACCCCTGAAGCTGGTGCACCTGTATTCCAGAGGTTCCTAAGGCACCTAGGTTAATGGTCTGGAGACCGGACATAGACGAAAGCTGAGAAGCGTTGACTGTTACTGTGCCAGGCATGGAGGTGGCAGTGCTGGTAGGCTGCCCCAGAGATAGCCCCTGCATGGGGGCAAGGGTGATTGTCTGTGCCTGAGGATTCTGAACCTGCAGATTCTGCAACTGGATTGTTTGCCATGTGACCTGCCCATTAGGTCCTACAGTGGGTGTACGGATGATGATTGGGCCAGTGTTTGGCATAGTTTGAATTTGGAGATTCTGTAAGGCATCTTGGGAGATGGCTTGCGTACTGAACGTTTGGCCGGAAAGCTGAGCAGCTTGTATTGTTTGGATAGCCTGGCCACCCTGAACAATTTGAGGCTGAATGAGAATCTGTTGCTGTTGCTGCTGCTGCTGCTGCTGCTGCTGCTGGTCACCCTCCTTTTGCTGGCCCTGCTGAAGGTTTCCACCACCCTGTTGCCCATTATCAGTGACCAAATTGATCTGGCCACCAGATCTCTGAGAAGTCTGAATAGGGGTTCCACTGCTGCAATTTAACAAATTGACACTGCTAGCAGTGGTGCAGGTGGAATAATTGTTGGCATTTGTAAAAAAGGTTGCTGTATTGGCTTGAGAGGTGGCCAGTTGTGAGGAACTGATAGCAACTGAAGTTACAGGCTGAGAGTTATCCTGAGAACCACTGTTCAGTGTCACAGACTGAGAAGTGGGTGTTAAAGAAGCTGCACTCACAGGCAGAAGTGTGATATTGCCATTCAGTACATTGGTCAAGTACTGAGTCTGTCCTGACAGGACATTGTTGGCTAGGCCCATTCCTTGAATTGGGACAGCTTGCTGAAGAAGATTGGGCATGGTGAGTATGTTTCCTCCACCAGCTCGATTAGTGGTAATAATTTGTTGGTTAGCTGGAATAATCTGCAGCTGTCCAGAGGCATCTTGCTGGACGTTCACCTGAGTAGGGGCAGTAGTAAATTGCAATTGCTGCCCATCCATTGTTTGGAACTGTGGTATAACTTGGTACTGAATGTTAGACATTGCCCCCTGAAGACTTGCCAGAACCTGCTGGTTTTGCACATTTTGGGCTGCCACTACAAACTGTCCAGGGGCTAGTTGACGATGTTTTGAAGAAGCATCACCTCCAGCTTGGTCCTTGGTTGTAGGGGAAGCAGATATGATTTGCCAGCCATTTGCTGTCTGTGCAATTTGAGCAGTACTCAGATCCAGTTCTGTAGCACCTTGTTGCTGACCTCCACCATTTCCATTTTCAGGGGGCTCAATTCTACTACATGTGGCAGCCAATAAGGCCAAAGGAGAAGGCTGGGAATCCTGTTTAAAAAAAAAAGGAATACGTTTAGTGCAATGCACACCAATCTTCAAAACAAAACCAGCAAATACTAAAGTAATTGAAGGTTTTAAAGTATAACTAAAGGCAAAACGTGTTTTTTACTTTCGGATAGAATGGAGAGGGATTAGAACTCTTGTCAGGTTTTATTGTTTTTTGTCAGGTTTACCATTATAATGGAAAGTTAAAAATTCCAAATTTTGGGTTGACACCAGAATAGGTAGAGGGGAAACCTTCCCTGGGGACCCTGGTGACACCTCGGGATTCCTTCACTTTGGAGTGATTTCCTCTTCCTGTTTTGGCAAAAAAGGTGACATAAGTTATAACCCTTCCTTACGCTAT
The DNA here is from genome assembly GCA_028564925.1 of Lithobates sylvaticus. Taxonomy (NCBI): domain Eukaryota; kingdom Metazoa; phylum Chordata; class Amphibia; order Anura; family Ranidae; genus Lithobates; species Lithobates sylvaticus. The sequence continues at coordinate 517,523,047 of CM053027.1, forward strand.
CCAAAATAAAAAGTTTTGCCTTTAGTCCTACTTTACGTTATTAGCACATTAGATATAATATAGACCTGGGCTGCTAAAGTCCCTGGACCCAGGCAATTCATTCATGTAAATAAATGACACACTCTAAAAAATAAAATTGGATAAATTCTATATTAATAGAAGCTCAAAGTCCCGGCTTATTAAGAGTACCTGTCACATCGACTAGAGTCACTCCTAAATTCTACATTACGCTGGCCCAGCGACAGAGGAGGAAGGAGGGGGTGTACTTCCGGGGAACGGCAGTGCAGTCTCCCAAAAGTGAGGAAGGATACCCATCAAAAAAAACTCCCACTTTTGAGTGGAGCTTTACTACAATGGCACAAAATAATCAACACAAAGCATGCACCGCTCAGGCCAATGAGGTGCAAAATCCCTCCAGGTGCTCGCCCCGGCTCACCACCGTAACTGGATTGTGTAGAAGAAAGAAAGTGGCCGCACACTGGAATGAGAAGTTTGCTTGACAGGATTCTTTAGGGTCGCATGCCAGACAGATGATACAGGACCAAAGTTAACGTTTCACATGGATATACCATGTGAAATATTAACTTTGGTCCTGTATCATCCGTCGGGCATGCGACAATAAAGATTCCTGTCAAGCAAACTTCTCATCCCACCGTGCACCCACTTTCTTTCTTCTACACAAAATAATCATTACAGACAAATTACACAAGGTGGCATCTAAACAAATTAACATTTTTAAATACCGGTCCACCTATGAAGAGGAACTAATGTTTAACCACTTCAATACCGGGTACTTTCCCCCCTTCCTGCGCAAGCCAATTTTAAGCTTTCAATGACAATTGCGCGGTCATGCTACACTGTACCCAAACAAAACTTTGTATCATTTTGTTCCCACAAATAGAGCTTTCTTTTAGTGGTATTTGATCACCTCCCCTCACCTCGCTAAACAAATAAAAGACTGAAATTTGGGGGGAAAAAAGTTTCTTTGTTTCTGTTATAAAACTTTGTAAATAAGTAAGTTTTCTCCTTCAATGATGATGGGCACTGATGAGGCTGCACTGACAGGCACTGATTGGCATATCCCTGGTGGTCCAGGGTGGCATACCTGGTGGGCATCCCTGGTGGTCCTGGGTGCACTGATAAACAATCAGCACAGACCCCCTCTGTCTACTCACGTCTCTCAGACACAAGTGAGGAAAAGCCTATAAATGTCTCTTCCTGTTTACACTGATCAGCCTTGATTGGACACGGCCGATCATGTGGTAAAGAGCCTCCGTCAGAGGCTTTTTACCGAGATCGGTGTTGCGGTGTGTCAGACTGACACACCGCACCACTGATCGGCGTGCTGCGTGCCTTATCCTGCTGGACGTCATATGATGCCCATTCAGGATAACTGAACCACCGTCCGGGCGTCATTTTGCTAGAGGCTGGGCAGGAAGTGGTTAAAGCTGATGTTCAGGTTTCCTTTCACTTTAAAATGAAACTTCACCCAAAGGGAGAGTGGGTACTATTGGTGCACCAAAATTTAAATTCTGGACCAAAACTAAAAAAAATATGTACAGTATCTCAGAAAAGTGAGGAAACCCCTCACATTTTTGTAACAACGACCCCAAACACACCTCCAAGACGACCACTACCTTGCTAAAGAAGCTGAGGGCTTTCTTGTTAAAAAAAAAAAAAAAAAAAAAAAAAGAAGCTGAGGGTAAAGGTGATGGACTGGCCAAGCATGTCTCCAAACCTAAACCCTATTGAGAATCTGTCAGGCATCCTCAAACAGAAGGTGGAGGAGCGCAAGGTCTCCAACATCCACCAGCTCAGTGATGTCATCATGGAGGAATGGAAGAGGACTCGAGTGGCAACCTGTGAAGCTCTGGTGAACTCCATCCCCAAGAGGGTTAGGGCAGTGCTGGAAAATAAATGATGGCCACACAAAATATTAATAAAATAGTTACAAAAATGTGAAGGGTGTACTCACTTTTGTGAGATACTGTATGTACCGTATATGTGTACCTTTTATTTGAATTTTTAATTGATACCAATAAAATGCGCATCCCTTGCTGTGTTAAAAATGGGGGGGGGGGGGGGGGGGGGGGGTTGGGGGGGGGGGGGGCGGGGGGGGGGCGGCTGATATATCAGTGAATGCCTAGTGGGTCCCGATTTTGACAGGAAGCCACTTACACTTCTGCCACAGCCCCCCCCCCCCCCACTTTAGCCTTGTGTGACACGCCACAGGTCCCAGGAAAGCTCCGGAAGCATTGTGCATGCAACGGGGACTGAGTAGCCCAGTAAAGAAAGCGGCCAGGCGAGGATACTGCTGGATCCTGGGATAGTTAAGCCTCTGTTTATTAAAAGTCAGCAGCTACAGTTTTAGTAGCTGCTGACGTTTTAAGTAGAAGTCCAGCCCAACGCTAAAATCCCTGCATCTACAGACATCCACAATCTAACACAAATCTATCCAACCCTGTAAAGTACAAATCCGTATACATTCCTTTTTTGAAGCCGATCCGGTCTCCAGCAGTGGAAGCTCTGCAGAGGACACAGCTGACAATGGCTGTGAAATTAATGGGGAGTGATGTCTCCGATAGAGTTACTATGGGGCTTCTGTTGGCTGCCTCCTCTGCACCCGACTACACAGCTAAGCTGCAGCTGACAGCTCAGTGTGGGATCTGATCGGCTTCAGAAAAAGGTATGTATACTGATTTCTTCTTTACAGGTCTAGATAGGTTAGTGTTAGATCCTGGATGTCTGTAGATGCAGGAATTTGAGTGTTAGGGTGGACTTCTACTTTAATCTTTCCACGGGTGGCTGAAGAACCATTTTATATAGTTTGTGTGGTCCTAGCTGATTTCCTTCACTAACATGTGTGCTCTCTGGGCGCGGTGTATAAACTGTCTTCCTGTCTCACGCCCAGAACAAAACCGCATCAGGCTGTGTAGCATTCAGCCATTCATAGGCAGCATTGTACTCTATCAATGTATACAAAACGTTGTCCGATTGGCAAGCCAGAGATTGCGACGTCGTCAGCCCAACCAGCCCACGTTTTTTTTTTTACGCAACAGACCATTGAATTGAAGCACGCTTGGCAACAAGCACTTTGTCCCACAACTACTGCCTGAGTTTTTCCTGTGTTTAAGTCACTCAGGTGCGAATGCAGCCTCAAAGTAAAACGTTTATTTAGCCGAGTTTCCTTACAAAACCAAAAATTTATCAAAAAACATATGATTGGGTTTAACCGCTTAAGAAGCAGCCGCCACAAGTTATACTGCGGCAATGTGGCTCGATCCCACAAATCACCGTCATTGTACGTCAGCTCGTACACGCCGATCTGTGGGCTCGCGATCCCATTGGCTAGCAGGGGAGCCAATCAGCGGGACCGGGGGACTCAATGTCCGCCGGCCACCCACGATCGTTCCCCGCAGTGACAGAACGGGGATCTGCCTGCGTAAACAAGGCAAATCTCCGTTCTGACAGGGGAGATCACACAGATCCTGTCTTTCTGCTATGCAGGAAGACGGATCTGTGCGCTTCCCCAGTCACACAGTCCCCCATACAGTTGGAGAACACAGTGAGGGAACACATTTAGCCCCTTGATCACCCCTTTAAATAAAAATGTGGATATCTGAATCTGAAATGTACCAGATTCAACCTTAAATACACCCCTTCTGTAAACACATTACATTTTAACTAAATTGTACACCACAGAGTTTTTTTATACACGCTATCAATACAATTGGCCAACTAATCGATTATGAAAATAATCGTTTGCAGCCCTAACCTAAAATGTCCAACCTTTTCTAGTCCCTACTCCTTTGACAACTCATCTCCAGTTCACCATCACCTCTGTTCCTTTACACAAATTCCAATATCTATCATCTAGCCTCATGTCCCAAACAAATTATATATTTGAATCAACTGAGAATATCGTTTGTTTCAAGGGCCTTGATGGAAGGGCAGGAGAAACAGTCTCTTATTGCGGTTCTGATGTCGACCCATATTTTGGGATTTTCTTTTACTTTTGATGATAAACGTAAACAGAACAAATACAGAGGGTGAATCTTTCTGACGGGCACAGACAGCAGTAAAACCTAACAGTTCTAATTTCTCTCCACTATCCAAAACGTAAAAAAAAAAAAAAATTGCCTTTAGATCCTTTCACACTGGAGGTGTTTTTCAGGCGCTTTAGCGCTAAAAATAGCTCCAGAAAAAAAAGCCTCATCTTTAATCCCAGTGTGAAAGCCCAATGCTTTCACACTGGGGTGCTGCGCTGGCAGGACCTCCAAAATAGTCCTGCAAGCAGCTTCTTTGTGGTGCTCCTAAAGCGCCCCTGCCCATTGAAATCAATGGGCAGCACCGCGAAAGTGCCTGCAAAGCGGCTCGGCATTGGTGCTTTTAACCCTTTATTCGGCCGCTAGTGGGAGTTAAAAAAGTGCCCCGCTAGCACCCGAAAAGTACTGCAAATACGTCAGTAAAGTGCCGCTAAAACTAGCAGCGATTTACCGCGACGCCACCACACTGGCAATGTGAAAGGGCTTGAAGTGACACTTGAAACGTTTTGTCTACCCAAAAAAACTTGTATATAGGTGGAGTCCTTTGGCCTCCTACCTTAGACTTTTGGGTGTTCCCACTCATTTCTCTAACCACTTCAATACTGGGCCCTTTTACCCTCTTTCTGCCCAGGGCAATTTTCAGCTTTCAGCGCTGTTACACTGACAATTTATAAAAAAAAATTTCACAAATAGACCTTTCTTTTGGTGGTATTTTGCAAATAAATTACCTTTTGTCATAAATTTAGGTCAAAATGTATTCTGCTACATTTCCTTGGTGAAAATAACCCAAATCAGTGTATAATGTTTAGTCTCTAGGAAAGTTAGAGTCTACAAACTGTATTATATTAGAAAATTGATCAGTCCTGAAATCTCATTTCTCGAGACCCGAAAAACGTCAGACCAGTACAAATATCCCCCAAATGACCCCTTTTTTGTAAAGTCCAAGGTATTTAGTAAAAGAAGTTGTAATTTTTTTTTTTGACTGGCGACGACGGTATGTGTGTATATATATATATATATATATATATAATAAAAAAAAAAATTTAAAAAAAGAAGTCTTCATCAATTTAGGCCAATATATATCCTGCTACATATTTTTGGTAGAAAAAATAAATGTGGGATATATTTATAGAATTTTTATTTTTTTACTAGTAATGGTGATGATCAGTGACTTGTAGCGGGACTGAGATAAAGCGCCACTAGTTTTAGCGTAATTTTAGCTGGGTCCCCCCATCGGGCGAAAAAGGGTTAAAAGCGCCTGCAAAGCACTGCTGCCGAAACGCTGGCCATTGATTTCAATTGCAGGGGCGGTTTAGGAGAACTAAATACACCGGTCCCGCACTGCCCCAAAGATGCTGCTTGCAGGACTTTTTTTCTTGTCCTGCAAGCGCACCGCTCCAGTGTGAAAGCACTTGGGCTCTCACACTGGGGCTGAAGGGGGGTGTTTTTCAGGGGCTATTTTTAGCCCAAAAGCACCTGAAAAATGCCCCAGTGTGAAAGTGTCCCAATACATTAATCAGCGCTAAATATATGCACTGTCACTGTACTAATGACACTGGGTGGGAAGAAGTTATCAGGGGCGATCAAAGGAATAACTGTGTGCCTAGCTGGTGTTTTAGTGTAGTGTGGGAGATGCTTTTACTAGGGGAAGGCAAGGATCCATGCCCCTGCTTTCCAGGAACACCGGATCCATGCCTTCGCTACTGACAGATTGGCAATCTGCCTCGTTTACATAGGCAGGCTGTCGTTCTGCCTGTGTATCGAATGGTCGGCAGGTGCTGGCGGACATAGAGTCAGTGGTACCAGCCGATAAGCTCCCACTGTGCATAATCACAGCGGCATCACGTATATGGTTATGTGATCTTGTGCACAGCCGCCGCCCTGTAGCAGTAAAACTTTGCCCCACCACTTTCCCTCTCCATCAGTACTCGGATCACCAGAGTGAAAGCCAGAAGCTAAGGGAGAAAAGAAACGTTGGCATACTAGTCAGTATCAGTGTGCAAAGGTGTATTTGCTTTGGAAATATAAATCACCTCTAATGCTGGGTGTCCTATGTGTGGATGTTGCTCCGTTATGTTAAACTAGTAAAATGGGGTGCCTCGAGATTAAAAGGACGGTTAAAGGGTGCCTTGACTGAAAACGGTTGATGGACAATTGGCCAAAGCCTCATACACACAATGGGAAATTTCAGACGATGATCGTCTTTTTTTTTTGCATGCTAGTCTCATATTGAAAATGAAGAGGTTACTAACGTTACAAAAATTCTCGTACGACAATAAACATTCAGGAGTGATATGTTTTGTAGTGCATTTTTGGACAACTGTACTGATTAAACTAAAATCATACTATCTGGTATCATGAGAAAAATCTTTGTGCTTGTCCGATCAGATAATTTTGCACGACCTCCCCTGATCGGCACAGCGGTGTACCAATGGTCAGATTATCGTACGGTCGCTATAAAAGCATTATTTTTCGCCCGATTTTCTGATAGTGTGTAAAGACCTTAAACCAGGGGTCTCAAACTGGCGGCCCTCCAGCTGTTGAGAAACTACAAGTCCCAAGAGGCATTGCAAGGCTGACAGTTACGAGCATGACTCCCACAGGCATGATGGGACTTGTAGTTTCACAACAGCTGGAGGGCCGCTAGTTTAAGACCCCTGCCTTAAACAGTGTACACCTCAATGTGCCGCTATCAGGAGTCTTGTGGCTTTTGTTATTCTAAAGTCCACTTTTGTCTGTCTGGAAAACTTGCGGTGGAAGGAAATGCGCAAGGCACAAAAGTGTGCAGCACTACTAGAAAGCCTGCATATAAAAAAGCCAAAACGCGGTTACCTACACTTATATTTACAAACTACCCATGAAGCCTGGCCATACATTATACAATCTTCTTGTACAATTTTCCTTAAACCATAAAATATGAGGTCCAAACCAAACACTTTCAGTTTGTATGCAGAGGCCCTTGCACTACATAGTTGAAGGTAAATGTACAGTAGTGATTATCTGCTTTTTTTGTACTATAAAGGGAAAATTTCATTTTTTTTTAACCTCATTATGTTACCAAACTTCTTAGACCTGGTTCACATCTATGTGTTTTTTGCAGAAACGCACTTAAGTTCATTTACATGGTTTCCTATGGGACACTTTCACATCTATGCTTTTTTCAGCCATTGCGTATTTGGAAAGGGTCAGGGACTTTTTTTTTTTTTTTAAAAAAGCAAAATTGTGCTTTTTTTGGTTCAATATACTTCAAATGGAGAAGCTGCAGAATAGCATGTAAAGCGTTTTTACAGCAATTTGTGTTTTTTAATCTGCCTAACAACAAATTGGCCAAAAAAATGCAAAAAACACAAATCGCAGCAAAATCATGTGCGCAAAAATCAAAAACGCACAGCAACAAGCACTGCAGAAACAGATCAAAAGCAAACTGCAAAGCTGTGTACCGAAAATCTGATCTCTGTTTCTGATATTTACCAGATTCACCCTTTAATAGTATATACAGTATATCTCTCTAATAGTATATACAATATATATCTCCTCTAATAGTATATACAGTATATCTCCTCTGTCTTATTCTCAGAGTGGATTAGATATTTTGCTCCCTAAGCATATAGTTGGTTATTTATATTTACTACTGTATATAGATGTTTAAGAATAAATTGCCTTTTTTTTTTTAAAACTTTACATATTAACTAAATTATACACCACACTTTAAGGTTATTAACTGATTAATTGAAACAATAATCGGCCAACTAATCGATTATGAAAATAATCGTTAGTTGTAGCCCTAGTTCTTTTAGGATAATAGGGTTATATAATGTCTGTAGGATGGAACCAAAAATACGGCAAGCAGGATTTTTAACACTGCAACGAAAGCGCAATGGACCAGTGTGAAGACATACATGTAACTCAAAAGGAATGCATTTTTCTTACGCTTTTTTTTTTTTTTTTAAACGCAAAAGTGCTTCAAAAACAATTAAAAAAGGTTGAATACAAAATAAATATATATAAAAAAAAATTTCTAACTGTCTATTGTTATTTCAGTGCACCACTACTAAAAGATGTTTTATATACACATTTGGAAATTATATATATATATATATATATATATATATATATATATATATATATATATATATATATATATATATATATATATATATATACACACACATATACATACATACATACAGACAGTAACTGATGGTTTATTTAAATAAACTATGTATGCTGCAACCACAGTTTTGAAAAAAAAAAAAATAAATAAATAATATATAATATATATATATATATAATATATATATATATATATATATATATATATATATATATACACACACACACACACACACACTTAGATTTCTTTAGGTGATTTAGCATGTAGAGATTATCAACCATAACATTTATTGATATCCACACAAACCCCGGGGATTAAGCTACGACTTAAAACTGAACAGCATGAATCACATCATGGCAGCCTGTGATGACCTGCGATTTCCATCCTGAAATGGGAGTAATCTGTAGTGATCTGCGCACAAGCGTGTTAACCCATTAACTGCCAGGAAAACCTCCATAACCGGCATCTTCAGGAAGGGTGAAAGGAACACCCTAAAGTGTGCCAGCATGTAAACAAACCAGCATGTTGTAGGGATGAGAGAACAGGAGGGACAGGGCAGGGACGATGGATTTGTGGAGCCGGCCCCCAGTGGGCAGTCAGTGTGGGAGGCGGGTGGACTGGCAGGCAAAGGGTGGGGGAAAGTCTTGCAGGCCACACAATAGACAACGCCCCTCCCCACCCCCCTCCTGTATGCTCAGTCTGTGACTATGGGGGAAGGAAGGAGGTTTGCACATACCTGCCCCTTCTGTGTGTATTCACCTCCTCCTGTGTGGCCGTCAGTCTTCTCTGAATTCATGTCTTCGGCTGTGTGCTCGGGATCTCCTGTATACACAGAGAAGAGGCGTCAAAACACATCGGCATAATCACATCTCCTGGCAGCATTAAACATGGCGGGGGCAGGGCAATGCTATTTCCGGGATAGGGCAGGGAAGGCCTCTTGGGGACACCACCGGTTGTGGCAGGTTAATGGATCAGGGGAAACATAATAAGATTTTCCATGATCACAAAGGTGTGTGTGTGTGTGTGTGTGTGTGTGTGTGTGTGTGTGTGGGTCCTAGTGCCACCATGGCCTCTAGAAACTAGACATACAAGCAGTGTAGACAAGTCCCAAAATGATCTGAGAGCTAAGGACATGATCCTCCCCTCCCCCCAGTGAAGGACAAGTAGTCCCAGTGTGAGCTCCTGAGAGCTAAGGACCTACCCCAAGTGAAGGACTACAAGTCCCAGCGTAAACACTTAAGAGCCAAACATTAGTTTAGGACTACAATTCCCAACATGACCCCCCTCCCACCACTAGAGAAGGGCAAGTCCCAGCATGATCACCTACAATCTAAGTATGTGATCACCCCCCCTGGTGAAGGACTACAAGTCCCAGCATGGTCACCTACAATCTAAGTATGTGATCACCCCCCCTGGTGAAGGACTACAAGTCCCAGCATGGTCACCTACAATCTAAGTATGTGATCACCCCCCTGGTGAAGGACTACAAGTCCCAGCATGATCACCTACAATCTAAGGATGTGATCACCCCCACTGGTGGAGGACTACAATTCCCAGTATGAACCCTACGATCTAAGGATGTGACCCTCACAACTGGTGAAAGAGTACAAGTCCCAGCATGGACCCCTGATATGTAATGCCCAGATAGACGTTTATTTACTAGCGAAAGACTACAAATCCCAGCACGCCCCTCCCCCAGCAGACATCAAGGCCTATGAGCAGGCCGTGCTGGGACTTGTAGTACACAGGGTGGTGATCTACCCGTGTCCGGTATACAGGTGACGGTGGGTGGGAGGGAAGGGGGCAATTTGGTGTCTCCACCCCACCCGCCCACCGAGGGGGCCAGAGAAAAGGGCGGGAGAGGAGGAGAGAAGGGAGGGGATCGTCCGCCACCACCTCCTCCGATTGCGGGGCGAGAGGAGAAAGGGGGCGAGGGTGAGGAGGGCGGAATTCCCTCCCTGGACATCCCCGGTAACAGCGGCCTCCCCTCCCCGCCTCAAACTTGGTACTGCCCAACAGTGACCGGGCTCAACCGTACCGCCGTTCCCTCCCCCCCCTCCTCCTACCGGAGCTGAGGGTGGGGTGAGGGGAGGGCGAAAACACACACTCGGTCGCATAACCCGCCCGCCATTACTTACCGCTCATCACGTCGGGGCTGCGCAGGCACTTCACACAAACCTTAGCTGACGACGGCAACCTAACCTGCCTGCCGCGCGGCGGAGACGGGGGGAGGGGGCGGGGCGGAGATCGACAACCACTCCGACCACTCCCGCAGAGGGGCGGCTCCACCCGCCCAATGGGGTGGCGCGGGGGGTGGGACGAGTCCGCTGACTGACAGGAAGACGACTCCAATGACAAGCTAGGGTAGCCCCGCCCTCCGCCACGGAGTGGGTGATGTGGGGTGGTAAGTAAAGAATGTGGCATAGGAGGGAACAAGGGCGTCGCTCTCTTCCTCCTTTCTCGTGGGTCCCGCCCAAAACAGATTTACAGTTGGACTGACCAATGAGAGTAAGGAAAGGCTCTAAAATGAGCCAATAAAAGAAAAGGCAGGGGGTGGACGGACGGGTCGTGCGAAGGGGTCGTTTGATTGAGTTCACATGGATTTAGGCGCCATTTCCTGGGTTCTTTTAGGATAATAGTGTTATATAATGTCTATAGGATGACTCTATGATAGTGAAGGGGGGAGCCCCCTACTGCGGTCACCACAGTGTGTGCATTGTAGCACGGCTCATGGAGGATAGAATATTTCTATATGGTATGAGGGGGCAGCTTATGACTGACCTACACACACAGGTGTGGGAGCCGTCCATGTCACATCTTCTGTCCTATGAGGTAATATATTGCTGAGGGCGCGCTCACATCGTATCTGCTGAACGCCATCGATCGATGTACCTCCACCCGAGGCTTCCCTTTATACCGGAGTACATATGAATTACACAGGTTCTGTGGCTGATTAAGGTGGTCGTTAAACTCACGTTGTGCCTTATCTGCATTAAATTTGCCTCAGAACCTGTGTAATTCATATGTGTTCGGTGTTAAAGGGATGAGGTGACAACCCTTACCCAAGGGCCTGTTCACATCTGCGCTAAAAAGCACCTTTACAGAGCATGTGAACGACGCGTTCCCTTCATCACAGAACTATACTCGCCTTGTCTCCAGCGATGTGATGTCCCGGAGCTCCCTGCTGGCATCTAACACAAACTGGCCTCTGAGTATCGAGCACTGGCTCCTTTCGTTGGTTGGGCTGATAGTGTTACTACTCCCCCCCCCCCCCCCCCCTTTTTTTTTTTTAAACAAAAATAATAAACGTTCGATGTCTGCTCTGTGTAATGGTATTGCATGGTGTGGCCCCAAACCTCCTCTTCTCTTGTCCCCTGCTGGCGCTCTGGGCTCCTCCTGTCTGTGCCATCATAGCAAGTCGCTTCCTACGGTGGCAGATATGCGGGCTCGCCGCCGAGCTGGACTGTGTGTGTCCATTGACACACACACAGCAAGGCTCTGCCCTGCTCCTTCCTCACAGGATTTGGTTGACAGCGACCAATGGCTCCTAGTGCTGCTTCTATCCTGTGAGGAGAGAGACAAAACACCAATGCTGTTGCAGACGGGCAAAGCACTGGATCGAGATAGGACTCAATAGGGAAAGTATAAAAGGAGGTGGATGGGATGACACAACTAGTTGGATAGGCATTAAAGTGTTTGTGATGGGTTTTAAAAAAAAAAAAACAAACATGTTATACTTACCTGCTCTGTGCAAGGTTTTTGCACAGAGCGATCCGTTGGCGCCCCTGGCTCCTCCTCTTCATTGGGTGCCCCCACGGAGAGCCGCTTTCCATGAGGGTACCCGTGCATGCGTGCCCCCAAGTCCCACTGCTGCATCCATTGAGAACGACAGCAGGACTTGGCCCTGCCCCCACTCTTCTGTCACTGGATTTGATTGACAGCAGGGGGAGCCAATGGCTCCTGCTGCTATCAATCTGTCCAATGAGGATACAGACAGTGGCTGAAGCCACTCATGCACATTGCTGGAACGGATGGGTTCGGGTAAGAAAAAGGGGGGCTCTGGGGGCAGCTGTAGCAAAGAAGGTTTTTTACCTTAATGCATAGAATACTGTACATTAAGGTGAAAAGCCATGAGGCTATGTTCACACTAATGCGAATTGGATGCAGGTTTATCCGCATAGCAGGAGATTGTAACCAGCTCTCACATCTCCACTGCGTCTCCAGTGCGAATTGCACAGGAGTCCTGTGTGTCTTTTGGTCCGTTTCAACTCCAAATTCAGCCAAAAATTTTTGCTGAAATGGTAAATAGAGACGCACTGGACTCCCGCTGTGAGCTGCTGCGTTCTCCAGTGTGACCCCAGCCTGAGACTTTACAAACCCTTTAAGGTGGAAGTAAAGACAAAACTTAAAGTGATTGTAAAACAACCCATTTAGTTTGAAATGGAAGGCAAAACATTTGTGTTTCCTGTTCTCAGCTGCATAAGAGCTGGGGGAGGATGCATTAGTCCAATGCAGATCTTCCACTAGGTAGGCATGTTAGGGATTATCGTGGGGGAAAATTTCCACAGATCAAATTTCTTATCCTTGATCGAGTGCATCCCAACACTAGGGGTGGAGACTGGAACCGAGTATTGCTCCAGCGTGAAACACGCACGCTGGATAGTATACCTGGATGCCACCTCGCCTGGCCTAAATGATATGGTGAGCTATTGTCCCTTTATGGAGGGTTTCTCATCAGGGGGGTGGGAAGAGTATTATTATAATACAGGATTTATATAGCTCCGCGTGTTACAACTTGAGGCTAGATAGTACAAAAACAATACACTTTAATACAGTAGGAATCAGAGGGCCCTGCTCCTTAGAGCTTACAATCTAGGAGGGAGGGTCAAGAGGTCATAACTGTGGGCGATGTGATGATGGAGAAGATAAATGTACAGTTAGGTGGGGGCCAGATAGGCTTCTCTGAAGAGATGAGTTTTCAGGGATCGTCTGAAAGTGGATAAAGCAGGAGAAAATCGGACAGATTGGGGTAGAGCATTCCAGAGGATGGGAGAGGCTCTGGAGAAGTCCTAAAGGCGAGCATGGGATGAGGTGACAAGGGGGTTTTCAGAGCAGGAGGTTTTGGGAGGAGCGAAGAGAGCGATTAGGTTGGTATTTTGAGACTAGGTTAGTGATGTAGCTGGGGGCCAGCTTGTGGATGGCTTTGTAAGTTATAGTTAGTATCTTGAATTTCATTTGTTGGCTGAGTGGCAGCCAATGGAGGGATTGGCAGAGGGGTATAGCAGACGCTGAGCGGTTTGTGAGGTTTCTAAGCCTGGCAGCAGCATTCATAATGGACTGAAGTGGGGATAGCCTATTTAGAGATAAGCCAATGAGGTGGGAGTTGCCGTAGTTGAGGCGGGAGATGACCAGGGAGTCGATTAGAAGCTTTGTGGTGACATTGGTTAGGAAGGGGTGTATCTTGGAGAAGTTGCCGAGGTTGAGGCGGAAAATTTTGGATAGCTATAGGATGTCAGGCCGAAAGGTTAGTTCAGAGTCCAGGATTACACCTAGGACCTTGGCATAGGGTGACAAGTTGATAGTTGAGTCGTTGATATTGACAGAGGAATCAGGGGAAGTGGCACCTGAGGAAGGAAATATCATGAGCTCGGTTTTGGATAGGTTGAGTTTGAGGAAGTGATGTGACATTCAGGCTGATGTGTCTGCTAGTAAGTTGGTGATGCGTGAGGAGACAGATGGAGAAAGCTGGGGGGTGGAGAGGTAGATTTGGGTGTCATCAGCTTAGAGATTATATTGAAAGCCATGGGAGGCAATCAACTGACCCAGGGAGGTGGTGTAGGTTGAGAAAAGGAGAGGTCCAAGAACAGAACCTTGGGGGACCCCAACGGATAAAGGAAGAGGAGAGGAGGAAGTAGAGTTGTAAGTGACACTGAAGGAGCAGTGGAATAGGTAGGATGAGAACCAGCGAAGAGTACAGTCACAGAGACCAAAGGAGTGGAGTTTATTGAGGCGGAGGGGTTGGTCCACTGTGTCAAAGGCAGCAGAGAGATCCAGGAGAAGTAGTACAGAATAGTCTCTGCTGGTTTTAGCCGCTAGTAGGTAATTTGAGAGTTTAAGGAGAGCAGTTTCCGTGGAGTGTTGAGAGCGAAATCTAGACTGAAAGGGATCAAGAAGTTTGTTCATGGTCAGATGGTCGCTCAGTCGGTTGTAGACCAGTCTTTCAAGAAGTTTGGAGGAGAAGGTGAGTAAGGAGATGGGACGTAGGTTGTTAAGATTGGTGGGGTCCAGTGAGGGCTTTTTAAGTATGGGGGTGACTAGCGCATGTTTTGGAGAGTTTGGGAAGATGCCACAAGAGAGGGAGAGGTTGAAAATGTGAGTTAGAGAGTGTAGAATCGAGTCAGAGGGTGAGCGTAGCATTTGCGAGGGAGCAGGATCCAGGGGGCAGGTGGTTAGATGAGTGTTAGATAAAAGTTTAGCAACCTCATTAATACTGGCAGGGTTGAATGAGGGAAATAATGAATGTATCTGTGGACATGGGGTAATGCGTGGGGGAGGTTTTTGCGCGTTGGAGATCTCCTCATGAATTGTATCAATCTTATTTTTGAAGTGATTGGCGATCTTCCAGTGAGTGAGTTAGAGGGTGGAGGTAGTGGAGGACAGAGTACAGTGTTGAAGGTAGAGAAGAGTTGATGTGGACTGGATGAGAAGGTGTTAATGAATGTGATAATGTAGGTCTGTTTGGCAGTGTAGAGGCAGAGATAGTATTTTAGGAGGGCAGATTTATATTGTTTGAAGTCTTCCTGGAACTTAGTTTTATGCCACAGACGCTCAAGAGCGCGACTACGTTTTCTGAGGCTAATTCTGCATGTAGTGGGGGGTGGGGGCAAGCTTGTCTAGGGAGGAAGACAGTGAGCTGTTGTAGATTAAAGTGGCTAGGTTGGGGCAGGACAGGGGTAAGATTTTGTCATAGTGGTGATCAGTAGCAGAGAAGGGTTGAGGTGGCAAAGGTTTCTGTTAGGTGGTTGGACGGAGAGGAGGTGGAAAACAGGGAGAGTGCAAAACTAATAAGGTGGTGATCAGAGAGTGTGAGAGGATTGTTAAAAGGTTTGCATGGAGTGCACAGATAGGAGAAGACAGGTGAGCTACCGTCCCTTTCTGGAGGGTTTCTCATCAGGGGGATGGGAAGAGTAAGTGGTTTCTGGAGGTGATGGTTGATTGGTCCCTTTTGGCATTTTGATTCTTTCCTGTTTCTGCTAGACTATATTCTACTGGCTAATGATTAGGTATACTCTTCTGTCTAGTATTATTTTGTCTAAAGTTACTAACTATTACTATGTATGTGTTATTCTGATTGGCCCATCTGTGAATTATTGCGGAACTATCTTTTATATTGATGTGCCTCATCATATTGGTACTCTTGCCCTCTTTCCTTCCCCTATACAATCTGACGAGGGTGGTTCTTGTCTGTGCATTCCCCTCCTGGCTGATGTTCCATCCGGCACAAAGGGGGTTCTCCGCGTTTTCAAAGCGCGGGCTCCCCCTTATGATCGATTGACAGAAGGTAAGATGGTGTTCCCCACCATGATGCCCTTGGCTTTTTGATCCATTTTATGATCTACAATTTAACAGCATCCCCTCCCCCACTCCCCTTTTGTTACCCTCCCCCCATTCCCCTTACTGTCTGCCCTCATGTTAAGCATTGGCACTATATAAATCCTGTATAATAATAATTTGGGCATTTTAGCACCAGACACCCACTAACCACTGGGAAAGTGATTTTCATATATAATGTAGTCTTTTTGTCTTGCTAAAACCTTAGACCTGAACTACGAGATAAGTAAGTATTGTCTAAATATAAAACGTATTCTTCCATCTTTGTGTGTTTTGTGAATTTTTCCAGAAAACTATGCAGTAATCTAGTGTGTTAAGAAGCCTTTGAGAAAGCTGATTGCAGCGCAACACGTGAGGCGGGGCAGTGACGCACTCACGATGGGCGGGGTTTGCACGCCACTATTGAGATATCAACTCAAGTTTCTTTTATGCCTGTGGAAATTTTTTAAAATGTAGTGCAATTAATATAGATCAATGCATTTTTAGCAGGCTGTACTATTGGGTTCTCTTTTTTGCTTCCTCCCGTGATCCATCCATCTGGGAATCTGTCTTAATGCTGAGCCTGTGGAGAAAGATTGGAGCTCATATTTATTAAGAAAGCGCAATTGACCCTAATATTCTAGTGGGGTTCTATACATCAGGTGAAAGGACACCCAAGAGATGTGGTGAAGGGCACTGTGGGTGTGGAGTCAAGTGGAAGAGATCATCACCTGTGACAAGAGTTTGTAAATTGTGCACCGATTGTATACAGATTGGATGGTGTATGGGACATTATATTTGGAATACAGTCAGGTCCATAAATATTGGGATATCAACACAATTCTAATCTTTTTTGGCTCTATACACCACCACAATGAAACGAACAAGATGTGATTTAACTGCAGACTTTCAGCTTTAATTTGAGGGTATTTACATCCAAATCAGATGAACGGTGTAGGAATTACAACAGTTTGTATATGTGCCTCCCACTTTTTAAGGGACCAAAAGTAATGGGACAGATTAACAATCATCCATCAAACTTTCACTTTTTAATACTTGGTTGCAAATCCTTTCCTGAAGTCTGGAACGCATAGACATCACCAGGTGCTGGGTTTCATCACTGGTGATGCTCTGCCAGGCCTCTAATGCAACTGTCTTCAGTTCCTGCTTGTTCTTGGGGCATTTTCACTTCAGTTTTGTCTTCAGCAAGTGAAATGCATGCTCAATCGGATTCAGGTCAGGTGATTGACTTGGCCATTGCATAACATTCCACTTCTTTCCCTTAAAAAACTCTTTGATTGCTTTCGCAGTATGCTTCAGGTCATTGTCCATCTGCACTGTGCAATGAGTTCTGAAGCATTTTGCTGAATATGAGCAGATAATATTGCCCAAAACACTTCAGAATTCATCCTGCTGCTTTTGTCAGCAGTCACATCATCAATAAATACAAGCGAACCAGTTCCATTAGCAGCCATACATGCCCACGCCATGATACTACCACCACCATGCTTCACCGATGAGGTGGTCGGCTTTGGATCATGAGCAGTTCCTTTTCTTCTCCATACTCTTCTCTTCCCATCACTCTGGTACAAGTTGATCTTGGTCTCATCTGTCCATATGATGTTGTTCCAGAACTGTGAAGGCTTTTTTAGATGTTGTTTGGCAAACTCTAATCTGGCCTTCCTGTTTTTGAGGCTCACCATCTTGTGGTGCACCCTCTGTATTCACTCTGGTGAAGTCTTCTCTTGATTGTTGACTTTGACACACATACATCTACCTCCTGGAGAGTGTTCTTGATCTGGCCAACTGTTGTGAATGGTGTTTTCTTCACCATGGAAAGAATTCTTCGGTCATCGACCACAGTTGTTTTCCCTGGTCATCCCGGTCTTTTGGTGTTGCTGAGCTCACCGGTGCGTTCTTTCTTTTTAAGGATGTTCCAAACAGTTGATTTGGCCACACCTAATGTTTTTGCTATCTCTCTGATGGGTTTGTTTTGTTTTTTCAGCCTAATGATGACTTGCTTCAATGATAGTGACAGCTCTTTGGATCTCATATGGAGAGTTGACAGCAACAGATTCCAAATGCAAATAGCACACTTGAAATGAACTCTGGACCTTTTATCTGCTCCCTGTAAATGGGATAACAAGGGAATAACACGCACCTGGCCATGGAACAGCTGAGCAGCCAATTTTCCCATTACTTTTGGTTCCTTAAAATGTGGGAGGCACATATACAAACTGTTGTAATTCCTACACAGTTCACCTGATTTGGATGTAAATACCCTCAAATTAAAGCTGAAAGTCTGCAGTTAAAGCACATCTTATTTGTTTCATTTCAAATCCATTGTGGTGGTGTATAGACCCAAAAAGATTAGAATTGTGTCAATGTCCCAATATTTATGGACCTGACTGTATATGTTGCTTGGACATTTTTACGAATTTGGGATTTCACATTAATCAAGATTGGATGGTACTTTATAGTTAGGATTTATATTTATACTTAGCTTATATGATTTAATATTGATTTAATCGTATTATTATGAGTTGTCACAGAGAGTTTTTTATATAATTTATAAATTATCACTATTTAAGTGCTATTAATAAGGTTTAGAGCAGAGGTGTCCAACCTACGGCCCTCCAGATGTTGCAGGACTACATCTCCCATAATACTCAGTCAGCTAAGAGGCTGGCAGGGGAGTATGGGAGATGTAGTCCTGAAACATCTGGAGGGCCGCAGGTTGGACATCCCTGGTTTAGAGGAAGCGCTTCACCATTGGATATAATATGATGGTGGAGTTCAGCTTTAAGTTACCTATAGGCAAAAAATCCTCCTCCATCTAACAACTGCACTATTTTGTCCATTAGCTCATCCCCCACAGCTATTACCCTTTTGTATAACTTGACCCTCCCTCCTAGATTGTAAGCTCTAACGAGCAGGGCCCTAATGTTGTAAAGCGCTGCGTAAACTGTCGGCACTATATAAATCCTATATCATTTTAATTATCCAGACATAGACTGGGCGGAGGGAAACACGCATTCGTCTAAGGCTCACAAGTTCCTAAATGTCTTGCAGGGCAGTTTCATGGTTCAGATGGTAGATGCACCAACTAGAAATAAAGCGTTACTGGATCTACTGATTACCAACAATACAGACCTGATCACGGATGTGGAAATACAGGGCAATTTAGGAAACAGCAATCACAGGTCAATTGGCTTCAGTATAAATCACACAAATAGGAAACATAAGGGGAATACCTGAATACACTGAATTTCAAAAGAGCCAACTTCCCTAAACTACGAACCTTGTTAGCAGGCATGAATTGGAATAAAATCTTAGGAACAAAGAACACGGAGGAGAGATGGATTTGCTTTAAGAGCATATTAAATAATGCGCACGGGAGACTTCTTCCCGGCAAGGTTTGGATTCTGCCGGCCGTTCAGCGGAGAATCCCCCGTGCGCATGCGCCGCTGCAGTCAGTGGCTTATTGCACGGGGAATATCTCCTAAACCGTACAGGTTTAGGAGATATCTTTTTTTACCTACAGGTAAGCCTTATTATAGGCTTACCTGTAGGTAAAAGTACATTTTTTGAGTATACAACCGCTTTAAGGTAAAAAAAACAGAAACATCAGGCACAAGAAATGTTCTTTATAAATATTCCAGCACAGAGGATATACTGTAAATTCACATTGTGTGCACCAAAAACATTTGCAAATCCAGAAATCACCATATAAAAGTAGCAGTAACATCATCAGTGTACTACACATAACTTTTATAGAGCGCAGAGCTTCCTTTAGAAAACTAAAGGAGGGGGCAGATAGAAGACCTGTCACCCTGCTCAAGAAGAGGGAGCAGCAGGTACCGTTTTTGTTTTTTTACAGGAAGTTCCTGCACACATGCAGTTTCACACTAGATTACTGCACGTTTCTGGAAAAGAAAAGAATACATGTGTCTTTTATATTTAGACAATACTTACTTATCCCATAGTTCAGGTCTAAGGTTTCAGGAAGACCAAAGACTACATTATACATAAAAATGCGGTGCATACATTATACATAAAAATGCGGTGCATACTAGCTCATTATGCCTTTACCCTTACAGGTGTATAAAAAAAAAAGTTTCAGTGGGTTTACTACCGCTTTAATGCGTTCTCTGCATTAAAGTAGGGTACACACTATAAGAAAAATTGTGTGATGAACGATTGTTTAATTTTCTTATACTGTGTACACAACTTTCAACATCCGATTCAGACTTTCCAATGAACATTTCCAAAGGGACAAACTCCAAATTTTTTCTTGTATGTGAACAGAACTAACACATTTAATTTAAGGTGTACTGTTTTGGTATGGTATGGTATGGTTTTCATACGAGAAAAATCGCATACGAAAGACTGCGCATTATCAAAAACAATTAACAACAAAAAAAAGCCTTTGTCGTACGAACATTTTCATACGTTATTTACATCCTTGGTTCGACTTGTTGTGAAACATCAAGGAAAACCAGACCCAACTTGGTAAAAAGGTAAACAGGTAAAAAGCCTTCCCTTGCCTGTTTACCCCCCCCCCCCCCCCTCCCCAGCCATCCCTAAACACATACCCGAGTCCTCTCCTGACCCAGTGCTTTCCCCACTGGCAGCACCGCATTCATTTCTTCCTGCATTTAAAAGACACAGAGAGCAGCAGGAGCCATTGACTCCCGCTGCTGTAAGTCAAATCCTGTGAGGAGGGGACGTTCCCCCGACGATGCGCGCCCAATTGCAAGCCTCCTTTTCGTTCATTTGGTGCTCTACATCCTTAAAATACTTGGGCATTTACTTACCTGCCAAATACACACAACTATACACCTGCAATTTCGCTCCCTTGATTAACAAAATTAAAACGGACCTTGCGCACCACTTTTTCGTGGATGGGCCGAGTCAGTATCTTGAAAATGAATGTGCCGCCTAGAATTCTGTTCTACCTTCAGATGGTGCCTATAGCGCTCCCCAGATCTTTGTTTTCGGCTTTCAACAGTCTGTTTAAAAGGTTTATATGGCAGGGTGGGACGCCCCGCCTAGCCCTCCGCACACTGCAACGTCCTAAGGGGTTTGGGGGATTGGGAGTCCCTTCCATTCGTGGGTATTATGAAGCAGTAGCTCTACAGAGGGTCCTGGACTGGCAACATCATACTGCAACAAAATCCTGGGTTCCCCTTGAAAAGTTCCTAGCGGGCCGTAACTTATCACACGCCCCATGGCTCCCCGGGAAAGTCGAGGCCTCTCGGACTTTGTGTCCCCGATCTCTGTTCATGTGCTGAGGTTATGGGACAAACTGAATACGCTGGAGCAAATGTCGCAACCGGTATCCCCACTCGCACCTCTCGGATGCTTCCCCTGGTTTACTCCAGGGGAACATCTCCCTTATTTTGGCGCGTGGGCAAGAGATGGAGAGACACGATGTGGGAGGTTCATACACGAACAAGGCCTCTGGACTGGCTACGCTCCCAATTTGGCCGCTTCCTGATGGATGAATGGCGCTATAGACAACTACGACACTTTATCAGCGGTCTGCCACACCGTGTAAGACCATCTTCCTCTATGACCCCGTTTGAAAAGCTGTGTAAATCTGTCGATCCCATCCCTCACTCTATATCAGTACTTGCAGTGTGCGGAGTCCCGAAGTAAGCCAACATACATTCGAGAATGGGAGAGAGACCTGCAGGATTCGTTCACAGAGGTTCAACTGGACCAGTTGTATCGATTGACCCACAAGAGCTCAGTTGACACTAAGATGCAAGAAAATAGCTTTAAGCTACTGACCAGATGGTACAGAGTTCCAACAACTTTGGCAAGGATATATCCGACAGCCTCGGCTGTATGCTGGAGAGGCTGTGGGCTCCATGGCACCTTCCTACATATTTGGTGGGGGTGCCCGTTCCTACGGCCTTTCTGGCAGGATATCAGGCTGCAGATAAAAACCATTACAGATGTGGACCTACCGGACTATAGCATCTACCAACTAGGGTACATTTTCTGCCATTTAAGCAGCTTTTAGTTTATGACTGCTTATCTCATTTGTTGAGGTGCTAAAATGGCAGGGCTCAGGAACCCGCAGGCACAGGCAGGAAAAAAGGAGCAAATTACCCCATTTTGGAAAGTAGACACCCCAAGGAAATTGCTGAGAGGCATGTTGAGCCTATTGAATATTAAAGTTTTTTTCTTAAAGTGGGAGTCCGGCGAAAATGTTTTTTTTAAAGTCAGCAGCTACAAATACTGCAGCTGCTGGCTTTTAAAATATGGACACTTACCCGGACAGCGTGCCCGCGAGGTCGGCACCCGAAAGCCGATCTGTCGATCGGCTCTCGGGTGCTGCCGCCACCATCTTCGGTATTGGAATCAGGAAGTGAAGCCTTGCGGCTTCACTTCCCGGTTCCCTACTGCGCATGCGCGAGTCGATCCTCTGGGATCCATGTGTTTCCCAGCAGACAGCGAGGGATGACAGGAAGTAGCGTAAATACCTGCAGATTCTGCAGCTATCTATGCCCGGAAGTGGGTGCAGATACCTATATTATACAGGTATCTGTACCCCCCTCCCCCCTGAAAGGTGCCAATTGTGGCACCAGAGGGGGGGAGGGTTCCGATGAGCAGAAGTTCCACTTTAGGGTGGAGCTCCGCTTTAAGTGATTGAAAAATGAAAAAAATTAAATAAAATTACACAAAGTTGTCACTAAATGATATATTGCTCACACATGCCATGGTTATATGTGGAATTACACCCCAAAATACATTCTGCTGCTTCTCCTGAGTATGGGGATACCACATGTGTGAGACTTTTTGGGAGCCCAAAAACCAATCACCGCCTTCAGGCTTTCTAGGGCGTAAAATGGTAATTTCACTTCTTCACTAGTTTCGGAGGCCATTGAAAGTCAAGATAGCACAACCCCCCCCCCCCCAATGACCCAATTTTGGAAAGAGGCATGTTGAGTCCATGGAATATTTTATATTTTGCCACAAGTTTCAGGAAAATTACAATTGTTGTTTTTTTTTTTGTTTTTTTTTACACAGTTGTCACTAATTGATATATTGTTCAAACATGGCATTTGTTATATGTGCAATTACACCCCAAAATAAATTCTTTTGCTTCTCCTGAGTATGGGGATTCCTCATGTGTGGGACTTTTTGGCAGTTTAACCGCGTACAGGACCCCAAAAACCTTCAGGCTTTCTAAGGGCGTAAATTTTAGGATTGTAGGATTGCTTTTACATGACCGCTGGCTGAAAAGAATGATACCAAGATGATACCTAAACCTGCAGGCATCATTCTGGTATAACCACTCATACCAGTACATTGCTGGTCCTTGTTGGGTATATATTGTAGTGTTCTGTTTTTTAAACGGAGCCTATCGTGAGTGGTGAAGATTGGGTCTGTTTGGTTTGCCACAGAACCCTGCAGCTGGATAAGGTAAGGGAGATTCTTAGGGATTTTTTCTAATTCTTGTGGGTTTTCTCCTTTAACCGCTTCAATACCGCCCGCCGTCATATGACGCCCACAAGGTGGATCTACCATCCTGGGTGGGCGTCATATGACGTCCTCGGATTCCCGGCCGCCTGGGGGGCGCGCGCGCGCGCCCGCGGCATCGCTCGGGACCCAGTGCGAGTGCCCGGCGGCCGCGATGTCCGCCGGGCACCCGCGATTGCCCGTTAAAACAACGGGACCGGGCGGGAACGTGGAGCTGTGTGTGTAAAAACACAGCTCCACGTCCTGTCAGTGCAGAGGAGACCGATCATGTGATCCCAGTACGGAGGAACACATGATCGGTCTCCTCCCCTTAAGTCCCCTCCCCCTACAGTTAGAATCACGTCTATTAGGGAACACATTAACCCCTCCAGCGCCCTCTAGTGTTAACCCCTTCCCTGCCAGTCACATTTACACAGTAATCATTGCAATTTTATAGCAACGATCGCTGTGTAAATGTGAATGGTTCCAAAAATGTGTCAAAAGTGTCCGAAGTGTCCGCCGCAATGTCGCAGTCACGAAAAAAAAAAATCGCAGATCCCCGCCATTACTAGTAAAAAAAAAAAAAAAAAAATAAAAATCTATCCCCTATTTTGTAGACGCTATAACTTTTGCGCAAACCGATCAATATACGCTTATTGCGATTTTTTTTTACCAAAAATATGTAGAAGAATACGTATCGGCCTAAACTGAGGAAAAAAATAGTTTTTTTTTTTAAAAAAAAATGGGATATTTATTATAGCAAAAAGTAAAAAATATTGTGTTTTTTTTTCAAAATTGTCGCTCTTCTTTTGTTCATAGCGCAAAAAATAAAAACCGCAGGGGCGATCAAATACCACCAAAAGAAAGCTCTATTTGTGGGAAAAAAAGGACGTCAATTTTGTTTGGGTGTAACGTCGCACGACCGCGCAATTGTTAGTTAAAGCGACGCAGTGCCGAATCGCAAAAAGTGCTCTGGTAAGGAAGGGTGTTTAAAAGCCCTGTATTGAAGTGGTTAAGTAAATGTTGCTATGCCTAAAGTCGCCACCGGGGGCTGTTAAGAGCACGTACCTGTTCCATGCAAGTGGCACGCTTCCTCCTAGCCCAAGCTCCATGCAGGATGTGGGAAGGATTTTTTTTTTCTTTTCAGGAATGTCCCCCCACAGCTTCCTTTCAGGCTAGGGACCATGGTTCAGTCAGCGGTATGTCGCACCGCTCTTGCTGCCGCCACCATTACGGCGCCTCTCCATCCACCTGCTCTGCTCCACCCCAGCCCCCCTCCACGTGCTATCCGGTCGGATCGGAGCCCCCGCTCACGCTGTAAAGCGGTCTTTTTCGAAAAAAGATGAGGGGGCGGAAGGGGTGGTCGGAGGAGAGGGAGAGCATCAGTGCGGCGTCGTTGTGGTTCAAAGCCCACAACGGGCTATGCATAGCTATAAAGGTGCACTTTTTGCAGGTTCGCACAGCTAAAGGAAGGACACAGAGCAGATGGATGGCATGTGAGTGTGGGTGACACAGGCATTCCCAGGCACGTTACTTAGCATCAGACTAAGCCTTAATAGCAGCGGCAGTTGCTGAACTATTTTTCTCAGCAGTGGGTGCATTTATGGTAGTAACTCTGCATTCATGCTTAGCACTATGGGCAGAAGAGGAGGTACAAATACCTCGTAAAATAGGGGCTGAAAGGGATCTACTTCTGGCTCTGAGGACCCCCCTCTGCAAAGCCAACTCCCCCTGAAAGACCTAGGGAGGCTGGTCAGAGTGAGCTGCTTCTGGCTTTTCAGCCCCTGTATATATTACTCAGGAGGTTTTTTTCCTCAGCCATGAGTGGATTGGAGGAAAGATTAGTGGCCTTAATCGCATTTTCACAAAGAAGAAAATGCATTAGGTCCCCTTCTACCACCCAGGACCCTCAAACAGAGGAACTCTGGAAAAGGGAAGATGAATCCCCCTCAGGGGACCGGGATAAGACTGATGACGCCTCTTCTGAGGAATCAAGTGGGGAAGGACCCTCTTCAGCTTCACAGGCTGAGAAATTGCTGGTGCATTCTCTTACTGAAATGGTCCGCTCCACATTTAAGTTACCTGTAACTGAGTCGGTTGAAAAGCCCACTTTTTGTTTTGAAGCCTCCTCAAGCTGTGCATGCTTTTTTCCAGTTCATTCATTGCTTATTTATTCTGAGTGGGATCTCCCAGATAAACATTTTTTCCCTCCTAAAAAGTTTTCAACACTTTATCCTATGGAGGAAAAATTTACAAAGATGTGGGGTATACCAGCAATTGACGCTGCTATATCCTCCGTGAATAAAAGTTTTACTGTCCTGTTGACAACGCTCAAATGCTTAGGGATCCAACCGATAAAAAGCTGGAATTCCTGTTAAAAAACATTTTTTTCCTTGGCAGGTTCAGTAGCTCAACCTGCAGTGGCGGCAATTGGGGTATGTCAATCCTTGAGAGACCACTTGAAACAGGTGCTCAAGGTTTTCCCTGAACAGCAGGCCCAGGAGTTAGCCAAGCTGCCAGCGGATTTGTGTTTTGCAGTTGATGCAATAAGAGATTCTATCTTTCAGACCTCTCGCCTTACGCTTGGGTTGGTGCATATGCGTAGAATTTTATGGTTGAAAAATTGGTCGGCCGAAGCGCCATGCAAAAAGCTCCTCTCTGGTTTTCCCTTTCGCTGTTTGGGGATGATTTGGACAATTATATCCAAAAGATTTCAAGTGGGAAAAGTACCCTTTTGCCAGTTAAGAAAAGGAGTAAACGTCCCTCATTTAAACTGGCTCTTACTCCAGTGCCAGGGGCATTAGCCTCCAGGCAGTCGCAACGGCCTCCATCGTCAGGTTCAAGAGGTAAAACTCAGAGTCAACCCCAGGGACAAAAGAAGTCCTGGGGGAGGAAACCTACAAGACAGAACACTAAAGCCTCTTTATGAAGGGGCGCCCCCGCTCGTTCGAGTGGGGGGAAGACTTCTACAGTTCAGTTCAGTAAGGTCTGGCAGGAGGATTTCAGGACAGATGGGTGGTCTCCACAATAACTATAGGTTACAAACTAGAGTTCCGAGAGTGTCCTCGTTTTCCTCAAAGTCCCAGAGAAAAAGAAGTCTCTCCTTCAAGCGTTGGAGCGACTTTTGTGGCAAAAATTAATCATGGTGGTTCCCATGGAAGAGCAGGGGTTGGGGTTTTATTTAAACCTTTTCACAGTGCCAAAACCAAATGGAGATGTTAGACCTATTCTAGATCTCAAAGATCTAAACCGGTTCCTAAAGATTTGATCTTTTCACATGGAATTAATCCGATCGGTAGTCTCCATCCTACAAGGAGGAGAACTTCTGGCATCAATCGACATTAAGGATGCATACCTGCATGTACCTGTTTTCCCCGCTCATCAGAAATATCTGTGTTTCGAAGTGGAAAAACTTAATTTTCAGTTTGTAGCTCTACCTTTCGGTCTAGCTACTGTACCTCGGTGTTTACAAAGGTCCTGGCCCCTCCTCTGGCCAGATTAAGGGCCCAGGGTATAATGATTATAGCTTACCTAGACGACCTGCTCTTAATAGACCAGTCGGTAGCCTGCTTAGACCAAAGCTTGGTCACCACAGTCAACTACCTGGAATACCTAGGTTGGGTTCTCAACCTAGAGAAGTCTTCTTAAAACCAGTAAGAAGAGTATAGTACTTGGGTCTGGTTATAGATACAACCCAGAATAGGGTGTTTTTACCCCAGGCAAAAATCAGCACCATAAAGGAGCTGGTTAAGGTAGTCATGGCGAAGAAAGGGTCCTTCTATTCGCCTTTGTATGAGGTTGTCGGGAAAGATGGTGGCTTCATTCGAAGCGGTTCCCTATGCTCAGTTTCATTCGAGACTGCTGCAAAACAGTATGCTGTCTTCCTGGAACAAGAAAGTCCAGGCGCTAGATTTTTCAATGCGTTTATCGCCAATAGTGCGTCAGAGCCTCAGTTGGTGGTTGATACCCAAAAATCTGCGGAAAGGGAAATCATTTCTTACCAGTTACCTGGAAAGTGGTAACAACAGATGCCAGCCTTTCAGGTTGGGGAGCAGTTCTGGAAGAGACGACTGTCCAAGGGAAATGGTCCAGAACCGAGAGGACCTTACCCATCAACATTCTAGAGATTCGGGCAGCGTACCTAGCCCTAAAGGCCTGGACATTCCAGGTTGCAGGGTTGTCCTGTCAGGATCCAATCCGACAATGTCACAGCAGTGACTTATATCAATCACCAAGGGGGCACCAGAAGTCGTGCAGCCCAGGGAGAGGTAAACCAGATCCTAACCTGGGCAGAAAAGCATGTGCCGTGCATATCGGCAATCTTCATTCCAGGGGTAGAGAGCTGTCAGGCGGACTACTTAAAGGGGTTGTAAAGGTTCACGTTTTTTTCACCTTAATGCATCCTATGCATTAAGGTGAAAAAATATCCGACAATACTGCCCCCCAGCCCCCCCGTTTTACTTACCTGAGCTCGTTCACCTGCTGTGCTCGCCCCCGATCTCCTCTTCACCGCTCAGCCTGGCAGTTGATTGGCTAGAGTGGATGGATTGAAGGCAGCACAGCCATTGGCTCGTGCTGCTGTCTATTACATTCAATGATGCGGCGGGGGGTGGAGCCGAGTGATACAGTGAGCGGCTATAGCCGCCGGCTGTATTACGGGAGAGCGCCCGCAAGAACTAACCCCCAATGCGAGAGAGCTCGCATGAAGGGGCTTAGTTCTGGCATGGAGGAGCCGAGACAGCCGTTGAGGGACCCCAGAAGACCAGGTTCGGGGCCACTCTGTGCAAAACGAGCTGCACAGTGGAGGTAAGTATAACATGTTTGTTATTTAAAAAAAAAAAATAACAATTTGCCTTTACAACCCCTTTAATTTACCAGCAGTTGTTCCCAGGGGAATGGTCTCTTCACCCCGACATCTTCCTGGCTATATGCCCAAGATGGGGGATCCTGGACGTAGATCTGTTTGTGTCCTAGTTCAACAACAAGATCGACAAATGTGTGTCAAGAACAAGGGATTCACTTGCATGCGGGACAGATGCATTGGTGACCCCATGGGATCAGTTCTCACTGATTTATACATTCCCTCCTATTCTGCTGCTACCACAGCTTCTTCACAGGATCAAGCAGGAAAAGAAGTCAGTGCTTCTGGTAGCCCCAACATGGCCCAGAAGATCTTGTTATGCAGAAGTAGTAAAGATGGCGGTAGGGCCCCCATGGTCCCTACCACCACATCCAGACCTGCTATCGCAGGGACCAGTGTTCCACCCTACCTTACAAATGCTAAATTTAACGGTTTGGCTATTGAAACCCACATTTTGAAGAATCGCGGGTTTTCAGGCTCAGTGATATCTACCTTGATTAATGCAAGGAAGCCAGCTTCCAGAGTCATTTATTATAGAGTCTGGAAGGCATATGTTTCCTGGTGTGAATCCAGGGGTTGGCATTCCAGAAAGTATGTCATAGGTAGAATCCTTGATTTTCTGCAAATGGGGTTAGAGATGAAGCTAGCCTTGAGTACTATCAAAGGCCAGGTCTCGGCGTTTCAACGTCCGCTTGCTTTGCATTCTTTGGTCCGAAGCTTTATACAGGGGGTAACACCGCTTAATCCACTGGTTAGAGCGCCCCTGAACCCTTGGGACTTGAATTTAGTTCTGTCGGCATTACAGAAACAGCCTTTTGAGCCAATACAACATATTCCCTTGGTCCTTTTGACAAGGAAGCTAGTTTTTCTGGTAGCCATTTCCTCTGCAAGAAGGGTATCAGAATTGGCGGCTCTTTCTTGTAAAGAGCCATATTTAATCATTCACAAGGATAGAGTAGTATTGCGTCCTCATCCTAGCTTTTTACCAAAGGTGGTTTCAGGTTTTCATCTAAGCCAGGATATTGTTCTGCCTTAATTTTTTCCAGAACCCTGTTCTACGGAAGAAAAGTCACTACATTCTCTGGATGCAGTGAGAGCGGTCAAAATCTATTTGGAGGCGATTGCTCAGGTTCGGAAAATGGATGTGTTGTTTGTGTTGCCTGAAGGTCCTAGAAAAGGACAGGCAGCGTTGAAATCTACTATTGCTAAGTGCATTCGGCAAGTAATTATTCAAGCTTATGGTTTGAAGAGGAAAGTTCCACCTTTTTCAAATCAAAGCGCACTCCACTAGGGCTGTTAGTTTTTCATGGGCAGTGCATCACCAGGCCTCCATGGCTCAAATCTGCAAGGCCGCAACTTGGTCTTCAGTCCATACATTCACCAGATTCTATCAGGTGGATGTGAGAAGGCATGAGAATATCACATTTGGGCGCAATGTGCTGCAGGCAGCAGTATAGGTCCTTAGGTCTGATTGCACCCTACTTTTGTTTGTGTCTCCCTCCCCTCAGATAGCATTGCTCTGGGACATCCCACATATTAACTACTATGGCTCTGTGTCCCATGATATATGATAAAGAAAATAGGATTTTTATAACAGCTTACCTGTAAAATCCTTTTCTTGGAGTACATCAAGGGACACAGGGGTCCCTCCCCTCTTTTGATACACGTATATTGCTTTGCTACAAAAACTGAGGTACTCCCAGTAATGGGATGGGTTATATAGGGAGTGAATTTCCTGTCTTAGGGTGTGCCAGTGTCCATCACCTAAAGGTGGCCTATATAACCCACATAGTAATTACTATGGCTTTGTGTCCCGTGATGTACTCCAAGAAAAGGATTTTACAGGTAAGCTGCAATAAAAATCCTATTTTTGTGTTTAAATCTTTCTGTAATGTTTCTGTATAAATTCACCAAACCATGTAGTGCAAGGGCCTGCCTGATTACCTACAAATTGTAACATAGAAAGTTTTTGTCTTCTATTATATTGATAGGTATTTTCAGAATGTCAAAATGTGCTGCAATTTGGACAGCGTTGATCCATATTTTTAGATTATGACACTTCTTACCTGTCTACTGGGCTGCCAATAGTGTAAGTAATTTGAAAATGTCTAGGTGTTTTAAATAAGCCTTTGCTGGAGACAGGCTGGGGAAGATCTGAGTCATATGACAACTGTATATCGATTAGGAAAAAGAGATACTTCCAGCTCCTTGGTCATCATATATCTCCTGGTTGTCCCTTGGCTGGATCGGTGTGTTACCTTTGCCCCTGCTTTGGGTCCATGCGTTTTTGACCATTACATGGTCCTCCACATCTGGTAAGAGTACCCTTTCCGCATGGTGGAGGATTTGTCACTGGGAAATTTATCAAGATTCAACAGTCACCGGGTGTTTTCATCCACATCACCTCACATATTTATTTCTGATATGAACTTTCATATATATTTACATATTTTTTGCACTGCACTTATTTCTCTTTTTGCATATTATTATTAAGGATTTGTGATTTACCTTTTTGGTGTTCAGCTTGCATTTTGCTTGTTTTTTTTGTTTTGGTCTAGGTGTAAGTAAGGAGGGGCTGGCTAAAGTATCCCAGATTATTTATGCAAACAGCTCCCATGGAAGTGGAGAGGGTTACCCATCCAAAACATCTACCCTTTCCCCCCCCACCCTAAATTTTTGCTAATGGGCCACCAGAGGGGGAGTTGAATTAGATAAGTTGACCGTACCCTTTTGTCTTTAAATACTCATTCAAGTTTTCTCCTTATGTTGGCTAAGCATGTTTGTGTCAAATCTGCTTGCAATGTTATGTGCAGAAGTAGTATTTTTTTTTTCTTTTTTTAATCCACAGTTTCCTTCCAATCCACAGCAATGACAGGACGTTGCAGCCCAGTTCCACCATCAGTGGGATTTTCCCCAACTGTGGTTGTGCTATTGATGGCAAGCATGTACGGATTGTCCCACCACCCAACTCTGGCTCATATTATTTTAATTATAAGGGCTTTTGCAGCATAGTTATGCTAGCTGTAGTGTTTGCCAACTATGAGTTTTTGTATCTGGATGTTGGGAAGAACGGCCGCAACTCTGATGGAGGAGTAATTATGCAAACAGAGTTCTACAAGCGGCTCCAGAATGGCACCTTAAACTTGCCACCTGCTGAGGAGAATGTTGATGGCCTCGATTTGTTTTTTGTTTGCAGGTGAGGCCTTTGCTCTGGGGAAACATCTGCTGAAGCCATTTTCTATGAGGAACCTCACCCCAGAGCAGAGAATTTTCAATTACAGGCTCTCTCGTGCCAGAAGGGTGGTTGATAAATGCCTTCGGCATCCTATCGAGGTGTTTCAGGCTGTTTTGGACTCCAATCCACCTAGCACTCTACAAGATCAACCATGTGGTCCTATGCTGTTGTGTTTTACATCATTTTTTAAGGAAGAATGCGACTATCTACCTTTCCTCAATAACAAGTGACGTGGACCCTGCAGTGGCAGGCCCAGCTGAAGAGGCTGCAGCTTGGCCATCTGTGGGTGTGCTGACAGCTCTTGAAAATGCCCATGCTGGATTGCCCTCACAAATTGCCAGAGATTTACGGCAGAAATACCTAGATTATTTTGTGGGTAGAGGGGAGATCATAAACTCAAATTTAATTTGAACTACTGTTGTCTGTGTTTCTTATCTGTCTAATATGTTTACAAATGGGCTTTATTTTGGCCACTTGCTCCAATAGTGCAATTGTATCTTCTTCAGCTAACTATTATGGTATGCTGTGGGTCTGCTACACACACACAATGTTTTTGTTCTTAATGGATCTAATGCATGAAGTTCAAAAACATTATGCCTTTTCAACTTATAATTTTTTGGACGACTAAAAATTGTAGGAGTTGGCCACATTTAAGAGCACATTGTCACTGTAACTACAACAACTTAACAAATACACTGGTATTGAGCTTTGAAATAAAAAGCCACACTTTGTTTAGTAAAAAACTATTTACTCAAAGCACATTCACATGTGCATTTTAAGGTTTAAAAAAACCAACACCTTGGTGTATAACATGTATGTTTTGCATTATTTCTCCTTTTTGGGCATGTTCCAAAACTAGACATGTGCAATTCGTTTAGTTCCAAATTCGTTTTTTAACAAATTTTGACAAATTCGTTAATTCCAAATTCCCTAATATTTAAATTTCCGAAAATTCCGAATTTCAAAATTTGCGAAATGACGAATTTCAGAATTTCAGAATTTTCGGATTTCCGAATTTTCGAATTTCCGAATTTTAAAATGTTCGGATTTTCGAATTTCCAAATTCCGAATTTCGGGTTTTCGGAATTCAGAATTTTCGGACATTCAAAAATTTGAAAATTCGAAAATTAGAAAAAAAGAAAGAAAATCGGTTTAATTCTAAATAATAACTACCGTATATACTCGAATATAAGCCGAGATTTTCAGCCCTTTTTTTTAGGGCTGAAAGTCCCCCCCTCGGCTTATATTCGAGTCACCGCCACCTGCCTACATGAACAGCGTGTCATGCAGACAGACGGCAGTTTTCAAAAGCCGCGCCTCCTCCTCCCGCCCGTCTGTGATAGGCGGACACTAATTTTCCCAGCAGTAAGTCAGTGTGCAGTGTTCCGCCTATCACGGACGTCCTGTCATTCTCATCTCATGGATGAGGATGAGAGGACGTCCGTGATAGGCGAAACACTACACACTGACTGCTGGGGAAACAGCGTTCCTCCTATCACGGACGAGGAGGAGGCGCGGCTTTTGTAATTTTAGAATGGCGCCTTACACGCTGTGGGGGGACAGAGCGAGACTGCATCGGCGGAAGACCGATGACAGATATCGGATAACAGATGGCACAGGACAGATGGCACAGGACGGATGGCACAGGACGGATGACAGAGGACCCGCAGATTGGCACAGGTAGGCTGCAATGGGGACACAGGGGGGTCTGTACAGGGGACATGCAGCTGCAGATGGGCATTGCTGACCCTCTTTTCCACTTACAGTAGCTGCTGCATTTTTTACCCTCGGCTTATACACGGGTCAATGCGTTTTTCACAGTTTTTTGTGGTGAATTAGGGGCCTCGGCTTATACTCGGGACGGCCTATACTCGAGTATATATACGGTAACTATTAAATTATAGGTATTGGAATTCACTTTCAAATTTGTCTGTTAGTGAACGTAACGAGTACGAATTTATCCGAAGTTACGAATTATCTGAAATAACGAATGCCGCATCTAACCTGTACACACTGCAACTACTCTTTAATCTTGGCCCTGGTGCCTGGGTCTCCAAAACTCGGGTACCTAGCAACACTACCAGCTCCTTCCACCTCTTCCTTCTCCATGCTAATGTTAATGCACTACATACTTTGCTAATGTGTGGAGTGGGTGAATGACTTCTAATGTTGAGTGTTTGGAAGTCCAAACAAGAGTCCAACAAATACTTTCTTCCTCTTCTGGGTCGCTTTGGCCCTCAGTGTGACTCACGTAAGGGTATTTGACATCTCTGCTCAGTCCAGGAGTCAGATCCACTGCCTCCAAAACAACATCCTGGTTGAGCTCACCACACTCTCTTTCCTCTAAAAAGAAATAATACACCATTTATTAAGCCACCCCAATTCCCATCTGTTTCTAGCATCCATTTTGCTACATTAGTTGACCAACCTTGCCCTTGGTCTGATGTCAATGTATGCTCCTGGCTTGTTGACTCCACCAGGCTGCACTCTGGTTGTTTTCCTGTGAAAAATGCATAGAAAAGGGATGGTGATGTAATTTTACAGAGGGCAAACACTGGACAAGTGCCAACATTTAAAAATGTTGCCCCTCACCCCTCTTGTCTCCTATGGGAAAGGGGATATATGATGATCATCCTAGCAGGTGTGACTCTGTATGACTGTGATCCCCCGGGCCTCTCCTCTACCCATGTCTACACTGGCAAGGCTGCATTAATGGGCACTGATGAGGCAGGCAGCAACCAGAAAGTGTTCTTTACCCCTTAAGTTCTGACCTAAGTCCATGGCCTTTGGCCCACCTAAAAGCACCCCAGTCGGTGGCTAAATTCGTTTTTTTGAAGTTGTCACTTATGTTTTTGGGGGGAAGATGCCCTTGATGCCTCCCCTGTTGGTTCCCGAGCGAGGGTAGCTTCCCTTTGTGTGTTGTGGTGGCTTGGCTGGTGCCTTTTTTTTGGTGCCTCCCTGTTGAAAGAAGATTGAAAAATTTGTTATAAAAATAAAAAAACACCCAAAAACATGACCAAATAAGAATGTTCATATCTGCTTTATATTTACCTTCATCTTTTGAATACCAAGTCATACAAAGATTTTAGATAACCTTATATATAATTCTAGCTACTCGGAGAAAGAACATATACAGAAAGCTAATTTATACATATACATATTAGTTAGATACAAATCTTGCTTGCTTTTTTATATGACCGATGTATGTACTCCATCTGGTCTTGCTCGCGGTGTTTGAGATCAGACCATCGTTTTCTGATTTAGTCCTTTGATCGTTGCAATGAGAAATCACTCTGCAAAACGGCGATGACCTTCTCCAAAATGCTGTCCTTTCGGCTGTTGGGCCTTTCGTAATTGAGCAGCTTGCAGTTGTACGCATGCTTCTCTAGGATGCGCACCATCTCCGCCATCTTACTCTTGCTCATGGGGGTTGCTTTATGCCTCCTATGAGCTCCACCACGCGGGACTGCCTAGAATCCGCCGAATCCGCCATGTTTTCCCTCCCAAATGTTCCGCCATGTGTGTTGCACGCTGAAGAGAGATGGTCACACCCCAGCATCATGACGCACTGAGAGCAGAGTTTCACGCATGCCCATTGTATATAAAGCCATAACTCACAGTCGATTGAACAGCCGTAGGAACGATCTTGGAGTGGAGGATGAACGATCGCCATCGACAACACATGAAAGGAGCCGAAAACGAAGGGACAATTGGAAATTGGAGTGTAGGTGGTTAGTAGCCTATATTGCTTAGATTGAGGTCTAGATTGGGAGAAGCTTATGAGTTGAGCCAGACATTATGCTTTGTCCTGTGTTCTGTCTTGCAGGCATCATACATTTACTGCGCCTGATTTTTTGCCCCAATTCATTGACCTGTACCGGGAGCTGCCCTGTCTCTGGAAGGTCAAGAGTCGAGACTACTCAAATAAAATCTTGAGGAAGGCAGCGCTGGAGAAACTGCCTGAGTTGGTTAAGCCAGTTTTCCCCTAGGCAGACATCAACTATGTCAAGACAAAAATATCAAACCTGAGGAGTACTTTTAAAAGGAAGCACAACAGAGATCTTGAGCATCAGCAGATTACATATATGTCCCCAAGCTGTGGTATTACAACAGTATGCAGTTTTTGACCGACCAGACAGAACCCAGGCCATTGCTGTCTATACTCCCTTCGACATCTGCTGAGGCAACAGCTCCTGAGGTCCACCCAGGTCCTGCTGCACAGGATGAAGATGTGGAGGAGCCCAGCTTGACCCAGGTATAGCATTGTTGAACATATTTGTATCCAAAAATACAATGATAATAACTAGACATTATTGTTAAAATATTTCTGCCTTAACAAAGTAGTTTCCATATCAATAGACAGTAGTGACCAAAAATTATTTGAACAAGAATAAAAAATGCTGGGATCAGAATGATAGTCTTTGCTATTTGTCCACATTCAATTTGCAACAGTGAGCAGTGAACATCAAAAATGTGTGTGATTGATGACCAAACCCTAAAAAAGATTCTAATTATGTCCCATTTTCATACACAGGAAAGTGCCAGTCAGGAGGAGCCCGTGGCCAGCAGCCAGACGGAGTCCCAGATCCCTCCCCTATGCCCTCCTGCTAAAAGGGCCAGGAAGAGCAGGAATCTGGACGAGGCCACAGCTGCCTTCCTCAGCCAGGCCACTACTACCAACCGTACTGACCCAGATGAGTGCGAGGGATTTGGTGTGGTGACAGCCAATAGGTTAATGGGGATGGCTGGTGACCAGAGGAGAAGGTGTGAGGAGCTCATCCTGCAGCTCCTCAACAGGGGGGCGACAGGCGAAATCTATGCCAGCACTCACCTGTGTGATTTTGTGGGCCCACATACACAACCTCCGCAGCCAACCCACCTACCACAGCAACCCCACCCACCACAGCAGCATGGCGGTCAATGGCAATACCAGCCCCAAGACCCCCAACAATGCCGCTGGTCTGGGGATTTTCACCCCTTACCCACTTAATAATTATTATTTTATTTTTTGGTTAAATAATAATTTGATTTGTTATATTTTATATATTTTTGGATACATAGAATGCACTTTTTTGTTCAGTTCTATTGGCAGATAGCATGTCTAATTTTATTTGTTTTCTTTTTTTTAAGGAACATTAAAAAAAATGTGTAGAATAATACTTGGCTATGTGTTTTACTTCAAATGACAGTTTGGGTGTAGGCCAGTACATTTTCAAAAATACAATGTAAAATTAACAAGGGACACCAACATAGTTGTATCTTTGATATTAAAAACTAAGGGATAATAGTGTTGTGGTAACTTGGCCAAAAAAAAACAAAAAAACAAGCATAATAATATTATTCTTGATATCACTAGAAAAATAAAGCCTTTGAAAATACGTTTGGCAGAACTCCATCAGTATTACCAGCAAAGCAGCTTCATTATTATCCCATTAAAGGAGAAGAGAATGTGCAGTGCATTTCTAGATTTCATAATTTGCCACATCACGAATGTTAATTCTCCATTACGAGCGCTAGTTTACAAGACCAACTGCTCCTGGCTTGTCCTTGCTTCTGAGCATGCGTGTTTGTACTTTGGACTTTTGTGTGACGGACTTGTGTACAGACAAGACGAAAATCTGACAAAAGACCG
The DNA here is from genome assembly GCA_028564925.1 of Lithobates sylvaticus. NCBI lineage: Eukaryota > Metazoa > Chordata > Amphibia > Anura > Ranidae > Lithobates > Lithobates sylvaticus. The sequence goes on from CM053027.1 coordinate 517,559,998, forward strand.
TTTTTCCTCTGAAAATTTACTGACCTGCCATCCAACATTTGTTGGTTGAAAAGTGGACAACAATTGTCTGATGGAGAATACTAATGGTCGGATTTTAGGCAAACAGTCAAACAGGCAAACAGTCTGTCATCACACAATTCCCAGCCGAAAATGCGATAATGTGTACGAGGCTTAACTTTCAATATGGAGCTCACAAAAAAAAATTATACTTCTACTGGTTCACCAACCCCATCCACCACATGTTAATCTTCTCATCCATTATGCCAAGGTCAAGATACCTTATGATTATGCGGTTCAACCACTATAATGACAACACCCAATGCCCTCCACGAAATTACCCATCTTATGACAAATTATTGAAAAAATTTTTGTCTGAAAAATTCCCCCCAGTTATATACCCCTGACCAGAATATCTCTGTGGATGAGTCCCTAGTCAAATTCAGGTTGGGCTTTAAACAGTTTAGCCCCAACAAAAGGGCCCGATATGGAGTTAGGCTCTATAAACTTTGTGACCGAGCCACGGGGTACAGCTACGCCTTCCTGGTGTACGAAGGGAAGGACTCCCAGCTGAAACCCCCTGAATGCCCAGAGTACATTGGAGCCGGCGGAAAAAGTTGTCTGGGAGCTTGTCTATCCACTCCTCAGAAAGGGATACCATTTATATGAAGATAATTTTTATATGAGCTTGTCCCTCTTCTGCAATCTTCACCGGAGGGACACTCCAGCATTGAGTCACAGTGAGAGCCAATAGAAAGGGCTTCCCGCAAAAACTCGTCAATGAAAGGCTACGACGAGGGAAGATGGTGTCTTTGCGGAACCAGGAGCTATTGGCTGTCCGGTGGAGGGACAGACGAAACATCCACATGCTCACATCGATCTATAACTACACCTACGCGGAAATCCCCAGAAGAAATGGCCCCATCTGGAAACCAGCTTGTGTCATCGAACCCTACCTTCCCACAAGAAAATCCTGCCATTGGTACAAAAAATTCTCCATTTATTTTTTCACTTTGGCCATGTATAACACTTATGTTATTTACCAGAAATCTACCGAGACCCCACGTATCCTATCTTCATTACCAAGAAGAAATTATAACCGCCGTATTATACCCTGAAGGCCCACCAGAAAGCATTCGCTCCGATTCAGTGAGCAGACTCCACGAACGCCACATTCCAGAGAGAATCCTACCTGTGAAACAGGCCAAAAACGTCAAATGAAATTCCGAGGTGCTCCAGAGGAGGAGTTAGAAGAGACACTGCGTATTATTGTCCCCAATGTCCATCCCAACCAGGCCTCTGTATAGGTGACTTTTTCCGTCGTTACCATAATTCTCTACACTATTAGGGAAGTATGGTAAACGTAATTCTCATTTCCTGTCATTTTCCTCTACACCCCTTATGCCAATACGCTGAACTGTACATACCTCTGCCTTCTCCAGAACCGACCCTGGCCTGTTATACGACCACGCTTCTACCTAACGCTAAACATACCTCTGCCTGCTCCAGAACTGACCCTGGTCTTTTATACGACCACGCTTCTGCCTAACACTAAACTGTACCTATCTCTGCCTACTCTGGAACTGACAATTGACTGTTTGACCACGTTTTTTGCCTGCCTCTTGGACTGATCTTTTACCCTGCTATGCTAGTGGAAACACAGGGGTCTTACATACAGTATCTCACAAAAGTGAGTACACCCCTCACATTTTTGTAGTTATGTGAGGGGTTTTATTATATCTTTTCATGTGACAACACTGAAGAAATTACACTTTGCTACAATGTAAAGTAGTGAGTTTACAGCTTGTATAATAGTGCAAATTGACTGTCCCCTCAAAATAACTCAACACACAGCCATTAATGTCTAAACTGCTGGCAACAAAAGTGAGTACGCTCCTAAGTAAAAATATCCAGATTGGGCCCAAAGCATCAATATTTTGTGTGGCCACCATTATTTTCCAGCACTGCCTTAACCCTCTTGGGCATGAAGTTCACCAGAGCTTCACAGGTTGCCACTGGAGTCCTCTTCCACTCCTCCATGATTACATGTAGGAGCTGGTGGATGTTAGAGACCTTACACTCCTCCACCTTCCATTTGAGGATGCCCCACAGATGCTCAATAGGGTTTAGGTCTGGAGACATGCTTGGCCAGTCCATCCCCTTTACCCTCAACTTCTTTAGCAAGGCAGTGGTAGTCTTGGAGGTGTGTTTGGGGTCGTTATCATGTTGGAATACTGCCCTGCGGCCCAGTCTCCGAAGGGAGGGGATCATTCTCTGCTTCAGTATGTCATAGTACATGTTGGCATTCATGGTTCCCTCAATGAATTGTAGCTCCCCAGTGCCGACAGCACTCATGCAGCCCCAGACCATGACACTCCCACCACCATGCTTGACGGTAGGCAAGACACACTTGTCTTTGTACTCCTCACCTGGTTGCCGCCACACATGCTTGACACCATCTGAACCAAATAAGTTTATCTTGGTCTGATCAGACCACAAGACATGGTTCCAGTAATCCGTGTCCTTAGTCTGCTTCTCTTCAGCAAACTGTTGCAGGCTTTCTTATGCATCATCTTTAGAAGCGGCTTCCTTCTGGGACGACAGCCATGCAGACCAATTTGATGAAGTGTGCGGCGTATGATGTGAGCACTGACAGGCTGGCCCCCCACCCCTTTAATCTCTGCAGCAATGCTGGCTGCACTCATACGTCTATTTCCCAAAGACAACCTCTGGATATGACGCTGCGCCTGTTTTGAGGGCAAGTCCTGTTCTGAGTGGAACCTGTCCTGTTAAACCGCTGTATGGTCTTGGCCACCGTGCTGCAGGTCAGGTTCAGGGTCTTAGCAATCTTCTTATAGGCTAGGCCATCTTTATGTAGAGCAATAATTGTTTTTTCAGATCCTCAGAGAGTTCTTTGTCATGAGGTGCCATGTCGAACTTCCAGTGACCAGTATGAGAGAGTGAGAGCAATAACACCAAATTTAACACACCTTCTCCCCATTCACACCTGAGACCTTGTAACACTAACGAGTCACATGACACTGGGAAGGGAAAATGGCTAAGGGGGCCCAATTTGGACATTTTCATGTAGGGGTGTACTCACTTTTGTTGCCAGCAGTTTGGACAATAATGGCTGTTTGAGTTATTTTGAGGGAACAGCAAATTTACACTGTTATACAAGCTGTACACTCACTACTTTACATTGTAGCAAAGTGTCATTTCTTCAGTGTTGTCACATGAAAAGATATAATAAAAGATATAATAAAATATTTACAAAAATGTGAAGGGTGTACTCACTTTTGTAAGATACTGTATGTGAGGGGCTCCTGAATTGTTTTTCTGGATGAAGAAAATATATTTTTTAGTTTTCTCATTCCCGGATTAGGGTCTGGAGTCTGGAGGCTTCAAACAGATTTAGGTACTGTGCCTGTACTGACTATGGACAACATTCCTGCCTGCTGCCTGGACAACTCCATTCACTGTCACTGACCACATCCCTGCCTGCTGCCTGGATCAGGGCTCTCCTCCTGTGGACAACTGCACTACTAAAACCACAGGCAATCTTTTGTTTACCCTTTGCTCAGCAGAATGTATTTTGGGGCGTAATTCTTGGTATGAAGAATTTAAAGAAGGATTGGTTCCTAACTCCCTCAAGCAAGGCATCATCAAACCACTGCTAAAGAAACCCAACCTTGACCCCAAAGACCTGAACAATCGCAGACCAGTAACAAGCCTGAACACCATTTCCAAGATCATGGAGAAAGCAATAGTACAACAGCTTCAACTTCACCTGGACACACACAAGCTCCTGGACCCACTACAATCAGGCTTCTGCCCAGGCCATGGCACAGAAACGGCACCTCTGAAAATATGGGTTAACGCCCTAGAAGCAGCGGATGATGGAGAATCGTGTCTTCTGGTACTGCTGGATCTTAGTGCGGCGTTCGACACAGTGGATCACAACACTCTTCTCAGCCGCCTCAAGGAAGTGGCAGGAGTTACAGATGTAGATCTTCCATGGTTCGCTTCCTTCTTAGGAAACCGGTCACAGACAGTGAAACTAGGAGCCTTCACTTTCGGAAACCCGGGCAATTACTTATGGAGTCCCTCAAGGATCACCATTGTCACCAGTACTGTTCAACATTTACATCCGGCCACTCTTCAAAATTATTAGCAAATTGGATCTATGCTTCCACTCATACGCAGACGACACTCAACTGTATTTCCGGATCACCGGACAAAAAGACCAATACCAGGAACTAGGAAAATGTTTCACATTGATAGATGACTGGATGACCACTAGCTCCCTCAAACTAAATGGATCGAAAACAGAACTACTGCTCCTCGACGCAAACCAAAGGAAAAAGACGAAGACCCCTTTGGATACCACCAACCATCCTGGGACAGACCATCCTCCCAAGCACCAAAGCCAAAAGCCTCGGAGTAATCTTTGATTCAGAGATGACCATGGAGGCACAAATCAGATACGTGATCAGCGGATCCCACCATCTCCTCTGCCTGCTACGCAGACTCATCCCCTTCATCCTGGAAAAGGAAAAAGCGGTAGTAGTAGGAACTATTATCAATTTGCGTCTCGACTACGCAAACTCCCTCTACATAGGATTACCGTATTACCAGATTGCGCGCCTACAAATTGTCCAAAACACAGCAGCGAGATTAGTCACCGGAAAGAAACCTTGGGAATCCATCTCCCCATCCCTAAGGACCCTCCATTGGCTCAAAGTAAAAGACAGAATAACATTCAAGACCCTCTGCCTCACCCACAAATGTACACAAGGAAATGCTCCTCAATACCTTTGTGAGAAAATAGAAAAATACATACCAAATCGCAGCCTTCGATCAATAAACCAAAACCGCCTTCTCATTCCCAAAGCCCACTACAATTTAACCACTTGCCGACCGCCTCATGTATATATACTGGAGCAGAATGGCACGTAAAGGGAAAATCCCGTACCTGTACGTGACATTCTTCCGGCGGGTGGGGGGCGATCGGACCCCCCCGCCAGCGGAGACGGTCGGCATCGCTTCAGGAGCGATCCGGGATGAGGGGACGGACAGTGGTTTCTTCTGGCCACCCCCTCGCGATTGCTCCTGGCGAATGAAAAGCTTCCTCTGTCTCTGTATTGTAAATACAGGCAGGCGGAAGTGATGTCACGCTCGGCGTGTCAGTCTTTCTGACCGGGACGCCGGGGAGAGAAGAAATCCAGGTTAGTGCACAAACACTACACTACACTGACACCAGGACACATAGGCACACATTCCACCCCCCTGTCACCCCCAGATCACCCCCCAGATCACCCCCTGCCCCCCAGTCACAGTGTCACTAATTGCAGTGATCATTTATTTACTGTTCACTGCATTTATATACAATTATATAGACCAGACCAAATTGAGGCACAAATGAGGAGGGACAGAGGGACTTTGTTTCAAATCAGGGACAGTCCCTAGAAATCAGGGACAGTTGGGAGCTATGCCTGAGACTAAACACAGTCTGCAAATATGAACAAAGCCTGCTGAGTAGACGCATTAGGCACACCTCCATGGGAACAGATCTTCCCATAAAAATCTTACAGCCAGCCCTTGTGCATCATATGCACGTGGCTGGGCTTTCCCTGTAATCAAATACTGGCTGAGCCTGTCACTAAAACTCCACCCAGTGAGTGAGGAGAATATGTCACACTCAGCTTCCACTCCTCGTCAATTTCAGCATGTTTGTTGCCCCAGAAGTGCTATGTCACTGAATACAGTCACACATTGCTGTATAAACTGCTTCCCAAGTTTTTCAGTATAGAGCCGCAGCTCATTGCAGCTTTTTGTTATCCACCATGGGTTTCTAAAAGCAGGATTTGATGTAAATGTAATATGTTTAGAGACCAGCAGAGGGAACACTGGGACAAGAATTAGATCTGCAAGCCGGAACTCTATAGCAATTGTGACTTGTTGTCATAAGGAAGAAATAAGGGTTAGGGTTTTGAGAAATTTCTTAGTAACATTAAAGGGGATGTAAAGGCTCGTGTTTTTTCACCTTAATGCATCCTATGCATTAAGGTGACCTTGTAGTCACCGGCAGTCACCGGCCCCCCAGCCCCCCGTTTTACTTACATAAGCCCAGAATTTCCGTCGCTCTCCACAGGTTCCCGGCTCTTGATTGGATAGATTGATAGCAGCGCAGCCATTGGATCCCACTGCTGTCAATCAAATCCAATGACGTGGGCGCGGGGGGCAGGCCGAGTCCTGCATTTGGCCTCTATGGACGCCAAATGCTGGACTCGGGAGCGTGCACTCAAGGTAACCCCCTTGGGAGAGTGCTTCTCCAAGGGGGTTATCTAATGCAGGGAGGATTCGCAAGAGCCTCTGAGGGACCCCAGAAATGGATGTTCGGGCCACTCTGTGCAAAACAAGCTGCACAGTGGAGGTAAGTATGACATGTTTGTTATTTAAAAAAAATAAAAAACAATCCTTTAGTATCACTTTAAGCAAATTAGGCTGTAGGACCGGTCTCTTCCGGGAACAACAATTACATGACAAAGGTTTGAGTCAATGCTTTAGCCACTGGGTGGAGATAACTCAGTTACTGGAACATACTGCTAGTGTTTCTATGGAGCTTTATGTTTATATTCTAAAATAAGTCTTGTTGACAATATGAAATATCACGAATGACAGAATGTTTTACAGGTTAATTGAAGTATACCCAGTCACTGAAATTCAGGTTTGCTTAGGTTTGTAAACAAAGTAAATTTACACAACCTAAAATATAGGTAATATTTTCAACAGGTGACAATTGTGTCCTATTTAAAGTGATATTAACCATTTATCCACTAGACCTCTGAATGATTTACCCCCTTAATGACCAGGCCATTTTTTACGATACGGCACTGCGTTACTTTAACTGACAGTTGCGCGGTCGTGTGACGCTGTACCCAAATAAAATGTATGTCCTTTTTTCCCCACAAATAGAGCTTTCTTTTGGTGGTATTTGATCACCTCTGCGTTTTTATTTTTTGCGCTATAAACAAAAAAAGGCTGACAATTTTGAAATCTATAAAACTTAGCCAATAAAAAAATTTAAAAATGTCTTCATTCCCCCTGGTCTGCTGGAGGGAACATATTCAGTCCCTCCACCTGGACCTTGGTGCTATATCCTATCAAAATGGCCCGGGGGTGGAAATAGACCTCCCCCCCTTCTTGCCCTCCTGGCTAAGGGGTTGATTTCAGCCCCCACAGGAACACTCCGACCAGAAGCTCCATGTGTTTATAGTCCTTACAGGGACACCCCTCCAATAGCAAATTTATCTTATGAAGTCATAAGCTGGGGATGTATGTGTGGGTTATCCTGAATAACAAGTTGTCATAGCTGCATCTCCCCTCTGCAAGCTCCTTGAATGTCATGTTATTGCTTACCTGTATGTCGCATCCTCTGAAAGAAGCAAGTTTTGTTTGTACTGTCTGTTTGTTTATTGTAAAAAAAAAACAAATAAAAACGTTTCTGTTAAAAAAAAAAAATGTCTTCATAAATCATATTTTTGGTAAAAAAAAAAAATACTAATAAGCGTATATTGATTGGTTTGCGCAAAAGTTATAGCATCTACAAACTACGGGATATTTTTTTATTTATTTATTAATTAATACATTTTTTACTAGTAATGGCGGCAATCTGCGAGTTATAGCTGGACTGTGATATTGCGGCGAACAATTTGGACACTGACACCTTTTTGGGAGCAGTGACTTTATTACAGTGATCAGTGCTAAAAAAATATGCACTGACACTGGCTTGGAAGGGGTTAACATCAGGGGTGATCAAAGGGTTAAATGTGTGCCTAGCCTGTGTTTCTCTAAACTGTGGGAGGTGCTTTTACTAGGGGAAAGCATGGATCCTAGTCCCTGCTTTGTCTCACATGTGTGAGACTTTTACACAGCCTAGCCACATATAGAGGCCCAACATGCAAGGAGCACCGTCGGGTGTTCTAGGAGCATAAATTACACATATAATTTCCTGACTACCTATCACACCTGTGAAGGCCCCGGAGCACCAGGACAATGGAAACACCCACAAAAAGACCCAATGAGACAGGTACTTGGGTACTCTGATGGGCTGCAGACAGGTACTCGGGTACTCTAATGGGCTGGAGAAAGGTATTCAGTTACTCTGATGGGCTAGAGGCTGGTACTTGGTTACTCTGATGGGCTATAGGCATGTACTTGGTTACTCTGATGGGCTGGAGACAGGTTTTTAGGAACTCTGATGGGCCAGAGACAAGTACACAGGCACTCTGATGGGCTGGAGACAGGTACTGGGGTACTCTGATAGGCTGTAGATAGGTACTCAGGTACTCTGATGGGCTGTAGATAGGTACTCAGGTACTCAGATGGCCTGGAGACAGGTACTGGTGTACTCTGATGAGCTGCAGATAGGTACTTGGGTACTCTGATGGGCTGCAGATAGGTACTCGTGTCAGGGCTGGGCTCAGCCCTCCCTTCTCAGAGCTCAGGCTGCTCAGCTCTTGGTTGATTGCCAGTACTCTTTTCCCGGTGGTTACTGGTTGTCCTTGGTTACAGAGGCACAACTCCTCTTTTGATTGGCTTCATGCTGAGGTTCTTTCTAGGTCACCACAATGCAGCAAGACATGTTTTCAGAAAGTGGCTAAGGTCTTGTGCAGCTCCTCCCTGCCGGAGGAGTACCGCAAATCTAGCAATGTCTTTGATATAGGTCAAGCTGTTAGTTTGCCTCCACACCGGTCTTATTATTGCGCAATCGACCTTGGTGCCCTGGTGCCATACCCCCTCGTGGCCGGGTTTACCCTTTGTCTGTTTCGGAGGATAAAGCCATGGAAGACTATGTTGAAACGCACTTTCTCTAGGATTCATCCACAAATCATCATCTCCTGCTGGTTTCTTCTTTGTGAAAGAAAAGGGTGGCAAACTGAGACCTTGTATCGATTATAGGGGTCTCAATTTCTTCACGATTAAGAATTCTTATCCGATTCCGTTGATTGCAGAGTTATTTGACCGTCTCAAGGGAGAAACGCTTTTCACAAAGCTTGATCTGAGAGGGGCTTACAATCTCGTGAGGATCGAGGAGGGCGATGAATGGAAAACTGCGTTTAATACCAGAACAGGCCATTATTAATACCTCGTAATGCCGTTTGGTCCTTGCTAAGCTCCGGCAGGTTTTCAGGAATTCGAGCTTTGTTTTAACGAGATTTGTTGCAGCAATGTGCTGTGGTTTATCTCGAAAATATCCTCATATATTCCAAGTACCTAGAGAGCCACCACACAGATGTCTGCCATGTGCTTCAGAGGCTGAGAGATAATAACCTGTATTGTAAATTGGAGAAGTGCGAGTTCCATCGTGAACAGGTTAAATTCCCGGGTTATGTAATTTCCACTGCTGGTTTTTCAATGGACCCAGGGAAGCTATCGGCAGTTCTACAGTGGCCCCAACCCGTGGGTTTACGTCCACTACAACGTTTTCTTTGCTTTGCCAATTATTATCAGAAGTTTATTCATAACTTCTCGTCTCTGGTCAAACCCCTGACTGATATTCAGTGATGTAAGTAACTGAGTTAAAATAAACTGAGTTACGTAACTCAGTTACTTTAGAGGGTAACTAGTAATCTAACTGATTACTTTTCCCCTCATGGTAACTCAGTTCCCATTACTTTGGCTTAGTTACTCCAATTACATCTACCGTCACTAGATGGCAGTAGTGTAATTCCGGTGTCTTGCCAAAAAAGTTCCCCCGCCGGATAAGGACCCCCTGTACTGCGCAGGCGCAGCGCTTGCGCAGTACGAAGGACTACGGAGCTTCCGAAAATTGCCGAACCTAAACAGCTCTGAGTGAACTCTACACAGCGCAGGCGCAGTTAACATGTAATTGTACCAGGCGATGCCGCGCGCTCATGATGCTCGTGCTACTCTGCAAGGGGTGTCTATCGTGTAACTAAGGGGCGAGTCTAGTGTTACTGTAACCAAGGGACATTTATTATTATTGTTATATATCGAGCTCTGCCCATTAATTTAACATTCGCCCTCTTCTGTAGCCATCCGCCCCTTACACGATATAATAATAATAGACCCGCCCCTTGCTTACACGCTATAACAGATCTGCCCCTTGGTTAGAGTAATAATAGGGCAGCCCCTTGGTTACACGATATATAACAATAATAATAAATGCACCCCTTGGTTACAGTAATACTAGACCCGCCCCTTAGTTACACGTATAGAATATTTAAAAAAAAAAGTCAGTTACTTTGCTGAGTAACTAATTACTTTTCCAATGTAGTAACTGAGTTACTAACGCAATTACTTTTTGGGAGAAGTAATTTGTAACTTAACTAAATTACTTTTTTAAAGTAAGATGACCAACACAGCTGATATTACTAGAAAGGACGATAACCCAAAGAATTGTTCTCCAGATTCCATTAAAGCCTTTGAGTCTCTCAAGGCTGCCTTTGTTTCAGCTCCTGTGTTGGCACATCCTGATGCCATGTTACCCTGCATCCTTGAAGTTGATGCATCCAAGACTGAAGAGCGCTATGCATCCTTGTGGTTACTTTTCCAAGAAATGGTCTCCTGCGGAATGCAATTTACGAGATTGGGACAGAGAGTTGTAAGCAATCATTTTAGCTTTTAAAGAACAAAGGCATCTCCTCGAGGGTACCACTGTGCCGGTTCTCATTTTGACTGACCATACGAATCTCACATTCTTGTCTGAGGCTAAACGCCTCTCTCCCTGAAGGGCGTAATGGGTTCTTTTTTTGTCGAGCTTCAATTACATAGTCTCATTCTTACCCAGTACTAAGAATGTAAGGGCTGATGCATTGTCGCAACAGTTTTCCTCCGCTTGCAAGATGGAGTCAGCTCCTGTTCCTGTGATACGTACCAGTCTCACTTCACCTTTGGGGGACAAAATTCTAGCCGCTCAGATCCATTCTCCTCCTGAGAAACCCTGTGACTGCTGCTTTGTTCCTGAGAGTCTCCGCACTGCTGTGCTCCAGACTTACCATTCTCCCAAGGCTGCTGGCCACCCAAGGAAGAATCAACTCATTTGGGCTATTTCCCAACAATTCTGGTGGCCTAGTCTCCGTGCCGATGTAGCCGCTTTTGTAGCTGCTTATTCCGTGTGTGCTCAGAGTAAGACACCATGACACTCTCCAGTGGGCCTCCTACAACCCATATCTAATGGAGAGAGGCCTTGGACCCACCTGTCTATGGATTTTATTGTGGAGCTACCCAACTCCCATGGCAACACAAATATCCTTATGGTGGTTGACCGGTTCTCGAAAATGTCACATTTTATTACACTTAAGAAGTTGCCCATGTTCAGCTTTCCTTCCCTTCTGCATATCGTCCGCAGTCTAATTGGACCGCAGAACGAGCCAACCAGTCCTTGGAACTTAGACATGTGCATTCGTTTTCATCCGAATGCATTTTCGTCCAAATTTCGGGTATTTTCATTATCGTTTTAACAAACGATAACGAACGTGCAGAATCCGAAAACCGAAAGATCCGACATAAACAAATGCTTTAATATCGTTTTTGTTGCAACAGTTCGATATAGATAGGAGATTCAACATGACACTGACAATAGCGATCTGTGTCCATCGAACCTGTGGTTGAATGTGCCTAACCTTAGCTCTATTAGTTCAAGATTATTCTACATAGAGAGAAAAGATTCTACATTATAGAGACAATAGCAAAAAAGGTTGAATGTGCCTAACCTAACTCTATTAGTCCAAGATTGTTCAACATAGAGAGAAAAGATTCGACATGAAGATTCGACGAAGCAGTCGCCGCAAGCTCCGCCCATAGGCTATAGAAGAATTCTAATGTTGGTTGACTAGTAATAATAATTAATAAATATAATTATTACTAGTGTCATACAACATTAGAATTCTACTATAGCTTGTAAGCGGAACATTCGACCGGAAATGTACGATTGCGGCTCGTACAGTTTAACTGCTCCGTCGAATCTTCTTAGAACATTCGACAGACACCATAATCCTTCAATGACAGATTCAATCTTAATTATTTCGGATTTTCGGACTAATGCATTTTTTAACAAAACAAAATGAATAAAAACAAATTTCGGGAGTAACTAAATACATTTTTTTCGGACGAAAACTAAATTCCGAAACAAAATATTTCAGTGTGCACATGTCTACCGTTAATACAGCTTCCCGATTGTCTTGGTTTATGGGGAATTATGGTTTCCAACCATCCATGTTGCCTGACTCAATTGTTCCTCAGAGAATTCCTGCGTTAGAGGTGCATCTACGTGGTCTTCGTTCCACTTGCGTACAGGTCCAAGAGTCCTTGCAACGTGCCAGTGCTAGGTACAGACTCCATGCTGACCGCAGATGCCTACCTACGCTTCCTACCAAGTTGGGGAGAGGGTCTGGCTTTCATCTCCCAATCTCCGACTCCATATTCCCTCACTGAAGCTGGCACCACGGTTTATTGGGCCTTTCCGTATTCTCCGTAAGATCCACTCAGTGGCTACACTTTGGCCCTTCCTTTTATTATGCGTATTTCAAATGTATTCCATGTCTCCTTATTAAAACCTTTGGTATGCAACCGCTTCACCACCTCGGTACCACGTCCTCACCCAGTTTAGGTTGAGAACCAAGAGAAGTATGACATACAATCTATCATTGACTCCCATAGGTTCCGTGTGCGCATACAGTACCTGGTTCATTGGAAAGGGTACTATCCAGAGGAGCACTCTTGGGTCTCATCCTCGGATATACATGCTCCTGTCCTCCTCCTATGCTTTCCATAGACATTTTCTCCTCAAACCTGGTGGCCCTCCAAGGGGGAGGGGTCATTGAGGAGGGGGTACTGTCAGGGCTGGGCTAAGCCCTCCCTTCTCAGAGCATAGGCTGCTCAGCTGTCGGTTAATTGCCAGTACTCACCTGTTGATCATATCCTGCTCGTCAGTCAGCCTTGCTGGCTATTTAAACTGCCTGGATCAGATCTCCTGTGCCTTCGCCTTGGTCAACATATCCGGATACTCTCTGCTGTGTTTTCCTGTTAAAGACTTTTGCCTGGCTGACCTCCCTTCTGGTTCCTGATTCTGTTTTCTGCTTCTAACTACGCTGATCTCTGGATTCCTGTTTTCCTGGCCTGTTCCGACTACCCAATCTGGTTACCGAACCCTGGCTATGTTTTGACCACGTTTATTCTGTTTATACTATTTTACCATTTTATTAAAAAGTGTGATTTTTACTGCACTCCTGTCTCATTTTTTGGTAGTGATGGAGCATGCCCAACCCCTCTAGCCTATCAAACATTCTTATTAACCAGTGAGGAAACCGATAGCGATGGGTGATAAAAATGTGGGGTACAGGAGGGAGCAGGCTAGCTCCGACATTACCCTGAAGTGTCAGAGCTTTGCCTATCCTGAATTGCCTGTCATGTGGCCATGACAGACAAGGAAAACTCATACAGGTATGTGCTTGCACCAAAGTATATACCTACCTACAATTTTATTTTTCAAACCTGATCTCCAAAATCACCTAAAAACCCCACACAGTCAGACTTATGCCCCATACACACGACTAGAGTCCGCCGGACAATCCGTCCGTGTGTGGGCTCCGGCTGACTATTTCTCCTCAAAAGTCCGGTGGACTTAGTTTGAAGTTTTGACTCCAAAAGTCCAATCATTTGGAATGTGACTCCAGGTAGACGGGACTAGCGAAGGAAGTCAATGCCGCCGCGCTAGCCCGTCACCAGGTATGGATTTAAAGGTGAATACCTACGCCGAAAAAACGGCGTGGGGGTCCCCCCCACATCCATATCAGACCCTTATCCAAGCATGCAGCCCGACCGGTCAGGAAAGGGGGTGGGGACGAGCACCCCCCCCTCCTGAGCCGTACCAGGCCACGTGCCCTTAACATGGGGGGTGCCCTGGGGAAAGGGGGGCCCTGCGGCCCCCCCACCCCAAAGCACCTTGTCCCCATGTTGATGAGGACAAGGGCCTCTTCCCGACAACCCTGGCCGTTGTATGTCTGGGTCCTGGAGGATGCTAGGACTGTGACATCATAGGGGGCGGGGTCACCATGTGACATGAGCCGGTGGCCCCGCCCCTTGTCCCTATATAAGTCACAGCACAACGTGTCTCTGCCATTACAGCAAGAGACAGCGTTGTAAAGAGTGGAAATATCCGCGCTTAGGAAATATGGAACTTGCTGCCCCCCTGAAATACTACACCTAGATGCAGCAAGGATAAATAGAAACTATAAAGGAAGGGTGATGGCGCTGTTCAAGGTTATGGGTATGTATTTACAACCAGGAGAAGTAAGAGTAATCAAAGGAGTATAAAAACGTGACAAAAGTGCAGTTTGAATAAACCAGCAGTACTACAACATATGGAATATAGAGTCGTGACAAAAGTGTAATTAAAATGAAACGGCAGTAATAAAACACATATGGGTAGTGTGCCCAAAGGTGGACCAAATTGTTCAATAGTTGTAAACAATGGTAAATGGTGAATAAAGCTTGGTGAAAGTGCACGTGCATAAATATATGAAGATAATTAATAAATAATGGGTGAATATTGCTCAGAGGCTCAAATGAATACATCATTAGTTGAATGCAAATAATTCTATACATATACAACGAGACGGCCTTCCAACAGCTCCAAGTGATGGCAATATGTAAATAGGTGAAATAAAATATCCAAAATAGTTCATTCAATATTGTTGTAATCTGATATAAGAACTGGCAGGTTGGTAATTATCAGAGAAAAATGATTGGTTATATATGCTCCTATCAACAATAACCAAAAACAATCAGATAGAAAGTCCAACGCATAACGGATGCAACAAGATACTGCCAAGAAGTTCACATATCCCATTAGATTGATTTTATACAAACTATATCCACTTACTGACTGCTTCTCCTTTTGTTGCATCCGTTATGCGTTGGACTTTCTATCTGATTGTTTTTGGTTATTGTTGATAGGAGCATATATAACCAATCATTTTTCTCTAAATGGACTCTATATTCCATATGTTGTAGTACTGCTGGTTTATTCAAACTGCACTTTTGTCACGTTTTTATACTCCTTTGATTACTCTTACTTCTCCTGGTTGTAAATACATACCCATAACCTTGAACAGCGCCATCACCCCTCCTTTATAGTTTCTAAGAGACAGCGTTGTGTCAACATCGGAAGAAGAACCAGAAGCAGAAGGCGGCGGCGACAGTGACGGCGACGGCAATAGAAGCCTGGGCCACCGCTCGTAAAAGAGCTGGAAGACGATAGCGGAGGCCCGGCAAGAAGAACAGAAGAGTGGGACAAGACCCCCGAAGTCGGAACAATACCCCCAGACGGCGACAAAGGCGAAAGCCGGGCTCCTCCGCTAGTAAAAGAGCTAGCAGAAGATAGCGGAGGAGTCCGGTGAGAAGACCCCCCCAAGACGGAAGAAGACCCCCGGAGCTGTGTAATAAAGTATTTTAAAAACTTGTGTTGTGTTTTTTATTTACACTTTTTTCCCCAGGTGAATGGGTAGGGGTACATCGTACCCCATACTCATTCACATAGGGTGGGGGGCCGGTATCTGGGGGCCCCCTTATTAAAGGGGGCTCCCGGATTCCGATAAGCCCTCCGCCCGCAGACCTCGACAACCAACGGCCAGGGTTGTCGGGAAGAGGCCCTTGTCCTCATCAACATGGGGACAAGGTGCAGGGCCCCCCTTTCCCCAGGGCACCCCCAATTTTGAGGGCACGCAGCTTGGTATGGCTCAGGAGGGGGAGGGGCGCTCGCTCGTCCCCACCCCCTTTACTGATCGGCCGTGCTGCGTGCTCGGATAAGGGTCTGATATGGATTTGGGGGGGACCCCCATGCCGTTTTTTCGGAGTAGGGATTCCCCTTTAAATCCATACCAGGTGACGGGGCTAGCGCGGCAGCATTGAATTCCTTCGCTAGTCCCATCTACCTGGAGTCACGTTCTAAATGATCAGACTTTACTCCGTGTGTGAGACAAGTCCGTTCATTTCAAAAGTCCCGCGGACTTACGCCAAAACTTTGGCGGACTGTCCGCCGGAAAAGTCCAGGCGTGTGTGGGCAAGTCCACATGTTCGGAAAGTCCGGCGGACCTCCGCTAGAAAGTCCGGTGGATTATATAGTCCGGCCGAAAAGTCAGATCTTGTGTACGTGGCAATACAGTATCTTATTCTTCAGATGCAGTGTACATGTGATCTGTTAAATATGGGCTGCTTGTCTAGCTGGGTGTTTTCCTACATTTGAAGAGTAGAAAATGCAGATTTCCATTTGCCACAGTGGCATAGTGTGTATGACATTTCTGAGGCTGCATTTGACTTTCTTTGCATTTAATTTCTTTGGAAGCAGCAGGTCCTCTTAAAATGCATTTGCATATTGCAGGCAAAGCAGGTCAAAGGGATCCTGTTTCTGGGTTTTGAATGCAAATGCATGCATTATTTGAGCACTCCTGTGTTTGAATGCAAAAGGCAACATGAGATAACAACAACTCCCATGTATACTAGTCCTAATCAGATAACCGAACTGGGCACTTGTGTTCAGCCCATAACACTGATCCACAGAGCATTTTATGATTTAAAACATTTTCCACAGACTGTCCCTTATGGTGAAAGATTTAGAAGGCTCTGGGAAATGTTTTGGATTTTTAACAGCTAAATTAGAAGTTCATACTTTTTTGTACTGGCAGACATGTAATGAATTATGCAGACAGCAAATGTGCGATTGTTGTCGGAAATTCCGATTGTGTGTAAGCTTCCTTCGGACAGTTTCCATTGTAATTTCCATTGTAATTTCCGTTGCAAAAAGTTTGAGATCTGGTTCTTAAATTTTCCGACAACAAAATCCGTTCTCGTAAATTCCAATCGCGTGTAGACAATTCCGATGTACAAAGTGCCAGGCATGCTCAGAATCAAGAAAAAGAGCAGCACTGTCTATTGAACTTCATTGTTCTCGGCTCATCGTACGTGTTTTGTACGTCACCGCGTTCTTGACGTTTGGAATTTTCGACCAACTTTGTGCGACCGTGGGTATGCAAGACAAGTTTGAGCCAACATCCGTCCGAAAAAAAACATGGGATTTTGTTGTCAGAATGTCCGATCATATGTACGCGGCATTAGGATCAGTTACAGTTGCTTTTGTTATCTTCTCCTAGGATACTCTGAGGCCATCTTGTGGGCTTTTATGGATACTACAACTTATAGTTGTGTTATATTGTACCATATATGCTTACGTTTTTAAATTGTGAAAATACTAGTTCTCTGACTGTCATTATGTTAATTTGTCCTAAATACAGCCATGACGCTGTTCTGCAACAAATATAGAGATAAGGAATTCTGACACTCATGTGCAGCATGCTTGTTTGGGGTCTGCGAATTAAACATACTGAACCTAGACACAGTCAAGCACTTTCAGCAGCCCCTGTTCCTAACTCATGAAAGGTTTACTTTAATAGGTATCAACATACCATAAAGGGTGTGTGTGTATATATATATATATATTTTTTTTTTTTTTTTTTTGCTCTGTTTGGAAGTCTTGAGCTTTTTATTAAATTCAACGTGACCTTCTGGAGAGCTTGACCTTCACTTGCTCTCTCAGACACGCAATAGGAAGTAAAGGGAATTCCCAGCTTAGGCATCTGTCAGCTGAACATCTGTCTACATCAAAGGATTTTTCCTCACCTCTTTCTTCACGACAATTTTAAAATGGTGACATGTAGGAAGGGATAGGAGGGTTATGATGGACCACTCCTCCGTGATTTCCCATTAACTCATTGGGCACCAAGTCTGGGTCACATGAGAGGACTACCCTTGGGGTGGGTTCTTCTGGGTTATGCTAGGCACTTTGTACAGGGTCACTCTACTACACATGGGGTACCTTTGCTTCTGTGCCATTTTCATCAATGCCTCTGGACAAGGTGGGGGAATACTCAACCTTATTAAGAGCCTTTTAGAGATGACATACACCGTGCACACCTGCACTATAACTGTTCTCTAGTTAACTTCCGGGTCCTCGTGACAATGCACACCTTCTCTGTAACTTGCATTTAGGAGGGACACAATGAGCCTTGTCCACATCCACCCATCCAGCTTATCAGGGCTTCCTCACTCCCAGTAATGGTAAGGGGTCCCACTGTGCACCTAGAATAGACTCCATGCATGCACTTAACTTCACTTAAAGAAAAATTCCAGGAAAAACTTTTTTCCAGGAATTTTTTTCCAGGAAAAACATTTTTTCCCATGCAGTGGGGCTGTGCCCACACAGCATGGGTTAACTGCTTGTTTTTTAGGTGTGAGGAGAGCAGAGATATACCTACCTAATCCGCCAATCGGTCCCTGCCGCTTCTGCCTCACTGCATGCTAGCAGTCTTGTGAATGGAATGTTCCTGATGTCATCACGCCCATAGACCGCCTCTGGACGTGAGGATGGCAGGAATAGTACATTACTGGATATGGGGAGTGCTGTTTTCCCGAAGGATTGGGTACGTATAGCCTTTCGGTGTGCCCCTGAACAAAATGAGTAGTTAACCCATGCATGGCAGAAAAAAACATGTCATACAGTTCTGCTTTAACTTTTCTGTACCTGAGTACAGGCTGGCGACCTCTGCAGCACAAGTTTGCTCCCATAGCTATGGGGGAAAGACCACTCATGGAGAGAGCGCCGCCGACAAAAACTCCATCCTCAAAGGGCTATCCCACCTATTTTAAGCACATGCTTAATGACAGGCTGCATGATAGACTTCCATTACTTTAGGTAACCACTTGCCTCTTCATGCTGTATTAACTCTTGTACTGACGTCTTCATACCCCAGAGTACCTTAGTGACCTGAACAGTAAAATGGTTTCTGTTACTTACATTACACCCCTTTAGTAACTTCAGACCAGGCAGGAACAATGTTTCAAAGCTTTACTTGGAAAAGTGCAACATATTACAAAGTCCACATACAAGAACAGTATTTCTTCTTACATCCCTAATCATATCTCATGCTACGTGCTGCCCTGGCATACCTGCAAAGGTAGTCCATGTATGATCAGGGGATCATTAAGTGGCATTTCCCAGTGCTGGAGTATTCGGGGCTGAAACCCAGGTCCTGATGACCTTTTACATGATGGCAGTAGCAGCAGCAGGTGACATTCTTCTACTCCTGTTAAACAAGGCAGAGATATGGGATTTTATAGGTACAAGATTAAAGTATACTCGTCTAGTTAGATACTCTGATATACAGATTCAGTGATTAAAGAGTATTTTATTAACAAAAGAAAAACAAAAACAAAATATAAAAGAAAACAAATAAAAATACACATATCCACAATCCTAGGAAAATACATCTATTTCCATAACAGACATAGAAAATGCGAAATTCATTTGTATATGATCACGTGCTCAGTAAACTTCTACATGTTTCGTCTGTAAGGGCTTCATCAGGAAGACTGACATGATCGTGAACGTTTAAAACATCAAAGATAAGGATGTGAATGAATGAATGAATGAATGATTTGTATAGCGCTGCAACTGCGAACTGAATCGCCTCGAGGCGCTTGATCCGACCTGCGTTGATTCCTTCTTAGAAGAGGTAGGATGTAGGATGTGTTCAAATATAGGATCTTGAATGTATGAAAGAAAGAAAACATGAAAAAAGACAAATTTAGTTTAACATTTATGAAGAGGCAATATATAACACTGTATCGTATGTCATAATATATGAGAACATTGGAACATGACGGAAAAAAAAAAACCCAAACAAACACCCCCACCCCCAAACCCCCACATATCCATGACCCATGTAGGTTTACCCACCCCAGTTTAGCCATACATCCCAAAACCTCCCCATCCTTTAGGGAGCACCTCCCTTGATGTAAACAAGGAAAAGGGGGGTTGAATCCATTTAACCCTCATATGGCCAAGGTGGGGTAACACCTGAAAATATAGGAAAGGACCCTACCTTTCAAAACAGGTCCAAGGCAAATTGTCAGGGAGGCCTCATGGGGTTCTAATCCCTAATAAAAGATACAGCGATCATCATCGGCATCTCGTAGGGAGGGATAAAAAGAGCTCAGTGGCTGCTACTAGCATACCTGTCATAGTATGTAAATATAGCTTACCTTTAGGTAAATGTGATAAGGAGAAGTCGGGACCATGCTTGAAATGTGAAAGGAAAATTCAAAAAAAATAATTGGGAGCCAAGGGGAAGAGAGAGGGGGCGCAAAGTCAACCCCAACAAACTTTATTTAGTATGATTTGGACAAGAAAACAAAAATATTAAATCCATAAAAGGAAAAGATATATAGAGTTCTCTAAATACAGAGCGGATAGGGTCCATAATTAGGGTTATATCAAAAAGGTGTGAAACTGCTGCTAGCATACCTGGTGTGTGTGTCTTTTATATCTTCCCATGGCGCCAAAATAGCGGGCGTGTGACGTCACGCGCTTTTTGGTGAAGTGCGGGACCATGCTTGAAATGTGAAAGGAAAATTCAAGAATAAATTTCCACAATGTATCTCACAATGGCTTAGTCCGGCGGACAAAAAAGAAGGGAGAAGAAGAAAAAAGAGGGGGCGCACAGCAATGCAGGACATGAATGTCCCACAGAGAACGGCATGCCTTGGCTAAAGAAAGCCTCAAGGAAAAGATATATAGAGTTCTCTAAATACAGAGCGGATAGGGTCCATAATTTACCTTGTGCTGGATGTCCCCTGTCCACTTTAGGTAACCACTTGCCTCTTCATGCTGTATTAACTCTTGTACTGATGTCTTCATACCCCAGAGTACCTTAGTGACCTGAACAGTAAAATGGTTTCTGTTACTTACATTACACCCCTTTAGTAACTTCAGACCAGGCAGGAACAATGTTTCAAAGCTTTACTTGGAAAAGTGCAACATATTACAAAGTCCACATACAAGAACAGTATGTTTACATTCCTTGTAATAGGAATAAAAGTGAGCCAATTAATTTTTTTTTAAAAAACAGTGTAAAAATAAATAAAATCAAGAAAAATAAATAAGAAAAACAAAACATTTTTTTTTTAAAGCGCCCCGTCCCGACGAGCTCGTGCGCAGAAGCGAACGCATACGTGAGTAGCGCCTGCATATGAAAACGGTGGTCAAACCACACATGTGAGGTATCGCCGCGATCGGTAGAGCGAGAGCAATAATTATAGCCGTAGACCTCCTCTGTAACGCAAAATATGCAACCTGTAGAATTTTTTAAACGTCGCCTATGGAGATTTTTGAGGGTAAAAGTTTGATGCCATTCCACGAGCGGGCGCAATTTTGAAGCGTGACATGTTAGGTATCAATTTACTCGGCGTAACATTATCTTTCACAATATATAAAAAAATTGGACTAACTTTACTGTTGTCTTATTTTTTTATTCAAAAAAGTGAATTTTTTCCAAAAAAAGTGCGCTTGCAAGACCGCTGCGCAAATACGGTGTGAAAAAAAGTATTGCAACGACCGCCATTTTATTCTCTAGGGTGTTTGAAAAAAAACAATATATAATGTTTGGGGGTTCTAAGTTTTTTTCTAGCAAAAAAAACTGTTTTAAACATGTAAACACCTAAAATCCATAACGAGGCTGGTCTTAAAGTGGTTAATTCGCACAGACATTAAGGGAACGATCTCCTAACCATAATTTCTACCATTCTTCTACTCCTCACAGGTTTGGAACACTGTCCCTCTTTTATAGCACAGAATAAGTGGGTCAGACCCAAAGAAACCAACAGAACCAGGAAAGATATTAACCCCCTACCCTCCCGTCTGGGGAAGCACCTAACTAGATTAATTTCAACCCCCTTACACACATTGTTGCTCTTTTTTACTCTATTCTATTCTGCAATGTTTTATTATGTTTTTATCATGCTTGCTTTTCAGGTATGTAATTTTGTTTACTGTGTTTTATTGTTAAGCATTTTTTTGTTTTCAGGTGCGCCATTCAGTTGCAGCGCGGATTTATTTATCTTGACAGCCACAGCGTTTGCTCCCACGATACATAAAGCCACGACTCCAACGCTGTAGGAGGTGATTTCCACCACCCACAGTTAAAAAAAAAGAGCATATATGCCGAAGCATGGGGGCAAGGGCGGAGGAGGATTTTGCTCCTAATGCACGTACATACGGTCGAAAAAAGTCCGACCATGTGTACGTGGCATAACTTTTTTGCGGGAGGATGCCCCCATGCTTCGGCCATATATATATTTTAGGCACCGGTGCGTTAACAAAATGTTTTATTTTTTTACTATGTTTTTTTTTTGGTATATTTGCTTTGCAGGTATGGTTATGGTAAGGTCTTACTGTTCTACTTTGTTTTAATGTTAAACAATTATTTGCTTAGCAGGTACGCCATTCAGTTGCAGCGTGGATTTATTTATCTTGACAGCAACAGCGTTTGCTCCACGATACATAAAGCCGCGACTCCAACGCTTCACCACCACAGTTAAAAAAAAAGGCATATATGCCGAAGCATGGGGGCAGCAGCCCCCCTAATGCATACATATGGTCGAAAAAAGTCCCGACCATGTGTACGTGGCATAACTTTTTTTGCGGGAGGATGCCCCCTGCTCTGGAACACTGTCCCTCTTTTATAGCACAGAATAAGTGGGTCAGACCCAAAGAAACCAACAGAACCAGGAAAGATATTAACCCCCTACCCTCCCGTCTGGGGAAGCACCTAACTAGATTAATTTCAACCCCCTTACACACACCATGTAAAAACTTGACAGAAGATCAAAAGCAAAAACAGTTTTGCCTTTATATACACTTTTAATTGAAAGTTATCATATTTACACTGAAGCCATATTTTGAGATAGTTTTAGTATTTAACTTTTCTATCCCAGAGGAGACGCAACAGGAAGTGGAACCTTCTCAGACAATTGTCACAAGAACAGGTGTCCACATTGAAAGATTCCCCCTCATTTCTTGTTTTGTGACAACTGTAGAATTTTAGATTTCCCATTACGTTTTGTCTCAATGAAAGTGGCCACCAGGGAAAAACAGCTGGGGAGAAAGACAGCTGTGAAAACTTGACAGGGGGTTGAACAATTCCCCACTCTTTTCAAATCCAAACAAAAAGTTTTGTCTGTTGATATACTTTTAAGTGTATGTTCAGATATTATCCCAATTTACCCCCAGTCCTCAAGGGTAGCACCTGTTTATTTTTGCCTTGTACCTGTAGCGAGGGCATCTCCTGTGCACAGCCCTCTTCAGATACCCCACCGATTTTCAGTCAGATTAAGGTCTGGGCTCTGGCTTGACCATTCCAAAACTTTAATCTTCTTCTAGTGAAGCCATTCCTTTGTTGATATGGATCTATGCGTTGGGTTGTTGTCATGCTAAAAGATGAAGTTTCTCTTCGTGTTCAGCTTTCTAGCAGAAGCCTGAAGGTTTTGTGCCAATATTGACTGGTATTTGGAACTGTTCATAATTCCCTCTACCTTGACTAAGGCCCCTGTTCCAGCTGAAGAAAAACAGCCCTAAAGCATGATGCTGCCACCACCATGCTTCACTATGGGTATGGTGTTCTTTTGGTGATGTGCAGTGTTTTTGCACCAAACATATCTTTTGGAATTATGGCCAAAAAGTTCAACCTTGGTTTCATCAGACCATAACACATATTCCCCACATGCTTTTGGGAGACTTCAGATGTGCTTTTGCAAAATTTACCCAGGCTTGAATGTTTTTCTTCGTAAGAAAATGCTTCAGTTTTGCCACTTTACCCTATAGCCCAGACATATGAAGAATATGGGAGATTGTTGTCACATGTACCACACAGCCAGTACTTGATAGATATTCCTGCAGTTCATTTAATGTTGCTGTAGGCCTCTTGGCAGCCTCCCTGACCATTAATCAATTATGGAGGGATGTCCAGTTCTTGGTAATGTCACTTTTGTGCCATATTTTCTCCACTTGATGATGACTGTCTTCACTGTGTTCCATGGTATATCTAATACCTTGGAAATTCTTTTGTACCCTTCTCCTGACTGATATCTTTTAACAATGAGATCCCTCTGATGCTTTGGAAGCTCTCTGTGGACCATGGCTTTTGCTGTAGGATGCGACTAAGAAAATGTCAGGAAAGACCTACTAGAACAGCTGAACTTTATTTGGGGTTAATCAGAGGCACTTTAAATGATGGCAGGTGCACCAGTCCCCCATACTCCTGAAGTTGGGTTGCTTGGTATGTTAAATGACTTTGTACATTGGATGCATGCTCGAACTCTTATGCGTATACTCTATTATTCTATGCTAGGAAAATAATTCTACTACAATGGAAAAATGCCTCTGCTCCAGATATACAAATCTTTTATCGCATGGTGAATAAAGTTATACCTATTTTCAAACTAATTTATAATGGTAGGGCCTGCCCAAAAAAAAGTTTTTCAAGGTTTGGCAGCTCTGGCTTGATATTAGGGATTCCTTTTGGAAGGACACTCCGCTCTCTCAACAATGAAGAGTGATTGAAATGGGCTCATGTCGCTGTATCTGTGGTTCGCTACATCCCAGGTTGCTGGCTCCCTGACTCTTCTGTTTAATGGCAAGAGAGGGGTGGAGAGGTTTGAGTGAGGCTGTGTGTGTGTGTGTGTGAATATTTGAGTGTGCAAGGTTGATGGATGTTCCTTAATTACTTAAATTTTGGTTGTAGTGTACATATTTTGGACCCATAGCGGTCCATCTCAGGCAATATTGCAATAATATGTCATGGTATCCTCCTCCGTTTGGAGGTTTGTGAGCTATGTTACTGTTGTAATAGTTGGCCATGTTTGGACATTTGTTATATGCAATCACTAAGTGCAATTAATACTTTGTACAATGCTTGTTGAACCTATATTTTTCAAAATTAACCACTTCAATACAGGGCACTTATATACCTTCCTGCCGTGACCAATTTTCAGCTTTCAGCACTGTTGCACTTTGAATGACAATTGCGCGGTCATGCTACGCTGTACCCAAACTAAATTTTTATTAAATAGAGATTTCTTTTGGTGGCATTTGATCACCTCTGCGGTTTTTATTTTTTGCAAAACAAATAAAAAAATTGAAAATTTAGAAAAAAATAAAAGTTTTGCTTTTGTTTCTGTTATAAAATGTTGTAAATAAGTACGTTTTTTCTCTTTCACTGATGGGCACTGATAAGGCAGCACTGACGGGCACTGATAAGGCGGCACCGAGGAGGTGCCACCAATGAGCGGGCACTGACGGGCACCGACGATGGGCACTGATATGCGGCACTGATGGGTGGCACTGATATGCAGCACTGATGGACATAGATAGGCGGCACTGATGGGCACTCATGGGTGGCACTGATGGGCACTAATAGGCGACAGTGATGGGCACTGAAAGGCTGCAAAGATGGGTACTTATGGGTGACACTGATAGGCAGCACTGCTGGGCACTGATGGGCACTGATAGGCGGCACTGATGGGCATTGATACGTGGCACTGATACGCGGCACTGATATGAGGCACTGATATGAGGCACTTATAGGCATACCTGGTGGCACTGGCAGTGCTAGGCATTGTGAGTGAGCACTGATTGACAGCTGCCTGGGCATTGATTGGCAGCTGCCTGGACACAGATTTGCATTTCCCTGGGGGTCTAGGGGGGGCATACCTGGTGGTTCAGGGTGGATGGCCATCCTGGTGGTCCTGGGCAGCATGATGGTGGTCCTGGGTGGAATCCGAGGGGGGGGCTGCCCTGATAATCAATCAGCACAGACCCCTCCGGTCAGGAGAGCAGCCGATCGGCTCTCCTCTACTCGCGTCTGTCAGACGCGAGTGAGGAAAAGACGATCACCGGCTCTTACTGTTTACATCGTGATCAGCCGGCTAATCACGAGGTAAAGAGCCTCCGTCAGAGACTCTTTACCTATATCGGAGTTGCGGTGTGTTGCGGGGGCGCGCAACGGCTTAATATCCTGAGGACGGCATATGACGCCCAGTCAGGATATTGAGACCCCTTTGCCGACATCATTCTGCTATATGGCGGGTGGCAAGTGGTTAATAAATATGGGAGGTGTGTACCGCCCTAAAAAAATTCAGTTTGTTTTGTTTTCAATTGAGTTGTACAGTTTATAGGTCACATCAGGGCTGCTGTTAGGAATCACTAGGCCCCATACAGCCTACCTGATGGGGCTCCCGATTTCTATCCTATGTGACGGTATGCGAGGTGAGGTAATGGATAATCAGTATATTTCACCTTGCATGCATTCTATAGTAAGAGACCAGAGAATCCGGAATCCAGCCCAGGTTTTTCCAGCCTCTGTGGCAGGCTTGGTTTCCGGTACGGATGTTGGTTCCGGTACGGATGTTGTGGTCCACTTGAGACCACTCTCAGGTGGACTTTAAATGAGCAGGAAGAGAGCATAGGAGAGCTCTGGTCTGAGACTCAGAAGGGAATCTGAGAGAGAGTAGCTCTGTTTGGATTTAAAAAGGTTTGCTTTACCATGTTTTGTAGGTGAAAGGGGCCAGCCACACACCGTATAGAGAGGAATATACTGTTTAGTTTAGCGCCGCACGGCAAGGATTTACTTTACTGTTTTTTGTTTGTTTTCATGACTTTGCAAACCTCTTCTAAATAAAGCTGGCAACCCACCAGATTAAAAAAAAAAAATTGCCTGCACACTGACCTTAATTTCCAGAAAAGGTAAAACCCACACAAGCTAATCTCCCACACCTAGCACAAATCCCCCCCCCCCCCATCCCTCCTATTAGCCTGAATTCCCCCACCTGCTCCTGGCACAAAATACCCTCATCTCCCCTCCCAGCACAAATCTTCTTTCTACAATCCCCCTCCTAGGAGAAATTCCTACAAATCCCACCTCCTAACACAACCCCCTCTAAGTTACTCTTCCCAGCACAAATTCTTCCTCCCTACCGAAATCCCCCCCAGCACTAATCCCCCCTAGCACAAGAATCCCCTCTCCTGGTTCAACCCTCAACCCCCCCCCCCCTTTCCCTCCTCCTAGCACATATCCTCCCTCCCTAAATCACTTTTCCCAACACAGATAGCCACCCACCCCCCTCCCCAACTTACAGTGGGAAGCCACTAATAGCAAGCAGGAGGTGTGCTGTGTTCTGTCCTGTCCTTTCAGAAGAGCATTCACCTACAGTATACAGAACATTAGACTGGATTTTACTGTAGATCACATTGCACTGTACACACACACCGCTCCCTATCTCCTCCAGGGGCTGCTCTTCTCCCGGCAGCAGGAAATGTGGATAGGGGGCGCTGTGTGTATACAGTGCAATGCGATCTACAGTAACAGGGATCCGCGGTCTCATGTGCTGTATAGTGGAATGCTCTTCTGACAGGAAGGAGAGCACAACACAGTGCACCTCCTCCTGGATGTCTCTTCTCTGCTCCAGCCTCCCATCTTCTTATACTAGCTGTGAGTGCGGGTAAAGGAGCTCAGCAGGGGGCGGACAGGCTCATCATCCCGTGTCTCTCACCCAGCAGCTAAATGCCGGCGGGAGGGAGAGGGGGAGAAACCTGGGTGAGAGACACAGAGGGCATTGTTCTCCACCGATCCTCCTGCTGTCCGTGACCCTCTGTGTGCCGGGGCCCCCTACAGGAGGACCGGAGGTCCCCCCCTATCAGCAGCCCTGGGTCACATTAAAGGTGGAAAAAGTTCTGAAATGATTTACAGTATCTTTGTCTAATTTTTTTACATCATAGAAACCTGACATTTTAACAGAGGTGTGTAGACTTTTTCTTTTTAATCCTATTTTTTTGAAAGGTGAGAGAAGAACGAATGTATTAACCACGGTACAGTAAAGTACAGAAATGTAATTTACACATATGGCAGTGAAATAAACATATACAAAGTATATTCAATCTGAACCTTTGTGTTTTCAGTACTCCTGATGGAGTAGTAATGAAATATAATATAGTAACATATCACACATAAGAGTGGATAATAACATATTGGCAAATTCCCTCATAAAGTCTAGCTCCAACTATGAGAAGAGTTATAATATAAAGCGGTCCTACAAAAACGTATCCAAAAAAGATAAAAAATATATATATTGGGCAAGGTAAGGTAGAAATACGTTTAGTCTATCGCATCCCAAAATTGAATAGATAAATATAACAGTAGGCTATAGTGTGCATGAACACTAGCCAGTACCCCTGGGGGATGCTTGGAGTAGAGATAGACGCTAGAGAGGTGTATGCTCTTAATAAAGTAAAATGATTTATTAAAGAAAAATTGTACAAATATATAACTGCTGAATAGAGTTCAGTATGTTTGCATACATAATAGGGTAGGCTTGTACAGTTTTAACACGTCAACAGCATAAACATACAAACACGTTGTGACAATTAAGAACTTGCTTGATACATGAAAGATAAGGATGATGCCAACATGTTTCGGACTTTGGTCCTTTGTCAAGGCAACTAGATATCCTTTAGATTCACATCTAAATGTGTGTAAGAATCATAGGGTTAGTACATATAAATTGAAGCAGATAATACAGTCATTTAAACCATTGCTGTATACAACCAGTATAATGCATGAAAATTTGTATGGAAGTAAGACAGGTACTCACATGAAATGCCAATATTCATATTTGCCACAGGGGAAACCACTAGTCGTGGTGTAGAGAGGTACAAACACATAAGTGTTATAAAAACATGAGAGAGGTGGCCACTGATGGTGGGGAGCTTGCTAGGAAAGCCTCAGCAGGTTACAAGGTCCAATACAGGGCCTGAGCAAAAAAGCCCAAGTGCTGTAGCAGGCAAATAGCGAAGCCAGGCAGTATATGGCTGAAAAATAGAGTATAAGTATGAGAATAGTAAAGTAGTGATAATAGAGGTGCATAAGCAGCCCTATGTGGCAAAGCGCTGTTATTACCTGGATAGAGATCGCTTAAGATGAAGGATCAGTCAGCTCTGGATCATCAGCAGCATGTACTGAGGCCATCTAATGTGTGAGTATATATGTACTTATATAATAACAATCAGCTGGGTAGAGGTGTGGGGTTTTAAGCTGAAGGATCTGCTGATTGGCTGATTTTGCCTGTGAGGAGAAGGCGCCTAAGCGCCATAGGTGTATCTCCAATGAGGACCTCTGACGGGGCGGCGCCGGGCGTGAGCGCGTCATCAACGGCGGGGTCACGTCCGGCGTCGTGACGTCACCGACGCGGGAAAGGCCGCTGACGGCCTGATGCGCTCCAAGGTGGAGTGCAAACAGGAAGTGGACCGACGGAATGGTCCATGATACAGCGGAGAGTTGGCGCATGCGCAAAGGGAAAGCTGCGCATGCTTGCCAAATCTTACCCGCGCCGGGTAACCAAGGAGAGGAAAAGCAAGCTATTGTATCTAAGATTAAACAGCAATCTTGAGTAGAGATCTTTGAAATGGACAATGAATATTAGGAAAAGTCATGTGTTATACCCAGAAGAAAAGTATAGTATATGGCATGCAACGTTGAATAGAGTGGGCACATCAAAAATTACAACAAACATTGCAAAAAAGATATATTACAAAGATTATGGTTTATGTGGGTGCTGGGATGTGGGAAATAAAATCAGAGATCTAGTTCACAGACTCCGGTTTCTTAATTGTCACAACGTGTTTGTATGTTTATGCTGTTGACGTGTTAAAACTGTACAAGCCTACCCTATTATGTATGCAAACATACTGAACTCTATTCAGCATTTATATATTTGTACAATTTTTCTTTAATAAATCATTTTACTTTATTAAGAGCATACACCTCTCTAGCGTCTATCTCTACTCCAAGCATCCCCCAGGGGTACTGGCTAGCATCCAAAAAAGATATGATGCTGTAGGGATCTCTCAGTATCTTAAGATATATAACAAGTTCATGGAACCAAACTTCGCATGGGTCCGTACTCTGAAGTTCAGATATTAGATTCAAGGAGGGAAGTTAAATATTTAGGGAAAAGAAAAGAGAATACCACAAAAAGTAAAGAGGGTGAGGGATCACTCCAGCATGGCTATGTAGTAAATGAGGTTCGGGTCTCCTTCAGCTCATATGGTAAAGTCTTCGGAGTAGCAAAATACTGACCATGAAGACCAAGTGATGGAGAACTGCTCCTCTTTTCCAGTTTCCTGGGACAACAGACATCCCAGATCTCTAATCTGATCCACTTCAATAGCCCAAGCCCCCAGGGAAGGAATGTCCGTCGAACCCCAATGACGAGGAATCACCGTCCTAGCTGCGGTGAGGAAGTGTTGCAGGATATCTTTTTTTTAAACGACTTGAAGGGCCCTGGGATTATAGACACGAGGGCTACCTCTGGTGTAGGCTTAATTGAGGTTACCATCAGCTTGCAGTATAAGTAAAAGACTCTTTGCCAGAATCCCACCAAATGTGGAGCATAGTACCTCTAGAGGACAGACATTGCCAGCAGGCATCTGGCAAAGATGGGTTAAAGCGTTGTATAGTTGCAGGGCATCTGTACCATCTTGTCACCAATTTAAACCCTTTTTCTTGGTTGCTTAGTTGCTAGAGAAATCTTATATGTCAGTCAGTTATTTTGCCAGTCAGCAGGTGAGATAGAATGTCGTAGGTCTGCTTCCCATTTCTGCGTGTAAGGTCAGGGGTAGAAACCTTGAGTAATAGGGAGTAAAGTCGGGAGACCACATGCATTGGCGGATCGGTGGGTCAGATAGGATATCTGATAAGGAAGGGAAGGTACGGATACAACTTGGCTTCTCTGTAGCCACATTGTTGGGTGCCTCAAAGCTGCCTGGGGAGGAGTGTCCGTTCTCAAAGATGGGTCCACACGAAGGACCTGAGCCAGGTGCCTATGATCATCCCTGTTCCAGGGTTCGAACCTCCTCCCACTTGCATCTGGAGGGAAAGCCGGGGTCCCAAAGAAGGGAGTCATAGATCCCTGCGGTTTAGATATAGTACCAGTTGAGACCAAACGGTCCCACAACTGAAGTGTCTGACGAGTAAGAGCAGTAGAGAACACGGCGTCTTTACGTTGAGCCGTAGGGGTCCAAGCACAGAGATCGATCATATTTAAATGACTCTCCAGTTGAACCCAGAGTTTGGACGAGGGGTGATGAAACCAATCTATGATATGAGTGAGTACCGCCGCCTTATAATATACGGAAGCATCTGGTACTCCAGCTCCTCCCCGGGCCTTCAGGAGAATCATAGTATCATATTTTATTCTAGGACAGTCCGCCTTCCATATAAATTTGGAGAAAATCTGACAAATTTTCCTAAAGAACGAGGTGGGTATATAGATAGGAATGGTTTAAAAGAGGAACAGAGGGAGAAAGTCAATTTTCAAAGCATTCACCCTACCCAACCAAGAGAGCCGTTTGAACGCGTAGTTCTTCAGATCCACTTGTGTTCTGAGAAGCAGGGGGGTAAAATTACTTGTAAAGAGGCGAGATGCATCTGTTGGAATGTGAATTTCTAGATAACGAATAGAGGTGGAACCCATCTTGAAGGGAAAGGAGGACGAGAGTTGTTGTAGGGCCCCCTTTGTAAGTGAAATATTGAGGTTTTCCGATTTACTATGATTAACTTTGAATTTACACACATTTCCAAATTTCTGGAACTCCTGTAATATTGAGGGCAGAGATACTTGCGGTTGGGTCACGAACATTAGCAAGTCATCCACAAAGAGAGTGACTTTAGTATGAACAGGACCCACGGTAATACCTTGAATGGCTGGGTTGCTCCTATGGGGAAGAGACAGATGTTCCATGACAAGAACGTAAAGAAGGGGGAACAAGGGGCATCCCTGTCGTGTTCCATTATGGATAGTAAACTTTGGGGATAGGGATCCATTTAGTATAATTCTAGCAGAGGGAGAAGAATAGAGGGCCATTATTCTGGAGACAGTGGCGTCTCCAGCTTTCATATTTAGGGGGGGGGGGGGGGCACATGGGGGACAGGGACAAAAGTAGGGAGGCAACTATAAAATGCAATTTTATACATATATATATATATATATATATATATATATATATATATATATCCTGGGGCCCTTTACTACGCTACCACAACAGGCCCATTCACATGTTCTGCAGTGAGCTCCCTTCCTACTGTATTGGGGCCCCCCAGGGTGGCAGAAAACAAGAGATATATGTCACCAGCATACCAAGAAAATATAAGGGTCTAAAGCAGTGGGAGAACTATCAGGGTTGCAAAGGTTGTCTTGCCACCGGGCCCTGGTGTTTTGCCACTGTGGGGTTCCCCAACCTCCTCTTGCTGTCCTGCCCCTGCTGTTGACAGCACTGGTCTGGCATCTGTCTCCTTGGCAGTGGCGGAATTCTATTAGGACCTAGTGCTGGTGACATTAAGGGTGCATGCAGGGGAAGGCTGGCACTATTGGTTGTAGAGAGCCGAGCCCCCAGCTGGTCACCTAGCAGCAGTAATGCTGTATAACCTTCTCTGTTGACATGCTGATCAAGATGTGATCCAGGTGATGCTCCCTGTCAGATCTAATAAACACAGTATTTATTCGCATCAAGAGTACAACCACATCAACCGTATGTTCAGCAGCCATGTGGGCTCTATGCCTGTAAGGTGTGGGCTTTGATCAATAAAATCACTATGATATTTAACACTAGGATTTGACTTGGAGCATCACCTGGATTGCATCACAATCAGTGGGTGGGGCATGGTGGGGCACAGTATAATGTTGGGCCCCCTCTGCGCCCCCCTAGTGATGCCATTACCTGGAGATCATATGGTGGCCCAATCCTATCTGCTGCAGAGATAAGTGAAGGAATTGCCAGTCAACACGGTCAAAGGCCTTCCCCGCATTGACCGTGAGGAGGCATAGGGGGATACCGCAGGTGCCGGCATAATCAGTGAGGAGAAGTGTTTTCAGAGTATTGTCTCGTCCGTATTGTCTCCTCCGCTCACAAAGCCGACCTGATTCAAATATATTAGGCGGGGCAACAATGGCTGGATTCTATTAGCCAACACCTTAACAAATACCTTCAAATCTACTCTTATCAACAATATAGGCCGATAGTTCGCACATATAGTCGGGTCTTTGTCTGGTTTTGGGATGAGAGAGATATGAGCTTCAAGTGTTTGCGGAGGGAACACTGATCCTTCTGAGAGGGAATTAAACACTTTTGTTAAGAAGGGGGCAAATTGTTTGTAGAATTTAGGAGTAAACCTGGCAGGGCCCGGACTTTTGGCTGATGGGTTAGCGGCGATCACGCAAGCAACTTCATCTTCTAAGATCGATGTTTCAAAATCCACAATCTTTCGTCATCTAGAGTAGGTAATGTGGTTCCTGAAAAATTAGAGGCCTTCACTTCTTACGTGGTGGAGGGAGAGTGAAGAAGGCTTGTTATTTGTTATACAGGGATTGATAAAAATCCCTGAATATCTGTACTAGCTTAGAAGGCGAGGAAACTTTTTCCCCAGATTTGTCCTGAATGTGGGATATAAAAGTGGAAGGTTGTTTCGTATGTAGGGAACAGGCTAACGATCTACCACATTTGTCCTGAAATTTATATTGATGGAAGGCAAGTTTATTGGCAAACGTACGGGCTGACGCTTCGTATAATTCCCTAAGCTGAGTGCGGGCAGAAGAAACCTCTGTAAGCGTTTCTACCATTGGAGAGCGCTTGTGTGTAGTCTCCAGTGTCCTAAGCTTATGAACTGCGGAATCTATCGCAGCCGAGCGTTTTTTCTTCAGATGAGCTCCTATTTGGATGAAGCTGCCCGGCAAAACCGCCTTCAATGCCTCTCATTTAATGGGTGGTGAATTGTCGTCAGAAGCGTGAACCGCAAAAAAATGAGACATGGTCCCAGAGATCCGTGTGACACACTCTGGATCTGTGATTGGCGAGTCGTTTAACCGCCATGTCCATTCTTTCACTGGAGTGGAAGGAATCGAGAATGTCAGATATATGGGAGAATGGTCAGACCAAACCATAGAATCGATTTCACATTCTGGGGACCAATCTAGACAACTTAGGAAATAATCAAGGCGACTATATGATTGATGAACATGAGAGAAGTGAGTGTAGTTTTGGGATTTAGGGTACAGCACTCTCCAATACGTCAATAAGATGTATATTGTAGATGGCACATTTCAGAGCCTGCAGCTTAGGGAAAGATATAGAAGAACGGGAAGTCGAGGAAACCAAAAGTGGATCCAGAGGGGCATTAAAATCTCCTCAGAGTATGAGCTTGCCCTCCATGAAACCCGCCAAGATCTTCAAGTACTGCAAGGCTGATGGAATTTGGTGAGTATTGTGTAGGTAGATGTTGGCTACTGTAAATTTAGTCCCCCACAAGAAAAGTTTCACAAAATGTATCTTCCCTGGGGGTCCGACATATGGTCAAGTAATTTGATAGGGAGTGCTCTATGGAAAGCGATAGATACTCCCTTCGATTCTTTTGTCTGGTTGGTACTATGGATCCATTTGTTAATGTATCTGTTGGAGCAGGAAGGGGTGGAGTCAGAGCGGAAATGTGTCTCCTGTAAAAGGAGCACATTAACCTGACGTTTGTGCATTTGATAGAGGATTTGCCCGCGCTTAGAGGCAATATTAAGGCCGTTTACATTGTATGAACAAATTTTAATCGGAGGTGAGAAATCACTGTGTGAGCCATGCTGGAGTGCGAGGAAAAGTGTGGGAGGGGATAAAATTTAGAAAGTTAGAAGAAGGCAATAGGTGGGGATATAGAACAAAGAGGAGAGAAAGGGAGGGGGGGGGGGAGTGCGCACAGGTAAAAGGGGAATAAAGGTTGAGATGGATTGACCTGAGTCGTGATCCTGACAGCATAGCAGGCATAGATATCAGATAATTAGCACACCTAATATTTGACACGTAGATGAGGCATATAACAGTCACTTCTGGAAGGAGCCATCCTAAATGAACAGTGTAAGCTTTACCAAGCAAAAGGGGGGGGGGGGGTCACTGTTGTCCATGAGGAAGCTTCAGACTCTGTGAGCATTGCTAAATAAATTGACCAAGGGTTCTAGAGATAGCATGCATACTTCTACTCAGCTATATATATATATATATATATATATATATATATATAGTAAATACAGGGGGTCATTTACATAAGGCACAGCCACTTTGCACTACAAGTGCACTGCAAGTGCACTTGGAAGTGCAGTCGCTGTAATTTTGAGGGGTAGATCCAAAATGAGGGGAAGCTCTGCTGATTTTACTTTACAATCATGTGCAAGCTAAAATGCTGTTTTTTATTTTCCTCGCATCATGTACCCCTCAGATCTACAGCGACGGAACTTCCAAGTGCACTTGCAGTGCACTTGTAGTGCAAAGTGGAATTGTCTTTCGTAAATAACCCCCACAGTCTCAGTTACAAAAACAGATAATAGCATTCAACAGGATGTTTGAATATTAAATCCGACTATTAGGCCTAGAAAGATATACAATAATACAATAGGTAGTCATAGTGGCTTCAACTGACAGAGGGGGGTGGGGGGATAAGGATCCGGCACAAACACATGGGGCCCCAAGGGGCATCAAAAGATCATCCCGGGGAGACATTCCAGTTTGCTATGTGCGTGGCCTGCACTATACAAACATCAGCAGCATCAGGAAATGCCCAAATCTGGAGGCCATGTCTCCGTATAGAGCCAATCCCCCTACCTCCGTGAATATCAATAATCAATTTCTCTGGTAAAGTGGTTGTAAACCTCTGAAGTCAAAAAGAACAGAGCACATACCTCTATAGCAGTGATGGCGAACCTTGGCACCCCAGATGTTTTGGAACTACATTTCCCATGATGCTCAACTACACTGCAGAGTGCATGAGCATCATGGGAAATGTAGTTCCAAAACATCTGGGGAGCCAAGGTTCGCCTTCACTGCTATCTGCATTATTCACTTCTAACAGGTTATACCAACACCACAGAATCTTGGGAGACGGCCCCACCCCTGCCCCCTTCAGCACACAAAAGTTGATTGACAGCCTCAGCTGTGTATGTTTTCTATGAGACTGTGTAGGGGGGCTGTCCTTTCCCCCCTTCACACTACCCCCCACCCACTGTAGTGTCCTCTGCCCCTCCCTCCCATAGTAGTGTCCTGTGCCCCTCCAAAGCAGTATCCTCTGCCCCCCTTCACATCACCCCCCACTGTAGTGTTCTCTGCCTCTCTGCCCCCCCCCCCCACACACACAGTGTCCCCCCCCCACAGTAGTATCCTGTGCCCCCCAAAAGCAGTGTGCTCTGCCCTCCTTTACATCCCTCCCCCCACTGAAGTGTCCTCCGCCCCTCTGCACCCCCTTATAGCAGTGCCTTCTACCACCCCTTCACATCACCCCTCCACCACAGTAGTGTCCTCTGCCCCCTTCACCCAGTAGTGTCCTGTGCCCCCAAGCAGTGTCCCCTGCCCATCTTCACATCCTCCACACTGTAGTGTCCTCTTCCCCCTTGCACCCCCATATAGCAGTGTCCTGTGCCCCCCCAAGCAGTGTCCTCTACCACCTTCACATCACCCCTCCCCCACAGTAGTGTCCTCTTCCCCCTTCACATCACCCCACCCATAGTGTCCTCTGCCCCCCCCAAAGCAGTATCCTCTGCCACCCTTCGCATCACCCCCCCCCCTACTGTAGTGTTTTCTGCCTCTCTGCCCCCCTTACACAAACAGTAGTGTCCTCCTCCCCTGTGCCCCTTTCAGATCCCTCCTCCCCACTGTAGTGTCCTTTGCCCCTCTGCACCCCCTTATAACAGTGGCCTGTGCCCCTTCACATCGCCCCTCCCCCACAGTAGTGTCCTCTTCCCCCTTCACATCATACCCCCTGTTGTGGAAATTTTATTATATGGACTCATGTGGACATTTTATTCTAGGATGTGTGTTTTATAGATTGTAATCTGTCTCCCTGTGTCTGATTTAACCGAGGAACGCTCTAGCAGAGCGCACTTGGGTTGAATCGGGACCAGTGGTAACACCGTCAGTATGAAAACTTTCTCATGGGCTTGGAGACGTGATCTTTGTGTGTGTGTGGGCATTTGCCAGTTTGTAAGTATCAAGCCCCATGCGCTGGACTTCTTGTTTTTAAATGTCTATGCACATTAGAGAAGCGAAGTCAGCATAACGAGAGAAACATATTATATCTCTGTTGTGGCTACGCTATCCCTTTTGGATACATATCTGCTTTTATAAGAGGACATTGATATCTGCCTTGTTGTTATAATCGTACCGTATATTGACAACAGCAGTAGCAATGTCCACGCAGATCTTCTCAAGCCTGTAAGAACAAGTAGAATGATCTTACTAGATACTGGTTACTCTGAGCAGTATTGAATAGGCTCCATGCTGACCAAGATGGTGGATGTGCCTGCATGTGGCTGGGCGGTGGGCAGTGTACATGCCTCAAGTGGGTGGGATATGTGCACTTCCCCCCCACTCCTGTGAATGCCCTCCCCTTTACTTTGTTGTCATTTCCTGTGTTGTCATTTCTGGTGATTCCATCAGCCTTGCAGTACTTCAGCCTATACATTGTGTTGTGTACTACATAGTCTGGAACAAAGTGTTTATTTTCACAACAGTTGTTTGTTGGTGTGTAGTTTGTAAATAATGTTTTATGAGCTGAAATATCCTCCTCCCTCTACCACAGAGAGTAGGAAAACCAGCAGCCATGGCTGTGCCCTAGGTGGAGGTGTTCCCTAGTTTGCCTAGTGGAAGCGCGGGCCCTGTCTATACGCAGCACATAATTACATGCCTATGTGGATAGGCACATTGAAAACAAGGGTCTGCATTTACATCAGAAAAAGAAACAACACCTGTATGCCTAAAGCATTTTTAGACTGAAGTGTGCAAGAGGCCATATTCTGTGTCTACATTCTGTGTCTACATTCACAGAACAATCTCCCTCTGGTGCAGTGTTAATCTGTAACAAAAAATTGAGATAAAATATTGTAAAAAACAACACTTAGGCTGAGTTCACACTGATGCCATGGGGGAACCACAGCGATTCTGCATCAGAAGTGCAGGCAGTTCACACTGCGCTCTGCAGACCACTACGGGTGTCAATATAAAATTAATGAACCCTCAAATCGGTTCGCAGAACGCAGTGCATACTGTGGAATCAGATGGAATAAGGGTCCTGCACGTTTTTGGTGCGAATCCAGTGAGAATTGAGCCATATATAATGTATGGCTCAATTCGCACCACGCTAAATTTGCGTGTCATTTGTACAGGAATCTGGTGTAATTCCTATAGAAATAACATGCAGTGCTATACACCACATCAGTGTGAACCCAGTCTAAATTTAAGTGCTAAATATCACACACATAAATACCAAATTTATTAAATAAAGCTTTTTTTTTTTTTAATTGACTACTTTTGAGATTAATACTGCATATGTAATTTTGAGGTAAAACTGAATGCAATGTTTATCTCTTAGTAAACTGATTCCCCAGTCAATTAAATTGATCAGACTGAACTGATAATCCTGTAAAAAAACAATGTATGCACGGCCAACATAACAATTGTCTAGTTATTCACCATGTGAAACATATAAACATAGTAGTGACGGCTTGTTGCACCCAGTATTGTCGTGGTTCCATTGTAATGGTTTAGCTGGGATTTTAGTCCAATCTGTGTGCCTGTAATTGCTTTACACAACACCGAAGTCCATTATGGAATTTCAGATTTTCACTTGAATGGGTGCTGAGCCCGCTGAAGTGCAAATCTACAACCTTCATGAAGCAATTTGGGTCTTCGTGGCTTTTGCCTTTGCTGTCTCTGATCATGGCTTTCAAATAGCTATAGATCTTGCAGTAATACTTTAGTGCATGCAATGTAACTGATAAAGCCTTGGACCATTTATTTTGATTATTCTAAATATTGGTGCATGTCTGATTTAGTTGTTTTCTCACTTTATGAATATAGATGTTATTTTTAAGAATATGAGAATGTGAGAAACCATTTAAATCACACAGCATAACATAATTGTTATATAGTAAATTCCATGTCCATTAAAGACTTGGATTTTTTTGTAGAAAGTAAAATAAAAAAAAGTCCCTTATGAATGCAACCCAATAGCTTGGATTCAGCATATTTTTCACAGTTTAGTGGGATACTTGTGGTTCTTCGTGTTGGGCCAAGTCAAGACCTAACGCCAGTGGTTGGTTTTATCCTGGCGCCATTCATCACACCCAGGGCTCATATCCTATCAGAGCTTTCTTCTGGTCACAGTGAGGTCATGGCTGTGGGAAGGTTCTGTAAAATAATCTTTTAGCGACTCACTGTTCAGTAATCAGAGTTAATGCCTCAGGGTCTTAGGGTATGTAGATTCCAAGGCTAGAAGAGATCCCACTACCATCCTATCTTTTTCATTCAGTCTCAAATAGCTTTATAAACTACACAGGGCAGGACATTTTTCAGAATTAAAAAGTCCTGGATTTGCTTGTTTTGTTGATGTTAATTGTAATTAAAAAAGGACAACTATTAAAGAAATGAAATACAATTTATATAATTTAAATATATAGAGAGCTTGCATACTGTATGTTCTCCATACCAAAAAAAATATTTTTTTGGGAGATAGTAAACTTTAGGTAATTTTTTTTGTTCCAGTAGTAATATAGTCTAGTCACCTCTGATTTTCCTGTTACAGTACCAAAAGCTGCACCCACTCACATAACCCTAAACACCAACGAAAGACTCACACATGACTATGGAAATAGTTCAAATTACATGGGTTTTATTGATTTATAATGCAATAGATAATTAACAAACTTAGACATGTTTATTTATATTAAAATTCACTTTATATAAACTGTAATGCCTGATAATATTTGCAGGCAACGGAAAACAGCATGCCTAATTTTGTTTTGAAGCTCTGTACAATGGTCATTTTTATTGGCTTCACTGATTGTCTTTTTTTTCTGTAAAAACAATACAAATTATTGAAATGAAAGACTACGCTTAATCACAGCCCCGGAAGATTTTACCCCCTTAATGACCAGAGCATTTTTTGCGATTCGGCACTGCGTCGCTTTGACTGACAATTGCATGGTCGTGCGATGCTGTACCCAAAAAAAATTGACGTCCTTTTTTTCCCACAAATAGAGCTTTCTTTTGGTGGTATTTGATCACCTCTGTATTTTTTATTTTTTGCGCTATAAACATAAAAAGACAGATAATTTTGAAAAAACAATATTTTTAACTTTTTGCTATAATATCCCACATTTTTTTTTTAAAGCAAATTTCTTCATCAGTTTAGGCCAATAGGTATTCTTCTACATATTTTTGGTAAAAAAATTGCAATAAGCGTATATTGATTGGTTTGCGGAAAAATTGTTGCGTCTACAAAATAGGGAATAGATTTATGGCATTTTTATAAAAAAAAATTTTTACTTGTAATGGCTGTGATCTGCGATTTTTATCGGGACTGCGACATTGTGGTGGACAGATTGGACACTTTTGACACTTTTTTTGGGGATCATTGACATGTATACAGTGATCAGAGCTAAAAATAACCACTGATTACTGTGTAGATATCACTGACCAGGAAAGGGTTAACACTAGGGGGTGATCAAAGGGTTAACTGTGTTCCCTATGAGTGTTTCTAACTGTGGGGGGGGGGGGGGTGGACTTACTGGGACATGACAAAGATCACGGTTCCCAACCACTGTGAACAGTAGATCCCTGTCATGTCACCTGTCACAATGGGGAAATGCCTTTACATAGGCATTTCCCCATTCTGCCTGTGTACAAGGCTATCGCGGGCCGCCGGAGGACATCCTGACCCGTGGGCACGCTCCCTCAGCATGCAGCGGGAGCGAGCGCGCCGCCTGCAACTGAGCCGGCGCGAGCCGCTGTACACCTATGGCAATTCATGCAGGAGAGCCATTGTGCCACCGACGGCAGACGTTCTTAAATCGGTTAAAGAGACCCTGTCATAAACTTTAAAAAAATTGCAGGTAAAAGCACAGAAAAATTTATTTTATTTTATTATTTTAAATGATTACTTGCAACATTTTTCCTTTCCATAATTTGTTTTATTTACTTGCAATATAAATTTGAACTTGCTAGAAAACCTTGTAATAATCTGTTTCCCAGCACAGCCCACTACCTTCCTGCATGTCATAGCCCTCTCCTTTTCTGGGAGTGTCTAATTATCTCCTGTGCTGGCCCAGGTCCTTTGCTCCTCCTTTCACCTTCCTGCATAACCTTTTATGTAGCTGCTTTCGCTATTTTTTTGAAATGCGTTTTTCTCTATATTTTTGTTGTTATTCTGCCTCTGACTGTTAAAATAAACCTACCATTACAATTATCGACTGATCATTTCTTTGTCAGTGGGCAAACATACAAAATCAGCAGGGGATCAAATACTATTTTCCCTCACTGTACATAGTTTTGATACATTTAAATGATATTGTACAATCAGACTGTAGTGTATATGCCCAATCTTGGTCTTAATTTAGAATTTTTCAATTCACCTTTCCTCCTGTTTTTTTAAAGTGGTATAGTAAAGTTTTTCTTTGGACTTGTACCAACAGGTAAGCCTATAATAAGGTTTACCTGTAGGTACATTGAATATCTCCTAAGCATGCAGTGTTTAGGAGATATTCCCACTGGATGCAGCTGGTAACATCACCAAATTGGGCCCAAAGTGTCAATATTTTGTGTGGCCACCATTATTTTTCAGCACTGCCCTAACCCTCTTGGCCATGGAGTTCACTTGAGCTTTACAGGTTGCCACTGGAGTCCTCTTCCACTCCTCCATGATGACATCACAGAGCTGGTGGATGTTAGATACATTGCGCTCCTCCACCTTCTGTTTGAGGATGCCCCACAGATGCTCAATAGGGTTTAGGTCTGGAGACATGCTTGGCCAGTCCATCACCTTTACCCTCAGCTTCTTTGTTTTTTTCTTTATTTTAATCACATCATTATTATTACATTTTTTCCATTGTACAACACATCACACCACATAACATTTCTATCAAATAACCAAGCCTAAAAAAAATGAAAATCCATATTTACTCTCACCAGACATTTCGACCATCATTACTCAGATCCTTCTATCACTTCAGAACCTTCATCTTCTTCTTGATAATATTAGCAACAATATAAAGCTAGCCTAAATATTCAGTTTACATTATTATGCTTTAACAATGTGTATATATACATATTCATGTATATACATATGTAGTTATCCCCAACACAGAGAAATCTATCTCGTTATTGACCTTCTTCAGTATCATTAATATTCTCAACTGACTGCTCAGACAAATTGGAGACTAACCACCAATACCACATTTTCACAAATTTTTTAGGACACCTCCTATGTTTATATGTCAATTCCTCTCATCTTAAATTAAGATTAATTGTCTTAATCTATTGATCTATCGTTGGCGGGTAGTTTGGCATTCATGGTTCCCTCAATGAACTGTAGCTCCCCAGTGCCGCAGCACTCATGCAGCCCCAGACCATGACACTCCCACCACCATGCTTGACTGTAGGCAAGACACACTTGTCTTTGTAATCCTCACCTGGTTGCCGCCACCCACGCTTGACACCGTCTGAACCAAATAAGTTTATCTTGGTCTCATCAGACCACAGGACCTGGTTCCAGTAATCCATGTCCCTAATCTGCTTGTTTTCAGCAAACTGTTTGTGGGCTTTCTTGTGCACTTTCTTTAGAAGAGGCTTCCTTCTGGGACGACAGCCATGCAGACCAATTTGATGCAGTGTAAGGCATATGGTCTGAGCACTGACAGGCTGACCCCTTACCCCTTCAGCCTCTGCAGCAATGCTGGCAGCGCTCATATGTCTATTTCCCAAAGACAACCTCTGGATATGACACTGAGCACGTGCACTTAACTTCTTTGGTCGACCATTGCGAGGCCTGTTCTGAGTGAAACCTGTCCTGTTAAACCGATGTATGGTCTTGGCCACCGTGCTGCAGCTCAGTTTCAGGGTCTTGGCAATCTTCTTATAGCCTAGGCCATCTTTATGTAGAGCAACAATTCTCTTTTTCAGATACCCAGAGAGTTCTTTGATATGAGGTGCTATGTTGAACTTCCAGTGACCACTAGGTGAGTGAGAGCGATAACACCAAATTTAACACACCTGCCCCCCATTCACATCTGAGACCTTGTAACACTAACGAGTCACATGACACTGGGGAGGGAAAATGCCTAATTGGGCCCAATTTGGAAATTTTCACTTAGGGGTGTACTCATATTTGTTGCCAGCGGCTTAGACATTAATGGCTGTGTGTTGCCTTATTTTGAGGGGACAGCAAATTTACACTGTTATACAAGTTGTACACTCACTACTTTTCACATTGTAGCAAAGTGTAATTTCTTCAGTGTTGTCACATGAAAAGATATAATAAAATATTTACAAAAATGTGAGGGGTGTACTCACATTTGTGAGATACTGTATTTATCTGTAAAGAAAAGGTATACATAATAAAATAAAATCAGATATAAAACAAATAACAGGGGTGCTAGAAGAGCTAAGAGATAACATCTCTTTTGCTATTTTTTCTAGTTGCTTAATAAAATCTTTCATTGGCTGAACAATAAAAGCAGAGGAACGGTTTCTGATTGGATAAGCCTTGGA
Source organism: Lithobates sylvaticus (assembly GCA_028564925.1). Classification (NCBI taxonomy): domain Eukaryota; kingdom Metazoa; phylum Chordata; class Amphibia; order Anura; family Ranidae; genus Lithobates; species Lithobates sylvaticus. The sequence goes on from CM053027.1 coordinate 517,603,529, forward strand.
GTTGTCACGTTTGAGGAATTATTGGCATAGCAGCAGGTAGCAATATATACATTCCATGGGACATATATCCACATCCTATGCAAGTAGGCATCATTTTGCCAGCAGGGCAAACTCTTGCTAGCTTCCCTGGTAGCAAGCGTGTGATTTTAGTAAATCAGGTCCTAAGTGTGGTGCAAAAAAAAGAGTATAGAATCTCTAACATATTCCTTTGTTATGGTCTACTATGTACAGGGCTGTTTTTAAGGCAGGGCAAAAGGGGCAGCTGCCCTGGGCCTTGTCATTGTTGTGGGCCCCAAAGCAGCTGCCTCATACTTGCCAACTATTCTGGTTTAAATTCCCTCGACCCTTGAGGATTTAGTCCTGTGCTGTGTCCCAATATCTCAGTGTGAAGTGCTGCTACTAGTGCTGCCCAGCTCTGCCATATTGTTGTGTACAGATTACTCACCTGCAGACCCTGTGTTTACATGTAAATTACCGGCATTCATATGTAAATAGTGGGGGCATTCATATGTAAATAGCAGTGGTATTCATATGTAAATAGCGGCGGCCAGTGGCATTAATATGTATTTTGTATTGATATGAATATTGAGGTCATATTCACAGTAATCTCAGTAATCTCTGTGATTGACAGCAGCGCAAGCCAATGCGCTGCTTTCAATCCATCCACTCCAGCCAATCAATGGCCAGGCTGAGCGGCGAAGAGGACATCGGGGTCGAGCGCAACAGGTAAACGGGCTCAGGTAAGTAAAATCGGGGGGCTGGGGGGGGGGGGTGTTATTGTCGGATGTTTTTTCACCTTAATGCATTAAGGTGAAAAAACTTGAAACTTTACAACCCCTTTAATACAGCAGACTAAGAACTGCCTCAATGAACACAATTTTGTAAATGGTAAATATGAAATATTTATATGCAAAAAAACAAACAAAAAAAAATGTTTTTTTTTTTTTTTTTTTTAGCCCTGTGCTATATTTCCACACTCTCTTCTCCTTACTTGAAATTATTTTGAAAAACGCAGGGTACAGAGACAACTGACCGCTTAGTCCCCTGGGGTAATTTTGCATATATTAATGGTTCGCTGCTTTAATGGTCATTGTGTTAAACTGCAGCTTGCGAATGTTGTAGCATGGCTCCTTCTTGCTGAACCCTTGGGTGGACATGCTGTCCCCTCTGATGTTTATGCTATGCATTCTCTGTACCGTTACCTTGTGACGAAAATATTGAAATAAAGTGTATATATAGATTTTGGTAGAATTTCAGAATATACAAAAGCAAAATATACAATTATCTGTATGTTCCCTTTAAAGGGCCAGGCCCCTAGGCTGATATTTCAGCTATACCTGGAAGGTGGAGGGCTAAAGCTCCCACTGGTTTCCTTCTCTGTAGTTCCCAGTTCTATACTCTGACATAGAGGGCACAAATGGGTCTATTTATAAATGTTTTCACATAAAGTGTATACACACCTTTCACCCAGGATTCACATGTTTCCAATTGAGTCCAATTAGAAAAAAATATGTGAATTGTGGGCGAAAGTTGTGTGAAAACGTTCATAAGTGTCTTTCTTCGTTTGCTGCAATTTCTATAATGTAAAATTTAGTAATGACTACAGAAAACTGCCTTTTCAGTGCAGATATTTTGCTGCCACCTGCATCTTCCTGTAAAGAAATATCACTTTTCAGTCATTTTGACCTCATAATCAGGCTTTTTTCACTTCAAGGGGAGCTTTTTTCCCCATTTGTGGTGGGTAAGCCACTCCTTTATAAAGTGCCAGAGTTACATGGTTTGATACAAAGGTAACTCCATGCTTTGATTTCTGAAATATTTGGTAACCATGTCTCCCGGGAGTTCTATATTATCATGTTTTGAAATACATTTTCTTGGAACGCCATTTCTTTGTTTAATATATTCCTTCTATACCCTACAAAGGATAAAGTGTAATCACAGAGCCGACCACTTTGCTGTGGCTTTGGGGTTTAACATACAAATTTCAGTTACTTGGCAGCCATAGTGGTGCTGAATGTGATACAGATCTGGCAATATTGGTGGGTAGGTTCTAAAGTCAGCTATCATGGTAAATGTTCATTCTTTGTATTTCAATTACACAGAAGTTATGAAAAAAAAATAATCATATTTGATTCCCATACGTTTACACTTTATTCAGATATGTCCTTCTTTTTAAAATAACCTCAGGCTTTTAACTCCCTTTATCTATCTGTAGCTACAATTTTCTCAGATTTTGGCATTGTGTGTTTGGCACTGTCTTTGGTCTTCTGGTCATGCTCTGCTTCTTCCCTAAAGCTGCTGTGAGGTGCACAATGAATAGCTGCTTCTTACAATAATTTTTCTGTGTACCACACCAACACTTCAAAGCATTAACATTATACTTACACCATATACTGTACCTAGAATACCTGAAATGTGTTTTGTGTATATTTCCTTTGCCATAGACTGTAGTGTAAATTTAACCTGACTATTGCAAGCACCTTTAATTAAATTTATTATTGCATAGCATCTCCAGCACAGTGCAGATATGCACATTTTTACTTTTTCAACAGTAATGTTGAGGGTTAGAAGGCGCACTTCCACCTTTTGCAAAACTCTGATTTGTTGTTTATTGCGATGAGTGTCTAAAACGTTCAGTAAGAAGATGCAGTAGGTGCAAGGGGAAAACTAGCTTTCATCTCTCACCAAGAAAGTGGAGATATTAAAGAGGAAGTAAACCCTCTTCATTAAAACGAAAAAAAAAAAAAAAAAAACCTGCAAGACAAAGGCATAATTAGCTAGTATGCATAGCATACTAGCTAATTATGTATCACTTACCTGAGATCGAAGCCTCGGCATCGGTCCTCTTCTCCCCCTCCGACCGCCGACATCTTCTCCCGGAGTGACTTCCGGGTATCGCGGCTCCGGCGCTGTGATTTGCCAGAGCCGCGATGACGTCACGCGCATGTGCACAAGAGCGTCATAGTAACAACTGAAGCATCGGCATATAGCGCCGTTGCTTCAGTTGTCGCAAGTGCGCATGTGCCGCATGACGTCGGCACATGCAAATACAGGTATATCTCCTAAACCGTGCAGGTTTAGGAGATATCCTTGTTAGCTACAGGTAAGCCTTAATATAGGCTTCCCTGTAAGCTAAAGTTGTTAAAGAGGGTTTACTTCCTCTTTAATATCAGAGGGACCCCAGTTTATGAAACACTGTCCAAGACTGTTTAGTATGGCTATATTGTACAGTTATATGTTGTAGTTATTGCTTAGTTATTGTCAGAGTATTCAGAGCATTGTCATGAGCATTTGTTGCCTATGTATAGTGCACCCGGAAAGTATTCACAGCATTTCACTTTTTCCACAGTTTGTTATGTTATAACCTAATTACAAACAGGGTTTAAATTCATTGTTTTCCTCAAAATTCTACAAAGAATACCCCATAATGACAACATGAAATAAGTTTGATTGAAATCTTTGCAAATGTATTAAAAATAAAAAACGAAAAAAAATCACATGTACATAAGTATTCACAGCCTTTGCCATGACACTCAAAATTGAGCTCAGGTAAATCTTGTTTCCACTGATCATCCTTGAGAGGTTTCTACTTGGTTGGAGTCCACCTGTGGTGAATTCAGTTGATTGTACATGATTTAGAAAGCCACACACCTGTCTATATAAGGTCCCACAGTTAACAGTGCATGCCAGAGCACAAACCAAGCCATGAAGTCCAAGGAATTGTCTATAGACCTCTGGGACAGGATTGTATCGAGGCACAGATTTGGGGAAGGGCACAGAAAAATTTCTGAAACATTGAAGGTCCCAATGAGCACAGTGGCCTCCATCATAGCATGAATCTATACATGTCCGCCGCGGCCACCCCCTATTCATTCATCTGGCCCCTTTCAGGGCAGTGGGCACATGAATTACAGCACCTGATTAGAGCCACAGGCTTTTGATGCCCGCCGTCTAGATGGGGTAAGTGCCGATGGATCGACCGGCAGACAGTGCGGGGGGGTTGTTTGTCGCCCCCCCAAACAAAAAGACACCACCACTGGACATGAGATTCCTACACACCTTTGTCCGGGTCTCCTACCAGCACCACCTATCCTTCCTAAGACCTCAGATTTTCCCAAACGTTTTTCTGAAAGGAAACCTGACATGTGCAATCCACCTAAATAAACCGACTACTAAACTGACTAGAAAAATCTAAATCCCTGTGAATCTACTTCATATACTCTGCATAATTCATGCAGGAAAGGAAAGGGATACCCAGAGCCTCTCCCACCCGCTTATAGACTTCTATGTTGAAGGTACACTGAAGCAAAAAATGATCCATTGTCTCCTCCACTGTGCCACAATCCACTCTTGGACAACGATGGTTGTCTAGAGAGAAATTCTTCAGGTTGCACTTCATATAGAGTCTGCCATGAAATGAGAACCAGGACAAATCTCAAAAAAATAAAGGGATACTCTCCAGATTAATAAAACATTGGCCCTCCCTCATGATGGGGCCTGGGCAATTCTTCAAGTCCACTGACTTGCATAAGCCCTCTCCAGGCAGTTGGGTCACTAGGGTTGGTGTCACCTGGTGCGGTAAAACATGGTGTCACCCCCTCCTTTAAAAAAAAATTCCCTATGGGAGGCAGAGTCTGGCTAAGCACATTGCTGCCACTGACAGGTGAATGTAATTTCCAGTTCCATCCAATGCCATCCGATCTGATCCACCAGACAGATGGGGAATATGTCCCCCATCCATCTGTTTTTGGCATACAGGATTGGATAAGATGGCAGTGGGTGTCAGCAGACATGTGTCTGCTGACATCTACCGCGCCATAGGAGAGACTTGAGGGTTTGATCTGGTCCGCCTGAAAAACTGACAGGCGGACCCGATCGGATCGCCCATTTTAGGGAGGGGAGGGGGGCACTGATTTTAAAGGAAGGTTGACACCCTAAAAGGACAAAACCCACTAGGAATCCCCAAGTGTGGGGGTGATGATGGCATTTCAGCAGGCACAGGGTTAAAAAGCAAAGGTGAGTGGGGGATGGGCAGCACAGGTGATCCAGAAGGTGGGTAGTTACTTGGTGATTCCAGCCTACCGCATGATGAGCCCCATGGAGCAGTGTCACAGGGTGCCCAGGGATCCGGGAGCCAGCAGGGGTGCAGTGAGGAGCTGGGTTCTGCGAGTCATAGAAAAAGTTTCTCTCTAGTGCAAACAGCCGATGCCTGAGTCTACCCTCCTCTCCCTCCATCCTGAGCACCAGCAAGCCAGCACTCTACTTCAGAAGCCTTAGCCTGTCCCAGGTCATTCCCCCACTGCAGGCCCTGCTAAGCCATTTTCCCCCACTCAGCATCGCATCCCACCAGGCGGCACTTACTTGCAGGAGTCTCTGCAGGTGCCGCCTGTGCTATGCCTAATCTCCACCATCATTCACCACTGCCAAAGCATTTTCAGGCATGAAGAAGCAAACTGGGAGCTTACCATGTTGGATCCACAGGCTTTTCAGTGGTCCAACACTCTCCCAGTTTCGTAGAAAAAGCCTAAACCAGGACTGAAAAATACCAATCCCCTGCCACACGTTACCAAAATTATGTTTCAAGAACATCAGAGAAAAAAATACTACCAAGTTGACCATACCAAGGACCCCATCTGCCTAGAATAATAGGTTACAGACCTCTTAGTTTTTATGTGTACAGTTGAGATGAGTGTTATACAATTAGTATAAGTTGATATGATTAGGATGCTAAAATATTTTATATACATATTTTGACAGACTAACACTCACTGTGGAAAGAGGCAGATTAACCACTTATGGTAATGGATATCTCCTGCTTTTTTTTTTTTTTTTTTTATTAAAGGAAAACTGGCCCAAAATAGTAAAGACATTTTTTTTTTTTTTAATTTGGCTGCATATTTCTTGCTACCATAATCGTCCACCAAAGAACAACCCAAAATAAATTCTCCTGCTCCTGACAATTGCAGCAATACCACATATGTGTATATTAGTTGTTGTTTGTACCCGCAGTACAGCTCAGAAACAATAGTGCACATTTTGTTTTGTTTATTTATTTTTATCCTACCTAAAACATGCTGATACTGACACTAATACTAATTCAAAAAATTTAAATCCCGCCCCAAAAAATACTGGCCCTGACCTTTGACCCTGACCTTGACCCTCAATCCAAACACTAACCCTGGCACTTACATTGATCACACCTTGATCTAGGTATTTTTTTGTATTTATTTTATTTAATTTAATTTTTATTATTATTTGTTTTATTTTTGATGCCATATATCTCTCTCCTCCATTCAGAGAGAGAAAACAGGGGGGCGGGCTTCACAGTGATTAATCACTATAATACCATCAGAGGCTATCACAGCGATCAGGTGACCCGGAATCCCGTTGGTTAGTATGGGGCCTGGGGCTGTCGGTTAGACTCCAGTCTCTGTGCTGAAGTGCGCTGTGCGGTGCGCTGTGCGGTGCGCTTCTAGCACGAAGATAGATATGCAAATATGCGGCCCCATGGAAAAAAGCCCAGTCTAGTGGGGCTGCATATTTGCGCATGCTTAGCACCAAGGGGTTAAACACACTCCTGGTTGCTTTCTGGTGGAAGTAGTTCACATGCACAGCCCACCGAAGATATCACGCCTCCATGCCTGACTGCCCATGCCATGTACATGTATCCCACGCTCCGCTGTCTCACCTACAGAACTAGACCGACATGGCAGGTGTTGATGGGTGGGATGAATGGGGAATGCAGATGCAAAGGATGTGTATTACGTCACTTCCAGGTTTGTCTGTCACTATCCCTCACTGCTGTGGTCAGGGAAGAAGCTAACGGAGGGCAGGGAAGACATCAGGGCTCTATTTGAGTAAATACTCAGCCCTGAACTTACAAAGTTTGGCAAAAGGGGATGACAAGTGTCAAAGTGCTTTGTTCGCCAGGATGTACACACAGCCCCTGTACTCATTTCCTGACTTGGGGGGAAGTAACGCACTCAATCCTGAACTTACAAAGTTTGGCAAAAAGGATGACAATTGTCAAGTTTCTACATTCTCCAGGTCGTGCGCACAGCCCCAGTACTACTTTCCTGACTTGGGGAAAGTAGCACACTCAATCCTGGACTTACAAAGTTTGGCAAAATGAGATGACAAGTGTCAAGGTGATACGTTCGCCAGGCCATGCCCACAGCCCCACACTCCTTTCCTGACTTTGGGTAAGTAGGGCACTCAATCCTGGACTTACAAAGTTTGGCAAAATGGGGTGACAAGTGTCAAGGTGCTACGTTCGCCAGGTCCTGCGCACAGCCCCGCACTCCTTTCCTGACTTAGGGGAAAGACGCAAACTCAGTTCTGAACTTACAAAGTTTGGCAAAAGGGATGACAAGAATCAAGGTGCTGCGGTTGCAAGGCGTGCGCGGTGGCACAGCCCCAGTACTCCTTTCCTGACTTGGGGTAAATAGCGCACTCAATCCTGGACTTACAACGTTTGGCAAAAGGGGGTGACAAGTGTCAAGGTTCTGCGGTCGCCAGACCCTGCGCACAGCCCCAGTACTTCTTTCCTGACTTGGGGTAAGTAGTCCGGGGCTTACAGAATTTGACAAAAGGGGGTGAAAAGTGTCAAGGTGCTTAGGTCGCCAAGCCGTGCACACAGCCCCATTACTCCTGAATTGAGGTAAGTAGGGCACTCAGTCCTGAACTTACAAAGTTTGGCGAAAGGGGATGACAAGTGTCAAAGTGCTTTGGTCGCTAGGCCGTACGCACAGCCCAACTACTCATTTTCTGACTTTGGGAAAGTAGCGCATTCAGTCCTGAACTTACTAAGTTGGCAAAAGGGGATGACAAGTGTCAAGGTGCTGCGGTCGCTCACAGCCATTGGCTGAGAACCCTGATCGGATGCTGATCGGCTTCTGGTTTTCCAGCTTGCTTGTTCGACAGAAGCTGATTGTGAGATTGGTTTCTGTTGGACAAGAACCTGTACACATTGGCCAAATGTTGGCCAGTTTCTACTGTACCAGCTGATATCGGCCAATCTTCTGCCCGTGTGTACGGATCTTTAGGCTGGCCAAACAATGTTAGATTTTTTTTTTGTTCAGCACAGAATCTTAATTTGCGGTCATAGTATTTTGACAGTTGGATGCATCTGATTGGATGCAACCCTTCTTTGGCTGACAATTTTCCACCTGGCTGGATTTTTCAATAGAGGGATGTCGGGTGGGAGGTGTACTGACTTTTGGTCTAAAGACAAACAGAATAGGAGATACACTAACAGGTTAGGGTAGGAAGTTCCAGAGGATGGGAGAAGCTCTGGAGAAGTCTTGGAGGTGAGCATGGGAGGAGTTGACAAGGGAGCTAGAGAGCAGAAGGTCTTGGGAAGAGCAAAAAGGACAATTTTGTTGATATTTTGGGATGAGGTTGGTGATGTAGCTGGAGGCAGAGTTGTGAATTGCTTTATATGTATGCTTTTCATAATATTTTACCTTTATATTGTTGGGTGATTAACAAGTGTAGCGGTGACACTTTTGCAAGGTGTCCGCTATGTGTAAATTTAGTTATTTTTCTCTTAGAACAGTAAAGGGGTTCTGAGAGTTAATTGAGTAGGTTTAACTTTGGCATCAGTTTGACTGGGCTGTGTAGGGGTTCTGCCTTATCATGTGTGCAGTTAGGTGCACATGACAGGTTCAGAATTAGGCCTGGTTGGACGTTTTGAGTACCAGCATTCCCCGGAGCCAATCAGTGGGTGCGTTTGGTCCCGTTGAGGAGTCTGGGGAAGGGTACTTAAGATGCTGGAGTCACGTGTTCGGGGTTCGTTTGGCCATTAGCTGCCTGTTCCTGGATCTCGACTGGGGTAGCCCCGCGAGGGGTCCCGGTCATGGGTGCATGTGCCGCCCCGAAACATGGTCATTTTTTCTCTAGCCCCACAGACCCGCTTGGTCTGGGGCAAGGATCCATCTGTTCCCGAGTCTCGGAACCGGCTGGTCCGAGGCACAGTAACTGAGGAAGGATTCAAGGCGTCCGGGTGCGCTCTCAACTTGGAGGGGCACCGCAGCTTGTGTAGGCGACCGGGGGAGGACTCTTCGGAGGAGTTCTGGTTGCTGGGTTGTCCAAAACCCGGACGAATCCGCACTTTTCCAATACTGCAAAGGAGACAGAGAACGTTCCAGGTACTGAGGAAAGGTTCCTGTTCACTTTCATTGCAACTTTTCTTCAAGGTCAGAGACTTTGCAAGTTCCGAATTCAAGTGCTGACTGCCATAATCTCTGGCTAGAGATTTGTTCAGCTTTGAAGCGACCGGCTGCGAGTGGCTACTCTCTGGGTTTGTATTATAGACTTCCTAATAGTTCGCAGTTCAAGGTGCCTGAGTTTCTTCACCCTTACCCTCTGTTCCCACATGAGACTGTGTCTGTTGGATGTTACCCCTGCAAATAAAAAAACCTTTCTAAAGGACTTTTTATGGTGTCAGCGTCCAAAGTCGTTGGGTACTAACTCTGGGAACCCCTAGATCTGGAGGAACAAGCCAAGCAGAGGTAACCGGTAAGCCCAAAAGTCAAGGCCGCCCTATCGAGGGTTATGGCCGCTACACAAGTTAGTAGAGAGATTGGCAAAATTGGTGGACGCTGAGCGGTTGGTATAGGGGATAAGACAGGCAGGAGCATTCATGGTATACTGAAGGGGGATATCCTGTGTAGAAGTAGGCCAATTAGGAGGGAGTTTTAAGGCAAAGGATAGCAAGTGAGTGGTTTATTAGGTTGGTGGTGTAGTTCAATAGGAAGGGACATATTTTGGAAATATAAGGCAGGAAGATTTGAACAGTGACTGATTAGGAGTTGGTAGATTAGGGCTGGGCAGAAACATCAAGGACTGATTTCTTTATGCAGGTCTCTACTTGTTAAAGCGGTTCTGCACTCTTTTTTTTTTTTTTGGGCTATATGCCAAGGGCATATAGCTCAATTGGGGGACTTACCTGTTCCATCTTCCATCTCGATCGCCGCCGGTTTTCATCTTCATCTTCTTCTTGTCTTCTTCTTGTCTGCTGGGGTCCATCTTGCCTGTGGGCATGTGAAACCCCACAGGCACTTTAGATGGCCCAGCATGCACTGCCGTTACTCGCGCGTGCGCAGTAACGGCACATCTGCCGACATCTCACGAGATTTCGGAAGATGTGGCCGAAATCTCGTGAGATTTCGGAAGATGTGCCCGAAATCTCGCGAGATTTCGGAAGATGCCCGCCCTGACTCCTGGGATCAATGACACCAGATCCCAGGAGACAGTGCGGAGTGACGACGATCGACGCAGAGACCCCGCCCGCCGCCGAAGAGAGAGAAGACCGGAAGTCATCAATTACAAGGTAAGTAAAAAAAAAAAAAAACATTTCATTTAGTACTCTTTGCCTGATTTGGAAGGCAAAGAGATTTACTAAATGAAATGGGTGCAGAACCGCTTTAAGTCACCTCACCAGCACTAAATATCCAATAGATGACTACTTTGTGATACCTGCTCTGGCATTTCCACTGCTTGACCAAGTGAGCCCATTGTATGTCTATTACTATTTGTTGTACAACGGCACACAGAATTTAGGGCTGTATTTAGCACAGCAGATGTAATGAGTATGCTGGAGGTTTGTACAGCAGGAGGTAGACCTATAACAGCAGGGACCTGCTGAATAAGACCTGAAAAGCAGATCAGTGTCATCATAATGATTTGTAAATTTCTGCCAGCAAAGACCTCACTAGAGAGGTATTCTGGCATTAACTGGGAAAAGACGTTATACTCGGCAGGACACCAGGCGTGGTGTCATCGCTTCCAGGGAAAGGGATGAAGCTTAGTAAGGATTATATTAGTTACACTGATGTCTTTTATAGTTAGTAGCAAATCCTAGATAACTACATCCCATAAATAACAACAAAATCTAACAAATGTAAAAAAAATCTAATTTAATTATTTTTAATGAATTTAAATCATTGCTGTTTAGGCATTGGATTTAAAGAGTTAAGTTTTTAATCATGTATTTGAGACTGGACAAATGACTTCTCTGTGAAATCATTCCCTCACCCACCGCTATGGGATTCCATCAATCCCATACAGAGGTTTTCTGGCTTAATTTGGTGATAGATCCTAGCCAAGAAAATATGTATTTGTCTATGAAGCAAAAAATTATGCAAATGCATTGTGGGAATTTTTAGATGAGAAGAGGGTAAAGGGGAAAGTAATAAGTATTTTCATATAACTTGGTTTGGATGTGAACATGCATACCTACCGGATCATTTCTGCATATTAAAGAATAGATGCTGCAAAAATAATGACATTAAAGCCAAGGTTATTTGTTCAAGGGCATTAGCTTGATATGCTTTCTTTTCAATTTGGATATATTCTATGGCTACAAATGTTACACTTTGAGTAATTCTTAAAACAATAAACACATTTCTGTGTCACAAGCTAATCTAATATCCTGATGATGTGGGGCCTGCTGGTGTGATGGCAAATCAAATGTTAATTGAAGTATCGTCTAGAAGTGCATTTGTGAGGTCAGGCACTGATGTTGCACGAGAAGGCCTGGCTCGCAGTCTCCGCTCTAATTCACCCCAAAGGTGTTCTATCAGGTTGAGGTTGTGTCTGTGCAGTCAAGTTCCTCCACCCCAAACTCACTCATCCACGGTTTTAGGGACTTTTCTTTGTGCACTGGTGTGTAGTCATTTTAGAACAGGAAGGGGCTATCCCCAAACTGTTCCCACAAAGTTGGGGGCATGAAATTGATCAAAATGTCTTGGTATGCTGACATCTTAAAAGTTCCCATCACCAGAACGAAGGGGCCAAGCCCAACCCCTGAAAAACAACCCCACACTATAATCCCTCTCCACACAATGATTTGGACCAGTGCACAAAGCAAGGTCCAATAAGACATGGATGAGTGAGTTTGGAGTGGAGGAACGTGACTGGCCTGAACAAAGTCCTGACCTCAACCCGATAGAACACCTTTGGGGTGAATTAGAGCGGAGACTGCAAGCCAGACCTTCTTGTCCAACATCAGTGCCTGACCTCACAAATGCGCTTCTAGAAGAATGGTCAAACATTCCCATAGACACACTTCTAAACCTTGAGGACAGCCTTCCCAGAACAGTTGAAACTGTTATAGCTGCATAGGATGAGCCAACTCAATACTGAACCCTACGGACTAAGACTGGGATGCCATTAACCACTTGCCGACCGCTACACGCTGATATACGTCGGCACAATGGCAGCGGTGGGCAAATGGGCGTACCTGTACGTCCCCTTTAATAGGCAGGGCTAGTAGGCACCCACCACATACAGCGTGACCGTGCCCGTGGGTCCCGTGTACTCGATGTCTGCCGGTGTCCCAGGGATCGTGTCATGGAGGCGCAGAACAGGGAGATGCCTATGTAAACAAGGCATTTCCCCATTCTGCCCCCATTCTACTGCTCCCTGTCATCGGGAGCAGTGATCGCTGTCATGTCAGTGGTAACCCATCCCCCCCACAGTTAGAATCACTCCCTAGGACACACTTAACCCCTTGGTCGCCCCTAGTGTTTAACTCCTTCCCTGCTAGTGTCATTTACACAGTAATCAGTGCATTTTTATAGCACTGATCGTTGTATAAATTACAATGGTCCCCAAATAGTGTCAAAAGTGTCTGATATGTCCGCCATAATGTTGCAGTCACGATAAAAATTGCAGATCACCGTCATTACTAATAATAAAAAAAATTATAATAAAAATGCCATAAAATTATCTCCTATTTTGTAGACGCTATAACTTTTGCGCAAACCAATCAATATACGCTTATTGCAATTTTTTTGTTACCAAAAATATGTAGAAGAATACATATCGGCCTAAACTGAGGAAAAAAATTATATTTTTGGGGGATATTTATTATAGCAAAAAGTAAAAAATATTGCTTTTTTTTTTCAAAATTAACGCTCTTTTTTTGTTTATAGCGCAAAAAATAAAAAACGCAGAGGCGATCAAATAAAAGAAAGCTCTATTTGTGGGGAAAAAGGGACATCAATTTTGTTTTGGTGTAACGTCACATGGCCGCCCAATTGTCAGTTAAAGCGACGCAGTGCCGTATTGCAAAAAGTGCTCTGGTGCTCGGGGCTGAAGCGGTTAAAGTTCATGAGTGTGCAAAGGCAGGCAGGCCTCCCAATACTTTTGGTAATATACTGTATGTTAATAGAACTGTACAGATCACCACAACTACTTTGTATATCCAAGTGAATCATACCTCGTATACCATAAACTCCACTGCTCATTATAGCTAAAAAAACGTCCATGTGTGCATGGACACATAGGTAACATAGAGTGGAGTTTATGGGCTTTTAAAAAAAAAAGCCCAAACTCCAATAAACTGCAGTTTATGAGCTTCAGTGTGCATGGAGCCTAAGGCCCCTTTCACACTGGGGCGGGAGCCGCGGCGACGGTAAAGCAGCGCGGTATTCGGCCGCTCGCAGGGCAGTTTTACCCCCCGCGAGCAGCCGAAAAAGGGTTAAAATCCCCCGCAAAGTGCCGCCGTAGCGGCGCTTTGTGGCGGTATTGCGGCGGTATTACCGTGGTGTCCCATTCAAATCAATGGGTAGGAGTGGTATAGGAGCGGTGAATACACCGCTCCTATACCGCTCCAAAGATGCTGCTAGCAGGACTTTTTTTACCGTCCTGCTAGCGCACCGCTCCAGTGTGAAAGCCCGCCGGCTTTCACACTGGAGTGAATGGGGCCGGTTTTTTCAGGCGGTGGACAGGTGCTATTTTTAGCGATGTACCGCCTGAAAACCGCCCCAGTGTGAAAGGGGTCTAAATGTGAATGTGTGCTTAACTATAAATATTGATGATTGAACATTTCCAGAATAGACACTGTCTCAAATCCCTGGTAATGCTAAAAGAGGGGGGAGAAAAGAGACAAGTCTCTTTAAAGAATAATGGGATTTGAATTGAGACAAGGTCTATTGATAGGGCAGGCACATAAGACACCAATTTTAAAAAAAAGATATACATTTATTAATCGTATCAAAATCATATAAAAATACATATTCATAGCGTATTTGATGACCATGAGACAATACTTCATAATCGTAATCTGATGCGTTGATAAGCAGAACCAACATGTTTCGCATGATTGCTTCGTCAAGATTTTGCATATATCACAGATTTCATCTATATTACATAGAATAAACATATCATTAGTATAATAAAATACATTGGTTGATACATCATCAAGAAAATGATTAAACTTCATTGTGGTCACATTGGGTATTAACATGATCAGTTGTTTTTATACATTTAGTTATTGTGCCTACCTCGTCCTTAAAATAATTAATAACCATATGCGCCTCTGATTGCAAAACATGTGATTAAATAGAGACCGCCCCAACTTAAATGTTATCATAGATTTATAGATGACATCTTACTAATTTCTTAGGAGAGGAGGTGTAGATCGTGCTGGACTGACTCGATCAGTCACTGCTGTAGGTTATATAAGGTGTGGGCAGATGGGAAGAATTGGTTTCCAGAGGTTCGTGCCTCGTTGCAGGAAAAGGTGGCGGTGAGCCCTGTTAGAGCCTGACTACATAGGTATATATATTGAATGGATGACAGCAGCAGTTTGGATTCATTCCTGTGACCTCATGTATGACATCTTGGATTTTCACATATGCGTAATTTGACTTCCTGTAATAGGGGTCAATTAAGTCTGGTGAGTGCATAGTGTGTCTGCATGCGGGTGGAGAGGAACCTTTCCTATACTCACTGAGGACGTTATTCACATGTGGGATCTATATATGGACTTCACAATTTTTTTTTTTTTTTTTTTAACAGAAAAGTGGACTTCACAATTTTTATATATTTTTTATAATTTAAATGAAGATGTATTTATTTTCACTATTGTTTATTCACTATGGTGACATGTATTTTATAATATAAGAGCGTGGTTTCTTTGTTTCTTTTCAAGTTATAGGTCTTTTTTACACATTACAACACGCAGCTCTTTATTGTAGTTTATTTGTTTTTTGGTCATTTATTTGCATGGGTTTGGAATCTATTGGTTCCTATATTTTCTTTCATATTTTTTTGCTTGCTATTGTTCTAACTAAACCATGGATTTTACACTAAATTCTTCGTACTTTAAAGGTTCAAAATAATTTTTTACCATGACACAAAAGATAAAGTGTATGTATAGCCAATTTTTTTGTAGTCTTGGATAGAGTAGGCATAGGTTGCAATCCTGGTCTTTTTTTTTTTTAGCTGCCTGAGTTCCATTAATAAGAAAATTCCTCTCATGTAATAGGTTGTCAGATGTGTAGGGAATTCCCCTCTTATGCCCCATACACACGGTCGGATTTTCCGACGGAAAATGTCCTATCGGACAATGTTGTCGGAAATTCCGACCGTGTGTAGGCTCCATCGGACTTTTTCCGACGGACAAAGTTTTATCTCCTGCTCTTAAATTTTCCGACAACAAAGTCCTATCGGACTTTTTCCGATCGTGTGTAGCGAATTCCGATGGACAAAGTGCCACGCATGCTCAGATCACATTACAAGACCAAAGCTATTGGCTACTAGCCTCTACGTAGTCCCGTCGTATGCAACGAACGTCACCACGTTCAGGATGATCGGATTTTCCGACAACTTTGTCCGACCATGTGTATGCAACACCAGTGTCGGACAAAATCCGTCGGATTTTTCCGACTAATTTTATGGTCAGAATTTCCGACCCTGTGTACGGGGCATTAGACAGTTGTGACCAGAAAAGGTGTCCCGATTGTACAATTTAACCTCACCTCTTGTTTTGGTTCAGGCTTTGATTTTGGTGTTATCAGAGCAGAGAATTGTTTTTCTCAGCTCCAGTGAGACCAATATGAATTTTATATTTTTCTTCTTATCACTATTTTATAAAGCCCAGCTTTGTAGAGTGCCCAGGTTATGGTTGTCCCATAGATGATGTATCCTACCTCAGCTATTCATTTCTGTAGGTCACTTAGGGTTACCATTGACCTCTCGACTTGGCCCTTGAGTTTTCATGAGTGATTTAGGCAGTCATGGTTGTGCCATAATCTTTCAATCTTTAGTATTGGATTTACTAGTGCACTGGGGGAAATGTAAAGTTTAGTATATTATTTATAACCCATCCTTGACTGAGCCTTCTCCAGGGCTTAATGATAGTTTAGCGCTTTGGTCCTCATGAGGCAGTTTACCTATATACACTATATTACCAAAAGTATTTGGACGCCTGCCTTTACACGCACATGAACTTTAATGGCATCCCAGTCTTAGTCTGTAGGGTTCAATATTGAGTTGGCCCACCCTCTGCAGCTATAACAGCTTAAACTCTTCTGGGAAGGCTGTCCACAAGGTTTAGGAGTCTATGGGAGTGTTTGACCGTTCTTCCAGAAATGCATTTGTGAGGTCAGGCACTGATGTTAAATGAGAAGGCCTGGCTCGCAGTGTATGCTCTAATTCACCCCAAAGGTGTTCTATTGGGTCGAGGTTAGGACTCGTGCAGACCAGTCAAATTCATCCACCCCAAACTCACTCATCCATGTCTTTATGGACTTTGCTTTGCAAAAGCAGCTGGAAATTGGTAAATGAGTAAACATTATATATATATATATATATATATATATATATATATATATATATATATATATATATATATATATATATATATATATATATATACACACACATACATATATACACAGGTGGACTCATGATGCAGTAAGAAAAATATATATTGATGTTGAGAGCAAATTTTTATAATTACAGCAATACATACATGTAATATAATGCATTGGTTGGTATTACGTTGGGAGTCACACGAGGTTTAGCTCAGGGTATATAAATCATCTTCTTTACGATACTCCACTTTATTTTGCCTCCCTCTGCACTCCTCTGGGATAGCCTGCACTACAATCAGGATCATGTCTACATCACATACCAGGAGGTAATCTTTTGTGATTTCTGCCCCTTGACTTTCCTTCTAGGATGCAATATATATTTTTATATTTTAATAATGTGTCTGTTTCTCTATATGAAACTCTGCTAATCATGTATCAACTATAAATCGTTCTAATCAAATCTACATAGAAGTCAGATCTTAACCCAGATTAATATATCACTATGTGTTATGATCCAATCATAATACCAACCAATGCATTACATTACATTTATTGCTATGTATTGAACATTATGTATTGCTGGCATTATGTATTTTTTGTTATCTGTTGACAAAGCTTTTTAATAATAACTTGCTCTCAACATCAATATATATGTTTGATACTGATATTTCTCATATTCCTCCCTTCTAGATTGTAAACTCTAAAGAGCAGGGCCCTCTAATCCCTCCTGTATTGAATTGTATTGTAACTGTACTTTCTGCCCTTATGTTGTAAAGCGCTGCGCTAACTGTTGGAGCTATATAAATCCTGTATAATAATAATAATACTGCATCGTGAGCCCACCTGTGTGTGTGTATATATATATATATATATATATGAAATGTTTACTCATTAACCAATTGCCAGCTGCTTTCTCATTTAAAGTCTCAATCTCCTTTTCTTCTGTAATTAGGTGACTTCTAAAGGTAAATGATTGCAGCAGAGCTTAATTCCAGGTTTAAAACAGTTACATTTGAAAATCCTAAAGTAGGTGAATGCTGATGCAAAGCACTGTAGGTGGGTATATTTCCCTTGTTCATTATACTATTAACTATCATAGCTGCACCTTTAAGAGATGTAGGGGACTCCAGCCAATTCACCTCTATGTCACTGCCCAATGCCCTTTGGATCCAGCATTGGACTTTTCTGGCCACTAACAATCCGTTCTGCCATGGGGCAGCCGCCGTCAGGCTAATTAGAAGCCTGGATTTGGTCAACGGGTGGCTGGGAGGAAGCCTGATGTTCCCACTGACCAGAGCGGATCGTCTCATGTAATTATCCCATTTCCAGGCCTATGTACTATAAATAACCAGGCTGAGAGAGGTGGTTGTATTTAAAGTCATTTTTTATGATGTCTTCTGGTGTGTGTGGTCGGGAATGAGAGGAAGGCGGGAGGGAGATAGAAGCAGACAGACTACTAAAAAGGACTATGCACAAGGGAACATATTTACTGCAGTAGCATCCTTAAAGCAGAACTCCAGGCATCATTATTCCAATTATGTGTTTAATTCAATAACAAAAAATAAAATAAATAAAACATATATATTAAAGTGTATCTAAAGAACTTTTTTTATTGTTTATTTTGGGAGAGAGAGGAAGGAATGTTTAGGATTTATGTTCTGGTAATCATTGTCTCTTTTCCAATATTTTTATTGAATGAGTTTTGATTAAGAAACAAAAGCACATATAAAGTAATAGTACCGCAGTGCATTTATGGACCATATCATGAGTGAAGCATATCCAACTGCAAAGAACTATAAGAGATCAAACGCAAAACTGCACATTCACATTTTATCCCAGAATATCATAATTCCCAGGTATTGAACATTCCGTCCACAGCATATCCACCTCCCTAAAAAAAGGGGGAAGGATAAAATACAATGGAGGACCACAGAGCTCCATTTACCAGAGCTTGAGGCTCTTCTAACATCACATTTGAATCTAATCGGATAAAAAGTATAATGATCCAAAAGACTGCACCCAGTTAAGCACTAAAAAGAACATAGGGATATTGAAAAACAAAGAAGAGAAAAGAGTGAGAAAAAAAGAAAAGAAAAGAAGAGAAAAGAAGAGAAAAGAGTGAGAAAAGAAAGGAGAAAAAAAGAGAAGCGGATCCCAATACCCAGACACCTGACCCCCAGTACCCAGGTCACCCAGGAGACTGAAGGTATCTGATCTAGGGATTCCAGACCCTTTCAAACCTGGTTGGTTTATCTCGTAGGATACGTGCTAATTCTTTCGTGAAGCATGATCCACAATATTTTATGTTTCACCAATGCAAAATTAATATTCAGGGACTTCCGCACTCACGCTATAGTTATTTTCGCAGCCAAGAAAATTAAAAAGACCATAGTTCTGAGCAGTGACGGCCGCTCATGCAGCATGGGCACTGCCCCCCCCCCCCCCCATCCATGCACTCGGTATCTAATCTATATGCAGGGCACCGTATGCATGGATTCCAATGTTTTTTTTTTTTTGGAAGCACATGATTAGAGCCTGAGGCTATACTTGGCTTCAAAAAAGGGTGGGATCAGGGACCACCCAGTTGTGTGACATTAGCGAATTCATATTCGCTAATGTCTTCCTGTTTCTTCTCCCGGCCAATCAGGAAGTGGGTCCTGAGACGTGATTGGCTGGATTCCAGGACTCCTGATTGGCCGGGAGTAGAGAACACCAGGACTCGGGGAGAGAGACGCAGGGATGAAGGTAAGTGTGGGGCTCGCGGGGAAGCCTGGTGGGCGACCAGCGAGCGAAGCAGTGATTGACGGGGGTGGGAGGGTAGCGGCTATCAATTGAGCAGCGGGGGGCTGGGAGGGGGGTTTAGTGGTGGTCAGATGGGGGGATTGATGGCTGGGTGGGGGCCTCGGGCCACCCCCACAAGAAATTTGAGCACCAGCCGACACTGGCATATCATCCAAAAAGGTAATTAAATAGCACTGTCTTAACATTTTTGGGTATATTAACCCCCCCGGTTACTGAGCAAATGAGGTTGAACATGCTCCCCTCCTGCCCGGTAATCATTATCTCTGTGACAGAAAGTGTTTAGGAATGTAAAATATCACAACTGTCACTGGCTTAGGAGATAATATTCGAAAGCCTGGCTAACAGGGAATTTTTTTTTCAATTTCGAGTGATTTTTTTTCTCATTTCCTGTTATGTCTTCTTGACAGAATGTAAAGGAAAATCTCCCCACCAGAACATAAATGTAGTAATTTCCCATAGAGCTGAATGGGTCCCAAGTGTACTGTTGGAGTAAGGCCCCATTCAGATCTATTGGAAGTTACTGCACATGCCAAAGAGTGTCAGACACGAATTCTGCACCAAAGCTGTAACCACTGCCGTCAAAAAGAGGTAAGTTGGCACCTGTGTGAGTTTTAGCTTTAGTAGGGGTTGGGGGGCTAAGGAGTTTTTATGCTAAAGTGAACCTGTCCTTTACATACAAATATTGTTGTATAAAACTACTATGGGTGTAGCTGGCCTCAGGCTAGCAAGGCTGGAGGGTGTCTGAGCTGTTGCAGTTTGTGCACGTTATGCTTAGTGATCAAGAACAATAATAATGACAATTATTATCTCTGTGACTGAGTCCCAGTGGGTGGGGTCAAATGCATCAGAGGGCGTGGCCACACATCGCATTAGCATCAGGTTAGTTTGAGCGGCCTCTCTCGCAATATAGTTTGACACTTCTGGATGGACTTCTGCGCCCATCTTCTGAGTACCAGCAGGGAGACACTTTACCATCAGCCTCGAGTGGTGCTTGAAGTTTCGTCATCAACAATTATTATCTTATTTTGATTTATTTGTATAAAAGGTTTCATTTATACCAGGAAAACTATGACCTAATAGCATTATAGTACAGAGTGACTGATATTTTGGCAATGAATAGCTGTATTTAAAATACATAAATAGATGGAGTTTTCTTTAGGTGAAAGCTTATGCTGGAGCTGACACACCACATCACTCTGCATGGAGATCTTTTGCAATATAGTGGCTTGTCCTTGTTACCCTGCCTCTTATGGGAATATTGTCATCATATAAATGAAACTCTCTGACTGTCTACATCTAAGAATCCATATCTGTGCCCACATAGGGGAATTCCAACTATAAAATACGTAGGATTTGACATCTAGTTTACTATTGAATGAAGATGCCAGTCTCATGTTCATTTCACTATATTCCATTGTACTCCTTTTAATGGGTGTGCAGGTTCCCCCCATCTCCCTCTCACCCAGTAGATGGGATTTTTCGCAGGCTCCATTGGGCCCCGATACTGGGCGTCTGGGAACCAGCCTACTTGTGTGCCTTTTTTAGTGTGATCTGGCTGCAAACATCCTCTTTGTTTAAGATGTCCTCATCCCCCTGAGGAAGATTTGAACTAGCATAATCAAAACGCATTGGGGTTCTTACGAGCAACAACTTTTAAGTCAGAAAATTTTATGCATATATTTATGTTTGCTAACGTTATAAGGACATTGTTTGTGATATAGAGGTTATGTACACCAAAGCTTATAATTGTACTTACCTTCTGAATCTCATGTAATTTTGTACGAATAAAAATATTTTTTTTATATATTCATTTGATTAGTTTAGATTTTTTTGCTGCCTTTAACCCCTTGGGAGCACTTTCTTCTGGTTTTGTTGTGTATTTTGGGGTGAGCAGCACTTTTTTCACCCATATGGATGGGTTTCCTTTATTAATTATCTTATTTTGATTTATTTGTATAAGATGTTTAATTTATACCAGGAAAACTATGACCCAATAGCATTATAGGTACAGAGTGACTGATATTTTGGCAATGAATAGCTGTATTTAAAATTAATTTTCATGATGGAGTTATCTTTAGGAGAATGTTTATGCTGTACACTTTGTCTATAATTTAATATGTATGTTTTTCCCTGGGAGTATGGAGTTCTTATAAGATTATGAGTTCACCTTATATGCACTCACCAATACTAGGCTTCACTATTTAGTTCCCCTGTAGGTAAATCAAGAGTAGGAAATACTTTGCATAAATAGAATGGTGTTTGTTTTCTTTGTATAGTTCATGCTGAAAATAAAGAGCAGTGACAGAAATACACTGCAGCATTGAAGGGTTAAAGAATTTGTTAACCCAGAACTTCATATTCCTTATATGTGCCTGCTTCTGTACCATGTACTTGTATGCAAAAGTATCCTGTTCTCTTTGTATTGCTTCCTTTATGTGAAATCCCCGGTGTTCCTACCAGTCCCTCTGCTTTCCTATTAAAAACTGACCACATTAGGCATGAAAGCACAGCATGGTCAGTTTTCTAGCTGTGCTGCAAACTCAGCCGCTCTCCTCCACTGATAAGAGTTGTCATGACACGCCCCCCCACAACTGCCTGGCCATTTACTAGGAAGACCAGTGTTCTGCTGTTTCTCATCCCCCAGCTCTCCAAGCTCCATATGCAGCTGAGAACAGAGGGTATGTCATCACTTATAAAAAAAGTGGAAAACAAAGATATTTATATATTTTTTTTATATGTATACACAGATGTTTTGCTTTTCATTTCTATTTTAAACTGAATGGGTTGTTTGACAAGATGATGATTTACATATACCTTAGAATGTATCTGAACCCAAAAGCAAAAGTTTAATGTTTTGCAACTTACGGATCCCAAATGTGATGGTTGCATTCATTTTCTCCAGGTCATCTGCTCAGTAACACACTTCCTGTCTTAGGATGGCTCCACTCCACTGGAGGAACAGCGGAGACACCTTGACTAACAAATTAAAGCTGAACTCCATCTAACATTTTATAAGCAGTTACATGAACAGTTTTTTTCTTTTGGAACAAAGGTTAGTATAATGGTAAGTCTACAAAAAAATCTTTCCCCTCCATAAAATTCAGTCCCTTAACACAGATCACCCTATCTACCGCTTGTTCCATTGTTTTGCTAATTTTGAATAATTATTTTTGAATGCAATTGCTTTACATATATATACTTACATAAATCTGTGCTACGTGTGATTTACTAAATTCTAAAATTTAGCACCCCCGTTTTACTTACCTGACCCCTCGAAAGTCTTGCGCTCGCCCCCCGACGTCCTCTTCGCTGCTCACCCTGGGTGTTGATTGGCTAGAGTGGATGGATTGAAAGCAGCGCAGCCATTGGCTCGCCCTGCTGTCAATCACATCCAATGATGTGGTGCGCCAGGGGGCGGGGCCGAGTGATACAGTGAGCTGCTATGGTCGCCAGCTGTATCACTGAAGCGCGCCCGCAAGCACTCCACACCATGCGAGAGAGCTCGCATGAAGTTGTGGAGTCCTTGCGGGAGGGAGCCGAGACAGCCGCAGAGGGATCCCAGAAGACCAGGTTCGGGGCCACTCTGTGCAAAACGAGCTGCACAGTGGAGGTAAGTATAGCATGTTTGTTATTTTAAAATTTCAGCGCAGATTCACTTTGAATGACAATTGCGCGGTCATACAACACTGTACTCAAATGAAATTTTTATCATTTTTTTCCCCACAAATAGAGCTTTCTTTTGGTGGTATTTGATCACCTCTGCAGTTTTTATTTTTTGTTTAAAAAATTTAAAAATACTGAATTAATATATAAAAAAATATAATTTTTTTTTTCAGTTATAACATTTTGCAAACAGGTAATTTTTCTCGTTCATTGATGTATGCTGATGAGGCTGCACTGATGGGCACCGATAGGCTGCACTGATGTGCACAGATGGGCTGCACTGATGGGCACTAATAGGCTGCACTGATGGGCACCGATAGGGCAGCACTGGTGGGCACTGATAGGCGGCACTTGTGGGTACTGATAGGCGGCACTGGTGGGCACTGAGAGGTGGCACTGAAGGGCATTGATAGGTGGCATTGGTGGGCACTGAGAAGTGGCACTGATAGGTGGCACTGATGGGTGGCAGTAATGGGCACTGATGGGTGGCAGTGATGGGCACTGATAGGTTAAACTGAAAGGCATCATTGCTAGGTGACACTGATGAGGCACTGATTGGCACCACTGGTGGGCATTGATAGGTGGCACTTGTGGGCATTGATAGGTGGCAGTGGTGGGCACTGTGGGCAATGGCAGGTGGCACTTGCAGGCACAGAGGAGGAGGCAGATGTGGCTTCTTCCTCTTTGGGACCGATGTCCCTTGAGCATAAGCCGGTGATTGGCTTTTTTTTTCTCCTCACGCGAAAAAAAAGCTGATTACCGAGCTTTTGTTTACACACGTGATTAGCTGTCATTAGCTGACAGCTGGTCACATGGTAAGGGACCGGGATCGGCCCCTTACTCAGATCGGTGATCACCCGAGTCTCGGTGACTCGATGATCACAGCGCGTAAACATGTAAACATTGTGCATTGTGGTGGCTGCATTGGAAAAAAGGAATAGGTGCATATAAACCTGTATATATAAACCATATATAAACCATAAAAATTTACTTTTAAAGAGAAGTAAAGGTTATTTTATTTTTTTTGCAATTTTATACTTACCTAGGTGGATGCAGCGTCGGTCCGAAGCTGCATCTGTCCCCCGGTGCCTCTGCACTGAGAACCGAGCAATCGAACACCGCCGATGTCTCGGTTATCACAGCTACCCGAGTGGTGGAGGGGCGCTGAGAGGCTGAGACGGCCATCAGTCTAGGCACCTGGTGGATCCAGACTTTATTGTCGTGATGACGCGGTGCCTGGACTGATTCCAGTGACGTCAGCAGGGAGTGGACTTCAGTCTGCTCTCTGCTGAAAAGGGGTCACAGGAGTGCAAAACAAATTGCACTCCTGTGACCCATAGGAGAAGCCCAGCCAAACAAGCTTAGGCTGGACTTCTCCTTTACCATTTGGGTGTTAACAAACAGCAAGTGTTAATACAACCTAAATATCTCTGGGCTTAGAATGGCCATACATTATGCAATTTTCTTATTCCATTTCCTTTAGGTTTAGCTTCAACTATATAGTACAAGGGCCTGCCTGATTGCATACAAATTGAAAATCTTTAGGTTTGACCTCATATTATATGGTTTGGGAAATCTAAAGGAAAGTTGTACAAGAAAATTGTATAATGTATGGCCAGCCTTAACCACTTGCCAGGTGATTAAGGCTGGCCATACATTATACAACCCCTTCCTTCCCAGGCCAATTTTCAGCTTTAAGTGGTCATGCAACACTGTACCCAAACAACATTTTTAAAAAAAATTTGAGACAGATAGAGCTTTCTTTTGGTGGTATTTAATCACCACTGTTTTTAAAAAGGTTTATTAGGCTCTGTTATAAAATTTTCTAACTAAGTAATTTTTCTCCTTCACTGGAGTGCGCTGATGAGGCTGCACTGATAGGCTGCACTGATGGGCACTGATAGGCTGCACTGATGGGCACTGATTGGAGTTATCAGGCTGATAACAGAAGAACGGAGCAGGAGACAGCTACAGGACATAGGGCTTTGAAGAGAGATAACAAAATACTGCAGATATATGTGCCCAGCTAAAATGTAATGTATTGGGTTTATATCCACTTTAAGATAAAATGCCTTCTGTGTGCAGCAGCCGCCCCAGCACCTATTAATACTTACCTGAGCTCCATCTCTATCCAGCGATGTCCACGAGTGCCTCGGCCATCTGTTACTCTCCCTCCTGACTGAGACACCGCAGCGACGCCATTGGCTCCTGCTGCTGTCAATCAAAGTCAGGTAGCCAAATAGGAGAAAGAGGCTGCAGCTCTGCTCGGGTGCCCCCATAGCAAACTGCTTACTGTGGGGGCACTCGACAGGAGGGAGGGGCCAGGAGAGCCGAAGAGGGACCCGAGAAGAGGAGGATCTGGGCTGCTCTGTGAAAAACCACTACAAAGAGTACACAAGTATAAAAAAAAAAGAGACTTTAGTATCACTTTAGGGCTTGGTTCACATCTATCATTTGCGCAGGCATGGCAGCCCATTCATTTGCCACCCTGGGGAATCCCCTCTGTTCTATCCCTTTCTGTTTCTTTTAAATAGAAAGATTTACAAACTTGGTAGGCATTGCAGCACATGGACTGTGACTTTACCTACTTGGTGGAAAGATGTAGCTTCCATATAAGTTAACTATACTTTGTGATACTTAAAGCAGAGTTCTGCCCCCCCCCCCCCCAAAAAAAAAACTTTAAAGTCAGCAGCCACACATACTGTAGCTGCTGACTTTTAACATTAGGACACTTACCTGTCCTGGAATCCAATGATGTTGGATGTTTCTATCGTCTCTTGGGTGCTGCCACCACCATTACCAGCAAGGGAAACTGAAAAAAAGATGGTTGCGGGTGCAAGAACAGGTGCTGGAAAACGCTCCAAGAAACTCTACACAAACAATTTTTTTTCTGCCCCTAGACACTGAAACTCAAAAAACGCTAATAGCCTAAAGTAGTGCGCATGGACACATTATTTAGCTTTTAGGAGCAAA
Source organism: Lithobates sylvaticus (assembly GCA_028564925.1). Classification (NCBI taxonomy): domain Eukaryota; kingdom Metazoa; phylum Chordata; class Amphibia; order Anura; family Ranidae; genus Lithobates; species Lithobates sylvaticus. The sequence goes on from CM053027.1 coordinate 517,629,574, forward strand.
AAAAAAATTGCTAATAACAGCTTCTAGGAGCTTAAAAAATGCCATGTGCATGAAACCTAAAACCTTTATCCCAAAAGGAAAAACTGTTTGCTGTAACTCATTATAAGTGTGAGCAGATGTCAAGATTCTGGCTAGGGTTCTTTCAAACAGGTTATCAAATTACATCATCAGTTTGATACATGAGGATCAAACGGGTTTTATTCCAAAGAGAGCCGCATCAACAAATATCCGCAGGTTATTTTTGAACTTGCAATTACCTATGGAAAATATGGGATCTAGAGCAATATTGTGCTTAGACGCCCAAAAAGCCTTTGATATGGTGGAGTTGGAATACCTATGGGCTGTATTGGAAGCATTTGGCATTGGCCCGGGATTTACATTATCCAGCCCCTTTACTTTATCAAGAGGGACAAGTCAGGGCTGCCCCCTGTCCCCACTATTGTTCGCTATCGCAGTGGAGCCTCTTGCCATTGCCATTAGACAATCAACAAAAATAATAGGATTCCGTCAGCCAGAAAGAGAGGATAAAATAGCCCTGTATGCAGATGACGCTCTTATTTTCCTGGGGGACACCCTAAATTCATTAACGGAACTTATGAGCCTTGTCTCCATATTTGGGCTATTTTCGGGTTTCCAGATTTATTGGGATAAATCCATACTATTACCCCTAGATGAGTTAAAAACCCCTCTATTAAATCAAGCTTCCAAAATTCAAATTAAGGATACAGTGAAATATCTGGGGATAGAGATTTCTCGGGATGTAAAAGACTATATTAACTTGAACTTAAAAAAAATTAAAGGATAAATGCCGAAGTTGGTGTAAGTTACCTCTGACGGTGATAGGTAGAGCAAATCTTATCAAAATGATTTGGACCCTGCAACTACTTTATGTGTTTAATAATTCACCTATATGGATTACAGTACCTTGGTTTAGAAAAATAGAATCTCTATTTAGAGAGTTGATTTGTAGGAAAAAGCAACCATGTTTAAAGTTAACAACATTAATGCTAACCAAAGAAGAAGGTGGATTGGTGATCCCCCATCCCAAAAATAATTTTTTAGCCTCTCAATTACAACATTTTTATGGTTGGACAATAGTATCAGACTCTGATCCTATACAGACGCTGTTACTATCAGTTTATGAAGACTACCCATTGATTTCCCTACTAGAGTCGAGAAATCAATTGTCCGATAAAGGATGTTTTACGGGAATATTATTTGATAAGGTATGGCAGGAAATTAGGAGAATTACTGGAATAAAGGGATATACGTCATATACTCCAATATGGAACAATAGTAGCTATACGGAACTGTTGAAACTGGAAGGGTTTGAATTTTGGAGGCAAAAAGGGACTAAAAGATACATGATACAGTTATTTCAAGAAGATGAGATGAAAACCTTTAGTGAATTAAGAAATTAATATAATAACCCAAACCAAAGATTTTTTTCAATTTTTACAGCTCAGGCATGCATTAAAAGCACAGGGTCGATCGTATCAATTGAAGTTTAATAAATCAGTGGTAATAGCCTTGCTCGATAAGATGGAAACAAAAAAGGGTTTGATATCACAATTATATGATATATTATATGAGAAAACTAAAGGTGCTGTGGATATACCTGCAAAATCAGCTTGGACTGGCGATATAGGGCCAATTTCCGATGAACGGTGGGCATTGGCACTGTCGGAAATACCTTTGGCCTCTCTATCTCCAACTCAAAATTGAACACAACTATTCATCCTACATAGGGTACATTATACACCAGAGAAATTATTTAAATGGAAACAAAGGTATACAGACCAATGCCTTAGATGTAAAGGGAGGGCAGCCAATTTAATACACATGATATGGAGATGCCCTAAACTCCATCGCTATTGGTACAGGGTGGTATCTATGATTAATAATGTATTTGAGATTGAGTTGTCTATAGACCCCAGGGGATGTCTCTTGGGTATTATGGATGTACTAAGAACCCCGGGGGAATATACGGTGTCTATAAACAGAAGTTTATTTCAGGCTTGTAAGCTTCTAGCACAAAAATGGTTGTCACCATATCTACCTACAGTAGCAGAATGGAAAATACAAGTAAGGGAAACCATAATTAAGGAAAAATATACCTTTTTACATAGAGGTGGTCTAGAGAAATTTGAAAAAATATGAAGAAGATGGTTTGATATTCTGGATGTATGATGAGAGGGGTCTGGATGAGTTAGGGAGCGATGGGGAGAGAGGGGGGGGGAGCACGGGGGGCCAGGGGTGAGGGTTTATTTTTATTTTATTTTTTATTCATTTATTTTTTTATTACTTTCTCTTCTTTTGTTATTCCCTCTCTATGCGTGCTGGGTTGTATGTTGTTATTGTTGTTTATGATGTTCGTATATAACAGAAATAAAAAAAAATATTTGATTCAAAAAATAAAGCGTGAGCTGGAGTTTGGCTTCAATTTGTTTGTGTATTCAAATCTGCTAGTACATTTAACAATACCCTCCCCCCTAGACTGGCAACGCTCCTGGCTGCTGTGCCCCATGTACACATTCATCCAGACTGGCGGCACTCGTAATACAGGAAGTGTGTTACTGGCCAGATCACTAGGTGAAAACGGAGGGAAAAAAGTTTAAAAACGAATGCAGCCACCACATGTAATGATTGGTAAGCTGCAATATACTACATTTAGTTTGGGTTTTAATACTGCTTTAAGTATGATCTCTAGGATATATAAAAGGGAAGGGACAGTTAGGACTGGATAGTGCCATATATGGAAGCCAAAGGAAATGCAAACAGAAGCAAATATCTCCCCTCTTATAGCCTGACCACAGCACTCAAAACTCAATCTAATTGCAGGCTCCTCTCCCAGGCGTCCCTGAGCCACATGAGTAAAGCCGGCACCAGGGTTACAGCTCTGAGAAGGGGGGTAGGCACACTTGAATTATCTTGTGGGTCGAATTCTCCCTTCTTATGGGGCTGTCATATGGCTTTGATTGAGTCTGTGGTCAGGAGGCTCATTAAATGAGTGGTAAGGCAGAGAGCAGGCCACAGGGACGGCTGCTTGTGAGGGGTTAATGAGGCCTCCCTCGTTCCTAAACTCTGCATATCACTCTGTGCACTGGCATCTGTCTGCTCTAAAGCAGCAATAGATACGAGGACCATTCCTGTATACAGCACTGGCTCCTGACCTATCACAATGTTTTTTTTTTTTTTTACACACAATATAAAATTATTAAAAGTTCACCACCCAAAAATTATGCGTATTGTGTTTAAATTATGCGTATTGTGTTTAAGACACCTACAATGTAACGTTATACCTACTGTATCTGTAAATATCTCCTATGAGAACTCTCACCGCTCTTAATTTCCATACACTCGATCAGACTTTCCGGCGGGAAATGTTGGATGTCAGGCTGTTGGCGGAAAATCCGACCGTGTGTATGCTTCATCGGACAATTGTTGTCGGACTTTCCACCAACAAATGTTGGCTAGTATGTCTTTAAATTTTCCGCCAACAAATGTGTGTTGTCAGATTTTCCGAGCGTGTGTACACAAGTCCGTCAGACAAAAGTCCAAAGTACAAACACGCATGCTCGGAAGCAGAAGCGGTCGGTCTTGTAAACTAGCGTTCATAATGGAGAATTAACATTCATAACGTGGCAAATTATGAAATCTCGAAATGCAGCGCACAATTCTCTTCTTCTTTAATGGGATAATAATGAAGCTGCTTTGCTGGTAAAACTGATGGAGTTATTGCAAACAAATTTTCAAAGCCTTTTTTTTCTAGTGATATCAAGAATAATATTATTATGTTTTTTTTTTTATTTGGGCAAGTTACCACAACACCATTATCCTGTAGTCTATAAGATCAAAGATACAACTATGTTGGTGTCCCTTGTTAATTTTACATTGTATTTTTTAAAATTTAACTGCCGACTCCCAAACTGTAATTTGAAGTAAAACACATAGCCAAGTATTATTCTGCACAATTTTTTTATTGTGCTTAAAAAAAAAATAAAAAAAAATTTCCACGGTTTTGTTGTCGGAAAGTCCGATCGTGTGTACGAGGCATAACTGTCTTGTACAGTTTTGTGTCCATCCCTCTGCTATGTTTATGTGAACATTTTTAAAAGTTGTAAGGCTTACTTTTTTTTCCTAAAATATTAAATAGGGTATTCTCGCCTTCTCTGTGCAATGGTATTGCACAGAGCTGCCCTGAACCTCCTCTTCTGGGGTCCCCTGTGGGCACTCTCTGCTCCTTCTGTGGGCTCACTCTCAAGCTGGGCTATGTGCATCCATAAACACACACAGCGTGGCTGGGTCCTGCCCCCTCCCCTTACAGGATTTAATTGGACAATTACCAATGGCTCGCACTGCTGCGCCTGTGTCCTGTGAGGAGAGGAACAATAACACAGTGCTGGATTGAGATACGACTCAGATTAGTATATAGTGAGAGTGTACAACTACTGAAACATTTTTAATTAAATGCAGGAAATGAAAAAAAAGTCCTGCCTGTAGATCCACTTTAAAGACGCAACACCAGGAGGTGAAAGACTGATATTTAGGTATAACACCACAAAGTAGAAGTCTCATTGACCCCCCACCCAAAATTATTTTAATAGATTTAATTAGAAAGCTGTTGTATGGTCCCTACTAACAGGGTCCATGGATGTAAAAGTCACAGCTTAGAACACAGAGGTTAATTTACTAAAACTGGAGAGTGCAAAATCTGGTGCAGCTGTGCATGGTATCCAATCAGCTTCTAACTTCAGCTTGTTCATTTTCAGCTTCCAAAAAAAACATGGAAGCTGATTGATTTCTATGCAGAGCTGCACCAGATTTGGCACTATACAGTTTTAGTAAACTAACCTCACAGTGTACAGATACATACCTCCCAAATGTGCCAGATTCGCTAAAACTGGCATCCCAGCGAATCAAGGGTTTGTCTCGGAGTGGAGCCCAGTAGCAGTGGAACACAGAGTAAAGGGGGGATAGACTGAGGGGGGTTTGTTAGGAGAAGAAATGGAGGGGGGGGGGTTGTGCTAGGAGGGGGTGGGGCAATTTTGGTTAAGAGCAGGAATTGGTGGGATCTCACCCCATGTACCCTGCCCTATGAGTCCTGTCCTGCTGACCCCTGTACACTGCCCTACTAACTCCCTGTCCTCTGTCCTGCAGACCCCAATATCCTGCCCTACTGACCCCCTGTATTTCATCCTGCTGACCCCTGTACCCTGCCCTACTGACCCCCTGTCTTCTGTTGTGCTGACTCCAGTACCCTGCCCTACTGACTCCCTGTCCTCTGTCCTGCTGACCCCTGTACCCTGCTCTACTGACCCCCTGTCTTCTGTTCTGCTGACTCCAGTACCCTGCCCTACTGACTCCCTGTCCTCTGTCCTGCTGACCCCTGTACCCTGCCCTACAGACCCCTTGTATTTCATCCTGCTGACCCCTGTACCCTGCCCTACTGACCCCCTGTCTTCTGTTGTGCTGACCCCAGTACCCTGCCCTACTGACTCCCTGTCCTCTGTCCTGCTGACCCCTGTACCCTGCCCTACTGACCCCCTGTCTTCTGTTGTGCTGACTCCAGTACCCTGCCCTACTGACTCCCTGTCCTCTGTCCTGCTGACCCCTGTACCCTGCTCTACTGACCCCCTGTCTTCTGTTCTGCTGACTCCAGTACCCTGCCCTACTGACTCCCTGTCCTCTGTCCTGCTGACCCCTGTACCCTGCCCTACAGACCCCCTGTATTTCATCCTGCTGACCCCTGTACCCTGCCCTACTGACCCCCTGTCTTCTGTTGTGCTGACCCCAGTACCCTGCCCTACTGACTCCCTGTCCTCTGTCCTGCTGACCCCTGTACCCTGCTCTACTGACCCCCTGTCTTCTGTTCTTCTGACTCCAGTACCCTGCCCTACTGACTCCCTGTCCTCTGTCCTGCTGACCCCTGTACCCTGCCCTACAGACCCCCTGTCTTTCGTCCTGCTGACCCCTGTACCCTGCCCTACAGACCCCCTGTCTTTCGTCCTGCTGACCCCTGTTCCCTGCCCTACTGACCCCCTATCCTCTGTCCTGCTGATCCCTGTACCCTGCCGTACTGATTTCTGTCCTTCAACCTGCTGGCCCCTGTACCCTGCCCTACTGACTCCTGTCGTCCATTCTGCTGACCCCTGTACACTACCCTACTGACCACCTATCCTCCGTCCTGCTGATCCCTGTGCTCTGCCCTGCAGACCCTTCTCCTTTGCCCTGCTGACGCCTGTCTTCTGCCCTGATGACCCCTGCTTTCCACCCAGCTGACCCCTGCCCTTTGCCCTGCTGACACCCTGTACACTGCCTTACTGACTTTTGTACACTCCCCTGCTGACCTCTCATCCTGTGCCCTGCTGATTCCCTGTACACTGCCCTACTGACTCCTATACACTGCCCTGCTGTCCTTGCAGCCTCTGCCCCCCTGACATTTTTTACTGCACCCCCTACCCCCATCAGACAGGCTAGATCCCTCCCTGCTTCTCACCAAAGTGTTCATTATCTCAACAGTTGCTGGTTGCAATGCAGTCCCTGACTATTTTAACCACTTCAATACCAGGCACTTTCCCCCCTTCCTGCCCAGGACAATTTTTAGCTTTCAGCGCTGTCGCATTTTAAATGACAATTGTGCGTTCATACAACACTGTACCCAAACTAAATTGTTATAATTTTCTTCCCACAAATAGAGCTTTTTGTGGTATTTGATCACCTCTGCGGTTTTAAATTTTTGCTCTATAAATGAAAAAAGACAGACAATTTAAACAAAAAAAAAAACTGATGGGCACTGATAGGCGGCACTGATAGTTGGCACTGGATAGGACGCACTGATGAGGAGCTACTGACAGGCATTACTGAGTGGCACTGATTGGCACTTTTTTGGGCACTGTTGTGGGCACTGATCGGCACTGACATCCGTTTTTTATGGGGCCAGGCTGGCAGGTGTTGGGCACTGATTGGCAGCTGATGGGCACCTTTTGATGGGGGCTGTGCTGATAATCAATGTGCTGATTATCAGCACAGACCCCCCCCCCCCCTCTGACAGGGAGAGATGGCAATAGGCTCTCCCTAACAGCGTGAATCGAGGAAAGCCGCTTACCGCTACTTCCTGGTTCACGCGATGATCAGCTGTGATTGGTCACAGCTAATCACGTGGTAAGAAGCCTCTGTCAAAGGCTTCATACTTCGATCGGAGTTGCAGTGTGTTAGACTGACACGCGGGCGTGCGCCGTCCCTGTTATCCTGATCACGTCATATGACGTCCGATCAGGATAACACAATCACTTTGCCGCCGTCATTCTGCTATATGGCGGGCATCAAGTGGTTAATGAAGTTCTTCTTTAAAGCAGTCTCAGACAAAGCAACCAAAGCATATTTTATAGGTACAAGGAAGCCCAGATTTTATTTAACCACACTCCTTAAGCCCCTCTCACTGTTAAGAGTTTTGTCACACCCACATTTTACTTTTTAAAATATTTATTAAAAAAGTCACGCAGCGTTCAATTGCTCTGTAATCCTATCTTCCGGCCTCAGCCACGTCCGGAAGTGACGTCACTTTCAGTCGTGGCTGAGACCAGAAGATGGAACTACAGAGTGACGTCGCAGCCGAGACCGGAGGATCGTATTACAGAGTGATTGTACGCTGCATGACTCCGCTGCCTGATGCACTCGCCATTGAGTGGTCATTTTTACGTGATTGATGCTATTCTATTAAATCTTTTAAAAAGTACTGCAACATATTAATTCTCATTATTATTGCATGTGAAGGCCAACTGAGAGAAACCTTGGGAAGCTGCATACTGCTAAGTCTGGGATGAAGATAACACTGATTTAAACAAATGCGCTTTAAATCTAATTTTCAGGTGAGAGACTTTGCACGTTGGTGGAGCACGTTGGTGAAGCACAGGACTTTATGGAGTGAAGTTATTCAAATGGAAGAAGTTTATTGCACCCATTATAATTATTTAGACCAAATGGGACTTTTTTTATTCACTCATTTGGATTTGCAGCACTGGGATTTGGGTTCACTGCTCAGTAGGGCATTTGGACATTTTTATACTATTTATCTTTAAAGGTTGATGCATTTAACACAATATATAGTGGGATCATTTTTTTTAATTATAAATTGAACACATTGATGTTTTATATCAATTGTTTGTTTCATATGTTTTGATTGGTTCACACAATGGATGCTTATTACTGTGACACTTTATTGATATGATATTGGAATTTAGTGCCACACTATATAATTTGTTTTCATATTGCATTTTGTATGTGGGGACACTACAGGCGTCGGCAGAAATAATCGTTATATTATTACTACATTTACTGAATGTTGGGTAGCGCATGAGTGATCTTACTTCCTTTTTAGAAGTATTATAAATATTCTTCAGGTCAGTGTTCATGACATAGTGTCCATATCTGGGAAAACATCCTTCTATGTCTATTTTATCATGTTACAATCTTTGTTAAAATTATTTACTTTGCACAATCATTCTACAATTATTTTTCCCATAGATCGATCTAACGCTTGTTAAAATTCATAGTTTGAACATTGCAGTTGTAGTTCAATTCATTTTAGCACCCAGATCAGTTGTTTACATTTTCAGTTGCCTCTTCAGGTCAGATGTTATGTGTTCTTAAAAATAAAGTGGCGCAGGAAAATACTACATTATGGTCACTAGATGGAGCTGAAGATCATAGGAATTTCCTATAGAAGTAGCTACAGCATGCATGTTTTTATAAATACAACCCTAAATGTCTGCAGGGTTATAGGTATGTATGTCCATTTACAAGTTGTAATTGCATGTATGTTTATTACATTAGCTTATGTGTTATGTTTTGTATGTATCTGCAATTTGTATGCTAATAGTTTTTTTGGTTTTATTTTAATATTTTCATACAGTTGACTTTTTTAAAACTTAATCATTACTACATCATTAAATATAGTATTTAAATGCAAGCAATGTAAGTACCTGAATTTGACCTGATATCAGCCTTCTGCAATGTCTGCACAGCAGGGCTTGAGTATGAGGAGAAGCAATACTAGAAGCAGCACAAGGAGCCAATCCGTTCATCTGCTGATAAGTCACATGGTGATAAGAGAAAATGCTGAGTGACAAGAGCTGAACTCCTCGTACTGCTTCTCCTTTCACTGTCCAATCAAAGGTGAGGGGTCCATGACAGGCTGAGCCTAGAGGAAGCAGGTTAGATTATGGTGCACACCAGAGGAAGGACTTCTAGAAAAGAAGTTCTGCCATAGGGCATCTTTGATGTGAAGGTGAATAGTGCAGAAAAAGCTGATTTATCTATTAATTGTTATCTTGTTATTTTTGGCTGTTCTGTTTTAACACCTGTATGTTTTTTGTCACTGCGGACACAACAGACACTCTTGTAAACCGTTATCATATGAAGACACAAACTGCAGTGCCCAGGACCTAACAGACCTAGCACTACTCCGAAGAAGGGAGAGCCCCAATCCCCAAAATGTGTTGGCTATGTTTTATGTCATACGCTAATAAAGTCATCGTTCTTTTCTAACTGGCTGGAATTTCCAAGACTTTTTACTTATGCCTGACGTTCTTCAACTACAGTACCTCCACAATCTTCACACACACACTTGAAGGGACCCACTCCAACAACCCTCCACAAGTCGAGCAACCATTGACTTACCTACCATCAAGATCTACTGCCACTTCACAAGTAAACTGTGGGACCAAAGTTCATACTTTTTACACAATATTTAAAAAATTGTATATTTCAGAAATTGATTGCACTAAATTCTTCTTTTTTATCAAAAAGGAAGAAAAAGACCCTAACTATATTCAACCAAATCAATGTTTTTCTTTTTTGGTTGAACAATCAGTCATATACGTGCATGGCTTAGCATAATTCTGCTGCCTCAATAGCACCCTATTTCTATTAGATTCATGATAGTTTACTGTTTTTATTCTTCATAAATGACTTTTTCTTGCAGTTAAAATAAGAAAGGAAGGAAAAGGAGGAAGTAGACAAAATAGGAAGCAGGGCTTTGTTTATTTTCAGGTTTCTGGGAACGCCTGTGTCAGCAACCTTATAGAGTTTATAAAGAAAAATTGCATCAATCACACATGATCTTAGGCAGTGAGTATGTTTCCTAAAACCACTCAGCAGTGGAAGGGTTAAATTCTCACTTTCTGACCGCATTAAAGAATGAGAAAGAGCTGCCTCCTCAACACATATAAAAACTGTGGTTGCAGTTATGTGACTGTAAATAATATACAGACCCCATATCCCAACAAGACCTCTAGGAGCAGAATGCTTCTTCCTGCTGTGTTCTTCCTCCCAGGCAGTTCCCTCATCCACCACTGGGTGTCCATAAATCCCTGCTAGCCTTGGTGCTAATACTGCTACAACTGGAACAGCTGCAATGTTCCTAAAGTGTATGCAAACTCTGACCATTTATTCTCCTTATTAGCCCCCCTTTGGCCTGTTAAAATATTATTGAAAGTGTTTTATTATATCTGTTTAACATGGGCAAAAAAAAAATTCATCCAACTAGTAATCTTGTAAGCTGATAACTTTCTGTATTCTTTCTGTGTTATTAGTTAGCACTATTTCCTGCTATCTCAGTGGACTACAAAACACCTCCCACTGTTAAGGATAAGAGACAGAGGTGTTATGTGGTCCTAACACAGTATTATGTAGTCCTAACACACTCCCTGTCCTAGGGTGACACCCTAGTACAGTTGTCACCCTAGGATAGAAAGTTAATGATAGGGTTACCTAGTTAAAATAAAGGACCAGCAAGATACAACACCAATACCAATTTTTGTTCTTGTGTTTTGATACACTTTAACCACTTAAGGACAGAGCCTCGTTTGGGGTTTGGTGTTTATTGGTTTAAAAAAAAATTTTTTTGCTAGAAAATTACTTTGAAATCCCAAATATTATATATTTTTTCTAACACCCTAGAGAATAAAATGGCGGTCATTGCAATACTTTCTGTCACACCGTATTTGCGCAGTGGTCTTACAAGCACACTTTTTTTGGAGGAGCACAAGGTCTCTAACATCCACCAGCGGAAAGTGGAAAAGGACTCCAGTGGCAACCTGTGAAGCTCTGGGGAACTCCAAGCTCAAGAGGGTTAAGGCAGTGCTGGGAAATAATGGTGGCCACACAAAATATTGACACTTTAGTCCCAATTAGGACATTTTCACTTGGGGGTGTACTCACTTTTGTTGCCAGCGGTTTAGACATTAATGGCTGCGTGTTGAGTTATTTTGAGGGGACAGCAAATTTACACGGTTATGCAAGCTGTACACTCACTACTTTACATTGTAGCAAAGTGTCATTTCTTCAGTGGTGTCACGTGAAAAGATATAATAAAATATTTACAGAAATGTGAGGTGCTGTACTCACTTTTGTGAGATACTGTGTATATGTGTATAGAGAGGCTAGGGTATATAGAAGAGAGGCTGGGGTATACAGAGAGGCTGGTGTATATACAGAGAGGTTGGTGTATATACAGAGAGGCTGGGTATACAGAGAGGCTGGTGTATATACAGAGAGGCTAGTGTATATACAGAGAGGCTGGTGTATATACAGAGGGGCTGGTGTATATACAGAGAGGCTAGTGTATACAGAGAGGCTAGTGTATACAGAGAGGCTAGTGTATATACAGGGAGGCTGGTGTATACAGAGAGGCTAGTGTATATACAGAGAGGCTGGTGTATATACAGAGAGGCTGGTGTATTTACAGAGAGGCTGGGTATACAGAGAGTCTGGTGTATATACAGAGAAGCTGGGTATACAGAGAGGCTGGGTAGTACAGAGAGGCTGGTGTATATACAGAGAGGCTGGTGTATATACAGTGAGGCTGGTGTACTTACAGAGAGGTTGGTTATACAGAGAGGGTGGTGTATATACAGAGAAGCTGGGTATACAGAGAGGCTGGTGTGTATACAGAGAGGCTGGTGTATATACAGAGAGGCTATACAGAGAGGCTGTACAGAGAGGATGTGTATACAGAGAGGCTGGTCTGGTGTATATACATCCATAGGTGCTATGTGTGAGGTGCACATGACCCTGAGGTGGGTAGGGCCCACTGTGTTCTGATACATTGCACCCATGGATGAACATTGCATTTCCAATAGCAGCTGTTTCTCTCCGTATCTCAGCCGCGGTTGTCACTTCCTGCTGCCTGACGCCTATCACAGCATCTCGTGTGAATCATAGTCACACACAGGTCTGTTTCTGTCCAGGAGTAGGGGTAGTGTGTGGCTGTTTGGAGGCAGGTTTAGCCTCACTGAGGGGAGGGATGATTATGTCAGCAAGATGGGTGATTGTACAGACTGACACAGACTGATCTGGGGGCATTGTGCATACTGATGGGGGGGGACTGTACTGGGGGGCCCCAGGTCAGTTTGTCTGTCATTGTCTGTCCCCCAGTACAATCCCCCCTGGTACATCAGACTGACCTGGGGGGATTGTACGGGGGGAAAGACAATCTCTCATCAGGAAGGATTCCTCCATCCACTTAATTTGTGTGGATAGAGGAATCTGTTGGCTGGCTGAACAAGAAAAAACTGGCTATGGCCAGCTTAACAACGTCTTGAACTATATACACTAGATTGTACAATGCAGACTCCTGCACTATATACACTAGGTTATACAATGCCGACTCCTGTGTTGGAAAGAACAACAGCATTATTGCTAATAAACTGACAATATTGTATGCATTATACCTGTCTATGCAGCAGGTGGTGTTGCAGTGTTATAGTGTGTTATCTATGGTAATGTAATGAGAGGAAGTGTTTCCTTTCCTCGCTGTGTTCTTGTATATTCCTGCTTCCTGTTCTGTGTTCTTGTATATTCCTGATTCTTGTTCCATGAAAAGACATGTTCTGATATTCCTCCATGAAAATAAAGCGTATTGATTTATACAAGAACCTTCCAGCGCTTTATTTCAATTCTCTGCACAACAGGTTATGGGCCCCAGGTACCCAGGCATTGGAGAGGATACCCCAGGGCACCCAGCAGCACCCAGGCACTGGAAAGAGAACTCAGCAACTCAGTGAGTACTGTATACAAGCTGCTATAATATGGGAAGCAGTCCAGATGTGAAGTTTGCAATTGCAAAGCTAAACAATGCCAATTACCAGCTGTGGAATTTTAAACTAGAAATGTTTCTCAGCAAGGATGACTTGTGGCAAGTGCTGAATACAGACAGACCCACAAACGGAGAGACGGAGGACTGGGACAGGAAGAATAGGCAGGCAAAAGCAATTATAAGCTTACTAGTGGAAGATGACCAGCTTATTCACATAAGAACAGAGAAAACGGCCACAGGTATGTGGACTTCATTACAAAAACTGTATGAGCACTGTATGAGCAACTGTAACAGCAAGCTATTTCTACTAAAAGCTATATAAGATGAGACCAAAAAAAGGCCAGCAAATGATAGACCATGGGAAAGCCATGCTAGAAATCATAGCGCAGCTACTCACCATCGGAGAGGACATCAAAGATAACCGTATTGTTGCCCGGCTCCTCTGCAGCCTTCCAGAGACATATACTGCTCTTATTAATGCTTTAGAAACCAGACCCGAGCAGGAGCTGACACTGAAATATGTCAAAGGCAAAATAATTGAGAAATATGACAGAAGGAAATAAAATATGCACCATGATGAACAAAGGCACAAAGCACAACAAAGAAAGCGGAGCCTTTTTTTTCGCTGTAAAGGGACCAGTCACTTAAAAAAGGACTGTTCTATCTGGAAAGCCAAGCAGCGAAAGCTAAATCTATCCACAAAAGAAAGAGCCAAAGCAGCCACAAAGGAAACTGCAGACACTTCATGGAGTGGCATCTTTAAAGTGACACAGAGCGGCAAGCCACATGACTAGCAATGAGACCTGCTTTATAAACAAGTTTTCCTAGCAAAGGGGAAAAGCATCACATCAGAAGGTAAAGGCCAGGGTTTCCTGAACTGCATTACACCATATGGCAAGCAAAGTATCCTTATAAAGAAAGTGCTGTATGTTCCAGAACTAGAAGGCAGCCTTCTATCAGTGAAAAGTCTTGCAAACACTGGTCTCACAGTTAATTTCCAGGGTGATAAATGCACAAATCACAATAATAAGCAATTCTTCGCAAAAGAAAAACTGGATGATCACCTATACAGGCTCATCACCACAGACCAGCAAGCCAGTATAGTATCTAATGACCTACACAGCAAAATGTATTCACTTATGGCACAGGCGACTGGGGCACAAAAGTCCAGAAGCTATACAGGACATTATAAAGAAAGGTTTATCAGAAGATTTGACAATAATGCCTTGCAAAGTGCTCATAAAATGCAAGTGCTGTATAGAAGCAAAAGCCACATATGCGTCCCTTCCACGAGCTTCTCAAAGAAAAACTACCCACCTCCTGCAGCTCATACACAGTGACGTATAAAAACTCCCAATAACAACTCCCACATCAGGGGGGGACAGATATCTACTGACTTTCATTGATGCTTATTCCAGGTATACAACTACTTACAGTGCCTTGAAAAAGTATTCCTCTTGCAAATTTTCCAAATGTTGTCATGTTACAACCAAAAACATAAAGTGTATTTTATTGGGATTTTATGTGATAGGCCAACACAAAAGGCCCATACACACGATCTGACTTTTTGACAACAAACATTCAAATTAGCTGTTTTAAGGCAACATCCGACCGCGTGTACGCTCCATCGGACAAACTTTTTCGGTTTTCATCTGACTTTTGTTGGCTGTGCGAACGGACAAACTTTCCGGCAACAAAAGTCCGATGGAACAAAGTCCGATCTTGTGTACAGAAAACCATAGGACTTTTGTAGAAAATACAAACACGCATGCTCAGAACCAATGCAAAAGATCAGACAACAATACAGAAGTTGACCAAAGGTGGCAGTAAAGAGCAGAAAAACCACGTGATTTGGTAAAAGTTGGCTGAAAAAGTCCTGCCGTGTGTTTGCAATACAAGTTTCCAGCCGATGCCCTTTGTACAAAAATCCACGGGAAAGTTTGTACAAAGTCCGATCGTGTGTATGAGGCTTTAGTGACACATAATTGGAAAGTGGAAGGAAAATTATAAATGGCTTTCTAAATTTTTTACAAATAAATATCTGAAAAGTGTGGCGTGCATTTGTATTAAACCCCCCAAGTCAATACTTTGTAGAACCACCTTTCGCTGCAATTACATCTGCAAGTCTTTTTGGGTATGTCTCTACCAGCTTTGCACATCTAGAAAGTGAGATTTTTGCCCAATCTTCTTTGCAAAATAGCTCAAGCTCTGTCAGATTGGATGGAGAGCGTCTGTGAATAGTAATTTTCAAGTCTTGTCACAGAATCTCAATTGGATTTAGGTCTGCACCATGTCTGGCCATTCTAACACGAATATGCTTTGATCTAATCCATTGTCGCTCTGTCTGTATGTTTAAGGTAATTTTCCTGCTGGAATGTGAACCTCCACCCCAGTCTCAAGTCTTTTGCAGACTCCAACAGGTTTTTCTCGTACACGCGAGCAGAATTTCTGTCGGAAAAATCTTGGATGGTTTTTCCAACGGAATTCCGCTCAAGCTTGGCTTGCATACACACGGTCACACAAAAGTTTTCTGAACTTTTGACCGTCAAGGACGCGGTGACGTACAACACTAGGATGAGCCGAGAAAATTAAGTTCAATGCTTCCAAGCATGCGTAGGAATTTTGTGCGTCGGAATTGGTACAGACGATCGGAATTTTTTCGACCGAAAAAATTGAGAACATGCTCTCAATCTTTTGCTGGCTGTAATTCGGCCGGCAAAAGTCCGTTGGAGGATACACGCGGTCGCATTTTCGGACCAAAAGCTCTCATCGGACTTTTGCTGGCGGGATTTCTGCTTCTGTGTATGGGGCATAAGATTGCCCTGTATTTGGCTCCATCCATGTTCCCATCAACTCTCACCAACTTCCCTGTCCCTGCTGAAGAAAAGCATCCCCACAACATGATGCTGCCACCACCATGTTTTTCACGGTTGGTATGGTTGGTACGGTGTGTTCAGGGTGATGTGTTAGTTTCCCCCCACACATAGTGTTTTGCTTTTAGGCCAACAAATTAAATTTTGGTCTCATCTGACCAGAGCACCTTCTTCCACATGTTTACTGTGTCCCCCACATGGCTTCTCGCAAACTGAAAACGGGACTTCTTATGGCTTTCTTTCAACTGATTAATGCTCTCCTTGTCCGGCCTGTCAGTTTAGGTGGAAGACCATGTCTTGGTAGGTTTGCAGCTGTGCCATACTCCTTTCCATTTTCGGATGATGGATTGAACAGTGCTCTGTGAATTGTTCAAAGCTTGGGATTTTTTTTATAACCTAACCCTGCTTTAAACTTCTCTACAACTATATCCCTGACCTGTCTGGTGTGTTCCTTGGCCTTCATGATGCTGTTTGTTCACTAAGATTCTCTAACAAACCTCTGAGGGCTTCACAGAACAGCTGTATTTATACTGAGATTAAATTACACACAGGTGGACTCCATTTACTAATTAGGTGACTTCTGAAGGCAATTGCTTCCACTAGATTTTAGTTAGCGGTATCAGAGTAAAGGAGGCTGAATACAAATGCATGCCACACTTCACATATTTATTTGTAAAACATTCGGAAAACCATTTATAATTTTCCTTCCACTTCACAATGATGTGTCACTTTGTGTTGGTATATCACATAAAACCCCATTAAAATACAGTTACGTTTTTTTCTGTAACATGACAAAATGTGGAACATTTCAAGGTGTATGAATACTTTTTCAAGGCACTGTAAAATCGTAACATTACAAAATGTGGAAAATTTCAAGGGGTATGAATACTTTTTCAACGCACTGTATCTGATGAAACACAATAATAATAATGCTGTGGGGCTGGTATGAAATTTTTTCCAGGGCTGAATTTTATTCCCAGTCCGGCCCTGCTCCCAAACAAAATTGGCGTCCTTTTTTTCCCCATAAATAGAGCTTTATTTTGGTGGTATTCGATCATCTCTGCGTTTTTTTTATTTTTGGCGCTATAAACAAAACTAGAGCGACAATTTTGAAAAAAATTCAATATTTTTTACTTTTTGCTATAATAAATATCCCCAAAAAATATATAAAAAAAATGTTTTTTCCTCAGTTTAGGCCGATACGTATTCTTCTACATATTTTTGGTAAAAAAATTGCAATTAGCGATTATTGATTGGTTTGCGCAAAAGTTATAGCGTTTACAAAATAGGGGATAGTTTTATAGCATTTTTATTAATATTTTTTTTTTTACTAGTAATGGCGGCGATCAGCGATTTTTATTGTGACTGCGACATTATGGCGGACACATCGGACGTTTTTGACACATTTTTGGGACCATTGTCATTTATACAGCAATCAGTGCTATTTAAATGCACTGATTCCTGTGTAAATGACTGAATATTTGGCAGATGCCTGTGTTGCACAAAATAAACTACACAACACCAGCAACGAGGGGGTAGATTCAGGTGTATGCTGTGCAGTGTGCAGGAGGCACACTACACTGACTGAATATTAGGCAGATGCCTGTGTTGCACAAATCAACTACACAACACCAGCAATAAGGGGGTAGATTCAGGTGTATGCTGTGCAGTGTGCAGGAGGCACACTACACCCACTGTAACCGCGCTAGGTTAGGAAGCAAAGCAAAGCTGACACTGTCCCTGCCTATCCTGCTCTCTCCTTGAACACTACACTCACTGTAACAGCGCTATCTAAAGAAGTATAAAGCACAGCTGACAATGTCCCTGCCTATCCTGCTCTCTATGAACGCCGCACAACACTACACAAGGCCGCCGCACTGGTGGCCTTATATAGTGTGGGGCGTGTACTTAACCCCCCTGAGCTATAATTGGCCACAGGCATCCTGCCTGTGGCCAATTATGCCTCTCCTCGCTGCCGGCGCTGTGATTGGCCAAGCATGCAGGGTCACAGTGCATGCTTCGCCAATCATCAGCCAGCAATGCACTGCGACTGGCGCAGTGCATTGTGGGCCGTTCGTATCACACAAATTTGATGTGAATGGCCCACAAAGTTCTGGTTTCGATGAACGGACGAATGGCCGATGTTCGATTCGAACACCGTGCTCATCCCTAATAATGAGTAGAAACACAGGTGAGAAAGGCCCAAAGGTGAAACAATCCTATGGTAAACATATATAGAGTCCACCACGAAAAGTTGCTGCTCAGAAGTGGGGTACAAAGGCTTCAGCAGGCATGTAGAGCCTCAGGGACATTGTGTTCTCCACCCGAGATAAGGGGTATACACTCTTACCAGAAATAGTGGACTCGAATGTCAGCGACAACGAGCCATTTAAGCGAGGATAGCCCGATCAGTAGATTTCCAAAATGATCCAGGGAATCCACAGAGCTCCAAGAACGTATCTAGTAAATCGTGCAGGTAACCGTGAGGCTGGAACTCAGATGTTAAGCAGCCAGACTGGAAAGCCAAAAACTCTCATCCAAAGGGCTGATTACAAGATCACATTGATCACATTGAATATATTTTGGGGTGAAATTTGTGGTATGAACATGCTATGTGTTAGAAATATCTTATAAATGGACAATTTGTGTAAAAAAAAAAATGTGTTTTCTTTTTCTTTCCACATTTTCCAAAAACTTGTGGAAAAAAAATTACTTGTTCAAAAGACTCATTATGCCTCATAGAATATACGTTGGGGTGTTTACTTTCCAAAATGGGGTAATTTTTTGAGCGTTTCCATTGTCCTGGTGTTCCAGGACCTTCAAAAGTGTAATAGGTAGTCAAGAAGTTAGATGAGTAATTTATTTCCCTAGAACACCCGATGGTGCTCCCTGCATGTTGGGCTTTTCTATATGGTCAGGCTGTGAAAAAGTCTCACACATGTAGTATCGCCATACTCAGGAGGAGTACCAGAATGTGTTTTGGGGTGTAATTGCAAGTATGCATATGCTTTGTGAGAGAAATACCAACTTCAAAAAAACTCACCATGCCCGTTACTAAATACTTTGGAATGTCTTCTTTCCAAAAAGGGTTAATTTGGGGGGTATTTGGGGGGTATTTGTACCTTTCTCAAGAAATGAGATAAGCCGGCAGTACATCAGGTGTGATCAATTTTCAGTGATTGGCACCATAGCTTGTAGCCTCTATAACTTTCACAAAGACCAAATAATATACACTGATTTTGGTTATCTTTACCAAAGATATGTAGCAGTATAAATTTTGTCCAAAATTTATGAAGAAAAATTACTCATTGTACTTGTGCCGCTGCAGGGCTCCGCTCCGGGACTCAGGCTTGAATCGCCGGGACTCCAGGATTTACATCAAATCCCAGGACGGTCCTGGCAAATTCGGGACTTTGGTAGGTATGTGTTATACAATACAGACTCTGCACTATATACAGTACACTATATTGTAGATTACAGACTCTGCGCTATATACACTAAGTTATACATTACAGAATCTGCACTATATACACTATATTGTATATTACAGACTCCTGCACTATATACACTATATTGTATATTACAGACTCCTGCACTATATTGTAGATTACAGACACTGCGCTATATACACTAAGTTATACATTACAGAATCTGCACTATATACACTATATTGTACATTACAGACTCTGCGCTATATACACTATATTGTACATTACAGACTCCTGCACTATATACAATATATTGTACATTACAGACTCCTGCACTATATTGTACATTAGAAACTGCTGTACTATATACACTATATTACATAATTGTTACCAAACTGTTCATTGTCTGAACTGGTTTCTGGTTGCTAAGCAGTCCCTGGCTGTTCTTGAAGGAAGGCTCAGATAAAGTGTTAGCTTCCTGTCTATTTTCAGTGTGCACAAAATTATATGTAAGAGAAAAGTTTAATTTAAAAAAAATTATTGTGCTGAGGTTTATACATGTAGAATGCTTAATTGTGGCGCTGCAATCTAAGCATATTTTATGGCTACAGGAAGGCTTTTGTTTTATTTAACAATGCCCCCTTAATCCCTTACCACTGTTAATACAATTAGGCCACACCCACATTTCGTTGTGGCACGATACACACACTGCATTGCAGCTCTGCAAGGGGTACCCCAGTTCTTTTACAGGTACACCCCTGGCTCAAACAAAACCATTCCCATTCTTCCCCACGGTGCACTATGCACAGCACCTTTTTTTTTATCAAGTGATGGGGCCCAACTTATGAGCTTGTACACAGGCCCACTGATTTCATAAAATGCCCTGGTAGTAATTGTTATTCTTACTATATTATTGTTAACACAGAGTAAATATAATATTTATTTTTTTGAGGGGGGTTCTCTTCACTTTTTGTCCAAGTGACCACACAGTGAAGTACATTTGCTGAACAGGGCCACAGACAGCAAAAGTGAAATTGGTAGTAATCTTACCACAGCCTAATATAATACATAAGTGTGCTTAAAGCAGAACTTTGGGAATCTGTAAAATGTGCTGGCATGTTTTGTGTTAAGTCCAACAAGGTGTATGCCACCTAGTGGACTTGTCTCTTTATTTTACATCTGACAGTTTTATAGAGCTCTGAAAGCACAGCTATCGCTACACTCCCAGAGCTTTTTATATTTTATGAATGGGTTCACAAAACACAAAGCGCTCTGTGATTGGAAAGGAGGAAGGGAGGGGCAGGCACAGTGGCTGCATGTGACCCTACAGCTGATAGAGCTGAGACCAGAAGGTCCGGCATTGGAGTGTTGGAAGTATAGTGATAGCTGTTAATTGTAAGTCAAAAAGCTAAGTCCACAATGTGGCATGTACCTAGTTGGACTAATCCCTAGAAATCTAGAACATTTTCTAAAGTGGCTGAATTCCTGGAGTTCAGCTTTAAAGGAGAGATTATCCCTCACTTCCTGTTCTGGTGGCCACAGAGAAAATAGCAGACATTTTTGCAATGGGGACACAGGCAGCAATTAAAAAAAAACCTTGTAGAAGCTCTAGTTTTACGCATTGTCTTTAATAAATGTGTCAGTGTCTTGGGTCTTCTGCTGCTATTCTGTAATCATACATTTGGTAATTAGAGGTTTCTTTTAATGAATTAAATGAATGCATGTGGCAGTAGGTGTTGGGGTAAGTCCTCCATCTATAACCTGCAATCTATACCTGTACTGAATGAGTGGATTGGGTCTGGTTGCTAAAATTTTAAAAACGCTTTAACAATCACTCAAAAGGACTAAAACGCAAAACAAAAAATTTGCAATAGCTTTCACATCTATGTGCATATGAATATTGTATAGTTAGTGCATATTGCAGTTTCATTTGATAATTGAATCATATGGGATTGTATCCGAATTTGTGTTTGGTTGGGGACTTACATGCAACTTTAAACAACAATAATGCATGCTAATTTCATCTTCATCCTCTTCAAAGCAGATGAAAGGTAGGTATATTTTCTAACTTTTCAGTTTGATTTCTTTTAAAGCTATCACGTGGGGTTTTGTAGTGGGATTGGGAGGACTGATGCAATAAGCAAACCTTGCATATCTACCAACTGTCTCTTATTTGGAAGGACTGTATCCCTTTCATCCTCAAACGTCCCTCTATTTAGGCATCTGTTTACATCAGACTACCTCAGAACTGTCACATTTACGTCCGAAAAAACAAAAAGGATGTCGACCTTTTCCATTTTTTTTTTCTGGACTCTGATGGACTCGGAGATAGGGTCCTTTTACATGGGGCGGATCCGTAATGATCCGCCCTGTGAACATCCGCTGCTCAGCGGGGATCGCTCCGCTGATCCCCGCTGAGCCGGCGGATGACAGGGCGGTCCCTGCACAGCGTGCAGGGACCGCCCTGTCAGATCTCCACTCTCCACTATGAGGGATCGGATGAACACTGACCGTCTGTCCGTGTTCATCCGATCCGCTCTGCAGACGGATGGAAAAATAGGGTTTTCCTCTGTCTGCAGAATCGGACCATAGAGGAGGCGGACGATATCGGGTGTCAGCGGATGCTCATCTGCTGACAATCGCTATCCCATAGGGGTACATGTATGTCCGTTATTCATCCGAAAACGGATGGATGAAAAATGGACACAACGGCACGTGTGAAAGGGGCCTTAATCATGTGTTAAGCCCCATACACACGGTCGGACCGTGGACCAACTTTCCCTTGGACTTTTGTCCAAAGGGCGTTGGCCCTCAAGTTGGTACTGCATACACACGGTCGGACTTTTGAGACAACCAACACGAACGTAATGACGTTTCAACGTACTGACGACACTTCAAAAGAGGACGTTCGAATACTCCAGCGCCACCTTTGGTCAACTTCTATATTGTTGTCTGATCTTTTGCATTGGTTCTGAGCATGCGTGTTTGTACTGTGGACAAAAGTCAGTTGGTACTGCATACACACGTTCGGACTTTGGTCCTTCGGACTTTTGTTGGCAGAAAGTTGGTCCGTTCGCACAGCCAACAAAAGTCCGATGCAACCTGGAAAAAGTTGGTCCGATGGAGCGTACACACGGTCGGATGTTGGTCCAAACCACCTAATTTGCATGTTGGTTGTCAAAAAGTCCGACCGTGTGTACGGGCCTTAAAAGACATCCAGTGTTAACATCCAGCCACCCATTAACTAACATGGAGCTTCTGATCAGGTCCACCTGAAATACTGACAGGCCAACTTGATCAGTACCGCCTATATTAAAGGGGACTAATGCAGTCCATATATGAGTCTAATTCCAAATTAATTTTCTTTGAAAATCAGAAATTTTGTGCGTTTTGTGATCCTGTGTTGCCACTATTGATTCAGAAAATTTAACCAAACAAGCATCCAATTTCACCTCATGTTGCTACAGAAAAATTTTTTTGTGGCCGGGAATCTTCTTTTCGCTCCAGGAATTTTCTTTTCTTGTGCTCATGCACATTTCTTTTTCAGATATCTGGCACGATTCTCTCATCATTGATTAGAAAATCATTTGTTTTTCAAAAAATTTCCAATATGCCCAATTACTCAAATTCGATGGCCGCACGGAAATCGTCCACTGCTGCAGCCCACTAATGGTGCGAAATTCGAACAAAAATGCTTAGTTACAATTTTCAGAACTTTCAGAATTCAGCCCATGCATGGCTGGCTTTAGGTCTGATCTATAGACATATAAAAATGCACTATTTACCCACCAAAAGTTTATGCTACAATCAACCTTTTACCCCTAATAATTGTATTTAATATTTAGAGAAGTATTTAGAGAAGTCAGTAGTCAGTATAAAAAAAAAAAGTAACAGTAAATAAAACCACCTGTATATTTGACCAATATGTTATGCAATTTTTTCTTTTGTTGTACATTTGTCTATATACGCTCTACTGAATGCATACCTCCCATCTTTTTGATATGGGAATGAGGGATACCCATTAGCAAATGTATGTAGGCATAGGACCCACTCCCTGCCATGCCCCCTTAAAGGAGAATTAGACAAAAAAAATTGCAAAACCCACAAGTGCTTTTTTTACCACTACTATTCCTTTATATTGGCTTTTGAAGTTTATAAATGCAGACATTTAGAAATTGGATGAAAGGTTTATCACTGTTTTTTTGAAAGATAAAAAGTGCATTTTATATACAACTGTATAGATCAGACCAAAATGAGGGACAAATGGAGAGGAGAGAGGGACTTTGTTCCAAATCAGGGCTAGTCCCTCAAAATCAGGGACAGTTGGGAGCTATGTGAATGGTGTCCTTCTTTCTCATTGTAGAAAGTTGGGAGGTATGTCCTTGTGGTCATCAACATGTCAACATCAACAGTAAAGAAGACATGCATATTGGGATTTGCAAGGGAAGTTGCACTTTGCAAGGAGATTAGTGACTGAAGCCAAAATCTTGCTGACGTCTGTCATCCAACCATGTGCAAGAAAAAATTAAATTTTTTTTTTTTCATTTACCTTGCACGCGGTTGTGTTTTCTTTGTAAGTGAAATTTCACCACATTCACTAAGCTCTGGGGAAAATTCCCTTGCAAAGCGAACAGCCTATCTTCCTTTAGCAAATCAACTCTATTGCATGATAAATAACTGATAAATAAAATCTGTAAACAGAATATTTTCTCTTTCAACAAAATAATGTATTTTAACAACTTGTATGGGCAAGATTTCACCATTATATTTTTGAAGTGTGTTATTATTGTGTGTTATTATTCGATGATTTTGTATTTATTTTGGCTTAAAAAAACAAGTGGAAAAGCAGAGATTCTGATACAATACCGGAGTGGTGAAATCCCTCCAGAGAAGAAGGAAGCAGTGGGACAGAATCATAAACTAAAACATAAAGTGACCAGAAGAGAGGCAGCAATGTCGGAGAGTGGTGGAGCGGGATGGTTTACTGCGTGGAAGCCAGATAAAGATGTGGGAGGGTGGAGTTAGGAAGACAGACATAGAGGCACCAGGGTCAGAACCATTTCATATCTGGGGTGCCTTCCAGGTTTTGGGGTCTGTGGTCAGAATTGCGTGGCCGGGTTTGCTTTCAGGGAGACCTCAGTGTCTGAGTCAGACTGTAAATAGCCAGGAACACACAGCAAGGAGACGAGCGCAGCGAGCAGCTTGCACTGTCCCAGCACACTGTCATGAGTGGCCTGAAGTCAGGATGGCAAACAGCATGGTTATTGGCCTTGGTAATCTGCACTCTAATGCCAAGTATCTCATAGTATGAAATAACATCGGAGGCACCCCACACAGCACGGCATTGCACACAGTAATGAGTTTGAAAACTGCGATTAGATGCTAATCAAGTCTTGGGAATTACAGCATGTATAAATACCTTGCTAGGACACTTTTTATAAAACCAGCGGAAGTCCTGTCTCCATTTATAACGTAACATATTACATTTTCCCCTTATTTACATAAAGACTGTAAATCCCTCTGTCAGACCTCATCACTCTGTTCTGACCCTTTTTTATTTATCCATATTCTGGATATCTTTGCAGATAACCATGAAAGTTTTACATCGGTGCCTGTTCCCAAGTTGACCTACCAATATGTTTCAGACTATGCAACAAACCCCCCCCCCCCAAAAAAAAAAGATTGTATATGGTTTCATTATAGTAGCTAAATTATTCTTGTCAAACTTCCACTGCAGTATGAGAAATTGAAATGGAGAATCTGATTGGTTGCAAGTGCTGAGTGGGGGGAATAATATATTTAGGCCGCTGAAAGGCCTGTATCTGCAAAGTCACTTAAATGCTTACACAATAAAACCGCAAACCCTGATCTTGCTGATGCGCTACAGATATATCCTGGCTATTCCTCACCTGGTATAAAGTTGGCCACAGGTATTAGAGAGTGATTGGATGTGTAGGCATACACTCAGGCATCTGTGCCATTCAGTGTGTTGCTAACAATTAGGTCCATTTAGACTATGGGGGAGATTTAGGGTACTTTCACACTGGGGGGCTGTTATAGTGGCACTATTTGGGGAAAAAAATTCCTGCAAGCAGCTTATTTGAAGCGCCTGCAAAGCGATTCAGCAGCACCGCAACGCGGGCGCTTTTAACCATTTCCTCGGCCGCTAGCGGGGGGGGGTAAAAGCGCCGCGCTAGCGGCCAAGGAAAGGGTTAAAAGTGCCCACGTTGCGGTGCTGCTGATTCGCTTTGCAGGCGCTTCAAAGATGCTGCTTGCGGGAATTTTTTTCCCCAAATAGTGCCACTATAACAGCCCCCCAGTGTGAAAGTACCCTAAATCTCCCCCATAGTCTAAATGGACCTAATTGTTAGCAACACACTGGATGGCACAGGTGGCATCCCTAAGGAAGGGATGCGATTACGCGCCTTTCCACACCCGCTCAGATGTGAACCTAGCCTTATGCCCCATACACACGGTCGGATATTCCGATGGAAAAAGTCCGATCGGATTATGTTGTCGGAAAATCCGATCGTGTGTGGGCTCTAGCGGGCTTTTTCCGACAGAATTTCCGACGGAAAAGATTTGAGAGCAGGATCTCAAATTTTCCGAAAACAAAATCCGATCAGACTTTTCCGTACGAGTGTCGAGAATGTGTCGAGAATTCCGACGGACAAAGTGCCACGCATGCTCAGATCAAATTACAAGACCAAAGCTATTGGTTAGTAGCCTCTATGTAGTTCTGTCGTACACAACGAACGTCACCACGTTCGGAATGAACGGATTTTCCGACAACTTTGTCCGACCGTGTGTATGCAACACCAGTGTCGGACAAAATCCGTCGGAAAAAATCAGACAGAATTTGTGGTCGGAATTTCTGACCGTGTGTACGGGGGGCTAAGTGCGTGAGAAGGACACACTGGAAGTACATTTTTAGGTCTGTAGGTGCCTGACCGGAAGGGAATCCAAAAAGGCCAGAGATCTAAACTGAGAGACTGTTGAGAGGGAGTCTGTGAATGGAGGAGACCATGAAAGATTCAGTGGAGTAGGGTTGCTAAGACTGAAAGGCTTTCAAATGCTTTATGCTATGGTGATCCCAGTACAACTAAGCACCCGTACACACGGTCGGCTTAGTTGTCGGATCAGACGGATTTTGTCCGACACTGGTGTTGCATACACACGGTCGGACAAAGTTGTCGGAAAATCCGATCATTCTGAACGTGGTGACATTCGTGCGTACGACGGAACTACGTAGAGGCTAGTAGCCAATAGCTTTGGTCTCGTAATTTGATCTGAGCATGCGTGGCACTTTGTCTGTCGGAATTCTCTACACGCGATCGGAAAAAGTCCGATCGGATTTTGTTGTCGGAAAATTTGAAAGCGGGATCTCAAATTTTTTCCGACGTCTGATGGAGCCCACACACGGGCGGATTTTCTGACAACATGGTCTGATCGGACATTTTCCGTCTGAATTTCCGACCGTATGTACAGGGGCTCAGACCTTGTGCACATGGCTTTACAAGGTTCAGAGCATGCTCAATCACTTTCCTGGGACCCATAGCTGCTGCATAAGTCTTCTATTGAGTCGAATGAGAAGATGCGGCTGTACACGGTTATATACCATGGGTTGTGTAAAACACCTGCATGCACACCAACATATGCTCCAAATGCACAATTTCTGCATAACAGAAGACAAATCATTTTCATTATATTGTCATTTCTGCTTTCAGCCTTGCATCAGATGTCCTCCAGTTTAGTATGGCCACAAGTCCTCTGTACCCCAACATTTACTTTGTTCTGCACAATCACCTTCATAAATACATTTGATGGCATCTAAAATGGAGATTTGGCACTAACTATGCATTGTGTTCTGCTACATAAACACAGGCTCATACAGGCCTCAAGTATATAAACTCAAACTGTTTACTATAGAAAAACCACAAACGCTGTAAAGCACTAAAACCACAATAAAACATAGGGTTACCATGATTATCTTGATCTGAGCCAGACAGAGACTTCTCTGGGGGTCATTGAAGTGGTGTATATCTACAAATGAAGCCAAGAACAAGCATAGTTTGTAAGTATAAATGGGCAGATGCTTTAGGCTAAAAAAGTAATAAAAAAATAAAACAACACATAATGTACAGGAAAGATGCAGGAGGTGTACAAGAAAGAGTGCCTTAATGTGATCATATCTTTTAGTAATTTACATATTCTCTAACCATTAAAAAAGAAAAATATATTTTTGAAAGCTATAACCAGGGTTCGCATACTATATTCACAGAAAGACAAATATCTACCACCTTTTTGTAATTCTAACACCATTCCCTAAAATCTATTATAAGCTTTGACATGTTAATGTCATTTAAAAAGTGCTTTTCAATTTTTATTCTCTAAATCTTCAGCTTTCATTAAATTAATACTTAGTGCGACTGTCTCTGGATTGTGATTTTTCATGTTGTTCACTGTGTTATTTGTGAAATTGATAATAAATATATTTTCAACCTTAAATTAATACTTGGTAATCCTGCCACAAAGGTCCTTGTTCAAGCATTTCCTGTCATGGAGTGACTATACTCTATCCCTGTCACATGAACCCTACCTAGGTAGAGACTACAAGCATCTGTACCAACATACTTATTATTATACAAGATATACCTGTATACAGTGGCGAAAATAATTATTTGATCCCTGCAGATTTTGTAAGTTTGCCCACTTACAAAGAAATGAAGGATCTATAATTGTTATTATAGGTTTATTTTAAATGATAGAGACAGAATATCAACCAAAAATCCTGAAAAAAACATGATACAAATGTTATAAATTGAGTTGCAGTTCAATGAGTAAAATAAGTATTTGATCCCCTACCAACCAACAATAATTATGGCTCCCACAGACTGGCTACTGTATGTGCTCATGTGGTACAGAGATTAGTCCTGTCCATTTAAGAAGGTGCTCCTAACGACATCTCGTTATGTCTATAAAAGACACCTGTCCACAAAAACTCTTCCATTCAAACCTCACCATGATGGGCAAGACCAAAGAGTTGTTAAAGGACATCAGGGACAAGATTGTAGACCTGCACCAGGCTGGAATGGGCTACAAGACCATCAGCAAGAAGCTTGGTGAGAAGGAGACAACTGTTGGAGCGATTATTTGCAAATGGAAGAAATACAAAATAACCATCAATCGCCCTCAAACTGGAGCGCCATGCAAGATTTTGCCTCATGGGTTAAGGATGATCATGGGAAAATCAAGGGATCAGTCCAGCCCTACACGGGAGGAGCTTGTGAATGATCTCAAGGCAGTTGGTACCACAGTCACCAAGCAAACGATTGGTAACACAATACGCCGCAATGGATTGAAATCCTACAGCACCCACAAGGTCCCCCTCCACAAGAAGGCACATGTATAGGCTCATCTGAAGTTTGCCAATGAACATTTATATGATTCAGAGTAGGATTGAGAGAAAGTGCTGTGGTCAGATGAGACCAAAATTGAGCTCTTTTACATTAAAGTTATTGTAAAGTCTAATTTAAAAAAAATTATAATAATAATAACAAACATGTTATACTTACCTGCTATCTGTAGTGGTTTTGCCCAGGGCAGCCTAACTCCTCCTCTTCTCAGGTCCCTCTTCACTGCTTCTGGCCCCTCCCTCCTGTTGAGTGCCCCCATAGCAAGCAGCTTGCTATAGAGCACCCAAGTCGAGTCACAGCTCCATGTGTCCATTCCATGCGGGCCGCCCCCTCTCTCTCCTGATCTGCTAACTGACTTTGACTGACAGCCACGGGAGCCAATGGCACCACTGCTGTGTCTCAGTCAATCAGTAGGAGAATCCCAGATAGCTAAGACACTCGTGAAAATCGCTGGAGAGAGATGGGGCTCAGGTAAGAAATCAGGGGGTTCTGGGGAGGCTGCTACACACAGAAGGTTTTTTATCTTAATGCATCCCAGAGTGGAAGATCCCTGCATCCACATCATTGGAGTGGATGCATGAATATGTGAGTTTTTTTGTTCAACCTGCTGTTTGAATGACAAAAAAAAACAAATGGTGGGGGTTTGTCCAAATTGACTGCAAAAGTGTAAATATGCTTTGATTATAGCAAAGAGAACAGTGCTGCAAAGGGCTTACAATCTAAATGAAAGAGATCCTCAGGCAAAACTTGCAGCAGATGCCCATCTGTTCCCTATAGTTTTTAGAAATCTGTCCTCAAATGTTCAAAGCTTTTTTTGTTGTTTTTGGGAAAATGTACTATTTAAGAGAGAGATATAGAATCTACATTTTGGATCTACAGCTACTGTATATACTCGAGTATAAGCCGAGTTTTTAAGCACATTTTATTGTGCTGAAAGTGCCCCCCTTGGCTTGTACTCGAGTCAAGCACATTTCTGCAGCAGAAAATGACATTTTCCAACCCGACTTTGGGGCCCCGTATCTCAGGGCCTCTTGGTGCTAAGAACCCCAAATTTGGTGTGCAAATCCAGTGGAACCAACACTACAACATATCCAATGGGTTTCCTAGCACAAAGTGGCCCAGAGATACGGGGCCCCAAAGTCGGTTCGGAAAATGTCATTCTCTACTGCAGAAAAGTGCTTGACATTTTCCAAACCAACTTCGGGGCCACTTGGTGCTAGGAACCCCATCTGAATATGTTGTAGTGTTGGTTCGACTGAATTTGCATACCAGACTTGGGGTTCCTAGCACCAAGTGGCCCCAAGATACGGGGCCCTAAATTCGGTCAACTGTGTCCATCTGCAGCAATGTTATTTCAGGATCCCTTGGGTCCAGAGACCCCAAAATTTGGCTTCAGATAGGGGGCATCTAGGAACCCTTAACTACCAAGTTTGGGGGACCTATGGCTGCAAATGGGCACAGTGAGGCATGCAAATGGGCACAGTGAGGCTGCAAATGGGCATTGTTGACCCTCTTTTCCACTTACAGTAGCTGCGTATTTCTCACCCTAGTCTTATACTGGAGTCAATAAGTTTTTCCATTTTTTTGTGGTAAAATGAGGTGCCTCGGCTTATATTCGGCCTATCCTCGAGTATATACGGTACTTATAGGAGCTATATTCATGGCTGCAGTGAAAATACAGTGGTATGCATGTGAAAGGCTATCACACTACACTGCACAGGACTGTGTTTAAAGGTAAAAACAAGTTAGTAATGACAGACTATGCTGAAGTAGTTTGCCACAAAACCAATCTCCTTTTAGGGTGGGAAATCCGTAACATCAAATGTTCCAGAAATAGGAAGAAGGTCGTTACCGTATCACTAGATTCCTAGAATAACGCAAATCTACCTAGATCAGATCTCCACTAGCCTTGCTGGGGCTTTGTCATATACGTTATACAAACATCGGGTTGTTTTTTTAGTGTCCGCTCATCGACACTAGAAAGAATCTTACAGACACTTTCAATGAGGAGGCTCACTGACATAGACAAGAAAGGCCCCTTTTTGCAGAATTTTTTCTGACACCTTATGGTTTTTAAGAGAAATATATGGGGCTGCTATTGCTGGTGGGGGTAGCCTACATATTTCTCTCAGGTTTTCTAAAAGGGAACTTTACTGGGGAAATTATAGAGGCTGCAGTTAGTGACCTTGCATGCTTCTTTGCAGACATCCTTGTTCCAGGTCAGTCATTTAGAAAGTTTAGAAGACAATCTCCCTGTGGCTGCACATGAAGACAATCCCATCAATCTGTAATGTGTGGCCACCCTAGCCTGGGCTACAAACCAGGCCTCCGCCCCTCTGAGCTTTATCATGGGTATCCCCATAGAAACACATTGGGGACGTGGCCTGGTTGGAGCCCAGCCTGAGGTTGCCACACATTACAGATTGATGGGATTGTCTCGATGTGCGGCCACAGGGAGAATTTCTTCTATACTCAGTGATGGTAGGAGCTAAGACAAGCTCCCTCCTAAGCCAGCACTTACACCAGTGAATACCGAGGACTTGCACCCCTTCTAAAACCTGAGCGTCTCGCATACCGGGTCTCTTTTGGGTCACAATTTAGAACTTTTTTTATACAAAATCATCATGACATCGAAGCAACTAGCATTTTTGGGAGAAGGAACCACCTTCGTACTTCTCCCAGTACAGATTTCAAGCTCACCTATGCCAGACCATGCACATAAACACATTTGTTTCAGGTCAATGTACTTTGAGTTACTGACCTGGGACAGGTTTAGAGATAAGAACTTTTTTTGATCTTCATAATTTTTATTAACATCAGTTTTAATTTACATTACAATACATTAGAAACACAAAAAAAAAATTACAAATACATTCATATTCGACTTACAAAGAACGTGTGGGGGGGGGGGGGGGGGGGGGGAGTGGGGGGGGGGGGGGGGGGGGGGCGCTAATACAATTATACTATCAATCATTCTCCTATTTAATAAACTCATACATGTATGAATTCTGTTATAATAATAAAGCAATATTCGTACTTACATCCTAATCTTCTCCCTCTACCCTTCTTCATTTATCCTTCCCCACTCATTCTGTGATTTGTAAAGGATCTATCCACCCCTGGGATTCCATCTGAGGCTATAGTAAAGGGTATCATGCCAGGCATCCTTAACCATGGATCGCATATATTATGAATATGAATATATATTATTTCGGAAAACCTGCCATTCTTTTAGTAAGGTATCGTTAACCTGTGTCCGCCATTCCTCATACATAGGAATACTCGGAGATATCCATTTTTATGTGAATAACTTCCGTGCTATAAATAGTATCTTATTATTAGCTGTTCTAACTGCTGGTATATATACTTCTTTTTCTAAATAACCTAGTTGACATATTTTAGGATCTAATTGTATCTGTGTTTGGTAAACCCGATTAATAGTGTCCACTCATTTTTGGCAGTACCTAAACAATGTAGGTAATTTCCATAGCATATGTAGTAAGTCAGCAGAAGGTCTCCGACACTGAGGGCATTCAGATGTGTCTCGTCTTTCCCTTTGATACAATTTAATTGGGGTCCTATATGATCTATAAATTGTATATAATTGTGTTAAAGACTGCTGAGGTGATACCGATACCAACTGTACTTGCTCCAGAATATTCTGCCATTGTTCATCTGATAGAGCTCCTAAATTCTTTTCCTATCCCCTTCTAGCGGGACAGATAGCCTCCCCCTGAGATTGCCCAACCAAGCAATCATATATAGTAGAAATAAGACCCTTCTTAATTTGTGTCTTTACAATAAGATCTATTAATTGCATAGTTTGTATCTTCAACTTATTATCTTTAAATTGAACCTGTAGGGCATGTCGTAATTGTAAATATTGGAAGAAGGTACAAGGGGGCAACGAGTATTCCATTTGTAATTCTTTAAATGTTTTTAAGATATTATTAGAATATAATTGTGAAATATATTGAATCCCTAATTCTCTCAACACCCCAAATGCTTCCAGTTTATTGATCTCTTTATATTTTATATCTTCCAATAAAGGGGTATAAGCTGATTATCCACATATTGCATTATGTGTGTCATTTCCTGCCACACTTTATTCATCAATACTAGAGTGAGTCTTTGAGTAACATTACCAAAAGACCCAGATTCCAGCTGGGCTATTAAATGATGACGGGAGAATCGGGTTAACAATAGCAATTTAATTGGATCCATCCACTCCATAAAGCCCCATCCTGCCATCTGTTGGAGTTGAGCGGCAATAAAGTACAATCCCCAGCTAATCCCCCCCTATCTTTAGTAAATTGTAATGTAGAAAGCTTAATTCTGGGATTTTTACCCTTCCATAATAAGATACGAAATAAAAAATCTATTTTTTTAAACCACTTAAAGGGAATCCATAATGTATCCATATAAGTAACTGAGGGAATCAGAACATTTTTTCCAAATTTGCACGTCACACTAGCGGCAAAGGTAATTTAGTCCATATTTTGCTCTTCATCTTAAATCTATCCAGTAACGGTGTCAAATTCTAATTTAAATATTTCTCTGTTTTTTTTTTTTTTTCTTGTTAAAAAAAATATTCCTCTGTTTTTAAGGAGACCCATATGCCTAGATATTTAAAAGACATAAGTATTTTAATCTTATTTGCTATCTGTGGTAGGGTTGGGGACATCTCGTCTACTGGGATTAATACAGATTCATCCCAATTTATATTAAAACCCAAAAAAGAACCAAAAGTTTCTATCAGAGTCATAGCAGAAATCAGTGATTCATCAGTATCTCCCAAAAACAACAAAGCATCATTGGCATATAAACATAGTTTATCCTCCCTTTCTCTTCTCTTAAACCCACTGATAGTGGTTGTTTGCCTAATTGCTATTACTAAAGGCTCTATGGCTAATGCAAACAGTAATGGAGATAACAGACACCCCTGCCTAGTACCTCTAGATATAGTAAGAACATTTGATGTCAATCCATTAGTATGTACACAGGCTCAGGGGGCACAGTATAATAATTATATCCACCTAATAAATCCTTCCCCGAGGCCAAACCTCTCCAAAACTTCCCACAGGTATGTTCACTCAATGAGTCGCTTTGGTAGCATTGAGGGACAACACCGCTCTATTCCCTACATTATCTGGTACAATCTGTAAATTAAGAAATAATTTCCTCAAATTTGTTGTTGTGGACCTACCTGGGATAAAACCTGTCTGGTCTGGGTGTATCAACTTTTTCATAATGCTGTTTAATCTAGTAGCCAGGACCCTCACTAATATCTTTACATCTGAGTTCAACAGTGAAATTGGTCGATATGACTCTGGTAATGACTGATCTTTATCTGGTTTAGGTATTACTAAGATACTGGCTTCTCAGTCATTGATTCCAGAAGCCTAAAAGTGTCAAATGCCTGATTAAGCACCTTCAGCAATCCTGGCAGTAATATATCTCTGTGTATCCCATATATTTCTGGCGGTAAGTCATCGGTTACTGTGGCCTTCCCATTAGGGGATTCTGAGACTGCTTTAATTAATTCCTCTAATGTTAGTGGGGAGCTAAGTCTTTCTCTGTCATCCCTAGAAATCGAATGTATCTCCAGGGGGGACAGAAAATCTCTAAGGTGATCCATTTTATAGGAGACCTTGCTCTCATATAAATCACCATAGAAGAAGCAAAAAGAGGATAGAATATCCTCTTAATTATGAGAGATGTCTCCTGTTGACATACCTACTGAGGGAATATAATTAGAGTGGGTCTGAGATTTAGTCCTTTCTCCTTCCTCATAATACCTACTCTTTGCAAAAGATTGAGCTCGTTTTGCTTTTTCCAAACTGTCCTTTTATATAATAATTGTATATATTTCCATATAGAGTGATTTATTGGGGTAGGATTCTGAATATATTGAATATATTGAAATTCTTTTTGCTGCACCTCTCCTACCAGACGAGTTTCCCACTCTGCACTCGATTTTTTAAACTGGCTAATAGCTTGTAATAATAATCCTCTTGGAAAAGCCTTCATAGTATCCCATACCACCTGAGGGGTGGTAGATTCAGCATTATTGGAAAAAAAATCAACCAAGGATTGGCAGAAAGAACCATCCCGTGGCAGCCCCTGCAGCCAGAGGGCGTTCACCCGCCAATTAGATTTTTTTACGAGGTTGAATTTTTTAAAACCTTTGAAACAAACCCTCACTGAACTTTGTAGCTATATTCATCGTGAAGTAATTAAAGTAACACTAAACAATATCCTTACTTTTCAAAAATAATCCAAGCATATCCACTACTTAATGGCCATGTCATCTTTTTTTCATGGGATTGTTTCTTACTTTGTACTTCTGCCTCCTTGTAAACCTTCTCAATGAGCCCCTAAACCTCTCCTTTCCCCTTCACGTCCCTTTGTTTGAAACAAGCAGTGCATATTAGTTATGGTCATGTGCACTACTCTATGCACACATAGCCCCTAGTCGGGGGGGGGGGGGGGGGGGGGGGGGGGGGGGGGGGGGGGGGGGGGGGGGGGGGGGGGGGGGGGGGGGGGGGGGGGGGGGGGGGGGGGGGGGGGGGGGGGGGGGGGGGGGGGGGGGGGGGGGGGGGGGGGGGGGGGGGGGGGGGGGGGGGGGGGGGGGGGGGGGGGGGGGGGGGGGGGGGGGGGGGGGGGGGGGGGGGGGGGGGGGGGGGGGGGGGGGGGGGGGGGGGGGGGGGGGGGGGGGGGGGGGGGGGGGGGGGGGGGGGGGGGGGGGGGGGGGGGGGGGGGGGGGGGGGGGGGGGGGGGGGGGGGGGGGGGGGGGGGGGGGGGGGGGGGTGGGGGGGGGGGGGGGGGGGGGGGGGGGGGGGGGGGGGGGGGGGGGGGGGGGGGGGGGGTGGGGGGGGGGGGGGGGGGGGGGGGGGGGGGGGGGGGGGGGGGGGGGGGGGGGGGGGGGGGGGGGGGGGGGGGGGGGGGGGGGGGGGGGGGTGGGGTGGGGGGGTGGGTGGTTTGTGGGGGGGGGGGGGGGGGGGGGGGGGGGGGGGGGGGGGGGGGGGGGGGGGGGGGGGGGGGGGTGGGGGGGGTGGTGGGGGGGGGGGGGGGGGGGGGGGGGGGGGGGGGGGGGGGGGGTGGGGGTTGGGGGGGTGGGGGGGGGGGGGGGGGGGGGGGGGGGGGGGGGGGGGGGTTGTGGGGGGGGGGCAGTGGCGGCTGGTGAAGTTTTAGAATGGGGGGCAAAAGACCCCGCCCCTCCATGTTTGGCCCCTCCCACTTACCATAAGCCATGCCCCTTATATAATCCACCCACTCTGTCCCCTGTATTCCACTTGCTTCCACTCATAGTGCCAGGAGTATACAGCTCAGCATCACAGCACAGAGTATACAGCCCCAGCATCACAGGACAGAGTATATAGCTCCAGCATCACAGGACAGAGTATATAGCCCTAGCATCACAGGACAGAGTATATAGCCCTAGCATCACAGGACAGAGTAGTCCCAGCATCACAGGAGAGAGTATATAGCCACAGCATCACAGGACAGAGTAGTCCCAGCCTCACAGGACAGAGTATACAGCCCCAGCATCACAAATCATGTTATATAGTGCAGCCTTACAGATCGGCGCAAACAAACTGAAAAATTACACTGTTAGTTTAGTGTAAGTTTAAGAGATAGGTATGGCTGCCAAATCCAAGTGTCTATTTCAGCAAATGTAGCCTCACTGTACACATCATATGCAGAAGCACTGTGCCCATAATGAGGGGTTCCCACCATGCCTGTGCTGAGTTCCCGGGTCTGTACATCCGATGTGCCCATAATGAGGGGTTCCCACCATGCCTGTGCTGAGTTCCCGGGTCTGTACATCTGCTGTGCCCATAATGAGGGGTTCCCACCATGCCTGTCCCACCAGGTAGTGTCTGAGGACGCTAGTGATTTTATATATATATATATATATATATATATATATATATATATATAAAATCACTAGCGTCCTCAGACACTACCTGGTGGGACAGGCATGTATAAATAAATAAAATGTATGCAGTGTAAATATATATTATTTTTAATGTCCTAGAAACTGTGTCCAAAAAATCATTGAGTATGATGCCCAGGTTCTTCCAGTGTAATGTGTGTTGCTGTTCCATGTGCATCGATAGAGCTGTGGCATGCAGGCCCCATTGGTCAATTCTGACACCATCTGGCACCGACTTTTTACTGACCTAGATATCAAGTGAAGGCAGTCCGCCTTGCTCAGCCAGGAAAGCCTATTGCAATGAGCTTGCAGTGTAGCAGTGGGTGTGACCACCTGTGCTCTAGTTCTATCTGGGGAGGGGGGTGCGCCGATCGCAGGAGGATGCTCGGGAAAACTGTGAGGGAACTTCACCCTTATTCGGTCATGGGTGAAGTCCTTATCTTTACACGGTCATTGATGAGGAGTTTCTGGAGCAGAGGGGCAGGAGAAGCTGTCAGAACATACGGTCCAGTTAAGTTCTCCATCATGGACTCGGGGCAGAGAAAGGTTGTGAGTGTACCACAGTGGAGAACTGGATGTGGAGACATGCCAGGAAGTCTGGGAGGGAACTTCATTCTTACACGGTCATTGATGAAAAGTCCTGGAACAGAGGAGAGACTGCGGGGAATAGTGTCAAATCGATGCAGCCCGAGGGTGCAGGATTTTCAGGCTGGACTAGCTGGGAACAGTAGTCCACCGTTCAGCACATGCTACTAAACTACTAGGCCTCCGGGGGGAGAGGTACTGCAGACCTCTGGCCTAGTAGCTGCAATCGAATAAGAGTCAGCATTAGAGACTATGGGTTCTTTTGCATATAGAAGGATGTGACAAGAAATATAATGTACTACAGAATAAGTTTGTGCAGGAGGGAAGGATTCCTGGGAGCAATAGTCTGCAGGAGTTACGCAGAGGAGGAGCAATAATCTGCATTATGAAGCAGGAGGGAAGAGACTGTAGATGTTATACATGTGCATAATTTCTTCAAGGCTCAATCGAAGTTCTAATTTATAAATATGATGGCAAAGCAATCGTTCTATGGGCATCCCATATTTCCTTTCCAAGTTATATCCCCCAATAACAAAAACAACGCAAAAGTTGTAGTATAAACAGCAAACCGTATAAACAATGAAAAGCATAAACAGTAAAGGAAAAGTCTTAATTTCCGATAGAAACAGTCCGATGGGAGCTTTTCAACGGATTTTCCGACCGTGTGTATGCCCATCGGTCTTTTTCTGTCGGAATTTCCGACGGACTTTGGATTGAAAACCTGTTCTCAATTTTTCCGACGGAAAAACTTTCTATCGGATTTTCCGATCGTGTGTATGCAATTCCGACAGAGCTTTTTCCGATGAGAATTCCGTCCGTGTGTACGCGGCATCTGCAACAGATGGACAAAAAAATGTCCCAGAGTGCACTCTGTGAATGTTCTCCTGAATGTAGGTATACTGTATGTACAGTATCTAACAAAAGTGAGTATACCCCTCAGATTTTTGTAAATATTTTATTATATCTTTTCATGTGACAACACTGAAGAAATTACACTTTGCTACAATGTAAAGTAGTGAGTGTACAGCTTGTATTACAAATTTTCTGTCCCCTAAAAAGAACTCAACACACAGCCATTAATTTCTAAACCGCTGACAACACAAATTGAGTACACCCCTAAGTGAAAATGTTCAAATTGGGCCCAAAGTGTCAATATTTTGTGTGGCCACCATTATTTTCCAGCACAGCCCTAACCCTCTTGGACATGAAGTTCACCAGAGCTTCACAGGTTGCCACTGGAATCCTTTTCCACTACTCCATGACAACATCACTGAGCTGGTGGATGTTAGAGACCTTGCGCTTCTCCACCTTCCATTTGAGGATGCCCCACAGATGCTCAATAGGGTTTAGGTCTGGAGACATGCTTGGCCAGTCCATCACCTTTACCCTCAGCTTCTTTAGCAAGGCAGTGGTCATCTTGAAGGTGTGTTTGGGGACGTTATCATGTTGGAATACTGCCCTGCAGCCCAGTCTCATGCTCTGCTTCAGTATGTCACAGTAGATGTTGGCATTCATGGTTCCCTCAAAGAACTGTAGCTCCCCAGTGCCGGCAGCACTCAGGCAGCCCCAGACCATGACACTTCCACCACCATGCTTGACTGTAGGCAAGAAACAACTGTCTTTGTACTCCTCACCTGGTTGCCGCCACACACGCTTGACACCATCTGAACCAAATAAGTTTATCTTGGTCTCATCAGACCACAGGACATGGTTCCAGTAATCCATGTCCTTAGTCTGCTTGTCTTTAGCAAACTGTTTTTAGGCTTTCTTGTGCATCATCTTTAGACAACCATGCAGACCAATTTGATGCAGTGTGCCGCGTATGGTCTAAGCACTGACAGGCTGAGTAGGAGAATGTCCGACCATCTGTTCGTGTACTCAAACTGAAACGAACTTGGATTCTGCAGCAGGACAATGATCCTAAACACACCAGCAAGTCCACCACCGAATGGCTGAAGAAAAACAAAATGAAGACTTTGGAGTGGCCTAGCCAAAGTCCTGACCTGAATCCTATTGAGATGTTGTGGTATGACCTTAAAAAGGCCGTTCATGCTCGAAAACCCTCTAATGTAACTGAATTAGGACAATTCTGCAAAGATGAGTGGGCCAAAATTCCTCCAGGACGCTGTAAAAGCCTCATTGCACGTTATCGCAAACGCTTGGTTGCAGTTGTTGCTGCTAAGGGTGGCCCAACCAGTTATTAGGTTTAGGGGGCAATCACTTTTTCACACAGGGCCATGATGGTTTGGATTTTTTTTCACCTTTAATAATAAACACCTTCATTTACAAATTGCATTTTGTGTTTACTTGTGTTGTCCTTGACTATTGTTTAAATTGGTTTGATGTTCCGAAACACTTAAGTGTGACAAACATGCAAAGGAACAGGAAATGAGGAAGGGGGCAAACACTTTTTCACACCACTGTATATGTATAGCTCCTGAAAGGAGTAGCCCTTGGGAGGCAATTGTACAGTTTATGGTTCCTAGTTTGCCAACTTTAGCTGGCTAACGATGGGACCTAATCTGTATGGTGGTGTACTTGATTACTGTTTCTTTAAATCTGCATGCAGTGGTTGGCTTTGGGATTATTAAGCAAATGGGCAGCATCCTGTTGTACTGAACTGCTAACAGTGGTTTAGTAAGCACAGCTGCATCTGCTCACCAGTCCTGATACCCAAGAACCTTGTCCTGGGCACCCATTGTCTCTGGTCTCTGGAACTGGCTCAGTCCTTGCAGTCAGGTCCTGACAGCTCAGTCTCAGCTCACTGGTCCTCACAAGCTCATTCTTGGTACTCCAGTCTCTGCACAGGCTTAATCTCTGCCTTCTGATCCTGGTCCAGTTTCCAGCAGCAAGAGAGCCTTCTTTGTAGTTCACAGCCTCATTTACCTCCACAGCCAATGCTTCCCACTGACTTTCATTTACATGGTTCAATATGGTTGCATACACTCCAGGTGAGGGGAAGTAGAGACAGAAGGAGCGGGTGGAGGATTTCACACAGCCCACTCTGTCTTTAGCCCAGACAGCAGCATGGGGGAGGCAAGCAAAGGGAGCCACAGCCACACCACCCTGTCCTGCCAGCTACAGTTGTTGGAAATCCACAGATACTGTCTTTTGAATCTCAATTATGACTTATGAGGATGAATTACTTCACAGCACAAGCATCTAGAAAGGGACATGTGGACTTTCTTACCGCTTGTTGACAATATATAAATACTAATTAGCCTACAGCATTTTACTATGTGGACTAGTATCTGTGTGAGGTCCTACATGAGGCAGTGCAATTCGGGATTCATTGTATCGCATCGTTTACTTATTTTTTAACTTTATTTTACATGTTACATAGTGACACTTCATTCATGTCTCAATGCATTGTGTTGCAGTGACATGCAGTGCCATTCAGTGCACTTGCGGGCTTCTATATAGAGATAGGTTTTCATGGATCACCTAACGGTGGATAGAGTAGGAGATAGTTGGACAGATTGGGGTAAGAAGCTCCAGATGATGGGAAAGGCTCTGGAGAAGTTCTAGAGGTGAGCATGGAAGAAGGTGATGAGGGAACTAGAGAGCAGGATAACTAGAATAACAATAAAATAATAAGATGTGGAGTCGTTTCTGTGTCCCCATTCTGTATAAATCTCACCAGCAATGTCCTCCCAAGCCCTCTGGCGCTTGCAGCAATCTGTGTAAATGTTGTCACTGGGATCATAATGCAATGTCCATGACATCACCAGTTATATTAGTTCTTCAGTATCAAGCATGGTGTGGCTTGCTTTCTCCCTTGTGCAGCCTGTTTAGAAAAGATATTGCTTGGAGTAGGGATAAAAATGTGCTAAAATGCATGTATATGGGTTTTTCCATGTGCTTCCATTGAAGTCTATGGGGTAAAAACAGACTAATGTCTCACCAAAAGAAGCACCTGCACATATTTCCAAGTTGCACATAAGCATGTTGCATAGGTATGAATGGATAGAAAAAACAGAAAGGGGGACTTCGGACTTTGTAGGCACAATTGGACAATTTTGTCAAATTGTGCCTAAAAAGTCTGAAGTCCCCCTTTCTGTTTTTTCTATTCAATCTCTAGGATGTGGCACATTTCTTATTGATCTGTATCCACAGTACCACTATGTGTGATGATACAATGAAATTCATTGATTATAGGTATGAATGGGCCTCATACATAATTATGTGATTCCTCTGTGCATTTGCCATGTGCAAAGGTATGAATAGGGACTAAAGGGATACTGGGGTCACAGCTTTACTTATTTTAAATGTTGTGTTTGACAAAGATAATGAAGACACATTCTCTTACTTGTTTGTCTGTTTGATAGACAAAAGTGCTGACGAGGACATTAATAGGAACAAGCTCATAATATTTCCTCCCCAATGTGCCTCTTTCCTTGACTTCTCTGTCAAGAGCAGTGGCACAACCATCTACCCATTCCCACATGCCAGTGTGCTAGGTGTTATCCTGGACTCTGAACTCTCCTTTCGGCCCCACATCCAATCCCTTTCCAAAGCTTGCCGTCTCAACCTCCGCAACATCTCCAAACTACGTCCCTTCCTAACCAATGAAACCACAAAGCTCCTGATTCACTTACTGGTTATCTCTTGCCTCGACTACTGCAGCTCCCTCCTTATTGGCTTATCTTTAAATAGACTATCCCACCTTCAGTCCATCATGAATGCTGCTGCCAGACTCATCCACCTTACAAACCGCTCAGCATCTGCTACCCCTCTCTGCCAATCCCTCCATTGACTGCCACTCACCCAACAAATTCAATTCAAAATACTAACAATAAGTTAAAAAGCCATACACAACTCTGCCCTTAGCTACATCACTAGCCTAGTCTCAAAATACCAACCTAATCGTCCTCTTCGTTCCTCCCAAGACCTCCCGCTCTCTAGCTCCCTCATCACCTCCTCCCATATTCACCTCCAGGACTTCTCCTGAGCATCTCCCATCCTCTGGAATACCCTACCCCAATCTGTCAGACTATCTCCAAATCTATCTACCTTTAGGCGATCCCTGGAAACTTTTCTCTTTGGAGAAGGCTACCCTGCCTCCACCTAACAACTGTTCTTTTATTTTCTTCATCAATTCACCCCCACAGTTATTACCCTTTCGTATCACTTGACCCTCCCTCCTAGATTATAAACTCTAATGAGCAAGGCTCTCTGATTCTTCCCGTATTGAACTGTATTGAAATTGTACTGTCTGCACTACTGTTGTAAAGCGCTGCCCAAACTGCCGGCACTAGATAAATCCTGTATAATAATAATAAAAATAAGAACGACTCCAGTACAGTTGCTAAAATTCCTTCAATCTGTTTAGTTTCTTTTCAAAAGAAAAAATTTAATTTTAGAATATAAATAATTGTTTTTATTGTACCATACATTAGAAAAAAAAACACACACAGAATTTAATAGACTGCTATAATGTAACGATAATGAGAAACTGATCTACATAAATACGCACCACATTTGTTTCATATGTCTTGTATTTCCTCTGATGATACAACACTCTACAGTAAAGAAAGGGTTAAACAAGCACTTACTCTAAGAACTCAGTTAAGAAGACCAAATGCCCTTCTAGTCCTTGAACTTTCTGCCCCCGCACCTCCCTGTCTCTAGTGCCAACCACATCAAACATTGCCACGCAGATACCCAACATCTCCTCCAACTAAACTCCCTGCCTGATCCCACATGTGACCCTCCCAGTCCCTATATAAAGCTCTTCTAAAAATACAAGCCCCCCTCCCCATTACCACACTGAAACCCACACACCTCTCTTCCTCCGCCCCTCAAACCCTCAGAGGCCGGGGTGGTCCCCACAGCTCCAGATATTTGGGGAATGTAATATTTGGAGTTTCAGTGGCTTTGCTTTGGATGAAGAATGGAGGAGGTGGCGGGGGAACCTGTGGCTTATCATTTTATTATTTCATATTTTATAGCTGAAGATGGAATCTGAAGATGGAACTTTTTGCATAATCAAGTACACGCTTTATGCTACTGAATTAAGGCTGCGCTATAGCCATACTGACAAGTTTCTGCAGCAAATAATATCACTGCATTTCATTGTATCTTGTGTCTGTAGCTCATCCCTCTCACAGTGCAGTCGTTTGAGGATTTTAATTAAATTAGAGCGATTAAAGTAACTTTTTGAATTAGAATCGAACTGAACAAGCCTGAGCCTTCCATGAAGATTGAGCTGGAAGCTGTTTGTTTCTTCTCTTACCCTTATTATTCTTCCACTAAGAAGAGTCACCTCTACACACACTTATCGAATAGACATAACCCTTTCAATGGTAAATTTAAAGCAGTATTAAACCCAAAAGCAAACATTTATGATATTGTAACTTGCCAATTCTTAGCTGTGATTGCAGCATTAGTTTCCTTTTTTTAGGTTTTCTTCCTTATATTTTCATCTGGTGATCCAGCCAGTAAGTGTGTTGTTTTTCAACAGAAAATCACTCTTGCAGGTACAGCGATGAGACAAACTAAAAGGAAAAAAAAAACAGTTTGCTGTAACTGATTATGAAGTATTATCCAGAGTTTGGCTTCAATTTGTTACTGTGTGTAAATCTGCTAGTACATCTAACACACCCCTCCCCCCAGACTGACGATGCTGCTGTCCACTGTGCCCCCCGTGTTCCCTAATCCAGAGTGGAGGCACTCTAATTCACCAGGTGAAAACAGAGGGGAAAAAAGCCCAAAAATAGAAAACTAATGCACCCACCACATCTAATGATTGGTA
Source organism: Lithobates sylvaticus (assembly GCA_028564925.1). Classification (NCBI taxonomy): domain Eukaryota; kingdom Metazoa; phylum Chordata; class Amphibia; order Anura; family Ranidae; genus Lithobates; species Lithobates sylvaticus. Next base: position 517,673,668 of record CM053027.1, read on the forward strand.
ATATATTATATTTTTGGTTGTGGGTTTAAAGTCATATTAAAGGCAGATTTTATTTATTTTTAAAATTACAAACACTTCATATATACCTGCTCTTCTTTGGTCCCCCGTCGGCGCTCCTGGCCCCTCCTGCCTGCCGGGTGCTCCCATAGCAAACACCCCACAGGCTCGCTCCTGACCTGCTCTGTGTGTCCAATCATACACTAAGTAGGGCTCGGCCCTGCCCCCACTCTCTCCTCATTGCCTCACTGGCTGTGATTGACAGTAGTGGGAGCCAATGGCTATCTCAGCCAATGAGGAGGAAAAGACCTTGGAGAGTCGTTGTGCTCATGCACATTACTGGAGTAAGATGAGGCTCAGGTAAGTATTAGGGGGGGCTGCTGCATACCAAAGGTTTTTTAACTCCATGCATGCTATGCAAAAAAAACTTGAACCTTTACAACCACTTTAGCCTTTTAAGGTGGAAGAAAAGCCTAATGCTGCGTACACACGATCGGAAATTCGGCCAGCAAAAGACCGATGAGAGCTTTTGGTCGGAAAATGCGACCGTGTATATGCTCCATCGGACTTTTGCTGGCTGAATTTTTGCCAGCAAAAGATTGAGAGCAAGTTCTCAATTTTTCGGTCGGAAAAAGTTCTGATCGGAAACTCAGATCGTCTGTAGCAATTTCGACACACAAAATTCCTACGCATGCTCGAAGACAATTTGACGCATGCTCGGAAGCATTGAACTTCATTTTCGCGGCTCATCGTAGTGTTGTACGTCACCGCGTTCTTGACGGTCGAATGTTCAGCAAACTTTTGTGTGACCGTATGTATGCAAGCCAAGCTTGAGCGGAATTCCGTCGGAAAAAACGCTTGTGTGTACGCGGTATAGATCTAACTATTCTTAAACCCCCCTTCTTCTACATATCCCGTATAGCCTGTATAAAACAGTTGAGGGGACCCATATTTAATCCACTCTGGTCCGGTCACATGATTCTGCAGCTCTGGCTCAGGGAATGCTCCACAATGGCTGAGAATTCTGGCAGCTATGATGTCCCCCATAGTCTCCCAGAGCTTAGTCATTGTTGGCGCACTTCTCTCTTGCCGCTCACTGACACAGGGGAGCTGGAGTTGCAGGATCACATAATGTAACCGCAGTGGATTAAAAAAATAGGTAAGTACACAGATCTTTTTTAAACAGGCTCGGAAGGATAGGTAGGAGAAGAGGGGAGGGAACATTTTTAAGCAGAGTTATGCTGGCCATACACTATACAATTTTCTTGTACAATTTTAATTTAGATTTACCAAAGCCATATAATATGAGGCCAAACCTAAACAGTTTCAAATTGTATGCAATCCAACAGGACCTTATACTACATAGTTGAAGGTAAATCTAAAGGAAATTGAATAAGAAAATTGTATAATGTATGGCCGGCTTTAGGCTTTCTTTCCACTTCAAACAGCCAAAGGGAGCAAATATGAGAAGTTTAATGTTAGGGTTGATATACAATATAATGATTTTAAATTGTTGTGATTAAACACTGGAAAGTCCAAAATTTGTAAACTTTCTGCTGCTCTTGTTTTAATACAATACATGAAAAAATTGGGTCCTCGCTTTCAGAAAAAGTAAGGCCCACAACTATTAGCTTTTTATTGCGGTCTGTGTCTCCACTGCACTGGAGGTTTCCTTTTAAGGTGGAATTGAATCTTGAAAAAATAAAATAAAAAATGCAGACAGGTAGGGTTTTTATGACAGTCTCCACTGTCATAACTGCTTCTCCATGCCTATCAACATTAATATACAAAAAGGGAAATGTCCCCCAAAGGGGGTTTTCTAGCAAGTGGATGGAAAAATACATGGGATTTAAAATGGTTCAAAATGTATTAGTGACAATTGTCAAAAGGGAATAGACAATGACAAATAACACTCTGAAGAAGACCCAGCAGGGTCGAAACGCATCAGAATTTGCATACCATCAACATTCTTACGCTTAAATGTTGTGTATTATTATATTTAGTCGCATTTGTATTGTCTTTATATCACTTATACCACAGGTCAAGTTTTTAATTCTCATTGTCTATTCCCATTTGACAATTTTCACTTATTAAATATGAACCATTTAAAATCCCATGTATTTTTCCATCCACTTGCTGCCTAGAAAACCCCCTTTGGGTGACATTTCCCTTTTTGTATATTACTTGGGGTGTGCAGCATCCTTCTTTTCTCTTTAGGTGCTTTCCCTTCTATACTATGCAATATAATGGGGAGTTGGGACTTTAGATGAGGCACCTCATAGGATGTGCCTCCATCCCGAATTCAAACAAAATAAAACAGGAAGTTGGGACTTTAAATGAGGCGGTTGACTCATGTAGAATGTAATCACATTTTATTGTTAGAATACAAGATATATAAATACATAACAATGATATCCCTTCTATACTATCAGCATTAATATAAACTGTTAATACATACTGAGCCGCACATGCACACTTCAGCATACTTTTACGGTACCGCTCTCTGCTGTGATCATGTGACTCTAGTGCACACGAGAGGTCACCATGACCCAGCCAATCAAGTGGCCAAAAAGTCCAGCTTGAAGATGGAAGTGCCCATAGCCCTGACAGTGCAGCGCTGGAGGGGATCATTTGACCGGTAAGTCTTCCATGATGTGCTAACATGCTGTGCATACTAGCACATTATGGCTAACAGCTCCTAGAAGCCTATTAAAAAAAGTTTAAGCTGACCATTTAATTTTTTTTTTTGTTCAGTCTGAGCAACGAGGTGGATGGAGGTGGATGGAGGAATCCCCTTGCTGGGACATTATAGCCTGACAGAGGTACCTGCTGCTGTCAGAATACACTGATGACCAGTTGCAGCCACTAATCGATGGAGGATAGTCCCTTAAACCGATAAAACGATTGACTTTTGTTGCACAGGAAAGCCCACACACTAGTTGAAATGTAAAAGTTCGATCAGTGTATGGCCATCTTCACTTGCTTCCCCGCTGTCAGTCCTCAGGCAGAGCAAAAAAAAAAAAACAGACACCACTTGGTCTATAATTTCATTTTTAAAAGTTTTCTAAAAGTCTGGAGTTACACCATCAAACAGCGTTTTCATCAGTGTGGATCTCTTTTTATGTTATAAAGATCACAAAAAGCAACTGAAAAACATAGAGGAACTTGAAGAATTGTGTGAAAAAAAAAGTTGAAAATGCTGAAGAATAACCCAGTTTACTTTGTAAAGAAAAAACAAAAGGTCCTGTACGCATTCCCTTAGACATGATTGAAGAGTATTTTAGGGAAAGTAATGAGAAGTTGGAATGAATGAGATGAGGAGAAGACCATAAAGTAAAGACGAACAGACAATAAAGTTACATTCCTTTGGTCAGCTGGCATTCCCGCACCTCTACAATCTTAGGAACATTACCTTCACACAGACAGTTTTCTAATTGGGCGAATATGTGTCTCCTTGGTTTTACTAGAACTTTGTAAACATACAAGCAGACAGAGAATGCAGTTCTTGACTTTCTGGATAGTAAATATCGCCTGTTGACTGATTAATTGTGCAGCTCAATTGACTCAGACACTATTGCCGTGATGTGGGCTCATTGACTATATTCACTTTGATGCTGTAATACTAACATATTCTGCTAACTATGTAGGAAAACGTGTCTGTCGAGCAATCACTGAAATCCAACTAACATTAGCACTAATGGATGTCTCTGTGTTCCTGCCCAGAAAAGCTACAAAAATGTGATCAATATCATTAGTGAGGGAGCAGTGAAAGACCAACGCTTTGTTGCTTTAGGTAGATACAGTGCCATTCCCTAAGATAATTAAAGTGGAGTTCCACCCACTTTTACAACTCTTCAGCATCCCTCACTAAACTGTGCACTGTAAACAAATTGGATATTTTTTTTATTTTTTTTTTCAGCACAGACTGTATATCTGCTGTATTCATTTTTCACTTCCTGCTCCCTGGCCGCGGCCCATCGCATCATTTCCTGTTTGCAATGCCTCCTGGGAAGGGGCAGCAACTTCCTCTCAAACTGCCGTTGCTATGGAAACCTGACCTGAAACCTATTACAATGCTTATGCTGCACTGAGCATATACGAGATCTGCAAGGATGAGATCCAGGAAGAAATACAGTCTGGCTTCAGATGCCCACACTTAAGATGGCCACGGCCTGCTGCAAGTTTATAAAATAACAAACTACTGCTAAAAACTAACAAAACATACCTTAGTTTACAGAGTAACTTTACTAGAATACATTAAGCTTGTGTATTATAGGAGTATTTTTATTTAAAAAGTATAATTTCGTCCGGAACACCGCTTTAAAGTGGACATTGCAGGAAATTGCAAGGTCAGCTTATCGTGCAGAATCCCACCGATTCAAAAACACTAACTGAAAGCATTATAGAAAAAAATTGTTGAGAAAAAAAGTAGTAGAGTCTTGTACTGTTAGCCATCGATTAATGCAGAAAGTTTAGAGTGTAGTATAACTAAAGGAGTGGAGAGGGATTAGAACACTTGTCAGTTTTTATTGCTGTCTGTGCCCCTTTGGGAAGATTCACCTTCTTTATTAGTCCTGTTTACTGTTATCACTGATGCCGCGTACACACGATCGGATTATCCGACGGGAAATGTTGGGTGTCAGGCTGTTGGTGGAAAATCCGGCCGTGTGTATGCTCCATCGGACAATTGTTGTCGGACTTTCCGCCAACAAATGTTGGCTGGCGTGTTCTCAAATTTTCCGCCAACAAATGTGTGTTGTCGGACTTTCCGATCGTGTGTACACAAGTCCATCGGACAAAAGTCTAAAGTACAAACACGCATGCTCGGAATCAAGGACGAGCCCGAAGCGCTCGGTCTTGTAAAACTAGCGTTCATAATGGAGATATCACGTGACTATTGGACTTCCTTTTTATCAGCTCACTGTATGTCTTGTACGTCATGTTTGTAAATGTTGGTCAACATTTGTGTGACCGTGTATATGCAAGACAAGTTGGAGCCAACACCCTTCCAACAAAATTGTTGTCGGAAAGTCCGATCGTGTGTATGCGGCATGAGAGCGAAAGTGAATGAAAATCACAAATTTTGAGTTGGCCACAGAACAAGAATATAGGCAAAATCTTCCAATGGAGGCTCACTCCATATTTCCTCTCACTTCCTGTTTTAGCTATGGGACAGGAAGTGAAGGGAAATTTTCCCAACGGGACACAGATGGCAAAAAACTGATAGAAGTTATAACCTTCTATTACTCTATCCAAAATGAAAAAAAGGTTGCCCTTAGTTCTTCTTTAAATTATACTCCTTATCGGCTAAGTTAAGCTGTTAAAGATGCAAGCTTTTGTGGCAACTTATGTCTCTACTTAAAGCAGAGCTCCACCCTAAAGGGGAAGCTCCACTTGTTTGCTTCCTCCCCCCTTCGCTGACACATTTGGCATCTTTCAGGGGGGGGGAGCAGGTACCTGTTTTTGACACGGCGAGGTCCCTCGGAAGTTCAGCCCCCTCCTCCTTCCCCCCCGCCGCACCATACACAATGTGCAGCACACTTCGCGCATGGGCAGTAGGGAACCGGCAAGGCCGTTTTCCCTTACAACGAATGGCGGCACCCAAGAGCCGACTGAAAAATCGGCTGGGGTGTCAACATTGCTGGATCCCTAGATAGGTAAGTGTCCTAATATTAAAAGTCAGCAGCTACATTATTTTTAGCTGCTGACTTTAAATTGTTTGCTGGGGGGTCGGAGCTCCTCTTTAAGAAGAACTCTGAAAGCTTGCATCTTTATTACCTTTTTAAATGCCAAATCTTCTGCAAGGAAAAATTAAAAAATACTTACCTTACACTCCAGGTTAACACACTCTTCCTGTAGCAGCTGGTGATGTCACTGGGCCTCACCGCGATTATCAAATCTCACAAGAAGATAATTCAGTGCTGTAAAGGAGCATATTTTGGTGGAATTGGATGGATGGGATACTGCAAGAAGGCCCAGTGACATTACCCTTGCATAGGCGAGCATGCCAGAAAACTAGCCTTAAGGTAAGTATTTTGTAGAATTCTGAATTACCCTGAGCTTCTCACTTATTGAAATGAAGTGAAGCTGTTTGACCCAAAATGTTCATCTGGCTTCTTCAGTTTTTTCAAACGAAAGATGTCAGGGAAGAGGGCTGACAGGGCTGGTTCTCCAAGAACTTGGTAAGGGATATACCAAAGAGAGACCCCTGTTTGGGAAGAAGAAAAAGACCTGAAGGCCACAGATTCTCTCCTCGACATCAGGGCACCTGCACCCTCCATCTCTGTGCAAAAAATGAATAAAAAGTGTCAAGTGCAGTAACACAAAGCAGGCCTTTTGGCTGTTATAAAATCTTCCCCTGGACTAGCCACAAGGCCTGCCCAAGAGGCATGAGCAAGAGAAGCAGTAGTGATGTGTCCCAATGCCAGTGAAAACACAGTGGAGTACCGCTGCCCAAAGTTTTTTTTCTGGCTCCCCTGATATGCCACTCCTAGGGGGCATATTGTTGGATGTTCCTTGCATCTTTGCATAGGCCAAGATTTGCATAGTTTGTGTTCGACTTTAGCCTCCCATCATTTACTAATGTGACTGTTTTGTGTGAACATAGCCTTTAAAATAACATGTCGATTGTGACGTAGTCTGCTCTGACAGAATTCCAGTTTAGGTAAGCAGTACTCCTATTCTTCCCGTACTGTACAAGAATGTGTGAGGGGCACTAGGAAGTTAATCCTCTTCTTTCTTTCCCATCATCTGATGTATTGTATGCCTCCTTTTCCTTTCTGTCCTCCCCTCAGGCAGGTATAGCCTCTTTCTGTCTCCCTCCCCCTGTCTAATTTGGGCAGTACGGGGACACACCTTACCACTAAAGAAATGATAAGCTGTGTGACCAATTGGACATTGTTTGTATGGGAACAAAGTTGAGTTTCAGAAGTACACACTCAATTGCACTTTTTTATCTACTGTGTTTTGATGTGAAGAGATAATCCCTATGAAGATATCACAGGACAAACTGAGGGGAAATCACCATAATCACTTAATATACAAACTATTCAAATAAAATCCATGCCTATTTTGTATATGCTTGAATAATGAAATGGAAGGACATCTCACTTTTTATACTACGTGTTTAGGTAAACATGCCAATTACACATTATCCTAGTCCTCAAGAAAGAAGGTTTGTCATGTGGTACAGTAAGTGGTTGAGAACACTTCTGCTGGGAAAGATACATAAGCATTGTCTGCTGACCTCGCTGTTTGAAAATGCTAACTGCTAGGCTGTCATTCCTGATGCCATGGCTTTGTCAATGTCCATAAAATTGACTTGGGATAGGTATACATATAACTTGTTCTGACTTCACTTTCTGCATTCTTGTTCTGGGTCATTGGCTCAGATGTTACCAGCACCAAACACAATCCATTGAAGTGAATGGTACCATGTCACAATCAGCGTACAACCGCGTGCAATGCACATGCTTGCGGTGCAGTGGGTTGAAGTTATGAGGGTTAAAACAGGTGGTGAGGAGGCAACATATTGCCTCTTCACCACCTGTGAAATGCCCCTGAAATGCATCCACCGCAGATCACTTTTCAGAGGAGCAACAAACTCTGAAAAACCCAGCCACACATACATAGTTAACATAACACTGGGTATTCCATGCTAATCCAAGAAGTTATTGATCAGCAGTAAAATGTGTTTAGTATTAGTATAGTCAAATATACTAGTCAAATGCCTTGTGGGTGTCCAAGGTCATAAGTACCCTGGGAGTACCAGAATCATTAGGAACTTGTAAATTGGTAAATAACTGTCTTAAATTAATATAAGTGGATCAGTCAGGTATAAAACCAGTTTGACTTGGTTTGATCAGATGGCCAACTACAGTGTTTAAATGGAGGGCAAGTATTTTAGAGAGGATCCGTATTAATAGGTCTATAGGATTCACAGTAGTTAAGATCCTCCTATGGTATGGGAATAAGTACAGTTAGTGCCTCTCTCATTAATTCCGGAAGCGTGTGTTCTTTTAGAATATATTTATACAATGAGAGCAAGCAGGGAATCACCTCCTCCTTATGGGTTAAATACCACTCGATAGGCAAACCATCCAGGCCAGGCGTCTTATGTTTAGCAAATTGACCCAATGCCCTTTCTAATTCATCCACCTGGATGGGGCCATCGATTCCATTTCTATCCTATGAGATGAGGGAGATGAGGCTCACCAGCTGTAAATACCCCAAAAGCTCGGCTTGAGCGTAATGAATTCTGGAAGTGTAAAGATCAATGTAAAAGGGTAAGACGGCCGCCATAATAGACTCGGTGGACTCATGCACGTTTCCAGTACCATTTAGTATTCTAGGAATTGTAAAAGGCTCATGGGTTGGCTTAGACAGAAAAGCCAAAATCTTCCTGTTTTTATTGCTTATTTCAAATATATGCTGTGCAGAATATAGCATTTTTTTCTGGGTCTTGTCTGTAAGGGCTATACCATATGTCCTTTCAGCGAGTGACCAATATTGATAATTGGCTGATGTGGGGTTGGCTACACAACTTGCTTCCAAATTCTTGGCTAAATCACTGAGTTTAGAGTCATTGGCCTTTCACAAACACTCTTCATATATAAACCTCTCATAACTGCCTTAAAGACATCCCAGCGAACCCCTTCAGAAACATCCTGATCTTTTCTCTCCAGAATTGTCGCATTTCATCTTTACATTTATATAGAACCAAAGGTTCAGAGATCCACAAGGGACTTATACGCCAAGTCCATAGGCCAGAAGGGAAAAAAACCTGTAGCTATAGAACCAAAGGGGCATGATCGGATATAACCTTCTGTAAGTATTGTATTGACGAAACTCTATGCAGAGTTTGCGGCTGCGTGAAAATCATGTCTAATCTAGACAAGGTACCATGAGAGGTAGAGTGGCAGGAGAATTCTTTGCGATCAGGATGTTTCCAACCCTAGACTTCCACCAAACCATAGCTCTCCATCCAGTCATACAATGCAGAGTGAGAGAGGCACACTCCTCCCATCCTGTCCAGTCATGTAGTCAATATAGCGTTAAAGTCTCCAGCAATAAGGACCGTCCCTCATGCTATTTGAAGCAGTTTACTTGTGCAGGTTAGAAAGCGAGTCATATCAAATGGGGGGGGGGGGGGGTAGTTATATATTTACCACAATATATTGAATATCCAAGAATTTAAATACATCCATCAGGTAGTATCCATTAGGGTCAGATACTACCTCCTCAATCTGCAAAGTCAGAGCCCTAGTAATGAGGATAGATACCCCTCCAGAATAGGTGGAGTAGGTAGTATGAAATGCATGAGCATAAGGTGCGTCTCCTGTAGACAGATAATATGAGCCTGAGCTCTTTTTTTCACATGTTTTTTGATGCGTTTTGCATTTAGCAAAATGCAAATTGCAGCCAAAATTCACTACATGCTTTTCTGCAGGTTCTCTATTGAAGTCTATTGAACCAAAAATGCAACGTTTTGCTTTTAAAAAGTCCCTGACCCTTTACAAAAACACAGCGGCTGAAAGAAGCATGGATGTGAACATGTCCCATAGGAAACTGTGTTAAATGGACTGTTGTGCGTTTCTGCAAAAAGCAATAAAAAACGCATAGGTGTGAATCAAGCCTTGCAAGCGAGCCAGAAGTATTGGATAAGTAGGACTGGGAAAGCTCAGCCTGTTTTTTTTTTCATGTGACAGACACCGGTACCAAAATTTGGACAGTAAGGCTGGATTCACACCTATGTATTTTTAGTGCTTTTTGCATTTTGCACGACAGAACGTGTTCCATAGGAAACCATGTTAAATGGACAGTAGGGCAAATCTGCAAAAAGCACTAAAAATGCATAAGTGTGAATCCAGCCTAAGGTAGCCTGGTATACTAATGCTATCCATATATGAAAGTCATAATCCTTGGACACAGTGGCTGTGCACTTTATAGGCATTTCAGTTTTGCCTGTACTGTAATTTTACGCTTCCAGTAGACAATGGCTATATGGAAAGATCTGACCCTGGAATGGCAGGTTTTCCATTTAAAGTGCGCATCCACTTGCTAGAACAGTGTGTAAAGGTTCATCACATTTAATCAGCAGAGAACATCAAGACTTAACCAGGATTTTCTAACCTAGGAAGCTCTTCACCTGCAATTCTTGTGTTTATCTACGGTCAGATTGTCAAATGATTACAATGGTAGCTCACGCTCTTACATAGGTTCCATTAGAACAAGATTATATCTGTTTTTATTTTACAGACAGGAAAGAAAAGTCACCTGCCCAGTCAGGTTACTAACTGCAAACACTAATCTGACCTGATCTTCCAAACTGCAGACACAGTATTGTAATGATTGTGTTTGCATTTTTTATAATATGTAACAGTTTTAAAATAGGATAAGAGCATGCAAAACCAGATTTATACTTGCTGCCCCTATAGGCCAACTTTCTTGTGCCATCTCCACCTATCCCACTCCACTGGCTAGCCATAGTAGAGCCGCTGATAAGGCAGTACAGCCAGCCCTCCTGTACTGGGCTCAGGCCCTATCAGTTCAAAAGGGGGACCTGGGAAACCCAGGGCTGGTGCTACCACTAAGGGAACTAGGCAGCCGCCTAAGGTGCACTGCTGTCTAGGGCACAGCCACGGCTGCTGGTTCATACTGTTTGATCTTGACCTACAGTAGTCCCTGTCCTTGTATTTTTTTTGGATGCCTGGGTCTTTTGGGTCATGCAGACAGGTTGTCCCGCACTCCCTGTTGGCTCCAATGCCTGGAGCTTGGTATGCTGCCGCCCTTCCCTCTTTTGAGATGGCAACAGCGGTCATTGGTTCTCCTGTGGGTCTTGAATTGTAGGGTATTTTTAGCGAGAATATCATTTGATATTTTCTGTGGGGATGGAGGAGGCGCCCTGTCAGGAAGGCAGTATGGGCCCTCTGATTTATAACAGCAGCCCTGAGCCCTAGTATCACACTAATGAGATCAGATGTCATTATCACACAAGAAACACCAAAGATGGGAACAGAGTGGCAGAAAGAGATGAATTTTGCACTTTTGTCAGACAATACATCTACAACCAATAAGTAGAAGATCAGGGAAGACTGCCCTCCCATTGTCAGTAGTTGGGTTCTAAGGCTGGTTTCACACTGATGCACTGCGATTTAGCTGCATGCAGATATACCAGCAGTTTTCATACAGTTAACCCACACTTTTCCATAGACATCTAATAGATCAGGTGGTTTGAGTGTGTTTTCTGAAAGTTCACAAAACGTCCTGCATGCAGGACTTTTGATACGCTTTCTGAAAACGCACCAAAACTGGCCAATCCAAAATAAGTCTATGGGAACCCATGGGTAACCTGCACAAAAAATGCAGGTACACTGTGCTGCGGCCATACTGCAGTGGATCAGTGTGAAACCGCCCTAAAGCCATCCTGAAGCACTGTGCAGATTATAGCCGGTTTTTGATGAAGCAGCCAAAGTTCTATATGTGCATGGCCAACTTACAGATCCAGAGAGGTTGAACTGTGAGCACACAGTACATTATTTTACTAAAGAAAATACAAAAACTGTGCCGTAACAATAAGGACCCTGCTGAATTGCACTGGCAGGCAGGGCGTCTATCTGAAACCTTTAATTATACAGGGGAATTTGCTGCTAATGGTCAGCAGCATGATGGGTGAGTGGCTGTGGGCCACCCCTGGAAGCCTGGCCAACCCAAACCAAAGCCTTTGTTGATTATGCAGAAATCTGGCTCTGTAGGTGAGAAAAGACAACGCTGCCTTTCACCACCAGTACCTTCTATGCCAGAGCTACCAATCCAATGAGCAACACACCTGCCATAACACCCAAAATCCTTTCACAAGGAGGTCCCTGACCCCCCCCCCCCCCCCCCCCCCCCCCCCCCAAAGCTCATCAAACTAGCTGATGGCATCTCATCGGGTGAAGGCATAATGACAGCAATTATGCCCTCCTTCATTATACAAAAACTTGGACATCATTGACAGATAATTTAAAGTCAAGCCTGCACTATCAATGTGATTTCTGAGTGATGAGTACAAAAGGAATCAGTCGTGGTGGTTTGTCAGGATTTAACCTGAAAGACCCCAGGCTGTTCCTCACACCTGTGAAGATCTGTTTTGCTTTAGGGCTGAATCACCGGAAGAAAGGAGCAAGAACAATGCAAGGAAGACCCCAGCATGACAACAGAAGCACACACCTTGTGCCTGGGTCCACTACCTGTCACACTGCCTCATTAATCACTGTCCTCAGAATGGCTGCTAGGTAACCAAAGCAACAAGCCTGATGCTGAGCAACTGACAACAAATGTGACCCCATTCCTAGCTTTGTGCTCAAGGCTAACCGCCGTGGCACATACTTGACTGAAGGTGTTACGCAAGGTATTTGTATACAGTATGGATGTTGTGGTAAAACTAACAGTTATTGTTACATCTTCATGTGTTAGTGATACCACAGCCCACCGGTGAGCACTGCACCAATGGATCTTGATTCAGGAACAAGTAATCAAAGGCCACTTGAGCTCCCAGTTTAAATCCACAAAGGCTCCATTTCCACTTGTGCGACTTCAGGTGCGACATTTACACATCTCACCGGAATTCGCATCTAATGTCTTTCTATGACACCGTCTTAATATGTGCGATTTGAAGTAGCTAGCGCGATTTGAAAAATAGTTCCTGCACTATTTTTGGCGATTTCATGTGCAACTTGCATTGACATCTGTGTATGAAATCGCACAGATGTCGGAAAGCCACAGATTAAATTGTGCTGTCCTGCGGCTTTGAAAAAAGTAGTGTGATTTCAAAGCTGCATTCAGTGTGAACGTTGGGTAAATACATTCCAGATGCATCAAAACAAAAGGTATTCACAGTCTCAGTTTATTTTCTTTAAAAAAAATTAACCATAGCCTGAGTAGAAAATCATATCCCCTGCCAGCAAGCTGCGGAATGGGAAGCATGGACAAGCACTGTTCTTTTTGCCATTGGTTGAGAGCTCTGAAAGGGAACCGGTTGGCAGACCTTTTTTGGTCATGAGCCTTCGTGAGAAGCTTCTGTTGGACCGGCTGCTATACACACGGGCTGAATGTTGGCCGGTTTCTATTGAACCAGCCGATGCCAGCCTACATTCGGCCCGTGTGTACTAGGCTTCAGTCCTTCATGCATGCTGCTAGACTCATTCACCTTACAAACTGCTCTGTGTCCAGCTCTGACTTTTCCAAAGCATAAAATTCAAAATACTAACAACAACATACAAAGTCATGCACAACTCCGTCCTAAACATCGGCCTCATCTCAAAATACAGTTGAAACCATCCTCTTCGCTCCTCTCAACACCTTCTTCTCTCTAGCCCCCCGGTCACCTCATCCCATGCTCGTCTCCTGGATTTCTCCAGAGTCTCTCCCATCATCTGAAACTCTCTACCCCAGTGGTTCTCAACCTCAGTCCTCAAGTACACCCAACGGGCCATGCTTTGGGAACTTCCCTTAGATAAAATAGCTCTTATCAATACCATGTCATTCATATTGATTTAAAGCAGCTGTGCAAAGTAAAGGAAAACCTGAAAACATGGCCCGTTGGAGGTACTTGAGGACTGAGGTTGAGAACCACTGCTCTACCCAAATCTGTCCGGCTATCTCCTACTCTGTCAGCTCTCAGCCTATCCTTGAAAACTCATCTGTAGGGAAGCCTATCTCAACTCTATCTAACCGCTGAAATATTACTTTCTCCATAAGCTCATCACCCCAAGTTATTACCTTTTGATTCACTTGTCCCTCCCTTTAGATTGTAAGATCTCATGAGCAGGGCTCTCCTAACCCTCTTGTATTGAATTGCATTGTAACTGTACTGTCTCCCTTAATTTTGTAAAGCGCTGTGCAAACTATCGGCACTATATAAATACTGTATAATAGTAATAACAACACATACCTCAATCTATCTTGATATCTGCTTCTTGTCACCTCCTGCACAGCAGCACTCAGACTGGGAGAGAGAGGGAGAACACTGAGAGACAAACAGGATCCTCTGAAGTGCACTTGTGCTAGCAGTGAGCATGTTTAAGGCTAGGTTCACACTAGCCCGCACTGTGAATTCCGGTTGTGGGAAATCCCATCGATTTCCTCACCCGTAGCCGAATTGTGCTATTCTTTCGAGACGCGCAGGGCTGCCGTTCACTCTGAATGGCACTCCCATGCATCTCAGCCCACAGCGTGATCGCAGGTGCGGGAACCTCAGGGAAACCGCATGATCAAAAAGGATGGGAGATCCTGCTTCTCTAAACCATGGGAGCCACCTGTGTCATAGGTGGAGTCCTTTAGTTCTCCCATATAGAGTAGTATAGCTCCCATGGTTCAGAGAAGCAGGATCTCCCATTCTATGAATAGTGTAGGACCCACTAACCATGGAGTACTTTGTCGCAGTAAGTGGGCTTAAGCACCATATAGCAATATGGTGTGACCAAATCCCCATATTTTTTGATAATGTTTTTTGAAAATTTTTAGGTATTTTAAATAGCCTTGCAGGAGGTAAATGTCTTTTTTGTGTGTGTGTGCTGTAATATTTTGTTCTGTTGTATGGTCTTATGGCTGCACCCTCTTTAATGCATCTTTTAGGGTGTACCCCCCAAATATCTTGTTTGTCTATTGTATGGATTCTGACCAAATCCTTTCCTCTCATTAGTGTCCACCTGTGTCATAGGTGGAGTCCTTTAGTTCTCCCATATAGAGGTGTGTATGGCTCCCATGGTTCAGAGAAGCAGGATCTCCCATTCCATGGATAGCGTAGGACCCACTAACCATGGGGTACTTTGTCTCAGTAAGTGGGCTTAAGCACCATATAGCAATATGGTGTGACCAAAGCCCCATATTATTTGATAATGTTTTTTGAAAATATTTAGGTGTTTTAAATAGCCTTGCAGGAGGTAAATGTCTTTTTTTGCATGTGTGTGCTGTAATATTTTGTTATTTTTTCAGCAGTTCACGCGGCACAGCAGTCCATTCAAATGAATAAGCTTCTGTGCGGGTCGGACGGCCAGCACTAGTGTGAAACAAGTCTTAAGGTACTGCTGATGACTACCAGAGTACCTTATCCTTCATTGTCGAGTCAGCATGTTCTTGACCAAACTGTGCTGCTGCAATGGAGGTTGAGAAACAGGTTATGCTCTTTTGCAGGGGTGCCTGGATCAATAGACTAGCTGCGCAAAGTTACAGATTTCGTAGCACGTAAACCATTTCCCTCGTATGTAATTCAACAGTCCATTTGGCCACTTGTATGAAGTTTAGCTTTAAACTGCATCTAACCGATTCAGGACAAAGCACATGTTTGCCTTAAATTACCCATGCATGGCAGGATAATCTGTCGGATTAGGTTCTTCCAGGCCAGAGATCCACAAACACTTGTAAGATAGGTGATTAAATTGAAAACTGCTTTGAGTCCAATTGGCACCTAGCAGTCAATGCAAATTACATAATTTTTTCAGAACGTTGGAAGTTATTGTAATTTCACAAAGAGAGTAAAAAAGTGATAATTTAAAGATTACTGTCCATAAAAAGGGCCTTTCATTCACTGAACCTATCCTGCTATAAAGCTGGGAGAGTCGTGGGGTGTCCTGGGATTTTCTGTTGTGAAAACTCCTATGTATGGCTATTCTCCTTCTATTTATTGGACGCTTGTATTGATCACAAACTACTTCAAGGCACATCTGGGGTCTAAACATCCAATACACCCCATGACTGCATTTCTACTCCTATTGTCCCACACACACCCTTGAAGTTTAATTTGGATGTCAGTTAAACCAAATTTATTTCCTGGTTCAATTCTTTTTATTAAGACATTTTTCACATACAAAAAACATTCCACATTATTTCATATTCATATATATAAACATCCTTATGCGTTACTTATACATACATACATACATACATATATAAAAAATAAATAAAAAACACAAAAAAGACCACAATCAACAAAACACATGAAGAGTAGTCCACAGTCTCCCCCCTATACCTGGTACATTTCAATACCTCTACTCGCTTTATTTTAATAATGTTTTATATATATATTTTTCCCTTTTCCAAATTTATTTCCTAACTCCATATGCCTGAACCTAAGCCCAGCTATAAATATTAGAATTTGGATGGCCTGATATTTAGCCATGTTTCTACAGCCCCCAAACTGCTCCTCTCTAAGCTGCAAAGGCAGCCTTAAGCTGGCCATAGATGGTTCAAATCTCGGCCGGTCCCTGCTGAACCAGCCAAGGTTCGAACCACCCGCAACCACCCAGGTTCAGCAGGGGCTGGGCCAAGATTTGAGCCATGTATGAGCAGGCTGAATGTACCCAAGATCAACTTGGGAACAACCAGCCTGTCGTATTTTACATACGATTATTGCTAGTGGCTGTTATAGCTGCTAGCAATAATCACTGTGTTTTCCTGGCAGGGGGCGACTTTCCCCACTCCCCCTCTCCCAACCTACCGGGAGAACAGAGGGCTTCCCCCATCAATACTAACTGTGTTGATGGGGGAATCAAGCGTTTTTCTTTCCTGCAACCACGCTCCGTCTATGACTGGCTTAACAGGGGTTTACACATGTCAAAGCTGCGATGCATTCTATTGTAACCAACCTGCAACTGTGTGCATTCTGTGGTGTGGCTTTTAGGGGTTAAAATGGGTGGTAAGGAGCCTTCTCACTGCCTGTCAAACGTCTTCTGAAAAGCCATACACCATGGATCACTCTTCAGGTAGCTAACACAAGTGTAAACAAGCCCTTAAAGATAGTTTGTAATACTTACCTTAGCTCATAACATCCATTGCCCAGCTTCTTTTGGGTGCTGTATTTCAACCACCTTGATTGGCATGTACAGGAGATCAGTCATCCCCGCTCACAGGCACAGTGCCGGGACGTATACTGTACATTCTAAGGAACAGGGCAGCCATCAGGGGGTACAGCCGATACAACTGTAAGGGGCCTGATCGTCCGGAGGGGCCCTGGCAGGAGCGGGTGAAGGGCAGCCCTGTTGGGGGGCTTACATGTATAGAGGTGTGAGGGGGGGCCCTGACATGTATACAGGTGAAGTTGGGGCCTGAAATGTATACAGGTGAGGGGGTGCCTGACATGTATACAGGTGGGAGGGGGGGTCCAACATGTATACAGGTGTGAGGGGGACTGACATATATACATGTGTGAGGAGAGGGGCTGATACATACAGATATAAGGAGGGGGACTGAGTGTACAGGTGTGAGGAGGGGGGCTGACATATATGCAGGTGTGATGGGGGGGTGCTGAGTGTGTACAGGTGTGAGGGGGACTGAGTGCATATTTGGTGGCATGGCCGTGGGCAGGCCCTGGGGAATGTTGGTGGTCAGGCTTGGGGTGGGGGGCCCAGGCCTAAAGCTGTGTAAGGGGCCCAACAATTTCTGAAGACTGCCAGCAAGTAGTTAGGTTTATTTTATTGCATATCTCTATTGCAAAAAACAGCTCACAATAAACCCCCCCCCCCCCCCCCCAAAAAAAAAGAAACAAGGTCTTTTTTCTCCTCACTCTCTCCTCCTATCATCATTATCCTTGTCAGCTGATCTGTTTGCAGCAAACCTGATTGGCTGCCAGTGCAAAAGTTTCATACCAGGTTAATTTCAGGTGCTTACTGGGTGCATTAAAAAATTATACGTTTTGAATCCATTCACACTATCCTCACACTATCCTCTCATGGTAAAACACACACTATTGCAACAAGCAAAATGCATTACACACAGCGCAGTGTGTTGCATAGTATTATTTTTGAATGGCATGAATGTGTGCGTGTTAGGGACCTTAGGTTATAAGATTCTTGAGGGCAGGGACTGATGTGAATGTAAAAATGTATATGTAAAGCGCTGCGCAAATTGACAGTGCTATATAAGTACCTGAAATAAATAAATAAATGGCACACAAACACAAGTAAGCAACTCACCACAACATACATTTATAAACCATCTGTGCAATGTGTTAAAAATAAGTGCATGTCAATTATATTTTGCATTAAGGTGTGCTGCTGGCCTATTCAGTATGAACAGGCTGCATTAATGTATGTGTGTTACTGCAATGCATGTAAATGGGGCTCTAATTATATATTAGTACAGAGTTGTACCACCAGCCATTCTTCTACAAGCTTACTCGAAGGTGACGTTTTTTTGACAATTTATGCCATTTTACATGAATGCATGGAATCATACATGCTTCCTTTTTTGGCTTACTCTATTCTCTTTTCTATCCAAAATGGGTATAATAAAGATGAATTGTTTTTCATTCACTGTGAAATTTGATGTATGATATGTACTTTTACGATTTTGTTAAATCTTCTAATGATCATTTACTTATGTGTATTTTTACAGCACTTTTATATTGAGATCCGAGGTCCTAATGAAGCGACCTTTACAAGTTGATTTTAAGCCCATGTGAACAGTTATGTCAGATGGCTAACTTGCATACATGGTTTTAAGCTTTTTTGATTTATATGTTTGTTATATGCTGAACAGTGGCGGTCTCTAATGCAGGGCACAGGGGCTCCACCCCCCTAATCTACATGCGGATTCGCTATTGTCGCTATTGTCACACTGATTCAGCCCCTGGCCAATCAAGAAGCGGGTCGTTAAAGGGTTTTGGTCCACACTTTTGTAACTGGAATTTCCCATTGGCAGAGGGACCAGACAGGGATGCCCGTTATCCCCTGCGCTATTTGCGCTTGTAATGGAACCCATAGCACAGGCCATTTGTAACTTTCCCCTAATTGAAGGCATTCAAGTAGGTACCATCACAGAGAAAGTAGCACATTATGCCAATGACATGGTCCTCTTTTTAAAAGACCCTGGACCTTCCCTTAAAGAGGCTCTGGCATTACTCTCCTTTTATTCTCTCCTGACAGGGTTAAAGGTCAACGGGAAAAAATCCCTGATCCTACCCATAAATAGGGGGGCTGATGCTAGTGCCAACCCGGATTTGCCCCTTAAGTGTACTGCCTCTGCCAAATATTTGGGGGTAGTAATTTCCCCAAAAGCATCCGACTATGTGGCCCTAAATCTACTACCGCTATTGACTCTGAAGAAGCACCGTCTATCAGCATGGTCCCACCTCCCCCTTTCACTAGTGGGAAGGATTAATCTTTTCAAAATGAAGTTACTACCCTCTATACTGTATATCCTCCTCCATGCCCCAGTGTGGATCCCTAAAAAATACTTTAGGCAGTTTGAGTCTGCAATGACCTAATTTTTTGGGGGAATTCAAAGGCCTAGATTTCGGCTGACGGTCTTGCAAAGGCCATGGACCGAGGGTGGTTTAGCAAGTCTGAATTTATTTAACTATTACCTTGCAGCTCTGCTCACCTAGGCCCACAACTGGTTGGTTGCTGATGAGACTAATGCTGCCGTGGTGCTTGAGGCTGCACAGCTCGGCTCTTATGAAGCACTACACAATATACTTTACAGAGGTGGTCTAGCATCGCTCCCTCTCACCCAGTCTATGACCGCCGTCATTAAAGCATGGCAGCTTCAACATCCCGGGCCCTCTACTTACTACATACACCCTTATGGCATAACCCTTCCCTGAAGCAATTTTTCTTGATTCCTGATCCCACTGTGTGGGCTTCCAAAGGGATTAAATATCTTAGCCAAATCTGTGAGGGGGGTGTACTCCAGACATTCAACTCCCTTAAAGCGAAATACGCCCTCCCCAATTCATATCTATTTAGGTTCCTTCAGTTGAGACATGCCTTTCAGATGCAATTTGGCAATCAGCCCGTAACCTTAACCTTGTCCGGAACTGAAGCTATGCTACGGGGGGATAGTCTGGGTAAACCACTCTCTACGATATATAAGTATCTTCAACCCTCCATCCATGTTGGCCTTGACAAACTATTGTCGCGATGGCGGGAGGAAGTCCCAGAGTTAGATTCCGAAGACTGGGAGGATGTTTGGGACTACCATATGCAAAGTTAGTATCAGCCAATAATCCAATTTAAGATTCTCCATAGAGTGTATCTCACACCTCAACGGTTACAGAAGATTTATCCGTCACGCTCGTCACAATATTGGCACTGTATGGCAGACCCTGCTACGTTCCTGCATGTGTTTTGGGAATGTCCGGGCATAAAATTATTCTGGACAGCGGTTTCCCGATGTATTTGCACAGTCACCACAATTGCAATACCACTATCAATTGATGTTTGCATTTTAGGTCTCGTTCACCTACTAGCTACCTCTAGATCTATGAGAACTTTGATAGGCCTCTTATTGTTTTTTTACGCACGTAGGACTTTAGCCCTTCAATGGAAATCCACCCAGCCCCCCACTTTAGATTATTGGAAGAATATAGTCAATAAAGCGGTCCCACTGTATAAATTTACATATGAATCTAGGAGATGTTCAAAAAAATTCTCCAAAGTATGGGATATTTGGACCGAGTCCAGAAATACTGTTGGATCCTCGGCAACCCCTTCATAGGATACTCTGTTTTGCTTCTGTTTACTGCTTAGATGTGGATCTGTATACAGAGAATGTACCACCCGACCCTTTAACTTTGCACACCCCAGATACCTCGCTTCCAATTCCCTAAGCCTTGGTTACCAACCACCCTACCTTTTGTTGTTTTTCTTTTATGCCCCGTACACACGGTCGGAAAATCCGACCACAAAATCCATCGGATTTTGTCCAACACTGGTGTTGCATACACACGGTCGGACAAAGTTGTCGGAAAATCCGATCATTCTGAACGTGGTGACGTTTGTTGCCTACGACGGGACTACGTAGAGGCTAGTAGCCAATAGCTTTGGTCTTGTAATGTGATCTGAGCATGCGTGGCACTTTGTCCATCGGAATTCGCTACACACGATCGGAAAAAGTCCAATAGGACTTTGTTGTCGGAAAATTTGAGAGCAGGAGATAAAACTTTGTCCGTCGGAAAATCCGACGGAAAAAGTCAATGGTGCCTACACACGGTCGGAATTTGCGACAACATTGTCCGATAGGACATTTTCCGTCGGAAAATCCGACTGTGTGTACGGGGCATAAATGTGTGTTTTACCTAAGCCTGGGTAATAATAATCTTATAAAAAAGCAATAAAAAAAAAAAGAAGCAGGTCGTTAGACCCGTTTCCCGATTGGCTGAAAGGAGAAGTGATTCTATTAATTCTATTGAGAAGCGATCCTATTGGCCTAGGAGGAGGAAGGAGGAGACGCACGGCCGTCGTGGTGCCGAGGAGGATACGCAGGGGAAGCTGCTCACGCCATAGATGAGGTAAGTGTGGCTGGTAACCGAACGACCGGGGAGGGGGGGGGTGTTTATGGTTGCATTGTTTGCCATCCCTCCAAAAAACATATATCACCAGCCGCCACTGATGCTGAAAAAAATGTGTTAATGTTTTATATCTTTATCTTTTGTCTGTATTATACCTTTGGAGGTATACACAAAGTCTAATTTTTCGCATTTCTATTTATGTAGTAATCATTGCCTTTTCAATGTACCTTGAAATCAGCTAAGCTCTAACATAATTTACATCATGAAAGAAGCTCTGTGTGTATGGGTATCTTAACACTTTTCAGTTCTTCCGAAAGGAATATACAGTAATGTCTGTAGCCTTATTTAGCTGATCACGAACATACTTACAAATGCTTTTTCCTCATTACAGGTACACCTTAATTCACATTATATTGTCCAGAATGCCATGGGGCAGATTCCCACCTGGAATTCTACTGCTGAGTCCAATTATCCTCTCTTGTTCTCTACTTTATTAGTTTTCTTTTCAAACATCAAAGAGTCTTTTTAACCTGTTTAGTCTCCTGCTGTTTCTTAGGGATGACTCCCATGCTTAACAAACAAGCTGAGTGGGGGTCCTCCAAAAGACCCCGTCAAATGTATAACACCATTGCTGCTGCCATCTGCCAATAACTGGATAATACAAGTTGACGTGTAATACAGAAGTGCTTACATCTGTCTGCATTTCTCATATTCCTGTAGGTTCGGGGAACTAAATGTCTGACAATATTTTTTGCTGGTGAAATCAAACTTTTTTTTTTTTCTCTAATCATGTGTGATTGGAGATACTGAGCAACCAATAACTGCACTGTCAGTCCGATGTATCTTTGCGCAACCGCTGCATGTTACATGAGATTAAAATAATAAAGAACTTTCATTTTAATTTCCTGAAGAGAGTGTTGAGGGTGCAGAAGTATCAATTGCTCAGTCATCGCTCAGTACAGTACTCAATGTGATGTCTGTGATGTGTTTTATACTGGAATTTACACACCTAATGTAATATGTCTACACATGACTGGAAGGCTCGTATATGAAAACTACAGTGATGGAAAGTGGAGGCATCGCCCACCTATCACTTGATTAATAAACCCTCCGATGCTTGGATGTCATGATACTTAGTCAAAGTCCTTGTTGATAGAATTCATCACGCACCAAGAATTAAGCTTGCCATACACTGATCAAAACTTGACTGGTTCAGCAGCGACCGCCGAATATTATTCAATGTGTGGCCATCCCTGCTCGACAGAAATTGATAATTTTATCGACTTCTGTCAAAGGTCTGTACAGGCTAGATTTCGATCAATCTTTGGCCATTTTTTACAGATCGCTAAAAAAAGATCACTGGTGTTAACAGCACTGGCAGGTTGTTCATTTGGTGCGTAGGGGCGCCCGGCCCCTAATCTTAATGTTTTTTTTTTCTTTTGAAGCACGTAATTAGAGGGGTGGGCTTGGGGCGCAGAGCACTGTGCCCTGAGCCCACCCTGTTGTGTGACAATAGCAAATTAATTAAGACCCCATTGGCTGGGAGTCCAAAGACACGATTGGCTGGGAGGAGAAGCGACGGCCCTGACACGGAGGAGACAAAGAGGGGAAGCCACCGCTGGGCCCTGCATGGGGTAAGTGGTCAGCGAGCGAGCCAGCGACCAGGGTAGGGGGCTGGGTTGGAGGCATGGTGTGGCTGTGGTGTGCGGTGGGCTCGAGCAACGAGGGAGGGATGGTTAGTGTGGGATGGCAGGCTGGTGGGTTGGAATGACGGGGGATGTCTGTGGTCAGGTCTGTTTGCCATCCTCCCCCTGACTGATGGAGCAACAGCCGCCACTGGTTAATAGTTACTTACCTGAGAGGCAGCAAGTCGGAGCCGAGGATAGAAAAAATGTATGGAAATTCTCTTACGACAAAGGCTTTTTTTTGTTATTTGTTGTTTCTGATCAAGCACAGTCCTTCATGTCTGATATTTCTTGTATGAAAATCATACAAAAACGGTACAAATAAAATTGTTTGTTCTGTTCCCGTAGGAAATTTTTTTTGGAGTTTGTCCCTTTGGAAATTTTAATTTTGGAAGGTTGGAATCGGCTGTTGAAAGTTGTGTACACACTATCAGAAAATCGTATAATCTTCCCTCAGACAAAAATGTTTGCCCAATTTTCTTATGGTGTGTATGAGCCATTACATTATGTGATTACATATATACAATAAACAGAAGAAAAATATTGTGTGGCTGTCCCTTTAAATATTAAAAAATACAAGTGATATGATGAAATCTCAATCACACTTTATAAATAAAGTCCAACATAAAGTGATATATTAAGTGTGATTGAGGATTAATTCATTGTAACAATATTGTTACAATATATTTTTTATCAGTGTAGATCAAACTATTATACTTGATACTTACAAATAATGTCAGTTCCAGCAGGCCTGGAACTGGTTACTCCCGTTTAATCCATTATTTACCCCCAAATTAACTCTTTCTTTCATTATACCCCTTTTTTGCTTTTTTTTTTTTTTTCAATTGTTTATATGTAAACATTTATTTTCTTGCATGTTGTTTGATCATTTCTACAGCACCACATTTACAGTAGGTCTCATTCACATCCTAACGGTAATGAAACCTTTCCCTTTTACCATCATGCTCAATAAAATGAAGTCACATTGGTTTAACAACTGCTGTAATACCCCTTCCCACCACCAACATCCCACCACAATACCACTGCCACCACAACTATGTTCGGTGGCAACCCTAGAGCTGTAGGGGAGCAGCTGTCATTTCTGCACCCCACACTGGCCTGCACACTATCCTTGTGGATTTGCAGGCATAATCAATCACAACCCAGGAGAAGGGATGGCACACTTTGGTATCTTCACCTAGGGTGCCAGAAGACCTTGGCAATGCACTGTTGACAAGCCACATTTTCATCTTGAATGTCCTTTGGCTCCAACCTTGTTTATGCAGATAACAAAGCTCAGAGTTTGGTTTTCCATTTTGCTTTCTTGGTTTATCCAGCTACCATCGGAGACCTAAAAAAAAGGGGGGAACATAATCAGGAAACTAGTCTCTTTGCATATACAGTAAACAACTATATTTTGACATCCATAGTTACATAGTAGGTAAGGTTGAATAAAGATAACAGTCCATCCAGTTCAACCTGTGTAGGTGTGTGTGTTTTTTTTTTTTTTCATTTCCCATATCCCCGTATATTGTTTTTGCTAAGATGCCTGACCAAGAGTCTTTTAAAACTATCCATACTTCCTGGCGACGCCACCAATTGTGAAAGGGAGTTCCACATCCGTACCGCCCTGACAGTGAAAACCTCCTACACATCTTAAGGTTAAAACGCTTCTCTTCCAGTCTCATCATGTGGCCCAGTGTCCTCTTACACTCCCTGGGACTGAAAAGTTTCATACTTACGCTGGGATCACCATTGAGATATTTGTATATCACTATCATATGTCCTCTCAAGCGTCTCTTCTCCAGGGAGAATAAATTTAGCGCTTGCAGTCGTTCCTCATAATTAAGGTCCTCCGGTCCCCATATTCATTTTGTTGCCCTTCTCTGGACTCTCTCTAGCTCCAGCACATCCCAACTAGACGGAATATTCCAGATGCGGCCAAACTAGAGTCTTATAAAGTGGCACAGTGCTTGTGCTGTGAAATTTGGCCCCTTCTGTCACCTAAAAAAACTGACTGATCCTGTCAGTTTCCTTCCCCCCCCTGTAAAATGACCATGGTATATCATTGCTACTGAGCCCTGACACCGTGGTCAGTTTATGTGCCTCTGTCAGCCGCCGCCATCTTCAGCTCTTGTGTGTCTCCCTCTGTCCTGCTCCACCCTCCCCTCCCTGCCTGTCTTCTCCTGTGTCAGTGCCTGCCGGCCCCCTCCTGCTGTTAAAGTTACTTTAAATGTTTTATATCATTCTCTCTGTTTAATAATCCTTTGAGCCCCTGTGTCTGTGTTATATAAAAATAAGCTGTTCTTTACATTATCTCAGAGTGCCACTTGACGCTCACGTGACCCGCCACCTCTCTCCTCCTCGCCTCCCGACTGACGTCAGTGGGGAATCTCGGCCCGCCCACTGCAGCTGTCAGACGGGGAGACCAGAGAGGGGGCGGGTCACGTGAGCGGCAATCGGCGCTCTGAGACAAGGTAAAGAACAGCTTATTTTTTTATAAAACACAGACACAGGGGCACAAAAGATTATTAAACAGAAAGAATGGTATAAAGTGACTTAACAACCACTTTAAGCTGGTCATACATGGATCGAAATTCGGACAGTTCATCAGGGACCCGCTGAATTTCTATCCATGTATGGGCTAGCTGGCTGTACACAAGTCGATCTATCAACTGACTTGTGTACAACTAGCCTGTCGAGTCTTTCCTGAACAATCAGTGCTGGCAGTAACACTGATCACTGTATTCTGCCGGCGGGGAAGACTCCCTGCCAACAGAATACAATAGCTCAGTGGGAGTGATTCCCCCATCTACTTCGAACGTATGGATATTGTTTTTTTTTTTTTTTTAACCTGGTAGATGAAAAGAAAAAAATAATAATAATTATGTATGGCCTGCCTTATGCTGGTCATACACTATACAAAAAATCGTCTGAAATTCGGTCATTTAGACAGTTCGTTTGTTTTTCAGCCTGTTAATGGGCACAAAATTGATAATCAATGGGATGTTTTTGAGCCGAAAAAACCAAGGACAAGTTTGGAAATTTTCTGAAGAATGATAAATTGAAAGGTTAATGTGTTTCCCGTCCGAACTCTTTGCACTAGGCATATGTAAAAAAACAAACAAAAAAATTGATTAATTTATGTCCACTGAACGATTTATCAGTCATTACATGATGGCACTATCGTTTGCTCTCACGGCTGAATGTTCATTTTTTGAAAATGGGTTTGACTGATTTTTCATATAGGGTATGGCCAGCCTGAGACCTTGTTCACACAGGGCGTGCTATACCATACACCTGTGCAGGGACATGTTTGCCCCATGGGGGTGTACAGCTGTTCCGTGCATCCTTGTGCAGCCAGTTCCACAGATGTTAAGTGGGACACAGTGGCTGCATGGATACAGTCACTGTCCCAATATGACATCAATTTGGGTGCAAGTGAGTGTCCCCCAAACTCACACTTTCTGCATTCAGGGACACTCAGCTGCACCCACATGGATGTCATATTGGGACACAGTCCATGCAGCCGCTGTGCCCCAATTGACATCAATGGCACTGCCTGTAAGGGGATGCACAGAACATATGGGCATCCCAATGTGGGTAAACATGGCCCTGCAAGGGCATATGGTACAGTACGGGCATATGGTACAGCACAGGCATATGGTACAGCACGGGCATATAGTACAGTACGGCATATGGTACAGTACGGGCATATGGTACAGCACGGGCATATGGTACAGCACGGGCATATGGTACAGCACGGGCATATGGTACAGTACGGACATATGGTACAGCACGGGCATATAGTACAGTATGGGCATATGGTACAATGTGGGCATATGGTACAGCATGGGCATATATTACAGTATGGGCATATGGTACAGTACGGGCATATGGTACAGCACGGGCATATAGTACAGTACGGGCATATGGTACAGCACAGGCATATATTACAGTACGGGCATATGGTACAGTACGGGCATATAGTACAGTATGGGCATATGGTACAGCACGGGCATATAGTACAGTATGGGCATATGGTACAGCACGAGCATATATTACAGTAAGGGCATATGGTACAGTATGGGCATATGGTACAGCACGGGTATATAGTACAGTATGGGCATATGGTGCAGCACAGACATATAGTACAGTATGGCATATAGTACAGTATGTATTGTGTGAATGAGAATGTGTACAGCCAACTTTAGATCAGTCTATGTGCCCGATAACTGTCAAAGATGACAATAAAATATACAGGTAAAAGAAGTAAGTAGGGGGCCCTTTAAATGAAATCTATGGATGTAATAATGCAGACTGCCATTGCTGACCTTTCCTTGTGAAATGGCCTGTCACCTGGCTGTCATGCTGATCCTCTGGCTTTGTGTCGTTATGCTGGGACAAGTCTTCGGATAAGGACATCTAACACGTCTCTGATTCACAAACTATTACATTTAATGAGACATCAGAGCAGCCAAACAACGAGCATTTTCAGGAGGAGGACAGCAATGACAGAGCCCCATCTCAGGCGTGTAATAGAGACTGTATGAAGTCAGATGATTGTCCCTATGAGCAGACATTCCTCCAGCCCCCCTGGTATGTGTCCCCCCTGGTATGTGTCCCCGATCATCCAGGATAATAAGGTTCTAGAGAGCACACACACACCCGGACTGGTTTCATGGGGGAGGGGCATTGAATAAAGTTTAGTGGTGGGAGAGGTAGAGCTGAGTGAGCCCGGGGGCAGGGGGAGGATCACAGGCTGTACTCAGCACCACTATACTCAGAGCCCAGCACTCCGATCACACACTGCACAGGAGGGGATGGCATCACCTATGTTAGAGGTAAGTGCTCCTTACTACAGGAGACCACACAACTCAGGACTAGCACTGCACTGTGCATACTATGAATGGGGGGCTGAGGACACATCACACAGCATACCATGGCATGGACTATGTTAGACAATACACATATATATATATATATGTATATGTGTGTGTATATACTGTATGCTGACAGTGTCAGTAGAGCAATGGATGTTGTCAGAAGGGCAGTGGACAGTGTCAGGTTATTTTTTTTTTTTTTTTATTATTATTTATTACAATTTTTTTTATTTCTTTTAAATATTTTCTTTTACAATTTTTTTTTTTTATTTTTTTTTTTTTTTATTATTTTTTTTTTTTAAGAGCCCCTTTAGGGGGCTTTGGTCAAATATCAGGGGTCTACACAGGGTGAATATGCATCACATGGGGTGCCCCCAACAGGTCATGTTTTCAGGATTTCCCCCAGATGAAACGGCTGTGGTAATTACTAAGGCAGTAAAACTGATCAAATCACCTGTGCAAAATAATGGGAAGCCTGAAAACATGACCTGTTGGGGCGCCTTCAGGACTGGAGTTGGGAAACACTGTGTTAGACTATGCATGGGGTGCTTGATGCACCATACACCATACCATGTCATGTACTCTGCATGGAGTATGCATGGGGGTGCTTAATGATACCTCATACACAGTATAGCATGTCATGTACTCTGCATGGAGTCAGTGCCGGATTTATAAAGGGACAACTGTCCTGGGCCCCCTGATAAAAGGGGCCACCATCTATACAAACAAAAATATATAATAAAATTTACTTTTTTATATATATATATATATATATATATATATATATCTTGGGAGATCATATTTTGCCAGCCATCATCTGTGAGAGTCTTTTTTAAAATACATTTTGGGCAGCTCAAGCGAACTACACATGGAGCGCAATGACTGCATCTTCGTGTGCATACATGACCTCAGAATTGTCATGCATGTTAAAAATGTGTGACTGTCTTTAAGAATGTAAACCAACTCTGTGTATGAGGAGCCCCCAGAACCTGAAGTGTCCTGCCCCCCCCCCCCCCAAGTCTAAATTTGGCCCTACATGGGGTATGATAAACTTGGCATGGGGTGCTTAATGATGTCCCATACACAGTATACTGTACCATGTCATGTAGTCTACATGGAATACGAGATACTATTTATGGGGTGCTTAATGATACCACAAAAACATTATACCATGTCATGTACTCTGGATGGGCAGAATAGACTCTGCATGGGGTATGATAATCTCTGGATAGTGCTGTGCTGGGGGTGCTTTATAGCAGGTGAGTAAGGGATTAGTAGTTCTTGTCTAATCATATGGACAGCAATGAATGTCTTCACATACCCACTGACCCCTTATTTTAAAATAAAAGTTATAGTACTAAAAACAAAAAAAAATAAAAAAAAAATAAAATTAAAAAAAAAGGATAGGAAAAAAAAAAATAAAAATAAAAATATATATAATATCTTTTTAAATTTGGGATTAAAGAAATGTATCCCATCTGTGCACTGAAATGCAATTTGGCACATGTTCTTTTTTGTGTTTTTAGTGGGTTGAGATGTTCATAAAAGTCACTGGCAAACAATGCATCAAAACCCATGTAAAAAGTTACATGTGTTTTTGATACATTGGCAAAAGGTATTCACAACCTTATCCACTTCTAATGCTAAAGTGAAAAATGCAGAAAATAGACATTAATAACGTATTCCCTGGATGGTAGACTCAGACTGTGGATGAGTTGTTTCATGATACTTACTCCATATAGAGGTTATCATGTAAAGTAGTCTGCATGAGATGTATAGACTGCGTGCGGCGCATGTTGATGTGTAACAATGCACCTGCCTAATGCGACCAAAAAAAAAAAATGCATCACTACGCACACACAAAGATCTAAATAAGCCCTTAATTATTTTATTCTCTGCTATCTTAGCGGCAGATAGGTGCAGGTACTGACTTATTGTGACCTTATACAGTGGCAGCAATGACAGCTGTTGTCTTAACATTGCTGGTTATCAGCACTGAAATGAATGGACCATGGGTCCGCCCTGATGTCAGTTCATGGGCCCCCCCGGCAGATTAATTGGATCGTATAAGGGTCAATGTACACAGGCATTTTGTTTTGCTCATGACGTGTTTGTGAAACATGTTTGACGTTTGTGCTTAAATGTATAAGTCTCATGTAGTAGTATACACTTTACAAATTAAGATGGTGGATAATATGCTTCCAGGTACAGGCACACATCATGAGTATGCTTGATCGAATGTTTTATTAATCTTTAAGGCTAGGTTCACATATCTGCGGTTTGCAGTTCGGAGTCCAGTGCGTTTCTGTTCACCGATTCAGGTGCAATGTTTTTTTTACCTAAATTCGCACCTGAACCGGACCCCAAAAACGCACAGGACCCTTTTCAAAACTGCACCTCCCCGCACGTGTGTGAACCAGCTCCATTGAAAGCCAGTCACAATCGCATGTTATGCGAATTGGATGCGGTTGAAAATGCATCCAATTCGCTTATATGTGAATCCACCCTGAATAAACCTTCATTATGAGCAATACAAAGGTTGCCATTGCTGATCACATTTTAATAAAAAGAAAAAAAAAAATCTAAAGACTTGGAAGCTCTAATTGACTTTTGAAGTGCAGATATTTATTTTTTTAAAACTTTTTTTATTTATAAATTTCTTTAACAAGAGCATCCGCTCACCAATACATCACATAGTTGTTTATTATCATATGTTATAAGAATACTTATATCCTAAGGTATAAAGGTAACTAATTAACATCAAATTCAAGAAGTGCAGACATTTTTTTTACCATCCCTATGAGGCCCCAGGAAGCTGTCCTTATTTAATCTTCAAATATGATATAGTGATGAGTTCAAAGAAAGATTGCGTCTTTTAAAAATTGATTGTACGAAGTGGGAGCTTCGGTCAACAAACAATGCGTTCCGTTTTTTAAGGAGCCTGTATAGTCCTGTATAAGGTCGTCTTCTGCTGCACTGAATAACCATTTTTGAATGAAGGATAGTTTGAAACAATTGAACTTCTATGGAATTGGTAATTTTATTGTTGTGTGTGGCTAGAATTAAGTTGGCCACTTACACACATCAGTTTTTAAACTTTTGGATAGTGGAATTTACCTGTCATTCCCAGCCAATCTGGATGATAATCAAAACTAAAGGGTCTGTGTGTGATTACACAAATGCATTTTAGAAATCCGTTTAATATAGCATGATCAATTGGGCTAAACATTGGGCAGTTTGTCAAAGACAAGTTAGCGAAAATCGAGTGTGTGTGTGTGTGTGTGTGTGTGTGTGTGTGTGTGTGTGTGTGTGTAGTTCAGAATGATGTTACAGGGCAGTCGTCGTGTCAGACAGTTAAAACACATGTTGTAGCGTTTCTCAACTCCAGTCCTCAAGGCGCCCCAACAGGTCATGTTTTCAGGATTTCCCTCAGATGAAACGGCTGTGGTAACTACTAAGGCCCCTTTCACACATGCGGACCGTATGTCCGTTTTTCATCCATCCGTTTTTGGATGAAAAACGGACATACATGCATGTCTATGGGGTAGCGGGTGTCAGCGGATGAGCATCCGCTGACACCCGATATTGTCCGCCTCCGCAATTGTCCGGTTCTGCAGACGGTCCGTGTTCATCCGATCCTCCATAGAGGAGAGCGGAGAACTGACAGGGCGGTCCCTGCACCGCCCTGTCATCAGTCGGCTCAGCGGGGAACAGCTGTGTGATCCCCGCTGAGCAGCGGATCTTCACGGGGCGGATCATTACGGATCCGCCCCGTGTGAAAGGACCCTAAGGCGGTGAAACTGATCAAATCACCTGTGCAAAATAATGGAAATACTGAAAACATGACCTGTTGGGGCGCCTTGAGGACTGGAGTTGAAACACTGGTATAGGACATTGTGAGAGTGATCATCCTTTTATGATCCTGTCTCGTAGCTGAATGCGCAATTTTCTTATATTAAGCTGGCCATACACTGACCAATATTCATATGAACCTCTTGTCAGCACAATCAATAATGCCATCAGAGATTTGATGAATGTTGGTCAAGTACTTTAACATTTAATTTGTTTGTCTCCCTCTCCCTCTCCTCACATTTTTGTAAATATTTTATTCCATCTTTTCAGTGAGTGTACAGCTTGTATAACAGTGTAAATTTTCTGTCACCTCAAACTAACTCAACACACAGCCATTAATGTCTAAACTGCTGGCGACATAAGTCAGTACACCCCCTAAGTTAAAATGTCCACATTGGGCCACGCCACTTTTCTTAATATTTTATTTTAACAGTTGCCTTATTTTCTTGCTGCTCGGGCAATCCCACCTTACTTGTGAGCAAGCCCACAAGCATAAACTTTCGGGATACGGTGCTGCTTTATGACCAGCGTGCACCGCCCGTTCTTGCGCATGTGCAGTAAGGACACCTAGCGGCGCAGGAAACTTCTCAGGTTGCCATCACAATGGGTGACATCGTCAGAAGTGCCCGCCCCTTTGTGATGGCAACCAGTATAAGCCTTAAATCCCCCTTAAATTGCATAATTTCCTGTCGAGAAATAACGCAACTTTTTCACACAGTCCTGCCCACTGACAGGCGAGGGAGGAAGTGATGCGGAGCACCGCATAGCCGGAAGTGGCAGATTAGGGAAAAAAAATATTTTACTCCAAATGTTTTTTTAGTATTAATAAAGGACTGGGAAAATGTAAAAATATTTTTTAGGTTGGAACTCCGCTTTAATGACACGGAGTAGGAAGTCAGCTGGAATGATTACTTTCTACTACCCACCTTCATTTTAAATATATTTGATTAGTTCCAAAAATGTTCAATAATGTTAAATAAACCAACCAGTAATGTTCAGCAGTCATATAGCTATGCTAAATCAGTTGGGGCTACCTTGAAGGACAGGTATGTTATAAAAAGACAGGTTGTACAAGAGTAGTTTGCAGTGCACCCATTGTTCCTGCAGACCATTGGTAGACTGTTGGCAAACTGTCATTCATATTTAAAAATGTAATATAATATATATATAATTATAAATTCTAGCCTGTTTATTTTTATTTTTTTTTTCCCAACACCTGTTTGTTTTACCTGAAATAACATTTGCTGCCACTTACAATAGGGTTCCTCCAGAAAATGGAAGAGAGAAAGGTAACAGCGCTCTCTGCAGAGACAACCCAATCCATACACCAGATCCACTCACAGGTGCCTAGGCTCGATGTATCCCATCACACTCCAACATAATAAATAGTAAGAAGAGCTGGCAAAACTGAAATTCATGAAGTGTTGTTTATTGGTACATCAGAGTGGCAGTAAAACAATAGCGCTGACACGTTTCGGCAATAGCCTTAGTCATAACTACAACTAAGGCTATTGCTGAAATGCGTCAGCACTATTGTTTTACTGCCACTAAATGTACCAATAAACAACACTTCAAGCATTTCCGTTTTGCCGGCTCTTCTTAATAATTTAATTATTCCTCCAGAAGTTGCTCTGAGTTCCTTGAGCAACGTACAATTTCTGCCTCTCAGATAAGTTCTCATTGGCACCATTGATTTTCTTCGCCATCTGTAAGGGGGTAATTTGTCCCAATGTCCACAAGTGTAAGGAGTATTCTTCCCACTGACCATCACACTAATGTATCATGAGTTTTAGAGATAGATAGATAGATAGATAGATAGATAGAGAGATAGATATATATATATATATATATATATATATATATATATATATATATATATATATATCTATCTATCTATCTATCTATCTATCTCTATCAGGGCTCGACAATCCCCAGGCGCCAGGGCGCCATGGCGACTAGAATTAGTGACCTGGCGCCCAGGGCAGCCCATCTGGGGTATCCTGTCTCGGTGCGGACCCCCCTCCTCGGCCCGCGATTGCGTCGGCCCGCGCCGGCCGGTAATCGAGGCCGCGGCTTTGCGGCCTTCTGCAAGCCTATGCTTCCTTTTAAGATCTTGGCGCCATCTAGTGGTGGCCGTTGGTATGACATCCAGCAATGCTAATGGAGCCCTGCCTGCTGCCTCCATTTACACAGGCGAATAGAACCAAAATACACACACATATTTATATATATATATATATATATATATATATATATATATATATATATATATATATATATATATATTAGTAATATGTGTATGTATGCTTTGGTTGTAGTCTGTGTAAATTTTAAGATAGCTTTTTTCAATATAAAAAATTAACCATTGTCGGTCGTTAGCAATCGGCTTTTTTTCTCCTCGTGCTGTCAGGGCGAGGAAAAAAAAATAGCCGATTACCAGCTGTGTTGACATCACGTTATCAGCTGTCATTGGCTGACAGCTGATCACGTGGTAAGGGGTCGGGATCGATCCCTTACTCGGATCTGTGATCCAGCGAGTCTCACAGACTTGCTGATCACAGAGCAGGGGGCGCGCAGGCCGCTCGTACAGGGGACAACGTCATAGGACGTGGTCCCGGCAAAGCAGAGCGACGGCTACAGCGCGGATCTCAAGAAGTTAAAAAAAAAAAAAAACTGGCTCCTAACTTTTTTAGCTGGCTCCTAGATTCCAATTTGTCAAGCCCTGATATATAATTACACACACACACACACACACACACACACACACACACACACACACACACACACACACACACACACACACACACACACACACACACACACACACTTAGTCTATCTATCTCTTTTATTTATTTATTTTCAAATAACACTGCTTTGTTCTCACTAATTACATAAACAATCTGTTTTTGCTGTATGTTTCTAATGCTTATTGGATCTAAAGAAGTGGCTTGGATATGCTGCGAAACTGTCTCGACAAACAAAACAAGTCCAGTTATATGTGACTAGCTACACCTAGATATGGTTAAATGAGAGCCTTCAGAGATGTCTGTGGTGTGGTGTTTTTTTATTTTATTTTTTTTAACAACCACATTTAGGCTGGGTTCACACTTTTGCAGGTGGTTGCCACTGCGGGACTGTACCTGTTCCCGTAGGCAAAAACACACTGCAGCTTGAGTGGCATGAATCCTAATGGCACCCCTATGCACTGGAAACCACAGAGCAGTTTCTCCAAACTGGGTACCACATCGTACTTGTGGTTTCTGTTTTCAGGAAAGGCGCTGGGACCTTTTTCCTGCATTTTCAGGAGGCACAGCAGCCCATTCAAATGAATGCACAAAATGTGGCTTGCACAAGTGTGAGCTTAGCCTTGGTCTTTGTTGGAAGCTCAGGTGCCAATGCAGGAGCACCGTTTGGAGACGGGAAAAAACGATGTCCCCCCTTTAATAGTAAGTGATTGCACTAGGACTTACCTAATGGTAAGATCACTAGGTATTGTTTTAATAACCGCTGCAAAGTTTGAAAATTATTTCTGAAAGCTGAACCCCCAGGGATGAAAATTTTAATTTAAATATGTTCCTTATTATCCTCGAGGATATCAATTACTTTGTGTGTGCTGCAAATGCACAGCCTGTGTAGAGAGCAGAACTGTTAGGGACCCAGCAAGTCCACCCCCTATGGGCTTCCTGCAGAAAACTACTACAGTGGGCGGAGACACGACCAGTCACCCTGCACAAGGAGGGAGAGGAGCAGTAACTGGTCTTAATACAGGAAGCTCCTGCACAGAGGCAAAGTTTCACACTTTATTACTGCACAGATGTGGAAGAATTGCACAAAGCACTCCTAGATTCAAATAAGAATAAACATCCCTCTTTTAGTTAGACATTATTTGTATATTCTGGAGTTCACCTTTATATGAAATTTAGTGGTTGCATTTACATTCACCTTAGGTGCCTCATTAACAAAAGAGCTAAAATAAGACATGTTGTAAAATTTATACAGCAAAAACCTAATGCTTTTGTGGCAATAGATCTGTAAAACTGCGTTAGAGTATGCATTAGTACACAGTCCCTGACATACATTAGGCTGCGGATGCATGGTGTGGAAGTTCTGTTCATTACTTCAGCTCCAGTAGAGTTAAAGTATCAAAGAGCTCCCCATCAGAGAATCCTGTCTCTCCTCTCAACCAGAAATGTGGACTCAGTGTGCGGATTTAACCAGAATGGGATTTTGGGTCCGGAAACAACAAAGTTTATTTTATTTTTTCCCCCCCAAATCCTCCGAGGGGAATATATATTCCTAACTGTGGTTAGGAGAATTTTCAAAGGGAAGCACAAGAAAGAAGCCAGTTTAACCCAAATGCTCCCAGAGATGAGAAGTTTTGAATTAACTGCTTTAATTTCTAATTTCAGAATGCCACAATATTTGTTACATTGCCAGGACTTCTGTAAAATGTGGCCACAATGCTGAGACATTTACTCATTTTGTGCTGCTGGATTTCTGGCCAAGGGAAAAAAGCTTTGTTGGTTCCTCTGTGATGTTCTGCTGAAAGTCACATTGCCTTTTTGTTGGTCTAAGTGTTGTCTTTAGTACTGCAAATGCTGTTACTCATAGCAGCCAGTCAAAGATCCATTTTGATCAGTCCAGCTTTAATAGACTGCTAAAAGTTAAAGTGCTTCTAAAGGTAAACCTATTTTACAAAAATAACAAACGTCATACTTACCTGCTCTGTGCAAAGGTTTTGCACAGAGCAGCCCCAATCCTCCTCTTCTTGGGTCCCCCACCAGCACTATTGGCTCCTCCTCTTCATCCAGTGCCCCCTTTGGAAGCTGCTTCCTATGGGGGCACTCATGCAGACTCGCTCCCAAGCCCCGCTGCCTCCGTCCATAGACGCAGACATCGGGGCATGGCCCGCCCCTGCTTCCTCAAGTCCCATAGTGATGTGGGGCCAGGGGATGGAACTCCAAGCCTTTTTAGTGGCCGCCCAGCTGGGCTGTCCCTGGAGCCCGTGGCTGCCCACCCTGCCTCTTCGCAGCTGCCCATTCAGTTCACAACATGGCTGGGGGGCAGAGACTTGAGGTAAGCTGACTGGTGAGGAATGTGAAGTGGGACGGCTGAAGGAGACCCTATCTCCTGATTTTGGCATGGGTGTCAATGCTACGAGACACCACAAAGTCAGAGACACAGTGAATCCAGAGAGACAGTGAGTAATACTACCTGTGATTATAGTTGCCATTAAAAGTCCCCACTTCTCCCCACCCTCCCACCAAGGAGTATGAGAAGGAATAAAAATAGAGAATACATGGAAGGGAGAGGAAGAGAGGGGGAGGAACAAAGAAAGGAAGAGGGAGAATAAGAGAACAAGAAAGACGGCTAGAGAGAGATGAAAGGAGAACAAAGAGAGTGGTAATCCTAAAATGTACCATAAGGGGTTTTAATACTGTACGAGTGGAAGGGAGCGCTAAATGTCTGTGGGTTAGGGGCACAAATTGTCTTGCCTTGGGTGCTGACAACCAATGCTATGAAAATTATTTTACTATTAGGGCATGGATAACCAGCGGAAACTTGGGTGAGGAAATAACTTGGAATTGGATTATCTCATGGTAAAGAGCCTTCGGCCATGGGCAACGGAACCGTCTCATGAGTCACATGGGCAGGCTGTAGAGGTCTCTTGTCAGCCTCAATGGCAAGTGGAGTGTCACGCAGCTGCAGCGGAATCGAGTGCTTCGATACAAAGGCAGCATTAATGAACAGGCCTGCAGCCCCAGAGTCGATTAGAGCCTGTATCTCGACAGACGACTCAGCCCAAGAAAGGGTAACTGAAACAAGGGGCTGGATAACTGGGGACAAAACGACATCTAAGGTCTGTCCGTGACAGGACCTCAAGGTTCAGGCATTCCCTGGACGGGTAGGACAAGACTTCAAAAAGTGACCTGCCTGGCCACAATAAAGGCACAATCTCTCCCTCCTCCTAAGGGTTCTCTCATCCGCAGAGAGACACGTGAAGCCTGAGTGCATGGGTTCATCTTCACAGACCGACTCGGTACCAGGAGGCATGGGAGGTGAGGGAGGCAAGGGTGGGACTGCAAAGTTCGGAGACAAATGTACAGGAGGCTTCTACAAGTCTGGAGTCAATGAGGATGGCAAACTTGATCAACTTCTCCAGCTCAGTGGGTATATTTCGGGCTGCTATCTCATTCATTCTTGATGGTATCCGAGAGACCATGAGAAAAAGCAGCCATGAGGGCCTCATTGTTCCAAGCAACCTCTGCTGCCAGAGTACAGAATTCAATGGCGTAATCGGCAACAGTTCTCGTACTCTGTTTGATGGACATGAGGCACTTGGCAGCAGAAGCGGAGCGTGTGGAAACGTCAAATACCCTTTTAAAAGAAGCCACAAACTAAGGGTAGCTCAAGACAACAGGTTTTTGCTTCTCCCATAGAGGGTTTGCCCAGGCCAAGGCTCTCTCAGAAAGCAAAGATATCACAACCTACTTTGCTTCTGTCTGTGGGAAATGCCTGGGGCAGCATCTCACAGTATATCTCAACTTGGTTGAGAAACACTCTGCGTTGGACTGGATCACCCCCCCAAATCGCTGGGGGAGCAGAACCAGACATACCTCTAATTGTGGTACTCAAGGCGGGTGCCTGCAGAGACTGGAGCAGCAGCAGGGACGGCCTGCAATGCAGGTTGTACCGGAGCAGCCACAGTGCGAGTATCCAGGTGAGCCGTGCGACTCAGGAGCGTTTGTAACACCATGGCAAACTGATCCATGTGGTGATCCTGCTCATCCAATCTGGAAAAATTATTACCAACAAGTGGATTGACTGCATCTTCTGAATTCATGACCTTTGCTTACTGTCAGAAACCATGAATCGGACTGAGACAGAAGTACAGTTAAATCACACGTGTTTAATAATAATAATAAAAAAAAAAAAAGTAAACGTAGTCAACCAGAACGGATAGTCAGGCAAGACAAAACATCAGGGAGCCAGAGAGCATCTCGAGATGTGACTAAGGCGAAGGCAGAGATCATCTGGACTGGACAGCTTAAAGAGGAAGTAAACCCTGATGGGTTTTACTTCCTCTTTTGCTCCCCGCAAGGCTGGCCAAAGACCAGAGTGTTTTTTGCGATTCGGCACTGCATCGCTTTAACTGACAATTGCGAAATAGAGCTTTCTTTTGGTGGTATTTGATCACCTCCTGCGGTTTTTATTTTTTGCGTTATAAACAAAAGAAGAGTGACAATTTTGAAAAAAAATCCAATATTTTATTACTTTTTGCTATAATATCCCAAAAAAATATAATAATAAAAAAAAAAAATATATATATATATATATATATATATATATATATATATATATATATATATATATATATATATATATATATATATATATATATATATATATATATATATATATATATATATATATATGTATATGTTTTTTTCCTCAGTTTAGGCTGATACGTTTTCTTCTACATATTTTTGTTAAAAAAAGAAATCTCAATAAGCGCTTATTGATTGGTTTGCGCAAAAGTTATAGCATCTACAAAATAGGGGATACTTTTTTTTTTTTTTTTACTTTTTTTTTTTTTTACTAGTAATGCCAGTGATCTGCGATTATTTTTTTTTTTTTATCGTGACTGCGACATTATGGCGGACAGATCAGACACTTTTGCCACTATTTTGAGACCATGCACATTTATACAGCGATCAGTGCGACTAAAAATGCACGGATTACTGTGTAAATGTGACTGGCAGTGAAGGGGTTAAGTGTTCTAACTGTAAGGGTTATGGGCTACGTGTGACATGACACTCATCACCGCTCCCTATCACAGGGAGCTGTGATCAGTGTCCTGTCACTAGGAAGAATGGGGAAATGCTTGTTTACATCAGCATATCCCCGTTCTTCCTCTCCATGAGACGATCGTGGGTGGACCTGCGATCACACTCGAGCAGCTCGCGGCACGCGCCCCCAATGTCGCGTCTTAAAGGTAAATGTACAGGTACGTTAATATGCCTGTATGTGCCCTTCTGCCGATGTATATCGGCGTAAG
This sequence comes from Lithobates sylvaticus, assembly GCA_028564925.1. Lineage (NCBI taxonomy): Eukaryota > Metazoa > Chordata > Amphibia > Anura > Ranidae > Lithobates > Lithobates sylvaticus. The sequence goes on from CM053027.1 coordinate 517,713,412, forward strand.
CCGGGCGGCAAGGGTCTATGTAGGCAGGACTGATGAGCAGGATATCTTCAACAGGTGAGTCACTGTGGAGAGATGGGAGCTGCCAATTAGCCACCAGCTTTGAGAAGGAAGGGCTGAGCCCAGCCCTGACATCCAGCCAGTTAAGCCTCCCAACAGACCTTACAAACTGCCTGACTCCTCCATGGTCCTCCATCCTGGGTACAGAACTGCCCAGTCAACTCCCCTGCATCATAACTCAGTGTATAATTGAATGAATACTTCTATTCCCTATATCACTATTATTCTGTAAGCAGGATGATTGACTCTTGAAGAAAAGTGAATTAACCCAAAACTTATCTTGTAAACAGTCATAATTCTATATTAGTCACGTGACTAATGCCGAGGCACTGGGCATGTGAACTGGACCCGAAAAGTTTTAGCAGATTATTTTGAGGAAGACTCAGTAGATTGAGAGCTCTTCCTGTAAAATCCCCTAACATTAGTCCACCATTAGCAGAGACCACGTGATTGTATTTTTAATGTGGCCAGACAAAGTAAGAGGGATTACTAATAATTCAGCACAAAGATACAATTTATGAGCAGTGTTTTCCTATTTTTTTTTTTTTTATTATGCAATGCAGGCTGAATTTTATAATTTATTCTGCCTTTTATTTTTTGTATTTTGGCCTTTCTTTCATAGGTGTCATGGATGCAGGGCATGACAATTGGTAGTCTGTTTGCCACTTGGTTTTAGTGCGTCTTCCGCATAATAATTGTGATGATGTTAACAGACGGAAACACTTATGGTTGTTGCGGCAACATAACTCTTTTTCATAGGAGGAATTTTAGTAGTTTTGTGAGTTTCACAAAAATAAAATCCATACGTCGGCCATGCTTGATTCGATTTTAACTAGCAATGTGACAAGTCCAAGTATTCCTGAGGAGAGTTTAGCAGTGCAATGGTTCATAGGAGGCCACTTAGGTGTGACAAAACTTTGAGATCTTGTTAGCTGAGATGGAGGAATTGTTCCCCTGTAGATACCACGTCATGTTGAAACTCTGTTGCGGCTATCCCCTTGTTTACTCTACTCCTACATTTTATTTTATTGTAGATTATGCATTTTTGAAATATTATTCTTGTTATATTGCTTGGTAGCACTCCTCACACTGATTTCCATGATGATCCTGCAGAATAGCAGCATTTCATTTATTTTTTTTCCCCTGTTCTAGACATCTGTCTTTCTGGGGAACATCTTCAACATTTGGCAGAAACATTAAAATGCCTAGTTTATTCAAACCCCTTTTAGCTGTGGTTTATAGTCCTGTATACACAAGAGATACAAAGAAACACCTTGAGTTGGGATCTGATGTTTGGGCCATGTAGCAAATCAGGTTCACTTTTAGGCCTCATGCATACTGGACATTAAAATAACGTTATAAAAACGTCAGTAGCTTTGCAGTGAGTTTTTTTATTTATTTTTTTTTTTTTCAATGTTTTTGCAATAGCGTTTTTCCACGTTAGGGTTTTATTTTATTTTTTTTTCCTTCAAACATTTTAGATTATAGAGATATCTCTATCTCTACAGCCAAAAAAAGCTGCTGTAAAAACGTCAAAAAACATCCAGTGTGCATGAGGCCATAATAGTGTTTTTTTGCAGCAAGTTACTTTTTGCTCCCCTTTTGCTCCTCACTCTTCTGTTTGGCTGCCAATAGTGAAGAGAAATACCTTTTTATGCTTCTGAATATGGGGAATCATGTGATTCGCCTTCCTCCCATTTTGACAGCACTGGTGCTCAGCAGCTGGCTGCTCAGGCACCCAATCACATGGGGCAAGGAGAACATCTTCAGTCTAGTGCAGGGGTAGGCCACCCCCGGCAATGGTGCCGCAATCCGCACACAAAGCCTCTTTTGCCGGCACTCGACTCCCTCCCCAACAGCAGAGCAGTGCAGGGAAGTGTCGGTGAGACACTAATACATTCCAATTTCAGAATTCCCCACACCGCACCTGCACTGAGGGGGGGGGGGAACTGTGCCCCCACACATTGTAAAAAATGGGAAACATTGTTTGGTTCTCTAACTTTGCTGTAGCTGTGATCGTCAGCTTTTGTGATGAGGAAGAGATTAGGTGCAATCTTCTGGGACACGTCACAGGTCCCAGAAGATTGCCTGGCCATTGAGGAGGCGCAGTGCAACTCGTCCATTTGCGAAGGGCACCCAGCTTTGAAGCCGCAAGCCCTCACAGCCGGGTGAGGGAGAGAGCCGAGGGTTCAGGCCGCTGGATTGTAGGACAGGTGAGTGTGTGTTTTATTAAAAGTCAGCAGCTTTTTGAAGCTGCTGACTTTTAAGAAACACAAAATTGACTAGAACTCCGCTTTAAATAGGTTGGACTTGTTATGGAACAATGGTTGGAATTGTTAGATAATTGTCTGTGTGTGTTTTATGGATGTCAACCGGATAAACACATTTTATAATTCCATTAAAATGAACTATGCAAAATGTGTGGCGACCCACAAAATAGCTCCATCATGCATGAATTGAGATGTCTTTTTTTTCCACTTTTTTAATATTATAATGCTGCATGATGTAATTTGTCAGATTGTGGATTCATATAGTTAGGTTCACACTTGAGCTTCTTGTACACGTTTTTGGGTGTTTTTCGGGTTTGAGTGTTTGTTTTAGCCAATGAAAAACTAGTTACTGCATTGAGAGGCAAAAACTTGTGCCAAAAACACATTACATGTTTTCAGGGGATCCCATTGTAGTCTGTGAGGACCAAAAAATGCCAGATTCTGTCCCAAAGAAGCTCATGTACTTTTTCAAGCTTTGAGTAACAAGCTTCAAGCGAAGCAAAGCTGAGGTATGAACTGGTACTATTGAATAGTCTTGACGTTCAGCTGGTACACCCGTGGTATTGTAAAGCAGTTTTGGGATCGACTGAAAATATTGATCAAACATACAATCTATCTGTGTAAAATCATTTACGGCCAGTGCTCTAAGGCACACTGATGTTTGACCAAAAGCAACTGATGACATTCCACCATAGTCAACATTTTTGGCTGAGTCAAAATCGTTTGACAGCTCACTAAAACAATTGAATGAGGGCTCTTTTAATTTTTGGTTTTCATACAATCTGATCAGTTGAGCCGCATTGATGTGTGTTGGCCACCTTTTATGAATCAATATTTATGCAGTTGGCATGTGTCCTTTTACAAATATACAGCATCTTTGTGCACAGGAAGTTTAGATTTTTAGTGGAACTTTTCATAAATAGGCTATAGTTAAAGAATAAGTGAACCCTTACCTTGTAAAACAACCCATTCACTTTGCAAAACATTTTGTGTATAAATATACATAAAAAAAAAAAAAAGAAGAATCGTAAATACCTTCTTTTTTTTTTATTTATTTTTTATTTTTTTAAGTGATCGCATAATCCTCTGTTCTCAGCTGTATAAGAGACTTGGAGAGGTGGGGGCCCAGTGAATGGCTGTGCAAGGGGTATAGGTGTGCGCAGCCTATTGCATTAGGTGTGCACCCCAAAGCTCACATGTGTGTGTATATATTGACGCTGTCAGTAGAGCAGTGGTCGGTGGCAGTAGGGCAGAGGATGGTGTCCTTTTTTTTTTTTTTTAATAGGGGGAATCTGCACCACACGGGGTGATTAGGGTGTGCCCAGGCACACCTGGCACACACTGTGTTCACGCTTATGGCAAGGGGGAGTGTCAGCACAAGTCTGATCATTGGCGGACAGGCTGTATGTTCTCCCTGCATGCTGGGATGAATGTGCTCCCATGCCTAGTGTGTTCAGTTTGAAATGGAGAAGCAGGGGGACTGGCAGGTTCACCAGGTATTTCACACAAAGGAAGCAATACAAAGAGAACAGGATGCTTTTTAACACAAGCACATGGTACAACAGGCACATATCAGGAATATGAAATGTTGGGGTAACATATATAATCTTTAAGCTGGCAATAGATGGGTAGTATTTTTATCATTCAGCCAGCGGGCTGAATTAAAAAAAAAAAAAAAAATATATATATATATATATATATATATATATATATATATATATATATATATATATATAATAATAATATATATTAAAAAAAAAAAAAAAAAACGGATTCCTCCAACACAAACAAGATAAATGGAGGAATTCCGTCTACCCGCTGGGACATTGTATTTTGTCAGAGGGACCCAGCGCACTAAGAATACACTGATCAGCATGTAGAGACAATTTAGTTGCAGTTATTAATCGACAAAAGTTTTCCAACTTGTCCTTTTGGACAGAGTCGGTTTAAGGATCAACTTCTGTTGAACAGGGAAGGCGATCTGTCCAGGGCTAGCTTTAATATTTATTCAAAGGAAAAACTAGGAGCAAGAAAACGAAGAAATCCTCTAGTATATTAATGGTTAAACAGGACCCGAGTTCCGTTTATTTGTAGGGGATATTTTTAAATTCACACTATGAGACTAAGGTGGAGATACGTTTTGGGTGGGATCATAAAACATTAAAAATAAATTGTATAAACCCAGCAAGGACATGCTTCAAATTCTGTGGATAATAAGCAGCCTCAGACGCTGGCTTAGCAAATATTAGCCCGCGCTTTGAGGTCAATAAACCCCAGAAATTTGTTGCTAATGTTATTTGTGGAACACCTATATATAGGACGGTATTCTTTCATTCTTGTAAACACTGTGTAGTAACTTAATAGGACAAATAGATGTTCTTAGTTCAGCACTGACAGTACCCCCACACATTTACACAATACGGTTTTGTATACAGGAACTCTTTTTTATTTAGATATTTAAGCCAAGTTTACAATATTTTGTTTTCTGTTTGTCTAGAGAATTGATTCTGGCTCTGCCTTGTTGGATCAATGCTTACCTGCAAATATTCCGAGCCTGAATATAGACTATTAGGTTTGTTAAACAAAAATAAAAGTGTTATGTAACATATGTTCTGTTAGAGTGGAAGGTGATGTATTTATACTCTATTTCAGTCACTCCAAATTGTGTTAAAGCTGAAGTCTAGATAAATATACACGTTTTAGTGGTTCTAAAGCCTTAAGATTTTTTACCTTTTTAATGCATTCCCTGTATTAAGGTAAAAAATGTTTAGCTATTGGTATTGCTCCCTCACCCCCATACTTACTTGAGCCCTCAGTTGATCCAGCGTTGTGCCCCAGCGCCTTTGTCTATGGACACAGGCAGCGTGGCTCAGGATCGAGCCTGCAGGTGTGCCACCATAGGAAGTGGCTTCCTATGATGGCTTACCAAGAAGAGGAGGAACCAAGGTGCGCTGGCAGGGGACCCCAGAAGAAGAGGATCAGGGATGTTCTGTGCAATTCTAGAGCGGGTAAGTATAACATGTTTGATATTTGAAAAAATAAATTGTCCTTTACAACCACTCCATAATCCAGTTATGTATAAATTTATTGAAAAAAGAATTGCATTTTTTTTTTTTAAATACAGCTAATATAGGTACTTTAAAGGGGTTGTAAAGGCAGAAGGTTTTTTTTTTTTTTTTTGTTATCTTAATGTATTTTATGCATTAAGGTAAAAAGCCTTCTGTGTGCAGCAGCCCCCCCCCCCCCCTTATACTAACCTGAGGTCCCTCCTCTGTCCAGCGATGTCCACGAGTGTCTCAGCCGTCCGAGGTTCTTTCTGATTGGCTGAGACACAGCAGCGGCGCCATTGGCTCCCGTTTCTGTCAATCAGTCAGGTAGCCAATCGGGAGAGAGCGGGGTGCGGTGAGGCTGGATCGGGGCTCCGTGTCTAAATGGACACAGGGAGTTGTGACTCGGCTTGGGTGCCCCCATAGCAAGCTGCTTGCTGTGGGGGCACTTGACAGGAGGGAGTGGCCAGGAGAGCAATAGAGGGAAACAAGAAGAGGAAGATCCAGGCTGCTCTGTGCAAATCCACTGCAACAGAGCAGGTAAGTATAACATGTTTGTTATTTTTTATAGGAAAAAAAAAAAACGAGAATTTAGTATCACTCTAAAGGTTTATGTTGGCTCCTGGAATGCCATTTACATACAGCAGGATGTGGGGGGGGGGGGGGGGGTAATTGGGTTCTATTTCAGTGTACAGTGTTTTCAAATTAATGCTGTGAACACACTTTCAGAGCGGGAACACGTAAAAGACCTAGTCTGTGTATTATGGTTTTCATTGTTCAAGCAAGCACTACTGCATTCTCTAATAATAGCGGAGAAAGTGGTGTCATCCTCCAGATACAGAGAAAACAGTCTCCAAATATTTCTGGTGAAAACAGTTCACATTTCAACTGTAAATCTAACTGACTGGCTAAAATCTACATTTCACATTTGTAACCTCCTAATGATTGGTATCCTTGGGTCCTCTTTCTGCTCAAGAACTACAAGTTCCAGCATGTTCTGATAGGCAGAGGTTGTCAACCACAACAGGGCTGTAGGTTGTGCCCAATGTGAGTGGCTGCAGATTAATTTCACATAGACTTTCACCTTTTCACCAAGATTTTAGCATTCGGCTATTAAGCTGGTTAGACATGGAGCCAATTTCAGCCCATTCCTGACGAACTGTCTAAAATTCACTCCATGGGTGGCCCCATTGGCTCCTTCCTGCCTGACATCCTTTGATTAAAAAATCAAGAAACCTGCATTATGGTCTTTACTAGTTCCTAATAAGCCTCACATTTATATGTCTCTTTTCTTGCATGCTTGGCGCTTGCAAGGATTGTACACTGCTTTACCAAATGATCTTCTTTCTTTGTTTTTCTAAAATCAATTTAATAAGTTATTAGACAAAAAAAAAAATCAAGGAACCGGGCAAAATATTTTTGGCTGAACAGCTACTGCTTCCAGTCAAATGCAGGGACTGTTTGGTTATGTTGACGGCTATTAGAATACAATTGCTGCAGTGGGAGATTTGTCCATCTGCGCTGTTTAGTTTATCTGAAGAGCTAATATCACTATTGCCTAGTACACACGAGCCGAATGTCGGAAGACATCAGCCGGTTCAATAAAAAACATCCGAACTTCGACCCTTGTGTATGTCAGTCGGTCTGACAGAAGCCGGCTTCTGTCGGACGAGCATGCTGGAAAACCAGTAGCCGACCGGCTCCCGATTAGCACTCTCAGCCAATGGCGGAGTGTTCTGGCGGGGGGCTGTCCCCCTGTCGGAACACAACAGCTCAGCAGGAGAGAACGCTGTAATAACGTTGAATCGTTAGTACAGTGGCTCCAACCGGTGCCAAGTGGTCAGCGGGTTGAACAAAAGAAAACTGTTATACCCCGTACACACGGTCGGAAATTCAGACAATCCGGCTGTTTGTGGGCTCCATTTGACTTTTTCCGTCTGAATTTCCGACGGAAAAAATGTTGTGGTCGGAATTTCGGCTTTAGTGTGTACCAAGTTTTAGTCTGATTAGAGCAGGGCTGACACAAGATTACAGTGGCAGGGCAAGCTGCTGTGAAATCTGGAATTGATCCCTATCATGGAGAGGCTGGGTCTATAAGGGTTAACTAGACAGAGGGGTGAGTCAGTCAATACGTAATGGACTAATAAAAAGAAAAAAGTATATGGTCACAGGAGTATGTACAGTATATCGCAAGTAAAATAAATAACCCCACACAGCAATTGTGCAATAATAAATAATTGCGCTCCCTGTTGGGGAAATTTACTCCATTTATGGGTATGTACTGTATCTGTAAAAAAAAAAAAAAAGTGTGTGTCAAAATAAAGTAAAAAAACATTTTTATATATATATTTTTTTTTTTTTTTACTTTTTTTTTAATTTTTTTTTATTACTACCTGCTAGGTCGGGGTTTAAACTAAACTATTTCTGCTAATGCAGTCTGTGGACTGTGGTAGCAGTTGTTTAGCAGAGCTTACCCCTGAGACACTGAATACTTGTACATACAGAGACACTTCTGTGTAAATTTTAACCATAAAACAAGTATATGCCACAGTGTCTAAACCCAAGTGACCAAAAGCACAGCCATCAAACATTACAGAATATTACCTCTGTAAACAAAGTACATGGTGGTTCTATTGGATTTTCCATGGATAACAAATACGCATCCATAAATCCATGTTTAGTAGACCATGTGAAGGAAAATGAAATTTAGATGAAATCCAAGTTCTATCTATGGTTGTAAGGACCTTCTTCTACATCAAGCCACGCCCACGTTTAGCCAAATTATGCTACCTTCATAAAAATACTATTCCATTGCTATGTTCTTGTAATCTGAACATTTCAGTTTCTGGTGTGGATGACCTGCACTATTGCTTCAGAGTGTATGCAGAGATAAGTAGATCTACAACACAGTCCAATTAGGCAATTGTGCATTATACATAGCTTTAACATTTTTGATGTGCCTGTAGTAAGAGGGTAATAGTATTAATGGTTCCACATGTTTGCCATCTAAACCACACAATTCAATGTCCATACACGGAGACTTTCTTTAGGACAGATAAAGGCAAATGCCTAGCTACATGAGTACGCACAGATTCTTTTTTTTAACTCGCCTTTTGGTGCTCATGGCAGACCAAAGAGACCCCCTATTTTTATCTATTTAGTCTGGTATTTGGGACATTTGAATGTTATGCCTGGTATTTTATGTTAATAAGAGGATTTCTATTTTTCTTTTTCAGGAAGAAGCCCGATATGTATCAAGTCCTCTAGCAATGCTAACTGCTGCCTGCAATAAGTTTGGAGGTTCAAGTCCTATTAGGGATCCTCCACCATCATTGAAATCTGGACCAAAAAAGTCTTATAGTCCTATAAATGACTTTAGTGCAACTAAACTGATGGACGGATACTCTTCTACATACTTGGGAGGAAGCAATTTAATGGCACCATGTGGGACACCACCTGCTCCAAGTTATGGTGGCGACTACACCTCCTTTTCCCATTCATTCTCTTCTTCAGGATGCCAGGAGCCCAAGAGTCTTTCAACAGCTGAGTGTGTTCCAGGAGTATACACCTCTCTAGATGTAGGACATCCCTACAGCTCATGGTACAAAACCGGAATCCATCATCCTGGGATCTCTGGTTCACCCACTGGAACAGGAGGCTCTTGGTGGGATATGCATCCTAATAGCAACTGGCTCAGCAACCAGCAACAGCCAGATGGGTTAGCTGCATCTATGCCACCTGTGACAAGCCCAGCAGGTATGAACAACCAGTACACTGCTGAATACACCACATTGACACCTGCCACGTATACACCTGTAGGATTTTCATCCATATCTCCTTCATCCAGTCCTTCCCCATCTGCTCATATTCTATCACCATCTCAGCACTCACTGGGGCCAGATATGTACAAGCCAAAACTTCTTACTGCTAGTCCATTGCTTGAAGCTCCAGGGCCAATGAAGCCTCAAAGAGCCTCATCCTATGGGAATACTGGACGTCCATCATGTGACTGCCCAAATTGCCAAGAACTAGAGAGATTAGGAGCTTCTGCAGCAGGGCTGAAGAGAAAACCTGTACATAGCTGTCATATTCCAGGCTGTGGTAAGGTCTATGGCAAAGCCTCTCATCTTAAGGCTCACCTTCGTTGGCATACAGGAGAAAGGCCATTCGTCTGCAACTGGCTATTCTGTGGAAAACGCTTCACACGCAGCGATGAGCTTGAGCGTCATGTGCGCACCCACACTCGTGAGAAAAAATTCACGTGTCCTCTCTGTTCAAAAAGATTTACACGCAGTGATCACTTAAGCAAGCATCAGCGGAGTCATGCTGAGCAAAATGGAACAAAGGAAGGTGGTGTTCAGGGTGATGGTGGTGGAGGATCTGTAGAAGGACCAAGAGAAGAAGGACCAGTGGCAACAGAAGGATCCCCTGTTGGCTCTAGCCAGGACAGATCATCTAGTAGTCCTGGACAAGGAGGTTTGTTGGAGATATGAGGACAGTAGCTGAAGAAATTCAAATACCTATTGTTGGAATTTCAAGAACTGTCCAAACAGTCCAGAGCAATCAGACCCATCATGGTGAAGATCCATTAAATACTGTAACTGCGGTTGGGTCCAAAACGTCTGACAAGTCTGTTGTATGGCAAAGTAGACAAGTGACTAACGATATATTTTTATCACGAAGGACTAACAAGCTTGAAAATTTTGTAGATCAGAAATGGCTCCCTTTTTTTAAATTAGAGAAAAGTAGCTGAAACGGAGATGGTTGTGATTGTAAGATCAATATTTCAAAAGTATGAAGGAAGCCCATCAACATGATGCCTTTCCCTTTTAGACCATTTTGTTTGTACTTTCTTCTGCCAGTGTTAAATGTTTTGGAGAATTTTATTGATACAGATGATGTCTACCTCTCAGCGTTCATGAAGTTTTCTGCTAGCCTGTTAAAATGCACAATGGTGAAGCAATGGAATGGAGACCTCCCAAAAGAGCCCAGACTAATGTAACCACAATAGGACAATCTTTTTATTCTTATTCCACTAATTTGTTGGTGCTGTTATGTATGTTGCACTTTTCAATTAATATTGTTATAATCATACAGTTTTTTTTTTTTTTTTTTTTTTATGTCGAAGTAGGTTTAGTCATAACTTTTTTTTTTTTTTTTCTTTTTTTAAATAAAAAGCTAAAATTGTATAGGCACATATGTATATGTGCATACAAGCTGATAATTTTATAGTATTTCTAATTGCTATAGCCTGATATTTATTAAAACAATGTACAAAGGAAGCTTGTTGCCCATAATGTGGTACTGAATTGTAACCGTCCCTTACCAACACTCTTCATCACACTGTTAATCTATAGGATCAAAGAGTACAAGTCCCATGTAACCTCCATGTTGCTCTGGTTTGACCTTGCACTGGGCCAATACCTCTCACTCCCCACCCCTACGTGACAGTGATTGAAACTGGCAATTGGTTGCTCGGAAACAGCACTGCGCTGGTAGATGAAGGTAGCAGAGAAGAATTAAGGCAGAATTGGGCCCTAGGAAAAATTACAGTATCTCTCCCCTTACCTCTCTCTATTGAAAGGGATTCCAATAGGCACAAAAAAAAAAAAAAAAAAACACCTGTACTGACATGGACCCCATCAGACACTGAATGCCTTCAGGTGCATTCTTACTGGAAAGTGACAGCCAGAAAAACAGTTTTGACCAAATGTGCCAAATAACAGTTTTTTTGTTTCCATGAGCGTGATAGTTGGTGAGTATGTAAGTATTTGGCAACTGAAGGTTCAGTTTACATAAAACTGATATTTTGGTTGCGGATAATGACAGGTGCCTCAAGATGCCTCAAGATGCATGATTTTGCTGAGTTTACCCTTACCTTCCACTCCATGGAGTCTCACTGCTAAACTGTCTATGATTAAAATTCCAGTACAGAAAATGATATGCCGTTATAATGGCTGGAATTTCAATGTTCAGAACGGGTATCTTGTTGACAATCTCCCTTTCTAATCAAATTTAAAGTGGAAGTAAACCCTCCTATCGTTTCAGCCAAGGAAGCTGCCATCTTGGCCTCCGTTTTAATCTTTAACTGCCATGAAGCTGCACATGTCATCAGTTATGACGGGAATGTAACTGTTTTTTCAAACATCGATGGGTTTACTTCTGCTTTAAATATAAAACCGTTTTGGATGTGCTGATCCTTTAAAGAAAACCTGTCATGGGAAAAACTTGGCTAGTGCCATTACTGGTATCTCCTTTTGAAAATGTTAGTTGCCAGGCTGTCTCACTGACCCTTTTGGCTTTAATACTCTTGAGTCATTGACATGGAACAGGTATTTTGATAAGGACTTCTCACATTTTCAATTAACTTTCCTGATACTTGTTCTGGAATATATTGATTCAAAAGGTTTGCAAGTCAGTGGATCAGGCATCCACAATGGCAGCCGGCATATTTTAATAAGTTTACTTTCAAGTATAGTTAACTGCTCATAATACAAGACATGTTTGAGTACCCTTTCAAAGACTTGCGTTACCTTATTTAAGATCAATAAGCTAAACATGTACAGTACATTTACAAACCCTGTAGACTTACTATTACATACAGACCTAGGGGGTTATTTACGAAAGGCAAATCCACTTTGCACTACAAGTGCACTTGGAAGTGCAGTCGCTGTAAATCTGAGGGGTAGATCTGAAATGAGGTGAAGCTCTGCTGATTTTATCATCCAATCATGTGCAAGCTAAAATGCTGTTTTTTATTTTCCTTGCATGTCTCCCTCGGATCTACAGCGACTGCACTCCCAAGTGCACTTTCAAGTGCATTTTCAGTGCACTTGTAGTGCAAAGTGGATTTGCCTTTCGGAAATAACCCCCTTTATCTCTTCCCCAGTACCTGCTTTGGTTTGGCGATATAAAATGGTGGTAAAAAGGGACCTTTGGTGTCTCTTTACAAGAGCCACTGTATTAGGTGTAAAAGAGGATACCAGTGTTAAAAAGTTGGTCAGCAGGTTAAAATGATTTAGATATTTCCCCACTGATATATGCGGAGTGCAGTAATGAACCATTGCTGAGATTATCTCAGTATAGGATGCCTGTCCGAGAGGCAAATAATATGTGCTTCTCTTGTATTTTATGAGAGTCTGTCTGATCCTGCACAAACACAATTGCTCATGAATAGGTAGCTATTGTCGGTGCAATACTGAAAACACAAGATGACGCTGCATTCCAATAATGGCTTTAGGGGAGTTGCAGCCATTTTCCAAGATTATGAGCGCAAAAATCAATATACAATCAATAAACACACCATTGCCTCTCTTCTAAAGTTCAAACATTAGGACGGTCAGCATTGTCCTCCTCAATGATCCTATTTCAGTTTTTTTTTTTTTTTTTAATTATTTAAAGCCCAATTCTGGGCTGGCAGAAAAAAAATAATTCATGCAGTGGCCCACTATCTCTATTTTCAAGCTTTTTCCTTTTTATGTTTACCTGGTGATTCTGCTAGTAACACATTCCCAGTCCTAGGATGACTCACACATTTTTGACCCGTTTTCTCAACTCCAAAGCACAGGGTGGTGTTTCGTGGGGGGTTTTCTTTTTTCCTTAGATGGCTGAGATCAATGTAATTGATAAATTGGCATAGGTAGACAGATCAGGAACTTATCGTCTCACAAGATTTCTGGGAAGATAAATGGGTATTTTTTTGAACTTCTCAAAATGATCCAACAAAGTTCTTTCAATAATATATTCAACAGACTAAAGGGGACCAAATTAGAGAAGTTCATTGTTGGAGATTACATACACCTGAATCAGAGGATGATCATGCATCCCTTGGTAAAGTTGAAGGCAATTGAATTTTGTGTAAGGCTAAGTTTAGATGTGTGGCAGACCTTACGGCCCCTCTGAAAAGCAATTTGCGGTGATTTACTTTTTAGAGGTGGTTGGCAGGTGATCCCTACGGCCTGTTTTTTACCCTGTAAATGCCACACTACAGTGCCACAACAATGAACGTGGTTGCAGGGCAGTTGTGGCACGGCCCCATTCACTTAAAGCCCCCCCCAAATGTAAAGATTACCTAAATCTAAACACAGGAGTAATGGCTGTGGTAAGGGCAGGATAGGTCTACTTCCACCATATAATAAAGCCAGCCATAGGCCGAACGATTGCAGGAAAGAAAATCGCTTGATTTCCCTCATCACTACAGTCGTTGTTGATGGGGGAATCCCTCCCATGAAGCCATTGTGTTCTACGGGCAGGGGAGCCCTTTCCCGTTGGGAGAACACAGTGATTACTGCTAGAAGCTATACTAACCGATAGCAATACTCGTATGTAAAATCCGACAGGCTGGTTGTACCCAAGTTGATTGATCGATCAACTTGGGTACAATCAGCCTGCCCATACATAGTTCGATTCTCAGCCGGTCCCTGCTGAATCAGCCAAGATTCAAGCTATCTATGGCCAGCTTTAGTATAGTACCGGTTTGAAGAAAAATGTGGATGAATTATCGTTCAGGTACAGCTTTCTACATATGAGGCAAAATTACAGAGAACACAAACAAGCTAACATCACTAACATCACAAACTCTAAACGGCTATATCCAAAGCTATAGACCATATTGAGCCATTGTACTTCCTTAATTAGTATGGAACAACTTTTCCAATTATGTCTCAGTGTTGCCTTAGGAAAGGAATGCAATAAAATGTATTTTTTAATGTCTTAAATGTTAATATAATGTTCTAATTTTTTTAAGTTTATTATACCTGTAAATATTTTAAGGTGTGTGCATTTTGTATTAGTTAATACTTTATCTGTTTTAAAGTGCCTTCCAGTAAGCCAGATATTAAGTTAACTGGGCTTATTTCAATGTCCTTCGTGACAGTCCTGTGCAGCCATCATGCAGTACTCTGAAATCCTTATATGCTGTGGAAATGCACTTTTTGAGATCTTGGAGATTTGCACTCTTTATTTTTTTATCTTTTTGAAGGAAGTATTTGAAGCTTACATGTCAGAATGTCTTTCAGTGTTCATCGCAGGCTCTGTTTTCATTAAAAAAAAGGTAAATGCTAAGAAATATGCACAGATTTTCTATTTTTTATTTTTAAAGATATCGCTGACTGTTCAGACCTCAAGGGCCAGGATTCTCCCTTGCTTTAATTCACATAAGCATACTAGTGTGCCTGCTTGTTATTGGCCCTTGAGGAGTAAAATTGGCAGCTTTGTTTTAAATATATAATTTTGTTAAATATTGAACGCTATTTATTTGTAATTTTTGCTTCAATAAAAAGTAAAAATTCAGTCTTCTGCTTCTGCAAATTAGATGTTTCCTTTTTTTTCTTTTTTTTTTTTTGTGTAATGGTTTTATTTTTAAACACGTTTTTAAACTTTTTAACCCCTTGAATATTTAAAAGAGAAGTGTGAGAATTGAAAGTGACAAACAATCATACTCGCCTAGATGGCTGCAACAGCAATCCCAGCTGCAACTGTCCCCCGCTGCCTCCATACTGAGAACCTAGTAATCAAAGACCGTAGATTGCTCAGTTCTTGGTCCTCAGTGAGCTGAGAACCAGTGACTGTGAGTTACCGTCTCTTTGCTATGCCCCTCCAGAGCTCACTGGAGCACTGGGCCGTGCAGAGGACAGGAATGGCTGGCTCAGGCTCTCAGCGGTGTGCCAAGAGACTGAGCCAGCTGCCGGTCGAGCTTCTGGGCAGATTCCAACATTAAAGTCCGGATCCCTGCAGAACCTGAAATAGGCTCTGTGACATCAGTCGACAGCAGGCTTTAGCATTATAACCTACCTGGCCGATGCGCCTGGAAGCTGGATATCTACACCACTACTCCAGAAATCTCCACTTGCTTCCAGGTCTCTTGCTATGCAGTTTGCCTGATGCATTCCTAACACAGGAAGTCAGCTGTTCAGCACAGGCACCATTTAAAGAATGCTTTGCCAAGCATGCTTTGATAGGACAAGGCGGAAAGGCAGGCTGTCATGCTGTCCACCTCGTCGGACCAGTAAACACTTTGCATTCATTCAGAAAATACAAAGCTTTCTCTGGCCGCTGTCCTGTCCTGAGTGGTCAGCCTCCTGGATTTGCAATGCTGGCTTCTCAGCGTGTCTACTTTATCGCTGGAGGGCCACCACTTTGAGACCCCTGGTTTAGATTCTGTGTATTGAAGGTATTGTGGAGCTGTCATATTTTAGCTAGCATCAGGCAACAAACAAAAAGTGAGATTATGGAATATTTACCCAACCTTTGAAGCAGGATGGATTTGATTTAGTGGTATACCGTACCCCTACCCATTTACCCCAAAAAAGCAATGAAATGTTGAAAAAAAACTAGAACCGGTTTTTGACAAGTCCTTTATTATAAAAGAAGCCCAGAGCAGTCTTCATAACCCCCCCCCCCCCCCCGCCACTGGTTACCCGCTAAGGCTGTCTTCCCCCGTTGTGTTGTCATCCACTGTCTGGCATCTCTTGTATAGCCATGGGGCGCGTTAATCTGATGATGTCATCTTGAGAGCCCGTCCCTTATGACGTCATGTGAATAGGTGTGAACTAAATTAACGTATATTAAATAGAAAACGATCTTTAGATAGATTTTTACTTCAAAATAATTTTATATTAAAATTAATTTAAATAAGATATTTTTTTTTTTTTTATTTATTTTAATCAGTCCTTCTCTTTTTTTTTTTTTTAATCATTGATTTGTGTCCACCTTGTTTGAAGGCAAGTGGGACCAAAGCCAGAGAAATATTGCTGCTATTCA
The DNA here is from genome assembly GCA_028564925.1 of Lithobates sylvaticus. NCBI lineage: Eukaryota > Metazoa > Chordata > Amphibia > Anura > Ranidae > Lithobates > Lithobates sylvaticus. The sequence continues at coordinate 517,729,547 of CM053027.1, forward strand.
TGTTATATGGCCAGAATACAAGGAAGACTTGAAGGATCATTCTCTCAGCAATGCTGAGATGCATCTGAATATGCAGTGAGTGGAGCCAGCCTCTCTAGGAGAATTATAAAACTGATTTTGTATTTTTCAAATTTTTTTTTAAATTTACACAACTAAGTTTGTAGAGTTCTCCTGATATAATTTTTTTTTAGATTGTATTTTATATTATTTCTTAACCATCTAAAACTCATTCAATTAAAAGGGTGCATCCACATGACTGCTGAGAAGCTTCGGTGCAGTATTAACCAGCTATTATATACCAATACCTTGCCCCCCCAAAAAGACAACAGATTGATTCAAGTTGGAATTGGGGCAAGGCTTGAAATTACCAACTTTAAAAATATTCAAAATACTATATAATAATTGCCAGTTGCAGTTATACAGTGATTTATCCATAACAAAAATCCGACAGTCTAAGAGGCCTGTCTCCACCATCAGTGCGAGACAGGCATTAAACTGATCCCAGCCTTAAACTTGGGGCATGGTCCATAAATCCATATCCATCGCTTGCAAGGTAAAACTGCCAATAAAGCTGTGACAAAACTCATGGGTGGGCAACTCTTGTGACGTCAGGATCTCTTCAGAGTAGTGGGACGTGTCCTTGCATAGCCTTTTTCTATAGTTCAGGCTCCACCCAGTCACCTCATGCCTCAGTGGCCAATCCCATCGGAGCCACTAAAACTCTGTTTGGATCACACCCACGTATCTGCCAAGCTTCCTGCAGTCAGGGTTCCCTTTCCCTAGGAGGCAGGGAATGTCAAGGGGCCTTCATTAGCACTTTCAACCAATCCGGGTGATGGTTCATCCTCTTTGGCCAGTTCATTTGTGTAGTGAGTGCTCCAAAATGTGCCCGGGGCCACTTGCAATTGCTGGTCCCAGGTTCAGTTCACTTGTGATCTGGGACAGTTTGAGTGCAAAGCGTGCCAGAGCACCGTTCTTCCCGTAGAGAACTGTGTACTGAAACGTGGATAGCTGGTCAGGTTAGAAGGGGAGTGTGCCCAGGAACACTTGTAATCCAAAGCGAGTGCAAACCAATAGGGGGGGGGGAGAATCGTTCTTGGGCACAGTTCAGTTAAGTAGGTGCAAGGGTGAGTACATCCTAAGGCAGTGATGGCAAACCTTGGCACCCCAGATGTTTTGGAACTACATTTCCCATGATGCTCAACTACACTGCAGAGTGCATGAGCATTGTGGGAAATGTAGTTCCAAAACATCTGGGGTGCCAAGGTTCGCCATCACTGTCCTAAGGGCTCCTTTACACGGACGTGTCCGTGTATGGCGCCCACACTGCTCAGCGGGGGATCGCTCAGTCGATCTCGCTTAGCAGGCAGATGACACTGTGTAGGGATGGACCTGTCAGAGTGCCGTTCTCCCCAAATGGGGGATCGGATGAAGACGGACCATAGAGTCCGTCGTCGCCCGATCCGCAGACGGATGGAAAAATAGGTTTTTCCTCTGTCCCAGTTTTTTGGATTGGAGCGGGTCGGATGTCAGCGGACATATCACCGCTGACATCCGTCCCTCCATAGACCGCTATGGAGTGTCAATTCAGGTCCGCCTAAAAAACTGACAGGATGACCTGAATGGATCGTCCGTGTGAAAGGGGCCTAAGTCTTTAATCAAAAACTATATGTTCTTCCCCACAGCAAACTCAAATGCTTCACCTGTCATATTTCACAAAATATTTTAAAGTGAGAATTATAGACATTAGTTATTAACTATGCTTCATAAATAATTCTGTCTAGAGTTGTAAACTCCCATACATGAATTGTACCTATAAGTAAACCTATAACAAAGCTTACCTATAGGTATTGTAAATATCTCCTAAATAATATTTACAGTCCACAATCGGCGATATTTACTGTATATGCAGCCGATGACGTCATTGCGCATGTGCTCTGAAGGAACGGCCACCCGTGCCATTCCTTCAGAGCTCTGTGCTGTAACCAATGGCTCCCACGAGCATGCATGGGAGTGACCTCATACAGCACTCTGGCCAGTCACACAGCCGGAGTACGCGGACTCGGAAGGAAGACGGGTGAAGATGGATGTGGCCTCCAGCGGTGACAACGCATCGGTGGAGGGCTTCGTATTCGATATATACTACCACATTATGGCTTTACTTTGCAGGTCAGAATTTTTTCTTTTTTAATTAACCCTGCGGTTTACTTCCTCTTGAAGGAAGCAGTATATGAAGATAAAGTCCAACTCCAGCTTTGCTATCCTCTTAAGTCCCATTTCACATGGGGCGGAATTCGTACAAGCGGATCCGCCTGCTCAGTGGGGGATCTCTCCACTGATCCTCGAATGAGCAGGCAGATGACAGGTCCGTTTCTGCTCCTCTGTGACACAGACACAGCCTGCTGTTATCTATGGGGCGGTCTGATTTAAAAAGACTGCATGTCCATTTCAATCGGATTCGTCATATGATGCAACCTGCTGGACGGATGGCGAACGTATGCCCGTCCGTCTGTTTTTAGTGGACCGGATTGGATGCTGGTGGGTGACAGTAGACAAATGTACGCTAAAATCCGTCGCCCCATAGAGAACAATGGGTGGTTCAATTGGGTACGCCCGAAAAACTGACCGATTGGTCCACTGGTGTGAAGGGGGCCTTTAAAGTTTGATTGGGCCAGCTCAGGCCAAATAAACAATTTAAAGTAATAGCAAACCAATGACAATTTCCTTTACTAATACACGTGGCCATTGTCAGCACTGTATCACCTGTATGTAGCATCAGTAATAGTTACATACAGTGCTGGTAGTGGTACTGGGACTTCCTGTCCTGTTCTCGGAACAAAATGAAGTTGTGCTAAACGCTGCTCATCCATTAACAGGAAGTCATGTATTTTTGTCAAAGAATACAAGGCTTCCTCTGAATGGCTGAGGTAGAGAGGCAAGCAGATGATGTCATGATCGCCACCTCAGCCATTTAGAGGAAGCCTTGCATTCGCTAACAAAATACAAAGCTTCCTGTGAATGGCTGAGCAGCGCTCAGCCTGACTCAATTTTGTTCTGGCAATGGGACGGAGGTCCCTATGCCTGTACAGCGGCTACATGTATTAGTAAGGAAAATGGTCCACTTGGGCTAAGTTGGAACCATTTAAAGTGATAGCAAAGCTGGAATTAGGCTTGAAGTGTATTTTTTAAATTAAGCTAGTACGAGTACCTGCATGTGATTTGTATTTAATCACCGCTGGGTTTTTTTCTTTTTTGGTAAAAAAAATTAAAAAAGAAAGTTTGAACAAAACAATTTTTTTAAATTTCTGTTCTACAATTTTGCACATACTGTATATACTCGAGTATAAGCCACGTTTTTCAGCACATTTTTTTGTGCTGAAAATGCCCCCTCGCGTTATACTCGAGTCAAGCACTTTTCTGCAGCAGAGAATGACATTTTCCGACCTGACTTTGGGGCCCAGTATCTCGGGGCCACCTGGTGCTAGGAACCCCAAATTTGGTGTACAAACCCAGTAGAACTAGCACTACAACATATCCGAAAATGTCATTCTCTGCTGCAGAAAAGTGCTTGCCATTTTCCGAACTCACTTTGGGGCCCCGTATCTCGGGCCACTTGGAGCTAGGAACCCCATCTTTGGATATGTTGTAGTGCCACTGTGTTTGCACACCAAATTTGGGGTTTCTAGCACCAAGTGGCCCCAAGATATGGGCCCCCAAATTTGGTCAACTGTGTCCATCTGCAGCAATGTCATTTCAGGACCCTTTGGGTCCAGAGACCCCACATTTTGGCTGCAGCTAGGGGGCACAGTACAGTACAGACCTATGGCTGCAATTGGGCACAGTGGGGCATGCAAATGGGCACAGTGAGGCTGCAAATGGGCATTGTTGACCCTCTTTTTCCACTTACAGTAGCTTCACATTTCTCACCCTAGGCTTATACTCGAGTCAATATGTTTTCCCAGTTTTTTGTGGTAAAATTAGGTGCCTCGGCTTATATTCGGGTCGGCTTATACTCGAGTATATACGGTAAGTAATTTTTTCTTCTTTACTGATGTGCGCTGATGAGGCTACACTGATATGCTGCATTGATGGGCACTAATAGGGCTGCATTAATCATCAGTGCCCTGATTATTAGTTTAAATGTTCCCTGTAACTGGAAAGCCGGTTATCGGCTTTCCTTTCCTCAGACACTGACAGCAGTGAGCAAAGGAAATGCTGATAACCGCCATTTGTTTACATGTGATCAGCTGTGATTGGACACAGCTGATAACATGGTAAAGAGCCTGTGTCTGAGGGACACAATTCACCACTGATAGCCGTGCTGCGCGCCCCCGGGGGCTCGCAGCGAGCTGCGCCATTGTGAAGAACGTCATAATGGGATGTGAAGAATAGTCAGAACGGTAAAGCACCCGCCCGGATGTCAATCTGCTATAGGCTGGATGGGAAGGTGTTAAACTCCCCAAATGTTACAGAGGTGAGGAGGGATGGTGTAATTTTAAGGGAGCAGCCCAGCCCAAAACAAAGCTGCTCCATAGCAGTAAAAAGCGTTGTCACTGTAGGACAGAAACTGTAAAGTCCCATACACACTATAAGATTTTCTGCAGATTTTCTTTTTTTTTTTCTTTTTTATGACTGCCTCCTACGCGTCCTGATTTTTCGTCTTCAGATTTACCAAAACCATATAATATGAGGTCAAACCGTAAACCCGAGCAAAAGAAAAAAAAAATCTGCAAGACAAAGGCACAGTGGCAACTGGTGCTCAAAATTTTTTGGGGGGGGGGCACAAACAAACTGAAAACATCAATTGTCGCCACTGTGCCATAAAACGCACCTACTGTGCCCATCGATTGCTGCCACTGTGCCCATCAAATGCCAGTGTGTCCATCAATTGTCGCTACTGTGCCCCATCAAATGCTGTTAGTGTGCATCGCCCAGCACTTACCTATCTCGCAGTGGGTCAGCGGCGGTGTCCTGCACGCTCCTCGATTTCTACTTCCGTCCTCTCTATCAGGCGTCCAATCACAGCGCCTGACGTTTCAGACCAATCAGGTGACAGGTAACAGACCCGAGCACCTGATTGGCTGAGAGGCAGTTCAGTGTTAGCAAAACAAATTCCTTCACTTTGCTAACACACAGCTGAGTGAACAGCGAACGCACAGCATTGCGCCCGCTGTTCACCTTTTTGGGCGCCTATTAGAGCCTACGGTTCTAATCAGGTGCTTCCAAAAAACCACCCCCACCGCTGTAATTCAGGTGCCCAGCGCCCGAAAAGGGGCTGGACACCTGAATAGGGGGTGTAAGCGGTGACCATAGATAGATTCATGCAATGCATGAATCTATCTATGGTAATAGAGCGGTGCCAGGAGAGAGGGGGCGGCGCTCCTGCGCCCTTTATGGATGCACCGCCACTGCAAAGGCATAATGAGTTAGTATGCATTACCTTAGATCGAAGCCCCTGCATCGGTCCTCGTTCACCGATCCGGCCGGCGACATCTCTATCGGAGTTACTTCCGGGTATCGCGGGCTCCGGCGCTGTGATTGGTCGAAGCCACGATGATGTCACTCCCGCGCATGTGCGCGGGAGCCACCGGTAACGGCACAGTCTAACTGCAGCAAGGGCACCTAGGTGCCCTTGCTTTAGTGCGCATGTGCCGATGACGTTGGCACATGCAAATACAGGGGATATCTCCTAAACCATGCAGGTTTAGGAGATATCCAGGGTAGCTACAGGTAAGGCCCCATGCACACGAGACGCAGATGCAAACTCTGCTGAACGCGTGATTTAAAAAGCAGAAACCTGCGTTTAAAAACGTGTGTTTTGCTGTGTTTTCATGCCGCGTTTAGACGCGTTTGCGTCTATAGGCATTTGTAAAGATAACATCATATAGACCCTCCCCAAGCTCAGAAAGCATGTATTATTACCTATTTCTGCCATTTTGATCAGAGTGAGCAGCAGCAGCAGCAGAGAGAGCAGTTGTACACTTGCTTTTGCCTCTCTTTCTGTGTTTTTTTTTTAAAATGGATCCCATATTGAGTATATGTCAGGAAATGCTCCTGATGTTGCTCTTGATGCGGCAGCAATGTCGTCGCAAATTTGCATGAGAGGTCCAGAATCAGAGCTTGTCGATATTGGACCCATCCGTTGATGGCACAGCGAATGTCCGTTGGATATTTCACAAACATGTATGCATCAGTGAGTATATATGCTCTATGAACTATCTAAACTAATTACGACATTTTAAACCAATTTTTCTAGTATTTTTTTATGGTTTACCATCATATTTCTGAGTTTTCTGGTCCAAAAAATTGGGTTCCTTTTAAAAAGGCTTATAAACGCGAACGCGGCTAAACGCAGGTGCCTGCGTTTAGCCGCGTTTAGCTGCATTTTGCGTCTGAAACGCGGAAAAGCAAAGTGAAAAAAAAAAATAGACTGTGTACATGGACACATAGGATAACATTGCATGCATTCAGGTGCAGTTGAAAAAAGTGTCCAACTGCCTCTGAACGCGCGTTTAACAGCGTCTCGTGTGCATGAGGCCTTACCCTTATTATAGGCTTACCTGCGGCAAAAAGTGTGTTGTAATGGTTTACAACACACTTTAAGCGTTTCAATTTGTATGCAATCAGGCAGGCCCTTGCACTACATGGCTTAGGTAAATCTGAAGACAAAAATCTGCAGAAAATCTAATGGTGGGTATGGGGGTCTTACTGGCAGGATCAGCATTTAAAAATAAATAGGGGGGGGGGGGGAGAACTAATGAAGCCACCTCATTTACAGACTAATCATTTGCAATATATTATACATTTTTAGATTTGGATCCAATTTTTTTTTTTTTTTTTAGGGAGTTCAGCTTTAACAAGCTTACCTGTGTATACCTGCCTCATAAGCTGTAATGAATGGGCCCTTAGGGAAACACATAAGCACAAAATAAACTGCTAATCTTGCCCATTCTCACCTGGCATGGTGCCTCCTCTCCTGCAGCTGGTCCTGATTTGGGGATTTCTAATTGCAGATGTTGACATTTTCAGTGGTGTGTCAGAGGATAATCCATTCACTGATTCAGAGTGCAGCTATCCAGTGCCTTGCGGAGTTGAAACAGAAAAGCCACAAGACTCCCAGCTCTGTGCAGCCTCCTTTTGGGGTTTGGACTGTGATGTGCTGGAGGATAATACAGTTCCTTATTAAATATAGCAGCCACACAGCTTGGATGCCCACTTTAATACAAATAGAAGTGAATCCTATTAGGCCTAAATTAACTTTAGAATGACTTGACAATGGCGATCTCTAAAATGCACTGGCAGAAAAAGACTTTTCAACCAAAGTCCCGTATTACGCCATACAGTAAAGAATGATATCTTAGTTTATTGTTTAATTCTTTTACAACAAAAAAGTATATATTTTTATACAAATTACTCATCTTAGAATTAATAGGGTTATGTAGGATACATTGCATGTCAAATTATATCAATATATAAAGAAAAAATAAAATAGTATAAGGAAGCAAGCCATACGTATGTATAATTTTAAATATATATTAAATGTAATACATGTGTGTGTATATACAGATTGGATCCCTATCCTCTCCTAAAGGAGGTTTGCAGTACTGCTGCCTCCTGATGCCTTTTTTTTTTTTTACTACAGGACCGCACTGTAAATGTGAGCCAAACAATTGGCTTGTGATCATGGCATGGTCTCATTCACTTACATGGGACAGTTTGACAGAAGTTGCTGCCTGTCCCATTAAAATTGCCGCTCCGCAATGCAAAGTATTGTGGCCCCAGCAGTGTGCACCACGTCTGCTTCTAGGTGGGTGGTAAAAATGCGGATCAACAGTAAATCGAGCATACCTGGTTTGTCTGGCTTCATATGGAAAGCAATGTGCAAAACAATAAAGCCCTGTTTAGGGCAGTGGCAGCCTGTCCATTAGGGGCGCACGGGCGCCGCCCCCCCCTATCCATGCGTCCGGCCCCCTGATCTACATACAGGACCATGGATTCCAGAGGCTCTAATAGGCCTCAAAAAAGGGTGGGCTTGGGGCCAGTGGCGTCACTAGGGTTGGTGTCACCCGGTGCGAAAAAAAAAATGGTGTCACCCCCCCGCCAACTATAGTCCCCCCTCAGTACAGACCCCCCTCCACTAACTACAGACCCCCCTCCCGCAATATAGATCCCCCTCCTTCAGTACAGACCCCCCCACTAAGTACAGACCACCCTCCATCAATATAGACCCCCCTCCCTCAGTATAAACCTCCTCCCTCAGTACAGACACCCCTTCAGTGCAGACCCCTCCATCAGTACAGACACCCCCACCTCAGTGCAGACAACCCCCCCTTAGTGCAGATCCCCCTCATTACAGACACCCCCCCCCAGTGCAGACCCCCCCCCAGCAGTACAGATACCCCTCTCAGTGCAGACCCCCCCCAGCATTACAGACACCCCCCTCAGGACAGACATCCCCCTCAGTGCAGACCCCCCCAGTGCAGACCCCCAGCAGTACAGACACCCCCCCCCCCCCTTAGTACAGACCCCCTCAGTACAGACACCCCCAGTGCAGACCTCCCCAGCAGTACAGATACCCCCCAGCAGTGCAGACCCCCCTCAGTACAGACATCCCCCTCAGTGCAGACCCCCCAGCAGTACAGACACCCCCCTTAAGGCAGGCCCCCCTCAGTACAGACACCCCCCAGTACAGACTCCCAGCAGTGCAGACCCCCCCCAGCAGTACAGACACCCCCCTCACCACAGACATCCCCCCAGTGCAGACCCCCCAGTGCAGACCCCCCCCCCAGCAGTACAGATACCCCTCCGTCAGTGCAGACCCCCCTCAGTACAGACACCCCCCCCAGTACAGACCCCCAGCAGTGCAGACATCCCCCCAGTGCAGACCCCCCAGTGCAGACCCCCCCAGCAGTACAGATACCCCTCCCTTAGTGCAGACACCCCCCAGTACAGACCCCCAGCAGTGCAGACCCCCCGAGCAGTACAGACACCCGCCCCTCAGCACAGACATCCCCCCAGTGCAGACCCCCCCAGCAGTACACATACCCCTCCCTTAGTGCAGACCCCCCTCAGTACAGACACCCCCCAGGGCAGAGCCCCCCAGCTGTACAGATATCACCCCTCAGTGCAGACCACCCAGCAGAGCAGACCCCCCCAGTGCAGACACCCCCCCAGTGCAGACACCCCCCCCCCAGTGCAGAAACACCCCCAGTGCAAATCCCCGTAGTACAGACATTCCTCAATACAGACACCCCCCTTACAGACCTCAGATACAGACAGTGGTGTGTGTCCCTCCTCGAGCTCCTCCTCCTCTGTGGATGTAAACAGAGAGGAGGGGGAGGCGGCTTCGTTCCGCTCCGCTGAGGGACACAGCCGCGGCGACTGTGAGACACAGGGCGGCGGGCGGTGTTAGCGGTGCCGCTACCCACGGGTGTCACCCCTTTGGCGGGTGTCACCTGGGTGCGGCGCGCACCCCCCGCACCCGGCTAACAACGCCACTGCTTGGGGCACAGAGCACTGCGTTCCGAGCCCACCCAGTTTTCGCTATGGAGGAGGAGGAGGATTATCGAGCACTGGTTTAGGGTCTGAGTGCTGCTGTGTAGGAGATACAAAATGTGTCTGTACATAAATATAAACACCAATCAGCCATAAGTTTATGACTACCCACCTAATATTAAGTAGGTGTATTAAGGGGTTAAAGTAAGTGTTACATTTAACCATAGGTTCATTTATATATTTACCCTTTCAGATATGTGGTCAGTAAATGCAAGGATTAAAACACACACACAAAGAATGTAATAAAAAGAGATTTACTTAGCTTCGGTTAATAGGTGAATTACAGCTGATACAAATACAGGAGGAAATTCAGCATTCAATCCAGGGAACCCCTTAACTTCTGAATTCATCAGACAGTTCTGGAATGTCGACAGTCTGTACAAGTTTCAGGCACGGCTTTGCCCTGAATGAAGTCCACTGCTGTTGTGCTTTGTGTGGTCTTTTATAGGGGCTTAAAAGAAGCGCGAAAAGCTAGTTTTATCTGGTACCTACAAAAGACTAGCCATAATGGTCCCAATACAATGTGACCCCCTGTGAGTGACCATCTGTGAGCTCAGTGAAATCAATGTATTCAGAAACATACATACTTACATAATCACCTTAAAACTATCATAGTTAATAACTCATAATACCAAGTTCTTTGTAAATCAATTATGAATATAGACCCGTATTACAGTAGGTCGCCAAAACAGCCCTGACCAGTCGAGACATGGACACCACTGGACTCCACGTATTCAGCCCCCTTTACTCTGATACCACTAACTAAAATCTAGTGGAACCAATTGCCTTCATAAATCACCTAATTAGTAAGTACTTTGTGTCATTTAATCTCAGTATAAATACAGCTGTTCTGTGAAGCCCTCAGTTGGTTAGAGAATCTTAGTGAACAAACCGCATCATGAAAGTGGTTGTAAACCCTTACAGATCACTTTAACCTACAGGTAAGCCTAGATTAAGGCTTACCTGTAGGTGCAAGAAATATCTCCTTAACCTACACGGTTAAGGAGATATTTTCCTAAAAAACGGGCACCGATGTCTACGACACATGCGTGCTGTTAGTGAAGGCGATCATGGCGTCACTGACGGCTCCCGTGCGCATGCGCCGGAGTGATGTCATCGCTGCTCCGGCCAGTCACAGCGCTGGAGCAGCAATACCCGGAAGTCACTCCGGGTATCATGGCGGCGATGGAGGAGGTGAACGAGGGTCGCTTCAGGGGCTTCGATCTCAGGTAAGTAATTCATAATGAGCTAGTATGCTATGCATACTAGCTCATTATGCCTTTGTCCTGCAGGGTGTTTTTTTTTTTTTTGAGAGGGTTTACTTCCTCTTGAAGGCCACCAGACAGGTCAGGGATAAAGTTCTGGAGAAGTTTAAAGCAGGGTTAGATCATAAAAAAATATCCCAAGCTTTGAACATATCACGAAGTACTGTTCAATCTATAATCCGAAAATGGAAAGAGTATGGTCCAACTGCAAACCTACTAAGACATGGCCGTCCACCTAATCTGACAGGCCGGGCAAGGAGAGCATTATTCAGAGAAGCAGCCAAGAGGCCCATGGTAACTCTGGAGGAGTTCAGGTGGGAGAATCTGTCCACAGGACCACTATTAGTCGTGTACTCCACAAATCTGGCCTTGATGGAAGGGTGGCAAGAAGAAAGCCATTGTTGAAAGAAAGCTATAAGAAGTCCTGTTTGCAGTTTGTGAGAAGCCATGTGGGGAACACAGTAAACATGTGGAAGAAGGTGCTCTAGTCAGATGAGACTAAAATTTAACTTTTTGGCCTAAAAGCAAAATGCTATGCTTGGCAGAAAACGAACACTGCACATCACCCTGAACACACCATCACCACCGTGAAACATGGTGGTGGCAGCATCATGTTGTGGGGATGCTTTTCTTCAGCAGGGACAGGGAAGCTGGTCAGAGTGGATGGGAAGATGGATGGAGCCAAATACAGGGCAATCTTAGAAGAAAACCTGTTATGCCGCGTACACACGACCGGACTTTCCAGCAGAAAAAGTCAGACGGAATCATTCCGTCGGATATTCCGATCGTTTTTCTTCAAAAAATTCAGATGGACCTAGAAATAGAACATGCTTTAAATCTTTCCGACAGAATCAATTTCTATCCGGAAAACCGTTCGTCTGTATGCTGGTCCGACGGACCAAATACGACGCAAGGGCAGCTATTGGCTACTGGCTATTGAACTTCCTTTTTTAGTCCCGTCGTACGTCATCACGTTTGAAACGAACAGACTTTGGTGGGATCGTGTTTTGGCAAGTCCGTTCGGTCGGAACTCCGTCTGAACTCCGTCGAGAAGACCGCCGGAGTTTATTCTGATGGAAAGTCCGGTCGTGTATAGACGGCATTAGAGTCTGCAAAAGACTTGAGACTGGGGCGGAGGTTCACCATCCAACAGGACAACGACCCTAAACATACAACCAGAGCTACAATGGTTTAGATCAAAGCACATTCATGTATTTTACTGGGCCAATCCAATTGAGAATCTGTGGCAAGACTTAAAAATTTCTGCTCACAGATGCTCTCCATCCAATCTGACAGAGCTTGAGCTATTTTGCAAAGAAGAATGGGCAAAAATGTCACTCTCTAGATGTGCAAAGCTGGTAGAGACATCCCCAAAAGACTTGCAGCTGTAACTGCGGTGAAAGGTGGTTCTACAAAGTATTGACTCAGGGGGCTGAATACAAATGCACACCACACTTTTCACATATTTATTTGTAAAACATTTTGAAAACCATTTATCATTTTCCTTCCACTTCACAATTATGTGCCACTTCGTATTGGTCTATCACATAAAATACATTTATGTTTTTGGTTGTAACATGACAAAATGTGGAAAATTTCAAGGGGTATGAATACTTTTTCAAGGCACTGTATTCAATCCAGGATTTAACTATGTGGGCCTTAAAGGGACACTAAAGGGTCCCTTTTTTTTTCTTTTAAAATAACAAACATTCATACTTACCTCCACTGTGCAGTTGGCTTTGAACAGAGTGGCCCCGATCCTCCTCTTCTGGGGTCCCTCTGCAGTGCTCCTGGCTCCTCCCTGCATTGAGTGACCCGTCGGAGAAGCGCTCCCATGTCCTGTTGCTGCGTCCATAGACACAGACCGCAGGACTTGGCACCGCCCCCTGGCGCTCGCGTCATTGGATTTAATTGATAGCAGCGGGAGCCAATGGCTGCACTGCTATCAATCTATCCAATCAAGAGCCGAGACACCGGCCAGAGAGGGTGTACGTGTCTCCGGCGTGGGAACAAATGGGCTCAGGGAGGGCTCGTGCACTACAATAGGTTTTTCACCTCAATGCATAGAATGCTTTGAGGTGAAAAACAGGAGGGTTTACAACCCCTTTAATCATGGACTATGATTCCATATAGGGCTGAAACGCCATTTTTTCTACATTGAGGTCACAGCTGACAGGAGCCGATATAAACTACTGCACCCTTGCACAGCAGACTACAGCTGAATAGGTTTAAGTGGTGGTGTTTCTGGGTATTGGCCAAAGAATTACACTGCTTCCGCTTGCTTGCCTTCTTTCCCCTACTGTACCCTGGTGCCATCTTTTCTCTAGTTAAGAAACACACATGCACCCAGCCATCCACATGATGTAAAAGAAAATGTAATTCATCAGACCAGTCCTCCTTCTTCCATTGCTCTGTAGTCCAGTTCTGATTCTCACGTGCCCATTGTAGGTTCTCTGGCTGTGGACACGGATCAGCATGGGCACCCTGACCGGTCTGCGACTATGCAGCCCCGTACACAACAAACTGCAATGCACATTTTCTTCTGCTTTCGAAACATCAATTTCAGGAACAACATGTTTATTTGCTGCCTAATATATCCCATTGACTTTTAGATTCTATTGTTATTGAGATAATCAGTTATTTACTTTACCTGACAGTGGTCATAAAGTTATCATATATACTGTATGTATATACAGTATATATATATATAAACTTTTTATTATGTATTTACATTGCTTTACATTAACATATATGTAGCACTGACCCCCGAAGCAGCTGCTGGTTTTTGTTGGGCTTACTGTTACCTCACCTGTTCACTGTGCCTGTCCTAGGGGTTCCATTGTAGAGTTGGTTAAAGAATATTGGCTCCGACGCTTAGTCTTTTTTTCAAAGCTTTATTAAAAGAACATCAATTTTGCAATAGAGGGATAGAGGGTTAAGGGGAATCCAGGTACCTTGTAATTTGCGGGTTAGAAGTATTTCCTTGATCCAAAGAACAAACAGCTTCCACAAACTGGATCCAGCAACCACCGGATAGACCTCTCTCACTGACCTAGCAGCCGATGAGATGCTCGGTCAAAGTCTTTGCCACAGACTTGTCAATTTAACGGAATCGTTGTGCAATCCTCTGCCACAGGAAGGCACAACCAGCAGCTTGTTGCAAGATTAAAGAACTGTCACACAGTACCAGTTTCTTTCAGCCAATCCGGCGGTACTGTGTGATATGTGACCCGGAATGCGTCCTCCAACTGAGTCTCCAGGCTCTTCCAGAGATACCAGCCTTGTTGCTCGGTCCTCCCCTGGATCCTCCAGTAGCGTGGCTTCTCCCCTCATGCAAGACAGCACAGGACCACCCCTGGATCAGTAGGCTTCTCGGCCTACCCTTCAGTTGCAAAGCCACGGGCCAGCCGGCCCGGAGACATAGAGTAAGTCAGCGCGCACCTTAGGCCAGGAGGGCCATGAGGTCGGGATAACGAACCCCAAAAAATGGCGTCTGTACCTTAAATACCCTTACCCAGAATGCACAGCAGGTAGACCACTCCCACCGGGCTGTTTCTGAGTAAAAGGGGTACCCAATGCATTTAGCCTGTTGATTTTCATTTCCAACACTTACTGGTGGTGACAGCGACACCCAAGGCCAAGTGGAAACTAGCACAACCCAGCTAAACTGGTACAGAAACCAAAACTTTAGCATAATTAGTCTGAGCCAAACTGCAGCTTCAGACAAACTTAAATTTACAAAAATAATAGCGTCTGTATTGAAAATACCAGCGCTACATATAGTTGAAAGATAAAAACAAAGTGTTCAAAATAATCCTTATGCCAATATCTTCTTTATATCAGTAATCATATAATTGGGCTTCACATGCCCACAACTAAGATGGGAGTGCACTGCAGGCAGAATATAAAGGTTTGTTTTTTACAAAAAATATGCTATAATACAGTGTCCTGTCATATATTGACCATTTGTAAGATAAGGCTAGATGAACAACCCGGGTGTCTTAAAAAAAAAAAAAAAATTAAGTCTGGAACTCCTCTTTAATGTCCCCAGCAGAATATTCACATCTATACTTCCAGTATGCTGGATTCCTGTGTCCCCTGTGTGGTGTGTTTCCATTTGCTGACCTTTACGTCACTTCTGTGTCCTTTAATGACACGGGCAAGCAGATGGAACCACAGCACGTGGCAAGGGACCAAGCATCTGACACATTTGGATGTTGGTGTGCCAGTTGGCTGGACCATTGTGTAATAATGCTATTCTTTTGCAGGGTTTGTATTTTAATTTCTACAAGGTAACAGGTTTGCTTTTATACCTTTTGACAAAACTATTTGCATTAGCAGATCCTATACGTATGGCAATAGGCTCTCTCTTTGGCTACAGTAACTATATACAGTAGCTACAAATGAAAAGTACATTTTTGAGTTTTTTTTGGTAATAATGGAAATTCATATTTTTTCTTCCATGTTCAATTCAGACTTGTATTTTCACTGCCTGGGTGGCTGGATGCCTCTGGTAACTAACTCACCTTATTCTTGGTCTGGTTCCTGTGCAAACTTGGCCTGTGTACAAACTGGGAGTCTTTGGCAGCCATCCCCAAGGGTTGTGGTTGTTCTGATGTTTACCACCGCGTGGCGCCATGAGCTGTACAATGCTCTGAGGGACCAGCCAAGCCACCTCCAGATGGAGAGGTTGTGATTCTACTCATTCTGAAATCAATATGTAAACTGGGAGTAAACAGGACTTCACATGCTAGAAAGAGGGTGGTAGCTTCCTTTTTTTTTTTTTTAATGAGAACATGGGATGACTAAAACTTCCACTGACAAGAGACAGAATAGAAACACGCACATCTCACAGAAGTCTCTCCAAATCTCTGTAAAACCTCAGCGAATGGAATAGTAACTGATCTCACTCCCTACTCTCAGAATACAATACCATTCAATATGTAAGATCCATGCTATATACAGCTATCCAGATGTTGTTTGACTGCTTGGGATTGAAGTAATTGGCAGAGGATCGTGGGAATTATAATAAGGGGGATTAACAGCTCATATAAGTCATTTCATTGAAATGATGTGTTTGTGCATCATTGGATTCAACAACTAAAATAATGTCAATCTAGATACAGCCTACATGTAAACAAATATTTTTGCCTATTAAAGCGGGATTCCACCCTAAAGTGGAACTTCCGCTTTTCGGAACCCTCTCCCCCTCCGATGTCACATTTGGCACCTTTCAGGGGGGAGGGGGTGCAGATAAACTCCCACGGGAGTTTACGCAACTTCCTGTCCCGGCGCACTGTCTGCCGGGACACACCGAGAATGGCGCCGGCAGCAGCAGAGAGCCGATCGATTGATCGCCCTCTGCTGCCGACATCGCTGGACCCCGGGACAGGTAAGTGTCCATTTATTAAAAGTCAGCAGCTGCAGTATTTGCAGCTGCTGGCTTTTAAAAAAAAATTTCAGGTAGAGTCCCGCTTTAAAGAAGAACTCTCACAAGTTGTAGCAAGAAGATTGCATAAGGACAGAAGACTAACATCCAGTGTTGCCAACAGATTGCAATTTACTGACACGACACCTAACATTTACTGGCACAGCCACGTTTTTACAGGCATTTCCAAAAGTTACAAATTTCAGTTTTAAGTGCAAGTTTCAGTATTTAGGCTACAAACAAGTAAAATATGAAATTAGCAATGTGATTTAAAATGGTTGTATACCCCTGTAGGTGATTTTTAACTACAGGTAAGCCTATATATCAGGGATATGCAATTAGCGGACCTCCAGCTGTTGCAAATCCCATAATGCCTCTGCCTCTGGGTGTCATGCAGAGTCTTGCTATGCCTCATGGGACTTGTAGTTCTGCAACAGCTGGAAGTCCACTAATTGCATGTCCCTGCTATATATAATAAGGCTTACCTGTAGGTAAAATGAATATCTCCTAAACCTGCACGGTATATTCGCCTTGCATGCAGCCACTGACGTCAACGGCGCATGCACTCTAAAGGTCCAGCGGACGCTGCCGGAAAATCAGAACTTCTTGCCGGAAAGAGGATTGCCACGCGCATGCGCGGGAGGGATGTCACTCACAGCGCCGGAGCCAAGAACACGGAAGAATCGCTGCGACGTGTCAGCTCCCTCAGCGGTGACCGGGAGGTAATGCCGGCGGTTCATTCTAAGGTAAATATTTCATAATGAGCATACTAGCTCATTATGCCTTTGTCTTACAGGTTTTTTTTTTGTTTGTTTTGTGGGTATACAACCGCTTTAAGGTAGTTATTAAGGCAAAAAACATATTTCTAATTTTATTTTCAATACAGTAAGTAGCTCAGGTACAGGACTCAGGAAGGCAGGACATTAGAATGGGTGACACACACATGAAATTGACTCTCACAGTGACACTGACAGCAGTGTGCAGCAGCACAGATGATGATGACACCTCACCGACACAACACGTCCCCTTCTGAGTCACAGTGACAGTCTCTCTCTCTATCCACCAGGTGGTCCCTTCAGTCCACTCCAGTCCCAACAGCACTGACAGTCCTGTTTCCAGCTTGTCTTGCCCCTGTCCTATAGACCAGCACACGAAGCTCCCTTGCGCTATGACATCACACAACAAGCTCAGATGCACCCAAATACACTGCAGCAGGCACTTGGAGGGTCCCGGCCGGCTCTGGACCAGAGCTGCCTATGCGCAGTTTCGAGCCGAGCGTGACAGCCATATTTTTCACTGGCAACCTTTTCCTGTTATGCCGCGTACACGCGGTCGGACTTTCTGGCAGAAAAAGTCAGACGGAATCTTTTCATCGGATATTCCGATCGTGTGTGTGCCTCATCTGACTTTTTTTTTCGAAAATTCTGACGGACCTAGAAATAGAACATGTTTTAAATATTTCAGACGGAATCAATACCTATCGGGAAAACCGCTCGTCTGTATGCTGTTCCGACGGACCAAAAACGACGCATGCTCTGAAGCAAGTACAAGACGGCAGCTCTTGGCTACTGGCTATTGAACTTCCTTTTTCTAGTCCCTTTGTACGTCTTGTACGTCACCGCGTTCTAGACGGTCGGACTTTGGGGTGATCGTGTGTACGCAAGACAGTTTCAGCGGAACTCCGTCGGAAAAAACTTTGGAGTTTATTCCGACGGGAAAATAGATTGTGTGTACGCGGCTCTACTGGCATTTACTGGAAGGAGAAAAGTGCCCATTTCTTACTGGCTGCCAGTAAAAATACTGACAGTTGGCAACACTGCTAACATCCCCCCCTCCCCCTACAAAAAAGTGCAGGCACCTTTTTTGAGCCGCACCGCAACTGGATCGCATGGTCCTTTTGTACCATGCGGTCCAGTGCGAGCTGGTGCAGGCAAACACACTGCGTTTGCGTCCTGCGCTTGGGGTTTCATTAACTTTTTATTGACACCTGCAGCAGATTGCAAGGGCAGTGTGATTTGCATGCGGCACAGGAAAAGCATTGGATCACAGGGTTTCCCACACTGCATAAGTGTAAACCTAGCCTTATACACTTATTCACTTGTTTACTTGTCCTGCTGCCTTTCCTCGGGTATTTACTCTTTAGCAGTGCAATCTGATATACATCTGAGTGGGATGCCTGGTCCCCCTCTGTGCCCTGTGGTTCGTTCTTTTGGAGCCTACAATAATACAGGACACAGCAGCGACAAAGAAACCACAGTGTGCCGTGGGGAACTTGGCTGAAATCTTGAAGATGAAGGTTCTTAAGGCGGCCGCAGGTCTTAAACAGAGCAAAGATTGGGTGATTTGGAGGGGAGTAAAAACACCATGTTTTTTCAGGTCCTGCTTTTTTATTCCAGTGACAGGGTTGCTTTAAAAAAAACAAAAAAAAAAGAACCTCACCAGCGTATAAATATATATTGCATACAGTGCAGAAAAAAATTCCATAGCACCTCCCTTCTTTTATGTCAGAGTCTTCTGATTACTCTCTGCGCTGGCCCAGCTCCCCCACCCCTCACCGACCTACATAACCTTTTATGTAGCCGCTGATATGGTGTAGACATGGGCGCCGTCAAAAAATTTGTTTTGTTCCGTTTCGTATTAAAAAAAAATGTATATTTCATAATTCGTGTCCGAAATTCAATTCGGATTCGTACGAAATACTAATTTTCGTTAGATTCGTAAACTTTTCGTTAACATAACGAAAGTTCATTATGATGAATTTATCATTATAAAGGGTTCCCACTATCCCTGTGCTGAGTTCCCAGGTCTGTACACCTGCTGTGTGTCCATTATGAGGGGTTCCCACCATCTCTGTGCTGAGTTCCTGGGTCTGAGTGTACACCCGCTGTGCCCATTATGAGGGGTTTCCACCATCCCTGTGCTGTGCTGACTTCCTGGGGTTTTAACTTTTAGGTTCGCTAACTTTTCGTAACAATTACGAATTTTCGTTATGATGAATTTATCATTATGAGGGGTTCCCACCATCCCTGTGCTGTGCTGA
Organism: Lithobates sylvaticus; assembly: GCA_028564925.1. Lineage (NCBI taxonomy): Eukaryota > Metazoa > Chordata > Amphibia > Anura > Ranidae > Lithobates > Lithobates sylvaticus. The sequence goes on from CM053027.1 coordinate 517,748,835, forward strand.
CTTCCTGGGTTTTTAACTTTTAGGTTCGCTAACTTTTCGTAACAATTACAAATGTTTGTTTCGATTTGTTGGATTCGAAAATCGTAAACGAAATTTCATATTTCGTACAGAATTCGTATGCATAAAAATTCAGATTTCGGATTCGTACAAATTTCCGGAAATTCGTACAAATCGAATCGCACATGTCTAATACGGTGTCCACTATGATTACACCCATCAGCAGTCTCAGGGCTTTTATATGTCTACACAAGAACACCTTTATCTTTAAATAACGGATTTTTAATTTTCTGTTTCAGTGACACCTTCAGTGCAACATCTCGGAATGACAGTCTATTGCTGATGTAAATCACATTTGCATGCAGCATGCACCATAGTGGATACAGAGGAATGGAAAGTGTTACCCATATACACCCTGCGCTAGCACTGTACAAGACCTAAATGCCAACTGGTCCTCCTCAAAGAGAAAGAAAAAAAAAAAAGACTGCGCGCTCTGTAATCACGAGGTCATTTGGGGCGCCCCAGTCTACAGTTGCCAGCTAATGTCTGGTCACTTGTGTGATAGCGATCCAGTCCTTGTTTTATAGCTACAATTGGTGGTTTTGTAATAGCACATTCAATTCTATCTGTAGTAAGTGACTCTGACCAGCATTTAATTGGAGGTTAAGTGATCCTTTTATTTTAAAGGAGAACTGTTTGCAAAATATACATCACTACAACAGCCTAGGTAAAATGAATGATAACGTAATACTCAGTTTAACATGTATTCATTTTATAACATCTTCTTTTGTTGGTAACATCAAAAATTTCTCTGATCAGATGATGGCATCAGTGACAGCAGTATACCAGGCCATAACTGATGTAACTGAAATAATAAAGTCATCCAATCAGCATTATTTGCCTATCAAATGACCAAATATCATCTCCACAAGGCAGATTTAGACCCCTTTCACACTGGGGCGCTTTTCAGGCGTTTTTTTGCACTAAAAATAGCGCCTGAAAAGCGCCTCTCAAGTCACCCCAGTGTGAAAGCCCGAGTGCTTTCACACTGGGGCAGTGCGCTTGCAGGGCAGGAAAAAAAAGTCCTGCAAGTAGCATCTTTGGGGCGATGTGTGCACCGCCCCTGCCCATTCTAATGAATGGGCGCCGCTTTCAAAGCGCTGTAAAAGAAATTTGAAAACAGCGCTAAGCGGGCGCTTTTAACCCCTTTTTAACTCCTTCTGGAGGGTAGAAAGCTCCCCGCTAGTGGCACTAAAGCGCTTTACCACTAATGCCCGCACTGCCCCAGTGTGAAAACCGTCTTAGAAAATGAAATTTAAATTCTTTCAGTGAATTTTTATTTTTTTTCTAAGCATTTAACTGGCATGTACATGTGCACAAAACTGAAGTTTAGTTTTGTGTGTTACAACTTAGCTGTATCAACTGTAAGGCCCCTTTCACACTGGGGCGTTTTTCAGGCGGTACAGCGCTAAAAATAGCGCCTGTACACCCCCTGAAAAAAACGGCCCCATTCACTCCAGTGTGAAAGCCGGCAGGCTAGCAGGATGGTAAAAAAAGTCCTGCTAGCAGCATCTTTGGAGCGGTATAGGAGCGGTGTGTTCACCGCTCCTACCCATTGATTTCAATGGGACACCACGGTAATACCGCCGCAATACCGCCGCAACAGCGGCGCTTTGCGGGGGATTTTAACCCTTTTTCAAACGCTAGCGGGGGTTAAAACTGCACCGCTAGCGGCCGAATCCCGTGGCTAAAACGACGGTAAAGCAGTGCTAAATATAGCGCTGCTTTACCGTCGCCGCGGCTCCCGCCCCAGTGTGAAAGGGGCCTAAATCATTTTTTTAATTAACAGAATTATTCAGCAATATATTAATATATATAAACAACAGCAGGGGATGCAGAAATGTAGGGGAGCCCTTTCTAAAAAAAAAAAAAAAAAAAAAAGCCGCAAGTAGAAAGGGATTTCCCACCCTGCACAGCCAGGCACACTGCATTTTCACAGCGCACAATACATATCCACAAAATATACATCCTAGCTACAGGTCCCTGCAGCTAACTCTATAGAGTATTCAAGACACAAACAAGGCTGGAGCACCTCCTCCCGAGGGAAGCCCTCTCTGCCAGCTGGAAAATGTTGTATGTTGAAGAGCAGGGTGGGCGGGCGGCCGGCCACAACAACACCTACAGACAGAAAAGAAAACAGGAAACACAATCCTATCACTAACTTCAGCTAACTATTCACGTATTCTTTCAGCAGGTGGTTATAGGCTTGCTGGCAGAAAAATAAACATCAGAAGCACTTTTTCTTTTTTATAAAATCTCTGATGGGAAGAGACCCTTTCCTTTGTCAGCGGGCTTTTTTCAATCTGTAGACTAAAGCCTCAAACACACGATCAGATTTTCGGGCGAACGGTCGTCCATTTTTTGTTGCATGCTAGTCTCATGTCGAAAATGAAGAGGTTACTCGCCATATGAAAATTCTTGCACGACAGAATTCAACTTTAGAAGTGACGCAAAGTGTTGAATAGTTTTGTTTGTGTTCATTCGTTTCTGAGCATACGTAGTCTTGCTCTTATGATTTTTTTTCGGACGAAAACCACACTAATTAAATGAAAATCGGACGTTGTGTTCACATCCGAGAAAAATTTTATAGTCTGCACATCTTTTGTCGGACGAAAAATAGTAATCGGCTGTCGAAAGCACCATACGAACGATCGAAAATTGGCAGATCGTTTGTCAGACAAAATTTTACTTCCGATTTTCGGATCATGTGTACGGGCCTTAAGCCTCACCCGAGTTCATCAGTGGGAACAGTTCATCCATCTGGCATAAGTCAGGGTGGCAGTCTGGCCTAGTCCGTAGTAGCAAAAGACACAGGCAGCAATTCTCCCAGCTGTCCATGTAAAGATATTCACCTGTATACTGCACACTCCAGCAGTCCCTCACAGATAAAAATCACGATTTGCAATCTTCTCATGCTACCATAAGCTCTCCTGGCAGCTACGAAGTGGCTCCTAGCGGGCTGTCCTGCTGTCACAATTACCACTCTGTCCTTGTAGATTGCCCACCCCAGCCTCCATTCCTGACTAATGTTCTGAAACCAGACCCAGGTCTCCTCACAATCATGCACCCGGAGAAGCTTAGGGATATGCATATAGATGATACCAGGTCATCCTCCCACTCTCTATGATGACCATGATATCGGGAGGGACATGGGGTAGTCCAGACCCCACTCCAGAGCTGTTTTGCGCTGAACTTCCCTCTGGAACCTGGAAAACCTGGGCAGTTGTCTTGGCTTCCCTTTTACTGGAAGGACGCAAGCGTTGGGGACCTCTTGACCCACTGCTTGAATTTAGCTGTTCTGGTCGGTGGAGGGTCTGTTAAAGAAGGTTTGTCTGATGCTGACTGGGTTCTTTGCGGCTTCTCTGGTCCCTTCAGCTGGATCTGGCACTATCAACACCTCAGACACACCTTCTTTCTTTTCTTGAGAATATCCCCACTCCCATTCCTCCTCTGAGCTACTGTGCGACGACCAATACGCTATCTCGTCATCCAAGGGCTCGATCTCTGCCTGCAGTCTGGGCGACCACCAGTCTATGGCCCAGTCATTGCCTTCCCCCACTGGCTCACCTGAGGGCATATCTCCCTCCTGCACTGGCTTCTTCCAGGTGGGATCAGCAGAGCACATAGGCACAGACGGAATTTCAGGGACAGTGTCTGGTTCCTGCTGCGCAGTACTCACAGTTACCTGCTTGCTGGATGTCAGTCTGGTGAGCTGCTCGTCACAGTGCCCACACCGGATCCAGGCACTGACCACTGCGGTCATTATTCTGCATGCAGGACACAGCAGGTACAGTCCCTCTGTCCCCTCAATCATGTTTAGGGTGAATCCCCCACAATTCTCCAACCAGACACCGGTGTCCACCAGTGTCCACTCCTGCAGATCAGGCGACCATGGTGCTGACAAGCAGGCCCTCTCCTGCGTGCTCTGCTGTAACCCTTTGCTCACTGTACTGAAGTTTGCAGGCACAATGATGATGATGATGACACATACACTGGCACTTGCAGAACTTTCCAGGACATGCTGCTCAGCACCAACTGTGCCTGAGCAACTGGGAGCAGATGGGAGCAAGCATTTACTGTGGTTGCCTTTAGTAACAGCAATATCTGTGGAACATAGCTCACTGTAGTTAGCAGGATTAGGACAGTCCTTCCCATCAGCCATGGTTGGACACTGGCAAACTCCCCTCTGAAGGCACCCACTGGCTTACCCTGATCACCATAGACAACAGCAGATTGTTCATCTCTGTGCACACTTTACTGTCTTTAGCAGGATTTTGAAGCATAGAGTCACTTTTTCAAGCTTTTAGCAAATCGCTGGAAATATTTGTAATCCGTTGTCACGATCATCTGCTGTGGTTGCCACGGGTAACGGCGCACACGTTTTTAATCCAAGGGCGTGATCACCTGCTGTAGTTGCCACGGGTGACAGCATATGGTACAGTTCACTGAATAGCAGATTAACCCAAGTGTCCGTCCAAGCTGCGGTTGGGGCAACTGGGCATGCAGGTCAACGGCGAGTATGGCAGCAGTTCCTGCTGGTTGCTAGGAGCAATGGCACTTGGCTTTAAACAAACGGTCACAGGTTGATAGAGCACATAAATCCTTTCCCCAGATTTAAACCCCTGTACTGGTCCTGGAACAAAGTGCAGTTTCTGGCTCGTTGACAAGGTTGCTAGGGACAACGGCTGTGCAGGTTACAGTGGGCTATATCCCAGACGAGCCCCCAATTGTAGCGCACCCCCTAGGGAGCTGCAAGTAGAAAGGGATTTCCCACCCTGCACAGCCAGGGAAATCACATTTTCACAGCACACTTGAGGCAAGGAACAGTCCAGTGCTTTGTTTTGTATTTTTATTAGGGGGTTTAACTTGGATAGGGAGAACGCTAATACGGGATGCTTAGTTGAATTTAGTAGAACTTTCAGGGTAAACTTCTTCTGTACAGCTATTTACACTCCTTAGCTTCCTCCAGCTCAATACTTGCTTGAAGCACTACAACACCCAGGACCAGCTGGCACTGTTGGATTGGTAGCAAATGCCCTTAACAGGCATGGACCGCGAGCCCCTTGTTTGTATGTCAAAGTCCTAGTGCCCAGCTGTCCTTCTGTGGCTACTGATCCCAGCACCCCCTGCCTGCTCACCTGGCTGCAGCTGCCCCTTTCTTCAGCTCTCTTGGCTAAACTTCCACAGTCCTACCAGACTGACTCTGCATCCATCTTAGACAGCTCTCACCCAGTCCTCTCAGGCTGCCTCTCAGTCATCCCCAACTGTAACACTCACCAGCCCACTTGGTTGTCTTCCTCCTTGGAGATTTGCCCGACAGTGTTCTCCTCTTGTTTTCCTTCTCCTGTGCTTCCAATTAGGACACCTCTGTGTGTCATGAAGAGGGTCCCTTCCGCACCCAAGCTCCCAGACCCGAAGTCACCCCCCCCCCCCAATACTAGGTGGTTACCCTCAAAGGCCTCCGAACACTCCATCTCCAGCTTCCACCCAAACTCCACTGCCCCAGCTGGGCTGACCTTGAGTATTTGAGGGGACCTGCCCCCTGCCAATCCATCTGTTGGGGATTGGTCAGGGCCCTCATGACTACTCCAGGCAGCTCTTCCTCACCTCCACTCCCATTCTTCTGGAAATTTCTCACAAGTTCCAGAAGTAGGGGGGGGGTCTCAAAAAATACTGCATTTGAGTCATTCAGCCCTACCTGAGTCACTTCCCCTGACCCAGAAAAAGCCAGCCAGGCCTAAACAATTTTCCAACACTAACAACAAAAACTATTCTAGCACACTAGAGGGTGCCACACACTAGTTGAATTTCATCTGAAAATTTTAGTTTTTAGAACATTTGTTCAAGTTTGTAATTATTGAGGGGTCAAATCAACATCCATTTTCAGTCAAAGTGACAAGAAAATTAGAAAAAATAGGTAACAAAATATTAATGTACTTTCAAACATCATTCGTCAGGTCATCAAATTACTGATCAGAATTTTTATATGAATGTTCGTACGATGGTCATTCTGAAATCTACTTGAGACTTCCCTGCAGATGGACTGATTTTTTTTATGTCTAATCATGCACTTAACCCTTAAATAAAATGCACATGTATACTATTTGTATTTCTATGATGGATACTAAGTTGGTATCTGATTAGAAAATTACAATATTAAAAAAAAAAAAAAAAAAACTTAGGAGTATTTATGCTAGTTTGAACAGTTAGACTATTAATATGCATAACTCATGACTTTTCTGCACAGAATGAGTTAAGATTTCCACAGACATATAAATAGCTCTGTGTGGGGAAGCTAGTTTATAAAAATGAATCAGAGACAGAGGCAGAAGAAAATAAAATGAAATCTAAACTGGTTTTGGAAGTCACAGCAGACGCCTCCCTCGGTCAGAGAGGAACACGAAACCAGCGATAAAGCAACATTAGAGGCTCACCGCAGGAAGGGGAAAAATGTATTTGAAATGTGCGGAAATGGCACAACACACACACAAAAAAAGGGGAATGGAAAAAGAGACGGTAATTCTAATCTAACGGGTTCATAGGTAGGAGCAGCTGTTGGCTCTGAATTACACATACCAAGACAGGTCTGGATGCTACCAAGTTTTCAGGAAATATTTTGGAAGAACATTTAAATATAATTTGAATACAAGAGCCATGTGTATTCTTATCTAAATCTTGGTGTCCCCTTGCATATTTCTTTCAGATCAGAGCAGTGATCCAGTTTAAACAACTGTGCAAAAAAAAAGACCAATCAATGGCGCTGTCTCTCTTTTGTACAGGTGGATTGGTCTTGTTCTCCACCCCTGTCGTTTTGTACAGGCTAACTATACTGGGAGGCCCTTTCTGAACTGCTCTGTGCAAAGGCTAAGGTATAACAACTTGTACAAGGTAATACCTGTGTTTGCAAAGGCATTTGATGCGCAAAAGTTTAAGATTTAAATCTGCCTGAAGTTCATGTTTAAAATAGTCCAAATGTTCAAATCCCAATTGTCTGACTTGGGCCCCACTCCGAGTTTGATATAATTAAAACAGCTTTATTTGGAGATTACAAGGGGCACATTAGATGTTTAACCGCTTCCTGACCGACTCACGGCGATATACGTCGGCAGAATGGCACGGCTAGGCAAAACCACGTATAGGTACGTGGTCCTTTAAGAGGACAGCCATGCGCGCGCGTGAACCGGTCGGGAGCTCCGTGACCACGGCTGCGGGACCAGCGGACCCGTTCGCCGCTGGTGTCCCGCGATCGGGTCACAGAGCTGAAGAACGGGGAGAGATCTGTGTAAACCGAAGTGGTAGAAACACCAGAAGATTGCCAATAAAGGAAATTCCACCATTATTGAGAGCTCAGCGAGCCCTATACAGGAAACTCATGCCTGCCACATGTACTGCATGTACAGCTCAATCTACATTTTAAAGATGATTGCAAACTCTTTGTAGTATTGCAGAAGAGCAATTGCATGTCCATACTAAGCTGATCTGACTCTCTTTGACCCTACTGGTGTCCCCTGGCTCTGGAAAAATTTCAGGAAGTGGAAGTGGTAGAAGCATGCACCATACTAAGCACATATACAACACATTATATTTGCCCATGGGACTTTATATGAGGCATATCACTGACAAACAAATGATTAATACAAGTAAATATCAATGTATTAATCAATACATACAAATCTCATTACATACATCAAAAACTAATAAAAAATTAAGCTGATGTAATATATTCATCATATATCAGTATAAAATACACATCATATTAGTATTAGGAAAATTATTTGGGTGGGCAAGTAGGTGGAACCGACAAATGGTCTATCGCATCCCAAATTTGTATAACAATTTAATAGTAGGCCATAATGTGCATAAAGTAAAGGCCAGTACCCCTGGGGGATGCTTGGGGTATAGATAGACACTTGAAACGATGTATGCAACATCCTCCAATAACATTATTAACCTTTCTTCTCATATACTCACCAAACATGAAATTTCAGTCCTTGAGAAGGGACTTACTTTTTGTCCAATTTCACAGCTTGATAAGTTCACAGTCATTAAAGATATACACCTTTTTGTCCGCAAATTGCTTCTACATAGCATGTACACTCCTAATCCTTTTCCTGATAATCTTTTGCACACTGCCACTGAGACTACTGCTCTCCAGCAGCTCATTGAACTACTGGAAGAAAACAACCCACCAGATCTGATTGACACTATTGACCTTGATAATGTACTTAACAACTTTGAGGATGACATCCCTCCTTCTAATCCACACTCCTCACACCACCCCACGCTGAAGAAAAAATCTAGCTTTTTTCCCTCACCCAGCACTAACCCACGTGCTGCACTATTCCTACAGTCAGTGACCAACGAAATTCGACATTTACAAATCTATCCCACTCATCGCAAACAAAAAAACTTTACTTACAACCAACACTTGGCTTTACAAAATTTAAAAACCAACCCTTTTATAGTGATCAAACCGGCGGACAAGGGTGGAAACATTGTTGTTCTCAACAAACTAGATTACTTGGACATGTGTCTCAACATACTACGCAATCGCGAATGGTATGCCATAATTCCCAGTACATCAATCAGGTTGTTCCAACAAGAATTATATACTCTTGTTGATGATGCCCTTAGACAACATATCATTGACAAATCTACTGCTGACTACGTCAGAACAAAATTTCCGCGTGAAGCTACTTTCTACGCCTTACCTAAGGTACATAAAAACCTTCCCAGACCACCAGGCAGACCCATTGTCTCTGGACGTGGATGTCTCACTGACAACCTCAGTCGATACATAGATAAACTACTTCAACCCCTAGTACAAGCATTACCCTCATATATACGCGACACGACACACCTACTTCAAGACCTGTCGGACCTTTCCGTCGATGCCAACACTGTCCTCGTTGCCATCGACGTTGAGGCCCTCTATAGTTCCATTCCCCATACCCTAGGACTCACTGCTATTCAGCACATTTTGTCCAATGCCAATCTTTACTCCCACGAGTTATCGCTCTTTATCATCAGAGCACTCAAATTTATTTTGACTCACAACTTTTTCTCCTTCAATGGTTCCCACTACCTCCAGGTACAGGGCGTCGCCATGGGCACCTGCTGTGCACCGGCGTACGCCAATCTGTACCTGGGGGAGTGGGAACGAAACTTATTCATCACTGACGCTGCTAGCATCTATACCAAACATATAGCGTCTCTTCGCCGCTATATAGATGACATTTTGATACTGTGGCAGGGCCCAATAGATACTCTACACCACTTCCTTACATATCTCAATACTTCCAATTCCCTCAATCTTAAATTCACAATGACATATAGCTACAGCTCCATCTCTTTCCTTGACCTTACCCTCAGCAAGGACAGACATGGCCAACTACAGAGTCAACTCCTTCGGAAACCCACTGCAGGCAATACCATCCTTGCAGCTTCCAGCTTTCACCCCCTTCCCTTACTCAAATCTATTCCCTTTGCCCAATACTTACGTGCCCGACGTAACTGCTCCACGGATACCTCCTTTGAACACGAGGCCTCCGTACTGAGGGACAGACTTCGCGCACGTGGCTACAAAAATAGCGTCTTAAAAAACGCTTATAAAAAAGCAAAATCTAAACCACGTTCTGCTCTACTGATTTCTAAACCTTTTGAGCCCTCCACACAACCACCCCTCAGAATTATAACGAATTATTGCCAACAGTACAACGAAATTACTCAAATATTACTAAAACACTGGCACATTATTTCTACAGACAGAGCCCTTTCCCCCTTTGTTCCGCCCAAACCCCTGATCACTTACCGACGTGCTCCTTCTCTCCGAGATAAACTCATTACTAGTGAATACAAGAGTAGCAACAAATCCCAGAAACAACTCAAGGGCACTTACCCATGTGGCAACTGCAATTACTGCAAATATCTACCCAAATCCAATCTACACAACCTTTTACCTAACGGTCAACGCCTCTTTCCCAAGCACTATGTAAATTGCCGTTCAGTTGGAATTGTTTACCTTCTAGAATGTGAATGTGGATGCTTTTACGTGGGTAAAACCAAACTACCATTCTGGAAACGTATCTATGGACATATGACCAGTATACACCAAAAAGACCCCGATTTACCTCTGGGACGACACACTTCCATTGTTCACCCTGACAATACCCCTAAGATCTCATTTAGAGCTCTAGACCATATTCCCCCCCCAAACCGAGGGGGTGATTACAACAAAGCACTCCTCCAGAGTGAACTTCGTTGGATTTTCCACCTCAATGCCACCTTACCCCCTGGCCTGAACGAAGCCTTTAACTTTAAACCTTACCTTGAGGGTTTCGAGACCGGAGTCTGCGAATTAGATTTATGACCCATGGTTTCCCACGTTCAAGCATCCACACCTAATGTATACTCCATGTATGACTATTATTTATGCAATACTCCACATTTCTATTCTGTGGATCAAACACTCCCCTTACTGCATATAGGAATGTATGTTCATATATTTCATACTGTATATGTATATACTACTTTATTATGCATTACCTATTCATATTTCGTATTATATACGGTGTATTAACATTGTTACATGTGTTTCTTCTCCCCTTTTCTCCAAGTTGTTATAGGTCATTATACCATTGGGCTATTTACTGCAACATGCCCGCATGTCCCCCATCGCTCAATTCTACGATTCTGTCCTTTATGGACCAATCCATTTAACACTCTACCTGCATTCTGATTCTCCCCCCTCTATGTAGAATACCCGGCGCGGGTAAGACCAGGTGCGCGTGCGCATCTGTTACAATGCGCACGCGCCACCCTCTCGCCTTCCATCTAGACCAGGTCACTGGTCTACTTCCTGTTTGCGCTCCACCGTGGAGCGCATCAGGAAGTCGGCGGCCGTCTGTCCCGCGTCGGTGACGTCACGACGCCGGACGCGACCGCGCCGTCATGACGCGGCCGCGCCCGGCACCGCCCCGTCAGAGGTTCACATGGGGAGGCTCTCACAGCGCCCCCTGGCGCCTGCCTCCCAACAACACAGTGGCACATTAACACTGAGACCTGAGGCTGATTGACACACACCCCCCCTCAGCTGTTACTGATCTATTTGACCTAATATAAACTCTCCACACTCTGGCTTCAGTCTCATGCTGCTGACTGACCAGAGATGACCTCCCACTTGCTACTTACCAACTATACTCAGGTAAATACAAGATCTATAGATCGTTTGCAGCTAGACACCCTCACTCCTCCTTGCCTCTAATTGTTTCTATTTTTCTTTCACCCTACAGTGATACATTTACTGATCCACTGTGTTAAATACAGGCCATGGGCTTTCAGCCCTAAATCCTGTATGTTGGACCTTGTATTCTGAGGGGGCTTTCAGCAGGTCACCTTTGCCTAGTGTTGCAATACACTTTGCTTGGTTTTACTGCACATACCTCTGATCTCCATGATCCCACGCTCAGTGGCTCCCCCCATATATCATTGAATTGAGCTTTGGCAAGACATGTGAGTACCTCTCTCTTCTGAGATAAATCTCCTTTAGCAATATAGATTTTTCAGTGCAAATACAATGTATTGATATTTTGAGACTAATTTTATGACCCTTCATCTATCTAGATGAACTTCTAAGGACAAAAATTGCCTTGACAAAGGACCACAGTCCGAAACATGTTGGCATTCTCCTTACCATATGTACCAAGCAAGTTTATACCTCTGTCATAAATGCTTTGTATGTTTTTGCCTCTTTGACATGTTATAAACTGTATCAATTGATTGTTATCTTGATTGCAAACATACCATGCCTTCTGAGCATTCCCCTGTTCACTGTGTACAATTTTGAATAAACGTTTACTCTTTCACATGCATACATCGTTTCAAGTGTCTATCTATACCCCAAGCATCCCCCAGGGGTACTGGCCTTTACTTTATGCACATTATGGCCTACTATTAAATTGTTATACAAATTTGGGATGCGATAGACCATTTGTCGGTTCCACCTACTTGCCCACCCAAATAATTTTCCTTTTATATTGATGGTTACCCCATCCAAATCCCCAACCGGGCAAGTCTAGGTGACACTCTGTCTAATACCTACCTATCTCTTCACTTTACATTTATGTATTCTTACTATAGATTTTTATTGTCTATATCATATAGTTACCCTTGATCTATATATCATACATTTGCACAGATATCTATTATTGTGAATTTTATTACATATCCCACACCCAGTGTTAAACATGGCTCTGTACCTTGGAGATGAATGGGACACACGCATGTCCAATACAATGCACCATTTTGAGTCCAACGAGTATGTTCAGTCACAACTCAAATATACTTTCCTTAATCTTACCCACACTGTCCAAAAAAAGGCCTCCCTTTTTTGGCACATCAAATCCTTTAAAGAATACATTGCCCATGGTATTAACCCCTTCGGTCTCCGGGTGCAAATCTTCCCCACTTTCCAGGACATCCGCCCGGAATTTAAGGCCTCCTGGGAGAATGTCCTGAAAAGTTGTTCCAATGAACTAATGAAACTACTGATTATCGAATATGAGTCTCAAATGACTGCTTTAGATATCAAACTTGAACTGATTAACACTCAGCTCGAGCAATTTCAGACACACCCTCTATACATTTCACTTGATGAACAATTAAAAACTCGCTTTGACAAATTCAATCATGACATTCTTGCACAAAAGGATAAAAAATTCTTTCGTGACAAGAAAGCCTTTCATGAGGAACGTGCATACAAATGGAGCGATACAAATCGCACAAATCGCTCCGAAAACGCCATACGTCCTGGCTCTCGGCCATCGAATCCTCGTTCCTCTACTGACAAGACCCACACTTCTATCCATGCACCCCACCAACCTAATCTCGCTTCGAGGCTACGAAAGCCCAAACGAGGACGCACACCCAACTTTTCGAGTGACGATGTGTCTGACGTGGAGGGGACCTCTGGCGCCTCCCCCCTTGGGGACTCGCCGGTGGCCCCCTCTAACGCCAAGACACACAGATCGCACTCACTCCCATCTGCATCTCAGCGTGCAGATTTTTTAGACAAAATGAGAACTTCACTACAGACACATCACTTACCCACTCCTCTCAATCCAAAAATCAAACGACCAACACGCTAGCAACATCCTCCAATAACATTATTAACCTTTCTTCTCATATACTCACCAAACATGAAATTTCAGTCCTTGAGAAGGGACTTACTTTTTGTCCAATTTCACAGCTTGATAAGTTCACAGTCATTAAAGATATACACCTTTTTGTCCGCAAATTGCTTCTACATAGCATGTACACTCCTAATCCTTTTCCTGATAATCTTTTGCACACTGCCACTGAGACTACTGCTCTCCAGCAGCTCATTGAACTACTGGAAGAAAACAACCCACCAGATCTGATTGACACTATTGACCTTGATAATGTACTTAACAACTTTGAGGATGACATCCCTCCTTCTAATCCACACTCCTCACACCACCCCACGCTGAAGAAAAAATCTAGCTTTTTTCCCTCACCCAGCACTAACCCACGTGCTGCACTATTCCTACAGTCAGTGACCAACGAAATTCGACATTTACAAATCTATCCCACTCATCGCAAACAAAAAAACTTTACTTACAACCAACACTTGGCTTTACAAAATTTAAAAACCAACCCTTTTATAGTGATCAAACCGGCGGACAAGGGTGGAAACATTGTTGTTCTCAACAAACTAGATTACTTGGACATGTGTCTCAACATACTACGCAATCGCGAATGGTATGCCATAATTCCCAGTACATCAATCAGGTTGTTCCAACAAGAATTATATACTCTTGTTGATGATGCCCTTAGACAACATATCATTGACAAATCTACTGCTGACTACGTCAGAACAAAATTTCCGCGTGAAGCTACTTTCTACGCCTTACCTAAGGTACATAAAAACCTTCCCAGACCACCAGGCAGACCCATTGTCTCTGGACGTGGATGTCTCACTGACAACCTCAGTCGATACATAGATAAACTACTTCAACCCCTAGTACAAGCATTACCCTCATATATACGCGACACGACACACCTACTTCAAGACCTGTCGGACCTTTCCGTCGATGCCAACACTGTCCTCGTTGCCATCGACGTTGAGGCCCTCTATAGTTCCATTCCCCATACCCTAGGACTCACTGCTATTCAGCACATTTTGTCCAATGCCAATCTTTACTCCCACGAGTTATCGCTCTTTATCATCAGAGCACTCAAATTTATTTTGACTCACAACTTTTTCTCCTTCAATGGTTCCCACTACCTCCAGGTACAGGGCGTCGCCATGGGCACCTGCTGTGCACCGGCGTACGCCAATCTGTACCTGGGGGAGTGGGAACGAAACTTATTCATCACTGACGCTGCTAGCATCTATACCAAACATATAGCGTCTTTTCGCCGCTATATAGATGACATTTTGATACTGTGGCAGGGCCCAATAGATACTCTACACCACTTCCTTACATATCTCAATACTTCCAATTCCCTCAATCTTAAATTCACAATGACATATAGCTACAGCTCCATCTCTTTCCTTGACCTTACCCTCAGCAAGGACAGACATGGCCAACTACAGAGTCAACTCTTTCGGAAACCCACTGCAGGCAATACCATCCTTGCAGCTTCCAGCTTTCACCCCCTTCCCTTACTCAAATCTATTCCCTTTGCCCAATACTTACGTGCCCGACGTAACTGCTCCACGGATACCTCCTTTGAACACGAGGCCTCCGTACTGAGGGACAGACTTCGCGCACGTGGCTACAAAAATAGCGTCTTAAAAAACGCTTATAAAAAAGCAAAATCTAAACCACGTTCTGCTCTACTGATTTCTAAACCTTTTGAGCCCTCCACACAACCACCCCTCAGAATTATAACGAATTATTGCCAACAGTACAACGAAATTACTCAAATATTACTAAAACACTGGCACATTATTTCTACAGACAGAGCCCTTTCCCCCTTTGTTCCGCCCAAACCCCTGATCACTTACCGACGTGCTCCTTCTCTCCGAGATAAACTCATTACTAGTGAATACAAGAGTAGCAACAAATCCCAGAAACAACTCAAGGGCACTTACCCATGTGGCAACTGCAATTACTGCAAATATCTACCCAAATCCAATCTACACAACCTTTTACCTAACGGTCAACGCCTCTTTCCCAAGCACTATGTAAATTGCCGTTCAGTTGGAATTGTTTACCTTCTAGAATGTGAATGTGGATGCTTTTACGTGGGTAAAACCAAACTACCATTCTGGAAACGTATCTATGGACATATGACCAGTATACACCAAAAAGACCCCGATTTACCTCTGGGACGACACACTTCCATTGTTCACCCTGACAATACCCCTAAGATCTCATTTAGAGCTCTAGACCATATTCCCCCCCCAAACCGAGGGGGTGATTACAACAAAGCACTCCTCCAGAGTGAACTTCGTTGGATTTTCCACCTCAATGCCACCTTACCCCCTGGCCTGAACGAAGCCTTTAACTTTAAACCTTACCTTGAGGGTTTCGAGACCGGAGTCTGCGAATTAGATTTATGACCCATGGTTTCCCACGTTCAAGCATCCACACCTAATGTATACTCCATGTATGACTATTATTTATGCAATACTCCACATTTCTATTCTGTGGATCAAACACTCCCCTTACTGCATATAGGAATGTATGTTCATATATTTCATACTGTATATGTATATACTACTTTATTATGCATTACCTATTCATATTTCGTATTATATACGGTGTATTAACATTGTTACATGTGTTTCTTCTCCCCTTTTCTCCAAGTTGTTATAGGTCATTATACCATTGGGCTATTTACTGCAACATGCCCGCATGTCCCCCATCGCTCAATTCTACGATTCTGTCCTTTATGGACCAATCCATTTAACACTCTACCTGCATTCTGATTCTCCCCCCTCTATGTAGAATACCCGGCGCGGGTAAGACCAGGTGCGCGTGCGCATCTGTTACAATGCGCACGCGCCACCCTCTCGCCTTCCATCTAGACCAGGTCACTGGTCTACTTCCTGTTTGCGCTCCACCGTGGAGCGCATCAGGAAGTCGGCGGCCGTCTGTCCCGCGTCGGTGACGTCACGACGCCGGACGCGACCGCGCCGTCATGACGCGGCCGCGCCCGGCACCGCCCCGTCAGAGGTTCACATGGGGAGGCTCTCACAGCGCCCCCTGGCGCCTGCCTCCCAACAACACAGTGGCACATTAACACTGAGACCTGAGGCTGATTGACACACACCCCCCCTCAGCTGTTACTGATCTATTTGACCTAATATAAACTCTCCACACTCTGGCTTCAGTCTCATGCTGCTGACTGACCAGAGATGACCTCCCACTTGCTACTTACCAACTATACTCAGGTAAATACAAGATCTATAGATCGTTTGCAGCTAGACACCCTCACTCCTCCTTGCCTCTAATTGTTTCTATTTTTCTTTCACCCTACAGTGATACATTTACTGATCCACTGTGTTAAATACAGGCCATGGGCTTTCAGCCCTAAATCCTGTATGTTGGACCTTGTATTCTGAGGGGGCTTTCAGCAGGTCACCTTTGCCTAGTGTTGCAATACACTTTGCTTGGTTTTACTGCACATACCTCTGATCTCCATGATCCCACGCTCAGTGGCTCCCCCCATATATCATTGAATTGAGCTTTGGCAAGACATGTGAGTACCTCTCTCTTCTGAGATAAATCTCCTTTAGCAATATAGATTTTTCAGTGCAAATACAATGTATTGATATTTTGAGACTAATTTTATGACCCTTCATCTATCTAGATGAACTTCTAAGGACAAAAATTGCCTTGACAAAGGACCACAGTCCGAAACATGTTGGCATTCTCCTTACCATATGTACCAAGCAAGTTTATACCTCTGTCATAAATGCTTTGTATGTTTTTGCCTCTTTGACATGTTATAAACTGTATCAATTGATTGTTATCTTGATTGCAAACATACCATGCCTTCTGAGCATTCCCCTGTTCACTGTGTACAATTTTGAATAAACGTTTACTCTTTCACATGCATACATCGTTTCAAGTGTCTATCTATACCCCAAGCATCCCCCAGGGGTACTGGCCTTTACTTTATGCACATTATGGCCTACTATTAAATTGTCATATTAGTATTAATGTGCATATTCCTTTCTAGATGTTCCCTAATAACCGAATCAAAAAAACTGTATCCAGTATCTCGATATGTTTCATGAATGTCTACTCACTTCCTCAGGAGATGCTATTACAAGTATCTACAGAGTAAAACATCAAATATAAGATATTTAGCAAAACTGATCATATCACATAGCATAGCGATTATATCTTAAAAAAGGGGGTATAAGACTATTTCAACACCAATGGCCACCATAGGGCTAGATACTTACAAATCAGCTGGAAAAATATTAAAACATGATAATACCTCCAAATGGTGCTCACCAGGGATGTTTGCCCTGGGGCCAGTGAAAGTATAACCCTGAGGCCCAGAAAGGCAAACGGAGGGCAGATCCAATACAGATAGAATTTAAGGTCAATATAGTCCATGATATCACTAAAGGTAAGTATAGAGAAAATCTATAAGAAAATATATAATGTACATGCATAAATCAAAATATTTGCTCTTCTGGGCCCTTCATTTGTTTGTCAGTGATATGCATTATCAAGGTCCCATGGGCAACTATATTGTGTTGTGTACTTGTTAAATAGGGATGGAGGCACACCACTATCTGCACCAGATCACAACCAAAAGTTATTTTACCATACGGAGTACACACCACCACACACACCACTCTACACTAGCACACCGAGCACAGCAGTATACACCATACCCAGAGCACCAGAATTCGGGATATTGCTACTATACTTCTTCAGATTATGCAACCACACCAACCCCATTGACTTTATGTCATTTTAAATCAGAGTCCACAGATGCACTGCAGTCAGGCTTGGACATAGAAGAGGGGGTAGATTTTGTTGCATATGGATTTTGTTTTTGCTCTATTGAACCCCTTTGCAAAGGCAACAAAAAAAAGCTATTACTTAGGAAGCAGTGGCAGAATCACCATGTGAGCAGTAAGTATTACCTGCTCCTAAAAAGGGGGATCATAACCTTTCCCTTTATAGAGGAAACAAATAATAAGATCGCAACGCAATAAAATAAGACAAATATTAAAAACCAATAACATTCAAATCAGCAGAAAAACGTCCATTAGAGGACATGGATAGAGCAGAACGATACAGCAGGTAAATCAGGTCCCTCCACCACGGATATTCAAGCCTCTCACCTTATATATTCGACCTGAAACAGGTCACAGAGCCCAATACCCACTTTTGGGGTGATAATCCTAGATCGATATAGCCGTTGATCTTTCACAGTGTGCAATCATATAAAAGAAGGAAGAGGACAATCTAGTGCTCTCTGTAAACACTAATTTATTCTTAAATCGAAAATATACAAAATATACTCACAAAGATTGCAATGAGTGCTGGTTATAAACACGTCAGGTTGTTTCTAACCCAAAAGATGGTCGCAGGTGACGTCAGAATGTGACTCCTCCCCCGTACGCGTTACGTTTTAGTAGGGGTGGACTTCAGCGTAGGGTCGGATACACGTTTGACGGCCTGCTATGCTTCTTATATTGCCATAACAACAATCCCCCATCGAATCGAGCTCTCCGATAGGGCGGTCGAATCACCATCCTGATCACATATGTAAACATTATAACTAGGGAGAGCAGCTTCAACTTTAGATAAGTTGCTAAAAAAGGATTGCTACAAAAGATAAATGAGCACATAAAACCAAACCGATAGTGTCAGATAACAAAGTGTAAGTGTAGACGGCTTCCTGTCTATATTATAAATGCCAACCGTATGTATTTAACAACCATTACAACTAGCTGATATTCCCCACGTTCCGCTTTCCTTGTCTGACATTGACATAATTAGTGTAAGTGTCTCACCAACCTCACTACTATTCTCCAGCATGTTCTGCATAGTCCTCTGTCCCGCAGATCCTCCACTCACCCTCCCCTCACCCCTCCGTTCCCCGTCACCTTCTTTTCCCTCCCTTCTTCCCTCCCCCTCTCCCCCCCTCCCCCTCCCCCCTTTCCCTGTCCTTAGTGCCTAATCCCCCCCCTTCCCTTTTTCGTTTCTCCTACCTTCCCTCCCCCTCCCTCACTTCCCTCCCTTTGTCAACCCAACCCCCCCCCCCCACAAACCCCCCCCCCTCCTCACTTGCACCCCCTTCTTCCTTTTCCCTCCCCTCCCTTTCCCCCCCCCCCCCCCCTCCCCTTCTCCCCCCCCTCTTTCTCCGTCCCCTATTTTTGCCTACTTTGACCTCCCCCTCCCCTCTCTCCCTTACCTATTTTCCCTTCAAACCCTCCCCTACCTCCTTACCAAACCCCCCTCCCCCCCTCCCACCTTTCCTTCCTTGGTGCCCCCAACCCCCCCCCCCCCCCCCCCCCCCCTGTATTGTACCTTTTGGGGACTTCTTTCATGCACCAATCATCCTAAAACCATCACGGGTGGAGATGTCTAATCTACCAACCATCATACTTACTTTTTACCTCCTCTCTCATTGTCATTGTCTAGTCCATGTAGTCATGCCCCCATATCTGCCGGGTAAGGCAATCCTGGGATCGTTGGATACCCCTCTCCATATGCACTGGTGAGCTGACGCATCCTTTTATTCTCCATATTGTAATTCCCTTGTACTAATGCTGTTTATATATTACTTATTGAACAATAATATCTATTTTAGAGCTATCTCCTGAAGAAGCAGCTTATGCTGCGAAACCGGTCGAGACATCTCCTCCCTACGCTCAAACAGACGTCAAGCTTACGGGCCTAGGCCTGCATTCTTTAGTCAAGTTTGATGATTGTAAAGGAGGGATTAATGTGCTTGTTTGTTTTTATGCAATTTAATATTGTTTTAGTGTCGATCATGTAATGTGTTTTGTCTATTAAAATTTATTGTTTTTTCTAAAATAGCTTTACTCTAGTCCCTGTCTACATTACTTAATAGTACCGATATAGTCCAATTCCCCTTTTTCCTATTTCTTGTGGGTTATAGGCTCACCTTACGCAGACTCAGCACCTGCGTTAATTGACCCAGTTACCCCTTGCCTTCTTCAAGCTTGATGGATGATGGTACTTACTTAAACTAATTATATTTATATAAACTTAGACTATACTCACACCACTGACATAATTATAGGGTGGATAATACACCCGCTTCTCCCTTTTAGGGTACCTTTGCTGCCCAGCAACAGCCCAGTTACCCCTCCCCTTTAGTGAGTGTCTTTCAAAACAATCTTTTGTCGATTTATTATTATTGATTTTATTATATGTTGTCTCCTTTTTGTCGTAGCAGGCAACACAGAGTCACTGTAAATTGAGGCATTGGAGATTGACCATGGATGTCTTAGGTGACAATTGGGTAGGCTTCATGTCCAATCTTAAAACTTCCTGCCTCAGTGATCATAAAATTGAGGATGATTTAAAATTTTTCTTTGCCAAGATGTTTGGATTCTTGAAACGTAAGTCACATTTACACTGGCATATTGAATATTTCAAAATGTATGTCGTGGAGAGAATTTGCCCCCTTGGATTGCGGGGACACATTTTCCCCACTATTAAGGACCCTTCGGTGGATTTTAAAAAAACGTGCGAAAATACCCTCACTAGCTGTAGCATAGACCTAATGAGAATGTTGATTACTCAATACTCTGACGATATGAATGTATTAGATGCAGAGATTGAACGTCTCAATACCACTTACCTACATTTGACCGACAGTCCCTCATTCCACAATAAGTGGAAGGAACTGAGAGACCGTTTGGAAATTATGAACAGAGAGATAATAACTAAAAAACAGAATAAATTTGGTAAAGACCAAATCGCATTCTCAGAGGGCTATGCCTATCGCTGGTCGGAGAGGAATACTAGCAGAAAGGGACCAACCAGAACTAATTTTCCGAGATCTACCAATACGGAGGGCGAATCTGACTCTTCCCTTTCTTCTACACTTTCGGTTCCTAATAGCACACAACCTACACCTGGAAGGAATTCCACTCGCAAACGCTTGAGATTTGGGGGAGGTACTCCTCCAACTAATCCCAAAAAGAACAAAAAGGTACCGAAGAGTACAAAAACTGCTACTCATCCCACTGCCTCTACTACCACTGAACCTCCACCTGAAGGAGCCACAGGCCACACTACCCTCCACAATACTATTCCTAAAATTCTCAATTCAAACATCATGACCAATAAATACACCAAAGTAAATGAAGATTTAATTTTTTTAGACCTAAAAAAACAACAACAAGGCAACCTCGACACCTTTGTGATCAAGTCCACACAGATAGCACCCAACACACTTCCACCACCCAATATCCTTCCGATCACTCAGAGTTAAATATCATCAACCTTACACCAATCCACCTCACTAAAGAAGAAACCTCAGTCCTTCAGTTGGGCTTAGGCTTCTGCACCTTTGATAATTTAAAAGTCGATGAGACTATAAAAGATTTATATCTCTTTGCACGCAACCTCACTTTCAAGTTCATGTTCGATAAAGACCGCGCCAATATCAACTTGGAACGGGAATTAGCAGAACGCACTAAACACTTCACAATACAAGAGTTTCGGGCACTCAGGGACTTGATGCTCCTGTATGATGAAGGCGCTATTGAGGATCCCCAACCAACACAAACCCCGTCACATACAGTCACACCCCACACCACTATTTGTAAACCCATAACCAAGGGTAAAACCTTTCGGTTACGTTCACGTCGTTTTCCAGATTTAATGACTTGTCCCACCATCTGGTCTTTCGTACAGGCCACTATAAGAGACCTCAAATTACAACAATGGCATGAAATATCTCCCAATCTAGATCCAGGACAGCTACAGGCCCTTAAGAACTTACAGTGCCGCTCAGATATCGTCATCAAACAGTCAGATAAGGGGGGAAACATTGTGATTATGACGCATCTTCAATACCAGACGATGTGCCAAAAAATCCTTGGCAATCGTAGCTGGTATTTCCCTATCACAGCATCCCTAGCCTCCTCATTTACCCAGGAACTCACTGCTCTTTGCGGCGAGGCCCTCCACCAGGGCCTCATCGACAAAGACACCTTTGAGTTCCTGGTTCCCAAGTTCCCTCGTACCCCAACTTTTTATTCACTCCCCAAAACTCATAAAAATGTTCGTATACCGCCGGGGAGACCAATTGTATCAGGGATTGGCTCCCTTACAGACAACGCTAGTAAATTCGTGGATGCATTTTTGATGCCCCACGTCCGCAGCCTCCCCTCTTATATCCAAGACACCACCGATTTATTACAACAGATTGAGGGGATCCAGATCCCTCCGGACTCCCTGCTCGTGGCGATTGACGTCGAAGCCTTATACTCGAGCATTCCCCACGAGCAGGGGGTCCTGATGGCTGGATCCTTTCTTTTTGAACAGGACACCAAAACCTGGCCTCTCAATGAATTCATATTGACCCTTCTGAAATTTATTTTAACTAAAAATTATTTTACTTTTGATGAACAACTATTTTTGCAGACTCAAGGAGTCGCCATGGGGACTTCCTGTGCCCCGGCCTATGCCAACCTCTATTTAGGGGGTTGGGAACGATCGGTACAATCTGATGAGGCTTACGCGGAATATCTACTAGAAGTGTTGCTATGGTATCGATACATTGATGACCTGTTCCTTGTTTGGACGGGCACCAAAGATAAACTTATAGAATTCATTGATCTACTTGGCCACAATACCTTTAACCTATCTTTTACCTACACTGTTGATGATGGTCAGATCCCGTTCTTGGATCTGTCCATCATCAAACAACCTGATGGATACTTAGGGACCAACCTCTATCGGAAACCTACTGCGGGTAACACTTTATTATTTGCCACCAGTGCCCACCCCAAATCTCTGGTGCGAAGTATACCATTCGCGCAATACCTGCGTCTCCACAGGAACTGTGCTAGGGAGGAAGATTTTAAGATACAGGCAGATGCCTTACGCGAACGCTTACTAGCAAGAGGTTACACCTCTTCGAACCTTAGAAAGGCCTTTAATAAGGCCTACCAGAGACCTAGAAGTTCTCTCCTGATTAAACGACCCAAACCCATGCCAATTATGGAACCAGTCAGATTTATCACTCGCTACTCTGCTCATCATCACCTATTGAGAGATATACTCACTAAAAACTGGCACCTACTGACAGACCATCAGACCCTCAATAAGCATGTACGTTCCAAACCGGATCTGGTTTTCCGAAGAGCTCGCTCTCTCCGCGATTGTATAACTAGTAGCCACTACGTATCTGCCAAATCTCCCAAAACTAATGGGTCCCTTATGGGACTTTTAAATGTGGCCAATGCCCTCGTTGTCCATGGGTCAGTGAAGTAAAACGGTTTGCGTTGCCCAATGGGGAAATCTTCATCCCTCGTTGCCATGCGGATTGCGGCACCAGAGGAGTGATTTACCTCATGCAGTGTAAGTGCAGATCGTTTTACGTGGGTAAAACCATCAGAGAATTTAGGCAGAGGATTGGGGATCACCTCTACTATTCCGGAAGTGGTAAATTGACCACAATTGGACGTCATATCGGCCTCTATCACCGCTATGACACGTCAGTGGTAAACTTCCGGGTATTGGAGGTGATACCCCAAGATCCTAGGGGGGGCGATTGGGATCGCCTTATTTTACAAAGGGAAACCCTATGGATAGGAAAACTTAACGCCACCCAACCCCCCGGCTTGAATGAGACGATATCGTATAAGCCTTTTTTGTGAAATCAGGCTACACCTAGCCTGGCCCCACAATTTTGGCTGTGTTGGTACCTGTTATGCCGTCTAACACTCTTGTCATGCCCAGTGCCTCTTGACACAGTGATTTTTTGTCTGCCATTTATGTTACAAAAAGGATCTTCACAGACTTTTATTAACTAAAGTCCACGAATACTGTATAACATGACTATGCTTTGTATTGCCTGTATGTGCATGTTTTTAATTCTATGTTACTTCTATATTATCCATTTGCTGTACAGGTTGTGCCACCTCACTTATGCAGTGCTTAGGAGACCAGCCATCAGAGCCCAGTTCCCCTTTAAATAGGGCCTTCCCGGCAGATATGTGCCCATCTTGGAGGGAGATTATACCCTCTTGCCTATGGCCCCTTCTTCATATTGGGGCCGTTTTGGAGCACATCCATCCATACTGGCACCCCACCGACATGTGCTTATGCCAACTGACACATGTGTTGCTGCCCTACCAATGGGCATCATCCTTGTGATGCCTTATAGCCTGCTAGTGTCTGTTCCATGGCTCTAACTACGTCTGGATGCCATGGTTACTACATCCCGGACCGCTGTACGCATGCGCACCGGTTATTCCATCTGCGCATCCGCGAGGCCGGCGCCTTGCACATTGCGTCACCATGCCGGGCCACACCGCCGTCAGCCAACATGGCGGTGTGCGCTCCACATTGCACGGCTTATCGGGGGGCCCGTCGGATCCGGATGGATCTGTAGATGGGCTGATCAGTGACGCTGGTGCGCGCCACACCTGTGGCGGGCGCGTGACGTCACTGATTGGGGCGCCTATATGACGGTGCTTGTTCACCGTCAATAGGCACATGGAATCACCAAGGACGCGGAACGGTGCATGGGAATCCAGCCTATGGGTATGTACCCCTTTAGCTAACCTCATCGTTCACTCAATCTTTTATCCTTACTGATTGGAATTACTACATTTTTTTGTCTAGATCTTAAATATTGGACAGTGTAACCCCTCAACGGCTTCCTGTCTATATTATAAATGCCAACCGTATGTATTTAACAACCATTACAACTAGCTGATATTCCCCACGTTCCGCTTTCCTTGTCTGACATTGACATAATTAGTGTAAGTGTCTCACCAACCTCACTACTATTCTCCAGCATGTTCTGCATAGTCCTCTGTCCCGCAGATCCTCCACTCACCCTCCCCTCACCCCTCCGTTCCCCGTCACCTTCTTTTCCCTCCCTTCTTCCCTCCCCCCCCCCTCCCCCCCCTCCCCCCTTTCCCTGTCCTTAGTGCCTAATCCCCCCCCTTCCCTTTTTCGTTTCTCCTACTTTCCCCCCCCCTCCCTCACTTCCCTCCCTTTGTCAACCCAACCTCCCCCCCCACAAACCCCCCCCCCCTCCTCACTTGCACCCCCTTCTTCCTTTTCCCTCCCCTCCCTTCCCCCCCCTCCCCTTCTCCCCCCCCCCTCTTTCTCCGTCCCCTATTTTTGCCTACTTTGACCTCCCCCTCCCCTCTCTCCCTTACCTATTTTCCCTTCAAACCCTCCCCTACCTCCTTACCAAACCCCCCTCCCCCCCTCCCACCTTTCCTTCCTTGGTGCCCCCAACCCCCCCCCCCCCCCCCCCCCCTGTATTGTACCTTTTGGGGACTTCTTTCATGCACCAATCATCCTAAAACCATCACGGGTGGAGATGTCTAATCTACCAACCATCATACTTACTTTTTACCTCCTCTCTCATTGTCATTGTCTAGTCCATGTAGTCATGCCCCCATATCTGCCGGGTAAGGCAATCCTGGGCTCGTTGGATACCCCTCTCCATATGCACTGGTGAGCTGACGCATCCTTTTATTCTCCATATTGTAATTCCCTTGTACTAATGCTGTTTATATATTACTTATTGAACAATAATATCTATTTTAGAGCTATCTCCTGAAGAAGCAGCTTATGCTGCGAAACCGGTCGAGACATCTCCTCCCTACGCTCAAACAGACGTCAAGCTTACGGGCCTAGGCCTGCATTCTTTAGTCAAGTTTGATGATTGTAAAGGAGGGATTAATGTGCTTGTTTGTTTTTATGCAATTTAATATTGTTTTAGTGTCGATCATGTAATGTGTTTTGTCTATTAAAATTTATTGTTTTTTCTAAAATAGCTTTACTCTAGTCCCTGTCTACATTACTTAATAGTACCGATATAGTCCAATTCCCCTTTTTCCTATTTCTTGTGGGTTATAGGCTCACCTTACGCAGACTCAGCACCTGCGTTAATTGACCCAGTTACCCCTTGCCTTCTTCAAGCTTGATGGATGATGGTACTTACTTAAACTAATTATATTTATATAAACTTAGACTATACTCACACCACTGACAAAGTGTAAGGGACAAATATATTTATAGAGGAAATCAATAAAATGATTGATGATGATGAGTGGAGAGTCAACCATAAAAATAATGCCTCAATACCTGTCTCAATAAACTGTACCTGCTAAGAGAGAGTGCCGCTACCTCTTTCGTGTCTTCACTACTCATTGATGAAATGAAAAAGCCTATACTTGTTCTGAACTAGCAGTCATATTAACAGCATTGACAAAGGACATTATTGCTTGAACATTAAATATCAAAACTGCTATCAGAAGCAACACTGACCTGGAAAAAATCAATGGCTTTGCAGGAGCTGAGGCTAGCCCGAGAGTTTGTTTGTAGAGGTGTTGATAGATATAATTAGGTGGTCCTCAATAACTGCTCGCAGGGCTCTTTGGCTAAAGCCATGGTCAGGCAACTGAGCATTTAACTTACACTGGTAATGTGGTGATTTTTAAGGTAACTGAAATGATCTATCAGGTTTAATCCTGATAGACCAGAGATCTGAGCTCTAGAGGTTGTCAACTGACAAGAAGCATGTGCCTGAGAGATATACAGAGGCTAAGTCTTATTGTCCAGGTAGGGACTTTAGGAAAGGTTGGAAAAGTACACAGGTATCTCTCTTTAAAGGAGCAAAAACCAAAGAGCCAGCCGTCTTTAAAGGAGCCACAGAAGCCCTTCTGAGGTACACCTACATATATTTTTCCAGTTTGAGCAAAGCTATAGCTCTATACTGGGCAGGCAGAATAAAGGACACTAGGGAAATTGCTACAACTTCCAGGAACTATCAATGGGCAGTTAAAAAAGCTCCACCTTGATATTAATTTGTCACCAAGGTGGTGCATTTGTCAGAAAAATTTTGAATATGCTGCCAATGCGTAGGATCCCTACATCAGAAAAATAGTGTAGTCTGTTTACAGGGAAAATATATCTCATCTTTAATAATAAATCTGTTTCAGAGACTTTGCTAAGGGAGAGGCAGCTTGATTTGTGTCTAACTGTGTCACCAATTTAACCACTTGCCTACAGGGCACTTACATCCCCTTCCTGCCCAAGCCATTTTTCAGCTTTCGGCGCTGTTGAATTTTGAATGACAATAGCACAGTCATGCTACACTGTACCCAAGCATATTTTTTATAATTTTCTTCACACAAATAGAGCTTTGTTTTGGTGGTATTTAATCCCTGCTTTGTACAAAAAAAAAGACCAAAAATTTAGAAAAAAAAAAAATTTTTTTACTTAGTTTCTGTCAGTAAATTTTGTAACTAAGTAATTTTTCTCCTTCGCTGATGTGCGCTGATGAGGCGGCATGGATGGGCACTGATAGGCTGAACTGGTGGGCATTGATGAGGTGGCACTTATGGGCACTGATGAGGCGGGACTTATGGGCACTAATTAGGTGGCACTGATGGGGAGGCACTAATATGCCGTACTTATGGGCACTGATATGTGGCACTGATGAGCACTGATAGGCAGCACTGATGGGCACTGTTAGGTGGCACTGATGGGCACTTATGGGTGGCACTGGTGGGCACTGATAGGCAGCAAGGATAGGCGGTACTGATGGGTGGCACTGATGGGTGACACAGCAGTGATGGGCATTGATGGGCAGCACTGATAGCCAGCACTGACTGGCATCGCTAATGGGCACTGATTGGTGACACTTGTGGGCAGTGGTGGGCACTGATTACTGCCACTGGTGGGCACTGATTGCTGTCATTGGTGGGCAATGGTGGGCACTGATTGGTGACACTGTTTGCACTATATTGTAATCAGGGCACTGATGATCAGTGCCCTGATTACATGTGTAGCTGTCCCCCTGCGTGGAGATGCCGCTGATCGGCTATCCTCGCCACACACGCTGTCAGTGTGAGGCGAGGAGCGCCGATTACTGGCATCTCCGTGTTTATATGTAACCGGCTGTGTTTGGACACAGCCAATCACATGGTTAAAGAGCCTCGGACACAGCTCTTTACAGAGATCGGGGTCGCTCCATGTCTTAGCAACATGGCGGGCGCGCGAGAACGGTTGTTCTCATATGACGCCATCCCAGAAAGAAGGCCACCCTGCCGTCATTTGATGGTGGGCGGGCGGCAAAAAGTTTAATAATAAATGTCCCCTGGGGAATCTATGTCCTGTACTAGACCTCAAGAAGTTAAAGTAGTTTTATACCCTTACATATTGAATATCCATTGAAGTGAAAAGCCTTAGGTAATACAGAGATTAAACAAATCCTCCTACATAAGTTGCACCTGTTTATCTGCAGCCCTCTCTTCTCTACAGCCTTCTAAAACACACAGATCAAATGTTTTTTCTCAGCTCCAACAGGCAGGGAGCAGGGATCTGATGTCACAAAATGCACAGCATAGAGCAGAGAGCTGAGCTTAATCTGAGACCTAAGTGGAGGGAATGGACACCCCCCTCTATACAGTCTCATAGGAAACATGCACAGCTGAGAGTGTCAATAACCTTCTGTGTGCTGGGGGGCTGTCTCCCAAGAGTCTGTGGTGTCAGAATAACCCGTCAAAAGTAACTTCTAATGCAGATAGCAAGGGGAAGAGGGATAAGACAGAAATCACACTTGGTGCTTTGGATTGAGGCTACTACACACTATAGAGGGATATGCTGTCTTAATTAGAAATTTCAGAGATCTATAACCATTTTAAACAAATGCAATTAGGTAGAATCTTTCAAAATGAAGACTACACTCAACTTTACTGTCCATTCAGCTAAAAGATTTCATGCTATCAGTAGATTTATTGGCTGTGTACTTGGACGTTCCCATTAAACAGAACGTCCAAAAGTTAATTTGGTTTGCTGTATCGGATAGTCACTTTTAATTTAAATGCCTCCCTTTCACACTATTAACATCATCTATAACCTTTAGCAAAGTTCTGTTGCCCCCAATAACAGTTCTGAAATAAATAGGACTTTCGTTCTTTAGAATTTTTGGATTTTCGAATTTTCAAATACTGCATCTAAACTAATGGAACATAACGAATTCAAATTTTTCTGATGTTACGAATTCATTTGAAATAACGAATTTGTATCATAACGAATGACCTGAAAAAAAACAAAAAAAATTAATGAAACGAAAATTAATGAATTTTTCGGCAGTGCACATGTCTAGAACCCACCCAAGTTTTTAAGAAATATCTGGAGTTCACTTCTAGATCAGGCATCAAATGGCGGACCGCTGTCCGGATCCAGACCAAGTCGATGTCTCATTTGGACTCCTAAGGTCCCGCCATTTAGGAGCCGATATGCCCACAGCCATTGCCGCCACCGCTGTCATTCTCCCAAAGCCAATAGCTTGAGTCAAGGCAGCTGTGGATGGAGGGCGAGACTGCCTGAGTTAATAAGCAGGCGATTGGTTGCTAGGATGCAGAGCGGTCCTAACAGCCAATCACCAGCTTGCAGCTCCGACCCTCTGTCTGGACCTGCTGTGCCACCCGCTCTCGGATTTGTCTGTGTAAGGTAGGACAGGAAGGGGAGCAATGTAAAGTGGTGCTGATGACAATAATATGGGGAGGCTGAGAACAGTAATGGAGGGGCTGAGGACACTAATATGGGGGGCTGAGGACCGTAATGGAGGGTCTGAGGACAGTAATGGAGGGGCTGAGACAGTAATATGAAGGGCTGAGGACAGTAACGGAGGGGCTGACTACAGTAATATGGGGGGCTGAGGACAGTAATAGAGGGGCTGAGGACAGTAATGCGAAGGTGGGAGTTTTTATGTGAAGGGGGGGAACTGTGATGTGGAGGGGAAAATGAGGATGTTGATGTAAGAATGGGATTGTGATATGAGGCTTTATTCAGATCTGTGCATGCACGTTTGCCTGTCACACATCACTGGTAGGGTGGCCCATTAAGAAACGCAGGAAAAAAAGGCCTGTCACACTGCTCCAAGCAGCATGGTGCTACAGCATGTGCTTTGGCACAAGCAAAAATGTGCAGTAGGTACCTACGTGTGACGGTGCCATTAGGAATGGCAGCCCTGCACATCTGCTAAAGTGTAGATTTTTCTCTGCGATTTCACGCATGTTCCCCAGCTACAGAGATGTGAACCTAGCCTAAGAGCAGAGGGGCTGGGGGCTGTAATGTGAAGGATTCTCAAACATGTGATTAGGACCTCTGCTGGAAGAATATTTTACTGATTGGACCTCCATCCAATTGAATTCAATACCCCTGCTTTGGATCTTTGTAAAGGCTTTTTATTTTTATAATTCCACTCAGAAAAGGCCAAGAAGCAGCAGTCAGGACAATTGTTTCCTGGACTGTAAGAATGATTCAGATGGCATATGAATTGAAAGGAACCCTGTGTCCACACTGCAAAATAAATCATTCAGTTTACCTGGAAAATACAAATCATACCTATATTTGAATAAACACCTTTCCTGACAGACTCCATGGCGGCAACGTGTGGGTAGGCTCCGCCTCCATAACTACCCCATAGGACACCTCTCCCATAAATCTTTGCTCTGGACTACTAACCATGTTCCTTTTTTGTCCTCCTCCGTAGGACCAAGTGTTTGGTTCTCTTACCTGAAGATGATTCCCCTACGATCAGGATCGGCCGAGCGCCAGATGGCACATCCCTCCAATAGGCCTTGTCTGTTAAGCAGGGTAAGGAGTGTATATGCAGAGTAGCGCTGAAAAGCTGGAACATCCCTCCAATAGGCCTTGTCTGTTAAGCAGGGTATGGAGTGTATATGCAGAGTAGCGCTGAAGAGCTGGAAGCCTGGACATTGGCAGGCTAGCGCGCATGGCCTGTTTGCCTAGCTGTGTGTAGGCCATTATCTGCTATGAAGTCTGGTGTGTGTGTGTGTGTATGTTTTCCTCGGCTCAGTCGATCGTAGGTGGAGTGGCGAGTTTGTTTTTCAGCATACATGGCAGCCTTGTTTGTATTTGTATATTGTTTGTACCTTCTGTTCGATATTTCTCCTTGCTGGGTGTATCTTGTCCCTGTGCATGGCAGCTGTTTCTTCCTGCATTCAAGCCGCCACTCTCTCTCTCTCTTCCGGGTCTCGGCGTATGCTCTGCGCGTGTGCGGTCCCGGAATGAGAACGAAGCTTTGTTTGTGCATGTGCACGAACGTCTCGGACCCGACGCTGTCAGTGACATCATAGAGCGCCACTTTTAAATCTGGGAAAGAGCCTGCAGAGCTCGGGAATGTTTGTGGGCTTTGCAGCGACTTCCCTGAGCTCCTGGTTTGGCTCTTCCAGGTAAGCATTGCTCTACTGGACTGTGTGGGTTCCCTACCTGGCAGCTGATCTGTATTTCTCCCTGCAGTATCCTGCTCTGACACCATGGTTCCTTCACTGCCTCCTGGTGGCCAGCCCTCTCATAGCAGGTATGTCTAAAGTTTTTTTTTTTTCCTGTGTTTTCCTACTTGCTGGGGAGGGGAGAGAGTTGGGTATTAGGGCACCAGCTAAAACTCCTGTCTTCTTTCTTTCTGCTTTGTTTCCACAGTCCTTCTAGGTCCGGTCCACAACGTATTTCCCGTAAGGGAAGTGGGTCCTCAAAATCACACCACTGGCAATCTTCCTTCAGGTCCAGGCATCACGGATCTCCCTCCAGATCCAGACAGCATAGTAAAGACCCTTCTCACATCCACTCATCTCGCTCCAGTAAAGGGCCAGTAAAATCATGCTGGGGGTGCAGGGCTCCTGTCCCTGTTGGCAAATCCCTCTGTGACCACCGTTTCTCTAAAGCAGCAGATTAAAGGGAGGGTGCAGATCAGTGTCTGGAATCCTTGGTGAAGTGGGTCGTGAGGGAGTCTCTGCAAGAGAGGAAGGTTTGTCAGCCTCGTGACTCCCCACCGGAGCCACTGTGCTCTCCATCGGGAGAAGGGCAGGTCCACGAAACATGAGAATCCTCCCAACCGAGCTGCCCATCCGCTCCTCCCTCGGAAAGTGAATCGGAAGCAGAGGATCCGGGAATAGGCTTTGAATACGCCTTGGTTCCCTCTCTGGTGAAAGCTGTAAGGGAAGCTTTGAGTTGGGAAGACCCTGTAACTTCTCCGTCAAAACAGAGAAAATTTTTCAAACAGCTCAATAAGGAGCGACAATATTTTCCCTTTCTCTCTGAAATGGGTGACATCATCTCTGATGAGTGGGGCAAGATGTACAAAAAGAGTTCCATGCAGTCAAAAACCCTGAAGCTGTATCCTTTCAGGGAGGAAGTCTTTAAACATCTCGAGTCAGCTCCTTTGGTGGACGCAGCTCTGATGAGACTAGTCAGATATGTAACTCTTCCTTTGGAAGACACTGTTTCCTTTAAAGATCCCTTGGAAAGACGGATTGACTCTGATTTGAAGAGGATCTACCTGACAGCGAAAATGGCCTGCAAACCGGTTCTTGCCATAGCCTCAGTATCTAAAGCCATGGAGACCTGGGCAGACAGTGTTGATGAGACCCTAAGAGGCATCTCCAGTGATGTGGCCAGAGGTTCTCCTATCCAGGAGATTAGGCTGGCTTCCGCCTTTCTGAGGGAGGCTTCCATTGATGTCATTCGTCTGGTGGCCCGAATTATGTTGGCACCTGTCTCGGCACGTCGTGCCTTATGGCTCCATCTGTGGATGGCGGATCCGGCTTCCAAGCAAGCTTGGTGCCAAATTCCCTTTGAGGGAACATCTCTTTTTGGCAACAAGCTTTACAGCACCATAACTCGAACCACGGGTGGTAAGTCGGGGTTCCTCCCTCAGGATCGACGCCTACAGAGCCAAAGTCGCTCCTTTCCGAGAAAACAGAACACTGACCGAGCCAGAGAGGCACGCAGTTATAGGCCTGCCCGGGAGTTTTCAAGATCCTGGAAAGCCAGACAGTCCTCTTTTAAAAAATCACCAGGATTCCACTAAGTCCTTTTGAGATTGGTCCCGCTCAGGCATGCCAGGTGGGGGCTCCTCTTCTCCACTTTCGTCATGTCTAGGCGGCCTCAATCCAGGACTTCTGGACCGTCAAAATGGTCTCTTCAGGTCACACCTGGGTTTTCAACAGTGTCCCAAAACTCAGATTCATTCGTACAAATCTGCCATGTTCAGAGGAAAAAAAAATGCAGATCCTATTAGCCTACGTAAGCTGTTTATTGGAGCAAGGCGCAGCCATTTCTGTTCCAGAAGGCGAGCAAGGCAAGGGAATGTATTCTCCCCTGTTCATGGTGCAGAAAAACGGCACTTGGAGGCCAGTCATAGACTTGACCCATCTCAGCCACTTCATCCGGAAAGAAAAATTCAAGATGGAGTCCTTAATTACAATTCAGCAGTCGGTTCATACATGAGAATGGTTGTTGTCAATCGATCTGAAAGATGCCTACTTCCATGTCCCGTTGGCAGTGGACTTACAGCAATTCCTCCGCTTTGCGGTAGGCGAACAGCACTTACAGTTCACCTGTCTCCCCTTCGGTCTAACAACATCACCTCGTGTCTTCTCCAAGGTTTCGTTGGCTGTTGTTGCTCTGCTTCGAGTCTAGACGATCTACTTCTCTTAACTCAAGACAAGGGTCAACTTTTAGAACACAGGAGTCTGGTCATCTCCACCCTTCAAGAGTTTTGGTGGCTCCTGAATCTAGAGAAGAGTCACCTGGAACCAGCACAATCCCCAGTGTTTCTCTGTGCTCTCTTCAACACTGTGGAAGGCACTATCTTGCTGCCCAAAGAGAGGATTGTGGTAGTTCGAGACAGAATTCGCTCAACCCTCGCTTCGGCTCACCTCTCGGCTCTCCAGTGTCTGAAGGTAATTGGCACTATGACGGCCACAACTCCAATGGTGAAATGGGCACAATGGCACACACTGCCCTTCCAAAAAGCTTTTCTCCAACAATGGAATTTCTACAGCAAAAGCCAGCGCATCCACCTTACTCAAGCCATGAGAGTGTCTCTCCTTTGGGGACTCCAAGGGAAAAATCTCTGCAATTGCCACTCGATCATTTCCATCTCTTGGGTCACGATAACCTCAGATGCCAGCAACCGGGGCTGGGGTGCTCATTGCCTATCAGAAGTGGCTCAGGGCAGATGGAACTCCCCTTCTCTGGGGATTGTGATCCAACATCCTGGAACTGGGAGCTGCCTTTCAGGCACTTCTTTCATTCTGCCATCTAATAGAGAACTGTTCAGTAATGCTCAGGTTGGACAATACAACCGCGGTGAACTACATAAGGAAGCAGGGTGGAACTCGCAGCTGGTCCCTGCTACAGGAGGTGGAACCAATCATGAATTTGGCCCAAAGGTACTTATCCAACATCTCAGCGGTCTACATTCCTGGGACCCAGAATGTACAAGCGGACTTCCTTTCTCGTGTTGAACAACAACAAGTGGTCTCTCCACAAGGGGGTGTTCGATTGGCTCTTGACCCTGGGAGTGTCTCAAGAAGTCGACCTCTTTGCATCCCCATGCAACTAAAAGCTGACCAAGTATTATTTGAGGTTCCGAGATCCCCAAGCGTATGGGATAGATGCTCTCACGGACCAGTGGAGGTTTCACAAGGCCTACACCTTTCCTCCAGTACCGGTGATACTCCAGTTCCTTCGGAGGCTCAGAACAGAGATGGTGGAAGTCATAGCGATAATTCCTTTCTGGCCCAACAGGCCTTGGTTTCCCCTTCTAACACTCCTCAGTTATCAAGACCCAGTTCCCCTGCCTCTCAGGCTGGATCTTCTGTCTCAAGGCACAATCCTGCACCCCTGTCCTTCTCACCTGCACCTCAGGGCTTGGTTCTTGAGAGGGGAAGACAAGAGGCTCTAGGTTGTCCAGAAGAAGCTATTCCAACCCTTCTTAATGCCAGAAGGAAAAGCACCAACATGGTCTACCAACGAATATGGTCTAGGTTCACAGATCACATGGCTTCCAGTCCTAATCCTTGTAACTCTCCGACAGTCCAGGACATCCTTACTTTTCTACAAACAGGCCTTGACCTGTCCCTAGCAGTTAGTTCTCTTCGGGTTCAAGTATCGGTCATCTCTGCATTCACAGGAGTTTCATGGGCGAATCATTCCCTGGTTCGCCAGTTTTTCAAAGGTGCTATCAGGCTTAAACCTCAAAGGAAACCGAGGTTCCCCAAATGGGATCTCCCTCTTGTTCTGGATTTCCTTTCCAGTCTTGGATCAGATCCTGACAAACCTCTCTCAGTGAAAGATCTCACAGTGAAGACAGCCTTCCTAGTAGTGGTTATGTCAGCCAAAAGAGTGTCTGAAATCAGAAACTTGGGTTCGAAGGAGCCTTTTCAAACTTTTTCTCCAGATAGAGCAGTGTTCAGGGCCGGCAGAAGGGGCAGATGCCCTGGGCGGGACCATTTATTGGAGGAAGGGGGGGCACAGTAGAGGCCACGCTACAGGCCGTCTGTCCTGGGGCCCCTTTGATCCTGTGGCTGTGTGTCAGGGAGCTGGGTCTGTGTGTGTGTTTGGCGGGGCCATAACAAGGTCCCGCCCCCCTAGACCGGCTTGTGTGATAGCAGATTGAATCAGTGTTCCTCCTATGACACAAGCTGGTCTAAGGGGGCAGGACCTTGTTACGGCGCAGCTGAACACACACACCGATCCAGCTATGTGACACACAGCGCTGCGGGAGATGTCCACTGTGTGATCCAGGGCAGGCTATGGTGAGTCTGCATTTATAGGCGAAGTGAGGTGCGATTATGGGCACAGAGAGACTGCAATTATGGGCACCGAGAGACTGAAATTATGGGCACAGAGAGACTGAAATTATGGGCATGGAGAGACTGCAATTCTGGGCACAGAGAGGCTGCGATTCTGGGCACAGAGAGACTGCAGTTATGGGCACAAAGAGACTGCAGTTATGGGCACGGAGAGGCTGCGATTCTGGGCACAAAAAGACTGCGATTATGGGCATGGAGAGACTGCAATTATGGGCACGGAGAGACTGCAATTATGGGCACAGAGAGACTGCAATTATGGGCACAGAGAGTCTGCAGTTATGGGCACAGAGAGGCTGCGATTCTGGGTACAGAAAGGCTGCAATTCTGGATACAGAGAGGCTGCGATTCTGGGTACAGAGAGGCTGCGATTCTGGGCAGTGAGGCAGCATTTTTGGGCACAGTGAGGCAGCAATTATGGGCACAGTGAGGCGGCAATTATGGGCACAGTGAGGCGGCAATTATGGGCACAGTGAGGCTGCGATTATGGGCACACAGAGGTTGCGATTATGGGCACAGTGAGGTGGCATTGATGGGCACAGTGAGGTGGCATTGATTGGCACAGTGAGGCAGCGATTATGGGCACAGGGAGGCGGCATTGATGGGCACAGTGATGCAGCATTTATGGGCACAGTGAGGCTGCGATTATGGGCACAGTGAGGCTGCGATTATGGGCACAGTGAGGCTGCGATTATGGGCACAGTGAGGCTGCGATTATGGGCACAGTGAGGCTGCAATTATGGGCACAGAGGTAGGCTGCATTTGATGGGCACTGGTGAGACTGCATTGATCTCTTGTATCATGTCTGCAGTCTCTGACCATCTTTAGTATGATGTCCTCAGTCTCTAACCATCTCTTGTCTTATATCATGTCTGCAGTCTCTGAGGGGAGTTTGCTTAATTAGCAATGGTATTGGTAATATGCAGCAGGAAGGGGGTTAATGCAGTGTCACTGATGCATTAGTATAGATCCCATCTTCTGTAGGCGCTGTAACTTTTCACATAGGGGGGGGCGCAGTTTTACATCTTCGCCCTGGGCACCGAATGACCTTGTCCCGGCACTGGCAGTGTTGATTACCATGTTGGGGTCAAACCCTAAAGTGACTACAATTTTTCATGAAAATCAAGAGATTGTGCTTCCCACCATTAGGTCATCGGAAAATCAGGTTGTTCATCCTCTTAATGTGGGAAACACGCTGAAACAGTATCTGGAGGTCACAGCTCTATTTAGGCAATCAGAGTTTCTTTTCATCCTTCACCATGGGAAAAATAAAGGAATGCGGGCCTCAGTTAGATCCATTGCTGCTTGGATTGTACAGACCATTCAAAGGGCTTATATGGCGAAGGGTTTGGCTCCTCTAGAGGCAGTAATGGCTCTTCCAACTCGGAGTATCTCGACCTCTTGGGCAGCTTCTCGACATGTCCCTACCAAAATAATCTGCAGAGCGGCTTCCTGGTCCTCTATTAACACATTTGTACTACTGTGTTGAACCAGCCGCCTTGTCATCCGTTAATTTTGGTTTGCAAGTACTGTCGGTTGACAGTGTTAAATACATTTTGTTTTTCTTTGCTCAACATTTTGCCCACCCGGGTGAGTTTGGCAAGTTATTTCCCACACGTTGCTGCCATGGAAATGGAAAATACCTATAAATACTTACCGTAATTTTCCTTTCCTGATAGACTCCATGGCAGCAGGAGTTCCCTCCCAAATGTTTGGAGTAGGCTAGTTACCGAACACGGTTAGTAGTCCAGAGCAAAGATTTATGGGAAAGGTGTCCTATGGGGTAGTTATGGAGGCGGAGCCTACCCACACATTGCTGCCATAGAGTCTATCAGGAAAGAAAAATGACAGTAAGTATTTGATAGGAAATTTTCCATTTTTTCCCACTTGCGCATAGACCATATTTGCCTGCATGGGGATGCACAGGTGTTCTATGCACCCCCATATGCAAGCAGTCCCATTCATGTAAATTGGGACGCAGCAGCTACACAGACAGCCTTGCGGGTGCACAGCGGCAAATGCTTCCACGTCTGCATCCCTGTGTGGGCAAACATAGCTCCCGGATGGACATACACTTAAGTAAGCTAATATAAGTGAGGCCTTAAAAGCAACCAATGTGATAACAAGTGTTCTGTGTTCAAACTATGTAAAACACAGCCAAAGGTTATTCCAAAAAATCAGCATTTAAACATTTTTGCCCAGAGAGCATCTAGCTGTACATTTTTTCCTTTAGTGCTATAAATAGAACTGAAAACATTGACATCCAGCAAAGAGCTTGAAATCTGAGAAATTACACAAATAATGTGTATAGTGGGTTACATTGAAGTAACAATATTAGAAGCTCAGATAATATTGTGTAATGTATTGTTTAACACTTACCACTAACAATACCACGTACTGTCCTGAGCTAACCTGCTACTGAAATTTGCTGCATGCTTAAGTCAATTAGTCAGCTTGTGTGGGTATATTCTCACACTTCAAAGACATGCTGGTAGGTTAATTGGCTCCTGTATAAATTGACCCTAGTATGTTCGTACGAATTGGCTATGCGCATGTGTTATCACATTCTGCATGCCAGTCCCACGTCTAAGTGATTGAGGAGGGTTGACAAAAGACCCAGTGACCTACCTCATATGTATCTATGTATCTAAGAAAATGTATCTAAGAAAATTCTATGGAAAAGACTTTCAGGGATATCAGGCAAGCTGGTCGATAGAATTACCAAGACCAAGAGTTGTATATTACTGAACAGATATATATACATACTCCACCAAATCTGCTGTGCTGGTGCTAAAGTGCCTTATTCATACCCCTTAAAATGTTCCACATTTTGTCATGTTACAACCAGAAAGGTAAATTTATTTTATTGGGATTTTATGTTATAGACCAATACAAAGTGGCACATAATTGTGAAGTGGAAGGAAAATTATAAATGCTTTTCAAAATATTTTACAAATAAATATGTGAAAATTGTGGCGTGCATTTGTATTCAGCCCCCTGAGTCAATACTTTGTAGAACCACCTTTCACCGCAGTTACAGCTGCAAGTCTTTTTGGGGATGTCTCTACTAGCTTTGCACATCTAGAGAGTGACATTTTTTTTCCATTCTTCTTTACAAAATAGCTCAAGCTCTGTCAGATTGGATGGAGAGCATCTGTGAACAGCAATTTTCAAGTCTTGCCTCAGATTCTCAACTGGATTTAGGTCTGGACTTTGACTGGGCCATTTTAACACATGAATATACTTTGATCTAAACCATTCCATTGTAGCTCTGGTTGTATGTTTAGGGTCGTTGTCCTGTTGGAAGGTGAACCTCCGCCCCAGTCTCAAGTCTTTTGCAGACTCTAACAGGTTTTATTCTAAGATTGCCATGTATTTGGCTCCATCCATCTTCCCATCAACTCTGACCAGTTTCCCTGTCCCTGCTGAAGAAAAGAATGGGTTCAGAAAAAGATGGTGTGTTCAGGGTGATGTGCAGTGTTAGTTTTCCGCCACACATAGCGTTTTTCTTTTAGGCCAAAAAGGTACATTTTGGTCTCATCTGACTAGAGCACCTTCTTCCACATGTTTGCTGTGTCCCCCACATGGCTTCTCGCAAACTGCAAATGGGACTTCTTATGGCTTTCTTTCAACAATGGCTTTCTAATTTCCACTCTTCCATAAAGGCCAGATTTGTGGAGTGCACGACTAATAGTTGTCCTGTGGACAGATTCTCCCACCTAGGCTGTCTCTGCTACCATGGGCCTCTTGGCTGCTTCTCTGATTAATGCTCTCCTTGCCTGGCATGTCATTTTAGGTGGACAGCCATGTCTTGGTTGGTTTGCAGTTTCCATTTTTGGATGATGGGTTGAACAGTGCTCCGTGAGATGTTCAAAGCTGGGCAAGGGAAGCCTGGAAACCAGATTTAAGATGAGTACTGATGCCCTTTCAATTATATCTAAAGTATATGTCTGGTATATAAGGTAAATTTAAATGGTTATATTGTTTGCAAAATTGTGCCCATCGTTTTATGCATATGGGTACATGTATGTTGTTATTTAAAAATACTGTGCTGCGCTAAACAAAGTAATTATGGTCCAAAGATTAGTGAAATACTAAGGATTTTTTTAACATAAAAGAAAAAATTCTAAACATATAAAATGAAAAAATGTCCACTTGTAAGTAAAAGTCTATGTGATGAGCCCATTCCTCGCTGAGAAATCAAATCAGTGAATTCTCCACCAGTGTGATAAACTGTTACCAAAAATGAATGTATAAAGGCTTACCAGAGTTCCATGACCTCCTAAATTAAAAAAAAAAGAGGTGATAACTTGCATGGATGGAAGCTCCCTTGCACACTGTAGGACACAAAACGTGATAGTAGAATAAATGCAAAGCTACCCAAAGATGTCAGATTGTTCTCACATTAGGGGTAGAGAGGACCCCCATGGCTGGTTGACAGGACTTCCTCGGATGCCAAACTCCCTTGCAGTTACCACTCAAAAAAAGCATAAAAGGAGACAAATGCTCCAAATAGTGTGAAACAGATACTGCAACTTAATTAAAAACTAGAAACTGCACTTACACAGAAAAAGGCAGATACAGCACTGTATAATCACATCAACATGAAGGACACCTCCAGATCGTGATCAAATATGATATTTTCAAAGGACTCACATTTATATTATCGAGCAATGCTGTCTAACTAAACAGGCTTCAGGGCAAACCCTGTACCACAGCGTACCTCTCCTGGCACCTTTGCATAGCAAGTTACATAGGTAACTTTGAGCATTGCTTTTACCCCATTAAATACCTAATAATACCATGGTTTTACGCTGCATTTACATGCAAGAAAACAAAGCGTTTCATGAGGCATGAAGATAATACAAGTAAATTCTAAGGGAGCCCTCTCTGTCTTCCTAGCAATGAAATCTTTCTTTTTCCTGTAATTTGGAACTATTTTGTGCCTGTTAGGGTAAGAAGGGGGGGAATATCTCTGATAACAGTGGTGGACATTTTTGAAGGGTCAGTTTGTGTGGCTTTCCTGGAAAGTATGTGTTTTGGTAGCTACAGAAGAAGTATGAACCCCCCTTCCTGCCCTGGGGACACGCCTCCTATAACTGTCTTCTCTCCCAACCAGGATTTTGTGGCTGGTCCTACTGTCGCCAGTTAATTAAATTGTTTCCTCTGTGGTAAAGAAGCACATCCAGTGGACATGTTATGTATATACAGCTCAATCCTGCCAAATATCCTGGCACAGAGGAACAAAGAAAACCATGGGCAAGCTGGCAGTTTTTGTGTACCATACATATGTAAAAATATATTTATATGCAACACGAATGCAATCATTTGTATCGAAAAATATGAAAAAAGGACAAAATCAAAAGAAAGCACAATGTACGTTATATGCAGGATATTTCATTCTGTTAACCAAGCAGGGTCATGGGACAACAAAAATAATGTAGTGTTACACATCTGTTTCTGCCAAGTGCCAATAACAGACAGCAGCTTGCAGCTGGTAAGCATCTGTAAACTATAAGGCTAGCAGAGATCCCATCTTTTTTTTTTTTTATCTTAAGAGATATGTCTATTTTTTATCAGTAAAACAGGTCTCACAGGGGGAGATTTACTAAAACTGGAGCACTCAGAATCTGGTGCAGCTGTGCATGGTTGCCGATCAGCTTCTAACTTCAGCTTGTTCAATTAGGTTTTGACAATAAAACCTGGACGCTGATTGGTTTCTATGCAGAGCTGCCCCAGATTTTGCTTGGGGCCCTGAGTTTAATGCTCTCAAGTGGCACTATATGCAAGGGGTTTGCATACTCTACCTGTTTTTGTATAGGTTTGTTCTGGATGCTTACATTTTCTGAAACATAGCAAAAATAAATCATGCTAGGCTGAAAGGAACAAAAAGGCATAGCAATCTGCTTTTGTATCCACATCATGCCAAAGATTTATAGTGTATAGTCGAAGGTAGGGGTGCACCGATACTTTTTTTAGGTACTCAACGATACCTATCGCCAATATACACGTATTAGGATTTTTGTAGAAGAATACATTTTGGCCTAAAATCCCAGTGGTGATCAAATACCACCAAAATAAAGCTTTACTGTAGTTGTGTAAAAAAATTATATAAATGTACCTAAAAAAAAGAAAGAAAAAAAAAAGTGCAATAAAAAAAAAAAGTAGAACTGGTCATGGGTGTGTGCGGACTTCTGCAGGGCACTGCACAGCCCAAAGTTAAAGAAAGGCCCTTTAGTTTAGTGCAGGTGACAGCCCCTATCTATCAGGGACAATCAAAGGCTAGCATCAGATCTGATCTGCTGCTCCAGAAAGCCCCTAGAAGTGTGTTGTGATTGCACAACACGTGATTGTTCCATGCCTCTTGCCCCTGTGCACCCAGCCCAGCAAAGTTTGTGTGTGCAGAGCCTGTAGGACTCGCACAACTGCAATGACAGGCAGCGATGGGAGTTTCTCCTGAAGAGTGCAGGGCAGAGAGGAGTGCATGGTCCTGTCCTAATCCCTAAGTAATACAGTGCTGGCTCAGGGCACGTAGGCTGCACATGGCTGCAGGAAGTTGGGTAAGAAGGACATGAACGGAGAGCAATGACTCCCAGCGACGGGAACCCAACCCACACATGCAGCCATATTCCTCTGCAGCAGGGCTGTGCACCGTCCGCATATACTTTACACTCACCACACCGAACTGTAACCCCCGGAGCCCACGGGACTCAGGTTCTGGTATCTATTGGGGCACCTCACCTCCCACGGGGTCCTATTCAGTTCCTGCCAGTAGAATCCTGGGGGTGTGTTGGAGGACATTGCTGCTGCAAACCCCAGCTCTCACGAACACTCGGACAGCTGAAATGTCATTGGTTGTCAAGGACGCGGAGGCCCCGCTCCTTAACAACCAATAATTGACAGCTTTCTTTTCTTTACATTTCAGCTGTTAGTGGGGAAATCCCACTGACAGCTGAAAGAACTGAGCCAGAAGGTATCGGTTCCAGGTATCGGAGCCTTTGCACGAGTACCGATACTCGTGCAAATCCTTAGTATCAGCACAAATACCAGTATAGGTATCGGTGCAACCCTAGTCACAATTATTCAAACAGTTAACATTTATTAAATGAGACTAGATAGACTGTTAACAAATCCTTTATGGCCTCATTTACATAAACATGCAGTTGAGTCATTTTTTTACCACCCCCAACTGCTCCCCCTTAACCGGTTCCCGACATATTTACTGTGGCACAATGGCTCTCCTGGGCGAAATCCAGTATATATACGGTTTTCCCTTCAAGAGCCGCCAGAGGGAATGCATGCACGGCGCTGCACGGTGGAGGACCCGATGCACATGGCCGGCCTTCTCGATTGCCGCCGGCCACACGTGATCATGTGCATGCGGATTTGTTTTCGTAAACACACAAATCCCTGCTCTGTCAGAGAGGAGATATGTCGTGTGTTCCTACTAAGTAGACAATGATCTGTCTCGTCTCCTAGTCCTATCCCCTCACAGTTAGAACACACTGAGGGAACACATAGTTAAACCCTTGATCGCCCCTAGTGTTAACCCCTCCCTGCCAGTGACATTTACACAGTAATCAGTGCATATTTATAGCACTGATCGCTGTATAAATGTCAATGGTCCCAAAAATGTGTAAAAAAGTGTCCGATCTGTCCGTAGAAATGTCGCAGTACCGCTAAAAATCGCAGATTGACAACATTACTAGTAAAAAAAATAATAAAAATGCCATAAAAATTTCATAAATCTTTCCCATAGTTTGTAGACGCTATAACTTTTGCGCAAACCAATCAATATACGCTTATTGCGATTTTGTTTACCAAAAATATGTAGAAGAATATATATTGGCCTAAACTGCTGAAGAAATTTGTTTTTTAAAAACATTTGTGGGGATATTTATTATAGAAAAAAGTAAAAAATATTGTTTTTTTTTTCAAAATTGTCGCTCTTTTTTTGTTTATAGCGCAAAAAATAAAACCCACAGAGGTGATCAAATACAATACCACCAAAAGAAAGCTCTATTTGCG
Source organism: Lithobates sylvaticus (assembly GCA_028564925.1). Classification (NCBI taxonomy): domain Eukaryota; kingdom Metazoa; phylum Chordata; class Amphibia; order Anura; family Ranidae; genus Lithobates; species Lithobates sylvaticus. The sequence continues at coordinate 517,792,783 of CM053027.1, forward strand.
GAAAAAAAAAAAAAAGGACGCAAATTTTGTTTGTGTACAGTGTTGCAGGATTGCGCAATTGTCAGTTTAAGTGCCAAATTGTAAAAAGTCTGGTCAGGAAGGCAGTAAAATCTTCCAGGGCTAAGGTGGTTAAGCTGCAAGAGCAGACCAGGGAATATATGCTGTTTTGCATCAAAGCACAGCAAAAACGATTTGCCCTGTCATGTTCGGCAGGTAGTACCACCAGCTGAACGTGATCCACTCAACTGAAGGGTGCCGCCCACTATTCATCGGGCAATGTCAGTGTAAACAAGCCCTAATGACTTGTTCACACCATATCCAGTGACCTGCATTTTTCTGCCCTGGATAAACACAGGTCACTGCAGGGGGACATAGAAGCCATGGTTTTCTATGTACCTTGTTCACACCTCAATGCTGTGTACATTTGTAGAGAAATGCATTTTAATGCATTGCAACTGAAGCAAATAAAAGTCGTTTTTCTTATTTTGATCCTTCCAGGGAACTGGGAATGATGTGAAAAGAAATGTTCATCAACTCTATACCCTTGCGGTTGTGTTTACACATAGATGCAGCCTCACAAAAGTGGCTTTCTGGTTCCCAATTAACTGAACACTGTGATAGCCTCTGACTGGCTATCAAAGTGATCAATGACTGTAAAGCCCACCCCCTGTGTATACTTTCTCCTCTGAATGGAGAGAACGATACAGTGTATCTTTCTCTCCTTGCTAGGGAAGAAAAATGTAAATAAACAAATGTGAGTGGTGTGTTAAAGTGGTTGTAAACCCCCCCCCCCCAAAAAAAAAAAAACCTGCAAGACAAAGGCATAATGAGCTAGTATGCATAGCATACTAGCTCATTATGAAATACTCACCTTAGATCGAAGCCTCCGTAGCGGTCCCCATACACAGCTCCAGCTGCCACATCGCTCCCTGAGTTATGTGATTGGCTGGAGCCATGATGACGTCACTCCCGCACATGCGTGCAGGAGCTGCCAGTTACGGCACACTAGCTGAAGCAATGGCACAAACGTGCCATTGCTTCAGTGCACATGTGCCGATTACATCGGCACATGCTGATACAGGGGATATCTCTTAAACTGTGTAGGTTTAGGAGATATCCGGGGTAGCAACAGGTAAGCTGCACTTACCTGTAGTTAAAAGTGGTCTGTAAGGGTTTACAAGCACTTTAAGAAAATAAAAAATAGCTAGCTCAAGGTTTGATCTAGGTCAATGTCAGGGTTAGTGTTAGGTCAATGCCAAGGTCAAAGGTTGGGGTTAAAAAAGGCATTTTTGTTAAATGTATAGCCCCATACACACGGTCGGACTTTTTCATCAATTTGGTCCGATCGGACAAGGTTGTTGAAAAATCAGACCGTGTGTATGCACCATCGGACAGTGTTCGTCGGTTTGTCCGTCGGACAAAGTCTTATCTCCTGCTGGAAAGATTTCCCGTCAACCCGGTCCGATCACACCAAATCCGAGCGTGTGTACGCTTGTCCGACCGGACAAAGTGCTACGCATGCTCAGATCACATTACAAGACCAAAGCTATTGGCTACTAGCCTCTACGTAGTCCCGTCGTAGGCAACAAACGTCACCACGTTCAGAATGATCGGATTTTCCGACAACTTTGTCCGATCGTGTGTACGCAAAACCAACATCAGACAAAGTATGACGGACATGGTCCGACGGACCTGGTCCACGGATTGTCCGCGCGTGTGTATGGGGCTTATCAGTGTTAGTATCTGTGTCAGTGTGTTTTAGGTAGGATAAAATATGCACCATTGTTTCTGGGCTGTACTACAGCAACAAAAAACAAATAACATACACATATATGTGGTATTGATGTGACCTCAAGGAGCAGGAAAATGTATTTTGGGTTTTTCTTCGGTGGTAGGTTATTGTAGTAGCAAGAAAAATACAGCTAGTGTATCCATAGGTAAAATACAGCTAAATTTTACTTATGAATACACTAAGTAGCTGCAATGATACGTCCATTTTTTAACTACGCAGAGGAAAAGAGATTCTAAAACAGCGCTATCCTAAAGTAAAAAGTAAAGAGTATAAGATGGTATGGTGCAAGGTAAAAACCTGGGAAAATATCCCGGAGGATATATGTTAAAACGAAAAATTGTATCAAATACTTACCGTAATTTTCCTTTCCTGACGCCAAACCATGGCAGCATACTAGTGATAGAGCTCTGCCTCTTGACCACTCCCTCAGGACCAGTGAATAGCATAAATGAAAGGCCTAGTTAGGCCCCACCCTATTCTCTGTAATTAGCTACATACCGAAACATACAAGGGTGGGACCGTATGCTGCCATGGTTTGGCGTCAGGAAAGGAAAATTACGGTAAGTATTTGATACAATTTTCCATTTTCCTGACGCCAACATGGCAGCATACTAGTGATAAATAACTAGCTGACAGGGTGGGATCTACTTGTCAAACCAATCTTCTAATTAGGATGAGACAGAGGACTGAATAATCCTTCCTACAAAGTCCCCCGATGACAAGGCCCCCAGGTCTATTCCGTCAAGTTTGAGTAGGAATGTTGGAACGACCACGATACCCCTCTACAGATGGTAGGCTATGAGGCTTCAACCGCTCTGGTAGAGTGATCCGCCCACCGCTGATGGAGGCTCGCGACCCCAAGTCCTATATGCACAACCCAGCCTGCTAGGATCCAGGCAGTAACCCTTGATGATTCCCAGCTGGAATAACAAAAGGTTTATTTAGATGACCTGAAAGGGACAATTGTGGACAGATACTACTTTAAAGTTCTGAAAATGAACAGTACGTGTGACTTTCCTGTGTGATGTTCTGGAAAGTTAGGCAATGTCCAGCTGTCTGTTAAATAGAAGGCTGTTGCTACGTTTGATGCAGGATGATCTACAAGAACCAACTCTACTCTTTCTGGAAACAAAGGAATATATATATATATATATATATATACACATATATATATATTTTTTTTTACTTTGAAGCTCCAAGAGCTTGAATCTATGATAACCTTCTGCTTAAAGTTCTTGCAATTGATACTGCCTTGTAAGTGATAGCCTGAACCGAACACTGCTCTGTTGGAACAAACAGTTAAGCTGATATGAGATCCAGCACCTCCAATAGTTCTTTCTTCCTTGGTGGCCGACTCCTCACGACTGCCCTCAAAAGTTGTGAAAACTGAAGGATTCTTGGCCAATTTAAATGTGTTATTGCCGATATAGCCCACACTCGTGAGCTATGTGAGGATAGGCTAAGGCCTGGAGGAAGTATAGAACAGCTGACACTGGAAGGGCAGTAGGATCAATGTCTCGCCCTACCAAGAAAAAGCAAACTTGTTCCAGAATTAGGCCTAGATGTTGTAAGTAGAATGTCTTCTCGCACACAACAAAGTAGAGATCACTCTGGAGTGAAACTGGAGCAACCGAAGTTGCCCATCCTCCCCCTTTAGTGCCCCTGCTTGCAGCCCCAGTCTGCGTATGTTATGAAGGGGAAATGTCTTCTGTATCCTGAAATGAATGGCCAGGGAAAACCGAGGGCCTTCTGGTCAATATGGAGGACTGGCTATGACAACTGTGTTCTCCCTTGACAGCCTCAAGAGAAATATAATTTACGGGAAATGTTGGGGAAAAATATATAGGTTAGATTGCAGTCCCAGGGAAAGACCAGAGCATCTGCCCCCTGCGCTTTTGGGTACGGAAACAGTCAGAACGAAGTTTGTGATTACTGTGGGAAACGAGGTCTGTCTGTGGTAGGCCCCACCTGTGGACCAGCTCAGAGAAGACTGGGGACGTAGACCCACTCATTGTGCTCTGGGAAGCTTGTACTTGTTAAAAAAAAAAAGAAAAAGGTGGGCCCTAACTAGGCCTTTCATTTATGCTATTCACTGGTCCTGAGGGATTGGTCAAGAGGCGGAGCTCTATCACTAGTATGCTGCCATGTTGGCGTCAGGAAAATAAATTAGTATTTTAGGCACAAGTAAATACAAATTACAATATACAAAGAAATTCCCGGAGGTTAGGAAAGTGGATAGTGCTTTAAAATATGTCTCTGGCTGTCACTAATAATGCGTGCGATGCTGCCTTCTCAGAAAGGACCGCGAATCCATGAACTTCAAAAGAAAAGGGGAAGAACAGAGAGGCGCCAGGCAGGCATAGTGTGACACAGTTTATTAAAAATTACGTTTTTATAAACAACAATAGAACTCACATGGTGGAAGTGGAGACAGACTAAGGCTGGAGGTGACTGATCCAGGGCAATCCGAGTGTGCTGCGGTAAATGTCCGGGAGAGTGGTGTGGTCCAGTGATCCAGGGAGAGCCTGCAAGGCACGGATTCAGTGTCTAGATAGCTGATGCAGGTTAGACCAGGGACCACCGTAATACCGAGCCAGGATGGATTTCCAGGGAGAAGATCCTCAGTGTGGTGAAGGTGCTGTCCGCCTGACCAGTGCAGTAGCCAATAGGGACGCGTTTCGAAGGCAAGCCACGCCTTCTTCATCAGCCTCTATTTTTAAACACATGTCAAAGTTGCAAAACTGTGTTTAGGCATTAGAATTTATTTTACCTTCGTCATGAAGGGGTTAAAATGCATGCCAGCACATAAAGTGCAACAGTATGCGCATAAAAGTGCATGCAAATGTGTTGTAGTGCATTTTTTATGTGCAGTTCTGCCTGGCCTATAGCGGATTGATGGACAGGCGGTGGCTTTACCGTTCTGACTGGAGGTCAAATTATGTCCTTTAGAATGGGCCCTTGTGCGTGCCACCAGCATGCAGCGTGGCGATCGGTGGTGCAGTGTGTCCCTAGGACACACCAAATCTCTGATCATGGTAAAGAGCCTATGGCTTAGGTTCTTTACCATGTGATCAGCTGTGTCCAATCACAGCTGATCAGTGTAAATAGGAAATGCTGGTTATCGGCATTCCTCTCCTCAGGCTGATCAGCACGAGAGGAAAGCCACTAAGCGGCTTTTCTCAGTGGGGACATCTGCGCTGATAATCAGTGCCCTGATTATCAGTGCAGCCCAATCAGTGCTGCCCACCAGTGTAGCCAATCTGTGCCCATTAGTGTTGCCTTTCAGTGCCACCCATCAGTGCCCATCACCGCTGGCTATCAGTGCCCCTATAAGTGCCCATAAGTGGCACCTATCAGTGGCCATCAAAAATAGGAGAAAGCTCTATCTGTCTCAAAAAAATTATAAAAATTTTGTTTGGGTACAGCATTGTATGACCGCGCAATTATCAATGTGCGACAGCGCTGAAAGCTGAAACTTGGCCTGGGCAGGAAGGGGGTGAAAGTGCCCTTTATTGAAGTGGTTGAAAGGTAATTGCACACAGCTGCACCTTTCTTATGCTCCAAACTAAGTATTCTGTTGAAATGGGTGCAGGCTGCCTCTTCAAAACCAATTTCACTGGCACGGATACTTGTGACTGGCTGTTTCAACCAATAGGCCACCAGTCACACTGGGACAAAAAATGCAGCCTTACCAAATGATATATACTAACCCAGGTAATGCACTTTAAGGCTGGATTCACCCCTAAAACCGATGCGGCTCCCAGCAGGGGTCCTGTGTGTCCCCGTTCACTGTTTCAGGTCCGGTTTCTTCTGTTCTTGCGGCGATCGTCGTCTTCCGCGCCGCCGGCGCCGCCTTCTTCTTCTTGTCCTTCTTCTTGTTCTTCTTCTTCTTCCGATGTTGACCCGATGCTCTCTCTGCCCGGAATGGCAGAGCCGCGCTGCGCTGGGACTTATATAGGGACATGGGGACAGGGTCACATGCTCATGTCACATGGTGACCCCGCCTCCTTGCGATGTCACAGTCCCAGCATCCTCCGGGACTGTGACAACACAAGGGGGCGGGGTCACCATGTGACATGAGCATGTGACCCTGTCCCCATGTCCCTATATAAGTCCCAGCGCAGCGCGGCTCTGCCATTCCGGGCAGAGAGAGCATCGGGTCAACATCGGAAGAAGAAGAACAGGAAGAAGGACAAAAAGAAGAAGGCGGCGCCGGCGGCGCGGAAGACGACGACCGCCGCAAGAACAGAAGAGACCCCCGGAAGACCCCGGAAGACCCCCGAAGGCGGATCGAGACCCCCAGACAACGGCGGCGACGACGAAGAAGGTAGCCGGACTTCCCGCTCGGTAAAAGAGCTTGGTAAATGGCGGAGGAGTCCGGCGAGAAGACCCCCAAGACGGAAGAAGACCCCCGGAGCAGTGCAATAAACTACAGTGTGGGTGTTTTTTTTACTTTACATTTTACACCTTAGGTGAATGGGTAGGGGTACATCGTACCCCATACTCATTCACATAGGGTGGGGGGCCGGGATCTGAGTGACCCCTTATAAAAGGGGGCTCTCAGATTCCGATAAGCCCCCGCCCGCAGACCCCGACAACCAACGGCCAGGGTTGTCGGGAAGAGGCCCTTTTCCTCATCAACATGGGGACAAGGTGCTTTGGGGTGGGGGGGCCCCCCCATGTTGAGGGCACGCGGCCTGGTACGGCTCAGGAGGGGGGGGGGGGCGCTCGTTCGTCCCCACCCCTTTCCTGGCCGGCCAGGCTGCGTGCTCGGATAAGGGTCTGACATGGATTTGGGGGGAACCCCCACGCCGTTTTTCGGCGTGGGGAGTCCCTTTAAATCCATGCCAGGTTACGGAGCTAGCGCGGCGGCATTTACTGCCAACGCTAGCTACGTAACCTGAAGTCACGTGCTAAATGAACGGACTTGCCGATGAGCGGCAAGTCCGTTCATTTCAAAAGTCCGGCGGACTAGCCTACTAACGGCGGAATTGTCCGCCGGACTGCCAAGTCCAGCGGATAATTTTAAAACCAAACTTAAAACTTTGGTCCGCCGGACTTTGGCGCCAAAAAGTCCGCCGGCGCCCACACACGAGGGGATTATCCGCTGGACTTCAGTCCAGAGGATAATCCCGCGGGATAGTCCCTTCGTGTGTACGCGGCATAAGTGTAGCTAAATCAGAAAAAAACTGTATGGTCAGGATCATGAAGGCTCAGCATTAATTGGAATAAATTGAATAAGCTCTAAAGCAGGGGTCAGGCATCTTTTTCCAATGAAGAGCCAGATTCAATGTATGTGAATGCATGAAGGGCCGCATTCACTTGCTAATAAATGAAGATAACATTACACAGCCCCCGCACCTCTGGCCCCCTTTACATTACACAGCCCGCACCTCTGGCCCCCTTTACATTGCACATCCCCCTGCACCTCTGGACCCCTTTACATTACACACCCCCCACACCTCTGGACCCCTTTACATTACACAGCTCCCGCACCTCTTGCCCCCTTTACATTACACATCCCCCTGCACCTCTGGACCCCTTTACATTACACAGCCCCCACACCTCTAGACCCCTTTACATTACACAGCCCCTGTGCCTCTGCACCCCTTTACATTACACAGCCCCCCCTGCATATTACACAGCCCCTCCTGCACATCACACAGCCCCCCTATCCAGTCCCCCTTGCATATTACACAGCTCCCCTGCATATTACACAGCCCCCCTATCCAGTCCCCCTTGCATATTACACAGCTCCCCTGCATATTACACAGCCCTCCTCCCCCAGCTGTGTAAGCATGGAGGGATGGGGCACTTTAAAAAAAAAATGTTCCTTTGTAAAAAAAAAATTCAGTGACACAAAAAGTATGAAACTTCTGGGTCAGCAACAAGCAGGGGAGAAGAGCGGAAGTAAGTCCACTCAGCTCCCTCCCCATACATGGCAGAACCTACTATGCCCGGAGCACAGGATACATGGCGGGGACACACGTGCACAGGGAGGGGGGACACGTTACCGGTGGAGAGTAGAAGCAATTGGGTGGCAGCAGGAGTCTGCTTGTCAGATATCACACAAGATTGTGTACAGACCTGGCAGCGAAAGGGTTAAAACAGTATGTTGCAAAGCTGAAGCACTACCAGTGAGTGAGAAAGCCCACAACCTTACAAGTACCCTAAGCTCTAACTCTGCTATTTGGTGCTTAAAAAAAATCAGTTGTGATAGAATGTATGTGGTGAATGGCCAATATGTATATTAAAATTGAGATTTGAGACCATGATATCACAAGATCGGGGTCTCAAATAATGGAAAAACAATAGTTGACAAATTAAAACGTACATAATAAACTTAACATTAATTAAAGACCTATGTTACAGGAGGGAGAGCATGGAGAGGCACGGGCAGGTAGGGGGAACAACCCCTGCCTGTAAAATGAAACCAGCGGGTAATCAGCCGCTTGGATCACTTTTACAACTTAGAGAATCGCTGGCTAAAAATGTTAATAGTGGGGTTATGACTGGCAGCTGTAGCTATGGTCCTGGTATAAGCACTTGAACCCAATGACGTATAATTATCATTGTGTGACAAGTGATTAAACCACACTGCCCCATCAAGGCACTTCTATTATTATTATTATTATTATTATACACGATTTATATAGCACCAACAGTTTACGCAGCACTTTACAATGTATAGGGGGGGACAACACAATTACAGTACAGTTCAATATAAAAGGTAGAGGAGGGCCCTGCTCGTAGAGCTTACATTCTAAAGGGACGGGGTGGTGGTACAAAAGGTAATAGCTGCAGAGAATGATTTGATGGGGGTGGCTCTGGGACAGTTGTTGTTGGGTGGGTGTGGGATAGGCTATTAAGCATGGTCTATTAAGCATGGTCCCTAACTTCCTACGTAATTGTACCATCCATGAGACAAATTAAGCAACAAACTAAGGCCCCTTTCACACAGGGTGGACTCTCTGTTGATCCCCGCTGTGCAAGGGATTGACAGGTCTCACAGGTGCATTGCCATTGCCATAGAATGAGATTTGCCGTGGAATGAGATGCTCCGCCTCCATCACATCCTATTGGCTTACACTGGTCACGTGACCTATTTAACCGTGTGATGGAGGCGGAGCATCTCATCCGACGGCAAATCTCATCCTGCTGTTAATCTCTAGCAGCTCAGCAGCACATGATGTGTTCAGGGAAACACTGTGATGCAAGATCTGTGTGTGTAAATAAAGAAAGCACTTTAGAAGGGGAGGGGAGTATGTTATAGTAAAACAAAATCAGTGTGCATATGACATAACAGGGGCGCAGCCGACCCTTGCGGCCCCAAGCTCCTGGTGTCCTGTCAAATAATGTCCCAGACAGCTGTGACAGAGACTGATGTGAGACTGATGTTTGCTCCGTGCAGCTCCAGCTATCACAGGGAGGAGATCCTCTCCCTGTGATAGCCAAAGTGAGACTGATGTTCGCGTCGAGATACACTCCGCTCCCCTCTCCTGGACTGACATGGAGACGAGTGAGGGAAAGATGGCCCCCACCCAACTCCATGACACTGCAGGGCGGAAGCGACCTCAAAACGTCACTTACGCCCATAGCTCTTAAAGGGCCATTTTATTTTTTTAAATGACAACATTTTTTTTTTTTTTTTTATATATTGCATTTTAGTGTAAATATGAGATCTGAGGTCTTTTTGACCCCCAGATCTCATATGAGGTCCTGTCATGCTTTTTTTCTATTACAAGGGATATTTACCTTCCTTGTAATAGGAATAAAAGTGACAATTTTTTTTTTTTAAAACAGTGTAAAAATAAAAGGTAAAATAAATAAGAAAAAAAAAATACAAATTTTAAACGCGCCCCGTCCCGCCAAGCTTGCATGCAGAAGCGAACGCATACGCAAGTAGCGCCCGCATATGAAAACAGTGTTCAAACCACACATGTGAGGTATCGCCGCGATCGGTAGAGCGAGAGCAATAATTCTAGCCCTAGAACTCCTCTCTAACGTAAAACATGCAACCGGTAGAATTTTGCCTATGGAGATTTTTTAAGGGTAAAAGTTTGTCGCCATTCCACGAGCGGGTGCAATTTTGAAGTGCGACATGTTGGGTATCAATTTACTTGGCGTAACATTATCTTTCACAATATAAAAACAATTGGGCTAACTTTACTGTTGCCTTATTTTTTAATTCAAAAAAGTGTATTTTTTAAAAAAAAGTGTGCTTGTAAGACCGCTGCGCAAAGACGGTCCGACAGAAAGTATTGCAACGACCGCCATTTTATTCTCTAGGATGTTAGAAAAAAAATGTATAATGTTTGGGGGTTCTAAGTAATTTTTTAGCAAAAATAAATGTTTTAACTTGTAAACAACACATCTAAACACAACACATCTAAAAAAGAGGCCTGGTCCTTAAGTGGTTAACACTTACCTCCTAGATTACCAGTAGCTGATATTCATGGTAAGTCACTATAATATATAACAGCAACTCCTCTGCCAAAGGCAAACAAATAACTGGTGTGGTTTTCCTTTCAGCCTGGGTACTTACTGCACCCCTCCCGACATGGGGTCTCCTCGCACAGTGGATAGCCCCTCCCCCTTCACTCTACTGGCCCACGCCCATCATCTGACTTTTTCCTCCAGACAATTTCAGCCTCCCGACATGACATCTGTCTCTCTGTAGCTGAGAACTCAGGTGAGAGGTCTGCTGTGATGATAGGACAGTCAAAACTAGAAGCGGCGGGCCTCCCCATAAGTTGGGGAACTTATACAACAACTCATTGGTTGGGGTCCGCCACCCGGGGCCCCCTACATATGTATGGGCTGTTCCCTTCCCTGATGTCGGACACTTAATGGGGGCACCAGACCGATTTGCCTCCCGGCCCAGTCTGCTCCATAAGACTGGCGCTACAATAAAAGTGTAGCGCAAGCTGGCGGGTTTCTTTTCGTGCTGCCCTTCTTGCAAAGTGCCGCCCTAGGCCTGGGCCTTGTTGGCCTAGGCTAAGATACAGCGTTGCCTCTACTATCACAGAAGTGAGCTCTTTCTCTGATTCAAACCCCCCTCACATGCTCTTACTCTCCCCGTTTGAGAACTCTCCTGTGATTTAGGATGTGAACAGTAACAGCTGGGAGTATCAGTCTTAGCAACTCCCTAGCAACAAGGCAGAATGGGATAATGCCATCTCTGTAATTTTTTCAGTCAGGCTTCAGAAGGTATGTAAATGGCCTACTACACCTAAAACAAGGGCATTATTCAACATTAGAGCTGCACCGTTTGTATTTATCTACCGACACCACCTAAATGCATAGGCAGATTTTTTGTAAAGGTGAACCAGACCTTTAAGTCAGCCAATAAAGGGTGTCGCATTCTATCTTTATGGGCTCATTCAGGCTTCATTTTCGTTCAGATCGTGCTTCAGACAGCAATAGACAGGCAGTGATAGAGTGTTGTATTGCCTCCTCTCTGCATGATTATCCCCCCAATTGACCAGATAACTGAGCATGTTGTGTGCGGTTACGGGGTGGTTGCCCAGTGGCCCCATTCACTTGAGCGTGACTAGCGATATACTTCCTGCCATGACATGTGTACTCCCCCTGACTGCCACCTCAGCAAAAAAAGGAGGAGGAGCGGTTGAAGAGTGGTAAAAATGTGGCTCAACCGCGGGGGTTTTTACCGGAGCTCAGTCGCTAGTTTAAATGAGACCTTAGGCTCAATCCATCGTTGTTCTGGCAGCAGCTAGCTGCCATAACCCCGGTATTCTCTTGTTTGGCCGGCGGTCCGGTTTCCGATAATAGTGGTCTCTGTGGATTCGGCACGATATCACTTTCATCGGTGGCGGGAGAGGGCCCCCCCTCCCACCGCGCTATGGTGCCCTCCGCCGATTACCGGTGCCCTCCGCTGCTTACAGGAGCTGTCGGCAGCGGCGGAGGCGATCGGATCTTCACCCTTGCTGGGCATAGAGAAGAGTGGCCCCCATCCATCTCCATAACAATGAAGGGCGGAAGCGTCATCAAAATGTCACTTCCGCCCATAGCTCTTAAAGGGCCATTTTATTATTACATTTTTTTAAATGACCAATTTTTTTTTTTTTTTATTGCATTTTACTGTAAATATGAGATTTGAGGTCTTTTTGACCCCAGATCTCATATTTAAGAGGTCCTGTCATGCCTCTTTTATATTACAGGGGATGTTTACATTCCTTGTAATAGGAATAAAAGTGACACAATTTTTATTTATTTTTAAAACCGTGTAAAAATAAAAAATAAAAGGTAAAATAAAAAAATTTGTAACCATGCCCCGTCCTGACAAGCTAGCGTGCAGAAGTGAACGCATATGTGAGTAGCGCCCGCATATGAAAACGGTGTTCAAACCACACATGTGAGGTATCGCCGCGATCAGTAGAGTGAGAGCAATATTTACAGCCCTAGACCTCCTCTGTAACTCAAAACATGCAACCTGTAGAATTTTTAAATGTCGCCTATGGAGATTTTTAAGGGAAAAAGTTTGTCGCCATTTCACGAGCGGGCGCAATTTTGAAGCGTGGCATGTTGGGTATCAATTTACTTGGCGTAGCATTACCTTTCATAATATAAATAAAATTGGGCTAACTTTACTTTTGTCTTATTTTTTAATTCAAAAAAGTGTATTTTTTCCAAAGAAAGTGGGTTTGTAAGACCGCTGCGCAAATACGGTGTGACAGAAAGCATTGCAACCTCTGCCATTTTATTCTCTAGGGTGTTAGAAAAAAATATATATAATGTTTGGGGGTTCTAAGTAATTTTCTAGCAAAAAAATTATGTTTTTAACTTGTAAACAACACATCTCAAAAAGAGGCTCGGCCCTTAAGTGGTTAAAAAAAATCCAAAAACGCAGAGGCCTAAAAATGCATTGATGTGAACGTGTTCCATAGGAACCCATGTTAAAAATAATGTCCTGCGTTTCTGCAAAAAGCATGAAAAAAACGCATAGGTGTTAACTGAGGCTGGGTTCCAACCAGGGCAAATTGGATGTGGGTTCGCCGCATCCAATTCGCAATAGCAGGAGATTTCGCACATCTCCAGAGCAGCTCCGGTGCGAATTTGCACAGGCGTCCTGTACGTCTTCTGGTCCGCTTCAGGTCTGAATTCAGCCAAAAATTCAGGCTAAAATTGGACCTGAAATGGTGAATGGGGATGCACCGGACCCCGGGTGTGAGCCGCATGGGGCAAGGTGAACCCCACCTCAGAAAACGCTTTCCCACGTGTTGGTTTCCCATTGTATGGATTCTTGTACTCAGAGCCGATCCGCCCTATACACTCACTATGCAAGATGCATAGGGCCCCGCCGCTGTGGGGGGCCCCCCCCCAAGGGCGGATCGGCTTTGCTTCCCGAGCTCCAATCTCCTCCTCCCCCTCCTCCTCTTGTCACACAGCGGGAGTCAGAAGACCGCTGTGTCTCAGAGCTGACTGAAACCTTCGGCCAGCGCTATGACAAAGATCCCGCCCTCCTCCTAGACCAGCTCGTGTGATAGATACAGTGTTCTGTCTATCACACAAGCTGGTCTAGAAGGAGGGTGGGACTTTTGTCATAGTGCGGCATAACATTTCACATTGAGCTCCGTGACACAGCGGGAGGTGCCTGCTGTGCGTAATCCACTGACACTGACTGGTGAGGCTACATTGATTGCCACAGTAAGACTGCAATGATGGGCACCATTAGGCTGCAATAATGATGGGCACAGTAAGGCTGCAATGATTGGCATGGTGAGGCGGCAGTGATTGGCATGGTAAGGTGGCAATGATTGGCATGGTGAGGTGGCAATTAACATGGCGAGGCTGCAATGAAAAGCATGGTAAGGCTGCAATGATAAGCATGGTAAGGCTGCAATGATTGGCATGGTGAGATGGCAATGATGGGCACGGTGAGGTGGCAATTATTAACACGGTGAGGCTGCAATGATAAGCATGGTAAGGCTGCAATGATAAGCATGGTAAGGCTGCAATGATTGGCATGGTGAGGTGGCAGTGATGGGCACGGTGAGGCTGCAATGATTGGCATGGTAAGGCTTTAATGATTGGCACGGTGAGGTGGCAATGATGGACAAGGTGAGGCGGCAGTGATGGGCACACTAAGGCTGCAATGATGGGCACGGTGAGGTGGCAATTATTAATATGATGAGGCTGCAATAATGGGCACGGTGAGGCTGCAATGATTGTCGCGGTGAGGATTTAAGGAAGTCTCTCTGGGGATCCTGATGTAGGGGGAGGCTCTCTGGGGACCCTGATTTGAGGAGGGGCTCTCTGAGGACACTGATGTAAGGGGAGCCCTCTGGGGACCCTGACGTAAGGAGAGGCTTTCTAGGGGCCCTGACGTAAGGGGAGGCTCTCTGAGGACCCTAATGTAAGGAGGGAGGCTCTCTGGGGACCTATGCTCACGGCATCATGGGTCAGGTAGAGGGCCCCTTAGCAGAATTTTGCTTAGGGCCCCAGGGAGGTCAGGATCGGCACTGCCTGTGTCTATAGATAAACTTCAACCTTTTATCTCTGATCTGTTAGGAATTGTATGCATTTGGCAGAGCCGAGCGCTGGAGCCATAGCAACTGATCAGCCAATCACAGATCTTCCTAGAAATTTCAAACTGATGCAGGAGAAATGTTGTGGGAAATTTCTAGGAAGATCTGTGATTGGTTGATCGGTTGCTATGGCTCCAGCGCTCGGCTCTGCCAAATCTATACAATGCAAACAATGCATACAATTCCTAACAGATCAGAGATAAAATGTTTCCATTTCTGCTACCAGCCTGCTGCTTTTACATAAACAATCGAATACAGATATCATTCTTTTCTAGGTAAGTAACAGCTTCTTGCGGTGATATTGTCAGCAAAATAATTATTATTTAACAACTTCAGCCCCGGACCAATTGTCAGCTTAAAGCGGTGTTCCGGCCGAAATTATAATTTTTAAATAAAAATACCCCTATAATACACAAGTTTAATGTATTCTAGTAAAGTTAGTCTGTAAACTAAGGTCTGTTTTGTTAGTTTTTAGCAGTAGTTTGTTATTTTATAAACTTGCAGCAGGCTGTGGCTATCTTAACTGTGGGCATCTGAAGTCAGACTGTATTTCTTCCTGGATCTCATCCTTGCAGATCTCGTACATGCTCAGTGCAGCATAAGCAGTGTAATAGGTTTCAGGTCAGGTTTCCATAGCAACGGCAGTGTCAGAGGAAGTTGCTGCCCCTTCCCAGGAGGCATTGCAAACAGGAAATGATGCGATGGGCCACGGCCAGGGAGGAGGAAGTGAAAAATGAATACAGCATATATACAGTCTGTGCTGAAAAAAAAATAAAAAAAATATCCAATTTGTTTACAGTGCACAGTTTAGTGAGGGATGCTGAAGAGTTGTAAAAGTGGGTGGAACTCCACTTTAAGGACCAGAGGTCTTTTTTCAATTTCGCACTGCACTGCTTTAACTGGTAATTGCGCGGTCATGCAATGTTGTAACCAAACGAAATTTGCGTCCTTTTCTTCCCACAAATAGAGCTTTCTTTTGATGGTATTTGATTGCCTCTGTGATTTTTATTTGTTGCGCTATAAACGCAAAAAGACTGCAAATTTTGAAAAAAAAAGATATTTTCTACTTTTTGTTATAAGAGAAATCGAATAAACTCAATTTTAGTCAAACATTTGGGCCAAAATGTATTCAGCCACATGTCTTTAGTAAAAAAAATGCCAATAAGCGTATATTTATTGGTTTGCGCAAAAGTTCTAGCGTCTACAAACTAGAGTACATTTTCTGGAATTTACACCGCTTTTAATTTATGACTGCCTATCTCATTTCTTGAGGTGCTAAAATGGCAGAGAAGTACAAAACCCCCCCAAATGACCCCATTTTGGAAAGTAGACACCCCAAGCTATTTGCTGAGAGGCATGTTGAGCCCATTGAATATTTTTTTTTTTTTAGTCCCAAGTGATTGAATAAAGACAAAAAAAAAAAAAAGTTGTCACTAAATGATATATTGCTCACACATGCCATGGTTATATGTGGAGATGCACCCCAAAATACATTTTGCTGCTTCTCCTGAGTATGGGGATACCACATGTGTGGAACTTTTTGGGAGCCTAGCTGTGTACGGGGCCCCGAAAACCAATCACCACCTTCAGGATTTCTAAGGGTGCAAATTTTTGATTTCACTCCTCACTACCTATCACAGTTTCGAAGGCTATAAAATGCCAAAATAGCACAAAACCCCCCCAAATGAACCCATTTTGGAAAGTAGACACCCCAAGCTATTTGCTGAGAGGCATGTTGAGTCCATGGAATATTTTATATTTTGCCACAAGTTGCGGGAATATTACAAACTTTTTTTTTTTTTTTGCCCAAAGTTGTCACTAAATGATATATTGCCCACACATGTCATGGGCATATGTGGAATTACACCCCAAAATACATTCTGCTGCTTCTCCTGAGTACGGGGATACCACATGTGTAGGACTTTTTGGGAGCCTATCCGCATACGGGCCCCCGAAAACCAAGCACCGCCTTCAAGATTTCTAAGGGCATAAATTTTTGATTTCATTCCTCACTACCTATCACTACCTATCACAGTTTTGAAGGCCATAAAATGCCAAGATGGCACAAAACCCCCCCAAATGACCCCATTTTGGAAAGTAGACACCCCAAGCTATTTGCTGAGAGGCATGTTGAGCCCATTGAATATTTATTTTTTTAGTCCCAAGTGATTGAATAAAGACAGAAAAAAAAAAAATGTATTCAAAAAGTTGTCACTAAATGATATATTGCTCACACATGCCATGGTTATATTTGGAATTGCACCCCAAAATACATTTTTCTGCTTCTCCTGAGTACGGGGATACCACATGTGTGGGACTTTTTGGGAGCCTAGCCGCGTACGGTGCCCCGAAACCCAAGCACCGCCTTCAGGATTTCTAAGGGTGCAAATTTTTGATTTCACTCCTCACTACCTATCACAGTTTCGAAGGCCATAAAATGCCAAAATAGCACAAGACCCCCCCAAATGGCCCCATTGTGGAAAGTAGACACCCCAAGCTATTTGCTGAGAGGCATGTTGAGTCCATGGAATATTTTATATTTTGCCACAAGTTGCGGGAATATTACAAACATTTTTTTTTTTGCCCAAAGTTGTCACTAAATTATATATTGCCCACACATGCCATGGGCATATGTGGAATTACACCCCAAAATACATTCTGCTGCTTCTCCTGAGTACGGGATACCACATGTGTGGGACTTTTTGGGAGCCTATCCGCATACGGGACCCCGAAAACCAAGCACCGCTTTCAGGATTTCTAAGGGCATAAATTTTTGATTTCACTCCTCACTACCTATCACTACCTATCACAGTTTTGAAGGCCATAAAGTGTCCTGTCAGTGTCAGTGCTGAGTGCTGAGTGAAGGAAGAGGACGTGCGCCCAGCAGCTCCGGCCGTCAGAAGCCCACAGCCCCCAGCGAGCAGGACCCAGCCAGTGCATATCCCATCCCGGACCCCTGAGCAGTGAGGACAGGGACAGGAGTACAACGGGACCCCACTGCGGATCCCGCGGCCCCCCGCAATCAATCGGCCCCCTTTCTTTCTCCGCGCCGGCCCATCTGCCCATTGGGCATCAGAAACTAGGAGAGTCCCCGGCCTAGTCCCGGCCGAAGCCGGCCATCCGCCTCCCCAATCACCTCTCTAGCCCTCTTTTTCGGCTCAACAGGGCTGAGGCGAGCCTCCCCCCCCCCCCCAAGCCCTTCAGCGCCCACCAAACACTCACGGAAGAACTGGGAGCCGTCAGGGCTAGGACAGGCCGCAGCTCGGGCCTAGTCCGGCGGCCATCTTGGTACACCCAAATCCACAGCACTTCACCTGCTTCTACATAGTACGGCGGCCATCTTGGTACACCCAGACCGGCCAAGTTATTTTAAAATGCATGTTTTTAACCACAAGTGGTTAGACAACAGTCTAATTGCTTGTTTTAATTGTTTTTAACCAAAGTTTTTAACCAAGTTTTTGCAAGGCTTTTAATTACAGTATACACCCAGACCAGCCAGTTTTAACCACAAGTTTTTTAACAGCACACACCAGTATCATCAGCATCACCATATAGCCGCCTCTTCTTCCCCAGGTGATCAACATCAGGATTCACCCTATCCCCATCATTTGAGCAACCCGGTAAGGTAAATATTCTGGTAAGTATCGCAGGGGACCACCATTAGCAGTTGATCCAGGGACCAACGTCCGACCGCCCCTCGGGGGGTCAGGAAGGAATTTTTTCCTCTGCAATAGCAATTGGCCGCGCTAGTAGGGGTTTTTCGCCTTCCTCTGGATCAACGGGAGGGAGGGTGTAGGTCTACAGGGTTTCCCACAGATCCGCAACATCTTCAACCAGCTTGCGCAAGACCGTTATCGCCTCAACAAAGGCATCCACTTTTTTCAACGCATCATCTCGCCCACAGCAGGGAAAAACATTTTTGGAGCACCTCAACATGTGCAATTTCAAATACTCAGCAGAGTCACTCCGCAGACTAAGAAATTTGACTGCAACTCTACCGACCGACATTCAAAAAATATTACAAAAAGAACGACTACTAAGGATCAATCCACAAGCAACGATCAAACATAAGAAGACTACAACTCAACCGCAACAGTTAGCATGCGCCTTGATTAACACCAGATCGGCGGTCAAGCACAGGCACGAAATCCATGACTTCATCACACAAAACAACATAGATTGCCTCTTCATCACGGAAAGCTGGCTAACACCCGACTGCAACACCATCCTAACAGAATTAGTGCCAGAAAACTACAGGATCCTAACCGAGCATAGGAAAGGAAAAAAAGGAGGAGGCCTAGCTGTGATCTTCAAAGCTCATCTAGCGCTCGTCAAACCTACGGTACAGAACACAGCAACTTTTATGGAGACACTTACTCTACAGATGCAAACCACACCACAAGAAACCATCCACATGCTGCTATGCTACAGACCACCAGGACCAAACACAAACCTACCGATACCACTCACGGAATTCATCTCGGCACACACCCTGAAAAACAACAAGGTTCTGGTACTCGGAGATTTCAACCTCTGGGCGAACTCCACCGAAGACCCCATCGCCACCACCTGCATCAATCAACTGGAAGATCTAGGGCTCCAACAACTAGTAAAGGCTCCCACACATGGGTCAGGTCACATCCTGGACCTCATCTTCAAGCAAAATACGGACATCAGCATTCGAGACAACATAGCGCTATCATGGTCAGACCACCACGCTATCAAATTTGAGATCGCCACCAACATCTTCCTGCAAAAACCAAACCCGGCGGCAACAACACACTGGATTAGATCGCAGAAGAAACTACACTCGGAAATCTTAAAAACCACACTAACATACAAAATGGCTACACTGAATCAAAACCACTCAACAGAACGAACACTCAGCTTCATAAACAGGGCACTTCTACAAACAGCAGATGCAGTCGCCCCAAAACATCGAGCACCCATCCGCAAGAAAAATTCTGGATGGTTTAATGGCACGCTTACTCTACTGAAACGGGAACACAGAAGAGCAGAAAGAGCCTGGAGAAGAAACACCACAAAGGAAAATCACACAAAATACAGAATACTCACCAAGAGATATCATAAAGCAATTTTCACAGCAAAAAAAGAATATGTCTCAAACACCCTCTCAAAAGCCGTCAACCGACCACGGGAACTTTTCAAACTAGTCGCCCAGACTATGAACCCCACCTGCCTTGAGCCCCTAGGAAACGAAACTCAAGAATACTGCAACAAATTATCCGATTTTTTTTTCATCAACAAAATAGTCAACATTCATAAAATAATTCAACAAAAAAAAAACAACAACCAACTCTACTCAACTCAACCCAGGTAAGGAATTTTACATCCACAGCGCACAAGCACCACATTTTTCACTTACCCCGATCACCGTGGATGAAACCAAAAACGTCATCAAGAGCCTCCGAGACAGCACATCACTAAACGACATCATCCCCACAAAACTCTTGAAAGAATGCTCCGACATTCTGGCCCCCGCTATTACACACCTAGTAAATCAGTCGTTCAAAGAAGGATTGGTTCCGAATTCCCTCAAGCAAGGCATCGTTAAAGAAACCCAACCTCGACCCCAAAGATCCGAACAATCACAGACCGGTAACAAGCCTGAACACCATTTCCAAAATTATGGAGAAAGCAGTAGTACAACAGCTTCAACTTCATCTGGACACACACAAGCTCCTGGACCCACTACAATCGGGCTTCCGCCCAGGCCATGGCACAGAAACGGCACTTCTGAAAATATGGGATGATGCCCTAGAAGCAGCGGATGATGGAGAATCGTGTCTTCTGGTATTGCTGGATCTTAGTGCGGCGTTCGACACAGTGGACCACAACACGCTTCTCATCCGCCTCAAGGAAGGGGCAGGAGTTACAGATGTAGATCTTCCATGGTTCGCTTCCTTCTTAGGAAACCGGTCACAGACAGTGAAGTTAGGAGCCTTCACATCGGAAACCCGGGCAATCACTTATGGAGTCCCTCAAGGATCACCATTGTCACCAGTACTCTTCAACATTTACATCCGGCCACTCTTCAAAATTATTAGCAAATTTGATCTGTGCTTCCACTCATACGCGGACGACACTCAACTGTATTTCCGGATCACCGGACAAAAAGACCAATACCAGGAACTAGGAAAATGTCTCACATTGATAGATGACTGGATGACCACTAGCTCCCTCAAACTAAATGGATCAAAAACAGAACTACTGCTCCTCGACGCAAACTCAAGGAAAAAGACAAAGACCCCTTGGACACCACCAACCATCCTGGGACAGACCATCATCCCAAGCACAAAAGCCAAAAGCCTCGGAGTCATCTTTGATTCAGAGATGACCATGGAGGCACAAATAGGATCCATAATCAGTGGATCCCACCATCTCCTTCGCATGCTACGCAGACTCATCCCCTTCATCACGGAAAAGGAAAAAGCGGTAGTAGTAGGAACGATCATCAATTCGCGTCTCGACTATGCAAACTCCCTGTACATAGGATTACCGGATTACCAGATTGCGCGCCTTCAAAGTGTCCAAAACACAGCAGCAAGATTAGTCACCGGAAAGAAACCCTGGGAATCCATCTCCCCATCCCTAAGGATCCTCCATTGGCTCAAGGTAAAAGACAGGATCACATTCAAGACCCTCTGCCTCACCCACAAATGTACACAAGGAAATGCGCCTCAATACCTTTGTGAGAAAATAGAAAAATACATACCAAATCGCAGCCTTCGGTCAACAAACCAAAATCTCCTTCTCATCCCCAAAGCCCGATACAAATCGAAGGGAGAACGAAGATTCGCAGTACAGGGACCTCGGCTATGGAACGCTCTACCAAACAACATCCGCTTGGAAGAAAACCATCAGGCCTTCAGGAAAAAACTCAAGACTCACCCCTCTTCTAAACGTGGCATCCCAACAAGAGCAGACAAGTGCCTTGAGGCGATTCAGTTCGCAGTTGTAGCGCCATACAAATCATTCATTCATAAAATGCCAAGATGGCACAAAACCCCCCCAAATGACCCCATTTTGGAAAGTAGACACCCCAAGCTATTTGCTGAGAGGCATGTTGAGCCCATTAAATATTTTTTTTTTTTAGTCCCAAGTGATTGAATAAAGACAAAAAAAAAAAATGTATTCAAAAAGTTGTCACTAAATGATATATTGCTCACACATGCCATGGTTATATGTGGAATTGCACCCCAAAATACATTTTTCTGCTTCTCCTGAGTACGGGGTTACCACATGTGTGGGACTTTTTGGGAGTCTAGCCGCGTACGGGGCCCCGAAACCCAAGCACCGTCTTCAGGATTTCTAAGGGTGCAAATTTTTGATTTCACTCCTCACTACCTATCACAGTTTCGAAGGCCATAAAATGCCAAAATAGCACAAAACCCCCCCAAATGGCCCTATTTTGGAAAGTAGACACCCCAAGCTATTTGCTGAGAGGCATGTTGAGTCCATGGAATATTTTATATTTTGCCACAAGTTGCTTTTTGGGGGAATATTACAAACATTTTTTTTTTTGCCCAAAGTTGTCACTAAATTATATATTGCCCACACATGCCATGGGCATATGTGGAATTACACCCCAAAATACATTCTGCTGCTTCTCCTGAGTACGGGGATACCACATGTGTGGGACTTTTTGGGAGCCTATCCGCATACGGGACCCCGAAAACCAAGCACCGCCTTCAGGATTTCTAAGGGCATAAATTTTTGATTTCACTCCTCACTACCTATCACTACCTATCACAGTTTTGAAGGCCATAAAATGCCAAGATGGCACAAAACCCCCCCAAATGACCCCATTTTGGAAAGTAGACAACCCAAGCTATTTGCTGAGAGGCATGTTGAGCCCATTGAATATTTTTTTTTTTTGTCCCAAGTGATTGAATAAAGACAAAAAAAAAAGAAAAATGTTTTACAAAAAGTTGTCGCTAAATGATATATTGCTCACACATGCCATGGTTATATGTGGAATTGCACCCCAAAATACATTTTCCTGCTTCTCCTGAGTACGGGAATACCACATGTGTGGGACTTTTAGGCAGCCTAGCCGTGTACGGGGCCCCGAAACCCAAGCACCGCCTTCAGGATTTCTAAGGGTGCAAATTTTTGATTTCACTCCTCACTACCTATCACAGTTTCGAAGGCCATAAAATGCCAAAATAGCACAAACCCCCCCCCCAAATGACTCCATTTTGGAAAGTAGACACCCCAAGCTATTTGTTGAGAGGCATGGTGAGTATTTTACAGCTCTCATGTGTTTTTGAAAATGAAGAAAGTAAAGAAAAAAATTTTTTTTTTTCAATTTTCAAAACTTTGTGACAAAAAGCGAGATCTGCAAAATAATCACCGTACCTCTCAGCAAATAGCTTGGGGTGTCTACTTTCCAAAATGGGGTCATTTGGGGGTGGTTTGTGCCATCTGGGCATTCCATGGCCTCCGAAACTGTGATTGGCAGTGAGGAGTGAAATAAAAAAATTACACCCTTAGAAAGCCTGAAGGCAGTGCTTGGTTTTTGGGGTCCCGTACGCAGCTAGGCTCCCAAAAAATTCCACACATGTGGTATCCCCGTACTCAGGAGAAGCAACAGAATGTATTTTGGGGTGTATTTCCACATATGCCCATGACATGTGTGAGCAATATATCATTTAGTGACAACTTTTTGTAAAAAAAAAATTATTTTTTTTATTAATTATTCAATCTCTTGGGACAAAAAAAAAAAAAAATATTTAATGGGCTCAACATGGCTCTCAGCAAATAGCTTGGGGTGTCTACTTTCCAAAATGGGGTCATTTGGGGGGGGGGGGGGTTTGAACTGTCCTGGCATTTTATGCACAACGTTTAGAAGCTTATGTCACACATCACCCACTCTTCTAACCACTTGAAGACAAAGCCCTTTCTGACACTTTTTGTTTACATGAAAACATATTTTTTTTTGCAAGAAAATTACGTTGAACCCCCAAACACTATATATATTGTTAAAGCAAAGGCCATACAGATTAAAATGGTGGGTGTTGCATTTTTTTTTTTTCCACACAGTATTTGCGCAGCGATTTTTCAAACGCATTTTTTGTGGAAAAAATACACTTTTTTTTATTTTAATGCACTAAAACACACTATATTGCTCAAATTTTTGATGAAATAAAAAATATGATCTTAGGCCGAGTACATGGATGCCAAACACGACATGCTTTAAAATTGCGCACAAAAACGCAGTGGAGACAAACTACATACATTTTTAAAAGCCTTTACAGGTTACCACATTAGATTCACAGAGGAGGTCTACTGCTAAAATTACTGCCCTCGATCTGACCTTCGCGGTGATACCTCACATGCATGGTGCAATTGCTGTTTACATATGACGCCAGACCAACGCTTTTTTATTTTAGTTTTAAACTGTTCCTTCCATTTTTTTTCTTAGTTATCATTTTTATTGTTATCGCAGGGAATGTAAATATCCCCTATGAT
The DNA here is from genome assembly GCA_028564925.1 of Lithobates sylvaticus. NCBI lineage: Eukaryota > Metazoa > Chordata > Amphibia > Anura > Ranidae > Lithobates > Lithobates sylvaticus. The sequence continues at coordinate 517,816,618 of CM053027.1, forward strand.
AGCAATAGGCAGTGACAGGTACTCTTTTTTTGAAAAAATATATTAGACCCTAGATCTTTCCTCTGCCCTCAAAGCATCTGACCACACCAAGATCGGTGTGATAAAACGCTTTCTCAATTTCCCAATGGCGCGGTTTATATCTGGGAGGGGGGTCATTCCCTCCCACTGCTTGTAAAAGCAGTCTAGAGGCTAATTACCCACTAGAATTGCTTTTACATGAAAGCCGATCACTGGCTGAAAAGAATGATACCAAGATGATACCTAAACCTGCAGGCATCATTCTGGTATAACCATTCAAAGTCCAGCAACATACTGGACATATATTGTAATCTTTTTTTTTCATGCAGCCTCTTGGCTGAACGAAAAAAAAGAGATTGATTGGTGGGTATGCCCACCATTAGAATACCTCCCTTCATCCACCCACTTCTAATGGTGGGCATACATGCACCATTTATATATGCCGAAGCAGGGGGCATCCTCCCGCAAAAAAGTTATGCCACGTACACATGGTCAGACTTTTCCACGGGCAAGCCTCCGTCGGAATTTCGACCGTATGTACGTGGCATTAGGAGCAAAACCGCTCCTCCGCCCCTGCTGCCCCCATGCTTCGCATATATGCTCTTTTTTTTAACTGTGGTGGTGAAATCACCTCCTACAGCGTTGGAGTCGCGGCTTTATGTATCGTGGGAGCAAACGCTATTGCTGTCAAGATAAATAAATCCGCGCTGCAACTGAATGGCGTACCTGCTAAGCAAATAATGGTTAACATTAAAACAAAGTAACATTACAGTATAACAGTAAGACCTTACCATACCATACCTGCAAAGCAAATACCCCAAAAAAAATAGTAAAAAATAAAACATTTTGTTAACGCAACCGGTGCCTAAAATATATATATATGCCGAAGCATGGGGCATCCTCCCGCAAAAAAGTTATGCCACGTACACATGGTCGGACTTTTCCACGGGCAAGCCTCCGTCGGAATTTCGACCGTATGTACGTGGCATTAGGAGCAAAATCGCTCCTCCGCCCCTGCTGCCCCCATGCTTCGGCATATATGCTCTTTTTTTTAACTGTGGTGGTGAAATCACCTCCTACAGCGTTGGAGTCGCGGCTTTATGTAGCGTGGGAGCAAACGCTGTTGCTGTCAAGATAAATAAATCCGCGCTGCAACTGAATGGCGCACCTGAAAACAAAAAAATGGCTAACAATAAAACACAGTAAACAAAATTACATACCTGAAAAGCAAGCATGATAAAACATAATAAAACATTGCAGAATAGAATAGAGTAAAAAAGAGCAACAATAGAGAGAATAGAGAGAGAGAGAGAGAACAATAAAACGACAACTATTTTTGTTTTTTTTATTTTATATTTTTTTGGGGTTTTTTTTTTTTCGTACTTTTTTTTTATTTTTATTTTTTGACACTTTTTTTTTTTAAATTTTTAAACTTTTTTTTTTAAACTATAACTGTAACGGTCGGGTCTCAAAATGCGATGGCATTCTTGAGACCCTGTAACTATAATTTTAACTGTCGGGTCTCAAAATGCAATGGTATTCTTGAGACCCTGTGAAAGTGTATCCTAACAACAAAGCCTGGGGAATGCCCAGGAAAAAACCCAAGCCTACTTACCACCAGCTCGCAGAAAACCAAATTAGCCTGTCTAACAGTGCGTTAAAAACAGGGGTTTAGTCCGCACGCATTTGCAAACGCATGCGTAAGCCACAGAGCCACGTCACGGCACCCTGATATCTGTGGTCCTAACACTAAACTATGAGTGTCCCCACAGTGGAGGCACATGCATTCTAATGGATAGATGAGGGCAGGTGGACTGAAGGGGAGCCCACTCCTTCTTAAAGGTACAGGAGCACACCAAGCACCCAGCAGATTGCACAATGGCTGCAAAGGTGTTGGTGCGTTGCTGGACCAATACAAACACCAACGTGATAATGATACAAAAAACTTGCCACCACCCTCATCTATAGCCAGCTCGTGCGGACTAAACCCCTGTTTTTAACGCACTGTTAGACAGGCTAATTTGGTTTTCTGCGAGCTGGTGGTAAGTAGGCTTGGGTTTTTTCCTGGGCATTCCCCAGGCTTTGTTGAAAGTGTATCCTAGCCTGTGAAATGCTGTACCCTACGCTAATACCTTACTAGTGAGTGGTAGCGTTCAAAACATTCACCAATGCAGAGACCAGGATTGTCAGGACAGCGTGGACAATAATAACGGGTGTCACGCCTACATCCGCGCTTGGTACAGACACGACATCTTCTTTGGGGGGCTCGTTGGGTAGGGGTACTCTGGAGGGCATAAGAAAAATGCCTCTCATGCAGCCGGCTTACTGCATTTGGCAGGGGATGTTGAGGTGCAGAACCGCCTGGATACAGGAGTTCTGTGACAACCTCTTCCTGGAATTCAAGGAAGGGTAAAGTCCCGCCTGAAGCTCCGTATAGCACATGAGCGTTCAGCAAAGCCAATTGGAACAAATAAATAGACACTTTTTTGTACCAGCGTCTAGCCTTATGGGCAACTAGGTACGGCGCCAACAACTGGTCGTTGAGGTCCACCCCTCCCATATTAAGGTTATACTCGTGGACACAGAGGGGTTTCGTCACAACACCAGCCGCCGTACGAATTTGGACTGTCGTGTCTGCATGAAGGGAGGTAAGAACGAAAACATTCCTATTATCCCTCCACTTCACAGCGAGCAAATTATTACACTTGAAGCAGGCTCTCTCCCCCAGCCTAAGAGGGGAATCTACAAGCCGCTGGGGAAAGCCCCGGCGATTAGGTCACACAGTGCCACATGCTCCAATTTGCTGATCAAACAAATGACTAAACAGTGGCACGCTCGTGTAATAATTGTCCACGTACAAGTGGTACCCCTTTCCGAAAAAGGGTGACACCAAGTTCCACACTATCTTGCCAGCGCTCCCTATGTAATCTGGACAGTTCTCCGGCTCTACGTAACTATCTTTTCCCTCATAAACCGAAAAGCTCCACGTATAGCCTGTTGCCCTGTCACAGAGCTTGTAGAGCTTGACCCCGTATCTGGCACGCTTGCTGGGAAGGTACTGTCTGAAAGACAAGCGGCCAGAAAACTTAATCAAGGACTCGTCAATGCAGACAACTTGATTGGGCGTAAACAAGGCTGCAAAACGTTGGTTGAAGTGGTTTATGAGGGGCCGAATTTTGTAGAGCCGATCAAATTCAGGGTCTCCACGAGGACGACAAAGTTCATTGTCACTGAAGTGCATGAACCGCAAGATCTGTTCGTATCGTGCCCTGGACATGGAGGCAGTGAACACGGGCATTTGGTGGACTGGTGAGGTGGACCAATAAGTCCTCAGAGTCGGGAATTTATGTATGCCCATGTTGAGGGAAAGGCCCAGAAAGGACTTAAATTCGGAAACCGTAATTGGTTTCCAATCTCTGGCAAGGGAAGGCAACTGGGGATTAGCGGCGATGTATTGACCAGCTTATATATTACTTTGGTCCACAATAGATCTATAGAGATCTTCCGTGAAAAACAGCGAATAAAAATCGGATGGCTTAAAATCAGCTGTTTCCACCTGAATACCGGGTTGGCCAGTGAATGGGGGAAGTACGGGTTCTGCAGAAGTGGTGGGCACCCAATCAGGATTGGCAAATTCTGCAGGAAGGGCACTATGTGATCGACGGGCCTGCCTTTGTCTTCTTCTTGGTGGCAGCGGGACACTACTTGTGCTTGCCACCTCGCCAGCTTGAACTGCACTTATGGGACTCGCCACGTCATCACGTGTTACTGCAGTGCTGGATGTCCAGGGTGTACTAGGCCGCTGGTGCTTGCCAGTTCACCAGAAGGAATAGCGGCGCTAGTACTTCTCTGCTCCATACGAGAGACCTGCGGTTCCTGCACCTCAACAACAGCAGAAGATCGGGATCGGGTACGCCTGACCTTAGCAGGGACCTCACCTCTGTCGCCAGAGCTATCTGTCATGGAGCCGCTATCGTCTACTGGATCGTATTCTGAGCCTGATTCTGACAGATGAGTGACCTCCTCTTCACTATCTGACATACTCAGAAACAAGTAGGCCTGTTCACTAGTGTACTTGCGATTTGCCATTTTGGGCTCTAAATTTAGTAGTACACTAGTGAGATTCACGGGTAAAAAAGCTCCTAGGCTGCTGGCGACTGAATCAAAACGCTACCAAAAAAACTGTTAGCGATCGCAGGGATCAGGCCTGACTCTGCGAACGCTGCAGTTATGTGTGCTTAGTGTTTTGTAAGTGACAGTGATCGATCGATACTGCACTTGGGTGGGCTGGGCGGAGGGGGAAAACGCAGGTGCTAGCAGGTATCTGGGCTGATCCCGCTAACAATGCGTTTTTTGGAACCCTAAACTGCTGGGACGCTAGTATAGATCTGATCAGATCAGATATTGATCTGTTCAGATACTGTACCACTAAGGGAGGTGTATGCTTTGCGCGTGGGTGTTTGTGGTACTGACACTAACCTGGGGCGACGCAGACCTTATTGATATCACCCGCCGGGCGATCAGGGGGTTAAACTGTTATTGGGTAATAAATGGCGGGTGCCCTGACACTATAAAAAACAAACTAACTAACCAGCGTCACCCGTAACAGTTATACGGTGATCACTGGTGAAAGGGTTAACTAGGGGCAATCAGGGGGTTAAATCCTTTATTGGGTAATATATGGGGGTACCTGACGCTATATAAAAACCTGACGGGGAACCTAAATAACTAACTGGCTAACCAGCGTCACCAGTGACACTTATACGGTGATCACTGGTGAAAGGGTTAACTCTAGGGGAAATCAAGGGTTTAAAACCTTTATTTAGGTTGTAATATGGGGGTACCTGACCTATAAACCTATTTATGAACCTATATAAACCTGGCGGTTAACCTAGAAAAAAACTGGCTACCTAGCGGCACCAGTGACACTAATGCAGCGATCAGAAAAACGATCGCTTAGTGACACTGGCAAAAGGGGGTGAAAGGGTTACCTAGGGGGCAATCAAGGGGTTAAACCTTTATTAAGGGGGGGGGGGGTAGGGGGCTACCTTAGACCTAAAGGGGCCTAAAACTAACTGCCCTGACAGTTATTGCAGTCACAACCAGTGTTGGTCATCTTACTTTAAAAAAGTAATTAGTTACATTACAAATTATTTCTCCCAAAAAAGTAATTGAGTTAGTAACTCAGTTACTACATTGGAAAAGTAATTAGTTACTCAGCAAAGTAACTGACTTTTTTTTTTTTTAATATTCTTAGGGGCGGGTCTAGTATTACTGTAAGCAAGGGGCGCGTTCCCCCCTGCACGTCTATTTCCCCCCCAACACATATATCTGTTCCCCCTCTGTACCCCACTACACGTCTGCCCCCCCCCACACACATATATCTGTTCCCCCTCTGTACCCCACTACACGTCTGTCCCCCCCCCCCCCACCCACATATATCTGTTCCCCCCCTGTACATCTGTCCCCCCCAAACTCACGGATCGGATCGTTGCAGAGTCACGGATCGGATCATTTTTCGGATCAGCAAATAATAATTGAATTTGCAAAAACCTTTGAAAATTCCACCACCATAAAGCCCCCACTGTAATATCCACGTCATCTCCCCAACTGTAATATTGTCTGGGTATAGCCGGGTATGGCTGGGTATAGCCGGGTATGGCTGGGTATCGCCGAGTATGGCTGGGTATCGCCGAGTATGGCTGGGTATTACCGCGTATTGCAGAGTGTGGCGGGGTATGGCCAGGTGTTGCGGGGTATGGCGGGGTGTTGCAGGGTATGGCAGGGTGTTGCAGAGTATTGCGCAGTATTGGCAGGGTGTTGCAGAGTATTGCGCAGTATTGGCACTGGCAGGGTGTTGCAGAGTATTGCGCTGTATTGGCAGGGTGTTGCAGAGTATTGCGCAGTATTGGCAGGGTGTTGCAGAGTATTGCGCAGTATTGGCAGGGTGTTGCAAAGTATTGCGCAGTATTGGCAGGGTGTTGCAAAGTATTGCGCAGTATTGGCAGGGTGTTGCAGAGTATTGCGCAGTATTGGCAGGGTGTTGCAGAGTATTGCGCAGTATTGGCAGGGTGTTGCAGAGTATTGCGCAGTATTGGCAGGGTGTTGCAGAGTATTGCGCAGTATTAGCAGGGTGTTGCAGAGTATGGAGGGATGGCTGCTGCCATCCGATCTCTCCCCTCCACTGTACAGATCTGTACACAGAGGGGAGACCAGCGTCATCTTGACGCCGGTTTGTTTACAAAGTGATCGCTCCGTCATTTGATGGAGCAATCACATTGTAAACGGCCGACGGGTGCACCAAGATGGCCGCCGCTCCGCAGCTAGGCCGGAGCGGCGGCCATCTTGGTGCACCCGTCGGCCGCCGCTCCGGAGCTAGGCCGAAGCCGCGGCCTTTCCTGAGGCCGCGGATGGCTCCGCGATCGCGGCGGGTAATTGCGGTAACGCCGCCCCAGTAATGGGAACGGCGTTACCGCGAGGGGAAGAGTAATCAGTTGGATTACTCGTTACCCTCTAAAGTAACGCAGTTTACTTTAACGTCGTTAGTGCCATCACTGGTCACAACTGACACTAAATGCAGTGATCAGTAAATAAATAATCCCTGCAATCAGTGACACTGTGACTGGGGGGGCAGGGGGTGATCTGGGGGGTGATCTGGGGGTGGAATGTGTGCCTATGTGTGACTGGTGTCAGTGTAGTGTTGGTGCACTAACCTGATGTCTTCTCCGCTCGGCGTCCCGGTCAGAAAGACCGGCACGAGGAGCGTGACATCACTTCCTCTTGCCTGTGTTTACAATACGCAGGCAAGAGGAAGCATCTGATTCGCCAGGAGCGATCGCAAGGGGGTGGCCAGAAACCACTGGCCGGCCCCTCGTCTATGATCGCTCCTGAAGCGATGCCGACCGTCCCCGCCGGACGAATGGCACGTACAGGTACGTGGTTTTGCCTGTACGTGCCATTCTGCCGACGTATATGTACATGGGGCGGTCGGCAAGTGGTTAAATTGACAAAAATAAGATGGATAGATTAACTAGGAAAGCTACAATTTCTGGGGAAATTGTGTGAAGTGTTCTTGCCTCCACCTACTGGAGTGGCTGGAGTAACTGTGAAAAGTGTTAAAAAGTATATTTTAAAAAGTATAAATAGTAGTAAAAAAGTTGAAGTTCCATCATTAGCTAAAAGAGCTGAACATATTTTTCCCCAAACATTTTTTTTTCAAACAAACATTTTTTTTTCAAATAAAAATTTTTTTTTTCAAATAAAAATTTTTTTTTTTCAAATAAAAATTTAGTTTTTTTCAAACAAAAATGTATTGGCTGATCATGGGGTGGTCATAATATTTTGTCTGATCATGAGGTGGTGATAATGTTTTGGCTGATCATGATTTTTAAAATATTTATTTTTTATTATTATTTTTTTTTCATGGGGTGGTCATAATATTTTGGCTGATTTTTCTTTTTCAAAATTGTTTTTATTATTATTATTATTTTTTTTTTTTTCATGAGGTGGTCATAATGTTTTGGCTGATCATCGGCTACAGGAAATAGGTATATTTTTAAAGACATGTTGTATATTGCTAAATCCTTTTAATAATCCTTTTAATAATCTATTGTCATAGGGGTATTTACATTTTTATATGTTTTTCTATTTGGCTTTTGTCTTCTGTCCTCTTCTGTCTTCTGTCTTCTGTCCTCTTCTGTCTTCTGTCCTCTTCTATCCTCTTCTGTCCTTTTCTATCCTCTTCTGTCCTCTTCTCTCTCGTCTGTCCTTCTGTCCTCTTCTCTCTCGTCTGTCCTCGTCTGTCCTCGTCTGTCCTCTTCTGTCCTCGTCTCTCTCGTCTGTCCTCTTCTCTGTCCTCTTCTGTCCTCTTCTCTCTCTTCTGTCCTCTTCTCTCCTCTTCTCTCTCTCTCTTCTCTCTCTCTCTGTCCTCTCTCTCTCGTCTGTCCTCTTCTGTCCTCGTCTGTCCTCTTCTGTCCTCTTCTGTCCTCTTCTGTCCTCTTCTCTGTCCTTTTCTCTCTCTTCTGTCCTCGTCTCTCTCGTCTGTCTTCTTCTGTCCTCTTCTCTCTCGTCTGTCCTCTTCTCTCTCGTCTGTCCTCGTCTGTCCTCGTCTGTCCTCGTCTGTCCTCGTCTGTCCTCTTCTCTCTCGTCTGTCCTCTTCTCTCTCGTCTGTCCTCTTCTCTCTCGTCTGTCCTCGTCTGTCCTCGTCTGTCCTCGTCTGTCCTCGTCTGTCCTCGTCTGTCCTCATCTGTCCTCGTCTCTCTCGTCTGTCCTCGTCTCTCTCGTCTGTCCTCTTCTCTCTCGTCTGTCCTCTTCTCTCTCGTCTGTCCTCTTCTCTCTCGTTTGTCCTCGTCTGTCCTCGTCTGTCCTCGTCTGTCCTCGTCTGTCCTCGTCTGTCCTCGTCTGTCTTCTTCTGTCCTCGTCTGTCCTCGTCTGTCCTCTTCTGTCCTCGTCTGTCCTCTTCTGTCTTCTTCTGTCCTCTTCTCTGTCCTCTTCTGTCCTCTTCTCTCTCTTCTGTCCTCTTCTCTCTCTTCTGTCCTCTTCTCTCTCTTCTGTTCTCTTCTGTCCTCTTCTGTGAGGAATGGTGCCTTATATCAGTTGAAGGAATAGCCCTCCAAGTTCCAGATATAAGACAAGCAAAGGTTTGCCTCTGGCCTGCAGGACACAGTTTGGAGACCAATGAGGTAGAACAATAAAATATGATGGCTGGATTACTTACCAATGTGTGATGCGCTTGCTATGAAGACATTGTATGGCACACAGCACCTCCGCAGCAATATATCTGATAGAAAAAGAAGAAAAGTTTTATTAGTGATAAACATGCCCTATAGTAACCTAGGTCCCCGATTAATATTTTCTGATCCTAATGCTACAGGAAATGGGTATATTTTTAAAGACATGTTGTATATTGCTAAATCATTTTAATAATCTATTGTAATAGGGGTATTTACATTTTTATATGTATTTCTATTTGGCTTCTGTCTTCTGTCCTCTTCTGTCCTCTTCTGTCCTCTTCTGTCTTCGGTCCTCTTCTGTCTTCGGTCCTCTTCTGTCTTCGGTCCTCTTCTGTCTTCGGTCCTCTTCTGTCTTCGGTCCTCTTCTGTCTTCGGTCCTCTTCTGTCTTCGGTCCTCTTCGGTCCTCTCCTCTTCTGTCATTTTCTGTCTTCTGTCATTTTCTGTCTTCTGTCATTTTCTGTCTTCTGTCCCTTTCTGTCTTCTGTCCCTTTCTGTCCTCTTCTGTCTTCGGTCCTCTTCTGTCTTCGGTCCTCTTCTGTCTTCGGTCCTCTTCGGTCCTCTCCTCTTCTGTTATTTTCTGTCTTCTGTCATTTTCTGTCTTCTGTCATTTTCTGTCTTCTGTCCCTTTCTGTCTTCTGTCCCTTTCTGTCCTCTTCTGTCTTCGGTCCTCTTCTGTCTTCGGTCCTCTTCTGTCTTCGGTCCTCGGTCCTCTTCTGTCATCTTCTGTCTTCTGTCATTTTCTGTCTTCTGTCATTTTCTGTCTTCTGTCATTTTCTGTCTTCTGTCCCTTTCTGTCTTCTGTCCCTTTCTGTCTTCTGTCCCTTTCTGTCCTCTTCTGTCTTCGGTCCTCTTTTGTCTTCGGTCCTCTTCTGTCTTCGGTCCTCTTGTGTCTTCTTCGGTCCTCTTGTGTCCTCTTCGGTCCTCTTCGGTCCTCTTCTGTCCTCTTCTGTCTTCGGTCCTCTTCGGTCCTCTTCTGTCTTCGGTCCTCTTCGGTCGTCTTCTGTTGTCGGTCCTCTTCTGTCTTCGGTCCTCTTCGGTCCTCTTCTGTCTTCGGTCCTCTTCTGTCTTCGGGCCTCTACGGTCCTCTTCGGTCCTCTTCGGTCCTCGGTCCTCTTCTGTCTTCGGTCCTCTTCGGTCCTCTTCGGTCCTCTTCTGTCTTCGGTCCTCTTCTGCTGTCGGTCCTCTTCGGTCCTCTTCTGCTGTCGGTCCTCGTCGGTCCTCTTCTGCTGTCGGTCCTCGTCGGTCCTCTTCTGCTGTCGGTCCTCGTCGGTCCTCTTCTGCTGTCGGTCCTCTTCTGCTGTCGGTCCTCGTCGGTCCTCTCCTCTTCTGCTGTCGGTCCTCTTCTCCTCTTCTGCTGTCGGTCCTCTTCGTCCTCTTCTGGTCCTCTTCTGTCGGTCCTTCTTCTGTCTCCTCTTCTGCTCGGTCCTCGGTCCTCTCTGCTGTCGGTCCTCGTCGGTCCTCTTCTGCTGTCGGTCCTCTCTCTTCTGCTGTCGGTCCTCTCGGTCCTCTTCTGCTGTCGGTCCTCTCCTCTGCTGTCGGTCCTCTTCTGCTGTCGCCTCTGTCGGTCCTCTTCTGCTCGGTCCTCTTCTGCTGTCGGTCCTCTTCGGTCCTCTTCTGCTGTCGGTCCTCTTCCTCTTTCTTCTGCTGTCGGTCCTCTTCTGCTGTCGGTCCTCTTCTGCTGTCGGTCCTCTTCTGCTGACGGTCCCTCTTCTGCGGGTCCTCTCTGCTGACGGTCCTCTTCTGCTGACGGTCGCTGTCGGTCCTCTTCTGCTGTCGGTCCTCGTCCTCTTCTGCTGCTCTTCTGCTGTCGGTCCTCTGTCGGTCCTCTTCTGCTGACGTCGGTCCTCTTCTGCTGTCGGTCCTCTCGTCTCCTCTTCTGCTGTCGGTCCGGTCCTCTCTGCTGTCGGTCCTCTTCTGCTGTCTGCTGTCCTCTCTTCTGCTGTCGGTCCTCGTCGGGTCCTCTTCTGCTGTCGGTCCTCTCTCTGCTGTCGGTCCTCTTCTCTGTCCTCTGCTGTCGGTGTCGGTCCTCGTGTCGGTCCTCTTCTGCTGTCGGTCCTCCTCTCTGTGACGGTCCTCTTCTGCTGACGGTCCTCTTCTCTGACGGTCCTCTCTTCTGCTGACGGTCCTCTTCTGCTCGGTCCTCTTCTCTGACGGTCCTCTTCTGCTCGGTCCTCTTCTGCTGTCGGTCCTCTCGGTCCTCTTCTGCTGCTGTCGGTCCTCTTCTGCTGTCGGTCCTCTCTCTGCTGTCGGTCCTCTGTCGGTCTCTTCTGCTGTCGGTCCTCTTCTGCTGTCGGTCCTCGTCTTCGGTCCTCCTCTTCTGCTGTCGGTCCTCTTCGGTCGTCCTCTTCTGCTGACGGTCCTCTTCTGCTGTCGGTCCTCTTCTGCTGTCGGTCGTCCTCTTCTGCTGACGGTCGTCCTCTTCTGCTGTCGGTCCTCCTCTGCTGTCGGTCCTCCTCTTCTGTCGGTCCTCCTCTGCTGCTGTCGGTCCTCCTCTTCTGCTGTCGGTCCTCCTCTTCTGCTGTCGGTCCTCCTCTTCTGCTGTCGGTCCTCTTCTGCTGTCGGTCGTCCTCTTCTGCTGTCGGTCCTCCTCTTCTGCTGACGGTCCTCCTCTTCTGTCCTCCTCCTCTTCTGCTGTCGGTCGTCCTCTTCTGCTGTCGGTCGTCCTCTTCTGCTGTCGGTCGTCCTCTTCTGCTGACGGTCGTCCTCTTCTGCTGACGGTCCTCCTCTGCTGCTGACGGTCGTCCTCTTCTGCTGACGGTCGTCCTCTTCTGCTGACGGTCGTCCTCTTCTGCTGACGGTCCTCTTCTGCTGACGGTCCTCCTCTTCTGCTGACGGTCGTCCTCTTCTGCTGACGGTCGGTCCTCTTCTGCTGACGGTCGTCCTCCTCCTCTGCTGACGGTCGTCCTCTTCTGCTGACGGTCGTCCTCTTCTGCTGACGGTCGTCCTCTTCTGCTGACGGTCGTCCTCTTCTGCTGACGGTCGTCCTCTTCTGCTGACGGTCCTCTCTTCTGCTGACGGTCCTCCTCTTCTGCTGACGGTCGTCCTCTGCTGCTGACGGTCCTCTTCTGCTGACGGTCCTCTTCTGCTGACGGTCCTCCTCTTCTGCTGACGACGTCCTCCTCTTCTGCTGTCGGTCGTCCTCTTCTGCTGACGGTCGTCCTCTTCTGCTGACGGTCGTCCTCTTCTGCTGCTGACGGTCCTCCTCTTCTGCTGACGGTCGTCCTCTTCTGCTGACGGTCGTCCTCTTCTGCTGACGGTCGTCCTCTTCTGCTGACGGTCGTCCTCTTCTGCTGACGGTCGTCCTCTTCTGCTGACGGTCCTCTGCTGACGGTCCTCTCTCTGCTGACGGTCCTCTTCGGTCGTCCCTCTTCTGCTGACGGTCTCTTCTGCTGACGGTCCTCTTCTGCTGACGGTCCTCTCTGCTGACGGTCCTCGCTGACGGTCCTCTTCTGCTGCTGACGGTCCTCTTCTGCTGACGGTCCTCTTTGCTGCTGACGTCGTCCTCTTCTTCTGCTGACGGTCCCTCTTCTGCTGACGGTCCTCTTCTGCGGTCCTCCTCTTCTGCTGTCCGGTCCTCTTCTCTTCTGCTGACTGGTCGTCCTCTTCTCCTCTTCTGCTGACGGTCCTCCTCTTCTGCTGACGGTCCTCTTCTCTCTGCTGACGGTCTCCTCTTCTGCTGACGGTCCTCTCCTCTTCTGTCCGGTCCTCTTCTGCTGACGGTCCTCCTCTTCTGCTGACGGTCGTCCTCTTCTCTGCTGACGGTCGTCTCCTCTTCTGCTGACGGTCGTCGTCTCTTCTGCTGACGGTCCTCCTCTTCTGCTGACGGTCCTCTTCTCTGCTGACGGTCTCCTCTTCTGCTGACGGTCGGTCCTCCTCTTCTGCTGACGGTCCTCTTCTGCTGACGGTCCTCTTCTGCTGACGGTCCTTCTGCTGCTGACGGTCGACGGTCCTCTTCTGCTGACGGTCCTCCTCTTCTGCTGACGGTCGTCCTCTTCTGCTGACGGTCGTCCTCTTCTGCTGACGGTCTCTTCTCTCCTCTGCTGACGGTCGTCCTCTTCTGCTGACGGTCCTCCTCTTCTGCTGACGGTCCTCCTCTTCTGCTGACGGTCCTCTCTCTGCTGACGGTCCTCTCTTCTGCTGACGGTCCTCCTCTTCTGCTGACGGTCCTCCTCTTCTGCTGACGGTCCTCTTCTGCTGACGGTCCTCTCTGTGACGGTCCCTCTTCTGCTGACGGTCCTCCTCTTCTGCTGACGGTCCCTCTTCTGCTGTCCTCTTCTGGTCCTCTTCTGCTGACGGTCCTCTCTTCTGCTGACGGTCCTCCTCTTCTGCTGACGGTCCTCTTCGGTCGTCCTCTGCTGCTGTCGGTCGTCCTCTTCTGCTGACGGTCCTCTTCTGCTGACGGTCCTCCTCTCTTCTGCTGACGGTCCTCCTCTTCTGCTGACGGTCGTCCTCTTCTGCTGACGGTCCTCCTCTTCTGCTGACGGTCGTCCTCCTCCTCCTCTGCTGACGGTCCTCCTCTTCTGCTGACGGTCGTCCTCTTCTGCTGACGGTCCTCGGTCCTCTTCTGCTGACGGTCCTCCTCTTCTGCTGACGGTCGTCCTCTTCTGCTGACGGTCCTCCTCTTCTGCTGACGGTCCTCTTCGGTCGTCGGTCCTCTTCTGCTGACGGTCCTCCTCTTCTGCTGACGGTCGTCTTCGGTCGACCTCTTCTGCTGACGGCCCTCCTCTTCTGCTGACGGTCCTCTTCTGCTGACGGTCCTCCTCTTCTGCTGACGGTCCCTCTCTTCTGCTGACGGTCCTCCTCTTCTGCTGACGGTCCTCCTCTTCTGCTGACGGTCGTCCTCTTCTGCTGACGGTCCTCCTCTCTGCTGACGGTCCTCCTCTCTGCTGACGGTCCTCCTCTTCTGCTGACGGTCGTCCTCTTCTGCTGACGGTCGTCCTCTTCTGCTGACGGTCCTCCTCTTCTGCTGACGGTCCTCTCTTCTTCTGCTGACGGTCCTCCTCTTCTGCTGACGGTCCTCTTCGGTCTTCTTCTGCTGACGGTCCTCTCTTCTGCTGACGGTCGGTCCTCTTCTGCTGACGGTCCTCCTCTTCTGCTGACGGTCCTCTTCTTCTGCTGACGGTCGTCCTCTTCTGCTGACGGTCCTCCTCTTCTGCTGACGGTCCTCCTCTTCTGCTGACGGTCCTCCTCTTCTGCTGACGGTCCTCCTCTTCTGCTGACGGTCCTCCTCTTCTGCTGACGGTCGTCCTCTTCTGCTGACGGTCGTCCTCTTCTGCTGACGGTCCTCCTCTCTGCTGACGGTCCTCCTCTTCTGCTGACGGTCCTCCTCTTCTGCTGACGGTCCTCTTCTTCTGCTGACGGTCCTCCTCTTCTGCTGACGGTCCTCCTCTTCTGCTGACGGTCTCCTCTTCTGCTGACGGTCCTCCTCTTCTGCTGACGGTCCGCCTCTTCTGCTGACGGTCCTCCTCTTCTGCTGACGGTCCTCTTCTCTCCTCTGCTGACGGTCGTCCTCTTCTGCTGACGGTCGTCCTCTTCTGCTGACGGTCGTCCTCTTCTGCTGACGGTCGTCCTCTTCTGCTGACGGTCGTCCTCTTCTGCTGACGGTCCTCCTCTCTGCTGACGGTCCTCCTCTTCTGCTGACGGTCCTCTCTTCTGCTGACGGTCGTCCTCTTCTGCTGACGGTCGTCCTCTTCTGCTGACGGTCGTCCTCTTCTGCTGACGGTCCTCCTCTTCTGCTGACGGTCCTCCTCTGCTGCTGACGGTCCTCCTCTTCTGCTGACGGTCCTCTCTTCTGCTGACGGTCCCCTCTTCTGCTGACGGTCCTCCTCTTCTGCTGACGGTCCTCCTCTTCTGCTGACGGTCCTCCTCTTCTGCTGACGGTCCTCCTCTTCTGCTGACGGTCCTCCTCTTCTGCTGACGGTCCCCTCTTCTGCTGACGGTCCTCCTCTTCTGCTGACGGTCCTCTTCTGCTGACGGTCGTCCTCTTCTGCTGACGGTCCTCCTCTTCTGCTGACGGTCGTCCTCTTCTGCTGACGGTCCTCCTCTTCTGCTGACGGTCCTCCTCTTCTGCTGACGGTCCTCCTCTTCTGCGGACGGTCCTCTTCTGCTGACGGTCCTCCTCTTCTGCTGACGGTCCTCCTCTTCTGCTGACGGTCCTCCTCTTCTGCTGACGGTCGTCCTCTTCTGCTGACGGTCGTCCTCTTCTGCTGACGGTCCTCTTCTGCTGACGGTCGTCCTCTTCTGCTGACGGTCCTCCTCTTCTGCTGACGGTCCTCCTCTTCTGCTGACGGTCGTCCTCTTCTGCTGACGGTCGTCCTCTTCTGCTGACGGTCGTCCTCTTCTGCTGACGGTCCTCCTCTTCTGCTGACGGTCCTCTTCTGCTGACGGTCCTCCTCTTCTGCTGACGGTCCTCCTCTTCTGCTGACGGTCCTCCTCTTCTGCTGACGGTCCTCCTCTTCTGCTGACGGTCCTCCTCTTCTGCTGACGGTCCTCCTCTTCTGCTGACGGTCCTCCTCTTCTGCTGACGGTCCTCCTCTTCTGCTGACGGTCCTCCTCTTCTGCTGACGGTCCTCTCTTCTGCTGACGGTCCTGACGGTCGTCCTCTTCTGCTGACGGTCCTCCTCTCTGCTGACGGTCCTCCTCTTCTGCTGACGGTCCTCCTCTTCTGCTGACGGTCCTCTTCTGCTGACGGTCGTCCTCTTCTGCTGACGGTCCTCCTCTTCTGCTGACGGTCCTCCTCTTCTGCTGACGGTCTCCTCTTCTGCTGACGGTCGTCCTCTTCTGCTGACGGTCGTCCTCTTCTGCTGACGGTCCTCCTCTTCTGCTGACGGTCCTCCTCTTCTGCTGACGGTCCTCCTCTTCTGCTGACGGTCCTCCTCTTCTGCTGACGGTCCTCCTCTTCTGCTGACGGTCCTCCTCTTCTTCTGCTGACGGTCCTCCTCTGACGGTCCTCCTCTGCTGACGGTCCTCCTCTGCTGACGGTCTTCTTCTGCTGACGGTCCTCCTCTTCTGCTGACGGTCCTCCTCTTCTGCTGACGGTCCTCCTCTTCTGCTGACGGTCCTCTTCTGCTGACGGTCCTCCTCTTCTGCTGACGGTCGTCCTCTTCTGCTGACGGTCCTCCTCTTCTGCTGACGGTCCTCCTCTTCTGCTGACGGTCCTCTTCGGTCGTCCTCTTCTGCTGACGGTCCTCCTCTTCTGCTGACGGTCCTCTCTTCTGCTGACGGTCCTCCTCTTCTGCTGACGGTCCTCCTCTTCTGCTGACGGTCCTCTTCGGTCGTCCTCTTCTGCTGACGGTCCTCCTCTTCTGCTGACGGTCCTCCTTCTGCTGACGGTCCTCCTCTTCTGCTGACGGTCCTCCTCTTCTGCTGACGGTCCTCTTCTGCTGACGGTCTCTTCTGCTGACGGTCCTCCTCTTCTGCTGACGGTCCTCCTCTTCTGCTGACGGTCCTCCTCTTCTGCTGACGGTCCTCTTCTGCTGACGGTCCTCTTCTGCTGACGGTCCTCCTCTTCTGCTGACGGTCCTCCTCTCTGCTGACGGTCCTCCTCTTCTGCTGACGGTCCTCCTCTTCTGCTGACGGTCGTCCTCTTCTGCTGACGGTCCTCCTCTTCTGCTGACGGTCTCCTCTTCTGCTGACGGTCCTCCTCTTCTGCTGACGGTCCTCCTCTTCTGCTGACGGTCGTCCTCTTCTGCTGACGGTCCTCCTCTTCTGCTGACGGTCCTCCTCTTCTGCTGACGGTCCTCCTCTTCTGCTGACGGTCCTCCTCTTCTGCTGACGGTCCTCCTCTTCTGCTGACGGTCCTGCTGACGGTCCTCTTCTGCTGACGGTCCTCCTCTTCTGCTGACGGTCCTCCTCTTCTGCTGACGGTCCTCCTCTTCTGCTGACGGTCCTCCTCTTCTGCTGACGGTCCTCCTCTTCTGCTGACGGTCCTCCTCTTCTGCTGACGGTCGTCCTCTTCTGCTGACGGTCGTCCTCTTCTGCTGACGGTCCTCCTCTTCTGCTGACGGTCGTCCTCTTCTGCTGACGGTCGTCCTCTTCTGCTGACGGTCCTCCTCTTCTGCTGACGGTCCTCCTCTTCTGCTGACGGTCCTCCTCTTCTGCTGACGGTCCTCCTCTTCTGCTGACGGTCGTCCTCTTCTGCTGACGGTCCCCTCTTCTGCTGACGGTCCTCCTCTTCTGCTGACGGTCCTCCTCTTCTGCTGACGGTCCTCCTCTTCTGCTGACGGTCCTCCTCTTCTGCTGACGGTCCTCCTCTTCTGCTGACGGTCCTCCTCTTCTGCTGACGGTCCTCCTCTTCTCTGACGGTCCTCCTCTTCTGCTGACGGTCCTCCTCTTCTGCTGACGGTCCTCCTCTTCTGCTGACGGTCCTCCTCTTCTGCTGACGGTCCTCCTCTTCTGCTGACGGTCCTCCTCTTCTGCTGACGGTCCTCCTCTTCTGCTGACGGTCCTCCTCTTCTGCTGACGGTCCTCCTCTTCTGCTGACGGTCCTCCTCTTCTGCTGACGGTCCTCTTCTGCTGCCGGTCGTCCTCTTCTGCTGACGGTCGTCCTCTTCTGCTGACGGTCGTCCTCTTCTGCTGACGGTCGTCCTCTTCTGCTGACGGTCCTCCTCTTCTGCTGACGGTCCTCCTCTTCTGCTGACGGTCCTCCTCTTCTGCTGACGGTCCTCCTCTTCTGCTGACGGTCCTCTTCTGCTGACGGTCGTCCTCTTCTGCTGACGGTCCTCCTCTTCTGCTGACGGTCCTCCTCTTCTGCTGACGGTCCTCCTCTTCTGCTGACGGTCCTCCTCTTCTGCTGACGGTACTCTTCGGTCGTCCTCTTCTGCTGACGGTCGTCCTCTTCTGCTGACGGTCGTCCTCTTCTGCTGACGGTCCTCCTCTTCTGCTGACGGTCGTCCTCTTCTGCTGACGGTCCTCCTCTTCTGCTGACGGTCCTCCTCTTCTGCTGACGGTCCTCTCTTCTGCTGACGGTCCTCCTCTTCTGCTGACGGTCCTCCTCTTCTGCTGACGGTCCTCCTCTTCTGCTGACGGTCGTCCTCTTCTGCTGACGGTCCTCCTCTTCTGCTGACGGTCCTCCTCTTCTGCTGACGGTCCTCCTCTTCTGCTGACGGTCCTCCTCTTCTGCTGACGGTCCTCCTCTCTGCTGACGGTCCTCCTCTTCTGCTGACGGTCCTCTTCTGCTGACGGTCCTCTTCTGCTGACGGTCCTCCTCTTCTGCTGACGGTCGTCCTCTTCTGCTGACGGTCGTCCTCTTCTGCTGACGGTCCTCCTCTTCGGCTGACGGTCCTCCTCTTCTGCTGACGGTCCTCCTCTTCTGCTGACGGTCGTCCTCTTCTGCTGACGGTCGTCCTCTTCTGCTGACGGTCCTCCTCTTCTGCTGACGGTCGTCCTCTTCTGCTGACGGTCGTCCTCTTCTGCTGACGGTCGTCCTCTTCTGCTGACGGTCGTCTCTTCTGCTGACGGTCCTCTGCTGACGGTCCTCCTCTTCTGCTGCGGTCCTCCTCTTCTGCTGACGGTCCTCTTCGGTCGTCCTCTTCTGCTGACGGTCGTCCTCTTCTGCTGACGGTCGTCCTCTTCTGCTGACGGTCCTCCTCTTCTGCTGACGGTCCTCCTCTTCTGCTGACGGTCGTCCTCTTCTGCTGACGGTCCTCCTCTTCTGCTGACGGTCCTCCTCTTCTGCTGACGGTCCTCTGACGGTCCTCCTCTTCTGCTGACGGTCTCTTCTGCTGACGGTCCTCCTCTTCTGCTGACGGTCGTCCTCTTCTGCTGACGGTCGTCCTCTTCTGCTGACGGTCCTCCTCTTCTGCTGACGGTCGTCCTCTTCTGCTGACGGTCCTCTTCTGCTGACGGTCGTCCTCTTCTGCTGACGGTCCTCCTCTTCTGCTGACGGTCCTCCTCTTCTGCTGACGGTCGTCCTCTTCTGCTGACGGTCGTCCTCTTCTGCTGACGGTCGTCCTCTTCTGCTGACGGTCGTCCTCTTCTGCTGACGGTCGTCCTCTTCTGCTGACGGTCGTCCTCTTCTGCTGACGGTCCTCTCTTCTGCTGACGGTCCTCCTCTGCTGACGGTCCTCTTCGGTCGTCCTCTTCTGCTGACGGTCCTCCTCTTCTGCTGACGGTCGTCCTCTTCTGCTGACGGTCCTCCTCTTCTGCTGACGGTCCTCCTCTTCTGCTGACGGTCCTCCTCTTCTGCTGACGGTCCTCCTCTTCTGCTGACGGTCTCCTCTTCTGCTGACGGTCCTCCTCTTCTGCTGACGGTCCTCTTCTGCTGACGGTCGTCCTCTTCTGCTGACGGTCCTCCTCTTCTGCTGACGGTCCTCCTCTTCTGCTGACGACGGTCCTCCTCTTCTGCTGACGGTCCTCCTCTTCTGCTGACGGTCCGTCCTCCTCTTCTGCTGACGGTCCTCCTCGTCTGCTGACGGTCCTCCTCTTCTGCTGACGGTCCTCCTCTTCTGCTGACGGTCCTCCTCTTCTGCTGACGGTCCTCCTCTTCTGCTGACGGTCCTCTCTTCTGCTGACGGTCCTCCTCTTCTGCTGACGGTCCTCCTCTTATGCTGACGGTCCTCCTCTTCGGCTGACGGTCCTCCTCTTCTGCTGACGGTCCTCCTCTGCTGACGGTCCTCCTCTTCTGCTGACGGTCTCCCTCTTCTGCTGACGGTCCTCCTCTTCTGCTGACGGTCCTCCTCTTCTGCTGACGGTCCTCCTCTTCTGCTGACGGTCCTCCTCTTCTGCTGTCGGTCCTCCTCTTCTGCTGACGGTCCTCTTCTGCTGACGGTCGTCCTCTTCTGCTGACGGTCCTCCTCTTCTGCTGACGGTCCTCCTCTTCTGCTGACGGTCCTCCTCTTCTGCTGACGGTCCTCCTCTTCGGTCCTCCTCTTCTGCTGACGGTCCTCCTCTTCTGCTGACGGTCGTCCTCTTCTGCTGACGGTCCTCCTCTTCTGCTGACGGTCCTCCTCTTCTGCTGACGGTCCTCCTCTTCTGCTGACGGTCCTCCTCTTCTGCTGACGGTCCTCCTCTTCTGCTGACGGTCCTCCTCTTCTGCTGACGGTCCTCCTCTTCTGCTGACGGTCCTCTTCTGCTCTCCTCTTCTGCTGACGGTCCCCTCTTCTGCTGACGGTCCTCCTCTTCTGCTGACGGTCCTCTCTTCTGCTGACGGTCCTCTTCTGCTGACGGTCCTCCTCTTCTGCTGACGGTCCTCCTCTTCTGCTGACGGTCGTCCTCTTCTGCTGACGGTCCTCCTCTTCTGCTGACGGTCCTCCTCTTCTGCTGACGGTCCTCCTCTTCTGCTGACGGTCGTCCTCTTCTGCTGACGGTCCTCCTCTTCTGCTGACGGTCGTCCTCTTCTGCTGACGGTCCTCTCTTCTGCTGACGGTCCTCCTCTTCTGCTGACGGTCCTCCTCTTCTGCTGACGGTCCTCCTCTTCTTCTGCTGACGGTCCTCCTCTTCTGCTGACGGTCCTCTTCTCTTCTGCTGACGGTCCTCCTCTTCTGCTGACGGTCCTCTCTTCTGCTGACGGTCGTCCTCTTCTGCTGACGGTCCTCCTCTTCTGCTGACTCTCCTCTTCTGCTGACGGTCGTCCTCTTCTGCTGACGGTCCTCCTCTTCTGCTGACGGTCCTCTCTTCTGCTGACGGTCGTCCTCTTCTGCTGACGGTCCTCCTCTTCTGCTGACGGTCCTCCTCTCTGCTGACGGTCCTCCTCTTCTGCTGACGGTCCTCTCTTCTGCTGACGGTCGTCCTCTTCTGCTGACGGTCCTCCTCTTCTGCTGACGGTCCTCTTCTTCTGCTGACGGTCCTCCTCTTCTGCTGACGGTCCTCCTCTTCTGCTGACGGTCCTCTTCTGCTGACGGTCCTCCTCTTCTGCTGACGGTCCTCCTCTCTGCTGACGGTCCTCTTCTGCTGACGGTCCTCTCTTCTGCTGACGGTCCTCCTCTTCTGCTGACGGTCCTCCTCTTCTGCTGACGGTCCTCCTCTTCTGCTGACGGTCCTCCTCTTCTGCTGACGGTCGTCCTCTTCTGCTGACGGTCCTCCTCTTCTGCTGACGGTCCTCCTCTTCTGCTGACGGTCCTCCTCTTCTGCTGACGGTCCTCCTCTTCAGCTGACGGTCCTCCTCTTCTGCTGACGGTCCTCCTCTTCAGCTGACGGTCCTCCTCTTCTGCTGACGGTCCTCCTCTTCTGCTGACGGTCCCCTCTTCTGCTGACGGTCCTCCTCTTCTGCTGACGGTCCTCTTCTTCTGCTGACGGTCCTCTCTTCTGCTGACGGTCCTCTTCGGTCGTCCTCTTCTGCTGACGGTCCTCCTCTTCTGCTGACGGTCCTCCTCTCTTCTGCTGACGGTCCTCCTCTCTGCTGACGGTCCTCCTCTTCTGCTGACGGTCCTCCTCTTCTGCTGACGGTCCTCCTCTTCTGCTGACGGTCTTCTGCTGACGGTCCTCTTCTGCTGACGGTCGTCCTCTTCTGCTGACGGTCGTCCTCTTCTGCTGACGGTCGTCCTCTTCTGCTGACGGTCGTCCTCTTCTGCTGACGGTCGTCCTCTTCTGCTGACGGTCGTCCTCTTCTGCTGACGGTCGTCCTCTTCTGCTGACGGTCGTCCTCTTCTGCTGACGGTCGTCCTCTTCTGCTGACGGTCGTCCTCTTCTGCTGACGGTCGTCCTCTTCTGCTGACGGTCCTCCTCTTCTGCTGACGGTCCTCCTCTTCTGCTGACGGTCCTCCTCTTCTGCTGACGGTCCTCCTCCTTCTGCTGACGGTCCTCCTCTTCTGCTGACGGTCCTCCTCTTCTGCTGACGGTCCTCTTCGGTCGTCCTCTTCTGCTGACGGTCCTCTTCTGCTGACGGTCTCTTCTGCTGACGGTCCTCCTCTTCTGCTGACGGTCCTCCTCTTCTGCTGACGGTCCTCCTCTGCTGACGGTCCTCCACGTCTGCTGACGGTCCTCCTCTCTGCTGACGGTCGTCTTCTGCTGACGGTCGTCCTCTTCTGCTGACGGTCGTCCTCTTCTGCTGACGGTCCTCCTCTTCTGCTGACGGTCCTCCTCTTCTGCTGACGGTCCTCCTCTTCTGCTGACGGTCCTCCTCTTCTGCTGACGGTCTCCTCTTCTGCTGACGGTCCTCCTCTTCTGCTGACGGTCCTCCTCTTCTGCTGACGGTCCTCTTCTTCTGCTGTCGGTCGTCCTCTTCTGCTGACGGTCCTCCTCTTCTGCTGACGGTCCTCCTCTTCTGCTGACGGTCGTCCTCTTCTGCTGACGGTCGTCCTCTTCTGCTGACGGTCCTCCTCTTCTGCTGACGGTCCTCCTCTTCTGCTGACGGTCCTCCTCTTCTGCTGACGGTCCTCCTCTTCTGCTGACGGTCCTCCTCTTCTGCTGACGGTCCTCCTCTTCTGCTGACGGTCCTCCTCTTCTCTGACGGTCCTCCTCTGCTGACGGTCCTCCTCTTCTGACGGTCCTCCTCTTCTGCTGACGGTCCTCCTCTTCTTCTGCTGACGGTCCTCCTCTTCTGCTGACGGTCCTCCTCTTCTGCTGACGGTCCTCTTCTGCTGACGGTCCTCTTCTGCTGACGGTCCTCCTCTTCTGCTGACGGTCCTCCTCTTCTGCTGACGGTCCTCCTCTTCTGCTGACGGTCCTCCTCTTCTGCTGACGGTCCTCCTCTTCTGCTGACGGTCCTCCTCTTCTGCTGACGGTCCTCCTCTCTGCTGACGGTCCTCCTCTTCTGCTGACGGTCCTCCTCTTCTGCTGACGGTCCTCCTCTTCTGCTGACGGTCCTCCTCTTCTGCTGACGGTCCTCCTCTTCTGCTGACGGTCCTCTTCGGTCGTCCTCTTCTGCTGACGGTCGTCCTCTTCTGCTGACGGTCCTCCTCTCTGCTGACGGTCCTCCTCTTCTGCTGACGGTCCTCCTCTTCTGCTGACGGTCCTCTTCTGCTGACGGTCGTCCTCTTCTGCTGACGGTCGTCCTCTTCTGCTGACGGTCCTCCTCTTCTGCTGACGGTCCTCCTCTTCTGCTGACGGTCCTCCTCTTCTGCTGACGGTCCTCCTCTTCTGCTGACGGTCCTCCTCTTCTGCTGACGGTCCTCCTCTTCTGCTGACGGTCCTCCTCTTCTGCTGACGGTCCTCCTCTTCTGCTGACGGTCCTCCTCTTCTTCTGCTGACGGTCCTCCTCTTCTGCTGACGGTCCTCCTCTTCTGCTGACGGTCCTCCTCTTCTGCTGACGGTCCTCCTCTTCTGCTGACGGTCTCCTCTTCTGCTGACGGTCCTCTGCGGTCGTCTTCTGCTGACGGTCCTCCTCTCTTCTGCTGACGGTCCTCCTCTTCTGCTGACGGTCCTCCTCTTCTGCTGACGGTCCCCTCTTCTGCTGACGGTCTCCTCTTCTGCTGACGGTCCTCTACTGCTGACGGTCCTCCTCTTCTGCTGACGGTCCTCCTCTTCTGCTGACGGTCCTCCTCTTCTGCTGACGGTCCTCCTCTTCTGCTGACGGTCCTCTTCGGTCGTCCTCTTCTGCTGACGGTCCTCCTCTTCTGCTGACGGTCCTCTCTTCTGCTGACGGTCCTCCTCTTCTGCTGACGGTCCTCCTCTTCTGCTGACGGTCCTCCTCTTCTGCTGACGGTCCTCTCTTCTGCTGACGGTCCTCCTCTTCTGCTGACGGTCCTCCTCTTCTGCTGACGGTCCTCCTCTTCTGCTGACGGTCCTCCTCTCTGCTGACGGTCCTCCTCTTCTGCTGACGGTCCTCCTCTTCTGCTGACGGTCCTCCTCTTCTGCTGACGGTCCTCCTCTTCTGCTGACGGTCCTCCTCTTCTGCTGACGGTCCTCTTCGGTCGTCCTCTTCTGCTGACGGTCCTCCTCTTCTGCTGACGGTCCTCCTCTGCTGCTGACGGTCCTCCTCTTCTGCTGACGGTCCTCCTCTTCTGCTGACGGTCCTCCTCTTCTGCTGACGGTCCTCCTCTTCTGCTGACGGTCCTCCTCTTCTGCTGACGGTCCTCCTCTTCTGCTGACGGTCCTTCTCTTCTGCTGACGGTCCTCCTCTTCTGCTGACGGTCGGTCCTCTTCTGCTGACGGTCCTCCTCTTCTGCTGACGGTCCTCCTCTTCTGCTGACGGTCCTCCTCTTCTGCTGACGGTCGTCCTCTTCTGCTGACGGTCCTCCTCTTCTGCTGACGGTCCTCCTCTTCTGCTGACGGTCCTCCTCTTCTGCTGACGGTCTCCTCTTCTGCTGACGGTCCTCTTCGGTCGTCCTCTTCTGCTGACGGTCCTCCTCTTCTGCTGACGGTCCTCCTCTTCTGCTGACGGTCCTCCTCTTCTGCTGACGGTCCTCCTCTTCTGCTGACGGTCCTCCTCTTCTGCTGACGGTCCTCTTCTGCTGACGGTCCTCTTCTGCTGACGGTCCTCCTCTTCTGCTGACGGTCCTCCTCTTCTGCTGACGGTCCCCTCTTCTGCTGACGGTCCTCCTCTTCTGCTGACGGTCCTCCTCTTCGTCTGACGGTCCTCCTCTTCTGCTGACGGTCCTCCTCTTCTCTTCTGCTGACGGTCCTCCTCTTCTGCTGACGGTCCTCCTCTTCTGCTGACGGTCCTCCTCTTCTGCTGACGGTCCTCCTCTTCTGCTGACGGTCCTCTTCTTCTGCTGACGGTCGTCCTCTTCTGCTGACGGTCGTCCTCTTCTGCTGACGGTCCTCCTCTTCTGCTGACGGTCCTCCTCTTCTGCTGACGGTCCCCCTCTTCTGCTGACGGTCGGTCCTCTTCTGCTGACGGTCCTCCTCTTCTGCTGACGGTCCTCCTCTTCTGCTGACGGTCCTCCTCTTCTGCTGACGGTCCTCTTCTGCTGACGGTCTCCTCTTCTGCTGACGGTCCTCCTCTTCTGCTGACGGTCGTCCTCTTCTGCTGACGGTCCTCCTCTTCTGCTGACGGTCCTCCTCTTCTGCTGACGGTCCTCCTCTTCTGCTGACGGTCCTCCTCTTCTGCTGACGGTCCTCCTCTTCTGCTGACGGTCGTCCTCTTCTGCTGACGGTCGTCCTCCTTCTGCTGACGGTCCTCTCTTCTGCTGACGGTCCTCCTCTTCTGCTGACGGTCCTCCTCTTCTGCTGACGGTCGTCCTCTTCTGCTGACGGTCCTCCTCTTCTGCTGACGGTCCTCCTCTTCTGCTGACGGTCCTCCTCTTCTGCTGACGGTCCTCCTCTTCTGCTGACGGTCCTCCTCTCTGCTGACGGTCCTCCTCTTCTGCTGACGGTCCTCCTCTTCTGCTGACGGTCCTCCTCTTCTGCTGACGGTCCCCTCTTCTGCTGACGGTCCTCCTCTTCTGCTGACGGTCGTCCTCTTCTGCTGACGGTCGTCCTCTTCTGCTGACGGTCCTCCTCTTCTGCTGACGGTCCTCCTCTTCTGCTGACGGTCCTCTCTTCTGCTGACGGTCCTCCTCTTCTGCTGACGGTCCTCCTCTGACGGTCCTCCTCTGCTGACGGTCCTCCTCTTCTGCTGACGGTCGGTCCTCTTCTGCTGACGGTCCTCCTCTTCTGCTGACGGTCCTCCTCTTCTGCTGACGGTCCTCCTCTTCTGACGGTCCTCCTCTTCTGCTGACGGTCGTCCTCTTCTGCTGACGGTCGTCCTCTTCTGCTGACGGTCGTCCTCTTCTGCTGACGGTCCTCCTCTTCTGCTGACGGTCCTCCTCTTCTGCTGACGGTCCTCCTCTCTTCTGCTGACGGTCCTCTTCTGCTGACGGTCCTCTTCTGCTGACGGTCCTCCTCTTCTGCTGACGGTCGTCCTCTTCTGCTGACGGTCGTCCTCTTCTGCTGACGGTCGTCCTCTTCTGCTGACGGTCGTCCTCTTCTGCTGACGGTCGTCCTCTTCTGCTGACGGTCGTCCTCTTCTGCTGACGGTCGTCCTCTTCTGCTGACGGTCGTCCTCTTCTGCTGACGGTCCTCCTCTTCTGCTGTCGGTCCTCTTCGGTCGTCCTCTTCTGCTGACGGTCGTCCTCTTCTGCTGACGGTCGTCCTCTTCTGCTGACGGTCGTCCTCTTCTGCTGACGGTCCTCTTCGGTCGTCCTCTTCTGCTGACGGTCGTCCTCTTCGGTCGTCCTCTTCTGCTGACGGTCGTCCTCTTCGGTCGTCCTCTTCTGCTGACGGTCGTCCTCTTCGGTCGTCCTCTTCTGCTGACGGTCGTCCTCTTCGGTCGTCCTCTTCTGCTGACGGTCGTCCTCTTCGGTCGTCCTCTTCTGCTGACGGTCGTCCTCTTCGGTCGTCCTCTTCTGCTGACGGTCGTCCTCTTCTGCTGACGGTCGTCCTCTTCTGCTGACGGTCGTCCTCTTCTGCTGCAAAATAAAAAAAGACATTTAGGTGTCCATTTATGAAACAGTGAAATCCTATTCACTGCTTCATTCTCCGGCATTCACAGAGGAGATTTTTCTCTTCTGTGTGCCAGTTTATGAAGCGGAGTAGATCTTGGAGGAGTGAAGAGATCTACAAATGCTTCTAACACTGGAGAACGGCCCCTGATACTGGAATCTCGTGAGACTTTACGAGATTACAGCACCAGAAATTCACAGAAACACAGATGTCAGTTTATTAAGCAGTGATAGATTATCACCGCTCAATACACGGACAGACGGTGTGATTTAATGTTAATAAAATAAAGAGTCCCCCTACATAATATATACATGTATACACACACACATTATATATACATATATGTGTGTATATATACACACACACACATATATATATATATATATATATATATATATATATATATATATATATATATATATACTCTAACTCTATATATATAAAAATAGGGGGACATGGTTACAGTGTTGGGGGGGTCTGAACGAGGCACAAGGAAGTTAATTATCTTCCTCTTTCCTCCTCAGATCCCCCCACATTCCCTCTTCACTCCCCGATTCTCCACCTCTGAGCTGGTGAATCAGGGACTGTGAATTCTGACACAGATCGCCAGTG